>JAQPPZ010001298.1:1355222-2710444 GCA_028583015.1 Wollemia nobilis | reverse complement strand
TGAAAATAAACTCACTTACAAAAAATACTATAAAATAATTAAAATGCTAGTTTTGATGTGTAGATCAATTGGTTCTCCCAAACCCCATAAGGAGGGTAGAGGTCCAAGGTTCAAATATCGAGCCTCACTAGAATGCATGTTTGTCCTTTTCCTAGTGATTTTAGTGGTGTAAAATGTTTAAAATGATCGTGGCATGGTGGTTATAGGGGAGGAATGCATGAATATCTATGTGGTAGATTTTGAGGCAGAAAGCATAAAATACTATGGCAGCCATAAAAATTCGAACAACCTACCTGGATTCATGACAACTATTGATTCCACCATGTAAAATCAAAAAAACAAAAAAAATAATAAAAAGCATCAAATAACAAAATAACAATATCCAGAAAGTAATTATAGAATTGAAACAATCTCACAAAATAACTCAAAATCGTAGGCCTCTTTGAGGGGGCAACCTCCTTCAATATTTCATTAACTTGAAAAAGATACATTTGTACATGACTTCATATCTTTTAAAGAAGGTGTAGACACCAAAATATAGCCACTTGTCCATCCATAGCCATCCATAGATTCCCACTATATATATATATATATATATATATATATATATATATATATATATATATATATATATATATATATTTGTTTAATATGTTTAAATAATAATATTTTTATATTATATTTAATATATATATGTGTGTGTGTGTGTGAATTAATCTCAACCATCCATATTGTTCTAATCCTAGCCATACATTCACCTTATTCCATGCCATCTACCCAGATTTAATCTCCACCCTCTATCATGTTTTAATATTGACCACATAAATTGTGTTATTGGAACCTTAATGTGACATAGGGAATATTATATAGAGGAGCCATTTTTATGACTCAACCTCTAACACTTCTTTGATTTTTCTAGCCCTAGGTCCCTGATTTTCATATCTTTGGAGCCCTAAAAAATTTCTAAAATATCCTTTGTATCCTCACCCTCGCTTTTGCATTTATCACCATTTCCCTTGTGCAAAGTAGGTTTGCTTTTACATCGTTTATTTTAACTCCTGAACACCCCTCCAAGTTTGCCAAGAGCCTCTAGGCAGTTTCTACCATCCTCGAGTGCCCCTAGGTGCTTCCACCACTATTGAGTACCCACATGTATTTTAGACCCTAGTTCTATAGCCCTACGACCCTCGCGTGTCACTGGGGTATTTATGCACCAGTTTTTGCAATAATGATGAAAAACATAAGAAAAAAAGTTAGCATAAACAAGGTAAACATTTATTTTATAATTATTTTAGTATTCTCATATTTTATTACAATTCATTTATGCAACTAGGGTTTTTAGTTGATTTCATTTCATTTCTTAGGGTCTCACATAGTGGAGCTCTCACAGATATTTTTAACCCTTTTTTGTTGGTTGTATGCAGGTTTGCAAATAATATCATTGGTAGATGCTGAAGCATTGAGTGGTCTTGCATAGGATATCAAAGCCCACTCACTACACTATTGGGATTAGATCGAGCGTGAAGATACCACCCTTATTTGTTAAACTAGGGTTTTGGATAACCGTAGTGTCTTGTAATCATTGTATCAAATAATAAGCATTGTAAACCCCCTATTTGTGGTACATTTGATCGTAATACAAGATATCCATCGGTGATAATAATAAAGTTTATTTATGTGCAATCATTTGTGTTATTTTGCTTGTTTATTCATTTATTTAATATATTGTTTGGTGTTGTTCAATTTTTCATCTTCAAATGGTGATCACGATGGGACCTCCTAAGTGTTTCTTATGTTGATTTATCTTTTTACTGGCTTGTTGTATTTTGTTCCATTTTGCACATTTTCAAGAAAATAGATCATGTGAATTTCATAGATTTAGGGTTTTTGAAACAATCGTAGAAGTTGTAGAAGGTGCGTAGATGCCCGATGGTGCTTAGGGGATGCCCTCTAGTATTCCAAAAATGCCCAAGGGTATTTCAAAAGCATCATGATGCATTTTACAAAGATATAGAAGGAATACGTAGACTTATATGTAAGTGTGTTGTAAAACCTTAACCTCTTTGTTTTGTTTTTATTTATGTTTTTACAGATATCAGGCTAAAATGAACATCATAAAATATCTATTAAAACAATATTTTTATTGTGCATTTTAGGCATTAGAATAGTTCTTGTATCCATATGCATTCACACATCAAATTTCTAATTAAAAATTTCATTGTTTTATGGTGTTCTACACTTAAAATTTGCATTTCATTTGCATATGAATTGATAATTACATAAAATAGTTTGCATTCTAGAGTTAGGAATTTCTATTTTTGCTGGCCTAAGTAGGAATAGTATCAAGATATTAAAAGTACCCCCACATTTGGTGATTTAAGGTGGAAGAGTAGACAAATCCCCAACTGTTCAAAGAGGAATTTAAGTGGTGTACTCTACTTATTTTGGTAAAATTTATATATTTGATGTTGGATTCTAATTTAGACTTACAAAATTAATTATTTTTGATATTATATGTACATCATAAAAAAATAAAAAATTTAAAAGGAATCACACACTGAACGAATCAATTTAAATAGTAATGCATTAGATTTAACCACCAACCATTTCTTGAGATCTGGTGATGGTGGGTTTCATCTCCATACACAAATATTTACCCCTAGCCACCATAGGATACCCCTAAGTAAACTTACTAGATTTCATCACTAGTAAGAATCTCACTATCCATCCAAGCCATAGTTTTCAGCCATCATAATCTAGATTAGTACATAAGAACAACACAAAACCTAAAGCAAAAAAAGGAAAAAGAAAAAGAAAAAATATTAACATGAGATAAAAAAAATAATGAGGTAAGACACATTTGTTGCATAAACATACATTTGAATTACCTGTGATTTTGTGAAAAAATTCATTTTGCATTTTATTTCTAGCACATTTCATATTTTGTTCACTAGTGTATGGCATTAAATAGAAACCAAAAGAAAATAATAAGTCAAATGTCAACCAACCCATCCACCTCATCCATGGACTATTCATCATCATTCCCCACCACTTCTGTGGTAAATACCACCAGTGTGATTAGAAAAAAATTGTCTAGATCTTTTTGCGGATCCTTCACACACTATGCAAGTATTGAATGTTGATATTTTACACAAAGCCATTCATACGGATATTCCTCAAGTTGAACCATACTCACAAATAATTTACCACAACATCACCCACATATAAATGGCCAAAGTAGAGGCTCTCTATAGATTGACTAACTATGTCTTGGAACCCATCCATAGCTCCCCTAGGTAGAATCCTTATTCACATGAGGAAATTATCTCTTCCCAGCCATATAGCTTCACCCAGGTGTACACCAACCTTTTTTTGAGGCATCAGTTACACCTTCCCATAATTTCTCTATTCCTCAATAGTCACATACTCCTAGCACCTCAATACCATATTCCTACACATCCACCTATAGTAATCCCTTATATGAAGCATAGGTCAACTCTGCTTCACAAGTACCCATTTCCATAGCTCCCAATGTATCCCATCAAGTTGTAATTCCCATTGCAACTTATCCCCCACCTACATCATCCATACCATATGCATCCATGTCATCCACTTCTTATATGTAAATTCATGAAGCATGGGAGCACCTAAAGAAGTTTCTTAAGAAGCGACAAAAAACTCAACATCAAGTTCATGTGGTTAATCCTAAGCATCAACCTATTTCCACTCATCCCATATTTATCACCCAAAATACATCATGGGGACCACAATATCCTATGGTTTCCATTTCCATACCCCAGTCAACCCATACCCATTCCATTTCCATAGGTCAACCTAGCCAAAGTCCTCATGCATTTTCCCCTTGTCAACATTCACCATAATTTCCCCATCAATCTTATCATCATCAATTCCAATCCACTCTTCCTAGCCATCATCATATTGTTACACCTCAACATATTTCCAACCCACTTTCATAGAATCATCAGGTTATTCAGGGCTTCCACATCCATGGAGAAGACCCTAGAATAAAATTTATGCAAGAACATATAATAGTTTGATATAGAATACTCCTGGTTTCACTAACCAGAAGCCTACCTTACGTCAACTGATCAATCAACCCATCCATCCATCAACACCATCATTGTAATATTTGGAATATTTCATAGTATCCAGGTTTGACAAGTTTAAAGGTATTGAAGACCCCAAAGAACATGTGATTGCATTCATGCTCTCATGATTCATAATCCAAAACAATGATGCTCTCATGCTTTAAATATTTCCTCAAAAATTAGGGGGAGACACTATAGAATGGTATAACAAATTGCACCATCATAGTATATATTATTTTGAACAATTGGTTGACCAATTATTTGAAATATTCACCCTCAATGTAAGAAAGAAAATCTCATTATTAGATATATATGGCTTAAAACAACATGATGATGACTCTATATATGATTTTAGTAATTGTTGGAGGGTTGTAATCACCAAATTGTCATTCGTCGTACCAATTGAAGAACTTATTAAACTATTTACAAAGAGATTCTTTAAACCCATTTCTCGGATGTTACCATTGCAAACATATCGATAATTTGAGGAAGCTCTTGCCCAGGCTAGCATCATTGAGGAAATAAAAATCTAGGAATGCGTACTTAAACCTAGGAAGAAATAATGGAAAAATAAGGGCCAATATAAACAAAACTATTTTGGCCAATCAAAATCAACTTCGGTCAACCAAGCTAACCATGTAAATAAAGTGTTCATGAGCTAGTCGGTAATGGCTCAACAACAACTTATGCAAAAATCACCACAAAAAATTGCTTATCATGCAGTACCTTCACCACCCCAATCAATTCAAAACATAGTGCCAACTATGGAAAACTATCAACATCAACAATTTGTTCGACAAAACTGCCAATACACTCCCTTAGATGAATCATATGCTTCCATATTTTGAAGGTTGTATAACACAAACCAACTTGCTTTACCTAAGGTAAAACTAGATAATCCCACTAAATATAGCAAAAACTATCAAGAGCATTTGTTTTACCCCTATCATAGGCAAAATGGGCATGATATTAACAACTTCCATGTATTTAAAGATATAGTACAAGATCTCATTGACTTGGGGGACATCAAGCTTGACAATCGCCTAGCTCAAAAAAACCAAAACCTTGGTATATTTCAAACACCACTTCCTCATCATGAATAGGTGCAACCAATAATGAGAGGGTCTAATATCAAGACTCCCTCGAATTAAGTCAACCATGTTCAATAGTAACAAGGTTTTTTAGGATCCATTCATGTGGTAACTTGATATCAACAACAACAAAATAATCAAAAAAATGCAAGGAAACAACCTATTCAATAGCCCATAGTATCACAGGCAAGTGTGTCTCAACTTGCCACATGACCACCACCTATCCAAATTTCCCTGAACCCTTCTCCACCAATCCATATTCCAAGCCATTAAAATCCACCAAGTCATCCCATAAATCATCCTCAAAGGTCAATCATATCCTTGAGGAGCTGGTTAACCACAAGTCTAAAATGGCTTCATCCAAACTATCTATATACGACCTCATTCAACAATATCCTCCACATCGTGAGGTATATATGGATATTCTAAAGTCCATTGAACTTTAATATCAAGACACTAATACCTTTAAAAATTTTGTGGGGAGCATTCAAACATGTATGGAGCCTTCCATCACAATCTATGACTTTGAGATTAGAAAAATCTCATCAAAATGGTGGACTCTCCATTACATATAATGGCTCAAATTGATAAGAAACCATTAAAAAGAGTTTTAATCGATACTGGTTCCTTGATTAACATCATTACCACATCTACCCTCCATCATCTCAATCTTCCTCCATCCCACATTACCAAATCGACCTTCACATTGAAAGAATTTAATGATGCTCTCAGCTCTATAGTTGGCACTATCTTTCTTCCCATTGAAGTGGGGGTTAAAATATTTCATACTATGTTCCACATCTTGGAAGGATACATGGAGCATAATGTACTCCTTGGATGCCATTGGATGAGGGAGATGATATGTGTCCCTTTTATATTACATCAATGCTTGAAATACATACATGAAGGGCAATTTCATTGTATACCAATGGATGTTGAGTCATTCAAGTGTTGCAATTTCATATCAAACCCCTATGAATCCATGTTGCCTTCCACCCATATTTTCCTAACATCATCCACCACCTCATCAACTATCCATTCTATTTCTTCATTAAAAGCTCCCATTCCTAAGGAGCTTCCCATCACTAATTCCCATCAAGCATCCACTTTCATACCTTCATATTCATCACCATTGACTACATGCACATGTGGTCAAACTCAATCTATACAATCCGTACATCATATTATCTATATTCCATAATCATTCCTTCCATATCATCAGTACCAACTCAACAACAATCAAACCCATCTCCATCCACATCAGCCAATGTCTCACAAGTCAAATTATTATATTGTGAGATACCCACATCTTCCTCATTTACAAAGCTAGTAGTCAACCACAAACTTCCCACATCCACAACCACTTCATCCCAAGTTGAGATCCACCTCACTAATCCTGGTATTGGTGAATATGTAGTCCAAGACATCATGGTCACATCGCTCAAAATTACAACTACTAAGGATTATGGTCACCCACGTAACCCCCTCTTATCCAAAGGAGTGATATATAACATGGTTTCAGTACCTAAAAACATTATTGTGTATGGGGGAATTGAGTCATTTTCCAATCCTACTCCCCTAGATGAACCCAAGCAACCAACAACTGCCAATACTTAGAAAATGTTGGGTTTTCCATCCCATTATTTTCACCAGTATAATTGGCAAAGACATGGCCTAGGCCAATATGAATAGGGATTTCCTAAGCTCATTGATATCCAATATCAAAAAGCACATGATCGTTCAGGTCTAGCCTATCATCCAATTTCCACCATCTCTTCTTTTGAACAAGCTTTCCAAGGACTTACTTTGAATTCAGAATAAAAAGTTCTTCATCTCGATGATTTTGAAGATGAAATATATGAGGAATTTAAATTTATATTGATAGCTTTTGATGAATCTGCTGAGGAATTAGAGCCCATCATTCTACACACCGAACATGATGAGTTTTATCTCATAATATTCCCCATCCATGATCCCATATTTTGTTTGCTTCTTCTACAAGAGCAAGTTGAACCAACCGCTGAACCACCATCTCCATATCATTAATCCATATCACTAAAAAAAAAATTAAATACATATACATAACTCAAAATTAAAAATTAAAAATAATAATAAAAAAAACAAAAACATAAAAAAATAAAATTTTGCATTGCATGTACATAACATTTTAGTCAATTCCATTTATTTGTATTGCTTGCTACCGTTTATGTTCCCAAGGTTCTAGAATTGGTTCTAGTATATAGGATCCATTAACCCATCCATTTAACCTTTCCTATCATCACACATTTCCATTAAAGTCAACATGAATCCTACTAACTTATTCACCCCACTTCATAATCCATATGATTTGGCAAAGCAAATTCTAATTGACATGAGACTTATTGATATGGATCGTATTTCCTCACCCCTATACTTTTTTAAATTTATCCTTTTTGAGGAACTGTTAAGGGCTTCTTCCAACCTACATTCCTCCATCACCTCCACCTTCACCTTCACATTCACCTTAAAATCCTAAGATTTTCTAGGTAGACATAGATGAGATTAAGTTAGAAGAGTTTGATGACATAATAGATGACATACATCTGATTCTAATATCCCATGAACTTGAGGAAGGTTATCACATGTCAATTTAATATACCATCGATGTAAATATTAGTTCAGATGCAGATAATCCCTAAATTATCAAACTTGAAAATTGTTTATCCATAAATAAAAAAGAGTAATTAATTACTCTCCTAAAGAAAAATAAGGGTATATTTGCATCGTCCTACAAAGACATGTCTGGTATTAGCCCCAACTTGGTTGTCCAATATCTCACCTTGCATTCTGATACTAAGCTGGTAAAACCAAAACATAAAAGGATGCATCCTACCATTACCCTCTTGGTCAAAGAAGAGCTTAAAAAGCTCTTAGATGTGGGTTTTATTATCCCCATTGACTATCTTGAGTAGCTCTCAAAAATGGTACCCATTCACAAGCCTAATGTGGTGATATGCATTTGCATTGATTTTTGAGATCTTAACAAAGATTGTTATAAGGATGATTTTTCCCTTCCAAACATTGATATTCTTGTTGACACTTGTGTTGGCCATGAAATTCTTTCTATCATGGATGGTTTTTTCAGGATATAACCAAATTTGAATCAATTCTGATGACCAACACAAAACAACATTCACTACACCTTAGGGAATTTCTGTTACAATATGATGCTCTTTGGCCTTAAAAACATATATTCTACTTATCAACGTGCCATGACATACATATTTCATGATTACATGCATAATATTATTGAATATTATGTGGATGATCTCTTGGAAAAATATAAAACTTGACAAAAGCACATTGGTACATTGGAAAAAGTATTTGATAAAATTCTAGAGCATAATGTGAGGTTGAACCCCAAAAAGTGTGTCTTTGGTGTTACCTTTGGCAAACTACCAGGGTTCATTATCTCCAAAATAGGCATTGAGGTGGACCTAAACAAAGTCAATGCCATTATAGGTATACTTCTCCCAACAAAATTTAAGGAATTGTATAGTTTACAAGGAAGGTTCAATCAATCCGTCAATTCATTACACACATTTTTGACAAATGCAGGACATTCAATCACCTACTATAAAGGGGGTGCCATTTTGATGGATAGATGAGTGAAAAAAACCTTTGATGACATTAAGCAATACCTAGCTTCTCTGCAATTCGTAGTTCCTCCTCATCCAGGGCTTCCCTTCTATATTTATTTTTTAGCAACAGACTTTGCATTAGGGATAATGATTACATTAAAGAATGAAAACAATCAAGAACAAGTCGTCTATTACATTAGTTTAACACTGGTAAGCTATGAATGTTGTGAATGAACCAAATATGAGATATATTATACATTAAAATGGTTACAATATACAGGCATAAGCCTATATTCAAGACATGACAAGTGTCAAAGAAAATTGACACGTGTCAATATAGAAGGCATAGTGCACATTAATTCTAACATTCCCCCTTAATTTACACTATCTGAACTACAAAAAGGAAAAGAAGTCAATATTAGGGAACATTCCCCCTTAGTGTTGACTTCTCTAAAATAACTCGGTCATCCTCCCTTATTACATGATTTGGTCTAGGCTCATGCTCTTTATGCTTGGATCTCCAACTATGAATAATGCTAGATAAATAGTGTATACATCTCAGTATGTTACCTCTGGGTCAGATGTCTAAGTGCCTCAGGGTCATCATGTGTGCCTCAAGGTCATCCACTTCTGGGTCTATTGCCTATGTAGGTTATCCTCCAGGTATGTTGTCTCTCGTAGGTCACTGAATAGATTCACCATGAATATCATTGGTGAACTCAATATAGAAGGTGTTGGTATCTTTCGAAAATCACCTTAATACAAAAATAATATGAGCCATGAAATACAATAAAATGAGCCATATAATCCAAATGTGGAGGAGAAGAAAAAATAAGAGAGAAGAGAATATTTTGAAGTGTCTTCATCTGTAGTCTTCAAAAGTAGATCCAAAAAAGTCCTTGGATAGAGTCTAGGGTATCTATGTTTGTAGTCCCTAGAGTATGTATCCTTATGGCGACCTCCTCATCCCATCGGTATGCATGGATAACCAACCGTTGCATCTGCTAGGTCAATAGAGAAGGTGACTGGGTACAAGGATCACATAAAAATTTACCTTGGGAGTATCGGGTACAACTGAGAGTGCACTATAAAGTACAAAAATTTGAGGCTAAAAATTGTAAATGAAACATCCTTAAAATTACATTTGAACACCACCAATGTGTACGTTGCAAAAAATAATTTCTGACAACTATAAATACCCCTATGTTCTATGTTCAATGAGACCTTCATTTGTGAGAAAAGCAACTTCTCCATTTTCCCTAACAAGAGAATAACATGGCCATGTGGGCCATCATACAATAAAGAGGTCAAATTCCCAACCGCCCCTCCATTATGCCTAAAGAAAAAACTGTCACCTAAATTTAAAAATCCTCGTACAATAAAAAAATTATAGTCCATCTGTTCATGGAAATCAAATGGTCCCCTCCCATTTAAATGGTCTTTCCAAATTTATAAAAAAAATTTACCTGCTTTGACAATTAATCATACATATATAGAAAAAGAACCCATTGCAATATATAGAAAACAATTTATGAAAGTGTGTTGGCGGTCAAAAATCAATGAGCCTCCTAGTAGCTCCTCAATGGACTCCATGCGGCCACGATCAAAAATAGGTGTAGTGAGAAGTGGTAGTGTCTGGTTTATGTAATGACCATGGATGGGAAAATTAATGACTGAAATATGCTATGATTCGCTCAAATATCCAACCACAACAAGCAAACAAAAAACAACAGTGCTCCTTGCTACATTATTAACTGGTCTGCGACAGATGCATATTTAACAAAAATAGGCCAACTTCGTAGGTAAAAAATGATAGCATCTTGGGTGATGGCCATGGTACACAAAGCTATCTACAACAGTAGCACATATTAAAAAAAATTATCATCGACAAAAAGTATGAATCACAATCGGGTGAATGCTCAACTCGCGCATCCTATTCCTTCTGCATTGGAAATTTCTCTTCACATGAATGTATTCATTTGCGTGGACTAGTCACCAATCATAGTTTCGGTGAAGGGAAACTCACACAAGAGAAACCTCCACAAGACAAAGCAGCCCCATGGTTTAGACTTTTCTACGGCTAAAATTCTTCTTAGGAATAATTATCTAGTCAATGCTCTCTGTCATGGAAACGTGATGCCTCACTCCACTGTGGAAAGCTCTGATCATTTCCATCAAAAAAATATGAAATCACTTTCTAAATAGGTATCAAAACACCACAGGGCATGAACAAAAAATCTCCACAACTTGATCTCTAATTGTAGCTATAGTTCATGCTTTTCCAAGTGCATCATCATATTGGGGGGTGTAATTATAGAAGCTACGTATGAATTCTTTTATCTCATATTCTAATCAAGAAACATCATCCAGGCACCTACGACTGCTTGTCTCCGGCCTATGTTGCTCACACGTCATAGTGGTTCATTTTTAGAAAGAATGATTTTGCACATGATATGCATCAATAGAATCTACACCACAAGGTGCTCTTCGTTGGCAAAAGCAAACAAAGAAAATGTCTTTGAAAAATGTCCAGTTTTAGGATGTAGGCGATCATGCTACAATAATTAGACAGATGTAATCCTCTACTAAAGCACCGAAAGAAGGGTTATCTCGATCATCACTTGTTCATCGTATTGGGAATTGGCATCTGCTAAAGTGCAGCTTGGGTAAGACATTATTTTTTTGTACCAAAAGCACCACACTTACAATCAACTGTACCTGACATTGCTACAAAACTAGTTCCTTGATTTATCAACAGAAGGCTCCAAATAGTTGACATATCCACACCATCGTTGGAGGAAAACATGTCATCGTAACAAAATGTCTCCATCATAAATGTTGATTCACACTGCCAACATTCAAAAAATAAAATAGGTACCAAGTTTTCTTCATTTGGCATGTGTCGACCCCTCATTATAAACCTTAAATGCACCAGCCTTACTATGTGCAACACTTCCAAAGACATACAAAAAAAAATTATTTGGATTCATTATCGGGTAGTGTGATTATAACATCATCGCAGGTGACATTCATAAATTTCCTAAGCTACAATTAAAATATCAGATCTCCCATATGTATATGTTTTATGATCTCCTATCCTAGTCACACTGGCTACAAAAATTAGGCATGGCCAAAACATGTGGCAAGATGTAGATGCCCCATTAAACAGAAATGTGACCCCCAAGAAACTCATAGTTGGAAGTGGTGCCCATGTTGCACATTGGATAGGAGACTATAACTCAACATAGGATTATCTCTAGTGCTCCATACCTACACTAAATAGTAAACAACATGATATTATTGGTTTCGATGCCAATCTTGATGACAACGCACTCAACAGGTTCCTGTGTGCTATAAAAAATCCACTGCAAATCGCTTGATATTGAAAAATAATTTTGCACAAGTTCTACATTGGGGATCTTCTTCAGGTGATGCAAATTTATGCAATTCACCATGGGCTCCTAAACAAATTTACTGAGAAATACAAAAAATAGCTATACCATGAGAGCACATTCCATCAATAAAATATATCCAGACAAGAAGATAACGCATAACGTAAATTGATGCATTAGAAAATTACCTACCATTGATAGACTAGTTAGAGAAAAAAACAACCACTAGGTTGCACTTGGCTACAGTAGAAAACTTCCCAAAAAATTAGTGCTCCTCCAGTCATATCAACTTGATCGGGCGTTTAGCACAAATTTTGAATGCCATGATTTTCTGCAGTAAGGCCCTCATATCATAACGAGTGGACAACAAACCTGTGTATGGTGATAAATAGAAAATTTTGCCTGTGTGCAAAAAAAATGATACTATGCATGGTGGGCATACTATGGTGTCTGTAAATGTGGGCCATTCATCCTCAACATGGCATCTTTGAGTCTTCTACTAGAAATCAGGATTCAATGAAGCACCATGGGGCCCGCATTGACACCATACAAAATTATCACCATAAACCACTTTTGAATAACAATCAGATGCCAAATTAGATTGAGTATATATTTGGATCATCACATCATGGGTCGATGCCATATATCTGTTGTGGTAATGATCTCCAAATTTCTACAATCACTTCAAGTAGTCCACCTAAAAAATGCTTAGAAAATCATTCAACATTGCAGAAAAAAACAATGCATCTTCCACAGTATATAGGAAATTATCTTTTCAACAGAAGGTGATGCGTTAAATAATATCTAGGAAATTTGCAGTATCAAACACCATCAATACCGCACTTATCTCCATGCTTTTCTCCCACTACGACTGCAATGGAAAATTCATGGCCATAAATGATGTCGATTATATCATAAGTGTGGTGGAGACGTTGGGCATTCAAGATTTCCACATTTGCTTCACACATGGTGCACTTATCTAAAATGATTTGCTCATCTAAAAATTATTGGTAGTACTGCACCAAGGGGATCTGTGTGCACCAAAATTAGCACGAATAAATAATTTATGTGGTCATGATATTTATCCATGTATTCATACACGTGGCCTCTTCAAGGCCAAAAAACAATGCATTGCTCGTCTTGAGAGATCTGGAGGGTTGCATTGCATAGTGTTAAGATGGGTGAACTGAGCTAGTCTGTTGAAGGCATGGCATGAATTCAGTGGGTAGAAACAACAACATGGGCTTCACTACTAGTAGGCTAATCATAACAAAGGATATCAAAATGTCAAGTGTAGGTGGTTTTCTCCCACTGTGGTTGCAAGCAGGTATATAAAAAATACACCGATCCACATCAGCAACCATGCATGGCCATCACTCATCTCATGAATAAATAGTCGGCTACCATGACGACCGCTTCCACTGCTACATTCTCTCATGCAAAAATCACCAAGGCAGATCCAGAAACACACAACCTTCTGATAAGAAAAAAAAAATTATCTCATTTTTCATCTCACTGTGGAGAGATTACTTCTACGGACAGATACAAAATAAATTTAACCTTATAATAAATCACTCCCTAAAACATTTTACAACCATTATTTTTCAAGTTTTGGCTTCTAATCCATCCATTAAAGGATGGAGAGCATACTTCCTATTTTAAAAAAAATGGGAGGGAAAAAATTAGCATCAATCTCACAAGGGCATAGAACGCTTGGAGCTCTAATACCAAATGTTGGGAATGAACAAAATATGAGATATATTATAAATGAAAATAGTTACAATATATAGGCATAAGCCTATATGCAAGACTTGACAAGTGTCAAAGAAACATTGAAGAACACAAACTTATACTAAGAAGGGGGATGAACATTATAAGACCACTTTTTACTTTTCTTTCCCAAATAATATTATCCAATATAGTCAATGGCAATATCAATAGCAATAACCAAAGCAATGCACAAATCATCACACACAATAGAGACACCAATTTAATGTGGTTTACCCAATGTGGGCTACTCCACGGAGAAAATATTTTACTAATATTTTCTCAATAAATCTCTTGGGAATCCTTTCTCTATTACAATGTTTATAGACCTCTGTCTAAAGAAGACACCAATCCCCTAATAAATTTTGTGGATCTCTATCTACATGAGACACCAATATCCTAACTCTGCTCTAGTTGGTGATCCTCTAGAAGATCTTTACCTCCACTACCCTTAGAAAATAGAACTTTATCCATAGAAGACACCTGTCCTCCCTGGTCTAGCTGGAGACCTTTGTCCTCAACTCTGTCACCTCCAAAGCTCTATCTCAAATCTTCACTAAACATAGTCCTTCAATCTAGCACAAATCTATCCTCAATCTCTTTCTCTGGTCTGGCACAAACCTATCCTCAAATATACACCAAACTCTATCCTCGAATATGTACTAAACATAGTTCTTCATTCTAGCACAAATCAGTCCTCAATATCTATCCTCAAGCCTTAACTCAAAGCTTGAGTCAATATCAAATCAACTCTGTTGGATCTACCCCAAACCTTAACTCAAGGTTTGAACAAATCAATCAATCAAAGCTGCTCACAAGCCTTCTCAAATACTTGTCTCAAATATACCTTGTAAGCTTCCACTAAAGCTCACACCAATATATCCTCAAGTCCTCTCTAGAACTTGTCCAATATGCTCAATAATTCCTCATAAGAAATTATCCAAATATTATCTCAATCTATTTTGTAATCTTCCACAAAAGCTTACCCAAATTTGTTTACAAGTCTTCTCAGACTTACCTCAAATCTTCTCAAGAAGTTCACACTAGAACTTGTTCAATATCATAGAAACAGAAAGATAATTGTTAGAGACTCAATATGTTCTACACTCATAACAATGCTCAATCACTTTCAACCACTCCCTTAGAAACATATAGAGAATTATTAGAGAATAAATATGCTTCACATTCACCTCAATACTCAATCACTTGTAATCACCCTTTCAGAAACATACAAAGAATTGTTAGAGACTTAATATGCTTCAAATTCAACTCAATACTCAATCACTTTCTCAAATCAATTCAGAATATAGAATAGTTTATTTTATGGAACCTGAAAAATCACTTCACACATCCTCTTGACTAGGCTCAACCAAATATACTCAACCAATCACTCAATGAAACATTCATTCCTTACAAACCCTAGTCTAAGCATATGATCCTTCACTCAAAATGTTTCCAACAATGCTTGTCAACTAATCTCACATAATAATTATACTCATGTTCTTTTCAAACCCTAGTTCAAGTTCTTCACTCAACAATTCAATTCAACAACAATGCTTATAAATAAGGTTTTATCAACAACTCTTAATTCTAGAAAACCTTGAAGCAATAATTCAAAACACTCTCAACAATGCAATCAAAACAATCTATTTCACTCCAACCTTTCATTCACAATTTTCAACAATCACTCACTAGGAAGAATATGCCCATACCTTTTGTTTGATGTCAAAGTGCTCTTGGAAAACCTGTCTTAATCACAATTACTCTTTTCAATTTCAAAGGTTAGGTAGCAACAAAATTTCTCAAAATCCCCTTACAAATAATTTTCACACAAAAATAATAATCCTTAAATACACCTTATAATCTCCACACTTTAATCAAATAATTTTCAAACCAATTTAAAACAAATGTACCTAATCCTTATCACTCCTTTTAAGAATATATATATCTTTTAATTTCAACTAAATCATATATATCAAAAGGATGTTATTAATTCAAAATAAAACCCCTTATGACTCCCAAGAAATATAAAAAATTAATTAATTTACTAATAGGGAATCTTATAACTCCAATCTAAAAGGCAGCGCAGCCTTCAACCATTCTTGACTTGCTTTGATTTTCCTCTCACACCAAACTCAACTTACAAAAATATTAACCCTTCACATACCTTATGATTTAGAAGCTTTCAACAAAAATATTCACCTTACTGTCACCACCGGGATTTGATCCTACGCTTCGTGCTATGTTGCATCCTAGCACAAGTGAAGGAACCACATGCACTAGCAGCCACCACAAAACAAGTACGATTGACTTCCTTCTTATTATTTCATCGGTTATCAATAACAAAAAATAAATAAATAAATATCTTTTGTCGCTAGGTTTCAATCCCTAGACCTCTCTGTTCATAGTGCCTTCACTCGAACTCACAACCAACTCTGCTACCTCGACGGATGAGATCAACAGGGGCCTATAACATATTTGTGTGTTTTCGGCATGCACTTCAATATCCTTCTTAGACTAGTTTTCGATAAACATGCAACCACCACTAAATTACTTAAACAATCTCTCAATTTCTATGTGTTTCGTTGTTGCATTGCAGGGTATATAAACCACGAGCTCAAACCATCAATTAATCCTTTTTCTTTTCATGTGAATGAAACATGTATTTTTCTCGAAATCCTTTTATCGCCGATTGATTTTTCCTTTTCTCGAGCACTAGCCATATATCTTTTAAAACCTTTGATAGGGCTTTTATATAGTATGGCTTTAATTTAAAAGTCGTCGGCCCTTGTTTCCATGAAGACACGAGCTTGTTCTAGGTCGACTCGTCGATGCCTTTTAAGGGCCCATTGGAATATTCAAATTTAAATATTTTTAAACATGGCGCCCAACTTTATTAAAAGTGCCCAACAAAAATGATGCCCAACTTTATTAAAGGATATTAATATTAAATTATTTAAATCTTAAATTTAAATAATTTAAATATTAAATCATTTAAATTATTTGAATCACATAACTTTTGGGCATTTAATATTATAATAAAATATTATAATATTATTTTTCTTAGGCCATCCAATTGCTCTTTAAGCTATTTTGGACCACCTGGAAGCCATCTTCTTGCACTTTGGGCCACATCTGACTTCCTGGAACCGGGCTATCCTTCTGCACTTATTGGAGAACCTAAAACTGATGTTGCCCACAAAAACTGCCACTGACTGATGCTAAAGGCTTGAAATTAATGACTACTCACTCTTGACATCAATGAAAAATTATAACTCAAAATGTCCAACAAACATGGCAAGTGTCAATATAGAAGCCATAGTGCACATTAATTCTAACAATGAAACCAAATACACTTATGTGGAAAAATTGTACTTAGCAGTGGTTTTTACCACTAAGGAACTTTGGCATTACATGCTTAGTCACACCATATATGTCATAGCAAGAGAAAATCCTCTACGTTATATGATGTCTCACACTTACAATAACAACCACACTGCTAAATGGATAATGCTTCTCAATGAATTTGATCTTGAGTTCATCATCCAAAATTCCATTAAATATCAGGTAATAGTTGATCAACTTGGAGAAGATCCACTATCTACTAATCATCCCTTGATTATTGAGCTCTTAGATGATTCGGTATTCACTATCATAGAACAAGAAGAAGACATCATTCTAGAGGAAGATGTCGATATCACACTATTCTTTTATGGTTCTAAGTGCGAGAAAGGTCAAGGTCCTAGAGTCATGTTTCATACATGCCAAGGGGTGCCTATCCCTTTATCATTAAAACTTGACTTCTAATTCACAAACAAAAATGCAGAGTATGAAGCCTTAATATTAGGTCTTCAAATAGCCATAGCTATGGGCATTAAGCATATCAATATATTTGGTGATTCTCAACTTGTTGTTGAACAAATAAACAAAGAATACCAATGCAAAGAACCTATCATAAAGCTTTATCATAAATTAGCAATGAAATTGCTCTTTAAATTTTATTGATATGAAATTGATACTTTACCAAATTTGACTAATAAATTTACAGATGTGATGGCCTCTCTTGGATAATTGATTCCAAAGGACTCCATAGGAGAGGTACAACCACTCATTATCACAACGATATCTAAATGTGCAATTCTTTATATTGAATATAAGGATGAAAAAGATGTTTACTTTATCTATTCAGACCCATATGAGCCTTGGTCAAGCCAAATTATAGCCTTTCTCAAGTTTGGAACACTCCCATATGAAATGTCATGGACTACCAAATTTACTTTCAATAAAAAGTTACCTCATTTTACTCTCTTGGGGGACGTGTTGTATAAACGTGGTTATGATGTAATCCTCCTTTGTTGTCTTGAGTCTGCTGAGTCACAAAGATTCATAGTTGAAGCCCACGATGGTACTCATGGTGGTCATTTTAATGGAATAGCCATTGCAAAGCATATCCTACACATGGGTTATATTGGCCCATAATGGAACGTGATTGTTGCACTTATGTCAAAAATTGTAAGCAGTGTCAAGAGCATGCTAATTTAACTCATGTACCATCACAAGTATTACAACCTATTTAAAGACTTTGGTCCTTTTCACAATGGGGTATTGATTTAATTGGTAAAATCTAACCTCCTTCCTTAGGATAACATACATTCATCACCACAACCACTGAATATTTAACAAAGTGGATTTAGGCAATTCCTCTAACCAGTATGATAGTACCAATAATGGTGGAGTTAATACTTCGTCATATCATATTTCGTTTTGGTATTCCCTAAAAAATCATTTTTGACAGTGGTAAGTATTTCAAGAACAAGTTGATGCAGGAGCATCCGGAGGTGGAAAGGCAATCTTGCATCACCCAAAAATATATATTTTTCTTTAAGTGCCAAAGTTGTCGCGATATCGCGACACTTTTTGAGAAAGGGCGCCAAAGGGTCAAACTGTCGCGATATCGCGACGCTTTTTGAGAAAAGGGGCCAAGGTGCAAAATGGTCGTGAAATCTCGACATTTTCGAAGCAAAGCAGCCTGGACGCAAAATGGTTGCGAAATCGTGACATTTTCAAAGCAAAGAAGCCAAGGCGCCAAATGGTCACGAAATCGTGACATTTTCAAAGCAAAGAAGCCAAGGCGCAAAATGGTCGCAAAATCGCGACATTTTCGAAGCAATGGAGCCAAGGCGCAAAATGGTCGCGAAATCGTGACACTTTTAGAGGCAAAGCTCTAAGGCGCAAAGTGGTCGCGAAATCGTGACACTTTCGGAGGCAAAGCTCTAAGGCGCAAAGTGGTCGCAAAATCGCGACACTTTCGGAGGCAAAGCTCTAAGGCGCAAAGTGGTTGCAAAATCGCGACACTTTCGAAGGCAAAGCTCTAAGGTGCAAAGTGGTCACGAAATCGCGACACTTTTGGAGGCAAAGCTCTAAGGCGCAAAGTGGTCGCGAAATCGCGACACTTTCGGAGGCAAATCTCTAAGGCGCAAAGTGGTCACGAAATCGTGACACTTTCGAAGGCAAGGCACGAAGGCGCAAAGTGGTCGCGAAATTGCGACACTTTCGAGGGCAAGGCTCGAAGGGGCAAAGTGGTCGCGAAATCGTGACAATTTAGGAAGCAAGGTGACAGGGTGCAAAGTGGTCGCGAAATCGTGACACTTTTGGGGTAAAGGCACCAAGGGGTAGAATGGTCGCGAAATTGCGAAATGTCGCGGTTTCGCGGCCCAAAGGAGAAAACAGAGGCCGAACGCCAAAACGTCGTGATATCACGACCAAAGAGGAGAGAGGGCGTAAGGAAGAAAACACGTCGTGATATCATGACAAAAGGCTCACGACTCCAGACCAATCGGCAATTGTAGAGGCCATTGCAGAAGGACACGTGGCATCAAATTACAGGTGGCCATAGAGCACTAGGCGGTTATAGAGGCCATTGCAGAAGGGCACGTGGTAGCAGATTACAGATGGCTATGGCACATTCCTATGAATGATGACTCGGTGGGTGGATGGACAGGCGGCTGCAGGGCACTCCGCCATCCCATGCCATGATGATGAAAGATACCTGGCCACAACATGCATGCGGCGACAAAACACTCGTGCGGGCGGTTACAGGGAATCCCGCATTCTGTGTAATGATGTTCGAAGGGGGGTCGGGTCTGTTATAAAAAGGAATGCATACATTGTAAAAGAGGTTCTTGGCCATTTGAATATAACTGCTGTATTTGCGAATTCGAAACCTTTGCTAATGAAATTTGCATGAATTTTTCTGTGTGTTATCTAAGATTTGCTTCACAAGTATTAGTAATATGGGCTTATCAAACAAGCATTTGCACGCCAACTGGGGCAACACCAATTTCATTGGCCTATGGAGCTGAAGCAATTATGAATCTTGAGATTGAGATCCCATCCTTGCCATTTTATTTGTAAGAATTCATACATGATGATACTACTAGACAAGCACATCTTGACAAAATTACACTTGTTGATGAGAGGTAAGCCAATGCCTTAGAGCATTTAATAGTTTATCAATACCATCTAAAGCATGCTTACAATACCAAATTTTATGTACTCAAACTCCAAATAGGATATTTTTTTCTTAATTAGAATCAACAAAACACCAATGCAGTACCACATCTTCATGATAAATTCATGGCTAACTTGTTAGGTCCATACATTATCACTCAAAAAGTAGGTAAAGGAACTTATAGTCTTGCCATAGGCTTGCCAGTCTAGAGGGAGTGGAAGAATATAAACCATTTAATTTTATCCATTTGAGAGCATTCTATGCTTAATGTGATTTATATATGTATATATATATGGCTAATATACAAAAAAAATTGCATTGCACACATTTCATTTCATACATTGCATTTTACACATTGTATTTACATCTACATTTCACATTTCACATTAGATATCATTTATCCAGTGCAGATAATAATTGGTCGAAAAAATTTTTGTTGCCTTAATTAGGGGCACCCCCAAGTCACCATCCATGTCATTACATAATTCCATAAATCCAAATTATCATTTGCAAACCACATGTCCATAATTCCTAGGTGTTTTCAGTCACTCAACCACTCTTAGTGTTTCTGGAAACGTCCAAATACATGTCTAGTTTTTTTTAGCACCAAGACACATTTTCACTAAGAAAATATTGAGTTATGGGAATTTACTCTAAAAATTATTGAACCAAACACATATACACATCTTAAAATTATCTTGCATCAAAGAGAGATAACACCATACTTGGGTTGTACCTTGAAGTGAATAGGATAGTCCTTGCTTGTCCTATTAGGAAACATTGTCCACAAAAATAGTGGTTTTCACCACTATAAAAAAATTATAATAAAATAAAGAGTGGGGTAAAACCCCTACAAAAAATCTAAATATTTTACACTTCACACACTACTGACCCTCAAGCTATAAGGATCATACTACATTTTTAGTCAAATGGTTAGGTAGTCATCCCAAAAGGTTAGAGATCAAAACTCTTGGACTATGGAGTTAATATCCACCAGAGCTATAGATGCTTGATTGGAAGTGGAATATGCTCATGCGTGGTGATATGTCTATTTAAAAGATACCTATGATCATACATAAGTACAAGCTAGCTTCTTGGTCTTCTCCATAATATGTTTCACCCAATTTACTCAAGATGGGTTAATGAACTCACTTGCACACACACTGGTTATTGATTGCCTCAAGTAATTACCATGCTCATGATTCGATAAATGAATTCACTGCACACACATTTGATCTTAAAGAAATTAGGTAGTATTTTGTGAGTTTTTTTTATATCACTAGTATGTATGAGTCTTTGCAAAATAGTTAGCTATTTTATATCAACATCCATATCTTCTTCAATGTCAACATCCATGTCATTTCATGAGTTTTTCATTCCATATACCACCAAGTTTGATGTCCTTGAGTAAGAAAAAATGCTAAACATGGTTAAGAAATATTTAAAATATGAATGATCATTATTGCATTAGTTCATTTTTATTCATACACATTATCATTGCATTAATCATTCATGAACACATGCATTCACACAAGAGCATAACACAAAAAGTATAATTCATGTATATATATAAATATCACATATACAATGAGTGCCCAAAGGCTACATACAATGGATCACCAAGGCTCATATACAAAAAGTGCATCTAAGCACTATCTAACACCTCCATGAGGATCCCTATGACCTGGATGGATCCCTAGATCTAGAGTTATGCCTAGTCTCGCTATGCCTATATGACTTAGATACAGATGAGGGAGGTGGATCTGGAATCCCAATATGGTGCTCTATCAAATCATACTCCAATAAATGGATATATCCCTCTCGAGATTGAAGGTGCACTATGTCATGTCTCTGAAAATGATCCTTCTCTAGCAGATCTGCCTAGAGCCTCATTATCCTATCCTCGCCTCCATATATAGTCAACTGTACCTCCATATTTGATTTTATGTGAGCTATCTCTATTTCCAAAGCTGCTATAATAGCATTGTGAGCCACTACCATTACATCATGCTCTACTACCAGCTACTCCATCATCACCCAATCCTCCTCACTTTGAATCTCCTCCACATCATCCCTGTATCCTCCATTCTCTCCAATATATGGAGTCTACCCTACTATACCCTTAGCCTTCCTCCTTCAACTACTAGATAAAATGTACCTTTGATGCATAGGATCCTCATCGATCTCCTTAGACTCTACCTCATCCCCATCCCCATCCCTACCATCCACTGTTGGGCTCGATACCCATGGTGGCTATGTAGCAAACCATGCATCATAATCTGTAGTAGTCCCCACATCATCCACATCAGGGATATCTATATCCTCATCATCCTCATAGGTTACTCTTAATTCCTTAACATAGGGTAAATTTATCTCCTCCAAATGCCTCTTGTAGATCACTAGTGCCTCATAAACTCCCTAAATTAATCCAAACCAGTGTAACACTCATGAAAACTAGATGTACTCCACCTCACTACAATACCTCCTAGCTACTCACCTAGCTTTTTTAACCCACTGTAGTTGCTCCCCATATCCTATCCACATGGCACCCCTCCATGGCCTTCATATCACCTAGGTTGATGTCAATCCAACTCACAAATCCCTATACCACTGACTCATCTAAACAAAATGACTCAGATGCACCTCCTCCACCATTGGCTATATTCTAGCATAAGGTTGCTCCCTATCCCATCCTACAACTGGTATATCATCAGGCTGAGTCATGCTAAAGTAACTGTAGTAATAAATTACATTCCAATCCCTTCCTCTTATACCTTCTCACCTCATATAGCTCCAAGTATAGTTGCACCAATAACATAGGAGCCCATGCATACACCTAAGGTATAGCAATCATATCGCTCACCAATCCTATCAGGTTCCAATGGAACTGATAGCCAGTACTATTCGAGACCACTATATTGGCCAACATGAATATCACCAAAGTAGGTAGGGCATCCAACTTCTTGTTTGTATATATGGACAAGTAGGATATCCCTCCACATGTCACCTCTACATCCTACCACCTATCTTCAAACATTTGTCTCATCTATTTCCTCCTATCGTGTCAAACCTCGACATGAATCCCCTCCATTGATAGCTTGAGGATGTAGTATACATCCTTAAGTGTAACTGTGATCTCACTAGTAGGGAGATAAAAAGTGCCCCTATCTAGATCTCATATCTCTTCTAAGGTAGAGAGATACCCCTCATCAGCCCTCATAACATCTATCTGGGCTACCCCTGCCAGCCCCACACCCTCCAGCCACTCCCACTCCTCACCACTCAACATCTTTCTCATCTTAGGAATAGAGGTGAGAATCGATGTCGAGCCTTCAAAATCCTTAGCTATAATACAACACAAAGCAATAATGGTACATACATATACATAATTTAAAAACAATAATTTTTTTTTAACAAATAAAAAGGAGCTTCAAAAGAACTTACCTTGGCATACCACACATCTACTTCCATTGTCACATCCAAACCCTCCACTACCATAGCTTTCACACTACTTAGCTAACTCACTCCACTCAATTCCATCAGACATAGCTTTTGAAATTATCAAGCACAACAATAAACTTTATTTATATTCTATAGGCTATTTATAGCTATTTAAATAACCTTGAAATAGCCATGGGTGTTTCTTGGTGCATTGAAATGCACCCCCACATTTGGGGAGCATCAAACACCCATCCGTGTTTGGCATCTGAATTGATAAAAGATAAAAATGATCCAAAAAGGTATCTTACCTCTATAAATTTCTTCTAAATTGCATCCATACATCATTTTCATCATAATATCATATTTTGTGAAAACCAATGTCGATTTGGGTACATAATTTTTGCTTGTGATCAAAAGCCACAAAAATCACATTTTAAGTTACAAAACACATCAAAATGGTCCAAATTTTCACAAAATTACCATTTCACCATCATCATTATACATCTTATCATTGCATTCAATTTTATGATAATATGATTTGATTTGGAGGGTTAAATTTCATTTATGCCCAAAAGGCATAAAATTGACCAAAAATGCTTCCAAAATACCCAAAATCAATTCTAAATTTCATAAAATCATCCAATTCAATCATAAATGCATTTTCCATTATCAAAATTCTCATTTCAACAACATTGTCATCCATCAATAATATCATTGCATGTTTTTTCCACGTTCACAAACACATTCAAGTGAACCTCATACCTAGTGGTTTGTTCCATCTCCTTGGTGATTGTAGCTATTGGTATCCATGCAATTCAGTAATATGAATAAATAACCATAAGTAAACTTAATCATTTTCATCATTCCATATCTCCTGGTTCAAAAAAATCACCTTTGGTACCTCATCTTTAGAGTGAAACAATGCCAATTTTAATTTTCTCAAAAGCTATCATTGATGGCCTAGTTTGTGGGGCCTGAAACACAAATAAAATCATAATCTCATCATTCCTTTTTCCTTGAAAATCATCATGGCAAATAGACTTGTCTAGGGTGATTGGTTCCAACTGTAGGAACTCACTAACAATCACTAGTTGGCCCTTCGAAGTTGACTCTTTTTCATTTTTGTATTTTCATCATATTGCATTTCTATGATGCCATACGGTAATTTATTTGATAGTATGTAATCACCCCAAACTTAGGGAAACCAAATTTGACTTTGATTTTACCACAATATAATACATATTATATGATCATGGCATCTACACTTAGAAAAAGTCCCTTTTCTTTGTTAGGGAAAAAATCGAGTCAATCACATGTATTTTAAAACAACCCCATTCCACCGTTGGGGCAAAAACAACATCATATTTACATCATTCATATCATCCAAAATCACATCATCCACGTGCACAATCATTTAAACTCATCTATCAATTGGATCATGAGATTCATTCGTAACTCATTCACCAATTGATGGGGTAAGATACATAATTAGAATTATTTTATCTTCAAAGTTAATCTTTGCATTCCAACAAAGTTGCTTCGTCATCAGGCCAAACCAGGTCTCTCATATTTTTGCACCACATTGTGTTTCACGTAATGCAGTACAAAAAGGGGAATCTTTAGACACCACAATATAGCCACTTGTCATCCATCCATAGCTTCCCACTACATTTACCCATTATTTTTATCTATATTTGTTTAATATATATTTAAATAATAATATTTTTATATTATATTTTTTATATTATATATATATATATATGTGTGTGTGTGTGTGTGTGTGTGTGTGAATTAATCTCATCAAACGATATTGTTATAATCCTAGCCATCCATCCACCTTAATCCATACCATCTACCTAGATTTAATCTCCACCCTCCATCATGTTTTAGTCTTGACCACATAAATTGTGTCATTAAAACCCTAACATGACTTAGGGAAGATTATAAAGAGGATTCATTTTGATGACTCAAACCCTAACACTTCCTTGATTTTTCTAGCCCTAGATCCCTAATTTTCCTAAGTCTTTGGAGCCTTAACAAGTTTCCAAAATCCCTTTCACATCCTCACCTTCACTTCTACATCTACCACCATCCCCATTGCATGAAGTAGATCTGCTTATGTAGCCTCTATTTTAACTCTTGAACACCCTGTCGAGTTCCCTGAGTGCCTCTAGGAACTTTATACCATCCCTAAACACCCCTAGATGCTTATCACCAGTATCAAGTGCCCACGAGTATTTCAGACCCTAGTTCTGCAACCCTGCAACCCATCGGGTGTCACTAAGGCATTTGTGTGCCAATTTTTGCAACAACAACAAAAAATAGAAGATAAAAAGTTAGCATAAAAAAGGTAAACATTTATTTTGCAATTATTTTAGTATTCTCATATTTTATTATAGTTCGTTTATGCAACTAGGGATTTTAGTTGAGTTGATTTGATTTCATTTATAAGGATCTTACATAGTGGATTCCTCACAAATATTATTAACACTTGTTTGTAAGCTATATGCAGGTTTGAGAAGAATATCATTGGCAATTATTAAAGCATTGAGTGGTCTTGCATAGGATATCAAGGCCTACTCACCACAGTATTGGGATCAAATTGAGCGTGAAGAAACCAACTTTATTTGTTAAACTAGAGTTTCAGAGAACCCTAGTGTCTTGTAATCATTGTGTCAAATAATAAGCATTGTAAAACCCCTATTTAGGGTACATTTAATTATTATACAAGATATCCACTAAAAATAGCAATAATTTGTATCATTTTGCTTGTTTATTCATTTTTTTCGTATATTGTTTGGTGCTCTATTTCGCATCTTCAGAATTTCATGTAAACCTAACCCTAAGCTCAAGAGTTGGTTTATGCAAAATTCCACTTGATCTAGAATATTCTACCAAACATTGGTTACATTCTTGATAATGGTTACATAAAAGGGCACCACTTGTCTAGGTGCCTTACTTACCACATACCATTACAAAAGTATTACAAAATAATAATATAAGTGGGTTCCCACATTGGATGTGGGTCATTACATAAGCAATTGAGAATTACAAAAATACTGTTAGGACGAGGTCATAACATGTCTTTCCCCTTCAAAAATATTTTTCCTCAAAGTTGTATATGAGGAAACTAATGTTGGAGTTGGTGGAAAGACTTCCATATAGCACATTTTTGTTGTAGAACATGCAATTGAACAAGGACCTTAGTAATGGTTTAGTTGTGAAGTGTGCGTGTCCTAAAATCCAACAATTATTCTAGCTCAAGCAATATAGAATCTTCTTCATCCTATTTTGGAAGAGTAGATTGAACCTGTACATGAGTGTCCACAACCTTCTTGAGAAATGAGACATAAAAAATAGCGTGGAGCTTGGATGTCAATAATAGGGTCAATTCTCCATATGACTTGAACTGATAATCTAACGAGGCCCTACTTTAGAACCATGAAGAGTGCACGATTGTCCATTTTGTGAAAACTACATCCATAATTCTACAAAATTACATGAGATGGTGCCCAAGGCACCCAACCACTAAGCACCTAACAAAACATCACATCCCCCTAATTGAAGGGAAAACATATCTTGTTTGAGCTCATATTTCTCCATTTTCAATTTGACATTATGACATTTACCTTTAGAAGGTAAGGACCCTCCATTTGCCACCATAACCTCAAAGGAATTGTATGTGTGTATGTAACAATTTGTCTGCTTATAAATTTGAGGATAAATAAATTTATGTGTGCTAATTGAATCAATAAGGATTATAAGGTTTTGGCCTTTGAAGAAACCCATAACTTTCATGGTTTGTGATGTAGTAATGCTTGTAAGAGTGTGGATCAAAATTTTTACCCCGGGTTCTTCATGTATTTCCTCTTAACTTTGAAGTTTTTCTTTGATTGTGTCTACTTGATCATCATTGTGGTCACTGCTTGTAGTTTCATCTATATATATTAGAAATAAGTTATTTTAGGCACACTTATGCCCCCTAACATATTTTTCATCACAATTATAGCACAATCCTTGGGCTTGTTGAGCAATCATTTCCTTGATAATCAAGTGTTTTGAGAGGATAGATTTATTTTCCTGATTGCTTGTGAACTTGGTAGGAAAAGATGGTTTTATTGGTTGAAATTTAGATGTCTTCATTTGAGCTAAAAAAATTTATTTATCCAACCATGCTAGGATTATGACCTACACCATTTTTTACAATTTGAACATCTTAACCTCAACTTGAAGATCATCCTTTAGACCATTGATGAAGCAACTCATAAAAAATCCTTCATTTAGCCAATTTTTCAAATTGGGCCTGATAATCCTAAACTGTAGAAGTTTGTCTCAGCTTGGTTAGTGCTCCTTAAAAATAATCATATTCACTAGGGCTAAAGCAAGTGAGTTATTGTGATTCAAAAACTTCCTAAGAAGAATCGATAACGGTATGTTGAATCCATTGGTACCACTATAAAGCTTATGATTCAAGATTGAAAGAAGTCATATTGACTCAATAATATCTAGGAACATTATGGAGTTGGAAGAATTGTTCAACATGACATAACCACACATCTGTCTTTCCCACTAAATTTAGGAAAGTCTAACTTAGGCATATTGAAGGTAGCATCACGGTCAAAATGGATGTAAAAATATTATGTTTTCCTATGAGGTAATTTTCCTCATCCTGACTATTCAGTATCATGATATTCAAAAAATTGTGGTCTAGTTTGAATCTTAGACTCCACTTTGTGAATTTGTTCTTGAATTTCTATTTTGGAGGCAACGTAGTTAGTTATGAAGAGTGTAAATTCTTCTCGTAATGCTTGTTTTTCTTAGAGGATAGTACTAAGTTGTTTGGTGATTGTATCAGGATGTAAGGTGGTTTTGTCCATCTCTTTTTTATGTCCATGAGTTTTAGCAGCCATTTTTGTGAGATTTGAATGACTAGTAGAGACTTGCTAAAAATAGAAGTGTGATTGCAAGGGTTAATTTTTTTAGTAATATGTCCAAAAAAATGTTTGGATGCTATATATCAAACTAATCAACTCAAGAATACAATCACAATGAGTTATATCCCACAACACTGGTTTTGGATACCCTAGAATTTTTTAATTTTGGTTTGACGAGTCTATTTGCGAGATTAGTTTCTTCCCCAAAGGTTGGATTTAAAAGTTGGGTACTATGTAATTTGTCTCTGCCATTAATATTTTGACAACTAACCACTTTTATCATTGTCTTTTCTCTATCCCTATCACTTGTACTATGTTTACTGACACTATCAATTCTATTTTTGTCACAAGTAATCCTGTAATTTTTTACTATTATAGATGACTATTACTACCACTATTGACCTAACTGTACTACCACTGAACTGATAGTTACTCACTGACTTGAATGTTATTGAAATAATTTTATGATTGTCAAACACTTGTATACTCTGTCCTGGTTGTTAGGTGCATGCAATTGTTTTTGTGATAGGGAAGTCTTCCTTTGTATGCTCACTTTTATGGGGGAAATTTGCAAGTTTAGTAGAACAAGGAGGTTTTTTTTTTGCAGATTGAAATTTTGGATAGAACCAGGGTACACTAGACAAAGGAGTATGTAATACCCATAGGACATCTATTATACTACAGTGACAAATAATAGTGCTCAAACCAATATTTCGAGCTACTACCCAAAGAGGATTCCACACATACCCTTGAGCACAATATATACCTCTCTAATATTATGAGAGGGTAATATTTCAAGATCTTGTATCTCATGTACTATAGATAATACAATGTTGAAAAACTTCCTAATGGATAAAATTTTGTTTAACCCTAGATGGTCTTCTTAAATACCAAAATATATGTGGGAGATTGATTCTATGTGTAGGTGTTTTATAAGGCCTAGGTATTGGATCATGATCGCTCCTCACTTAACTAGAAAATTTGTGGGTTATATAGCTTAACCAATAATGATAGCTCCTCTACGATATTTTAAAACCCCCTATACAAGGTTTCTAACCTACTCAACTAAAAAAATATTGTAATTTTTTTGTTTTGCTAGTTTTTTGATGGTTTTTTATATAAAGGACAAACAAAAAATAGAAAACATAGAAAAATTATACCTAATAGTTGGAGTGGGTAAGCTAGAATTGTCGCAATCACAATAAAAATTGACCCTAAAAAGCGCTCTGATACCACTTGTTAGGAACCTAGTATTGAAAATAAACTTACAAAAAATAATAGAAAATAATTGAAATACATCAAATAATAGAATAACACTATGAAAATACTAATTTTAGAATTAAAACAATCTCACAAAATAACTTTGAATCATTGGCATTTTCGAGGGGGCAACCTTCTTCAATATTCATCAACTTCCAAAAAGATACATACATACATGGCTTCATATATTTTAAAGAAGAACTTCATGCAACCCTAATAATCCTAAGCTCAAGAGTTGGATTACATGCAAAATGCCACTCAAGCTAGAATATTCTACCAAACATTGGTTACATGTTTGATAATGGTTACATGAAAGGGTATCACTTATCTAGGTGCCTTATCACATACAATTACAAAAATATTATAAAACAACAATATAAGTGTGTTACCACATTGGACATGGGTCATTACATAAGCAATTGAGAATAAAAAAAAATTATGTTAGGATGGGGTCATAACAATTTACCCATCCTCCACTTCTACTTCCATTCCTCCTTCTTCAGGCCCGACATTGTTAAACAATAATATCAACATATCAAAATAGGAATAATCAAAGTAGAGGGCAAGAAATTAATATAGCACTAGGAGAATGGGATTTATGAATAAATGCAATGTATCATACTAAAGAAATAAATTACTAGAATATTAACCTAAAAAATATGAGCATAAGGGGTTTCCTTCTAGTCGATCCGACTATTGGCTACGACCACAACATCCCTCATGAAATATCTGGATAGGTCCAAGGTGAGGATGTTTCCTAGGCTATGGACAGTGATGGTGATGCTCAGTTGCTCACCCTTGTATTTTACCACCATGTGTCTCAACTCCTTTACCACCTAATCCTAGTCACTACCTAGGCTATGGTCTATGATGGTTATACTCAACTATTCATCCTTGAATTTTTCCACTAGACATCTTAGCTCCTCTACCACCTAATCTTGAGCATTGCCCAAACTATGGCCAGTGATGATGATGCTCAGTTGCTCAACCTTATATTTTTCCACCAAGCATGTTAATTTATATACCATATGATATTAGGTGTTTCTCTTCCACAATCGGTAGTCCTCATCTTGGGATATGTACATGTTCAAATATATATATTTCACCATGATATCTAGGTGGAGGTTCATGTAGTTGAGGCTCAAACTTAGGTAGTCCATGAGGTCGACAATCGAATTAAGGTACATCATTATACCTGAACACACCACCATGATGTCATAATATCCCAACCACTTGATCTCTTGTTCATTCATTGCTACAGTAATGAAGCCCATGTAGTTGGTGTGTTGTCTCTATAACTTCTACATGCATGGCCTCTAAAACAAACTAGGTATATTTATGTTGGGTGTACCATAGAGATACTTGGTGACCTTATAGCCGTAATCAAACATTCCCACACCCTAGAATAGCTCCTTCAAGTGGTAATTACAGTTGCTTGAATACTTAAAGAAGAAATCAAAGTCAAAATTGTCGTAGTAGTCCTATGAAAATTCATTGTAATGGATAATCTCTTCCAGTGTGGTTAGCATCTCGAAAAGAGACTCTATTGCCATGCTTTTGATGCTTAATGATAATTTTCCTCTCTTTTACATTTAAATACTCTTGATAATGTGAGGAGAGTATAAAAATTTATGTCCATATTACTTATCTTGACTCTAGAACATCGGACTAGACTAGACCTAAAATATTGATGATGTGAGGGTGAATAAAGGGAAAGCCCCGTGAAGGCCAATGTGACTGCTATGACTTACATAGAATAAGAATTTGTGAATGAAGAGGTAGCAGATCAAGGACCAACTCATAGCAATACTACTTTTGGCTAGAGAGTGATTTGTCCTTATTCATTGAGTATTGTAAGCTTTGTCTAGGACTACACCTTTTAGTCAATAATACTTTAAAGTTAAGACACATGAAGGACAACATGGATGCATGAAGATGGTGGAAGCTCCAACTAATATGTCATCTCATCATTTTGAAAAATTATATTATAGGGCACACAAACTCTAAGAGCCAACTTTTGTCTAGAATTGATCTTCAAGGATAATTGTGTATAGGGTTGCAAATGCAAAAATACCATATACCCCATGGTAAATTGTTGTTCACAATGACATGAATCCTGCTACTGCTTCATGTGATTCTAGTCCTAAGTCAAATTATATTTTAGAAGTTTAAGCAAAGTCATTGTTGTTATAATAAATCATCTACTTGGGCAACCTTGGAGGATATTGGAACATAGTTTACCATTACATGCTTCAAATGGGTACATATTAAGAGAATATCGATAGCAATTATTGTACCATTGTTTAGCTAATGAGACATAATAAACCTAGTGATATTGCTTATCTTGAGAAAAATAATGAAGGTAAGTACCAAAATATTTATTAATAATCTCTATTTAGACATCCAACTAAGAACAAAGAGAGGATATACTCAACTTAATATCACTAAGATGAAACAATTCCTTGTAAAAGTGACTAGTTAAGATAAGATCATGATCATTGACAATGGGCTTGGGCATATCATGTAATTTAAAATAGAATTTAAAACTACCTTGGTCATATTGCTGAAATGGGGTTTTGTAATACATAGAAATGAGCATACTTGGAAAGGCAATATACTACTGTAAATATTATAGTTTTGCCCTCAAATTTGGGAAATCCCTCAATGAAATATATAGATGTTAGAGAATATTACATTATTTCATAAAATCGAATGTGTAGGATATGTATATGTGTCATGTTAGAAGATTAAGAGTCTTGTATGCAAGTGGTAAGATAAGAATGCAAAGGTCATATGGAAAGAAATAGTGAAGAATGTGAAGAGTTATCTTTTACAACTATATTATGGAGATAAATTTCCATGAAATGCATCTCTAAAAGATTATATATTTGAATCATGAATAATATTGTGAGTATTCTCTTTCAATAATATTGTTATGTTTATTCATAATATATGAGTTTTGTTTGTATTATTTTCAACCTATGACATAATGAAGAGAAATAATACCTTGATAAACAAATTCCAAAACAATAGTAATTGCAGAATCAAAGGAAAAACCCTTTCAGAAAAATTCCCAACAAAAAAATTTCCTTATTGTATAAACTTGACCATATTCAATACAATATTATCCTTTCGCTCATTATTCGCTTGCAATTACATTTCTTGCATATTGCATTCCCCCCTTGGGGGGAGTCTAGACATTCACCATCACCAAACCCTCATGCAAGTGTTGTTTTATATACCAATAACACAAGAAGGGGTTTTACAATACCATGGCCATAAAACTCAGGTTCAAATATATTAACCCAAATATATTAAAACATGGGTTCAAATATATTAACCCAAATATATTAATCCATGGGTTCAAATATATTAACCCAAATATATTAATCCATGGGTTCAAATATATTAACCCAAATATATTTATCTATAGGTTCAAATATATTAAACCAAAAATGTATTAATCCATGGGTTCAAATATACTAACCCAAAACCTAGCCATAATAACTTGCAAAATATTCAACATATTTCTAACATTCTTTCACTTGTTGAATACATTCCATAGGGTCCAAAAATGACCATAAAATCTACTGTTATCAAAGATCACAAGATCTACCGATGTCGAAACTCACAAGATCTATCACTATTGAAGCTCACCAGCTCTACTACTATTGAAGCTCATCATATATGAAGGTAAAATTCCACATAGACAACTAGATCTACAATTTGCCTTCCAAACAAAATAAATTACAATTAACTTGCTTACATGAACAAACAAATTTCATCTTCCAAAAAAATCATGATTTGAAAATTTGTCACTACCCTTGTTCAATATGGTTGACTTCAAAAGGTCATATCTCCCTTAATACTGTTCAAATTCCTTCATATGACCACTCATTTTAAAGCTCTTCAAATTCCACGTAAATTGATCCAAGAATCACCTGAATCAAATAAAAATTTGCTGAAATATGGCTCCTAAAAGATGAGATATTTTTATAGAAAAAATCTACCCTAATCTCATTAGATCTACCACTACCGAATCTCACCAGATCTACCACTGTCAGAGCTCATCGGATCTACTAATATCAGAGCTCACCTGCTTCACTACTACCAAAGCTCACCTGCTCCACTGCTACCATAACTCACTAGTTCTATCACTGTGCTTCCTGTTATTTTTCCTTCACCCATATTCTTCCATACACTACTCCCAATCAAGCATCAATTTATCCTAGGGTTTAAACCTTTTCTCCTCAAACCAAGCTACAACCTAGCTTTGATATCAAATAAAGAGAAATCATACCCCGATAAACAAATTCTAGAAAATTAATAATTGTAGAATCAAAGGAAAAACTAAAAATAAGAACACATTACACAAGAATTTATCCTAGAAAACCCTTTTAGGAAAATCACCAACAAGAAAATCTTATTGTATAAACTTGAACATCTTCAATACAATAAATATCCTTTCGCTTGCTATTCACTTGCAATTATATTTCCTGCATATTGCATTCCTCCCCCTTGCAGGGAGTCCAAACATTCACCATCACCAAACCCTCATGTAAGTGTTGTTTTATATACCAACAACACAAGAAGGGATTTTACAATACCATGGCCATAAAAATTGGGTTCAAATATATTAACCCAAATATATTAAAACATGTATTCAAATATATTAACCCAAATATATTAATACATGGGTTCAAATATATTAACCCAAATATATTAATCCATGGGTTCAAATATATTAACCCAAATATATTTATCCATGGGTTCAAATATATTAACCCAAAAATATATTAATCCATGGGTTAAAATATATTAACCTAAAACCTGGCCATAATAACATGAAATTTTTTTAGATATTTATTTGTATTGGGATATGTGATATTTTGAGATAGTTTATCTTAAAAGCTAATAGTGGTATCACAACCACCACTTAAATTTATTCATTCTTGATAGAGTTAATTTAGAGTCAGCCCACTTTGAAAGCAATGAAGTCTTAGACTATATTTTTAAATTTCTAATTGAGTAGATATTGAGGGGATAAGGATAAGTCACCCTAATTTGAATGCTAGGGTCTTTCCACTTGGTTGAAGAAAAACTAGTTAATACTAGGACTTAGCTAATTTGATTGAGGATCAACTTAGGAGAAAGTTGGACATTAAGAGAAAGACCCAACTTAAGTGATAGTTGGATATTGAGAGCCAACTTAAGTGATAGTTGGACATTAAGAGAAAGATGCAACTCAAGAGATAGTTTGACATGAGAGAACATTTATAGTTACCTTGATATCAATTTTGGATTATCTAGAGAAGATAATCATTTAGTTCTTAGGTGCGACCAAATATATTGAATATAGATTTCAAATATTAAAGACCAGACATTAAAAATAGTTTCTAGAGATTCAAGAAGCATCATAAATTTGAAGGATAGAGAAGCATCATAGTTTCAAAGGATTGAGAAGCACCATAGCTTCCAAGGAGAGAAATATTTTTAGCTTTCTAAGTATAGAGATTAAGCATTAGTGTACAAAGATAAGAGGATTATTGAGAAGTATAGATACTAAGCCTCCAAAGATAAGGACAAATCAAGGTATATAGAAGTTTTGGTTATTAAAAAAACTAGAAGCATCAGGTTGACTATAGCAATATCAGTCTTAGCCTTGACTTATTTATAATTTTTGAAAGAAGTTTTACTCTATAGGAAGCAAAGAATATCACTAATAGAGTGCTATATAGAGTCTCATAGGATACCAAAACCAAGGAGCATTAACACACATTAAGTTTCTATTTAGTGGAGCTATCATCCACATAGAAGAAGAGGCCTAAGTAGCCAACATTGAAGGAGAGGCTTAAGTGGCCAATATAGAAGAAGAGGTCTAAATAGCCAACATGGAGGAAGAGGCCTAAGAAACTGACATAAAAGGAGAGACCTAAACATCTAATATATAAGGAGAAACCTAAACAACCAATATAGAAGGACATGCCTAAAAATCCAATATAGAAGCAGAGGCCTAAGTAGCCAACATAGAAGAAGAGGCCTAAGTGGCCAACATAGAAAGAACAAACCTAAGCAACCAACATAAAAGAAGAGGCCTAAACAACCAACATAGAGGAAGAGTCCAACATTCAAGTGGACAACTTATAGAAGGTAGAACAACTATCTACGTGGATTGCATAAGAAAATGAACAACAAACAAAGTAAATAAGCATAGGTAGAAGAAGGGATCAACTGGAATAAAGAATACTAAGTAGGTAGATAGAATAGTGTTATAAGAGGGTTGTCATGAGAAAAAGTAAAACATGTTAAAACTAGTAAAAACCTGTTAGAAACAACTAGTATGTTAAAGCCACCAATAGAAGAGACTAAATGCAAAGAACCAAGCATACCTCACAATAGAAATATTCCAGTAAGTAGAAGAGATTAAACATAGAGCACCAAGCACATGCCTCACAAGAAAGATATTCCAATAAGCAAAAGAGACCAAATGCATAGCACCAAAACCATGCCTCACAACAAAGATATTCCAATGAGCAAAAGGATTTGGTACCATAGATCAGTTCTAAGTGTTAGCACCAATGTAGTGTTAAGGTTAGTTATGCACCACTTTAGCTAATAAGTGCTAAATTGGTCAGTCATGTTGAATTGTTGTGTAATTTAAATGATGTAAACCTAATACATATGGTCAATATTATTGTAATTGGAATATAAACACATATGAATAAATATATTTATGTAAAGCGTTTGTTTATTGATATCAATGTGACTTCTATTATAATCATATATATATATATATATATAAAATTTACTTTTCCTTATTATTTTGACTACTTACTATATATATGTAGTAGAATAATATATATAAGATACTTGCATTATCAAATAATTAATATACCTAAAACTCTAACAATTATATTTATAATAAAATTTATTTATAAAAACATTTGTTCTTCAATATATATCAAGATAACTTATCTAGTACTACATATAATATCTATAAATATAAAAATTTCAATAAACAAACATACATAATAAATTAATTTTTTAAAATAGTAACTGACCTCTATGCTCTTATAAAACTTAAAATTTATTATTAATTCTTAAAAACATACACATTCATTTATAACTCAAAACACATGCTTAAATTTTACCATTCCATTAAAATATTCCTAAAACATCCTAATAAATATTAAACGAAATTAAAAAAAATTATTGTCTGTTTTTTTTTTACAAAGGCCAAATACAAATCTAACAATCTCTTCGAAACCATTGAAACCCTTAAATTTTCTAATGTCAAAAACCTCGCACAATTAAAGATCAACCATATCATCATGTTAAATTTTCTCACATTCATGAACCAAACAAAGAGCATCTACAAAGTTTAAGTATATTACATCCTATATATGCATTTAAATGTCAAGAAAGAGCATCTGAATATATTAATATATTACGTCCTATACATGCTTTCAAATGTCAATCTTATTTTAAAATATATCGAATGAAAACCTTCAAATCAAATATTATTTAGGTTTGAAGCGTCCTAACCTAGGACCACTAACACATTACCCATACTCAGTTGATCTAGGACCACTAACACATTACCCATACTCAATTGATCAAGGATTGACTACGAAACAAGGAGAACACTTGAACAGGTCATTCAAGCCAGAGATGCTCTCTTTTCCATCGAGCAAATTTATTGTGACATTATTTTTCGGGATTCAAATTGGCTTCAATTGATCAAGGATTGACTACGAAACAAGGAGAACACTTCAACAAGGCATTCGAGAGATGCTCTCATTTCCATCGAGCAAATTCACTGTGACATTATTTATCGGGATTCATTTTTTTTTGTGATATTTGGCTTCGTTGTTAATCTTATAATTTTCTTGCTCTTGAAGTCGTCTTAATTGGTTTGATAAGTTGTTTAGTTTGTCGAATTTGATTTTTCACAAAATTGGCTGTCACCTATAAGAGATTCTTTGAACATTGAATTTGAATTTCTAAATACTATCTTTCAATCATAAAAAAGGATACTCCTTCTCATCAAACCCCCTTCAACAATAATCTTCATTAAAATCTTCTTTACCAAAGATTTGTACAGACTAAATTACCTTAAGAAATTAAAAACATATTTATTATACCCAGAGTTCTTTACCAAAGATTTGTTCAAACTAAATTACCTTGGGAAATTAAAAACACATTTCATCATACCCATCTCCTAATCGAACTTGTATACTCCTTCCTTGTCGTCAAAGCCCCTTCAACAATCATCTCCATTAAAATATTCTTTACCAAATATTTGTACAGACTAAATTACTTAAGAAACTAAAATTTCTTAAAAACACATTTCATCATACCTAAGGGTTCTTTACCAAAGATTTGTTCAGACTAGTTTGATGACGAGCATAAACTAGACGTTGAATCCGTTGAAGAATCCATGCAGACCTCTCATGCCCAGCCTGATCCTGATGTTAAATCCACCCAAGAATGCATCGTCATCACCGGCCACAGCGTGGGCACAGCACCCAGGATCAACTGGTGGAGGAGCTGAGATCCCTGGTGGCAAAATACAAGAACGACCAGCCGAGCATAACCGTCATCGGCCACAGCCTGGGCGGCACCCAGGATCAACTGGTGGAGGAGCAGGAGCAGTCCTGGGCGAATTTGTCGTAACGGATGATCTCTTCCAGTGCGGTCAGCATGTCGGGAAGGGACTCCCTTGCCGCGCTCCTGACGCTTAATGATCGTTTCCCTATCTTTTCCATCTGAATACCCTTGATCCGGTGAGGAGAGTATAAAACTTTCTGCCCATATATTAAATTCGAAGCTGTATTGACTCTGGAGGATCGGACTGGACCAGACCTGAAATGCTGATGAGGCGAGGGTGAAGAAAGGGAAAGCCTCGTGAAGGCCGATGCGACTGCCATGGCTTAGACAGAAGAAGAATTTGTCAATAGAGAGGCTGGAGGTAGCAGATCAAGGACCAACTCATTCCAAAATGCGTGCTTCGTTCGTTGATTTACAGTTGGGAAAGAAACAGGGTGGGGCAACATTCACGTGAAATGTGTTTCCTATTAACATCTAAACGAAATTACTGCGACTGGACGGTCACAGTCTGGGTAGGACTTTTCTTTTATCTTCAACCACTTCATTATTCCACCGGGCAAAATTCTTCCCTTTTATGGAATTTATTGTCCTTCTCAACACGCCATATTAGATAAGGTGGGGACTAATGTGAAAGCATTGTCCTTCTCAACACGCCATATTAGATAAGGTGGGGACTAATGTGAAAGCATGTGGGGCTACTTTATGTTTCATTGAGATCAACTTACTTGTATTTGTAATTTTTTTTAATGGGAATTGAATCATAAAAATTAAATTTAAGTAATATCACCAATGACAAATTTTTGATACCATAAATATATAAATCTTAACTTTAAGTCTCCATTATTTCTACTGTCCCCTTAAAAAAAACACACAAACCCAACCCGGGACCTCAAAGCCCAAAACCCAAAATTGTGTGACATTTTTTGGGATTTTGTGTGGGACTTCAATTTTTGCTCGGCTAATTATGGAAGTAAATTATCGTATGCTATAGTAGTTTTTTGGATTAAAAATGATATATATTCTTAGCTCGCCCGACGGGCATGGAATTTACAAGCCCATAGAAAGATATTGGCTTCAGTTTAAAGCGAAAGTCTTGTGTTAAAGGAGAAGGAGAAGGGCATGGAATGACTTCTTTAGACAGCATGATGGAAAATAAAGAGAATGTTTCTATTCTCTCTCACAAACATGAGGTGGTCTTCGGGCTCTCCTACCATAAGACCACGTCATACTAAGTGGTAACCATAACTTCAATTATTATTTTTTAATTTACACTCGAGTGCAAGTGTAGTCATAAACTAAAATTTTAATTATTGACCTCAACATACAAAATGTTTATATGAAACCTAAATTATAATTTTTATAATTAGCTTTGAAACATGTTATAATAAAATATTTTACTATTTTTATGATTTTATAGAGAAGTCACAATGGATAGATAATTATTAAGTGAGTTTATTGATAAAAATTTGAAACTTCACATAAGAGGTTGTGTAATGAAATAACTTCAAGAATTATAACAATTGCAATAATAATCCAATAATGTGCCATGAACAATATCTAATGATAGTATTTAATTTAGATATAAACAATCAAATATACAATATTCATATTTTAGATTCAAATCAATACGAATCATGAGCCACTCAGAGAGAATGAAGTCTCATGGCCATTTGGAGATGACAAAGTCTCATATGTGTAACTGATGCGACTATGATTCAAATATGAAAGATGATTTCAATTACCAAATAGCTCTTACTATTTATAGACTAAATTAACATTAACCCTAAACGTAATTCTCAAGGGTCAACTATATAAACCTAACGATAGAGATAATAAAAATAAATGTAGCTAGTGTGACTATATTAGAGATATTATATGACTCCCTCCTTTAGAAAGCTTTATCTTCAAAGCTAGAAAAGATTGAAAAATACTCTTAGACTCAACATATTCTTCTGGAATGTCCTATAACTTCATGAGAAACTTCTAAATCTATTGAGACCATATAAGACAAATTCTGGATTGCAATACTGCATTTGGCTAGAAAGTGATTTATCTTTCTTCATTGAGTATTGTAAGCTTTGCCTAGGACTACACCTTTTGCCTGATAATATTTTAAAGATACGACACATGATGGACAATATAAATGCATGAATATGGTGGAAACTCTAACTAATATGTCATCTCACCAATGTGAAAATCCTTATTGTAGGGCACATAAGCTCTAGGAGCCAACTTTTTTCTAGACTTGGTCTTCAAGGATAATTGTGTATGGGGTTACAAGTGTAAAAATACCATATCCCCCATGAAAAATTGTTGTTCACAATGACGTGAATCCTGCTATTACTTCATGTAATTTTGGTCCTATGTCAAATTTCCATTTAGAAGCTTAAGCACAAGTCATTGTTGTTGTAAAAAATCATCTACTTGGATAAATTTGGAGGATCTTGGAACATGGTTTACCATTGATGGAGGTTTCTAACCATAAAGTGCTTCAAATGGGTACATATTAAGGGAATAATGGTAGTAAGTATTGTACCACCGTTTAACGAACAAGAGCTAATAAGCCTAGTGATATTGCTTATCTTGAGCAAAACAATGAAGGTAAGTACCCAAACATTTATTAACAATATTTATCTAGACATCCAACTAAGGATAAAAATAGGATATACTCAAATTAGTATCACTAAGATGAAACAATTCCTTATAAAAGTGACTAGTTAAGACAAGATCATTATCATTGACAATGGGTGTGGGCATACCATGTAATTTAATGTAGAATTAAGAAATACCTTCACCACCTTGTTGAATTTGGGTATTGTAATACATAGAAAAAAAATACTTGGAAATACAATCCACTACTGTAAACATTATAGTTTTGCACTCAAATTTGGGAAGGCCCTCATTGAAATCTATGGATGATAGAGAATATTAAATTATTTGATATGTACATGATATGTACATGCGTCATGCTAGAATACTAAGAGTCTTGTATGCTAGTGACAAGATATAAATCCAAATACCATATGGAAATCAATAGTCAAGAATATGAAGAGTTATCTTGTAAAGATATATTATGGAGACAAAGCTTTGTGAAATGCATCTATGAAAGTAGAGCAAAACTCAAGATTATATATTGAACTTATGAATAATAATGTGAGTATTTTATTTCAGTAATGTTGTTATGTTGATTCATAATATATGAGATTTATTTCTATTATTTTTAATGTAGGACCTATGATATTTATTTATATTGGGGATATTGGGGCCTATGATAGTTTGAGATAGTTAAACTTAAAATCCAATAGTGGTATCAAAGCTACCACTTAACTTTGTCCATTCTTGATAGAGTTAATTTAGAGTCTATCCACTTTGAAAGTAGTGAAGACTTAGACTCTATTTTAAAAGGTCTAATTGAGTAGATATTGAGGGGATAAGGATAAGTCACCCTAATTTGAATGCTAAGGTATTTCCTCTTGGTTGAAGGAAAACCAGTGAAGACTATGACTTGGCTAATTTGATTGAGGGCCAACTTAGGAGAAAGTTAGACATTGAAGAGAAACCACCAATTTAGGTGATAGTTGAACATTGAGAGAAAGATCTAAATTATATGATAATTGGACATTGACATAAATATCCTACTCAGGGGATAGTTGGACATTGAGAGAAAGAGCCAACTCAGGTGATAGTTCGACATTGAGAGAAAGAGCCAACTTAGAAGATAGTTGGACATGACATGACATTCATAGTTACCTTGATATCGATTTTAGATTCTCCAGAGAAGAAGAAAATCATTTAGTTCTTAGGTTTGACCTAAGACATTGAAAATAGATTTCAGATATTAGAGACCAAATATTGAAAATAATTTCCAAATATTGAAGAAGCATCATAAATTCCAAGGATAGAGAAGCATCATAGTTTCCAAGGATAGAGAAACACTATAGCTTCCAAGGATAGAGAAGCATTTTTAGATTTTTGAGCATAAATATTAAGCATTAGTGTACAAATATAAGAGGAATACTAAGAATTATAGAGACTAAGTCTCTAGAGATAAGAACATATAGCAACATATAGAAGTTTTGGTTATTTAGAAAACCAAAAGCATTAGGCCAACTCTAGCAATATTAGTCTTGGCCTTGACTTATTTGAAGTTTTTTGAAAGAAGTTTTATTCTATATGAGTCAAATAATAATGCTACTAGAGTGCTATATAGAGTCTCCTAGGAGGGAGACCAAAACCAAGGAGTATTAAGACACACTAAGTTTCTATTTAGTGGAGCTATCATCCACATAGAAGAAGAGGCCTAAGCAGCCAATATAGAAGGAGAGGCCTAAGTGACCAACATATAAGAAGAGACCTATGTAGCCAACATAGAAAGAAGAGGCCTAAGAAAACAATATAGAAGAAGAGGCCTAAGCAACCAACATGGACGAAGAGGCCAACATTCAAGTGGCCAACATATAGAAGGTAGAACAACTACCTATGTGGCTTGCATAAGAAAAATGAAGAATAAACAAAGCAATCAGTATATGTTAGAATAAGAGACCAACTAGCATGGAGAAGACTAATCAGGTAGATATAATAGTGCTATAAGAGCATTTAATCCGTTTATATTCTTTCCATAATATTCCCTTATAATCCTTATAAATTTAATTTTTAACTTGTATTTAGAATTCTTAATATTCTCATCCTAAGACCATACTGTAGTTCTTGTTTGTTTAAACCTCTAAATCTAAGGTTAAATAGTAAATGGAAAGATAATTTTCTCTTCTAATCCTTATAAAATTTAACAACTTGTATTTTAAATTCTTAATATTCTCCTCCTAAGAACATACAACTTGTATTTGAAATTCTTAATATTCTCCTCCTAAGAACATACTGTAATTCTTGATTGTTTAAACCTCCAAATCTAAGGTTAAATAGTAAATGGGAAGATATTTTTCCCTTGTAATCCTTAATATTCTCCTCCTAAGAACATACAACTTGTATTTCGAATTTAATTTTTCCTTGTAATCCTTACAAATTTTAAGGACTTGTATTTGGAATTCTTAATATTCTCCTTGGAATTCTTAATATTTTCCTTCTCAAAACATACAACTTGTATTTGAAATTCTTTTTAAGGACTTATATTTGGAATTCTTAATATTCTCCTCCTAAGAACATACAACTTGTATTTGGAATTCTTAATATTCAACTTGTATTTGGAATTTTCTTAATATTCTCCTCCTAATAACATACTGTAGGAATTCTTAATATTCTCCTCCTAGGAACATACAGTAATTCTTAATATAATCTAAGGTTAAATTTGTTTAAACCTCCAACTTGTATTTGGAATTCTTAATATTTAACTTGTATTTGGAATTTTCTTAATATTCTCTTCCTAGGAACATACTGCAATTCTTAATCTAATCTAAAGTTAAAATTGTTTAAACCTTCAACTTGTATTTGGAATTCTTAATATTCAACTTGTATTTGGAATTTTCTTAATATTCTCCTCCTAAGAACATATTGCAGGAATTCCTAATATTCTGCTCCTAAGAATTCTTAATATTATTGGCATAGGAACATACTGTAATTCTTAATCTAATATAAGGTTAAATTTGTTTAAACCTCCAAATCTAAGGGAATTCTTAATATTCTCCTCATAGGAACATACTGTAATTCTTAATCTAATCTAAGGTTAAATTTGTTTAAACCTCCAAATCTAAGGGAATTCTTAATATTCTTCTCCTAGAAACATATTGTAATTCTTAATCTAATCTAAGGTTAAATTTGTTTAAACCTCAAAAAATAAGAGAATTCTTAATGTTCTCCTCTTAGAAACAAATTCAAATTTTAACCTTACATTAGATTTGTAATTCTTAATCTAATCTAAGGTTATGTTTCTAGGAGGAGAATATTAAAAATTCCTCTAGATTTAGAGGTTTAAAAAAAATTAACCTTATATTTTGACAAATTTAACCTTAGATTAGATTAAGAATGACAATATGTTCCTCGGAGGAGAATATTAAACCTCCAAATCTAAGGTTAAATTTGTTTAAACCTCAAAATCTAAGAAAACTCTTAATATTCTCCTCCTAAGAACATACTGTAATTTATAACCTAATCTAAAGTTAAATTTAAATTTGTTTAAATCTCTAAATGTAACCTTAGATTTGTTATACTGTAATTCTTAATCTAATCTAAGGTTAAATTTAAATTTGTTTTGATAAGTAAACAGTGTGAGAAAACAAAATAGAGAGGAGAGGGGGAGGATGTCGATGGGCGAGAAGTCTGCAAGGGAGATCGGGAGCGGCGGTGGTTCGGTTCTTGGACGCAGCGGAGCAATCGGAGGGCATCAAGATTTCGGGGGAGCGAAAACGCCCGGGCCCATTGAAGATGATCGGGATGGCAACGGTATTGGTCGAGGTAAGGACCCACCAGACAAAGGGGGTGGTGGGGCTCAAAAGTCTTATGCCCAGGCAGCGGCCTCAGAAACCCTAAACGGGTTTTTTACCAAAGAGTTGTTTTCGGTTGGGGATGAGCTGGACATCCCGACGGAAGTTCTTTCAAGCTTCATGGAGTTTGAGAAATTTACCCTAATAGGTAAATTCATTGGAGGCCGTCCCAACATGGAAACTATCCAAAAATGGGCAACAAGCAAATGGAGGACTTCTGGCCATTTGGAGCTGGCGGCCCTATCCCGGGGTTTTTTTGCCATTAGATTGAACAATAAGGAGGATTACTGTAAAATTCTGGCTGGCGGGCCATGGTTTCTGGGCCGCAGAAGTTTATTTCTCAGGAAGTGGGACATGGATTTCAGTCCTGAGACCCAGAACATCAACATTGCCCCAATATGGGTTAGGCTCCCAAATCTTCCCCTCTTTGGTTGGCATGAAAATGTCATAAGAGGTATTGCGCATTCCATTGGGGAGTTGGTCACCATTGACCCTCCCACCCGAGCTCGAACAAGGTTCGTCCAGGCCCGATTTTGCGTTCTGGCAGATTTGGAGGCAGAACTCCCAACTTCCATCACTCTTCGGTCTGGAGGCACCATTCTTCATAAACAAGCTATTGTCTATGAAAATAGACCAGCTTTCTGCACCCAGTGTCGGTCCCAAGGGCACCTCCAGTCCTAGTGTCCTCTTCAAAAATTGGGAAATCAGAAACGTGAAAATGGCAACCCCCTGGAGCACAAGGAAGATCAGGCAAAGCAACCAAATCTTCCAGACGTGAAGGGCCATGTATCCCCAGGCCCCTCTAGAGACTGTGGTGGACTCTCTCAGCCTGAAGAGAATCCCTCTCTCCAATCGGACCCCGAGCATCTTGAGGCTGACAACCAACAAGGAGCAGACTCCCACTTGGAAAGTGAATCGCAGGAAGAGATGGAACGGACCCCTTCCCAAGTTTTGACTCAGGCTGTTCCTCTGCTCCAAGTTACGGGTCATCCCGATTTTAGTCAGTCATAGACGTTGCTAGAAGATTACCTCTTAGGAAGGAGGGGTGAACAATCCGGTCACATTAGCCCCCGAAATACGAGGAGCCGAAAGCAAAGTGTGGATTTTGGTAGTGAGAGGAAGCAGGGCCATCCTCCTAACAAGGAAAGGTGAGACAAAGAGACTGCAACTGACGTTGCAAATGGAACCCAACGTTTGCTGGTTCTGGATGACTGTGACACACAGTCGGACGAAGCTCATGCATCAAAACCTCCCCCTCAACAAGGAAGGGGAGGCAAGAAAAACTTCAAACTATCTAGATGAAAATCCTCTCATGGAATGTGAGAGGACTGAACGGTGCAGCCAAGCGAAGGTTAGTGGCTGATCTCCGTAGGAGGATTAACCCTTCTATCCTTATTTTGCAAGAGACCAAGCTTGATGCTATCTCCTCTAACAAAGTGGCGAAGGCCATTTGGGCCAAGGCAAATTGTCTGTCCAACCCTACAGTGGGAACAACGGGAGGACTCATGGTTCTGTGGGACCCTTCGAGGTTTGAGGGCAGCTCGTTGTCAACTTCCAACAGAATCATCAATGTACTGTTCCAGTCCAAAACCTCCAATTTTTCTTGGATTCTATCCAACGTTTATGCTTCCAATTCTGCCACAGAGAGAGCAGAAATGTGGAAAGCTATCTCTCTGATGAGGGAGAATTTTAGCAACTTTCCTTGGGTTTTAGGGGGTGACTTCAATTGTCCCCTTCATCCTTCAGAGAAAAAAGGAGGGTCTGACCACTCCAGCCATAGCTTGGAAGATTTCAGAGATTTTGTCTCTGCTAATGGCCTGCTTGACATCGAACTCAAAGGGGCTTCCTTCACATGGAGTAACAGAAGGATTGGGGGCGGTTTGATTCAAGTCAAACTTGACAGATTCTTCATTTCCCCAGAAGCCATTCCCATCCTTGGTGGGGCTATCCTTTCGGCTCTTCCAAGGATTGGGTCTGACCATAACCCTATTTTCTTGGAGGCGAACGATGGGCCTGGTTTTATGACCCCTTTCAGATTCGAATCTATGTGGATTTCCCACAAAGACTTCAAAGGATTGATTTCAGCATGGTGGCAATCGAAGGTGGAAGGAAGCGCTCCTAAGAGGGTGGCTTTAAAGCTCAAAATGGTCAAAGAAAAACTGAAGATTTGGAACAAAGTGGTTTTCGACAACATTTTTGAGTCCAAAAAATCCATCGCTGAGAACTTGATGGCTGTGGAGGAAAGGATGGCTACCGAAGGTTACACTGAGGGTCTCAGGGAGGAAGAGCGGAGCCTTTTGGTGGACTTTCATTCTATTCTCGCTAGGGAGGAAACGTTCTGGTGCCAGAAATCTCGTGACCTATGGTTGAAGAATGGAGACTCCAACACGAGATTTTTTCATGCGTCTACTATGAGGCACAGAGGGGCCAACAAGATCAGAGAAGTGACTTGTAAGGATGGGCACATTACCAGGGAGATTGAGGAAATCAGGAGCGAAGCGGTTAAGTTCTTTCGGGATTTGCTTGGCACTCCTCCAGATAGCAACCTCCAGGTCCAGAAATCTATGCTCGCCAATTTTTTGACTAAAGTTCCCCATGAGGTAAGCATGAAACTTCTGGAACCTTTTTCCTCGTCTGAGATTAAGGAAGCATTGTTCTCCATGCAACCAGATAAGGCCCCTGGGCCCGATGGTTTCCCCCCCGATTCTTCCAAGTCATGTGGGAGGTCGTGGGTCCGGATGTGTGTGATGCTATTCGGGTTATCCAAGCGTCCAGATCTATCCACCCGAAACTCAATTCCACCTTTCTTGCCCTCATTCCTAAGTCTCCTTCCTGCAAAATTTTCTCTGACTATCGGCCCATTAGCCTGTGCAATGTTTTTTACAAGATCCTTACCAAGTCTATAGCCAATAGACTCAAAACAGTCCTCCCCCTCCTGATTGATCCTTGTCAGGGAAGCACTGTCAAAGGCAGAAACATTCTTGATGGTGTTATCACTGTCCATGAGACCCTTCATTCCGCTTACCGCTCTAAGAATGCTGCTCTTTTTCTTAAGCTCGACATGAACAAAGCCTTCGACCGTGTCGACCAGAATTTTTTGTGTGCAGTCCTCCTCAAGTTCGGCTTTCATCCCCACTGGATTGACCTTGTCTACAGTTGTATATCCACTCCCTTTTTTTTTGTCTTGGTCAATGGGTCCCCAACTGGGTATTTCCAAAGCTCCAGAGGCCTCAGACAGGGCGATCCTCTTTCTCCCATCCTTTTCATTCTTCTGGCGGAGGTTCTGAGTTGGTCCATGAAAGAGGCTCTTCGACAGAACAAGATTTCTGGCATCTTGTCGACTTCTAGAATTAATCCTGTCACTCATCAGCAATTTGTGGACGACACCCTCATCTCCACTGGGGCGTCCGTTGCTCAAGCCAAGTCACTCAAGAGGATCCTGTCCCGTTATGAGCAAGCTGCAGGGCAAAAGATCAATTACATCAAGAGCAAAATTTACTTTATTAACACTCCTCTGCGCAGACAAATTTGGATTGCTAGAATTCTTGAATGCACTATTGATTCCCTGCCTACGTCCTATCTGGGGTTGCCTCTATCTTATAGCGGGCGGGCCAGTGGGGACATGTGGAACACGATTCTTGAGCGCCTTCACAGGAAACTCGGCACTTGGAAGGGCAAACTCCTATCGCAAGCTGGGAAAGCCACCCTTACCAAAGCCTGTCTTCAGGGGATCCCGACCTACTTCATGTCGGTGTTCATGCTTTCGAGTGCAGTCCACTCCAAGATTGAGAAGATTCAGAGGACCTTTCTTTGGTCTGGTAACGAAGAGAAATCTAGACTTCCCCTTGTAGCCTGGGACAAGGTGTGTTCGAGGATAGATCAAGGCGGCCTGGGGTTGAGAAGATCAAGACTTATGAATCTGGCTCTGATCGTGAAGCACGCTTGGAGGATTATGTCTAGCGACCCGGTGGAGTGGGTTACGTTGGTTAAAATGAAGTATCTTGGCCCCACTCCCTTCTTGGATGTTGAAACATCCTCCGTGGCATCGATATTTTGGAAATCTGTGCTCCAAACCCGACATCTGATCAGTCCGGGAGCCCACTGGATTTTGGGTGATGGCAACTGCATTTCCTTTTGGAAGGACAGGTGGGCGACTGAAGAAGCCCTTGGGTCGAGGGAGGACCTCGCTGGGCTGAGAAGCTTGACCGACCCTAATGCCCAGCTCAGGGTGGCGGGTTTCATAGATCGGAGCACCCGTTTCCCTCGGTGGAAGCTTCCTGTTGTGGAGGGGTTTAATAATGAGATTACCTTCCTTGATAATATCCTTCAGTCGGTTTTAATTCCTTCTACCAGGAGGAATGACAGGATCATCTGGAGTGGTACGGAGGATGGGTGTTTCTCTGTTAAATCAGCTTATGAGCTTCTCACCACCAAGACTGCTCTGGACTACAGGTGGAATACTGTTTGGAGGAAAGGAGTTGTTCCTAAAATCAACTTCTTCACATGGATTGCTTTCCACAATAAAGCCTTAACTATTGACAACCTTCACAAGAGAGGTTTTGCCTTCCCCAACAGGTGTTACTTGTGTTTAGCAGATTGTGAGACGAGGGATCATTTATTCTTGCATTGCCCGTTTTCCCACTCTGTTCTGAGCATTGTCCTATCCTCCTTCCAGATCCTTTGGTGCTCTCCCCGATCCCTTAGAGATGCTTTTCACCAATGGCCTAATCCTTTCAAGAATCCCAAGCTCCGCTTCCTCCTCGAGGCCTCCTTCCACCATTTAATTTGGCAAATTTGGTTAGAGAGGAATGCCAGAATCTTTGGCAGAGCTCCTAGAGGGCCCCCTTCTATTGCTCAAAGGGCATTATCTTACGCCATTGAGAATTCTATTGCGGTTCCCAGTCCCCGTCCCCATCTTTCGAGCGAAGAAGCTATTCTCAAAATGATGAATCTCTGGCCGTTTTTGGAGGTTGTTAAAGGGCCCTATCGAAGGAATGTTGTGTGGACCAAACCCCCCGTGGGGTGGATTAAATTAAACTTTGATGGAGCGGCTAAGGGGAATCCTGGGCCCGCTGGCGCTGGTGGGGTTGTCCGTGATCATGACGGGAATATTGTGATGGCCTATTGTGAAGATTTGGGCTCCCAGACGAATCACTATGTTGAAGCCCGAGGCGCTCTGAATGGTATTCGGATTCTCTCTGAGGATCCCCAGCCTCTTATCATTGAGGGTGACTCGCTCAACATCGTGAATTACCTTCTTGGTACCAAAAATCCATCTTGGAAAGTCTACAACATCATCCTCGAGGCTAGATCTCTTCTCTCCTATCGCGGTAGATGGAAAGCAAATCATATTTTGAGAGAAGGAAATCGCGTGGCTGACCACATGGCCAATAAAGGGCTCGCGACCACGTGCCCGGTTGTGTGGCGGTCTCGCTTCCCATCCGAGGTGGAAAGGTTGGCCAGGGCAGACATCCCTTCCTGATGTTTTCCTTGCATAGTTTTTGGAAGGCCCATTTCGACGTGTTTTGGGGTGGCATGGCATTTTTGTCTACTCCATTGGGCGAGTGTGGGCGCAAGTGTCTTGTGATGCGCACCCCTGTTCCCAAAGCATTTTGTTTTTCTAGTATCCAGGACTCTCCAGAGTTGGCGCCCTGTAGACTCTCTACTCTTGTTTCTCCACCAAGGCGGATTATCTGGTTTGTCCGATCTGGGCATTGGTTCGCGGTTGGCTTTTCAAAGTACCCCTTTCCAATGATGCCCACGTGTGTGTGGTTTATTGGTGGTTCACGAGAATGTTTGGGCTTGGATCTTGTCATATCCTTGCCTTGGATTTGGCACGCTTCTCTCAATCCGCCCTGTGCATGCAATGATGTTTCAAATAAAAGGGTGGCGAGACCGCGTGGCTTTTTTAGACAAAGGAGAGGCAAGTTCGGGATCTGCGTGGCACCGTTCCTTTGTGACCGTGGCTTGCGGCATTGGATCTGGGTCGACTGTGGGAGGTGGCTCACGGTCAGGTTTATCCTCCCCCATCCTGTTGTTTATATTCATCTGTTTGCTTTAATCTCTGTTATTGGAGTTTTCTGTAGGTGGGTAATTATGGTTGGCCCCTTCATTGAGCCATCTACCCTCTCCCTTAGTGATGAGGCATGCATGTTCATGAGGGCAAAGAAGTTGCTGCCCTTCCTGGAAAAATTTGCAGGCCCTGACCAGGAGATTACGTAGTGCTTTGTTGACACTTGGACTCAGGGGGATGTGGTCATGAAAGGAATTAATATCCGCATTTCGACTGCTTTCTTGGCTGAGATCACCGGTTTACCGGCCATTGGGCGGGTCATCAGGAGAGATAATCACAACTGGGCTGAGGAGCTGGAGCAGCTCCCTGATAAAGGGAAAAATCTTGGATGGGATAGGTCGTGTCTCCTCCGGTCTGCCCTCCCTGAGCCTTATAGATCCACCATGATTCCTATCATGCAGTATATTACGTGTGACGATCCCGACAAGACTATTCAAAGTTTTCACATTAGTTTCTATAACCACCTCCGCGATGGCAAACCTGTGAGTTTTCCAGATTACCTCATGTACTCCCTTGGCCTTGCCATTTATAAGAGCCAGAAAGTGAACTCCCCTCCAATCCATCAAGGCCTTATGGCAATTATTTACAGGCATGCTCTGGCCAAACACCCTCCTCCTCAGGTCGTCAACCCGCTGAATTCCCAAGTCCCCTGTGCATCCTCTCCTGCATCCAGCCCCTCCAGAAATAGCCCTCCCAGCGCTGACGGGCCCTCTCCCTACAGCCGCTCCGCTCGTCCTCGGCCAAGACGCAGTATTGGTGGTAGATCGTCCATTCCTGGCAGATCTTCCCAGCGCCTACGAAAAGTCAGAAAGGTGGAGAAGGATGTCCGTCCGCAACACATCCCGTCGGACACGGAGAGCGACAAGGAGAGTCACGGTATTTCTCTCCTGGACCTGGCTGCTTCCATTCTTACTTCTGTCAACTCCATGATTTCTATCCTGAAGCAGAACCAGAAGCGCCCAAATTCGGAAGGACAGGAGGATCGTGATTAGCAGTCCATGGTGTCTGTCTCTTTGTTTTCGGCCTCTTTTCGGGTTTCTCTCGGGTCTGTCCTGTTTTCTTTTTGTTGTTGGGTCTCCAGGCCTAAAAGCCCTTTTTGTTGTTTTCAAGTCTACAGCATTAGGATGGTTTTATTTTCATTTAGATTTATTGTTACAGCCAAGAGGTATGATGCATCATTAGAAAGTTGGCTAATTTTGTACATAAGGTTTTGGGATCCTCTATAAAAACCCATTGTTAATATATTATAATAAGTACCAAAAAAAAAAAAAATTAAATTTGTTTAAACCTCCAAAATCTAACCTTAAATTTGTTATACTGTAGTTCTTAATCTAATGTAAAGTTAAATCTGAAATTGTTTAAACCTCAGGTTAATCTAATGTAAAGTTAAATCTGAATTTGTTTAAACCTCATGTTAATCTAATGTAAAGTTAAATCTGAATTTGTTTAAACCTCAGGTTAGATTTGTTATACTGTAATTCTTAATTTAATCTAAAGGTTAAATTTGAAAAAGGTGGCTTCTTCTAATCCTGACCACCATCCGTGGTTACTCAATAAGGCTCCTCCTCGAATATGTGGGACAAATAGAAATATATATGTTATGCTAAAATAGTTTTGTTATATACATCTGGGGAGTCACTAGCAAGCTAACCCAATTGCACAGAATTCCATCTGCGACATTGACAACGAATCACCCCCAATTTCACACGATATCTAAACAAGATCCGAGGTGCTGCCAAGGATTGAAGGCAGAGGTTATGTTTAACTAATGAACTAGGCCGAGTTAAATCCTCCAAAATATATTTGGGCAAAGACATATCATTCATACAAAAAGGATTGTATAGGTGAAGCCATCAAAATTTTAGACAGAGACATAGGTCCGAGGGTTTTAATCAAACTAAAAATATGTCACAAATGAATAGCCGGGATTTTAGCCGCGGATAAAAAAACATCTTAAATCGAGCACTACTTTATTTTCACATGGTGTCTATAATCTCGGCTTACACAGGTCGATTTCATTCATGTTTTTAGTCAGCAAAACGGAATCGGAATGAAGGCATATAACAATATTAAACAGAATGAATTGATCAAACATCATTTCATAGAGAGGAAGAAATTCCCCAACCTGACAAATTCTTGTCAAATGATTGTCTAAGCTTCTCCTTATCGTTCTCCGTTGCATCCAAAATCCCCCCTTGCTCGCCTACATGTTTTTCTTTCATTCCCAGATCCTCCTTGCTTCCCCCCTTCTAAAAAGCTAAAGCCTCTTTTATAAGATTTTCTTACCCTTTCACCGAGCCAAGAAGGTGACCTATTAAGTTATTATTACAAGATGCTTTCTACAGGCAAGCCCATGTGAAGTGGCTATTATTAAATTAGTAAAATATGTCTTGCATTAAATAAAGCATTTCAAGTGGAGGGTCCAAAAGAATAAGATGAATGATTTAATATGTTTTGTGTCTCCCTCTTTTAGGACAATCCAAAACTGGCCATGTTGTAGATAAGAAAAGAGGATCTCCATTATCCTTCACCAAGTGTCTAATAATGATTAGTCCTCCTTCCATTATCCTTCACCAAGTGTCTAATAATGATTAGTCCTCCTTTTTGGACATTCTAGGTGAAGATAAATTTTACTTAATTTTATTCCAATATTTATGTAATTAGACTAATTAGTCATGATTAATATAATTTGCATTTGTTAAGTGATTTGTTTTTTAAATATATTTTTCTTAAAATATATTTTTACACAAGCATTAAATAAATTATTAAGATTTTTTAAACCACACATTAGACCCTTATTTATCAAACAAAAGGGGTTAGGTCTGAGGTGGGCTGGGTTGTGATAGAGAGAAAGATATAGTACTAAGTTTAGAGAGTATTAACCTTACATGTATTTTTATAAATACGATCGCATTTATGATGTGATTTCTCTTTGGATGCATGGATATCTTTGATCCTTGAAATTCTTTAATGTTCTTCTTTTTCTATTACTACCATGGGAGGCTTAAACAAGGACATCTTTCTTGGTTGATGAGAGCAAAACCATTGACCTTGAGGCAAAGGATCCTTATAGAAGGAGAATACCTAATATAGAGAAGAAGAAAAACATTACTTTATTTGGATGATGATGAAATAAGTATTTTTAGAAGTCTCCTTTGAAAGTAAGCATAACACCTCATTATATTAAGTTTCCAAAAATATCTATGATATTTAAAATTTCATAATATTATTTGAAGCAATTGCATCATTAATATTTTATCATTCTATTAACTATTCTACAACACTTTCTTATGCACGTTCTAATCCAACATATTTTTCAATATTCCACAAATTATAAATTCAATTGGTGAATCCTTTCATGCTCAACAATACCAACATGTGTGCACTTGTTTATGAATACCTATCAATGCTATATGAGGCTAACTTGAAACTTTCAACACCATCTTTCATAACTTCCATCAATGTCTTACATTATACCAACCAGTTATATATAGACTATAAATGCCACGTTTAAGACTATTGTGTTTGTTTTCTAACTCCTATCAATGTCCTACATAATATCAACAAGTTATCAAAAGGATACCTTGATCATGAAAATTGGTAAGTTTGGATATTCAAGTAGATTTCGTGTTGAATAGGTAAGTTAAGGTCTCAAATAGTTTAAATTGTTTTATATAGGATTCCTTAGTATATTTTAGTCACTTATTATGTATCATTATATCTTAGATGAAGGAAATATTACAATAATTTTCACTTATTTCAAATAACCTATTCTATTCCAGTGATTTATTGCTATCAATAATTTTTTTACTATAATTATTCATCATGCAAATCATTTCTAAAAAATTATTCCTTGAGTTCATATGAATTCATAATCCACTTTAAGAAAAGTCATTATATTTTTCAATATAGAGTATACAAATTTATTTCCATTGAATAAAATCTTAGAACAATACTTCTATATATTTTCTCTAAGGAATTTTATTAAATTTAAGAGAGAATGCATTAATAGGTACATAATTACATTTCAAAAGAGAATGCATCAACAAGCACTTTATGTATTTTAACAAATATTTTAATTATATTTTAGAAGATAAGGAATCAACAAGTACTTTAATTTAAAAGAGAATACATTAATGGCATCAATAAGTACATAAACATTCATCTAATTTTATTTGCTCAATAATTGAATATTATATGTGACTCACCAAACAAAAATATCATTCATGAACTCATTTTTCCTAGCTAAATACAAAATCAATTTTGATCTTATTATTTCTTTGCAAAGATTAACAAATAATAGTTATTGTTGCAATTTTTCAAAACAAATAATTAAATTTAAATGTTTGTGATGTTGTCACATTAATATTACATAAATACGAGGATTTTTATAAAATTTTATGACCTCATTAGTTAGAATATTATACCTAGCTTGCTTCTAGTTGTCATGAATGTCAAATGTAAGGGGAGATCATCATTTGGGTGATTATTCCATCAACCAAAATGGTATTCCAAATAGAATACACCTATATCAAATTCATCTACTATATTTTAACCCACCAACAAAGGGATATATAAATAAGCCCAATCAAATAGAGAGTGGAAATGTGCTTGTAATCTATCTCATGCTCTAAGCTACCTGAAACTTTACTTAAGGAACATATGATCATTTTACTCTTAACTATATATAAGTATTAATTGTATTCCAATACTTATGTAATTAGACTAATTAGTCATGATTAATATAAATTACATTTCTTAAGTGATTTGACTTTGAAATATATTTTCCCTAAAATATATTTTTACACAAGAATGAAATAAATCACTAAGCTTTTCTAAACCACACATTAGACCCTTATTTATCAAGCAAAAGGGTTAGGTAAGGGGTGGGTTGTGACAGAGAGAGAGAGAGATATAGTACTAATTTTAGAGAGTACTCACCTTAGATGTATTTTGATAAATACGATCACATTGATGATGTGATTTCTCCTTGGACGCTTGAATGTCTTTGATCCTTGAAATTCCTTAATGTTCTTCTTTTCCTAGTACTACCTTGGGAGGCTTAAACAAGGACACATTTCTTGGTTTATGAGAGCAAAACCATTGACCTTGAGGTAAGGAATCCTTATAGAAGGAGAATAACTAATATAGAGAAGAAGAAGAACATTACTTTTTTGGATGATGATGAAATAAGGATTTTTAGAAATCTCCTATGAAAGTAAGCATAACACCTCATTATATTAAGTTTCCAAAAATATCTATGATATTAAAAATTTCATAATTTTATTTGAAGCAATTGCATCATTAATATTTTATCACTCCATTAACTATTCTACAACACTTTCTTATGCACGTTCTAATCCAACATATTTTTCAACATTCTACAGATTATAAATTCAAATGGTGAATCCTTCCATGCTCAACAATGCCAACATGTGTGCACTTGTTTATGAATACACATTAATGCTATATAAGGCTAACTTGAAACTTTCAACACCATCTTTCATAACTTCCATAAATGTCTTACATTATACCAACGAGTTATCTATAAATGCCACCTTTAGGACTCTTGTGTTTGTTTTCTAACTCCTATCAATGTCGTACATAATATCAACAAGTTATCAAAAGGATTCTTTGATCATGACAATTTGTGAGTTTGGATATTCAAGTAGATTTCATGTTGAATAGGTAATTTAAGGTCTCAAATAGTTTAAATTATTTTATATAGGGTTCCTTATTATATTCTAGTCACTTATTATGTATCATTATATCTTTGACGAAGTAAATATTACAATAATTTTCACTTATTGCCAATAACCTATTCTATTCCTGTGATTTATTGCTATCAATAATTTTTTTACTATAAGTATTCATCATGCAAATCATTTCTAAAAAAATATTCCTTGAACAATACTTCTATATATTTTCTCTAAGAAATTTTATTAAATTTAAGAGAGAATCCATCCATAGGTACACAATTACATTTCAAAAGAGAATGCATCAACAAGTACTTTATGTATATTAAAAATTATTTTAATTATGTTTTAGAAGAGAAGAAATCAACAAGTGCTTTACTTTAAAATAATATAAATGAATGGCATCAAAAAGTACATAAACATTCATCTAACTTTATTTTCTCAATAATTGAATATTAGATGTAACTCGCGAAACAAAAATATCATTCAAGAACTCATTTTTTCTAGCTAAATACAAAATGAATTTTGAGCTCATCATTTCTTTCCAAAGACTAACAAAGAATAGTTCTTGTTGCAATTGGTCAAAATAAGTAATTAAATTTAAATGGTTGTGATGTTGTCACACAAATATTATACAAATAAAAGGACTTTTATAAAAAAATTTGACCTCATTAGTTAGAATATTATTTCTAGCTTGCTTCTAGTTGTCATGAATGTCTAATGTAGAGGGAGATCATTATTTGGGTGATTATTCATGAAGAACACAAGCTTATACTGAGAGGGGGGGGTGAACAGTATAAGACCTCTTTTTACTTTTTCCTTTATACTTCAAAATAGTAAAGCAATATACCCAAAGCAATATCAAAACAAAGCACAATATCATCCACAAAGTGACACCAATTTTAACGTGGTTCACCCGAAATGCCCGGGCTACGTCCACAAAACTTTTCTCTAAAAGTTATCTCAAAGTTCTTTGGGAAACCTTCCCAATTACAATGTTTATGAGCCTCGGCCCAAAGGAGATACCTTCCCCCAATCTGAATTTATGAGCCTCTGCTCAAAGGAGATACCTTCCCCTCTATCTCGAATTTATGAGCCTCTGCTCAAAGGAGATACCTTCCCCTCTGCTCTGGAAATGATCCCTCAGAAGATCAACTGCCTCTACCTCTTGCCAGCACATGGAACTCCTTTCCACCGAAGACCTCCTCGTCCTCAATGCTTAGCCTAAGAGACCTCTGCCTTCTATGATCACGTCCACAACAGCTCAACAACCTGTACCAAACACAGTCAGTCGGTCTAGTACAAGTCTTCCTCTGTCTGTCAGATCTGTCCAACACTTGAACAAATCAATCCTCTACACACAAGCCTTCTCAAAGACTTGCCAAATCTATCCTCAGGTTCTTCTCAAAGAACCAATGCACCTCTGTCCTCAAGTTCTCTGATAGAACTCTCAAACTCAACTCACAAGTCCTCTGCTAGGACCTGTCCAAATCTGCTCACAAGTCCCCACCGAAACCTATCCAAAACCTCAGCAAGCTCACCAAGAAAAACTTGCTTAGCATGAACCCACAAAGAGAATTGTTAGAGACCCAATGTGATTCATCAACCTCATAGAAGCATAAAGAGAATTGTTAGAGACTCAATATGTTCTATACTTAACTCCCAATATCAATCTCAACTCAATCTCAATCTCAACAGAATAAGATAGATGTAGTATGCTTTTCTCAAGAACATGAAACACAACCCAACAATTGCCAACCATGCAATATCTCATATAACAATGATACTCATGTTCTTTCCACAACCAATTAGGGTTTTAACAACAATGCTCATCAAACAAGGTTTAGTCAACCAACACCATTCAACTCAACATCAACCTTGAAGCATTCAACCAATCATCACAAGAAAAGGAAACAAGTAGAAATCCTTTTCCCTCCACACTTATTTTTAGAAAACCATCAATCAATAACAACCATGGAAGAATGTGCCCATACCTTTACTTTGATGAAGAAGGAGAACTCAAAAATTGTCACAACATTAACTCTCAATTTACCACCAATTAGAGTTAGCAACTATACAATAATACACAATAATAAAGATCCAAAATAACACCTTATTACTCCAACTTAATATTAACCACCAAAATTATAATATACATACAAAGTAAAATCTCTTTACACCTTATTACTCCACATAAGCATCAAGCATTAATAATAACAATGTCAAAACAAAGATTACAACTTAACCTTATACCTCCATCAATAATTCTTGATCAAATCAACTCAAATATCCCAAGTCAACAATAAAAAGATTTACCTTGGCAATACTTAGTTCTCCAACCTTAGGAGAAATGAGGAGCCACCACTATAAGCGCTAAAGCGCATTCTCCTCTACTTACGTAGCCCAATCATAGCCGCTCTCCTTCGTGCATCGCAACAAAAGGAAAAATGCACTCGACGTGATTCGAAACCTGTATCTCTGCCTAGCGAGCGCCTTTACTCAAACTCCATCGTCGTTGGAGCACAAGTGCCCGACAAAGAAATATTAAACTATCCTTTGTTTTATCTTCACTTGATCGTAGGATATGGAAAACGTATTCATTTTCCTAGCACTATCCAAAACATAAGTCATCGAATGCTTGCATTAATCATCTCACAACACAGCCTGAAAAACACAGTTCAGGTGCAATTGCCAATCCACTAACGTCAAGAAAAAAGTAAGGATGCAGCCCAAGCTCAAATCCGAGTATGCCAAGCATGGTTTCCAAGACACAGATCAAGCACGATTTCAAAGACGTCAATTGGAGATTCGAAGACATAGAGCAAGCACAAATCGAAGACACCAAGCGCTATTCGAATGATACAGAGCAAACGCAAATCGAAGACACCAAGCGCTATTCGAATGATACAGAGCAAACGCAAATCGAAGACTCCAATTAATCGGTGGTGCACTTACTTTAGAAAATCATCCCCACTTATATAGCCATTTCTCCTTAAATGTTTGACGTCGGCGCTCCTCCAACGATGGCAACACGTCGGCGAAAGAAAACTTTATCTGCGTCGCTTAAGGGTTAAAAGACCCTTTAATAATAATTAAAATAATAATAATTATTATTTTATTAATAATAAATTAAACTTAGACCTTTGTCAAAGGTTTGAGTTAATTTAATTATTAATAATAAACATGGACCTTCAAGGTTTTTCAAGAAGCAAAAACCTTTGCATTAAGTTAAGCTTGGTTTTAATAAAAACCCTTAATGAGTCCAAATGGTTTTAAGAAAAACCTTTAACCTTGTCACCATGGTTTTAATAAAAACCCTTTAACAATATGAAGCTTTCTCAAGATATTTTTGACATCACACTCTTTTTGATATCAACACAAAAATGCCTTTTGACATCAATGACAACTTATACACTTGAGCAAAAGCAATGTACCCAAAGTACCCAAAATTGCCAACAATCTCCCCCTTTGTCATTGATGGCAAACCTTTACTGAAAACACTTCTCAAGAGCCAAAACTGAAACCAACTATGCTAACAACTGACCAACTGTGCCCACAACTCGAGAATCTTCCTTTGAAGTTTTGCTCCCCCGACTTGAAGCTTTCCTCTTCACTTTGAAGCTCTCCCCCTTACTCATATCTCTCCCCCTTTGTCATCAATGGCAAAGGGTCACCTTTGGGGCTCGGGACTAAGAATGAGCCTCTTAGCTTAGTCCCTCCCCCACCTCTTGATGAGGTGATTAATTCTGGGGTGGGAGTAAAACTCCCATTAGGCACTGATCATCATCAGTGTCTATAACTTCCTTGCCAGGCCTTCTCTTGAACTCTTTGTCCATATTCCTGTTCCTGTTCCTGTCACTGTTCCTGTTCCTGTTATCATTCTTGTTCTTATCCATGCCTTGATCCTTGGACCTGTTCATACCATTGTTCCTGTTCCTGTACCTTGGAAGTTCAGCTCTACACTGTCTAGCTGTGTGACCTTCATTGTTGCACTTATAACAAGTAACAATGTTATTTCTTTTAGGCATACCTATTCTTTGAATCCACCTGTTTTGACTAAACCTATTCTGACCAAACCTGTTTCGATCAAACTTGTTCCTGATATTTGCCTTGCAATAAACTGCCTTGTGCCCAAACCGTTTACAAGAGTAGCAATACCCTTGAAAGAAATTACCACCTCTGAAATTCGTCATTTACCTTCCTTACTTGAGTCATGCAATGTGAAGCCATGTGACCAAACCTGTGACAAGCAAAACATCTGCCATTAAACTTTCCTGTAAATGGCTTTCTAGGTCCTGTAAACTTTCTCCCCTTTTTTTGTTTCCTATTTTTTGTTTCTGTGCATCTATCATTCAAGGACTCATGATCTGAAATACTTTCCTCATCAGAACTCTCTTCCTTTTGGAGTCTCTTACTAGACTCTCCAGCTTGTTCCTTGTGTGGCTTAACAAAACCAAGGCCTGTTTTATCTGTTGTCTTTCTTTGACCTTTGATGAGTGACTTAACCTTTTTGGAGCTATCTTGAAACTTGTGAAGCTTATCCTTGTACTCTTTAGTTTCCTCTTTCAAAGAAGCCATTTTCTGTTCTAACTCACTATACTCAAGAACCTTAGACTCTAACTCATCCTTGAGTTCTTGTGTCTTAGCTATAGAGAAGTCAAGACTTTCTATAAGATCATCTCTCTCCATACAACATTCATCTAACTTATCCTTGAGTCTAGCATTCTTCTTTCTTTCCTTTTTCAAAGCACTAAGAGCACTAATAAGTTCACCTTTAAGATCTACTTCACCTTCCTCTATATGTTTGCTTTTTGAATCATCAAAGCCTTTTTCAGATTTCTTATCACTAGAGGTGCTACCCTTTTCAAAAACCATACATGCATCTTCCTTATAGTTTTCTGAAGCATCCTCATACATACTAGAAACCAAATCATTATTTGTGCAATCATCCTCAAGGTGACCAAAGTTTCCACATCTAAGACATTTCATGATAATGAATCTATGTTTCGGTTCTTCCTCTTTTTTCTGATATGAACAACATCTCATTTTCATTATCACTTGAAGAACTTTCACTATCACTACTAGAACACTTACTTGCTTTGTCTAGGTAGAAACTCTTCTTGTGCTTGTGAGAATACCTCTTTCCTTGATTGTTGTGCTCATCTTTGTTCTTCCTGTGATGCTTGTGCTTTTCAGAATCCTTGCTCTTAGAATCCTGTTTATCTTCATCACTTTCATTCTTGGGAACAATACAATCAGTAGCATAATGACCAAACTTTCCACAATTGAAACATCTTATATTTTTCATACTTTTGTGCTTTCTAGAGAACTTGCCTTTCTTGTTGTAATATGCCTCTTCATCACTAGAAGACTCATCACGAATAGGTGCTGCATTGCCACTTGAATAATCCATTGTGTTCTTTACTAGCTTTTCCTTCAAGCTATTAAACTTTTCGAAGGCACCTGCTCTGATACCAATTGAAGAACACAAGCTTATACTGAGAGGGGGGTGAACAGTATAAGACCTCTTTTTACTTTTTCCTTTATACTTCAAAATAGTAAAGCAATATACCCAAAGCAATATCAAAACAAAGCACAATATCATCCACAAAGTGACACCAATTTTAACGTGGTTCACCTAGAATGCCTGGGCTACGTCCACAAAACTTTTCTCTAAAAGTTATCTCAAAGTTCTTTGGGAAACCTTCCCAATTACAATGTTTATGAGCCTCGGCCCAAAGGAGATACCTTCCCCCAATCTGAATTTATGAGCCTCTACTCAAAGGAGATACCTTCCCCTCTATCTAAATTTATGAGCCTCTCGCTCAAAGGAGATACCTTCCCCTCGCTCTGGAAATGATCCCTCGAAGATCAAATGCCTCTACCTCTTGCCAGCACGTGGAACTCCTTTCCATCGAAGACCTCCTGTCCTCAATGCTTAGCCTAAGAGACCTTCGCCTTCTATGATCACGTCCATAGCAGCTCAACAACCTGTACCAAACATAGTCAATCGATCTAGTACAAGTCTTCCTCTGTCTGTCAGATCTGTCCAACTCTTGAACAAATCAATCCTCTACATACAAGCCTTCTCAAAGACTTGCCAAATCTATCCTCAGGTTCTTCTCAAAGAACCAATGCACCTCTGTCCTCAAGTTCTCTGATAGAACTCTCAAACTCAGCTCACAAGTCCTCTGCTAGGACCTATCCAAATCTGCTCACAAGTCCCCATCGAAACCTGTCCAAAACCTCAACAAGCTCACCAAGAAAAACTTGCTTAGCATGAACCCACAAAGAGAATTGTTAGAGACCCAATGTGATTCATCAACCTCATAGAAGCATAAAGAGAATTTTTATAGAACATAAAGAGAATTGTTAGAGACTCAATATGTTCTATACTTAACTCCCAATATCAATCTCAACTCAATCTCAATCTCAACAGAATAAGATAGATGTAGTATGCTTTTCTCAAGAACATGAAACACAACCCAACAATTGCCAACCATGCAATATCTCATATAACAATGATACTCATGTTCTTTCCACAACCAATTAGGGTTTTAACAACAATGCTCATCAAACAAGGTTTAGTCAACCAACACCATTCAACTCAACATCAACCTTGAAGCATTCAACCAATCATCACAAGAAAAGGAAACAAGTAGAAATCCTTTTCCCTCCACACTTATTTTTAGAAAACCATCAATCAATAACAACCATGGAAGAATGTGCCCATACCTTTACTTTGATGAAGAAGGAGAACTAAAAATCTGTCACAACATTAACTCTCAATTTACCACCAATTAGAGTTAGCAACTATACAATAATACACAATAATAAAGATCCAAAATAACACCTTATTACTCCAACTTAATATTAACCACCAAAAATATAATATACATACAAAGTAAAATCTCTTTACACCTTATTACTCCACATAAGCATCAAGCATTAATAATAACAATGTCAAAACAAAGATTACAACTTAACCTTATACCTCCATCAATAATTCTTGATCAAATCAACTCAAATATCCCAAGTCAACAATAAAAAGATTTACCTTGGCAATACTTAGTTCTCCAACCTTAGGAGAAATGAGGAGCCACCACTATAAGCGCTAAAGCGCATTCTCCTCTACTTACGTAGCCCAATCACAGCCGCTCTCCTTCGTGCATCGCAACAAAAGGAAAAATGCACTCGACGTGATTCGAAACCTGTATCTCTGCCTAGCGAGCGCCTTTACTCAAACTCCATCGTCGTTGGAGCACAAGTGCCCGACAAAGAAATATTAAACTATCCTTTGTTTTATCTTCACTTGATCGTAGGATATGGAAAACGTATTCGTTTTCCTAGCACTGTCCAAAACATAAGTCACTGAATGCTTGCATTAATCATCTCACAACACAGTCTGAAAAACACAGTTCAGGTGCAATTGCCAATCCACTAACGTCAAGCAAAAAGTAAGGATGCAGCCCAAGCTCAAATCCGAGTATGCCAAGCATGGTTTCCAAGACACAGATCAAGCACGATTTCAAAGACGTCAATTGGAGATTCGAAGACACAGAGCAAGCACAAATCGAAGACACCAAGCGCTATTCGAATGATACAGAGCAAACGCAAATCGAAGACACCAAGCGCTATTCGAATGATACAGAGCAAACGCAAATCGAAGACTCCAATTAATCGGTGGTGCACTTACTTTAGAAAATCATCCCCACTTATATAGCCATTTCTCCTTAACTGTTTGACGTCGGCGCTCCTCCAACGATGGCAACACGTCGGCGAAAGAAAACTTTATCTACGTCGCTTAAGGGTTAAAAGACCCTTTAATAATAATTAAAATAATAATAATTATTATTTTATTAATAATAAATTAAACTTAGACCTTTGTCAAAGGTTTGAGTTAATTTAATTATTAATAATAAACATGGACCTTCAAGGTTTTTCAAGAAGCAAAAACCTTTGCATTAAGTTAAGCTTGGTTTTAATAAAAACCCTTAATGAGTCCAAATGGTTTTAAGAAAAACCTTTAACCTTGTCACCATGGTTTTAATAAAAACCCTTTAACAATATGAAGCTTTCTCAAGATATTTTTGACATCACACTCTTTTTGATATCAACACAAAAATGCCTTTTGACATCAATGACAACTTATACACTTGAGCAAAAGCAATGTACCCAAAGTACCCAAAATTGCCAACAATCTCCCCCTTTGTCATTGATGGCAAACCTTTACTGAAAACACTTCTCAAGAGCCAAAACTGAAACCAACTATGCTAACAACTGACAAACCGTGCCCACAACTTGAGAATCTTCCTTTGAAGTTTTGCTCCCCTGACTTGAAGCTTTCCTCTTCACTTTGAAGCTCTCCCCCTTACTCATATCTCTCCCCCTTTGTCATCAATGGCAAAGGGTCACCTTTGGGGCTCGGGACTAAGAATGAGCCTCTTAGCTTAGTCCCTCCCCCACCTCCTGATGAGGTGATTAATTCTGGGGTGGGAGTAAAACTCCCATTAGGCACTGATCATCATCAGCGTCTATAACTTCCTTGTCGGGCCTTCTCTTGAACTCTTTGTCCATATTCCTGTTCCTGTTCCTGTTATCATTCCTGTTCTTATCCATGCCTTGATCCTTGGACCTGTTCATACCATTGTTCTTGTTCTTGTACCTTGGAAGTTCAGCTCTACACTGTCTAGCTATGTGACCTTCATTGTTGCACTTATAACAAGTAACAATGTTATTTCTTTTAGGCATACCTGTTCTTTGAATCCACCTGTTCTGACTAAACCTGTTCTGACCAAACCTATTCTGACCAAACCTATTCTTGATATTTGCCTTGCAATAAATTGCCTTATGCCCAAACTGTTTACAAGAGTAGCAATACCCTTGAAAGAAATTACCACCTCTGAAACTGTCATTTACCTTCCTTACTTGAGTCATGCAATGTGAAGCCATGTGACCAAACTCGTGACAAGCAAAACATCTGCCATTAAACTTTCCTGTAAATGGCTTTCTAGGTCCTGTAAACTTTCTCCCCTTTTTTTGTTTCCTATTTTCTATTTCTGTGCATCTATCATTCAAGGACTCATGATCTGAAATACTTTCCTCATCAGAACTCTCTTCCTTTTGGAGTCTCTTACTAGACTCTCCAACTTGTTCCTTGTGTGGCTTAACAAAACCAAGGCCTGTTTTATCTGTTGTCTTTCTTTGACCTTTGATGAGTGACTTAACCTTTTTGGAGCTATCTTGAAACCTGTGAAGCTTATCCTTGTACTCTTTAGTTTCCTCTTTCAAAGAAGCCATTTTCTGTTCTAACTCACTATACTCAAGAACCTTAGACTCTAACTCATCCTTGAGTTCTTGTGTCTTAGCTATAGAGAAGTCAAGACTTTCTATAAGATCATCTCTCTCCATACAACATTCATCTAACTTATCCTTGAGTCTAGCATTCTTCTTTCTTTCCTTTTTCAAAGCACTAAGAGCACTAATAAGTTCACCTTTAAGATCTACTTCACCTTCCTCTATATGTTTGCTTTTTGAATCATCAAAGCCTTTTTCAGATTTCTTATCACTAGAGGTGCTACCCTTTTCAAAAACCATACATGCATCTTCCTTATAGTTTTCTGAAGCATCCTCATACATACTAGAAACCAAATCATTATTTGTGCAATCATCCTCAAGGTGACCAAAATTTCCACATCTAAGACATTTCATGATAATGAATCTATGTTTCGGTTCTTCCTCTTTTTCTGATATGAACAACATCTCATTTTCATTATCACTTGAAGAACTTTCACTATCACTACTAGAACACTTACTTGCTTTGTCTAGGTAGAAACTCTTCTTGTGCTTGTGAGAATACCTCTTTCCTTGATTGTTGTGCTCATCTTTGTTTTTCCCGTGATGCTTGTGCTTTTCGGAATCCTTGCTCTTAGAATCTTGTTTATCTTCATCACTTTCATTCTTGGGAATAAGTACAGTCAGTAGCATAATGACCAAACTTTCCACAATTGAAACATCTTATATTTTTCATACTTTTGTGCTTTCTAGAGAACTTGCCTTTCTTGCTGTAATATGCCTCTTCATCACTAGAAGACTCATCACGAATAGGTGCTGCATTGCCACTTGAATAATCCATTGTGTTCTTTACTAGCTTTTCCTTCAAGTCGTTAAACTTTTCGAAGGCACCTGCTCTGATACCAATTGAAGAACACAAGCTTATACTGAGAGGGGGGGGAACAAGTATAAGACCTCTTTTTACTTTTTCCTTTATACTTCAAAATAGTAAAGCAATATACCCAAAGCAATATCAAAACAAAGCACAATATCATCCACAAAGTGACACCAATTTTAACGTGGTTCACCTGAAATGCCTGGGCTACGTCCACAAAACTTTTCTCTAAAAGTTATCTCAAAGTTCTTTGGGAAACCTTCCCAATTACAATGTTTATGAGCCTCGGCCCAAAGGAGATACCTTCCCCCAATATGAATTTATGAGCCTCTGCTCAAAGGAGATACCTTCCCCTCTATCTAAATTTATGAGCCTCTGCTCAAAGGAGATACCTTCCCTCTGCTCTGGAAATGATCCCTCAGAAGATCAACTGCCTCTACCTCTTGCCAGCACGTGGAACTCCTTTCCACCGAAGACCTCCTGTCCTCAATGCTTAGCCTAAGAGACCTCTGCCTTCTATGATCACGTCCACAGCAGCTCAGCAACTTGTACCAAACATAGTCAGTCGATCTAGTACAAGTCTTCCTCTGTCTGTCAAATCTGTCCAACTCTTGAACAAATCAATCCTCTACATACAAGCCTTCTCAAAGACTTGCCAAATCTATCCTCAGGTTCTTCTCAAAGAACCAATGCACCTCTGTCCTCAAGTTCTCTGATAGAACTCTCAAACTCAGCTCACAAGTCCTCTGCTAGGACCTGTCCAAATCTGCTCACAAGTCCCCACCGAAACCTGTCCAAAACCTCAACAAGCTCACCAAGAAAAACTTGCTTAGCATGAACCCACAAAGAGAATTGTTAGAGACCCAATGTGATTCATCAACCTCATAACTTTAACTCATAGAAGCATAAAGAGAATTGTTAGAGACTCAATATGTTCTATACTTAACTCCCAATATCAATCTCAACTCAATCTCAATCTCAACAGAATAAGATAGATGTAGTATGCTTTTCTCAAGAACATGAAACACAACCCAACAATTGCCAACCATGCAATATCTCATATAACAATGATACTCATGTTCTTTCCACAACCAATTAGGGTTTTAACAACAATGCTCATCAAACAAGGTTTAGTCAACCAACACCATTCAACTCAACATCAACCTTGAAGCATTCAACCAATCATCACAAGAAAAGGAAACAAGTAGAAATCCTTTTCCCTCCACACTTATTTTTAGAAAACCATCAATCAATAACAACCATGGAAGAATGTGCCCATACCTTTACTTTGATGAAGAAGGAGAACTCAAAAACTGTCACAACATTAACTCTCAATTTACCACCAATTAGAGTTAGCAACTATACAATAATACACAATAATAAAGATCCAAAATAACACCTTATTACTCCAACTTAATATTAACCACCAAAATTATAATATACATACAAAGTAAAATCTCTTTACACCTTATTACTCCACATAAGCATCAAGCATTAATAATAACAATGTCAAAACAAAGATTACAACTTAACCTTATACCTCCATCAATAATTCTTGATCAAATCAACTCAAATATCCCAAGTCAACAATAAAAAGATTTACCTTGGCAATACTTAGTTCTCCAACCTTAGGAGAAATGAGGAGCCACCACTATAAGCGCTAAAGCGCATTCTCCTCTACTTACGTAGCCCAATCACAGCCGCTCTCCTTCGTGCATCGCAACAAAAGGAAAAATGCACTCGACGTGATTCGAAACTTGTATCTCTGCCTAGCGAGCGCCTTTACTCAAACTCCATCGTCGTTGGAGCACAAGTGCCCGACAAAGAAATATTAAACTATCCTTTGTTTTATCTTCACTTGATCGTAGGATATGGAAAACGTATTCGTTTTCCTAGCACTCGTCCAAAACATAAGTCACCGAATGCTTGCATTAATCATCTCCAAGCACAGTCTGGAAAAACACAGTTCAGGTGCAATTGCCAATCCACTAACGTCAAGCAAAAAGTAAGGATGCAGCCCAAGCTCAAATCCGAGTATGCCAAGCATGGTTTCCAAGACACAGATCAAGCACGATTTCAAAGACGTCAATTGGAGATTCGAAGACACAGAGCAAGCACAAATCGAAGACACCAAGCGCTATTCGAATGATACAGAGCAAACGCAAATCGAAGACACCAAGCGCTATTCGAATGATACAGAGCAAACGCAAATCGAAGACTCCAATTAATCGGTGGTGCACTTACTTTAGAAAATCATCCCCACTTATATAGCCATTTCTCCTTAACCGTTTGACGTCGGCGCTCCTCCAACGATGGCAACACGTCGGCGAAAGAAAACTTTATTCGCGTCGCTTAAGGGTTAAAAGACCCTTTAATAATAATTAAAATAATAATTATTATTATTTTATTAATAATAAATTAAACTTAGACCTTTGTCAAAGGTTTGAGTTAATTTAATTATTAATAATAAACATGGACCTTCAAGGTTTTTCAAGAAGCAAAAACCTTTGCATTAAGTTAAGCTTGGTTTTAATAAAAACCCTTAATGAGTCCAAATGGTTTTAAGAAAAACCTTTAACCTTGTCACCATGGTTTTAATAAAAACCCTTTAACAATATGAAGCTTTCTCAAGATATTTTTGACATCACACTCTTTTTGATATCAACACAAAAATGCCTTTTGACATCAATGACAACTTATACACTTGAGCAAAAGCAATGTACCCAAAGTACCCAAAATTGCCAACAATCTCCCCCTTTGTCATTGATGGCAAACCTTTACCGAAAACACTTCTCAAGAGCCAAAACTGAAACCAACTATGCTAACAACTGACCAACTGTGCCCACAACTCGAGAATCTTCCTTTGAAGTCTTGCTCCCCTGACTTGAAGCTTTCCTCTTCACTTTGAAGCTCTCCCCCTTTGTCATCAATGGCAAAGGGCCACCTTTGGGGCTCGGGACTAAGAATGAGCCTCTTAGCTTAGTCCCTCCCCCACCTCCTGATGAGGTGATTAATTTTGGGGTGGGAGTAAAACTCCCATTAGGCACTGATCATCATCAGCGTCTATAACTTCCTTGTCGGGCCTTCTCTTGAACTCTTTGTCCATATTCCTGTTCCTGTTCCTATCACTGTTCCTGTTCCTGTTATCATTCCTGTTCTTATCCATGCCTTGATCCTTGGACCTGTTCATACCATTGTTCCTGTTCTTGTACCTTGGAAGTTCAGCTCTACACTGTCTAGCTGTGTGACCTTCATTGTTGCACTTATAACAAGTAACAATGTTATTTCTTTTAGGCATACCTGTTCTTTGAATCCACCTATTCTGACTAAACCTATTCTGACCAAACCTGTTCTGACCAAACCATTTCTGGCCAAACCTATTCCTCGATATTTGCCTTGCAATAAACTGCCTTATGCCCAAACTCTTTACAAGAGTAGCAATACCCTTGAAAGAAATTACCACCTCTGAAACTGTCATTTACCTTCCTTACTTGAGTCATGCAATGTGAAGCCATGTGACCAAACCTGTGACAAGCAAAACATCTGCCATTAAACTTTCCTATAAATGGCTTTCTAGGTCCTGTAAACTTTCTCCCCTTTTTTTGTTTCCTATTTTTTGTTTCTGTGCATCTATCATTCAAGGACTCATGATCTGAAATACTTTCCTCATCAGAACTCTCTTCCTTTTGGAGTCTCTTACTAGACTCTCCAGCTTGTTCCTTGTGTGGCTTAACAAAACCAAGGCCTATTTTATTCGTTGTCTTTCTTTGACCTTTGATGAGTGACTTAACCTTTTTGGAGCTATCTTGAAACCTGTGAAGCTTATCCTTGTACTCTTTAGTTTCCTCTTTCAAAGAAGCCATTTTCTGTTCTAACTCACTATACTCAAGAACCTTAGACTCTAACTCATCCTTGAGTTCTTGTGTCTTAGCTATAGAGAAGTCAAGACTTTCTATAAGATCATCTCTCTCCATACAACATTCATCTAACTTATCCTTGAGTCTAGCATTCTTCTTTCTTTCCTTTTTCAAAGCACTAAGAGCACTAATAAGTTCACCTTTAAGATCTACTTCACCTTCCTCTATATGTTTGCTTTTTGAATCATCAAAGCCTTTTTCAGATTTCTTATCACTAGAGGTGCTACCCTTTTCAAAAACCATACATGCATCTTCCTTATAGTTTTCTGAAGCATCCTCATACATACTAGAAACCAAATCATTATTTGTGCAATCATCCTCAAGGTGACCAAAGTTTCCACATCTAAGACATTTCATGATAATGAATCTATGTTTCGGTTCTTCCTCTTTTTCCGATATGAACAACATCTCATTTTCATTATCACTTGAAGAACTTTCACTATCACTACTAGAACACTTACTTGCTTTGTCTAGGTAGAAACTCTTCTTGTGCTTGTGAGAATACCTCTTTCCTTGATTGTTGTGCTCATCTTTGTTTTTCTTGTGATGCTTGTGCTTTTCTGAATCCTTGCTCTTAGAATCCTGTTTATCTTCATCACTTTCATTCTTGGGAAAAGTACAATCAGTAGCATAATGACCAAACTTTCCACAATTGAAACATCTTATATTTTTCATACTTTTGTGCTTTCTAGAGAACTTGCCTTTCTTGTTGTAATATGCCTCTTCATCACTAGAAGACTCATCACTTCCTTTTTTTTTCTGTGTTTCTTTCCGCCCCCCCCCCTCCTCTCCCCCCTCCCCCCCCCCTCCTCCCCTCTCTCCTCCCCCCTTTTCTGTGCTCTTGCCCTTCCCCCCCCCCCCCTCCTCCCCCTCTTTTCCTCCTCCTCTTCTTTTTCTTTTTTTTTTTTTTTTTTTTGTTTTTGTTTTTTTTTTTTTTTTTTTTTTTTTTTTTTTTTTCCGCCCCCCCCCCCCTGTTTTTTTTGCGGCTCCTCCCCCCCCCCCCCGCCCGCCCTTTTTTTTTTTTTTTTTTTTTTTTTTTTTTTTTTTTTTTCTCTCTCCTCTTTTTCCTGTCTCCCCCCCCCCCCCCCCCCTCTCTCCCCCCCCCCCCCCCCCCCCCCCCCCCCTCTCCCCCCCTCCCCCCCCTTTCCTGCGGGTGCTCCTCTTTGGGGGTTCCGCCCCCCGCCCCCCCCGTGTGGCCTTTCCTTTTTTTTTTTTTGTTTTTGGGGGGGGGCCTCCTCTTTTTTTTTTTGGGCGCTGTTGAGGGTTTTTTTCCCTCTCCCCTTCCCCCCCCCCCCCCCCCTTCCCCGGGCCCTTTGGTGAACCTCCTCCCTCCCCCCCCAAGGCCAAAATCTGACCCATCAAGAATAGGTGCTTGCATTGCCACTTGAATAATCCATTGTGTTCTTTACTAGCTTTTCCTTCAAGTTGTTAAACTTTTCGAAGGCACCTGCTCAGATACCAATTGAAGAACACAAGCTTATACTGAGAGGGGGGTGAAAAGTATAAGACCTCTTTTTAATTTTTCCTTTATACTTCAAAATAGTAAAGCAATATACCCAAAGCAATATCAAAACAAAGCACAATATCATCCACAAAGTGACACCAATTTTAACGTGGTTCACCCAGAACGGCTACGTCCACAAAACTTTTCTCTAAAAGTTATCTCAAAGTTCTTTGGGAAACCTTCCCAATTACAATGTTTATGAGCCTCGGCCCAAAGGAGATACCTTCCCCCAATCTGAATTTATGAGCCTCTGCTCAAAGGAGATACCTTCCCCTCTATCTAAATTTATGAGCCTCTCGCTCAAAGGAGATACCTTCCCCTCGCTCTGGAAATGATCCCTCAGAAGATCAACCGCCTCTACCTCTTGCCAACACGTGGAACTCCTTTCCACCGAAGACCTCCTGTCCTCAATGCTTAGCCTAAGAGACCTCTGCCTTCTATGATCACGTCCACAACAGCTCAGCAACTCTGTACCAAACACAGTCAATCAGTCTAGTACAAGTCTTCCTCTGTCTGTCAGATCTGTCCAACACTTGAACAAATCAATCCTCTACATACAAGCCTTCTCAAAGACTTGCCAAATCTATCCTCAGGTTCTTCTCAAAGAACCAATGCACCTCTGTCCTCAAGTTCTCTGATAGAACTCTCAAACTCAGCTCACAAGTCCTCTGCTAGGACCTGTCCAAATCTGCTCACAAGTCCCCATCGAAACCTGTCCAAAACCTCAACAAGCTCACCAAGAAAAACTTGCTTAGCATGAACCCACAAAGAGAATTGTTAGAGACCCAATGTGATTCATCAACCTCATAGAAGCATAAAGAGAATTGTTAGTAGAATTGTTAGAGACCCAATGTGATTCATCAACCTCATAGAAGCATAAAGAGAATTGTTAGAGACTCAATATGTTCTATACTTAACTCCCAGTATCAATCTCAACTCAATCTCAATCTCAACAGAATAAGATAGATGTAGTATGCTTTTCTCAAGAACATGAAACACAACCCAACAATTGCCAACCATGCAATATCTCATATAACAATGATACTCATGTTCTTTCCACAACCAATTAGGGTTTTAACAACAATGCTCATCAAACAAGGTTTAGTCAACCAACACCATTCAACTCAACATCAACCTTGAAGCATTCAACCAATCATCACAAGAAAAGGAAACAAGTAGAAATCCTTTTCCCTCCACACTTATTTTTAGAAAACCATCAATCAATAACAACCATGGAAGAATGTGCCCATACCTTTACTTTGATGAAGAAGGAGAACTCAAAAACTGTCACAACATTAACTCTCAATTTACCACCAATTAGAGTTAGCAACTATACAATAATACACAATAATAAAGATCCAAAATAACACCTTATTACTCCAACTTAATATTAACCACCAAAAATATAATATACATACAAAGTAAAATCTCTTTACACCTTATTACTCCACATAAGCATCAAGCATTAATAATAACAATGTCAAAACAAAGATTACAACTTAACCTTATACCTCCATCAATAATTCTTGATCAAATCAACTCAAATATCCCAAGTCAACAATAAAAAGATTTACCTTGGCAATACTTAGTTCTCCAACCTTAGGAGAAATGAGGAGCCACCACTATAAGCGCTAAAGCGCATTCTCCTCTACTTACGTAGCCCAATCACAACCGCTCTCCTTCGTGCATCGCAACAAAAGGAAAAATGCACTCGACGTGATTCAAAACCTGTATCTCTGCCTAGCGAGCACCTTTACTCAAACTCCATCGTCGTTGGAGCACAAGTGCCCAACAAAGAAATATTAAACTATCCTTTGTTTTATCTTCACTTGATCGTAGGATATGGAAAACGTATTCGTTTTCCTAGCACTGTCCAAAACATAAGTCACTGAATGCTTGCATTAATCATCTCACAACATAGTCTAGAAAAACACAGTTCAGGTGCAATTGCCAATCCACTAACGTCAAGCAAAAAAGTAAGGATGCAGCCCAAGCTCAAATCCGAGTATGCCAAGCACGGTTTCCAAGACACAGATCAAGCACGATTTCAAAGACGTCAATTGGAGATTCGAAGACACAGAGCAAGCACAAATCGAAGACACCAAGCGCTATTCGAATGATACAGAGCAAACGCAAATCGAAGACACCAAGCGCTATTCGAATGATACAGAGCAAACGCAAATCGAAGACTCCAATTAATCGGTGGTGCACTTACTTTAGAAAATCATCCCCACTTATATAGCCATTTCTCCTTAACTGTTTGACGTCGGCGCTCCTCCAACGATGGCAACACGTCGGCGAAAGAAAACTTTATCTCACGTCGCTTAAGGGTTAAAAGACCCTTTAATAATAATTAAAATAATAATAATTATTATTTTATTAATAATAAATTAAACTTAGACCTTTGTCAAAGGTTTGAGTTAATTTAATTATTAATAATAAACATGGACCTTCAAGGTTTTTCAAGAAGCAAAAACCTTTGCATTAAGTTAAGCTTGGTTTTAATAAAAACCCTTAATGAGTCCAAATGGTTTTAAGAAAAACCTTTAACCTTGTCACCATGGTTTTAATAAAAACCCTTTAACAATATGAAGCTTTCTCAAGATATTTTTGACATCACACTCTTTTTGATATCAACACAAAAATGCCTTTTGACATCAATGACAACTTATACACTTGAGCAAAAGCAATGTACCCAAAGTACCCAAAATTGCCAACAATCTCCCCCTTTGTCATTGATGGCAAACCTTTCTTGAAAACACTTCTCAAGAGCCAAAATTGAAACCAACTATGCTAACAACTCGACCAATTGTGCCCACAACTGAGAATATTTCTTTGAAGTTTTGCTCCCCCGACTTGAAGCTTTCCTCTTCACTTTGAAGCTCTCCCCCTTACTCATATCTCTCCCCCTTTGTCATCAATGGCAAAGGGTCACCTTTGGGGCTCGGGACTAAGAATGAGCCTCTTAGCTTAGTCCCTCCCCCACCTCTTGATGAGGTGATTAATTCTGGGGTGGGAGTAAAACTCCCATTAGGCACTGATCATCATCAGCGTCTATAACTTCCTTGCCGGGCCTTCTCTTGAACTCTTTGTCCATATTCCTGTTCCTATTCTCATTCTTGTTCTTATCCATGCCTTGATCCTTGGACCTGTTCATACCATTGTTCTTGTTCCTATACCTTGGAAGTTCAGCTCTACACTGTCTAGCTGTGTGACCTTCATTGTTGCACTTATAACAAGTAACAATGTTATTTCTTTTAGGAATACTTGTTCTTTGAATCCACCTATTCTGACTAAACCTATTTTGACCAAACCTGTTCTAGCCAAACTCGTTCTTGATATTTGCCTTGCAATAAACTGCCTTGTGCCCAAACTTTTTACAAGAGTAGCAATACCCTTGAAAGAAATTACCACCTCTGAAACTGTCATTTACCTTCCTTACTTGAGTCATGCAATGTGAAGCCATGTGACCAAACCTATGACAAGCAAAACATCTGCCATTAAACTTTCCTGTAAATGGCTTTCTAGGTCCTGTAAACTTTCTCCCCTTTTTTTGATTTCCTATTTTCTGTTTCTGTGCATCTATCATTCAAGGACTCATGATCTGAAATACTTTCCTCATCAGAACTCTCTTCCTTTTGGAGTCTCTTACTAGACTCTCCAGCTTGTTCCTTGTGTGGCTTAACAAAACCAAGGCCTGTTTTATCTGTTGTCTTTCTTTGACCTTTGATGAGTGACTTAACCTTTTTGGAGCTATCTTGAAACCTGTGAAGCTTATCCTTGTACTCTTTAGTTTCCTCTTTCAAAGAAGCCATTTTCTGTTCTAACTCACTATACTCAAGAACCTTAGACTCTAACTCATCCTTGAGTTCTTGTGTCTTAGCTATAGAGAAGTCAAGACTTTCTATAAGATCATCTCTCTCCATACAACATTCATCTAACTTATCCTTGAGTCTAGCATTCTTCTTTCTTTCCTTTTTCAAAGCACTAAGAGCACTAATAAGTTCACCTTTAAGATCTACTTCACCTTCCTCTATATGTTTGCTTTTTGAATCATCAAAGCCTTTTTCAGATTTCTTATCACTAGAGGTGCTACCCTTTTCAAAAACCATACATGCATCTTCCTTATAGTTTTCTGAAGCATCCTCATACATACTAGAAACCAAATCATTATTTGTGCAATCATCCTCAAGGTGACCAAAGTTTCCACATCTAAGACATTTCATGATAATGAATCTATGTTTCGGTTCTTCCTCTTTTTTCGATATGAACAACATCTCATTTTCATTATCACTTGAAGAACTTTCACTATCACTACTAGAACACTTACTTGCTTTGTCTAGGTAGAAACTCTTCTTGTGCTTGTGAGAATACCTCTTTCCTTGATTGTTGTGCTCATCTTTGTTTTTCCTGTGATGCTTGTGCTTTTCAGAATCCTTGCTCTTAGAATCCTGTTTATCTTCATCACTTTCATTCTTGGGAACAACACAGTCGATAGCATAATGACCAAACTTTCCACAATTGAAACATCTTATATTTTTCATACTTTTGTGCTTTCTAGAGAACTTGCCTTTCTTGCTGTAATATGCCTCTTCATCACTAGAAGACTCATCACTGTCTTGAAGTTTTTCTCCTTATTCTTTTTTCCCTCTTCTCACCTCAACCTCCTCCATTATCTCTTGTTCTTTGTTTTCTGGGTCATCTTGAGTTGTTCAACATACTTTGGGTCCCCCTTTAGCCTTTTTTTTTTTTTTTTGGGGTACTTCCCCTCTTCCTTTAAGTGCCATTAGATGAACCTTCATCCTTGCACTCCAAAGACCAAAATCGAACCCATCAAGAATAGGTGTTGCATTGCCACTTGAATAATCCATTGTGTTCTTTACTAGCTTTTCCTTCAAGTCTGTTAAACTTTTCGAAGGCACCCGCTCCGATACCAATTGAAGAACACAAGCTTATACTGAGAGGGGGGTGAACAGTATAAGACCTCTTTTTACTTTTTCCTTTATACTTCAAAATAGTAAAGCAATATACCCAAAGCAATATCAAAACAAAGCACAATATCATCCACAAAGTGACACCAATTTTAACGTGGTTCACCTAGAAAGCCTGGGCTACGTCCACAAAACTTTTCTCTAAAAGTTATCTCAAAGTTCTTTGGGAAACCTTCCCAATTACAATGTTTATGAGCCTCGGCCCAAAGGAGATACCTTCCCCCAATCTAAATTTATGAGCCTCTGCTCAAAGGAGATACCTTCCCCTCTATCTAAATTTATGAGCCTCTGCTCAAAGGAGATACCTTCCCCTCTACTCTAGAAATGATCCCTCAGAAGATCAACTGCCTCTACCTCTTGCCAGCACATGGAACTCCTTTCCATCGAAGACCTCCTATCCTCAATGCTTAGCCTAAGAGACCTCTGCCTTCTATGATCACGTCCATAGCAGCTCAACAACCTGTACCAAACACAGTCAGTCGGTCTAGTACAAGTCTTCCTCTGTCTGTCAGATCTGTCCAACTCTTGAACAAATCAATCCTCTACACACAAGCCTTCTCAAAGACTTGCCAAATCTATCCTCAGGTTCTTCTCAAAGAACCAATGCACCTCTGTCCTCAAGTTCTCTGATAGAACTCTCAAACTCAGCTCACAAGTCCTCTGCTAGGACCTGTCCAAATCTGCTCACAAGTCCCCATCGAAACCTGTCCAAAACCTCAGCAAGCTCACCAAGAAAAACTTGCTTAGCATGAACCCACAAAGAGAATTGTTAGAGACCCAATGTGATTCATCAACCTCATAGAAGCTTAAAACATAAAGAGAATTGTTAGAGACTCAATATGTTCTATACTTAACTCCCAATATCAATCTCAACTCAATCTCAATCTCAACAGAATAAGATAGATGTAGTATGCTTTTCTCAAGAACATGAAACACAACCCAACAATTGCCAACCATGCAATATCTCATATAACAATGATACTCATGTTCTTTCCACAACCAATTAGGGTTTTAACAACAATGCTCATCAAACAAGGTTTAGTCAACCAACACCATTCAACTCAACATCAACCTTGAAGCATTCAACCAATCATCACAAGAAAAGGAAACAAGTAGAAATCCTTTTCCCTCCACACTTATTTTTAGAAAACCATCAATCAATAACAACCATGGAAGAATGTGCCCATACCTTTACTTTGATGAAGAAGGAGAACTCAAAAATCGTCACAACATTAACTCTCAATTTACCACCAATTAGAGTTAGCAACTATACAATAATACACAATAATAAAGATCCAAAATAACACCTTATTACTCCAACTTAATATTAACCACCAAAAATATAATATACATACAAAGTAAAATCTCTTTACACCTTATTACTCCACATAAGCATCAAGCATTAATAATAACAATGTCAAAACAAAGATTACAACTTAACCTTATACCTCCATCAATAATTCTTGATCAAATCAACTCAAATATCCCAAGTCAACAATAAAAAGATTTACCTTGGCAATACTTAGTTCTCCAACCTTAGGAGAAATGAGGAGCCACCACTATAAGCGCTAAAGCGCATTCTCCTCTACTTACGTAGCCCAATCACAGCCGCTCTCCTTCGTGCATCGCAACAAAAGGAAAAATGCACTCGACGTGATTCGAAACCTGTATCTCTCGCCTAGCGAGCGCCTTTACTCAAACTCCATCGTCGTTGGAGCACAAGTGCCCGACAAAGAAATATTAAACTATCCTTTGTTTTATCTTCACTTGATCGTAGGATATGGAAAATGTATTCATTTTCCTAGCATTGTCCAAAACATAAGTCACTGAATGCTTGCATTAATCATCTCACAACACAGTCTAGAAAAACACAGTTCGGGTGCAATTGCCAATCCACTAACGTCAAGCAAAAAGGTAAGGATGCAGCCCAAGCTCAAATCCGAGTATGCCAAGCACGGTTTCCAAGACACAGATCAAGCACGATTTCAAAGACGTCAATTGGAGATTCGAAGACACAGAGCAAGCACAAATCGAAGACACCAAGCGCTATTCGAATGATACAGAGCAAACACAAATCGAAGACACCAAGCGCTATTCGAATGATACAGAGCAAACGCAAATCGAAGACTCCAATTAATCGGTGGTGCACTTACTTTAGAAAATCATCCCCACTTATATAGCCATTTCTCCTTACCTGTTTGACGTCGGCGCTCCTCCAACGATGGCAACACGTCGGCGAAAGAAAACTTTATCTACGTCGCTTAAGGGTTAAAAGACCCTTTAATAATAATTAAAATAATAATAATTATTATTTTATTAATAATAAATTAAACTTAGACCTTTGTCAAAGGTTTGAGTTAATTTAATTATTAATAATAAACATGGACCTTCAAGGTTTTTCAAGAAGTAAAAACCTTTGCATTAAGTTAAGCTTGGTTTTAATAAAAACCCTTAATGAGTCCAAATGGTTTTAAGAAAAACCTTTAACCTTGTCACCATGGTTTTAATAAAAACCCTTTAACAATATGAAGCTTTCTCAAGATATTTTTGACATCACACTCTTTTTGATATCAACACAAAAATGCCTTTTGACATCAATGACAACTTATACACTTGAGCAAAAGCAATGTACCCAAAGTACCCAAAATTGCCAACAATCTCCCCCTTTGTCATTGATGGCAAACCTTTATCGAAAACACTTCTCAAGAGCCAAAACTGAAACCAACTGTGCTAACAACCGACCAACTGTGCCCACAACCGAGAATCTTCCTTTGAAGTTTTGCTCCCCCTGACTTGAAGCTTTCCTCTTCACTTTGAAGCTCTCCCCCTTACCCTTATCTCTCCCCTTTGTCATCAATGGCAAAGGGTCACCTTTGGGGCTCGGGACTAAGAATGAGCCTCTTAGCTTAGTCCCTCCCCCACCTCCTGATGAGGTGATTAATTTTGGGGTGGGAGTAAAACTCCCATTAGGCACTGATCATCATCAGCGTCTATAACTTCCTTGTCGGGCCTTCTCTTGAACTCTTTGTCCATATTCCTGTTCCTATTCCTATCACTGTTCTTGTTCTTGTTATCATTCCTGTTCTTATCCATGCCTTGATCCTTGGACCTGTTCATACCATTGTTCCTGTTCCTGTACCTTGGAAGTTCAGCTCTACATTGTCTAGCTGTGTGACCTTCATTGTTGCACTTATAACAAGTAACAATGTTATTTCTTTTAGGCATACCTGTTCTTTGAATCCACCTATTCTGACTAAACCTATTCTGACCAAACCTGTTCTGACCAAACCTATTTATGCCAAACCTGTTCCTGATATTTGCCTTGCAATAAATTGCCTTGTGCCCAAACTGTTTACAAGAGTAGCAATACCCTTGAAAGAAATTACCACCTCTGAAACTGTCATTTACCTTCCTTACTTGAGTCATGCAATGTGAAGCCATGTGACCAAACCTGTGACAAGCAAAACATCTGCCATTAAACTTTCCTGTAAATGGCTTTCTAGGTCCTGTAAACTTTCTCCCCTTTTTCTGTTTCCTATTTTCTGTTTCTGTGCATCTATCATTCAAGGACTCATGATCTGAAATACTTTCCTCATCAGAACTCTCTTCCTTTTGGAGTCTCTTACTAGACTCTCCGACTTGTTCCTTGTGTGGCTTAACAAAACCAAGGCCTGTTTTATCTGTTGTCTTTCTTTGACCTTTGATGAGTGACTTAACCTTTTTGGAGCTATCTTGAAACCTCGTGAAGCTTATCCTTGTACTCTTTAGTTTCCTCTTTCAAAGAAGCCATTTTCTGTTCTAACTCACTATACTCAAGAACCTTAGACTCTAACTCATCCTTGAGTTCTTGTGTCTTAGCTATAGAGAAGTCAAGACTTTCTATAAGATCATCTCTCTCCATACAACATTCATCTAACTTATCCTTGAGTCTAGCATTCTTCTTTCTTTCCTTTTTCAAAGCACTAAGAGCACTAATAAGTTCACCTTTAAGATCTACTTCACCTTCCTCTATATGTTTGCTTTTTGAATCATCAAAGCCTTTTTCAGATTTCTTATCACTAGAGGTGCTACCCTTTTCAAAAACCATACATGCATCTTCCTTATAGTTTTCTGAAGCATCCTCATACATACTAGAAACCAAATCATTATTTGTGCAATCATCCTCAAGGTGACCAAAGTTTCCACATCTAAGACATTTCATGATAATGAATCTATGTTTCGGTTCTTCCTCTTTTTTCGATATGAACAACATCTCATTTTCATTATCACTTGAAGAACTTTCACTATCACTACTAGAACACTTACTTGCTTTGTCTAGGTAGAAACTCTTCTTGTGCTTGTGAGAATACCTCTTTCCTTGATTGCTGTGCTCATCTTTGTTTTTCCTGTGATGCTTGTGCTTTTCAGAATCCTTGCTCTTAGAATCTTGTTTATCTTCATCACTTTCATTCTTGGGAACAATACGATCAAGTAGCATAATGACCAAACTTTCCACAATTGAAACATCTTATATTTTTCATACTTTTGTGCTTTCTAGAGAACTTGCCTTTCTTGCTGTAATATGCCTCTTCATCACTAGAAGACTCATCACAAATAGGTGCTGCATTGCCACTTGAATAATCCATTGTGTTCTTTACTAGCTTTTCCTTCAAGCTGTTAAACTTTTCGAAGGCACCTGCTTCCGATACCAATTGAAGAACACAAGCTTATACTGAGAGGGGGGGTGAACAAGTATAAGACCTCTTTTTACTTTTTCCTTTATACTTCAAAATAGTAAAGCAATATACCCAAAGCAATATCAAAACAAAGCACAATATCATCCACAAAGTGACACCAATTTTAACGTGGTTCACCCAGAAATCCTAGGCTACGTCCACAAAACTTTTCTCTAAAAGTTATCTCAAAGTTCTTTGGGAAACCTTCCCAATTACAATGTTTATGAGCCTCGGCCCAAAGGAGATACCTTCCCCCAATCTAAATTTATGAGCCTCTGCTCAAAGGAGATACCTTCCCCTCTATCTAAATTTATGAGCCTCTGCTCAAAGGAGATACCTTCCCTCTCGCTCTCGGAAATGATCCCTCGAAAGATCAACTGCCTCTACCTCTTGCCAGCACGTGGAACTCCTTTCCATCGAAGACCTCCTGTCCTCAATGCTTAGCCTAAGAGACCTCTGCCTTCTATGATCACGTCCATAGCAGCTCAACAACCTGTACCAAACACAGTCAGTCGGTCTAGTACAAGTCTTCCTCTGTCTGTCAGATCTGTCCAACTCTTGAACAAATCAATCCTCTACATACAAGCCTTCTCAAAGACTTGCCAAATCTATCCTCAGGTTCTTCTCAAAGAACCAATGCACCTCTGTCCTCAAGTTCTCTGATAGAACTCTCAAACTCAGCTCACAAGTCCTCTGCTAGGACCTGTCCAAATCTACTCACAAGTCCCCATCGAAACCTGTCCAAAACCTCAGCAAGCTCACCAAGAAAAACTTGCTTAGCATGAACCCACAAAGAGAATTGTTAGAGACCCAATGTGATTCATCAACCTCATAGAAGCATAAAGAGAATTGTTAGAGACTCAATGTGATTCATCAACCTCATAGAAGCATAAAGAGAATTGTTAGAGACTCAATATGTTCTATACTTAACTCCCAATATCAATCTCAACTCAATCTCAATCTCAACAGAATAAGATAGATGTAGTATGCTTTTCTCAAGAACATGAAACACAACCCAACAATTGCCAACCATGCAATATCTCATATAACAATGATACTCATGTTCTTTCCACAACCAATTAGGGTTTTAACAACAATGCTCATCAAACAAGGTTTAGTCAACCAACACCATTCAACTCAACATCAACCTTGAAGCATTCAACCAATCATCACAAGAAAAGGAAACAAGTAGAAATCCTTTTCCCTCCACACTTATTTTTAGAAAACCATCAATCAATAACAACCATGGAAGAATGTGCCCATACCTTTACTTTGATGAAGAAGGAGAACTCAAAAACTGTCACAACATTAACTCTCAATTTACCACCAATTAGAGTTAGCAACTATACAATAATACACAATAATAAAGATCCAAAATAACACCTTATTACTCCAACTTAATATTAACCACCAAAAATATAATATACATACAAAGTAAAATCTCTTTACACCTTATTACTCCACATAAGCATCAAGCATTAATAATAACAATGTCAAAACAAAGATTACAACTTAACCTTATACCTCCATCAATAATTCTTGATCAAATCAACTCAAATATCCCAAGTCAACAATAAAAAGATTTACCTTGGCAATACTTAGTTCTCCAACCTTAGGAGAAATGAGGAGCCACCACTATAAGCGCTAAAGCGCATTCTCCTCTACTTACGTAGCCCAATCACAGCCGCTCTCCTTCGTGCATCGCAACAAAAGGAAAAATGCACTCGACGTGATTCGAAACCTGTATCTCTGCCTAGCGAGCGCCTTTACTCAAACTCCATCGTCGTTGGAGCACAAGTGCCCGACAAAGAAATATTAAACTATCCTTTGTTTTATCTTCACTTGATCGTAGGATATGGAAAACGTATTCATTTTCCTAGCACTGTCCAAAACATAAGTCACTGAATGCTTGCATTAATCATCTCACAACACAGTCTGAAAAACACAGTTCAGGTGCAATTGCCAATCCACTAACGTCAAGCAAAAAAGTAAGGATGCAGCCCAAGCTCAAATCCGAGTATGCCAAGCATGGTTTCCAAGACACAGATCAAGCACGATTTCAAAGACGTCAATTGGAGATTCGAAGACACAGAGCAAGCACAAATCGAAGACACCAAGCGCTATTCGAATGATACAGAGCAAACGCAAATCGAAGACACCAAGCGCTATTCGAATGATACAGAGCAAACGCAAATCGAAGACTCCAATTAATCGGTGGTGCTCTTACTTTAGAAAATCATCCCCACTTATATAGCCATTTCTCCTTAACTGTTTGACGTCGGCGCTCCTCCAACGATGGCAACACGTCGGCGAAAGAAAACTTTATCTACGTCGCTTAAGGGTTAAAAGACCCTTTAATAATAATTAAAATAATAATAATTATTATTTTATTAATAATAAATTAAACTTAGACCTTTGTCAAAGGTTTGAGTTAATTTAATTATTAATAATAAACATGGACCTTCAAGGTTTTTCAAGAAGTAAAAACCTTTGCATTAAGTTAAGCTTGGTTTTAATAAAAACCCTTAATGAGTCCAAATGGTTTTAAGAAAAACCTTTAACCTTGTCACCATGGTTTTAATAAAAACCCTTTAACAATATGAAGCTTTCTCAAGATATTTTTGACATCACACTCTTTTTGATATCAACACAAAAATGCCTTTTGACATCAATGACAACTTATACACTTGAGCAAAAGCAATGTACCCAAAGTACCCAAAATTGCCAACAATCTCCCCCTTTGTCATTGATGGCAAACCTTTATTGAAAACACTTCTCAAGAGCCAAAACTGAAACCAACTGTGCTAACAACTCGACCAACTGTGCCCACAACCGAGAATCTTCCTTTGAAGTTTTGCTCCCCTGACTTGAAGCTTTCCTCTTCACTTTGAAGCTCTCCCCCTTACTCATATCTCTCCCCCTTTGTCATCAATGGCAAAGGGTCACCTTTGGGGCTCGGGACTAAGAATGAGCCTCTTAGCTTAGTCCCTCCCCCACCTCCTGATGAGGTGATTAATTCTGGGGTGGGAGTAAAACTCCCATTAGGCACTGATCATCATCAGCGTCTATAACTTCCTTGTCGGGCCTTCTCTTGAACTCTTTGTCCATATTCTTGTTCCTGTTTCTATCACTGTTCTTGTTCTTGTTATCATTCCTATTCTTATCCATGCCTTGATCCTTGGACCTGTTCATACCATTGTTCCTGTTCCTGTACCTTGGAAGTTCAGCTCTACACTGTCTAGCTGTGTGACCTTCATTGTTGCACTTATAACAAGTAACAATGTTATTTCTTTTAGGCATACCTGTTCTTTGAATCCACCTATTCTGACTAAACCTATTTTGACCAAACCTGTTCTGACCAAACCTATTCTGGCCAAACCTGTTCCTGATATTTGCCTTGCAATAAACTGCCTTGTGCCCAAACTGTTTACAAGAGTAGCAATACCCTTGAAAGAAATTACCACCTCTGAAACTGTCATTTACCTTCCTTACTTGAGTCATGCAATGTGAAGCCATGTGACCAAACCTGTGACAAGCAAAACATCTGCCATTAAACTTTCCTGTAAATGGCTTTCTAGGTCCTGTAAACTTTCTCCCCTTTTTCTGTTTCCTATTTTCTGTTTCTGTGCATCTATCATTCAAGGACTCATGATCTGAAATACTTTCCTCATCAGAACTCTCTTCCTTTTGGAGTCTCTTACTAGACTCTCCAACTTGTTCCTTGTATGGCTTAAAAAAACCAAGGCCTGTTTTATCTGTTGTCTTTCTTTGACCTTTGATGAGTGACTTAACCTTTTTGGAGCTATCTTGAAACCTCGTGAAGCTTATCCTTGTACTCTTTAGTTTCCTCTTTCAAAGAAGCCATTTTCTGTTCTAACTCACTATACTCAAGAACCTTAGACTCTAACTCATCCTTGAGTTCTTGTGTCTTAGCTATAGAGAAGTCAAGACTTTCTATAAGATCATCTCTCTCCATACAACATTCATCTAACTTATCCTTGAGTCTAGCATTCTTCTTTCTTTCCTTTTTCAAAGCACTAAGAGCACTAATAAGTTCACCTTTAAGATCTACTTCACCTTCCTCTATATGTTTGCTTTTTGAATCATCAAAGCCTTTTTCAGATTTCTTATCACTAGAGGTGCTACCCTTTTCAAAAACCATACATGCATCTTCCTTATAGTTTTCTGAAGCATCCTCATACATACTAGAAACCAAATCATTATTTGTGCAATCATCCTCAAGGTGACCAAAGTTTCCACATCTAAGACATTTCATGATAATGAATCTATGTTTCGGTTCTTCCTCTTTTTTTGATATGAACAACATCTCATTTTCATTATCACTTGAAGAACTTTCACTATCACTACTAGAACACTTACTTGCTTTGTCTAGGTAGAAACTCTTCTTGTGCTTGTGAGAATACCTCTTTCCTTGATTGTTGTGCTCATCTTTGTTTTTCCTGTGATGCTTGTGCTTTTCAGAATCCTTGCTCTTAGAATCTTGTTTATCTTCATCACTTTCATTCTTGGGAACAATACAATCAGTAGCATAATGACCAAACTTTCCACAATTGAAACATCTTATATTTTTCATACTTTTGTGCTTTCTAGAGAACTTGCCTTTCTTTCTGTAATATGCCTCTTCATCACTAGAAGACTCATCACGAATAGGTGTTGCATTGCCACTTGAATAATCCATTGTGTTCTTTACTAGCTTTTCCTTCAAGTTGTTAAACTTTTCGAAGGCACCCGCTCTGATACCAATTGAAGAACACAAGCTTATACTGAGAGGGGGGTGAACAGTATAAGACCTCTTTTTACTTTTTCCTTTATACTTCAAAATAGTAAAGCAATATACCCAAAGCAATATCAAAACAAAGCACAATATCATCCACAAAGTGACACCAATTTTAACGTGGTTCACCCAAAAAGCCTGGGCTACGTCCACAAAACTTTTCTCTAAAAGTTATCTCAAAGTTCTTTGGGAAACCTTCCCAATTACAATGTTTATGAGCCTCGGCCCAAAGGAGATACCTTCCCCCAATCTGAATTTATGAGCCTCTGCTCAAAGGAGATACCTTCCCCTCTATCTAAATTTATGAGCCTCTCGCTCAAAGGAGATACCTTCCCCTCTGCTCTGGAAATGATCCCTCGAAGATCAACTGCCTCTACCTCTTGCCACCATGTGGAACTCCTTTCCATCGAAGACCTCCTGTCCTCAATGCTTAGCCTAAGAGACCTCTGCCTTCTATGATCACGTCCACAGCAGCTCAGCAACTTGTACCAAACATAGTCAATCGGTCTAGTACAAGTCTTCCTCTGTCTGTCAAATCTATCCAACTCTTGAACAAATCAATCCTCTGCACACAAGCCTTCTCAAAGACTTGCCAAATCTATCCTCAGGTTCTTCTCAAAGAACCAATGCACCTCTGTCCTCAAGTTCTCTGATAGAACTCTCAAACTCAGCTCACAAGTCCTCTTCTAGGACCTGTCCAAATCTGCTCACAAGTCCCCATCGAAACCTGTCCAAAACCTCACAAATCTCACCAAGAAAAACTTGCTTAGCATGAACCCACAAAGAGAATTGTTAGAGACCCAATGTGATTCATCAACCTCATAGAAGCATAAAGAGAATTGTTAGAGACTCAATATGAATAAAATAATAGAAAAGTAAAGAACTCAATATGTTCTATACTTAACTCCCAATATCAATCTCAACTCAATCTCAATCTCAACAGAATAAGATAGATGTAGTATGCTTTTCTCAAGAACATGAAACACAACCCAACAATTGCCAACCATGCAATATCTCATATAACAATGATACTCATGTTCTTTCCACAACCAATTAGGGTTTTAACAACAATGCTCATCAAACAAGGTTTAGTCAACCAACACCATTCAACTCAACATCAACCTTGAAGCATTCAACCAATCATCACAAGAAAAGGAAACAAGTAGAAATCCTTTTCCCTCCACACTTATTTTTAGAAAACCATCAATCAATAACAACCATGGAAGAATGTGCCCATACCTTTACTTTGATGAAGAAGGAGAACTCAAAAACTGTCACAACATTAACTCTCAATTTACCACCAATTAGAGTTAGCAACTATACAATAATACACAATAATAAAGATCCAAAATAACACCTTATTACTCCAACTTAATATTAACCACCAAAAATATAATATACATACAAAGTAAAATCTCTTTACACCTTATTACTCCACATAAGCATCAAGCATTAATAATAACAATGTCAAAACAAAGATTACAACTTAACCTTATACCTCCATCAATAATTCTTGATCAAATCAACTCAAATATCCCAAGTCAACAATAAAAAGATTTACCTTGGCAATACTTAGTTCTCCAACCTTAGGAGAAATGAGGAGCCACCACTATAAGCGCTAAAGCGCATTCTCCTCTACTTACGTAGCCCAATCACAGCCGCTCTCCTTCGTGCATCGCAACAAAAGGAAAAATGCACTCGACGTGATTCGAAACCTGTATCTCTGCCTAGCGAGCACCTTTACTCAAACTCCATCATCGTTGGAGCACAAGTGCCCGACAAAGAAATATTAAACTATCCTTTGTTTTATCTTCACTTGATCGTAGGATATGGAAAACGTATTCATTTTCCTAGCACTGTCCAAAACATAAGTCACTGAATGCTTGCATTAATCATCTCACAACACAGTCTAGAAAAACACAGTTCAGGTGCAATTGCCAATCCACTAACGTCAAGCAAAAAGTAAGGATGCAGCCCAAGCTCAAATCCGAGTATGCCAAGCACGGTTTCCAAGACACAGATCAAGCACGATTTCAAAGACGTCAATTGGAGATTCGAAGACACAAAGCAAGCACAAATCGAAGACACCAAGCGCTATTCGAATGATACAGAGCAAACGCAAATCGAAGACACCAAGCGCTATTCGAATGATACAGAGCAAACGCAAATCGAAGACTCCAATTAATCGGTGGTGCACCTTACTTTAGAAAATCATCCCCACTTATATAGCCATTTCTCCTTAACTGTTTGACGTCGGCGCTCCTCCAACGATGGCAACACGTCGACGAAAGAAAACTTTATCTCGCGTCGCTTAAGGGTTAAAAGACCCTTTAATAATAATTAAAATAATAATTATTATTATTTTATTAATAATAAATTAAACTTAGACCTTTGTCAAAGGTTTGAGTTAATTTAATTATTAATAATAAACATGGACCTTCAAGGTTTTTCAAGAAGTAAAAACCTTTGCATTAAGTTAAGCTTGGTTTTAATAAAAACCCTTAATGAGTCCAAATGGTTTTAAGAAAAACCTTTAACCTTGTCACCATGGTTTTAATAAAAACCCTTTAACAATATGAAGCTTTCTCAAGATATTTTTGACATCACACTCTTTTTGATATCAACACAAAAATGCCTTTTGACATCAATGACAACTTATACACTTGAGCAAAAGCAATGTACCCAAAGTACCCAAAATTGCCAACAATCTCCCCCTTTGTCATTGATGGCAAACCTTTACTAAAACACTTCTCAAGAGCCAAAACTGAAACCAACTATGCTAACAACCGACCAACTGTGCCCACAACCGAGAATCTTCCTTTGAAGTTTTGCTCCCCCCGACTTGAAGCTTTCCTCTTCACTTTGAAGCTCTCCCCCTTACTCATATCTCTCCCCCTTTGTCATCAATGGCAAAGGGTCACCTTTGGGGCTCGGGACTAAGAATGAGCCTCTTAGCTTAGTCCCTCCCCCACCTCCCGATGAGGTGATTAATTTTGGGGTGGGAGTAAAACTCCCATTAGGCACTGATCATCATCAGCGTCTATAACTTCCTTGCCGGGCCTTCTCTTGAACTCTTTGTCCATATTCCTATTCCTGTTCCTGTTCCTATCACTGTTCTTGTCCCTGTTATCATTCCTGTTCTTATCCATGCCTTGATCCTTGGACCTATTCATACCATTGTTCCTATTCTTGTACCTTGGAAGTTCAGCTCTACACTGTCTAGCTATGTGACCTTCATTGTTGCACTTATAACAAGTAACAATGTTATTTCTTTTAGGCATACCTGTTCTTTGAATCCACCTGTTCTGACTAAACCTATTCTGACCAAACCTGTTCTGACCAAACCTGTTCCTGATATTTGCCTTGCAATAAACTGCCTTGTGCCCAAACTGTTTACAAGAGTAGCAATACCCTTGAAAGAAATTACCACCTCTGAAACTGTCATTTACCTTCCTTACTTGAGTCATGCAATGTGAAGCCATGTGACCAAACCTGTGACAAGCAAAACATCTACCATTAGACTTTCTCGTAAATGGATTTCTAGGTCCTGTAAACTTTCTCCCCTTTTTCTGTTTCCTATTTTCTATTTCTGTGCATCTATCATTCAAGGACTCATGATCTGAAATACTTTCCTCATCAGAACTCTCTTCCTTTTGGAGTCTCTTACTAGACTCTCCGACTTGTTCCTTGTGTGGCTTAACAAAACCAAGGCCTGTTTTATCTCGTTGTCTTTCTTTGACCTTTGATGAGTGACTTAACCTTTTTGGAGCTATCTTGAAACCTGTGAAGCTTATCCTTGTACTCTTTAGTTTCCTCTTTCAAAGAAGCCATTTTCTGTTCTAACTCACTATACTCAAGAACCTTAGACTCTAACTCATCCTTGAGTTCTTGTGTCTTAGCTATAGAGAAGTCAAGACTTTCTATAAGATCATCTCTCTCCATACAACATTCATCTAACTTATCCTTGAGTCTAGCATTCTTCTTTCTTTCCTTTTTCAAAGCACTAAGAGCACTAATAAGTTCACCTTTAAGATCTACTTCACCTTCCTCTATATGTTTGCTTTTTGAATCATCAAAGCCTTTTTCAGATTTCTTATCACTAGAGGTGCTACCCTTTTCAAAAACCATACATGCATCTTCCTTATAGTTTTCTGAAGCATCCTCATACATACTAGAAACCAAATCATTATTTGTGCAATCATCCTCAAGGTGACCAAAGTTTCCACATCTAAGACATTTCATGATAATGAATCTATGTTTCGGTTCTTCCTCTTTTTTGATATGAACAACATCTCATTTTCATTATCACTTGAAGAACTTTCACTATCACTACTAGAACACTTACTTGCTTTGTCTAGGTAGAAACTCTTCTTGTGCTTGTGAGAATACCTCTTTCCTTGATTGTTGTGCTCATCTTTGTTTTTCTTGTGATGCTTGTGCTTTTCAGAATCCTTGCTCTTAGAATCTTGTTTATCTTCATCACTTTCATTCTTGGGAACAGTACAGTCAGTAGCATAATGACCAAACTTTCCACAATTGAAACATCTTATATTTTTCATACTTTTGTGCTTTCTAGAGAACTTGCCTTTCTTGTTGTAATATGCCTCTTCATCACTAGAAGACTCATCATGAATAGGTGTTGCATTGCCACTTGAATAATCCATTGTGTTCTTTACTAGCTTTTCCTTCAAGCTGTTAAACTTTTCGAAGGCACCTGCTCTGATACCAATTGAAGAACACAAGCTTATATTGAGAGGGGGGTGAACAGTATAAGACCTCTTTTTACTTTTTCCTTTATACTTCAAAATAGTAAAGCAATATACCCAAAGCAATATCAAAACAAAGCACAATATCATCCACAAAGTGACACCAATTTTAACGTGGTTCACCCAGAATGCCTGGGCTACGTCCACAAAACTTTTCTCTAAAATTTATCTCAAAGTTCTTTGGGAAACCTTCCCAATTACAATGTTTATGAGCCTCGGCCCAAAGGAGATACCTTCCCCCAATCTGAATTTATGAGCCTCTACTCAAAGGAGATACCTTCCCCTCTATCTGAATTTATGAGCCTCTGCTCAAAGGAGATACCTTCCCCTCTGCTCTGGAAATGATCCCTCAGAAGATCAACTGCCTCTACCTCTTCCCAGCATGTGGAACTCCTTTCCATCGAAGACCTCCTGTCCTCAATGCTTAGCCTAAGAGACCTCTGCCTTCTATGATCACGTCCACAGTAGCTCAACAACCTGTACCAAACACAGTCAGTCGGTCTAGTACAAGTCTTCCTCTATCTGTCAGATCTATCCAACTCTTGAACAAATCAATCCTCTGCATACAAGCCTTCTCAAAGACTTGCCAAATCTATCCTCAGGTTCTTCTCAAAGAACCAATGCACCTCTATCCTCAAGTTCTCTGATAGAACTCTCAAACTCAACTCACAAGTCCTCTGCTAGGACCTGTCCAAATCTGCTCACAAGTCCCCACCGAAACCTGTCCAAAACCTCAACAAGCTCACCAAGAAAAACTTGCTTAGCATGAACCCACAAAGAGAATTGTTAGAGACCCAATGTGATTCATCAACCTCATAGAAGCATAAAGAGAATTGTTAGAGACCCAATATGATTCATCAACCTCATAGAAGCATAAAGAGAATTGTTAGAGACTCAATATGTTCTATACTTAACTCCCAATATCAATCTCAACTCAATCTCAATCTCAAAAGAATAAGATAGATGTAGTATGCTTTTCTCAAGAACATGAAACACAACCCAACAATTGCCAACCATGCAATATCTCATATAACAATGATACTCATGTTCTTTCCACAACCAATTAGGGTTTTAACAACAATGCTCATCAAACAAGGTTTAGTCAACCAACACCATTCAACTCAACATCAACCTTGAAGCATTCAACCAATCATCACAAGAAAAGGAAACAAGTAGAAATCCTTTTCCCTCCACACTTATTTTTAGAAAACCATCAATCAATAACAACCATGGAAGAATGTGCCCATACCTTTACTTTGATGAAGAAGGAGAACTCAAAAACTGTCACAACATTAACTCTCAATTTACCACCAATTAGAGTTAGCAACTATACAATAATACACAATAATAAAGATCCAAAATAACACCTTATTACTCCAACTTAATATTAACCACCAAAAATATAATATACATACAAAGTAAAATCTCTTTACACCTTATTACTCCACATAAGCATCAAGCATTAATAATAACAATGTCAAAACAAAGATTACAACTTAACCTTATACCTCCATCAATAATTCTTGATCAAATCAACTCAAATATCCCAAGTCAACAATAAAAAGATTTACCTTGGCAATACTTAGTTCTCCAACCTTAGGAGAAATGAGGAGCCACCACTATAAGTGCTAAAGCGCATTCTCCTCTACTTACGTAGCCCAATCACAACCGCTCTCCTTCGTGCATCGCAACAAAAGGAAAAATGCACTCGACGTGATTCAAAACCTGTATCTCTGCCTAGCGAGCGCCTTTACTCAAACTCCATCATCGTTGGAGCACAAGTGCTCGACAAAGAAATATTAAACTATCCTTTGTTTTATCTTCACTTGATCGTAGGATATGGAAAACGTATTCATTTTCCTAGCACTGTCCAAAACATAAGTCACTGAATGCTTGCATTAATCATCTCACAACACAGTCTGGAAAAACACAGTTCAGGTGCAATTGCCAATCCACTAACGTCAAGCAAAAAAGTAAGGATGCAGCCCAAGCTCAAATCCAAGTATGCCAAGCATGGTTTCCAAGACACAGATCAAGCACGATTTCAAAGACGTCAATTGGAGATTCGAAGACACAGAGCAAGCACAAATCGAAGACACCAAGCGCTATTCGAATGATACAAAGCAAACGCAAATCGAAGACACCAAGCGCTATTCGAATGATACAGAGCAAACGCAAATCGAAGACTCCAATTAATCGGTGGTGCTCTTACTTTAGAAAATCATCCCCACTTATATAGCCATTTCTCCTTAATTGTTTGACGTCGGCGCTCCTCCAACGATGGCAACACGTCGGCAAAAGAAAACTTTATCTGCGTCGCTTAAGGGTTAAAAGACCCTTTAATAATAATTAAAATAATAATAATTATTATTTTATTAATAATAAATTAAACTTAGACCTTTGTCAAAGGTTTGAGTTAATTTAATTATTAATAATAAACATGGACCTTCAAGGTTTTTCAAGAAGTAAAAACCTTTGCATTAAGTTAAGCTTGGTTTTAATAAAAACCCTTAATGAGTCCAAATGGTTTTAAGAAAAACCTTTAACCTTGTCACCATGGTTTTAATAAAAACCCTTTAACAATATGAAGCTTTCTCAAGATATTTTTGACATCACACTCTTTTTGATATCAACACAAAAATGCCTTTTGACATCAATGACAACTTATACACTTGAGCAAAAGCAATGTACCCAAAGTACCCAAAATTGCCAACAATTCAACCAATCAAAGTGGTATACCAACTATAATACACATAAATCAATTTCATATACTAGATTTTGACCCTCCAACAAAGGTATATATAAATAAACCCAATAAAATAGAGAGTGGAAATGTGCTTGTAATTCTATCTCATACTCTAAACTAAATGAAACTTTAATTAAGTAACATGTGATCATTTTACTCATAAATATATATATATATATATATATATATATATATATATATATATATTAGTACATGGTTCAATATATACCTAGGTTAATACAACTTTTATATATATTTATAATATTTTATAGACATGAACATGTAACCACATCATACATATCTAGTGCATCTATTTATGTGTATGTCAAACAATATATCATACCTATGTTTTATAATATTGGCTAAAACATCTATCCATTTATCTTCTTTTTGTAACTCTATTTATTGATGTCTTGAGAAAATGTTACATTTATAAAATTAACTATTTATTAAATCATATCTTTTCCATGCATATAATCCAATCAATTAATAGTATTCATGTGAGCATTTTACTATGGTATTTATATTGCTAAAACAATAGGATATTTCAATTTGAGTTTCAACAATATGCTTAATATATCAAACACATTTAAATTTCAAATAAAATTTTCTTTGCAATCATGAAACATAATAAAATCATATAAGCTACACAACCTTTTAGGTAGACTTAATATTACCTATAATTATGGATTTGTGAGGTCTAGAAGCATTACAAAAGGTACTATGTAAAAGAAATCATGCAACTATGATATGTAGTAGTGTCTTATCTAGTTATCCATGCTTATACATATAATAAGACTCTACAAAAATAATGGTAGAATTCCATTATAAGGTATAATATATTGAAACTATAACCACCCTATTCTAAAATAATAACTAAAATTTCAATATATCCTTGTATTTGTAAAATAATACAAATGAGTCTCCCAATACAAAGAATATTCAATCAATAAATTATGACTTCTCAGTAGAGTATTATGCCAATTAGAGTAAGTAATTAAAAATAGAAACCATAGGGATTAATCTTCATGAAAGGGGTGTAAACCCTAGGTGTAGTCAAGCGATGGAACAAAGAAAGTAATTTTTCTACAGTATTCATGAAAGGGATGCAAACCCTAGGTTTAATCAAGCATTAAAGAAGGAGGGTTTATCATAGACCATCTCTTCAATATTTGAGCAAGCATATTTAGTTAGAAGAAATATCCCTCAAGGATATTTGGGTTCACCGTGGATGAACCTTTGCCATCTATTAATATTTTAGAGGATGAATTTTGGTTGGATTTGATTTATCATGAAGCCCAAATAATCATATGAAAATACAAGGGCATAATACTAGTCCTGGAGAAGCTTAAAGGATACATTAAATATTGTGGACCAATACAAAATTCCAAGTAACTCTCCTACCCAAAAAATTATTTTATGTTTCCTTTTATAATTTAGTGAATAGAGATATGGTAATGAAATATAAATATAATTGGCTTTTTGGCCAAGAGGATATCTATATAAGATCTTGGACTCCTAGTTTCAACCCCTTCACATAAGAATTTAATGGATTCCCAGTATGGATGAATGTTAAAGCTCTCCCTATGGAGTTTTTGGGAGAGAAAATATTCATCAAAATTGATAATGGCATTGGTGTATTTCAATATATGGATGCTCAAATAGAGTAAAATATGTCTAGTAAAATTAATATGAGTAAAACAAGGTTGACTATTTGGATGGATGTTTTAGTTATTGGACATCAATATATTACTATCTCCTCAAGAAAAGGGGAATGAATCCAAAATATTGACTATGAACCCCTAAGATGTTATGGCTATCAACAATATGACCACATAACGAATAGATGCTTAGTCATCTAATCATGATTTTATTCCTCCTTGGTGGAGGAGAAGGTCCTGCATGTTAATGGTTCAAAATATTCAAATGTACTAGTTCAAAAGAAAGAAGCTCATCCTCCAAATGCACCACTTGTCTAGCAAGAATCATGTGAGCAATAGAAGACTCAATCCCAATGAGAGAATTTGAATCAAGTCATTGATATAATCCAAATAGTTACTAAATACCATACAAATGATTCCATGGAAAATATTATCACCTTAGATGGTAGTCTTGAAGCTAATTATGAAACAATTGATGATAGTCAATTTTTTGAAAATGAATATCCTACAAAATATGGTACAACTAGATATTACCTTAGGAGCTTGAAGTGCAAAAAATCATTCTCATATTTTGTCACTTTAAAGGAGGAAGAACCTCTACTATAGAAGAAAAATAATAAAACTAATTTTCTCTTTAATGGATAACTAATATGTTTGTTTTCCTACCATTTATTGAAGTTATGTGTCATGTAAGGTTTGTTATTATTGTTAGTCCTTAAAATAAAAAGTTGATTATGGAAACTTAATAGTTTGAGGAAGATGGAGAATATATTTGATGGGTATGATTTAATCAACTTATTAGAAATGTAATGAGATAAATGTAATATTTTGTTTTTATAATGGGAGTGGCCCCCAATAGAAGCCACACATAGCTTATATATATATAAAAAAAAACTGAAAATAAAAACCATCTAAATCTATCTTAAATCCAAGTATATAATTTGGGTCTCATATTAATGAATAAATAAAAAACAATGATTTTTAGATTTATTTAGAGAAATATGACTTTTATATAAAATTAGGTCCTATGTTTTTTGTGGTTCCCAAAATAATTGAATATTACATTACACATAGTGCTTAAATAAGCACACACAAATAATGTTACAATGAATATTCTAAATGAAACAAAGTGCTATAGTTGAAATATATTAAATAAGAACTAATACTCTAGTTGCTAACAATAAACTAAGTAATGTTTCTCACAACTAGCTAGTTGTAACTAATCCTATCTCTAGAAGAAGGTCAAAATAAACTAAACAAACAATCCAACACGAGTTTTAATAAGAAGTATCAGATTTTTACATAGGTGTAGAAAAATAAGTAAGCCTAGGTGCAATAAAATAAATAATCCCAATCCTAACTAGATGTACTCATCAGAATTCTCAACATTAGAAGTAATGGACTCCAATATTTTTAAAATAGAAGAAATATTGGCCTAATGTAGAAAAACTCGATTATAATTAGGCAAAATCTATAAATCAGGTATCAATATGACATGAATAATGTTGTCCAAGATGCCAAGAGGTACCTTATCTATAATACAACACTTTATCTAGAATATATCACTAACCTAAAAGGGAGGAGGAATTTTATGAGGATCCATGGTTTGTTGTTCAGTCTTTTTAAAAATAGGAACCTACCAAGCTAAAGGATGTTGCAATGAAGATGGTCATTTAATGTCAAGAGGAAGCATAGTAGGATGAATAGGAAAAGGTTTAAATGGTGAAGGAGTAAATAGATTCATACAAGGAGGAGGAGGTGTAGCTATTGTTGGTGTTTCGTATGACCTACTAAAGATAAAATTAATCTTTTGTGGTAAATTTGAATGGAGAAAAAGTATGGTGTTATTAATGCAACAAATAAGAAAAATCTTGTGCACATGATTTTAGGTGTAAGTGTTGTAAAAAATATCATATTGATTCTTCCTATAATATTGATAAGGTTTATCAAGAAGTAGACCAAAATAGCCTATCGAAGTCACATCATGGGTGACACAATCCATAAAATATGGTCCAGGGATAAAGGGAATCATGCAAGTCTATGTGATGTGAGGTAAAGCCATTATTCTTCTATCTAGGTGATTATAAATGAGGATGTGGTTCTAATGGCATCTGCAACTTATCAACAACAAATCTCATGATCAAATACATTTATAACTTGTTAATTATACTATCCATAGAGAAATTATGATTGAGGTGAACTCTCATGATGGAAAAATTGTCACGATAATATTCATACAATTGATGAGACATTAGGGTGACATTATTCAGTTTACCTTTGATCTCATCATGTTCCCTATCTTCTTGTATAACCTCAAAGGAACCATTTTATGGAGGTTCCTCTTTGTGAGGTTTTACAATCAAATTATTTTTCTTGCTAAAGCATACTAATTTCTTATGACCTCTCCTATTACAATAAATACAAACTTTTCTATGATCAAATGAAGGAAAATATTTTTTACAAGAAGAAGAGGAAGAATAAGAAGATAAAGAAGGAGAAGAAGAGAAATGAGAATTCTTTTCTTTCCTTTTATGACTACTACTATGATTTGGAAGTCCCTATAGATTGTAAAACCCTCTATTGAGCAACACACTTATCTTTGGGTAGTTTTGTTGTAATTATCTCACAAAGAATTCATTGTCATTTTAGATGACACTAAAGTGGATAGGAGTGGCAAAATTTTCATACTTTTATAGGGTTCACTTTTCTAACCTTGTCATTAGAAAAGATACTACCAGTGATCCCCTATTTCCCATATAATCACTTGTATGAAACAATTTGATGACAACATAGGGATTACCGTTTAAGGCCCATAATACTTAAAGGTGATGTTTGTTACCTAACCCTACATTCATCCATCTATTTAGGATATCATGGTGTGATACCTTAGTGATTAGATAGCTTCATCTCCCCATGAGCTAACTATGACCATTACGACTCACATGCTAGTGATCATAATTATGCATACCTCATCATAAGCTACCACCATTAAACTACCTTGTGAATGTTCTAGTGGATTATCCCACACTAATATATCCTTAATATTCCTAAGCCTCACTACTTAGGAATTTGGCCAAGCCTCACCTTTAGGACATGTCCAAGCCTCACCACTAGGACCACCCAAGCCTCACCATTAGGGCCACCCAAGCCTCAATGCTTAGGGTGTATCATTCATATTTACCTAGTTAAATTGTCTCACCACAACTCAACTAGGATTGGGTACAACTTGAATATGGGGATTACTAATATGTCTCTAATATCATGCCCAAAATAACCCCCTTTCAACCCAAGGATCCTAAACAACATTTATGACCATCTCATCAAATAAATAGAGTGCTATATTAAAACATGCTCAAATTAAACATAACAACATAACATATTGATAAATATTACGAATTTAGGTACTTCATTCCAAAACACTTTAAAAAAGATAATTTATTTAAGAAAATAAAATAATTAATGCATCACCTAAAAATTATAATCAAATTTAAAATAAAAAAGTAACACATCATATAAAAATTATAAGAATATCTTTGGATTGGATTAGAACCATGGAAAAGATTTCATCTTGTGTCCTAGTATCAAGTCTGCACTAAAAATGATCAAAGAGGACCCAGTCTTAGGATGGCTAAGCAAATGAACATGGCTCTCATCAACAAGCACTCATGGAAGCTTCTAAGCAATTTCAAATCCATTTGTACTAACATTATTAAATCCAAATACCTCTATCAAAATGCTAGATTCCTTGATAGTTCACACTCTTCCAAAGGCTCTGCTATTTAGAACCCCATGTTGCTCACAAGGCCTTTAATACAAAAAGGAATAAGGTGGAATCTTGGAGATGGTAGAATAATCAATTCTTGGGAGTATCGGTGGATCACATAAATACCCTTATGCCAGAATCTAATTTTTTTACTATGGGATATCACCGATCAATTTTTTGGAAAAAAATATCTATAATTTTTTTGAGTTGATTCATGAAAGGAGAATTTGGAAATCCATTCCTACCATTCACTTCAATCCTTTCAAATACATTGTTAGAAAGAAAATTCTCAATATTTGAAGAACGTACATCATCCCTAGTTATGAATCTTGGGATTCCTCCATCTAGAGTTGTAGTGAAAATAGGATTTTCACCATCAAATAAACCTACTACCTTTAGATGAGTGCTTCAAACAACTAGTTTCTCTACAACCTCCTAAGGTTGCTTTATTCTACTAATTTATGATCCAAAATAAAATCCTTTGTATTGATAATATCATTTCCATAGGCATACCTATTCCTAATTGTTGTTACCTCTGCAAGTCCAACTTCGAGTCTACTTATCATATTTTTCTATATTATCCCTTTTCTTCTAGGGTCCTCTAGGACCTCCTCTCTAGGTTTAGTATTACTTCACCCCTCATAATTTCATCATGGATTTGTGTCTCTAGTGGCCCACACCCTTCATTAGTAGTCATATTAAACCTCTTTAGACCTTTTGCATTCCCCACTTCTTATGGAGCATTTGGCTTGAAATAAATTCCAAAGAGTTCCACAATATATCCATACTTGACCTCTATCAATGATTGCATTTTCACTACTACAAAAGAGAATGCCTTCCTCTATCCCAAATCCAGAGCCTATGATCCCTTTACTAAATCTCACCTTGGTCTTTCCTTGGGCATCCAAACTAGAACCCATGTGGCTCCTCCTGATGATATAAATCAAATTAGATGGACCCATCCTCCTATTATATGGGTGAAACTCAATTTCGATTGAGCTACTAAGGGTAATCCTAGTTAAGTTGGTTTAGGTGGGATTTTTAGAGACTGTAATTGTCCCATTCTCTTGGCCTATGCAAAAATAATGAAAACCAAACCAGAAATTTATTTAAGCCAAAGCTCTTTTTCAAGGCCTCAGTCTCATCGATGACCTTCCCCTAAGTAATCTTAATATATAAGGTGACTTCATGAATATAATTAAATATCTTAAAAACAAACAATATTTCTCATGGAGTATCTAGGACATCATTGATGAATCCAAAATTTATCTCTGTAAACTCAATATTTTTTCTATACTACATGTCTATCATAAAGGAAATAAGGTGGTCAATACTCTTGCCAACTTGGTTTTAAACTAGGATTCTCTCATAGTTTCGCATAACAATTTCTCTTAGATCCTCATCCATTGTTGCTCTCATAATTTCTAACATCTAGTTTATCGGTCTCTTAGTTTAGATCTGATGTCTTGGTTCTAGATGGTGTGAATGACCTATCAAGTCATCGAGTGAATCAAGAAACTCTCTTATCTCTCTCTAGGATTTTAGAGCTTCTCATTTACATTGCTTCACACAATTTCAGATCAAGGTCAATTTTACAGTTAAGACTTGAGTTATAGTGGTGTTTTCTTCTCTATGGAATTCTTGGACATCCTAAGTATGGAAGATCATGATTGTCTCATTCAACTTTAGACAAAATTCATTGGGTTAACTATGAGTGAAGTGATGAGAAGATCATACACCTACATCATACCCACTAATTATTCTTGGATGGACACACATGGAGCCCTATGGACCTTCTGGTCTACTCTCCTAAAGGTTTCCTTCCAAAAATGTGTTTTTAGACACTCATACCTCTTAACTCTTATAGATCACACTAGTGTTCTAAATACTATCACCTCATTGTTCATCACATACGAACCTTACTCATTGGTGTTTTTAAATATACGCATGATATTATGTAGGGAGAATGCTTCATGGGTGTTTTTGTGTAGGGATAATTCTGCATGGGTGATGCTAAGTAGGGAGAATGTTATGTGGTGCTCATTGTCTTGAGTTTTGGGTTCTTTTTGTTGTTTGGTTTTGGATACTTGTACCCTATCTAATTTAGGTTTATCCTATTGTGGCTTTTTGGCTATGGGTTTGTGTACCCCATTTTCTCTAGATCCTCTTGATTGGGACTTTATGTTAAGTTAGGTGTTGCTCTTGGTATTGGTGAGCCTTATGCATTGTTTTTCATTCATCACTTTGTAAAAGGTTTGAAGACCATTTAAAAAACCCTTCCAAAAATTTACAAAAAAAAAAAATTTATAATCAAATTTTTATTAACTACATCCTATTACTTTTAAATTTTTTTCCAAATCCAAATATTTCCAAAGTAACTCTACAATAATTCAACTTTCATCACCCAAACAAATTCATGCCATCACTTTTAAGATGTTTACAATATATCCCATAACTTCTACACATGGTACCTCTTAAGTTCTTCCCTTTTCTAAATACCACATTACATTCAAGCATCAAAACTCAAAGTCACAAGTTTCATCCTTCTTTCAATGTATCCTTCTTGAAATGTCTTTTCTCCATCGAGCTTATGAGCATGAGCATAGGGATCAAGACAACACTTTAAAATGAATATGCAAGCTAACATGCATTATTCAAATAAAATTATGCAAGAACGATGTAAGATCTCAATCCTAATAGAACATACATGCAAGCCTAACATGTATTGTACAATATTTTAATAGCAATGCAAGATCTTAGTTCATAATCTCACAATATTCTTATAAAATCATGGGTTTACTACTCTCCTAGTAAACCCAACTATAATCTCTCTCTCTCTCTCTCTATATATATATATATATATATATATATATTCTTCAAAATATAAATTAATATTGACATTTAAAAAAACACAATAATCCATCAATATTTATATGACTAAAGGCTTTAATAATTAAACTATATTAATATTAATATTCAATAATAAACAAAACTATTATTAAATCAATATTAAACAAAAAAAAAGGGCTCATGATCAATATCCATGTATAAAGCACATATATATCCTATCTCTATTCAAGATTTTATAAAATAATATTATAATCTATAGGTTGGGACTTTAAATTCTAGGTTCTAATCCCTACATAAAATAAATGAACTACCAAAGAAGCAAATATGGAGTTTTAAAATCATGAAAGGAAAGAATTTAAGTATAGCTAAAAAGCCAAACAAAGAATTTAAGTATGACTTGATTTAGTTTTTTTGAACTTCCTTTTTCCATTTAATTCCTTCCATTCACCCATCCAAGAAGTGCATAAACTCTTTTCTAATATCCATATTCTATTTTTTCTCTTTTCTTTTGAATGGGTACCTTGAACCTATTAAATATACATCATTCTTGTTAATAATAAGCATACTTCTATATCTCGTTGTCTTAAATTTTATTATTATATTTTCTTTATATAACATTAAACAAAATTCCATATTTGGTTGCCCTAATTATTATTATTATATCTCCTTGTTAATAATATTAAATTTACTTCTATATCTAGTTGCCCTGATTTTTAATATTGTCTCTCATTTTTATAATAATAAACAGACTTGTATATCTGGTTGCCCTAAATTTTATTATTATGTCTCCCATAGTATTAAATTAACAAATACTATTATTATTTTCTCTTGTCTAATGTTAATATTATCTATTAACATTAGTATATAAATATTTATTTATCTAAGTATTAATAATACTAACATTATTATTAAATCCTTACTTCATCAACCAAACAAGATTTATACTTTGAAATGTAAATATTAATACATACTAAAGATAAATTAAGAGCTTAAGCAACACAAGGGCTCTTGCTTAAAATTGTCCTTTCCAGATAACCAAATATGCACAAACATAACCATTCCCTAAGTAGGAGGATTTATGATAACTTCAAGGTTATCAACCACCTACGAAGGGTCCATAAGCATAGGAGTAAAGGGATATGTTGCCTTTATAGCAACATCCTTATCCAATGATGCATTTAATCATGCATACACACATACAAATGCGTCTACATGATTATTTTACCCCTATGGGATTTCAAGTAAAATTAATCCATCATTTTCTATTTCTCATTACTCTCAACTCTAATGGTTGTCCCATACAAATCCACCCATGAGAGTACGCAGTATTACAACCATAAAATTCATCAATAATACCATGTTTTAAGAATAACATAATCCATATTTGGAAATCATTAATTACATATCAACTCATCTTGATAGAATAAAATAGGACCATGAATTAAATATCAACATACCCTTACATTGATCAAAAAACAAGGGAAAGTCCTACCAAGGTGGGCCATTACATGTGCATGATTATAGGCAACATCTAGTGTGGTAATGGGAGTGTATTTCAAATCCCTAGATAGGTTCTCCTACAAGCCACTCTTAAACTAAATGATGAGCACTTTAGCTACATTTCTCACACCCAAGAGAATTCATAACATGTTGAATTTGTTAGATTTTGAGGTAGATTTCAATGGGATATGGCAATCACAAGATGTAGAAATATGAGGGAAAATAAATTTATGAGATTGCAAAAATATGCTATAAATAGAAATTATGAAAATAAATATAATGTTGCTATAGAGGAAATGAACACTCCATGCAAGAAGCTACAAGACTACATTGTAATCCATCACTAATGGAGTTACACAATATTACTACTACCTATTGTCTTATCAATGTCTTACAATGAGGCCCTTTTATAATGGAAGGTAGATTTCTTATCAACACTCTACCTAGATGTACAAGGGACACCTTACACATTTACAACTTGCACATTGATGCTTGTGCATTTATTAATTTGCATAAAGTAACTAGATTACTTCTCCATAAATTAATATAACATCCTAAGTATATACCTAGAAGGGTACATTTACATGACCCAAATGATGTAATGGAATCTAACTCTAACACCCGATTGTATTACATTATATGGGTATTGAAGACTTTAGTCTTCAATATGGATCTTCTTCTTCATATTAAACTTTGTACTCTTCCTATGGATTCTTTGTAACTTGTTCAAGCAAATGGTTAGTATCTCGCAAATGTGTTATATTTGCTGATAGAGATTTCACCTCATAATCTTTTGTGTGTTCCTCTAGTTCCTCAATTTATTTTATCCTCTAAACCAGGTGTTCTTTCCAATTCTCCTTTCAATACTGCAACTAAGGATAATTGGTTGATCACTAAAATTACTACTAAAGAGAATTCCTTTGATATTTTCATGGTTGAAATTGATTTCCATTGTTTATATGATTTTCTTGATTCTAGTTTTTGGGATTATACCTACAATAACTCATACTATGACCTTTCTTTCTGCATATCTAACAATACCATGCCCTCCGTCATTTTTTTGATGAAGCAATATTTTCTTGTGGATTATATTTTTATGCCAATGCAATATTAGTCATCTCATCTTTCACAGTGTGTTCCACCTCATATTCCTAAAGGATATTAAGTCATCACAAGAAGTATCTTTACTTAGGATTTGTAAATATGTGACCAAATTCTTGTAGTTGTATGGAAGTGCTCTCATGGTTACTTGAATAAGAAGTTCATATTTAGGCTCTTGTCCAAGGGTTAACAATTTCCCCTTAATATCTAATACCTTCCTTATAAATAGTTCTATGCTTTCTCCACTGCTCATTTTCAAGGAATGTAAATGAGTTTGAAGATGAAGAATGGTGGTTTTATTCTTTCCTTTGAATATTTTATCTAAGCTTGTCCAAGCTTCAGTAGATGTTTTTACCAAACTGATATAAGGTTTTATTTCATCAGTGATAGCAAAAGTTATGATCATTAGGGCTTTTGAATCGTTTTCCTCAAATTTTAGAATCTAAGTATCACCTGTGGTAGGTTTCTTTATTTTCCCTTGGACAATATCCCAAAGTTTTCCATGCTTTTAGTTTATTCTTCCAAGAGAAAACATTTAGGCCCTTGAGTAGCTGGGATTCGGCTAGGAAGAATTTGTTGGATGCAATTGAATTCCCTTTATCAACCCTTAGATTTTGTGGACTTCCTTATGTATCCCTAGGATGTTTTAGATAGGATATATGATAAACATAGTGATTTTTGTAAATTATAGTTTAATTTTGGGTTGATTTTATAAAATTTTCTAAACACAAAAATCAACTTTTCTATCTCCTTATTACTCCTATTGAACTAATAACTATTTTAACTTTTGAAAAGTTTTTGATGTTGTATTTATTTTGCCTCCTTTAAATATTTTTGAGACAACACTATTATAAAAATTCTAACCTTTGAAAATATTTTATAAACCTCTTTAAATACCCCTTTTGGTTGATTTTTAATGTTTTCTAATTTCCAATTCCTACTTTGATGTTGTATTCCTTATAACTATTAAATTTGGAAAAAATAGAAAATAATATTTATAAATAATTTAAATTTTAGTAATAACCATTATTCCTCCTCAGTTACCTTTTGAAAATATTAATAATTCTAAAATATGGTTTCTTAATAAATAAATAATGTTGAATATTACAATAGTATATATAATATACCCTTATAACTCGAAAAAACTTAGGTTTAAAGCAAGCAAATAATAAAATCAACCTTTGTCTTAATAATACTTAAATGATGTGAGGTGGCTAATTCATAGCTTTGTGGAGTGTAGTGTTATGGGAAATAAAAGCCCTATTTGAACGGTTTTGGTTTCCTCCTAGGTTGGTGCCCCTTCTCTTATGCAAATGGAACTGAAAACTCCTCTAAATATGCTTTACTTATGATAAAGCTCCTCCAAATGCAAGCACTGGTTTGTTGGTTTTATGCAAGTGTCTTAGATACTTATCTTACACATTTGAATGGTGTATGGCTTGAATTATCCTTTTTATTCAAGTGAGATTCAATGCATAAATGCTTAAATTCATTTAACTTTGTTTTGTCTCCTTTTCCAAGATAGGCATCTTAAATAGGATGAACATCATTCTATCACTAGAAGCATTACAAGGTACGTGTCTTCAGTGTACCTTTGGTAAATATGAGGTTGGTGGTAACCTCCAAATATTCTTAACTCCCTCCAAATGTATGTAACTTACTTTTAGGTGAGTGCTTGGGTCTTCATGAATATTGGAATTCTTATATAATTTATGCCAAGTGGTACTCAAGGATTGTGCATTTAAGTATTCTTTCTAACGCTTGAAGTATGAGTTTGAAACCCTAATTATTCCTTTATATTTGCATCCTACATGATCTTGTTATGTTTCTTGAGATGCAAGTTTCCTTTTGCACATTGGCTTGGTGAAGATGATATATGGCTATAGCTGGATTGCTCCACTATTCTATGGCACACTTTTGAGCTTCTTTTTGGTGGATGTTTGCTTTAATGGATGCATTAGGTATAGCTCCTTTCTCTTCACCTATTTGTAGGTTTCATATTTTGTTCTAATGTTGATTTGTACCCTTCTTTAGTGCTTGAAATATAGTGTTGTTTGTAACAACCAATAGGTAGCCCTTTTGCTTGGCCTTTTACATAGATAACCTATCACTAAATGCTACCCTTTTTTCTACGTAAACACAAGTGATAATACCTTCTTTCAATGGCTCCACTATTGTAGGTGACGTGCTACTTATAGGGTTAGATTTTATGAAGGAAAATGGTGTTTTTAAACACCTCGATTCATGGATGTGTGAGCTCTTCAATGGCTTCTTCCTCTTACCAGAAATCAGTTAGATATAATGTCCTTACTGTTACCTTGTAAACAGTAATACTTTTGTCCTTTCAAAGGGACAAAGTAGGTGCTTTTGTAATAGATAGATCTTGCACCAAAATGAAGAATTTTTGCGTAATCCTTCTTGCTTCTTCTTAGGATGATAATCAATCCAAGTAATGAAATGCTATTTTTGAATAAGTATTCCTGCATTCTGTACTAAAATTAAACCCTTACATTCTCTTTGAATCTTGAGACTTCCAAGGTATATATTTGAGGCCTCCTTCAAGGACTTCAATGGTGGATTTTTTCTCCTCTTTTTTCTTGTAATTGTGTCTTCTTTTGGCAAAAAAAGTGTTGAATATTTTATGCTAGTTTATGTGGTTTTGACTACACAAACTAATTGATAATAAATAGTTAAAAATCAACTAGTATAGTTCTTAATAGATGCACTTTTAATGGTAATAATAATCTCACCTTATGGCTCCACTAATTTCTTAAACATGCACTTAAAAATTTCATTGCAACCTTGGAAGCATTAATCTAGAATGAACCCTTACAAATTTCACTGCAAACACAATTATAGGATCTAGTATTCTTTTTCTCTTCGAAGTAGTAGATGGGTAGTTGATAGATAATTGTAACTCTTGAATCTAATCAACTCATAATGTGCAAATGATTCTTAAAAATGATTTTTTATCTTTTTGCACTTTTGAAGACTATAATTCAATTTTTCTCTTTGCAAATTTGACCCAATATAAGGTGATTTAACAAATCTAAAAAGTAATGCAATTAATGAATCTACTTACACCAATGGTTGCTTGCCTTTTTGAAAGCTTTTTGAGAGCAGCAATGGTTGAGGGTTTGAGGGAAATTACTATGCCAAAGTGTGAGAGCCTCTTGGTTCAAGCCAAGGTTGGAAAGAGTATCAACCACTTTATTCACTTCACGAAAGACATGCAATATAGAAAAAATATTGAGTTTGTGAAGATAAATTTTGGATTCATCAATGATGTTCTAGATACTGCATGCGGGAGACTATTATCTCTAAGGGGTATTAATATTTTAGATTTTCCTAAATTCACCATAAGGGATCTCAATAACTTAGGTCATCCTCTAATTTCTACCTAGAACTTGTTTCATATGTTTCTATTGATTTACAAGAAAGCAAGAATACCACTACATAATACATCTAGCAAAATAAATAATCAAGATACTTAAAAGGAATCAACATCTTAAAATAAAGAAAAATTTAATTTAAGGAGAAACTAATGCACAATATAAAAATTCATTACAGTAACTTAAAGTTATAATCCTCATAGTTCCACATTTATTACATTTATCTCAACATGGTAAAAACCCCCATACTTTTATTGAATAAGTAATACATCAGTTTCATTTAGGGAAATATCCCCATAAATTTAGTTTAATTAAGCATAAGTAAATAGTTACGACGAGATAACAACCAGTGCATTAGTCCCATCCACTTCTTCGGTCCTCCTTCTCTTTCCATAGATTATTTGATGATAGTAGGGGATCAGGGCACTCATGGTTCAGGATAGACATGACTCTAAATGCATCTATTATTTACTTTACCAAATTGCAACTATACAAATTTAATCAAATTTCTAACCATCTAATGCATAGTTGATATCATAAAAGAATCATTACTTTTATTTCCATCTCTCAAATACTCTTAGAGAGTCATTCAACATGCACAACTTAGATCACAGGTTTTGCTTCAATTAAATCTTGTTTTTGTTCCATAAATTAAAGTCCCATACCATTAATCTATAAAACAATCCTTTCATTTATTTACTAAATTAAAGCTTCACTACTTCAATTTAAATTAAATCATTTCCTTTCAAAAAAATAAATGAAAGTTCCATAACCTTTAATCTTATAAAACCTTTTCACTTTATTCAATAAACCAAAGCATAACATCTTTAATTCATAAATAAATCACCATATTATTATTTTATAAACCAAAGTCCCATAACCTTTAATCTATAAAATAACCTTTTCACTTTATTTAATAAATCAAAGCATAACATCTTTAATTCATAAATAAATTATCATTTTACAATCAAGGTCCCATACCCTTAATCTATAAAATAACCTTTTCTTTATTTATTAAATTAAATCCCTCCCACTTCAATTTATAAATAAACCATTATTTTTATTATTTTACAATCAAGGTCCCATACCCTTAATCTATAAAATATTACACAAATGCCTTAAATTAATTAACCAAAGATTTAGTTCAAGAGTTAACAAAATATGTTTAAATATGCATAAATTTAATTTTGTTCCCATGGATGGACTCCCACCTAAATTTTAAAATTATCTCAAGTTAAAGGAAGGGTTTTGGACTTCAACGGGGTCCAATGACTTGGGAGAGCGACTATCCTACAACCAACTAAGCAATGAGATCTCTTGACCATGTATTGCTATAAGGTACATGTGATAGTATACCCACGATGATCCACTTGACCAACCAAATCTAAAGGATCTCAGTTAAAGAGCATTGAGAAGCGACAGGTTTTCAAGGGTGACTCCAAAGAATGAGTTTAACCAACACACAACCAACCAATTCGACATGAAATGACAAACAACCAAAATAACTAGCAAGGGAGAGGAATCTATGAATATCAATCACATATAATCTATATTTCTACAGCAAAATAAATTACAATATAGAGAACCTGATATAACAAGATCATATCTCATCATAAACAACATTGCAAAATCATGTAACAATATCTAAAATTAGATCTAGTCCAACTACTACCTATAATCTCTCTTAACAACAAAATATGTTCTCCTAACATTAGCTACATAGGATAATTGCATATTCACATGTACGTAGTAACATATGGGGTTAAATATTCTCCCCCTTAAAGTTGAGAGGTTTGACAAGATAGTCTCTCAGCTTTATATATTGAGCTTTAGCAACTCCTTTGGTGAAGATGTCTGCTATGTTATCCAAAGTGCTACAATGTCGTAGCTCAACCACTTGTTTCTCCACCATGTCTCGAATGAAGTGATACTTCATATCAAAGTGCTTTGACCTGCTATGGTGGATAGGATTATGTGCCAATTGGATGGCACTCATATTATCATAGTACAATATTGTAGGACCACTTTGTTTCTCTTTGATTTCTTCAAGGAATTTCCTCAACCATAAAGCTTGGGTACTCTATGTACTCATATTCAGTAGATGATAATGCTACAACAGTCTTATTTTTGGAACTCCATGTAATTAGTCCTGAACCAAGACTAAAATAATTCCCTAAAGTAGATTTTATATCATCTATATTGCTGCCCCAATAACTCTCACTAAATTGAACTAATTTTACATAATTACATTTATACTAATGGATCCCAAAATCTAATGTACCCTTTACATATCTCAAGATTCTTTTAGTTGCTTGTAAATGAATTTCAGATGGATCAGCCATATACCTTGAAATAAGAGAAAAAACATACTGAATATACAACCTTGTGTTGGTGAGGAACATTAGACTCCCAACCATGCTCCTGCAAGTGGTCATGTCAATCTTTGGTGCTCCATATTCTTTGCTCAATTGGATCCCATTACCCGTTGTAGTTGCAACAGACCTGCACTGCTCCATAGCAAATTTATTGATCATATCTTGAGCATATTTGTGTTGACATATGAAGATCCATTTATCTTTTTGATGTACTTCCATGCCTAAGAAGTAATGCATTAAGCCTAGATATTTCATTTCAAATTATTTCACCATGGAGTGTTTGAAATATTCATTCATCTTAGCACTACTACCCATGAATATTAGATCATCCACATATAAGCATACAATGAGAATATATTTACCTTGTTTCATGTAGTAGAGAGTAGGTTCACTTTTTCTCCTAGTGAATCCATACTTATGAAAGTAGCCATCGATGTGTGAGTACCATGCTCTTGTTTCTTTCTTTAGGCCATACAATGCTTTCTTTAGTTTGTAGACAGGGTGCTCCTTACCACGTTCTTCAAATACTTGAGGTTGTTGCACAAAAACCTCTTCATTAAAGTACCCATTGAGAAAGGTACTTTTAACATCCATGTGCTGAATTTTTAACCCTTTGCGGGCAGCAAAATAAAGTACTAATCTGATTGTCTCCTGTCTACCAACAAGAGAAAAGGTCTCCTAATAGTCAATCCCATACTTCTGAGCAAACCCTTTTGCAAATAGCCTTGCCTTGTGTCTTTCAATGCTTCCATCAGCATTGAATTTGGTCTTGTAGATCCATTTGCATCCAACACATTTATTGTGCTTAGGAAGCTTCACTAGCTCCTAAGTATCATTATTTTTTATAGAGGTCATTTCCTCTTTCATGGTTTGTTGCCATACATCCAAATTACATCTTTTTCATAACTAGATAGCTCTAGCTCAACACTAGTCATTAAATCATAATTTACAACATCACCCTTAGGTTATTGAGAATCATCGTCACCATACATACGTAGATTTTCAAGTATTTTCAAAACTACATTCAGTTCACTAGATTGAATTCTAGTGTATCTTTTCTAGAAATTCTTATCCAAAATTTGAAAATATGGATGATGCTGAAGTGTTCTCTTACCTCTAGATGGATAATCAATATCCATAGTTGAAGAACTTACTAATATTTTTGGATAATTACTTGGAGTAACATCTGTTGTACTTGAATTAGTACTCATACTTAGGCTTGGAGGACTTCCTTTGTTGTTTTTGGGTTGCACTTGTTGCACTTGAGAGGAACTTGCATCATGAGATCCATCATAAACAAAAAAAATTGATGACCCCATTCTCCCCATTCATAAAAAAATACATCCTTGGAGAGTAAAATTTTTTGTATTTTGGGATTGTAGAGCCTATATGCTTTTGAAGACTCACAACATCCAATAAAAATACATGCTTGACTTTTGGGGTCAAGTTTCTTTCTTTGCTCATTAGGAATGTGGGCATATGCAAGACAACCAAAAACCTTAAAGTGTTTTACATTTAGATTTTTGCCATACCATCCTTCATAAGGAGTAATTCCATATAAACTAGAAGTAGGACTCCTATTCAGAATGTAAACACTAGTTCTAACAACATCATCCCAATACATGTTACTTAGATGCTTAGTTTGAAGCATTGATCTAGCCATTTCTACTATAGTGCGATTCTTTCTTTTAGTCTCACAATTTTTTTGTGGGGTGTAGGCAGTTGTGAATTGCCTTTTTATTCCACAATATTTACAATATTTTAGAAATGTATTTGAATAATACTCTCCTCCTCTATTAGTCCTTAGACTCTTTAAAATAAACTCACTTTGATTCTCTACATTATTTTTGAAATCAATAAAACAATCAAAAGCTTCATCTTTAGTTTTCAAAAAATAAATCCAACACATCCTAGAGAAATCATCAATGAAAGTGAGAAATTAAGAGTTGTTACCAATGCTTTTGGTTTGCATTGGACCATAAATGTCTGAATGCACCAATTGTAGTGGATGGCTAGCTCTCCATGCTTGTCCTCTTGGAAAATTGGATCTTGAGTGCTTTCCCAAAGTACACCCTTCACACACCTCCTTGTGTTCATCAAATTTCAGAAGTCCACTCACCATAGCTTGATAAGTCAACATTTTCAAGATTACAAAATTGAGATGATCATGTCTCAAATGCCAAAGCACACTTGGATTAGAAATAGCTATACTAGCAAGTTGAGCACTGCCTTGTTCCCAAAACTTAAGAGGAAACAACCTATTTTTTGTCATAGGCACTTGTGTAATAACTCTATTACAATTGTTCTTATCAAAAATTACACATTTGCCTTCATAAAAAACAAGCCTATATTTTTTCTCCATCATTTGTCCAACACTAAGCAAATTATATTGGAGTTTGGGGGTGTAATAGATTTCATTTACCTTCTTGGTGCCTTATTTTTTTGGAACCTCCATGGCTCCCATGCCTTCAAATTGTAGTGTTTTGTCATCCCCAAGTTTGATCATTGATTTGTAGGAGGATTCCATAGTATCAAAAAGCTCTTCTTTGTCACTCATATGATTGGAACAACCAGTATCCAAAATCCAAGTTTCATGAAGATTTTGATCTGATTTTCCATAGGTTAGAAATAAATTTAAAGAACCTTCTTCCTCTCCATATTTTCCATATTGACCTCTTCCTCCTTGAGAAGTATTGGACCAACAATATTTTTTAAAGTGACCAAGCTTACCACAATGTAACAAGCTTTCTTTTATTTGTCACCTCCTCTTCCTTGATTGCCACCTCTTGAGCTACTTCTTCCTTTGCCTCTCCTTTGTCCTCTTCCTTGGCTTCGCCCTTGGCCTCTTCCTTGTCCTCTTCCTTCACCATATTTGGATGAGAAATCTTTGTCATCACCTCCATAGCTTGTTGAAGTAGAATCTTGTAATATTTCTTAATGAGACATCAAGGAACCAATTAGAGCATCAAAATATAAAGTAGACAAATATTTAGACTCTTCAATAATGATAGATATATGGTTCCATTTATGAATAAGTGTTCTCAACACTTTCTTCACCACGACTTCAGTTTTTATGTCTTCTCCAAGGGTTTGCATTTTGTTGACAATTGCCTTCACTCTCACACAATAGTCACCTATAGTTTCATTCTCTTGCATTTTGATATTTTCAAAATCTCTCTTCAAGGTTTGAAGCCTCACTTGCTTCACTTGATCACTACCTTGATAACTATCCTTCAAGGATTTTCATGCTTCTTAGGCTGATAAATAGGAAGCAATCCTTGGAAATATACTCTTCTCCAAAGCTTCTTAGAAATGGTAGAGGGCATAAGAATTGCTCTTTTGGGCATATTTCTTGCTCTCTTTATCTGTTGCACTTAAGGTGGTCCAATATGAAGGTTCTGCATAACCTTATTCAACTATATCCCATAGTCATTTTCTATTGAGTAAGGTCCTCATCTTTATGGACCAGTAATTATAATCTAGCCCGTTAAACTCAGGTATGGGCAGATTATTATTAGTAGCCATAGATGCCAGTAATTATAATATAACCCGTTAAACTCTCTATCTTACTTGGAATCAACTATTTAGCAGTAAAAAAAATACCTCTCTATTTTCTCTTCTTGTATCAAGCAGAAGTAAAACAAACCACCAAATTTCACAACACTTTTTTATTCTTCTCTTTACTCTAAGTTGTCTACAGGTTTTTTTTTTAGATTTAAAGGATGTAAGAAAGAGAAAAAATACCAATTACAAATTATTTTCAATTGCCCTTCCTCCTATTTTGGCATCTTATCCATGTCAGTCGCTCTTTCAACACCACAGTGGCTGTGCTCTTCCATGCTCAACACTATCAGTAGTGCTTGCTAAAAAATAGTAGATCCGATACTTTAACAATACCACCTACTACATTTTTCTAGTAGGTCAACATATCCAATACACAGAACGTTAACTCCTTGTTGTTCATATTTAGCTTTAGGTTATGAATGACATAAATGAGAGCACATATTCTCACCTTGTGAGACCAAGGAAAATAAAGTCTATGTCACCTGATTTCAATGTCTCCTTACTCAATGCATGGGATTTAGCATCTCATTAATGCTCCAACAAATCACGTGCAATAGCTTCCTATTACACAAATAACAACAATGTTGTATGTCTCAGCAATTTTGTCTGACACAGTAATGTCTTCACCAACATATTCAAAAAACTATTTGATGTCTCCTCTTAATCATAACAATAATAAACATTACAGAAATAAACAATGTAACAATAATATTATATATTCATATATTATATCTTCAATAAACTACTTGTTATAAGGATAACGTGTTTAGATTGCTGCTACTGGGGAACTCTGCCTTCGTATCCTTTAATTGGTGATCGCCACATAACTGTAGTTCACTTTCAAGCTCCTTACTTTCTCATGAGCTCTCTTAATAACAATATATTGTTTCATCGCATGTGTTTTTTTATTACATAAAACCACTTATCACACGGAGCGCGAGCACTCTCTTCCACACTCACACATAATACATGCTATCTATTACAATCATTTTCAAATGTACCTCTATAAAATATTTCCATAGTGCTTTCAAGGAGATAATTCATGTGATTTCTTCAGTGTGGCTCTCCTTAGGCATATCAGGATGTCTACAGCGCTCACACTCCTCAAGGCTCATAGCTTCCATGCACAATATTTGCCTCTCCATCACATCACGCTCATGATTTCAACAGTGACAAGATTTTTCACTTAGAACTTTTTACATCATGCTTTATACATAGTACGTCTATATGTTTTTAAGCATATGGACGTCACTTCCATCCATGATGGTGTGCACGAGCATCAAGCTCCTCATACAAGACAAACTATGGCTTCAACTCGAATAATCTATGACTTCCTCATGATTTCTAACTCTACGTGAACCTTTTGTCGTGAATAAGAAGATTTCATACGTATTACACATAGACTTACATTATTATTAAAAGAAAAATATACTATCTTCACACACACATAATTGTGTCAAGATTTTCAGCAAGTATAATCAGTGAATTATTCTACATAAAATAGCTACAACATTCTCTCAATTAACGTCTCAAATTCACCTCACTCAAATGCATACATGCAGGATAGCAACTTATCATCTCAAGATGATGAAATACTGGAAGATATAAACTCACAAGTGATGGGCATATTTACTTTGCATACCTTACCTAATTCTATGATATCAAATTGTGAATATCAATCACATATAACCTATATTTCTTCAGCAAAATAAATTACAATATATAGAACCTGATCTAACAAGATCATAGTTCATCATAAACAACAATGTAGAATCACATAATATCTAAAATTAGACCTAGTTTAACTACTACCTATAATCTCCCTTAACAACAAAATATGCTCTCCTAACATTAAATACGTAGGATAGTTGCATATTCGCACATACGTAGTTACATATGGGGTTCAACAAAATATAAAACTCAATAAATTGAACAATAACAATTACTACTATGACTAAAACAAGTCAATCACAAGATATTCATCATCGATTCTATAGAGAGAAATATTCGATAGAAAGGAAAGGTTTTCCTAACAAACTGGTAGGGTAACCTAGCTAGAGAGAGTCTACCATGACCAATAGGGAAATATACAACTGGATCTTGATTTTTACGAGGTAGAGGTCAACATAAAATGAAATTAAACATCCTATAGTTTCCCTTTACTTAAAACTAGGTGCAAAGTATAGATTTAAGACAACCTACCTCGGTAATAGGGCGTTTGTCTTTCCCTTTCAAGTTTCACTATCATACTTTGTCCTTTCATGTTGAGCAACTATATTTTCCTTTACACAGTGAGCAACCCTAATACAAAGAGAAACTCCCCTTTTGCACAAAACTCTAGCACAATGAGGACTCCTTCTTCCTCATAGTGGTCTCTTACACAACAAGCACTCTTCCTTCTCATAGTGGTCTCCTACATAGTGAGTAGTTTTCCTTCTCACGGTGGTCTCTTATATAGTGAGAACTTTTCCTTCTCATAATGGTCTCTTACATAGCAAGAAATCCTCCTTCTTGAATACAATTCCTCCCCATTAAAACTTGTTTGTGATCTCTTTCAACGTGCAATTCCAATCCTCATCCTTTTTCCATCGTCCCTATATCTTCTCATTACTCCTTCACCAACCAACATTGAACGATCACACCATCCACTTGGTCAGTGAGGGATAAAAATATTATCTTGCAATCTACCAAATATTTCCATCCATAGAATTCTGCACCAAGATCAGTTGAAGCTTTCTCGATCGTAGGATTGTTTTCCAAATCACATGTAGCTAGCAACCTTATCCCATGGTGGCAGGCACCCATCAACTTGGATGTCCAACTTGCAGATAACCATTTATGGTGGATTTCTCTTCTCACTTAATCGAAGGATAATTAGCTACTTTAAAGGATAGATGTATATTATAATTTAAAATAATACATCTTTTATAGAAGATCAAATCCTTTTATTGATAACTATTATATATATACATACATACATACATACATACATACATAAATACATACATATATATATATATATATATATATATATATATATATATATATATATATATATATATATATATATATATATATATATATATATATATATCGAGAGAAACTCCTTTGATAATATGCAATTTTTTATTCATATATGAAATTCATTTATCATTTAAAATTAACAACTATTTATTTATAAAAGAGATTATACTGGCATAGCCTTTATAATTTAAAATACAACAATTTAAATTTTATCATTTAAATAAATAGATTTAAATGAAATAATATTTACCATTCAAATAATGATTATATATATATATATATATATAAGATATAGATATATATCATTTTTAATAATATTATATTTACTTCTATATCTAGTTGCCCTAATTTTTAATATTGTCTCTCATTTCTATAATAATAAACAAACTTGTATATCAGGTTGCCCTAACTTTTATTATTATGTCCCCCATAGTATTAAATTAACAAATACTGTTATTATTTTCTCTTGTCTAATGTTAATATTATCTATTAACATTAGTATATAAATATTTATTTATCTAAGTATTAATAATACTAACATTATTATTAAATCCTTACTTCGTCAACCAAACAAGATTTATACTTTAAAATGTAAATATTAATGCATACTAAAGATAAATTAAGAGCTTAAGCAACACAAGGGCTCTTACTTAAAATGGTCCTTTCCAGATAACCAAATATGCACAAACATAACCATTCCCTAAGTAGGAGAATTTATGATATCTCCAAGGTTATTAACCACCTACGAAGGACCCATAAGCATAGAAGTAAAGGAATATGTTACCTTTATAGCAACATCCTTATCCAATGATGCATTTAATCATGCATACACACATACAAATGTGTCTACATGATTATTTTATCCCTATGGGATTTCAACTAAAATTAATCCATAATTTTCCATTTCTCATTACTCTCAATTCAAATGGTTGTCCCATACCAATCCACCCATGAGAGTACATAGTATTACAACCATAAAATTCATCAATAATACCATGTTTTAAGAATAACGTAATCCATATTTGGAAATCATTAATTACATATCAACTCATCTTGATAGAATAAAATACGATCACGAATTAAATACCAATATACCATTACAATGATAAAAAAACAAGGGAAAGTCCTACCAAGGTGGGCCATTACATGTTCATGATTATAGGCAGCATCTAGTGTGGCAAGGGGAGTGTATTTCAAATACCTATATAGGTGCTCCTACAAGCCACTCTTAAACTTGATGATGAACACTTTAGCTACATTTATCACACCCAAGAGAATTCATAACATGTTGAATTTGTTAGCTTTTGAGGTAGATTGCAATGGGATATGGTAATCACAAGATGTAGAAATATGAGAGAAAATAAATTTATGAGATTGCAAAAATATGCTATAAATAGAAATGATGAAAATAAATACAATGTTTCTATAGAGGAAATGGACACTCCATGCAAGAAGCTACAAGACTACATTGTACTCCATCACTAATGGAGTTACACAGTATTTCTACTACTACCTACTGTCTTATCAATATCTTACAATGAGGCCCTTTTATAATGGAAGATAGATTTCTTGTCAACACTCTACCTAAATGTACAAGGGACACCTTGCACATTTACAACTTGCACATTGATGCTTTTCCATTTATTACATTGCATTTAGTAACTAGATAAATTCCCCTAAAGTAATCTAACATCCTAAGTATGTAGCTAGAAGGGTACATTTACATGACCCAAATGATGTAATAGAATCTAACTCTAACACCCCCTTGTATTACATTATTTGGGTATTAAAGAATTTAGTATTCAATATGGATCTTATTCTTAATCTTAAACTTTGTACTCTTCTTATGGATTCTTTGTAACTTGTTCAAGAAAATGGTTAGTATCTCTATAATGTCTTACATTTGCTAATAGAGCTTTCACCTCATAATTTTTTGTGTGTTCCTCTAGTTCCTCAATTTATTTTATCCTCTAAACCAGGTGTCCTTTCCAATTCTCCTTTCGATACTGTAACTAAGGATAATTGGTTGATCATTTAAATTACTGCTAACGAGAATTCCTTTCATATTGTCATGGTTGAAGTTTATTTCCATTATTTATCTAATTTTATTGATTATAGTTTTTGGGATTATACCTACAATAATTGGTACTATGACCTTTCTTTCTGCATATCTAACAATACCATGTTCTCCATCCTTTTACTGATGAAGCAATATTTCCCCGTCGATTATATTTTGATGCCAATGCAATATTAGTCATCTCATATTTCACAGTGTGATCCACCTCATATTCATAAAGGATATTAAGTCATCAAAAGAAGTATCTTTACTTAGGATTTGTAAATATGTGACCAAATGTTTGTAGTTGTATGGAAGTGCTCTCATGGTTACATGATTAATAAGTTCATCTTTAGTCTTGTCCAAGGGTCAACAATTTCCCCTTAATATCTACTACCTTCCTTATAAATAGTTCTCCCCACTGCTCATTTTCAAGGAATGTAGTTGAGTTTGAATATGAAGAATGGTGGCTTTATTCTCTCCTTCGAATATTTTATCTAAGCTTGTCAGAGCTTCAGTAGATTTTTTTTCTGAACTGATATAAGATTTTATTTCATCAGTGATAGCAAATGTTATGATCATTAGGGCCTTTGAATCATTTTCCTCAAATTTTAGAATCTAAGTATCACCTGCGGTAAGTTTCTTTGTTTTCCCTTGGACAATATCCCAAAGTTTTTCATATAACAATATTTCTTTTACTTTATTCTTCCAAGAGAAATAATTTAGGCCCTTGAGTAGTTGGGATTCGGCTAGGAAGAATTTGTTGGATGCCATTGAATTCACTTTATCAACCCTTAGATTTTGTGGACTTCCTTATGTATCCCTAGGATTTTTTGGATAGGATATATGATCAATATAGTGATTTTTGTAAATTTTAGTTTAATTTTTGGGTTGATTTTATGAAATTTTCTAAACACCAAAATCAAATTTTCTATCTCCTTATTACTCCTATTGAACTAATAACTATTTCAAGTTTTGAAGAGGTTTTTATGTTGTATTTATTTTGCCTCCTTTAAGTAATTTTGAGACAAAACTATTTTAAAAATTCTAACCTTTGAAAATATTTTATAAACCTCTTTAAATGCCCCTTTTGGTTTTTTTTTAATGTTTTATAATTTCCAATTCCTAATTTGATGTTGTATTCCTTATAACTATTAAATTTGGAAGAATTAGAAAATAATATTTATAAATAATTTAAATTTTAGTAATAGTCATTATTCCTTCTCAGTTACCTTTTGAAAATATTAATAATTATAAAACATGCTTGCTTAATAAATCACTAATGCTGAATATTACAATAGTATATATAATATACCCTTATAACTCCAAAAAAACTTAGGTTTAAAGCAAGCAAATAATAAAATAAACCTTTATCTTAATAATACTTAAATGTTGTGAGGTGGCTGATTCATAGCTTTGTGGAGTGTAGTGCTATGGGAAATCAAAGCCCTCTTTGACCGGTTTTGGTTTCCTCCAAGGTTGGTGATCCTTCTCTACGAAAATAGCACTTAAAAATCCTTGAAATATGCTTTACTTATGATAAATCTCCTCCAAATGCAAGCACTGGTTTGTTGGTTTTATGCAAGTGTCTTAGATACTTCTCTTACACATTTGAATGGTGTATGGCTTGAATTATCCTTTTTCTTCAAGTGAGATTCAATGCATAAATTCTTAAATTCATTTAACTTTGTTTTGTCTCCTTTTCCAAGATAGGCATCTTAAATAGGATGAAATTCATTCTATCACTAGAAGAATTACAAGGCACGTGTCTTTAGTGTACCTTTTGTAAATATGAGGTTGGTGGTAACCTCCAAATATTCTTAACTCCCTCCACACGTATGTAACTTCCTTTTAGGTGAGTGCTTGGGTCTTCATGAATTTTGGGATTCTTATATAATTTGTGCCAAGTGGTACTCAAGGCTTGTGCATGTAATCCTTCTTTCTAATGCTTCAAATATGAGCTTAAAACCCTAATTATTCCTTTATCTTTGCATCCTACATGAGTTTGTTATGTTTCTTGAGATGCAAGTTTCCTTTTGCACATTGGCTTTGTGAATATGATATATGGCTACAAATATATTACTCCTCTATTCTATGGCACACTTTTGAGATTCTTTTTGGTGGATGTTTGCTTCAATTGATGCATTAGGTATAGCTCCTTTCTCTTCACTTATTTGTAGGTTTCATAGTTTTTTCTAATGCCGATTTGTAGCCTTCTTTAGTGCTTGAAATATAGTGTTGTCTGTAATAGCCAATAGGTAGAACTTTTGCTTGGCATTTTACATAGATAACCTATTACTAAATGCTGCCCTTTTTTATACGTAAACACAAGTGATAATACCTTCTTTCAATGAATCCACTATTGTAGGTGATGTGCTACTTATAGGGTTAGATTTGATGGAATAAAATGGTGTTTTTAAACACCTCGATTCATGGATGTGTGAGCTCTTTAGTGGCTTCTTCCTCTTACCAAAAATTAGTTAGATATAACATCCTTACTAATACCTTATAAATAGTAATAATTTTATCCTTTAAAAGGGACAAAAGAGGTGCTTTTGTAATAGATAGATCTTGCACAAAAATGAAGAATTTTAACGTAATCCTTCTTGCTTCTTCTTAGGATGATAGTCAATCCAAGCTAATGAAATGCTATTTTTGAATAAGTATTCCTGCACTCTATACTAAAATGAAACCCTTACATTCTCTTTGAATCTTGAGACTTCCAAGGGATCAATTTGAGGCCTCCTTCAAGGACTTCAATGGTGGATTTTTTCTCCACTTTTTTTCTTGTAATGGTGGCTTGTTTTGGCCAAAAAAGTGTTGAATATTTTATGCTATTTTATGTGCTTTTAACAACACAAACTAATTGATAATAACTAGTTAAATAATCAACTAGTATAGTGCTTGATAGATGCACTTTTAATGGTAATAATAATCTCACCTTATTGCTCCACTAATTTCTTAAACATGCACTTAAAAATTTCACTACAACCTTGGAAGCATTAATCTAGAATGAACACTTGCAAATTTCACTACAAACACAGTTGTAGGATCTAGTCTTATTTTTCTCTTCAAAGTAGTAGATGGGAAGTTGATAGATAATTTTAACTCTTGAATCTAATCAACTCATAATGTGGAAATGATCCTTAAAATGATTTTTTCTCTTTTACACTTTTGAAGACTATAATTCAATTTTTCTCTTTTTAAAATTTGATCCAATATAAGGTGATTTAACAAATCTAATAAGTAATCCAATTAATGAATATACTTACACCAATAGTTGCTTACCTTTTTGAAAGATTTTTGAGAGTAGCAATGGTTGAGAGTTTGAGAGAAATTACTATGCCAAAGTGTGAGAGCCTCTTGGTTCAAGCCAAGGTTGGAAAGAGTATCAACCACCTTATTTACTTCATGAAAGACATGCAATATAGAAAAATTATTGAGTTTGTGAAGATAAATTTTGGATTCATCAATGATGTTCTTCACGATAAGCTATCTTAACTCAGGTAGACTTCCCACAAACCTAGTTACCATTATCCCTAAGGGGTATTCATATTTTAGGTTTTCCTACATTCACCCTAAGGGATCTCAATAACTTATATCATCCTCTAATTTCAACCTAGAACTTGTTTCATATGTTTCTATTGATTTTCAAGAAAGCAAGAATACCACTAGATACTAAATCTAACAAAGTAAAAAATCAAGATACTTAAAAGGAATCAACATCTTAAAATAATTCAAACATTAATTTAAGGAGAAATTAATGCACAATATAAAAATTCATTACAGTAACATAAATATATAATCCTCATCATTCCACATTTATTACATTTATCTCAACCATGGTAAAAAACCCCCATAATTTTAAATAATAAGTAACACATCAGTTTCATTTAGGGAAATATCCCCATAAAGCTAGTTTAATTAAGCATAAGTAAATAGTTACAAGGAGATAACAATTGGTGCATTAGTCCCATTCGCTCCTTCAGTCCTCCTTCTATTTCCATATCTCAAATACTCTTAGAAATTCATTTAACATGCACAAATTAGATCATATGTTTTGCTTCGATTAAATATTTTTTTTGTTCCATAAATTAAAATCCCATACCATTAATCTATAAAACAATCCTTTAATTTATGTACTAAATTAAAGCTTCACTACTTCAATTTAAATTAAATCATTTCCTTTCATTTTATAAATCAAAGTTCCATAACCTTTAATATTATAAAACTTTTTCACTTTATTCAATAAACCAAAGCATAACATCTTTAATTCATAAATAAATCACCATATTCTTATTTTATAAACCAAAGTCCCATAACCTTTAATCTATAAAATAACCATTTTCACTTTATTCAATAAACCAAAGCATAACATATTTAATTCATAAATAAATTAATATTTTTTATTATTTTATAATTAAGGTCCCATACCCTTAATCTATAAAATAACCTTCTCTTTATTTATTAGATTTTTTCCCTCCCACTTCAATTTGTAAATAAACCATTATTTTTATTATTTTACAATCAAGGTCCCATACCCTTAATCTATAAAATATTACACAAATACCTTAAATTAATTAACCAAAGATTCAGTTCTAGAGTTAATCAAATATGTTTAAATATGCATAAATTTAATTTTGTTCCCAAGGATGAACTCCCACCTAAATTTTAAAATTATCTCAAGTTAAAGGAATGTTTTTGGACTTCAACGGGGTCCAATGACTTGGGAGAGTGACTATCCTACAACCAACTAAGCAATGAGATCTCTCGACCACGTATTTCTATAAGGTACAGGCGATATTATACCCACGATGATGTACCTGACCAACCAAATCAAAAGGATCTCAGTTAAATATCATTAAGCAGTGATGGGTTTCTAAGGGTGACTCCAAAGAATGAGTTTAACCAAAACACAACCAACCAATTCGACATGACATGACAAACAACCAAAAGAACTAGCAGGGGGAGAGGAATCTATGAAAATCAATCACTTATAATCTAGATTTCTTTATCAAAACAAATTACAATATATAGAACCTGATATAACAATATCATAGCTCATCATAAACAACATTGCAGAATCACGTAACAATATCTAAAATTATACCTAGTCCAACTACTACCTATAATCTCTCTTAAAAATAAAATATGCTCTCCTAACATTAGCTACGTAGGATAGTTACATATTCACACGTATGTAGTAACATATGGGATTCAACATTATCCCCCTTAAAGTTGAGAGGGCTGAAGATGATCATTAGCAACTCCTTTGGTGAAGATGTCTGCTATGTTATCCAAAGTGTTGCTATATCGTAGCTCAACCACCTATTTCTCCATCATGTATCAAATGAAGTGGTACTTCATATCAAAGTGCTTTGACCTACTATGGTGGATAGGATTATGTGCCAATTGGATGGCACTCATATTATCACAGTATAATCTTGTAGGACCACTTTGTTTCTCTTTGATTTCTTCAAGGATTTTCCTCAACCATAGAGATTGGGTACTAGCATTTGTGATTGCTATGTACTAAGATTTAATAGATGATAATCCTACAACAGTATTCTTTTTAGAACTCCATGTAATTAGTCCTAACCCAAGACTAAAACAATTCCTTAAAGTAGATTTTCTATCATCTATATTTTTGTCCCAATCACTATCACTAAATCCAACTAATTTTACAGAATTACATTTGTGGTAATGGATCCCAAAATCTAATATACCCTTTACATATCTCAAAATTCTTTTAGTTGCTTGTAAATAAATTTCAGATGGATCAGCCATATACCTTGAAACAAGAGAAACAACATACTGAATATATGGCCTTGTGTTGGTGAGGAACATTACACTCCCAACCATGATCCTGCAAGTGGTCATGTCAACATTTGGTGCTCCATATAAACTAGAAGTAGGACTCCTATTCAGAATGTAAACACTAGTTCTAACAACATCAATCCAATACATGTTACTTAGATGCTTAGTTTGAAGCATTGATCTAGCCATTTCTACTATAGTGTGGTTCTTTCTTTCAGCCACACCATTTTGTTGTGGGGTGTAGGTAGTTATGAATTGCCTTTTTATTCCACAATATTTAAAATATTTTAGAAATTCATTTGAAGAATACTCTCCTCCTCTATCAGCCCTTAGACTCTTTACAATAAACTCACTTTGATGCTCTACATTAATTTTGAAATCAATAAAACAATCAAAAGCTTCATATTTAGTTTTCAAAAAATAAATCCAACACATCCTAGAGAAATCATCAATGAAAGTGAGAAAGTAAGAGTTTTTACCAATGCTTTTGGTTTGCATTGGACCACAAATGTCTGAATGCACCAATTATAGTGGATGGCTAGCTCTCTACGTTTGTCTTCTTGGAAACTTGGATCTTGAGTGCTTTCCCAAAGCATACCCTTCACACACATCCTTGTGTTCATCAACTTTCATAAGTCCACTCACCATAGCTTGATAAGTCAACATTTTCAAGCTTATAAAATTTAGATGATCATATCTCAAGTGCCAAAGCACACTTAGATTAGAAATAGCTACACTAGCAAGTTGAGCACCGCCTTGTTCCCAAAACTTAAAAGGAAACAACCTATTTTTTGTCATAGGTACTTGTGGCCTGGGGGGATGAATTCAACTCTGTAGTGTTTTTTCATCTTTTTGTTGTGGGGGGGGCCGGAGAGAAAAGCCTCTTTTGCCCCCATGATGGAACAACAAATATCCAAAATCAAAGTTTCATGAAGATTTGATCCGATTTTCCATAGGTTGGAAACAAATTTAAAGAACCTTATTTATCTCCATATTTTCCATATTGACCTCTTCCTCAAGAAGTCTTGCACCAACAATATTTTTTAAAGTGACCAAGATTACCGTAATTGTAACAAGCTTTCTTTGATTTGTCACCTCCTCTTAATTGATTACCACCTCTTCCTTGATTTCCACCTCTTGATCTACTTCTTCCTTTGCCTATCCTTTGTCCTATTCTTTTTCATATTCCTTGGCTTCGCCCTTGGCCTCTTCCTTGACCTCTTCCTTCACCCTCTTTGGATGAGAAATCTTTGTCATCACCTCCATAGCTTGTTGAAGTAGAATTCTGTAATCTTTCTTCATGAGACATCAAGGAACCAATTAGAGCATCAAAATATAAAGTAGACAAATTTTTAGACTCTTAAATAATTATAACTATATGGTTCCATTTATGAATAAGTGTTCTCAACACTTTCTTCACCACGACTTCAGTTTTTATGTCTTCTTCAAGGGTTTACATTTTGTTGAAAATTGCCTTTGCTCTGACACAATAGTCACCTACAGTTTCATTCTCTTGCATTTTGAGATTTTCAAAATATCTCTTCAAGGTTTGAAGCCTCACTTGCTTCACTTGATCACTACCTTGATAACTATCCTTCAAGGCTTTCCATGCTTCTTGGGCTGATAAACAGGAAGCAATCCTTGGAAATATGCTCTTCTCCAAAGTTGCTTGGATATGGTAGAGGGTAGAAGAATTGCTCTTTTGGGCATCTTTCTTGTTCTTTTTATCTACTGCACTTAAGGTGGTCCAATATGAAGGTTTTGTATAACCTTCTTTGACTATATCCCATAGTCCTTTGCTAATGAGTAAGTTCCTCATCTTGATGGATCAGTACTCATAATATAGCCCATTAAACTCAAGTATGGGCAGATTATTATTAGTAGCCACTGATGCCAAGTAAAAAAAAATGAACACTATTCTATTTTTTTAAATTAAAAAAAACAAAACTCTCTGTCTTACTTGGAATCAACTATTTAGTAGTAAAAAAAATACCTCTGTTTTCTCTTCTTGTACCAATCAAAAGTAAAACAAACAACCAAATTTCATAACACTTTGTTTACTCTAATATTTACTCTAAGTTGTCTACATTTTTTTTTTTTAGATTTAAAGGATGTAAGAAAGAGAAAAAATACCAATTTCAAATGCTTTTCAATTGCACTTCCTCCTCTTTTGGTGTCTTCTACATGTCGGTGGCTCTTTCAACACCATGGTGGCTGCACTATTCCATGCTCAACACTATCAATAGTGCTTACTAAAAAATGGTAGATCTGTTGCTTTAACAATACCACCTCCTACCATTTTCTAGCAGGTCAACATAGCCAACGCACAGAACGTCAACTCCTATTTTTTTGTCTTTAGCTTCAGGTTATGAATGACGTCAATGAGAGAACATCTCGTCATCTTGCAAGCACAATGAAAATAAATTCTATGTCACCTGAGCTCAATGTCTCCTTACTCAGTGCGTGGGCTTCGGCATCTCCTTACTACTCCAATGAATCACGTGAAGCAGCTTCCTCTTCCATAAATCACAACAATTTTGTATGTCTCAGCAATATCATCTGTCATAGTAACGTATTCACCAATGTATTAAAAAAACTATCAAACATCTCCTCTTAATAATAATAGCAATAAACATTACAGCAATAAACAACAATGTAATAGTATATTATATCTTCAATAAACTACTTGTTATAATGATAACATGTTTAGATCACTGCTACTGAGGAATTCTGCCTTCGTCTCCTCTAATTGGTGATCACCACACAGTTGTAGTTCACTTTCAAGCTCCTTACTTTTGCAAGAGCTCTCTCAACAACAACATGTTGTTTCACCACACATGTTTTTTTATTACACGTAGCCACTTATCACACGGAGTGTGATCGCTTTCTTCCACACTCACACGTAATACACGCTGTCTATTACAATCATTTTCAAAGGTACCTTTATAGAATATTTGCACAGTGCTTTCAAGTAGTTCATTCATGTGATTTATTTAGTGTGGCTCTCCTTAGGCAGATTAGGATGTCTATAGCACTCACACTCCTCAAGTCTCATAGCTTCCATGTATAATATTTTCCTGTTTGTCACGTCACGCTCATGATTTTAACAGTGACAAGATTTTTCACTCATAACTTTTCATGTCACCCTTTATACACAGTAAGTCTATCTATTTTTAAGCATATGGATGTCACTTTCGTCCATGATGGTGTGCATTAGCATTAAGCTCCTCACACAAGATAATCTATGTCTTCAACTCAAAGAAACTACGACTTCCTCATGATGTCTAACTCTGCATGAACCTCTTATCGCAAATCAGAAGATTTCATGTGTCTTACATGTAGGCTTACATTATTCTTAAAACAAAAAATATACTATCTTCACACACGTAGGCTTGCATCAAGCTTTTTAGTAGGAAGAATCAATGACTTATTCTACAGCAAATAGCTACAACATTATCTAAATGAATGTCTCGGCTTCACCTCACTCAAATGTATACATGCAATATATCAACTTATCATCTCAAGATGATGAAATACTAGCAGATCTAAACTCACAAGTGATGGGAATATCTACTTCTCATACCTTCCCTAATTCTCTAATACCAAATTGTGAATATCAATCACATATAATCTATCTTTCTTCAACAAAAACATTTATAATATATAGAACCTAATCTAACAAGATCATAGCTCACCATAAACAACATTGCATAATCATGTAAAAATATCTAAAAATATACCTAGTCCAACTGCTACCTATAATATCTCTTAACAACAAAATATGCTCTCCTAACCTTAGCTACGTAGGATAGTTGCATATTCACACATACGTAGTTACATATGGGATACAAAAGAATCTAAAACTCAATAAATTAAACACTAACTATTACTACTATGACTACACCAAGTCAATCACAAGAGGTTAGGGCATCGATTCTATAGAGAGATAAATATTTGATAGAAAGGAAAGGCTTTCCTAACAAACTAGTAGGGTAACCCAGATAGAGAGAGCCTACCATGACCAATAGAGAAATATATAATAGGCTCTTGATTCCTAAGAGGTAGAGGTCAATATCAAATGAAAGTAAACATTCTATAGTTTCCCTTTACTTAAAACCAGGTGCAAAGTATAGATTTAAGACAAAATACCTCGGTAATAGGGTGTTTGTCTTTCCATTTCAAGTTTCACTATCATAATTTGTCCTTGCATGTTGAGCAACTATCTTTCCCTTTACATAGTGAGAAACCCTAATACATAGACCAAATCCCCTTTCACACAAAACTCTAACACAATGAGGACTTCTTCTTCCTCATGGTGGTCTCTTACACAACGAGCACTCTTCCTTCTCATAGTGGTCTCTTACATAGTGAGCACTCTTCCTTCTCATGATGGTCTCTTATATAGTGAGAACTCTTCCTTCTCATAATGGTCTCTTACATAGCAAGAACTCCTCCTTCTTGAATACACTTCCTCCCCATTAAAACTTGCTCGTGATCTCTTTCAACGTGTGATTCCAATCCTCATCCTTTTTCCACCATCCTTGTCTCTTCTCATTACTCCTTCACCAACCTGCATTGAACGATCACCCCATCCACTTGGTCAGTGAGGGATAAAAACATTATCTTGCAATCTACCAAATATTTCCATCCATTGAATTCCACACCAAGATCAGTTGAAGCTTTCTCGATCAAAGGATTTTTTCCCAAATCACATGTAGCTAGCAAAATTATCCCATGGTGGTAGATGCCCATCAACTTGGATGTCCAACTTGCAGATAACCATTTATGGTGGATTTCTCTTCTCACTTAATTGAAGGATAACTAGCTACTTTAAATGATGGATTTATATTATAATTTAAAATAATGCATCTTTTATAGAATATCAACTCCTATTATTGATAACTATTATATATATACATACACACATACACACATACATATATATATATATATATATATATATATATATATATATATATATATATATATATATATATATATATCATATCAAAGAAACTCCTCTATTAATAAGCAATTATTTATTCATATATGAAATTCATTTATCATTTAAAATAAATCAACTATTTATTTATAAATGATATTTTGTTGCCATTTATAATAAAAATATTCATTATTTAAGAAAATGAAAATTTTTTCTTTATTGTTTTAAAATAAAACATTTTAAATGACATAGCCTTTATCTTTTAAAATACAGTAATTTAACTTTTATCATTTAAATAAATAGATTTAAATGAAATAATCTTTATCATTCAAATAATGATTATATATCTATATATATAAATATATATAATTTTCCATGAGCATTAAAACATAGAATAAAGAGTTTTCTTGTCAACACTAACATCATGCTATTATTTTAAATGCTTTTTCTAAGCAAACAAATAATAAAATAATGTGTGCTTTCCATTTCTCAATTCATGAATGCAGATACTGATGAAGTAAAAGATAATCAAACATATATTACAAACAAAGAGGGAATATTTCCATCAATGTAATCACTTGTCTCAACCTTGAGATTTTATGATAGCTACTAGGCTATCAATATGGGGCTCAAAGTGACTAGATTTTGATGATTATCCCTACTGATAATGCATGCCTATATGAAGGTATCTATCCATGTTACCCTCAAGTTTCCTTACTCTTCATTTCCCCAACCTCAATAACCCCACTTTTGGTCGATGATTATGCTTCTTCCACCTTTGAGTGTACCTAATCTTGCACATATTAGAAATATGTTAGCATTACCATGCTCTTTCAAAATAACTATCACATAGTTGGTTCAATTGCTCAAGTTAGGTATTAAAGTAGCATAGATTAATACATTGTTTCTTTGTGCCAAAAAATCTGCCAAGGAGGGTCATGATAGCTTAGAAACTCCATTGAAATTGAGTTTCAACCATTCAATAGGAGGGGTCCATTGGATTTAAGATCTATCATTTAGAGGACTAACATGGGTTCTAGTTTGGAGGCCCAAGAAAAGAGAAAGGTGAGATTCAAAAATAGGCTCATAGGCTCCATCTTGGGGATAGAGGAGGTCATTCTATTTAGTAACAATAAAAATGCAGGTACTGATGGAGGTCATTTTATAGATATTTTCTTTTATTACAAAAATTCTCTTATTCATAATAAAATGTTCCCCATTATAAATATCCCTCTATTTATAATAGTCATTTTATTAATAATAATTATAATGCTCTCCTATTATAAATATCCCTCTATTATGCTCAATAAAAATTTCAAGAATGAAGATGGCTTCCCTGGAGATCACATGGAAATCGCTAAAATTTGATGTCCCTCTTTGCTGCGTCTAATTCTCTATTTTGTTTTGTCAAGTTTTTCCCTTGGTTGTTTACTATTGGATATTGGGATCATCCTTTTGGAACTTTTCCTTTAACATTTTTTATAGGATTCTAGTTGTAATGTTGCATCTTTTGTAATAAGGTTTTGGGGCCCTTTTAAAACCCACTTTTCAATATACCAAAAAACATATATCCCTCTATTTATAATAGTATTATATTTTTTTCTCCGGGTCCGGGCCCCCTTCTAGGTAACCGGGGGGGGGGACCGCCGGGCCGGCCGCGGGGGGGGGGGGGCGGGCGGGGGGGGCTGGGGGGGGGGGAGGGGCGCCGGGGGGGCCTAGGCGCTCAAAGCGCCCCACCACCTAGACCCACGAACTATTATAATTAAAATATTAATATATATGATTCTCTTACTAGAACATTACATCTTAGTCCTAATAAAATCTCATATAGTTATTTATTATAATAGAACTAGGTGTTAAAGCATCATTGATCAACATATAGTTTTCTATGCCAAAAATCCTACTAGAGAGGGTCATGACATCCTACCCCCTAGGACTAAACATCGTCCTAGGTGTTTCCTACAAAAACATTATTTCTACACAAAGTTAGATGATCAAGGATAATATCTACTTTTCATTTTATTGAGTTTTTTTAAACAAAATTTCATTATTGTATTTACTCAAAATGAGATGCATTCCTAATTATTGAGCAATAGAAGTAGTAACATCCTTCTTCAAATCTATCCAAAAGGAGATTGTATTCCCAATTTCCTACATCTATGTACCTGCAAGACAAGATAAAGAAGAAAATATTATAGTTTCTACATAATGCATAGCCTCAAGATACCATTTTTTGGTATAAGTACCCTACTCTTATAGCATAAGATTCCATCATCTGTGCTGAAATATCACTCTCTGCAAGATTTCCCTTATATTTGGATTGAAAATTCACTACAACTCTCACCTTGAGGTCACATTTTCTCTATTAAGTCTAAGTAATTTCAAGTCAAATTGATATATACCTTCTTTAATATTTGAAGCTAAGCAAGATTGTCTTGTCTCCTAATCTTAAATTCGCTCTCAAGATAGATCTCTATATCTTTTAGAAATTAGAAATCTCAAAAACTAGTTTATTCTTTAACAAATTAAAGTGAGCAGCCCCTAATTCTCTCTAGAGTAGATTTTCTACCTACTCTTTTCCAGATAAGTAAGCTCAAGTCCTAAGAAACAACCCTACATCTATTCTCTCTTATAGTAGTTTTATCTATTCCTTCTCATTAAGTAATGATTAACTTAACTATGAATAGTTACTTCACCTATGATGAGCTAACTTAAGGTATCTATCTCACCTTTATCAATGAGATAGCTAAAGTTATCCATCTCATCATCTCTATGAGTTGACTCAATCCATATTTCTCATCTCATCAATGAGATATCTAAAGTCATATATCTCATTTTTGCTATGAGATGACTCAATCCATATATCTCATCTTATTGATGAGATAGCTAAAGTCATCTATCTCATTGTTTCTATGAGTTGAATTAATCCATCTATCTCATATTATCAATGAGATAGCTAAAGTAATCTATCTCATTTTTAATATGAGCTAACTCAATCCATCTATCTCATCTTATCGATGAGATAACTAAAGTCATCTATCTCTTTTTTTAGCTATGAGCTAATTCAATCCATCTATCTCATCTCATCGATGAGATAGCTAAAGTCATCTCTTTTTTTCTATGATAACCTTGCTTCCTTAAAACCACTAGATGTTTATAAACCTTACCCTTGAAGAGTACACTAACAAAGTCATAATTCCCAACAACCCTCTTGAATCTCATTTGAATAGCCCTAGCCGCATCACCATTGCTATTGAGGAATCCAACAAGGAGGATGACCTTGATTTTGTTTTCCTTGAATCTAAGTCTAGAACCCCTGGTTCTATTTATCATGAATCTGATACCTCAGGGTTAGAACTATGGTGTTTATCATTGAGGAAACTCAAGTAGGAGAAAATTCCTAGCAAGGCTCAAGGTTCTGGAAGGTCTAAGAAGGCAAATATTGAGGAGAATCCCTCAATGTCGATCCTTGCCCAAATTTTTGATGATGATAATGTGTTGGAGGAAAATTCTACCATCATGCTACAAAATTCTATTCTAAATATTTTTTCAAACACCGTGATCAACCTTTCTGCTACTCCTAATGTTGCTAGGGCTACTTGGACAATCTATAATTAAGCTACCAAAACCATGTAGGAGGTTCATGTGCATCTCAAATAGCTTTTGAAGAATGAATATGGAATCGCTAGAGTTCACATGGAAATCACCAAAAGTTTATTTCCTTCTTTATTGTGCCCAATTCTTTGGTTTTTATTTTTTATCAAGGATTTTCCCATGGTTTTGTTTATCTCTAGCATATGCGATCATCGTTTTGGGATTGTCCCTTTGAATTTTTTTTTGGGATTTTGGTTGTAATGTTGCATAAGTTGTAATAAGGTTTTGAGGCCCTTTCAAAACCCTCCTTTCAATCTACAAAAAAAAAAAAACTATATTAATTCAATTAAATATAACTATTTGTATTGTTTCATTCTATGAAAATATAAGCTATATTAATTCATTTAAATATAACCTATTTATATTCATTCTCTTCATGAAAGCATAAGCTATATTAACTTCATTTAAATATAACCTATTTATAATCATTCTCTTCATGAAAGCATAAGCTATATTAACTCCATTTAAATATAACATGTTTATAATCATTCTCTTCATGAAAGCATAAGCTATATTAACTTCATTTAAATATAACCTATTTATAATCATTCTCTTCATGAAAGCATAAGCTATATTAACTTCATTTAAATATAACCTATTTATATTAATTATTTTTCATGAAAGCATAAGCTATATTAACTCCATTTAAATATAACCTATTTATAATCATTCTCTTCATGAAAACATAAGCTATATTAACTTCATTTAAATATAACCTATTTATAATCATTATCTTCATGAAAACATAAGCTATATTAATTCCATTTATAAATAACCTATTTATATTTATTGTTTTTCATGAAAACATAAACTATATTAATTCCATTTAAATATAACCTATTTATAATCATTAATTCCATTTCATGAACAATTAAACAATAAAAATACCAATTTATTTATTCACTTAAGTATAGTTTAATTATTCCATCGAATACATAACTATTTAAATCTATCTCACTCAACAAATGCAGACTAACCAGCTTAAAAAAGGGTTTCTAGAAAACTGCCCAACCAACCAACGAGTGAGCACATGAAATAGTCATCCAATAGTCATCCAATAGAAGACCAAAAAAGGATCTTACCAAGCCAAAGACATGTGGTAGGATCAATATTCAGTGTATAATGAGGCACTCTACATAGTCGACATAATATTTTACCAAGTGCACCTAATGCGCTTGGTCAAACAACACTATGGACACTAGTGCACTTAAAATAAGACTACACTGCATTACATCCCATGTGGGACTAAACCACAATAAAAACCCTATGTTTGCATAGGCTAGTGAATGCTAAATATTTAAGCTACGTGTTCCGATCTATCATACATTTAAAACACACTATTAATCTCAAATTATTACTCACCTCCCACTAGGGTCAAACTAAACCTTACTTCTAAAGCTTCATTGATTTTAATAAATTGCATGTGAGGAGGTCGATGTTCTTATGTTTCATGGAATAGAGCGACACCCTTGGGTTAATGCATCTATAATGGAGAATAGAAGTTATCTAACTAAAATCAAAGGGCTAAAATGATTTCAAATCTGATAAAATACCAACAACACAATATGAAACCATCCAGAGCATATAAATGGATTACCTTGGGCATAAGATAACCATTTTGACCCCTACCATGGATTGTAGCAAGTCAAGGATTGTGTTTTAGATGTAGTTTTCAAAACGAGTCACCATCGATTCAAAATAGGAGATTAATGCAATGTTAGGCATAAGCAAGAAATATTCCTTGTTGCTCAACTAGTCGATCTCAAAAAAACTATTAAAGCTTAGAAAATATGTCTATATCTGACATGCATCCTCTACATCAACAAAAGATAAATAGAGAAGGGTTGTATGAGGTTTTAATAGAGGTTTGGCATAAACCAAACCTTATGTCTTCTTTTCTTTTCTAAAATCCATGACAGTGTCTAAAAGCATAAACAACAATCATAAACAATAACTAAAATCAAATTATACGATATAAAGAGTTTATCTACAAATATGGAGGGAGATAAAATTTATAAATGATCCAACCTTGGATCTCCAAATCCACTGAATTTTTTCCATATTCATTTTCTACTTCGATCTCTCCTTCATGACCTCTAAGTGGCCTCCTCTTTACCTCTATTTTTCCACTAAGCCAAGACAAGTCATCCCCCCTTCTTCTGAGTCGGTCATCCATTCTTGTTTACATGGAGGTATGTCCTCCACTACCCAAAACATCCTCTTCCAATTAATGCATACTTACTCCTCTTCAAGGTCCTCTATCCCCTTGAGCCTAAAAGTCATTGTCCCATAAATGTTTATGGTTGTAGAGTAAGGACAAATTTTTAAAATATCTTTTAAATATTATTTTAAAATTTCAAACTTCAAAATAATATCCTACCTATTCAAATGAACAATTTATTTATTTAATTATAAATATTGTTTTATAAATATTCTTTTAAATTTATAATAATCATTAATTATAAATTTTCCTTTATATTATGTTCTTTTATTATATCATTCTTTTTATTTATAATTTTCCCCTATTATAAGTATACCTCTACTTATAATAGTCTTTATTTATAAATAACCTATTATTATGAATAACCTTTTATTGATAATAATCCTTTATTATTATAATACCCTTTTATTTATAATAACCTTTTATTATAAATAGCCTATTATTATATATAAAATTTTATATAATATATAACATTCTCTTACTTGAACATTACACCTTAGTGCTAATAAAACCTCATATAGCCATTTGTTTATAACAAAATAGGTGTTAAAGTGTCAGTGATCAACATCTAGTTTTTCATGCTAAGAGTCCCACTAGGCCATGACAGAATAAGAAGAGAAAACGTACACCTAGAAATTTTATCCTATTTTCCACCTTATATGTTCCTCTATTCTTCCTTCTTACTCACCTTATGTTCCCTCCCCTTCCTTCTTACCATCCTCTATTTAAATTGGAGTTGAAGGAGGTATGGTTGGTATGTGTGAGGTCATGCATACGACCAACTCAAAATCAAAGCCTTTGACCAAGTGGTTCTTATTTTCTTTCCTTTTTTAAATTTTATTTACGTATGAAAAATGCTAGTTTTACTAATTAAAAATATTTTTAGTGCATAACCTTTTTAAATTATTTAAAGATCATTTTTAACTAAATAAATAATTAATTAAATAAACAAAAAAATAAATAAATAAGTAAACAAACAAAAAAATACAATCATTTAAATTATCATATGCATCTATACCTCCAACAATTCTTCTTATACCAATAATTTGATGATAACAAGATGTTATCATTTACCAGACAAGAATAGCTCTCATGCTTACACTTTTCTTACCGTTGAAGGATTTTGAAGGTAAGCATTTATTCATTTTAATGATATAAAAGATAAATATATATTGCAACTAAATGAATACATTTACTTGGGCTGCTATGTACCCTTGAGTCATTAGTGAGTGTTTCACTACCAAGGCTATTCTATCATTTTTAACAAAAGTGAATATATCACCGTTGTAAGAATTTACACCGTCGTCATTTCCTATTTTTGTATTTCAAGGACCTGCACTTTTAAGATAGGAATCATCAACAATACCTTATCGAGACATATTATAACATAATAATTCAAGAAAAACTAATATTGTATACATACAAAAAATAGCAACATTATAAATTTTGTTTTGGGAGGTTCATGACACATGCCCAACCTTAACTTGACATTATCCACTAAAGAATACGCCCGCGGGCGGGCGGCGCGGGGGGGGGGGGCGGGGGCGGGGCGGGGCGGGCGGGGGGGCGCGCGGCGGCGCGCCGGGGGCGCCGGCGGGGGGGGGGGGGGGGCGGGCGGGCGGGGGGGGGGGGGCGGGCGGGGGGGCGGGGGCGCCCCGGCCGGGGGGCCCGGCCGCCGGCGCGCGGCCCCCCCGCGGGGCGGGCGCCCCCCGCGCCCCCCCCCCCGGCGCGGGGGGGGCCGGCCGGGCGGGGGGGGGGGGGCGGCGCGCGGCGGCGGGGGCGCCCCCGCCCGGGGGGCGGGGCGGGCCCCCCCCCCCCCCCCCCCCCCCCCCCCCCCCGGCGGGCGCCGCCGCGCGCGCGCCGCCGGGGCGGGCGGCGGGGGCGCCGGGCGGCCGGGCCCCGCGGGGGGCGGGGGGGGGCGGCGGGGGGGGGGCGCGCCGGGGGCGCCGGCCCCCCCCCCCCCCGCGGGGGCGGGGCGGGCGGGGCGGGGGGCGGGGCCGCCGCGCCGCCCGGCGCGGCCGGCCCGCCCGCCGCGCGCGGGGGGGCGGGGGGGGGGCGGCGGCGCCCCGCGGGGGGGGGGGCGGGGGCCGCCCGCGGCCCCGCGGGGGGGGGGGGGGGGGGCGGGGGGGGGGGGGGGGGGTTTTGGAAATATCTCATGACCAACCTAAACCTAATGTTACTAAGGCCCAAGCACCTTTCGCCTAAACTTGACTATAAATCCATTGAAATCTTTGATTGATTTTTCATCATTAATTCTCGATCAATTAAGTAAGGGATAATGTGTTAGTGGTCCTAGGTTACAGGCTTCAAACCTAATTAATATTTGATTTGAAAATTTTCATTCAATATATTATCAAATAATATTTATATTTAAAAGCATATATAGGACTTAATATATAAAAACCGTGTAGATGTTCTTTCTTAACATTTAAATGAATACATAAGATGAATATACTTAAACTTTGTAGATGTTCTTTCTTTGGTTCAAGAATGTGATAAAATTAAATGTGATGATATGGTTGACCTTTAATTGTGTAAGGGTTTGGACATTAGAAAAATTAAGGGTTTCAATGGTTCCGAAGAGATTGTTAGACTTGTGCTTGTCAAAATATCTATCTATATATATATATATATTACTTTCACTTAATATTTATTAGGGTATTTTTATGAATATTTTAATGGAATGGTAAAATTTTAGTATGTATTTTTAGCTATAAACTATTGTGTATGTTTTTTTAAATTTATAATTAAAAATTATAACTTTATTTTACAAAGTTAGAAATATATATTTTTTTGATGAAAAGCTAAATTATATTAATAATAAAGTTTAACATGAAAAAAGTGGTGGGTGGCAATGATCACACCCCTAGAAGAAACAAGCCAACCCTAACCACGGGTTGGGAAACCACAAACTAGAGCTCACTATAAACTAGGCAACATCAATCAAACAGGCAGTGAAACTTGCCTACAATCAGAAAGTTTGTGGTGCACGTCCGTTGGAGTCCCATGGAATGGCCAAGGTATGCGGTAATCCATCGTGTGTCCCCGATCCTCATGAACATTTGAATCTCCCCCCCTCCTCGAGATCTATCAGGCGTTTGTGCACTTATATCCCCTACTTCCGGGCTGATCCTGTGTGCCACCATTAACTTCCACCAGCTCATCCCCAGCACCTCTGGGTGGAGAACATGATGGTGATTGAATTGGCTGTGCATTCCACCCATCATTGTAGGTAAAAATTTCATGTCCCCATTTCTTTACTATAATTTTTTATTTTTATAAGAGCATAGAGGTCAATTACTATTTTAAGCAATTAATTTATTATGCATATTTTTTCTTTGAAATTCTACATTTATAGACATTATATATAGTACTCTATAAGTTACCTTGATATAAGTTGAAGAACAAATGCTTTTTTAAATAAATTTTATGTGTAAATATAATTGTTTGTGTTCTAGGTATATTAATTATCTTATAATGCCATATCTTATATAGACTATTCTGCTACACATATATACTAAGTAGTCAAAATAATAAGGAAAAGTAAATTTTCTATATATGATTATAATAGAAGTTATATTGATATCAATAAAAAAATGCTTTACATAAATATCTTTGTTTATATGTGTTCATATTTCAATCACAATAACATTGATCATATACATTAGGTTCACATCATTTAAATCACACAACAATTCAACATAACTAACCAATTTGGCACTTTTACGTAAAGTGGTGCATAACTAACCTTAACACTACATTGATGTTAATACTTGGAATTGATCTATGATACCAAATCCTTTTACTCATTGGAATATATTTATTGTGAGGCATGCACTTGGTGCTCTGCATTTGATCTCTTGTACTTATTGGAACATATTTGTTGTGAGGCATGCACTTAGTGCTCTACGTTTGATCTCTTCTACTTACCTAAATATCTCTATTGTGAGGTATGCTTGGTGCTTTGCATTCGATCTCTTCTGCTACTAGCTTTAACATGCTAGTTGTTTCTAATAACATCTTACTGATTTTAACACATTTTAATTTTGCTCATAATAATGCTCTTATAACACTATTCTATCTACCTGATTATTCTTCTCCATGCTAGTTGGTCTCTTATTCTACCCTATCCTGATTGCTTTGTTTGTTATTCATTTTTCTTATGCAAGCCACATAGGTAGTTGTTCTACCTTCTATAAGTTGGCCACTTGAATGTTGGCCTCTTCATCCATGTTGGTTGCTTAGGCCTCTTCTTCTATATCGGTTTCTTAGGCCTCTTATTTCTATATTGGTTTCGTAGGCCTCTTCTTCTATGTTTGTCACTTAGGCCTGTCCTTCTATGTTAGTTTCTTATGCCTCTTCTTCTATGTTTGTCACTTAGGCCTGTCCTTCTATGTTAGTTTCTTATGCCTCTTCTTCTATGTGGATGATAGCTCCACTAAATAGAAACTTAATGTGTCTTAATACTCCTTGGTTTCGGTCTCCTATGAGACTCTATATAACATTCTAGTAGCATTATTATCTACTTCCTATAGAATAAAACTTCTTTAAAAAACTTCAAATAAGTCAAGGCCAAGACTAATATGGCTAGAGTTAGCCTAATGCTTTTGGTTTTCTAAATAACCAAAACTTATATATACCTCTATCTATCCTTATCTCTAGAGACTTAGTCACTGTACTTCTTAGTACTCCTCTTATATTTGTACACTAATGCTTAATATTTATGCTCAAAAATCTAAAAATGGTTCTCTATCCTTGGAAGCTATAGTGTTTCTCTATCCTTGGAAACTATGATGCTTCTCTATCCTTGGAAGTTATGATGCTTCTTAAATCTTTAGAAACTATTTCCAATGTTTGGCCTCTAATATATGAAATCTATCTCTAATTTCTTAGGTCACACCTAAGAACTAAATGATTCTCTTCTTCTATGGAGAATCTCAAATCGATATCAGGGTAACTATGAATGTCCTGTCATGTTCAACAATCTTTTAAATTTGCTCTTTCTCTCAATGACCAACTCCCACCTGAGTTGACTCTTTATCTCAATGTACAACTATCACTTGAGTTGCCTCTTTCTATCAATGCCTAATTATCACCTAATTTGGCTCTTTCTCTTAATGTCCAACTATCACCTAAATTGGCTCTTTCTCTCAATGTCCAACTTTCTCCTAAGTTGACCTTCAATCAACTTAACCAAGACATTGTTTTCATTTCCTTCAACCAAGTGGAAATTCCCTAGCATTCGAATTAAGGTGACTTATCCTTATCCTCTCAATATCTACTCAATTAGATCTTTTAAAATATAGCCTAAGTCTTCAATACTTTCAAAGTGGATAGACTCTAAATTAACTCCATCAAGAATGGACAAAGTTAAGTGGTGGCTTTGATACCACTATTGGATTTTAAGTTTAACTATCTCAAACTATCATAGGTCCCAATATAAATAAATATCATAGGTCCGACGTTGAAAACAATACAAACAAATCTTATATATTATGAATCAACATAACAATATTATTGAAATAAAATACTCACAATATTATTCATGAGTTTAATATACAATCTTGATTTTTTCTCTACTTTTAAAGATGCATTTCACAGAGCTTTATCTCCATAATATAGCTTTACAAGATAACTCTTCAAATTCTTGACTATTACTTTCCATATGGCATTTGGATTCTTATATTGCCACTTGCATACAAGACTCTTATTCTTCTAGCATGATACATGTACATATCATGCATATTCTCATTTATCAAATAATGTAATATTCTCTATCATCCATAGATTTCATTGAGGGCCTTCCCAAATTTGAGGAAAAAACTATAATATTTATAGTAGTGGATTGTCTTTCCAAGTATGCTTATTTCTATATATTACAACACCCCAATTCAACAAGGTGGTGAAGGTATTTCTTAATTCTATATTAAATTACATGGTATGCCCACACCTATTGTCAATGATCATGATCATGTATTAACTAGTCACTTTTATAAGGAATTATTTCCTCTTAGTGATACTAAGTTGAGTATATCATCTTTTTGTCCTTAGTTGGATGTCTAAATAGAGATTGTTAATAAATGTTTGGGTACTTACCTTCATTTTTTTTCTAAAGATAAATAATATTACTAGGTTTATTAGCTCTCATTAGCTAAACAGTGGTACAATACTTACTACCATTATTCCCTTAATATGAACCCATTTTAAGCATTTTTTGGTTAGAAACCTCCATTAATGATAAACTATATTCCAATATCCTCCAAGGTTGCCCAAGTAGATGATTTGTTACAACATAAATAATTTCTGCTTAAGCTTCTAAATGAAAATTTAACATAGGACCAAAATTACATGAAGTAATTGCAAGATTCACGTCATTGTGAACATCAATTTTTCGTGGGGGATATGGTATTTTTACCCTTGTAACCCCATACACAATTATCCTTGAAGACCAAGTCTAGAAAAAAGTTGGCTCCTAGAGTTTATGGCCCTAGAATAAGGATTTTCACATTGGTGAGATAACATATTAGTTAGATCTTCCACCATCTCCACACATTTATCTTGTCCTTCATGTGTTGTATCTTTAAAATATTATCAAGCAAAAGGTGTAGTCCTATACAAAGCTTACAATACTCAATGAATAAATATAAATCACTCTCTAGCCAAAATTAGTATTATAGTCCAAAGTTTGTCTTATATGGTCTCAATAGATTTAAAAGTTTCTCATAAAGTGATAGGACCTTCCAGAAGAAGATATTGAGTGTAAGAGCATTTTTCAATCTTTTCTAGCTTTGAAGACAAAGCTTTCTAAAGGAGGGAGCCATGTAATATCTCTAATATAGTCACACTACCTACATTTATTTTTATTAGCTCTATCACTAGGTTTAGATAGTTGACCCTTGAGCATTAGGGTTAGGGTTTGTTGGAAGTTAAAGTAAAAATAAATATTTTTTTACTTTACCTTTATTTACCTTTACCTAGGCTGGATGAGGTTCGGCAGCAATGTCGGGTGGACAGGTTTGTTTACTCCTTTTCCTCCCTATTTTCCTATTCCTATTCTCTCCCTATTTTCCACATTCTATTTCTATTATTTATAACTATATTTTTAACCTTGGCATTTTATAACTAATAATTTCTCATTTTATTTTCTTAATCCTATTTTTATCATTGTTTGAGAGTGCTCATTTCGTGAGGTCGAAGAGCGACCCGTAGTGCACAGATCTCGAGGTGGACCATGGTGGACCTAGGCAGATTGTTGGTGGCACAGTTCTTGAGGTGGAGCACGGTAGACCCAGGAAGATTGTTGGTGGCATGGTTCCTAAGGTGGAGAGTAGACCAGACACGATTCTTGAGGCAAACACATAAATCGAGGAGTGTCTTGTAGAGTAGCAGATCCAAGGTGGAGATCAGACCGAACATGCAGACCGAGGAGGTGACATGGCAGTGTGACTAGGCATGACATGTGGCAAGTGACATGGAGGTTGATAGTGTGACTGGGCGTGACACGTGGCGTTGAGGGACGAGTATGTGGCACTTGCGTGGGTGTGACGTGGCGGGAGGATTGGATGTTTTTGCAGGGAGGCTTTCGTTTCTGAAGCATAATACCTCTCCTTTCTTTTAAAACTTCAATTTCTTCCCTAATCATTATAACCTTTTTTTTTATAGAAGTAGATGTATTTTTAACTTTCACTTTACTCGTCGGCCTCGAGGATTCTTTCCCTTCTCCCTCCTCGTCACGGTTGAAACCCTCCGACCCTTTATTTTTTCAAATACTTATTTTGTTAAGCTTCCCCCGCATTTTTTTCATCCTTATAGCTCAATTTTTTTCCCTACTTGTGACGGGAGTTCCGTTTCCTTTCGCTACTTTTTTTTTTTTTCTTTTTTTTTTTTTTTTTTTTTTTTTTTTTTATTTTTTTCTTATTATTAATATTTATTTCCTTTAATTTTTGGATTTAATTTTTATAAAGCCCAAATTTTTCGCTTTGAAAGGTGAAACTTTGTGTTAAAAAAACGGGAGATTTTCCATGGCGTTTCTAAGGGATGTTGTGAGAATTTCAGATCTTTTCTTTTTTTACCTGATATGTCTGTTTATTCTCTGTCTTTTATGAGACCACGTCTTTTTATGGTTCGCTCTCCTTTTTTCTCTTTAGAACCGTTGCCACCGAACATCCGCGGTCGCGGACTCTAAGGACACTCTTTCGGAGTAGTTTGAGCGTCCAAATCTATAGAATTACCCCACAAGAACCTGAATATACTCACTATGTAATTCATGGAATTCTGAACTCGAATCACCGGATAATTTGATCAACGACTGAAGAGATGTGACATTTTGTGAATCAGAGTACTGAACCACACCAAGAAGATCGCTTCGGTGAAAGGGTGGTCAGCAATCTTGTCTCACTTTTAATTCCTCTTCTTTTTCTCTTTACCTTTCTTTATTATAATAGGTCAATAAATATTTCTATTCCTTATTTAATCCTCAAACATCAATCTTCTTATTCTTGATTCAATGGTATACTATGTCTTTCAATAAATTGACTTACTCATAGGAAGGTTATGGACATCTAGAAGCGGTTACCGTCTCGATATTGGACTACTTAGTCCATAAAATACCATGAAAGAACAATGTATTTTCTAAATAGGAGTCCCACTTCTATTTAGAAGGTATCACTACTTATGAAGGATGGTACGAAAAGAAACCAAATGTAAAGCATTTCAAATTTTTTGGTTCTTTAGCTTATGCACACTTTCGATGAGAACGGAAGAAGCTTGATCCCAAGTCAAGCTTGTATTTTGTGGTTTGTGAGTCTACAAAAGGTTATAGACTCTACAATCTCAAGACCCATAAAGTCATACTCTCGAGATGTAATTTTTATGAAGGAGGAGAATGGGGTAATCAAAGAATTTAATTGATGATGAGTCCCAAGATGTAAGTTCTTCACAGATACAACAAGTGTCTCAAACAAAATGGAAAGGCAAACCACCCCCACCAAGCCCAACCAGGAGTACTTCATCAAGTACATCAGTTGCCACTCAAATTCCTTCTCCACAATGATCAGTAAATTCTTCACCAATCGACATTGACTCTCCATAAAGAGGCAGAAGAACTTTACAACATCATCCATCTTTTCTCTTTGATCAAATTTCTAGCGAAGATTCACTAGAAGCCAAGCTAGTGAAATAATGTTTTCGAACTTGAAATTTGCATTGTATGGGGATGATGACACCCAATAACCTAGAGGAGATGAAGTCAATTATGCTTTATTGACTAGTGCACAACTAGATCCATCTAGCTATGATAAGGCATGTAATCAAAATATATGGCAAGAAGCCATGAAAGAGGAAATCACCTCTATAAAAAATAATGATACATGAGAGCTAGTAAAGCTACCCAAAGGTAAAAAATATGTTGGATATAAATGGGTCTACAAGACCAAGTACAATGCTGGTGGAAGCATTGAGAGGCATTGACTATGAGGAAACCTTTGCTCCTGTTGCAAGACAAGAGACAATCGGTCGGTTCTTTCCTTTACCCATAAAGTGGAATGTTCAACACTGGATGTAAAGAGTGTTTTTCGAATGGATACTTGTGGAAGAGGTGTATGTTCAACAACCTCAAGTTTCCAAGAACAAGAAAATAGAAACTTGTTTACAAATTGAAGAAAGCACTTTATGGCCTCAAGCAAGCACCAAGAGCTTGGTACTCATGCATTGATGGCTTTTTGAGATATGGATTCATAAGAAGCAAAAGTGAACCAACTCTGTACTACTTAAAGCATGATGTAGATTTCTCATAGTTTTTTTGTATGTGGATGATCTAATTTTATGGGTAGTAACACTAAATGAATATGGAGTTCAAAACTCCATGATGAAGCGTTTGAGATGAAGATCTCGGCTAATGTTACTTCCTAAGCATGGATGCATCAATCGGAAGGGATCTTCATTGTCAACACAAGTATGCTCGAGACATGATCAAGAAATTTTCCATGGAGCAATGCAAATCAGTTGTAACTTCAATTGGACATGGGATCCAATTGAGCAAGGACAACAGAGCATCAAAGGTTGACATGACCACTTACGAGCATGGTTGGGAGTCCGTGTTTCTCACCAACACAAGGTCGGATATTCAATTTTGTTTCTCTAGTCTCAAGGTTTATGGCTAGTCCTTCAGCCATCTACAAGCAACTAAAATAATATTGAGATATTAAAAGGTATAATGGATTTTGGAATCCATTACCGAAATGTAAGTCTATAAATTTATTGGCTTCTGTGATTGGGAAGTATAGATGATAGAAAATCTACATCAGGGAATTGTTTTAGTCTAGGATCAGGACTAATTACATGGAGTTCCAATAAATAAATTGTTGTAGCATTGTCATCAATTAAGGTTGGGTATATAGCCATCACTCATGTTAGTACTCAAGCCCTATGGTTGAGAAAAATTCTCGAAGAGATTGGAAAAATTCAAAGTGGTCCAACTAGACTGTATTATGATAACATAAGTGCCATTCAGTTGGCATACAATCCAATCCATCATAGAAGATCAAAGAATTTTGATATGAAGTATCACTTCATTCGAGATATGCTGGAATAGCAAATAGTTGAGCTTCAACATTGTAACACTTTGGATAATATTGCAGATATCTTCACCAGAGGTATAGCTAAAGCTCAATATATAAAGCCGAGAGACTGTATAGTCATATCTCTCAACTTTAAGGGGGAGAATGTTGGAAGTTAAAGTAAAAATAAATCTTTTTTTACTTTACCTTTATTTACCTTTACCTGGACAACAGATGAGGTGGTCGGCAAGGCACTGGACGACATATTTGTTTAAACCGCTTTTTTCCTCCCTATTTTTCCTATTCCCTATTCTCTCTCCTATTTTCTCGCATGTCTATTTCTAGCTTATTTCTAAGCTATATTAAGTTGTAACCTTGGCATTTTCGTAACTAATCAAAGTTCGTGCATTTGTGCATTTTCCTAATCCATAGGGTTAATGTTGATTTAGTCTATAAATAGGAAGAGTTATCTTGGTAATTGAAATCATATTTCATATTTGAATCATAGTTGCATCAGTTACACATATGAGACTTTGTCATCTCCAAATGGCCATGAGACTTCATCCTCTCTAAGTGGCTCAGAATTCTTATTGATTTGAATCTAGATTATGAATATTGTATATTTGATTGTTTATATCTGAATTAGTATAGTCATTATATATTGTTCATGGTATGTTATTGAATTACTATTGCAATTGTTGTAATTCTTGAAGTCATTTATTACACAACCTCCTATATGAAGTTTTAATAATTATCTATTCATTGTGGCTGTTCTATAAAAACATAAAAATAGTAAAATATTCTATTTTAACATGTTTCAAAGCTAATTATAAAAATTATATTTCAGATTTCATATAAACATTTTGTTCTTAGTATCTATGTTGAGGTCAATAATGAAAAATTTAGTTTACGAGGCACTCGAGTGTAATTAAAAAATAATAATTGAAGTTATGGCTACCTCTTAGCATGACGTGGTCTTCTGGTAGAAGAGCCCGAAGACCACCTCATGTCCGATCTTAAATCTCTTAAAGAGTGTTTGAGAGAGAGAATAGAAACATTCTCTTTATTTTCCATGATGCTGTCTAAAGAAGTCATTCCATGCCCTTCTTTAACAGACGACTTTCTCTTTAAACTGAAGCCAATATCTCTTTCTGGGCTTCTAAATTCCATGTCCTTCTCCTTTAACACACGACTTTCGCTTTAAACTGAAGCCAATATCGATAAAGAAGTCATTCCATGCCCTTCTCAGAAGTCATTCTATGCCCTTCTCCTTTAACAGAATACTTTCGCTTTACACTGAAGCCAATATATTTTTCTGGGCTTGTAAATTCCATGCCCTTCGGGCGAGCTAAGAATATATATATTTTTTTAATCAAAAAACTACTATAGCATGCGATAATTTACTTCCAAAATTAGTTTATGACTACACTTGTACTCGAGTGTAAATTAAAAATAATAATTAAAGTTATGGTTACCTCTTAGTATGACGTGGTCTTCTGGTAAGAGAGCCCAAAGACCACCTCATCTTGACCGATCTTAAATCTCTTAAAGAGTGATTGAGAGAGAGAATAGAAACATTCTCTTTATTTTCCATGATGCTGTCTAAAGAAGTCATTACGTGCCCTTCTCCTTCTCCTTTAACACAAGACTTTCACTTTAAACTGAAGCCAATATCTCTTTTCTGGGCTTGTAAATTCCATGCCCTTCAGGCAAGCTAGGAATATATATATTTTTTAATCCAAAAAACTAGTATAGCATACGATAATTTACCTCCATAATTAGCCGAGCAAAAATTGAAGTCCTACACAAAATCCCAAAAAATGTCACACAATTTTGGGTTTTGGGCTTTGAGGTCCCGGGTTGGGTTTGTGTGTTTTTTTTGAAGGGGACGGTAGAAATAATGGAGACTTAGAGTTTAGATTTATAAGCGTATGGTATCAAAATCTGTATCGTTTGTCAGAGTATTTTTTTATTAACTAGATCTTCAAAATTTAAACTTAAATCTCCTTTAAATAAACATTTAATTAAATTAACATTTATTAATTCACTAGTCTTTAAATTCCACGTGCTTTCACTTTAGTCCCCACCTTGTCCAATATGGAGTGTTGAGAAGGACAAGAAATTCCCTAGAAGGGAAGAATTTTGCCCGGTGGAATATTGAACTGAGTTAAAGATAAAAGAAAAGTCCTAACCAGGCTGTGACCGTCCAGTCGCAGTTATTTTGAGGAAACACCTTTCACGTGAATGTTGCCCACCCTGTTTCTTTCCCTACTATAAATCAACGAACGAAGCAGGCATTTTGCAATGAGTTTGTTCTTGATCTGCTACCTCCAGCCTCTTTATTGACAAATTATTCTTCTGTCTAAGCCATGGCAGTCACATCGGCCTTCACGAGGCTTTCCCTTTCTTCACCCTCGCCTCATCAGCATTCCAGGTCTGGTCCAGTTCGATCCTCCAGAGTCACTACAGGTTCGAATTTTATGTATGGGCAGAAAGTTTTATACTCTCCCCACCCGATCAAGGGTATTCAGATGGAAAAGATAGGGAAACGATCATTAAGCGTCAGGAGCGGGGCCAGGGAGCCCCTTCCCGACATGCTGACCGCACTGGAAGAGATTATCCGTTACGACAAAATCGCCCAGGAGTGCTCCTGCTCCAAGACTTCGGGCAGCTCCAAGTACGACTTCAAGCAGCTATTCGAGAGCGTGGGGATGTCCGATTACGGCTACGAGGTCACCAAAGATCTCTACGCCACGTCCAACATAAATCTGCAGAAGCCATGGAGCCAGCACGCCAACTGCGTGGGTTTCATTGCCGTGGAAATGGACGAGCAGGAGATCAAGCGGCTGGGGCGCCGCGACATCGTGGTGGCGTGGCCGGGGATAGTGACGCGCATCGAGTCTATCGCCGACCTCAACGACTGCCTGGGCAGCGCCCGGGATCAGGTGTTGGAGGAGCTGAGACGCCTGGTGGCGAAATACAAGGGCGAGCAGCTGAGCATCACCGTCACCGGCCAAGGCCTGTGCAGCACCCTCGACTTGGACGTATCCAGAGATTTAGCGAGGGATCTTGTGGCCGTACCCAATAGTCAGATCCACAGGAAGGAAACCGCTGATGCTCACATTTTCCAGGCCTATCTTCCAGGTATTTATTTCTTTACTATGATACATTGCATTTATTCATCAATCCCCTTCTCCTCCCGTTATATTAATGTCTGTCCTCTGCTTTGATTATTTGTAGGAATTAGAAGGTAATATATTATGCAAAATAATTATAGAATTATAAAATTTAATTTAAATATATAAATTTAAAAATTATTTATATTTTCAAATTCACTTTCTATTATTTCATAGAAATAATAAAAATATATTTTTTATATCTGGTTGTCCTAATGATTGCCCTAATTTTTATTATTATCTATTTTTTATTTTCAACTGTTTTTCATTCGTTTTATATATGAATAAAGAAAATATTTCAAGTAATGCTTCTTTTTATTTTAGATTAAGCATTATTTTTAACATTAATCCCGTACTTTACGAAAAGTCGTTTTATTTATGAATAAGGAAAATCTATTTTTCATGTAATGCATTTTTTTTATTCTAGATTAAGCATTATTTGTAACATTAATCCAGTACTTCTTTTGATATGCTGATATTGTTGTTTGACGACGTCAGGGCTCAATTTGGAGGAAGTGGAAGTACAAGTGAAGGAAGGACAAATTCTTGAGATAAGAGGTGAGCGCAAGAAAGCAGAAGAGAAGAATGAGAAATATCACACCATTGAACGCTCACGTGGCAGATTCTTGCGACGTTTGAGTCTGCCGAAGGATGGAAAAGTGGGGACGGCAGTAGCTGTATTGAAAAATGGTATACTGACTGTCAAAGTGTCCAAGCCTAAACCTCCCGTTCAATCCATCAAAATCTTTGATGACGAGCATAAACTAGAATCCGTTGAAAAATCCATGCAAACCTCTCATGCCCAGACTGATACTGATGTTAAATCCACCGAAGAACGCATCGCCATCACCGGCCGCAGCGTGGGCAGCACCCAGGATCAACTGGTGGAGGACCTGAGATCCCTGGTGGCGAAATACAAGAGCGCGCAGCAGAGCAAAACCGTCATCGGCGCCCACGATCAACTGGTGGAGGAGCTGAGATCCCTGGTGGCGAAATATAAGGGCGAGCAGTCGAGCATAACCGTCATCGACCACAGCCTGGGCAGCACCCGGGATAAGGTGGTCGAGGAGCTGAGACGCCTGGTGGCGAAATACAAGGGCCAGCAGCTGCGCATCACCGTCACCAGCCGCAGCCTGGGCGGCGCCATCGACTTGGACCTATCCAGTGATTTCGCGGGGGATTCCGTGGCCGTAGCCAATAGTCAGATCTACCGGAAGGATACCCTTGATGCCTACGTTTTCGAGGCCGATCTTCCAGGTGTTTATTTCTTTATCATGATACATTGCATTTATTCATCAATCCCCTTCTCTTGAAGTTATATTAATGTCCTGCCCTCTGCTTTGATGCTTGATTATTTGTAGGAATTGAATAATTTGATATCAAATAGGGAGATAAAATATTATGGAGAATAATTATAGAATCGAAAAATATAAATATATAAATTAAATTTTTAAGAATTGTTGTTCTAATATTTAGGTTTTTATTTTTTCAACTGCTTTACATTAACTAAATTCAACTCCCTAAAAACTTTCTTGAATTTTACTGAATTCAATTACAATGTTTAATAAATACACTTTAATATTTACTATACTTTTTGTTAATTGTGAGTTTAAAGGGTTTGATTTACTTCTGTTCTTACTCTTATTAATATTAGTTTGGGCATTGTGGGGGGATCCTCTTGCTTTCTAATCGATTATTTATGGTTGTGGCTTTATATTAGGTTGTTTAGTTAATCTTTTCTTGTTAGTTTTTTGTGTGTGTTTAATATTTACATTAAATGTGTTGTGGTTGTGTTTATAAATTTATTCACATTAAATTGTTGGATCTTAGGTTTATAAATCTTTTATATCTTTTAATAAATATTTTAAGGTTTATTTTATTTTTTACCGTTGTTTGAAATAGGGTTAATAAGGGGAAGGGGGGAAGGATGGCGACGGAACGGTGAGCAAAGAAAGAGAAGAGGAGAAGAAGAAAAACATTACGTCCGTGATCTTTTGCGAGGATAAGTAGGGGGGAGTTATGAAAAATGGTCTACTGACTGTCAAAGTGCCCAAGCTCATTCAATCCATCAAAATATTTGATGACGAGACTAAACTAGACGTTGAATCCGTTGAAGAATCCATGCAAACCTCTCATGCCCAGCCTGATCCTGATGTTAAATCCACCGAAGAATGCATCGTCATCACAGGCCACAGCGTGGGCAGCACCCAGGATCAACTGGTGGAGGAGCTGAGATCCCTGGTGGCGAAATACAAGAGCGAGCAGTCGAGCATAACCGTCATCGGCTCCCGGGATCAACTGGTGGAGGAGCTGAGATCCCTGGTGGCGAAATATAAGGGCGAGCAGTCGAGCATAACCGTCGTCGGCCACGGCCTGGGCAGCACCCGGGATCAGGTGGTGGAGGAGCTGAGACACCTGGTGGCGAAATACAAGGACGAGCAGCTGACCATCACCGTCACGGGCCACAGCCTGGGCAGCGCCCTCGACTTGGACCTATCCAGTGATTTCGCGAGGGATTCCGTGGCCGTAGCCAATAGTCAGATCTACCGGAAGGAAACCCTTGATGCTTACGTTTTCCAGGCCGATCTTCCAGGTATTTATTTCTTTATTATGATATTTATATTTATTCATCAATCCCCTTCTCTTGACGTTATATTAATGCCCTGCCCTCCGCTTTGGTGCTTGATTATTTGTAGTAATTGAATGCTTTTGATATCTATAAAATAAAGATAAAATAAGTTTTATCAATTATGCTTTTATTTTTTCAACTAGTTGATTACTTTAACTAAATTCAACTTCCTAAAAACTTTCTTGAATTCTACTCAATGGTGCCTTGCACCTAATAAAGAGGCATCCTAATAATAAACATACTTTTCTGTATCTCATTGCCCTAATGGTTGCCTTAACATTTATTATTATCTATTTTTTTATTTCATTTATAAATAGTTTTTCTACTTCTTTAAAACAATATTTTTAACATTAATCCCGTACTTAATTTGATATGCTGATATTGTTGTTTGACGACTTCAGGGCTCAGTATGGAGGAAGTGGAAGTACAAGTGAAGGAAGGACGAATTCTTGAGATAAGCGGTGAGCGCAAGAAAGCCGAAGTGGAGAAGAATGAGAAATATTACACCATTGAACGCTCAAGTGGCAGATTCCTGCAACGTTTCACTCTGCCGAAGGATGCAAAAGTGGGGGCGATAATAGCTGTAATGAAAAATGGTGTACTGACTGTCAAAGTGCCCAAGCCTAAACCTAACATTCAATCCATCAAAATCTTTGAATCCATCGAAGAATATATGTCAAGCTCTCAAGTTAAATCCACCAAAGAATATATCGTGACAACCACTACCGAATATGTGACCGAAGAATATACGGCAAGCTCTCATGCCGTGGCACCTGCCGCATCTGCCGCCTAAACCTGACTATAAATCCATCGAAATCTTCGGTTGATTTTTCGTAGTCAATCCTTGATCAATTGAGTATGGGTAATGCGTTAGTGGTCCTAGTTTAAGAGGGTGATGCTTCAAACCTAAATAGTATTTGATTTGAAGGTTTTCATTCGATATATTTTAAAATAAGATTGACATTTGAAAGCATATATATATATAAGAAGTAATATATTTATATATTCAGATGCTCTTTCTTGGCGTTTGTTTATATAGATATAGATATAGGATGCAATATGCTTAAACTTTGTAGATGCTCTTTGTTTGGTTCATGAATGTGAGAAAATTTAATATGATGATATGGTTGACCTTTAATTGTGTGAGGGTTTTGACATTAGAAAAATTAAGGGTTTCAATGGTTTGGAAGATATTGTTAGATTTGTACTTGTGCTTCTAAAAAAAATAGACAATAATTATTTTTTTACGTTTAATTTAGGGTGTTTTAAGAATATTTTAATGGAAGGGTAAAATTTAAGTATGTATTTTGAGTTATAAATGATTGTATATGTTTTTAAAATTTTATAATGAATTTTTAGTTTTATAAGAGTATAGAGGTTAGTTATTATTTATAGAAATTAATTTACTATGTTTGTTCATTGAAATTCATATATTTATAAAAATTATATGTAGTACTAGATAAGTTATCTTGATATATATTGAAGAATAAATGCTTTTATAAATAAATTTTATGTGTAAATATAATTGTTAGTATTCAAGGTATATTAATTAATTCATAATGCAAGTATATTACATAGACTATTCTACTACATATATATTAAGTAGTCAAAATAATAACGAAAAGTAAATTTTTTATATATGATTATAATAGAAGTCATATTGATATTAATAAACAAACACTTTACATAAATATATTTATTCATATGTTTTCATATTCCAATTACAATAATATTGACCATATGCATTAGGTTTACATCATTTAAATCACACAATAATTCAACATGACTAACCAATTTAGCACTTATCATCTAAAGTGGTGCATAACTAACATTAACACTACATTGGTGCTTATACTTGGAACTGATCTATGGTACCAAATCCTTTTGCTCATTGGAATATCTTTGTTGTGAGGCAAGGGTTTGGTGCTATGCATTTGGTCTCTTCTGCTTATTGGAATATCTTTCTTGTGAGGTATGTGCTTGGTGCTCTACATTTGATATCTTCTAATTACTGGAATATCTCTATTGTGAGGTATGTTTGGTGCTTTGCATTCGGTCTCTTCTATTATTGGCTTTAACATACTAGTTATTTCTAACAGGCACTTACTAGTTTTAACATGTTTTATTTTTTCTCATGACAACCCTTTTATAACACTATTCTATCTACCTGCTTAGTCTTCTCTATGCTAGTTGGTCTCTTCTTCTACCTATGCTTATTTGCTTTGTTTGTTCTTCATTTTTCTTATGCAAGCCACATAGATAGTTGTTCTACCTTCTATAAGTTATCCACTTGAATGTTGTACTCTTTCTCTATGTTGGTTGTTTAGGCCTCTTCTTTTATTTTGGTTGCTTAGGTCTATTCTTTCTATGTTGGCTACTTAGGCCTCTTTTTATATGTTGGCTGCTTAGGCCTCTGCTTCTATACTGGATGCTTAGGCCTCTACTTCTATATTGATTTCTTAGGTTTCTCATTCTATATTGGATTATTAGGCCTCTCCTTCTAGTTCGGTTGCTTAGGCCTCTTCCCCCATGTTGGTTACTTAGACCTCTTCTTCTATATTGGTCATTTAGGCCTCTCCTTATATGTTGGCTACTTAGGCCTCTTATTTTATGTGGATGATAGCTCCACTAAATAGAAACTTAATGTGTGTTAATGCTCCTTGGTTTTGGTCTCCTATGAGACTCTATATAACAATCTAGTAGCGATATTCTTTGCTTCATATAGAGTAAAACTTCTTTCAAAAAATTCTAAATAAGTCAATACCAAGACTGATATTTCTATAGTTAACCTGATGCTTCTAGTTTTATGAATAATCAAAACATCTATATACCTTGCTTTTTCCTTATCTTTGGAGGCTTAGTATCTATACTTCTTAGTACTCCTCTTATCTTTGTACACTAATGGTTAATATATATACTCATAAAGCTAAAAATGATTCTCTCTCCTTGGAAGCTATGGTGCTTCTCTATCCTTTGAAACTATGATGCTTCTCTATCCTTCAAAGTTATGATGCTTCTTGAATCTCTAGAAACTATTTCCAATATCTAGTCTTTAATATCTAAAATCTATATCCAATATCTTTGGTTGCACCTAAGAAGTAAATTATTATCTTCTCTAGAGAATCCAAAATCAATATTAGGGTAACTATAAATGTTCTCTCATGTCCAACTATCTCCTGAGTTGGCTCTTTCTTTTAATGTCAAACTATCACCTAAGTTGGATCTTTATCTCAATATTCAACTATCACCTAAGTTGCCTATTTCTCTTATTGTCCAACTTTCTCCTAAGTTGATCCTCAATCAAATTAGCTAAGTCCTAGTCTTCATTGGTTTTCCTTCAACAAAGTGGAAAGACCCTAGCATTCAAATTAGGGTGAATTATCCTTATTCCCTCAATATCTACTCAATTAGACCTTTAAAAATATAGCCTAAGTCTTCATTGCTTTCAAAGTGGGTAGACTCTAAATTAACTCTATCAAGAATGAATAAATTTAAGTGGTGGTTGTGATACCACTATTGGATTTTAAGTTAAACTATCTCAAAATATTATAGGTACCAATATAAATAAATATCGTAGGTGTTGGAAATATGTTGAATATTTTCCATGTTATTATGACCAGGTTTTGGGTTAATATATTTTAACACATGGATTAATATATTTTTGGGTTAATATATTTGAACCCATGGATAAATATATTTGGGTTAATATATTTGAACCTATGGATTAATATATTTGGGTTAATATATTTGAACCCATGGATTAATATATTTGGGTTAATATATTTGAACCCATGTTTTAATATATTTGGGTTAATATATTTGAACCCAGGTTTTATAGCCATGGTATTGTAAAACCTCTTCTTGTGTTGTTGGTATATAAAACAACACTTGCATGAGGGTTTGATGATGGTGAATGTATGGACTCCCCCAAGGGGGTAGGAGTGCAATATGCAAGAAATGTAATTGCAAGCGAATAGCGAGTGAAAGGATATTATTGTATTGGATATGTTCAAGTTTATACAATAAAGAAAATTTCTTGCTGGGGATTTTCCTTAAAAGGTTTCCCAGGATAAATTCTTGTGTAATGTATTCTTCTTCTCTATTTTTCCTTTGATTCTATAATTACTATTTTTCTAAAATTTATTTATTGGGGTATTATTTCTCTTCATTTGGTATCAGAGCTAGGTTGTAGCTTGGTTTGAGGAGAAAGGGTTTCAACCCTAGGATAAATTGATTCTTTATTGGGAGCAATGTGTGGAAGAATATGGGTGAAGAAAAAATAATAGGAAGCACAATGATAGAACTGGTGAGCTCTAGTAGTGATGGAGCAGGTGAGCTCTAACAATGGTGGAGGAGGTGAGCTTTGGTAGTAATGGGTGAGCTCTGATAGTGGTAGATCCGGTGAGCTCTGATAGTGGTAGATCCAGTGAGCTCCAATAGTGGTAGTGTAGCTACCTTAGGATGCATGCACTGCTTACTCTACTTGCAATAGTATACCCAAAATGAAATGAAAGACCATGAAAAGCATATAACAAAAATAAAAAAGATAGATCCTTTTATTTGTATTAAAACTTGGTTACATGTCGGTCCCTCTTAGGGATACCCATTTCAATACAATAAATTACAAATGAGTAAGATGTCCCCTCGCAAAGGGTGGTGCACTTTCACAAGCTTCCTAGTTTCTCACAAATGTATGAGGGCTTACAGATGCCTCCTTCTCTAGATCTAATTCCTAGAGGGAAATTTGTGCTTTTGAATATTGTGGATCTGTTTGATGAACATGTAGTCCTGTAATCAATGAAATAACATCACACACTTAAATATCCGAGATTGCCTCCTCAGATGAGGTTGTTAGAAATAACTTTGATAATGAAAGGAAATATTCTCAATGAATGAAACTAGTGCTATGAATGCAAGTAAATGATGCAAGTCTATGCTAATGATAGGAAAACATGAAGAAAAACAAAAATATAAGAAGCTAATACCAAAACCCTAGACTAGGCCCACAAGACACTGTCTAAGACAGTGGTCGCTAGAATGAAACATGTTCTCTTACTCTAAGGTTATGGATCTTAAGCTTGTTGCCGATGTTGAAATGGTTGTTATTTTATCTGGTGTGTTGAATACCTTATAGATGGTAAACCTTTAATCAGCTAGCACTTCATCGCTCCTCAAGGGGGCTCAGATCTACTCTCCAATCTGATAGGGCTTTGTTGTGTATGCTCTCCAAGAAAATCTCTCTCAAAGAAGATTGCTACAATATGATGAAGGTCCCAAAATTGATGATTATGGATCCCTTGGTTCTCTCAGTCTTACACCTTTTAAAGTGTGTGAAACCCTAGGTCTATCTTCATAACCTTAGGATTGAATCCCTCATGCGTAGTGAATGTTAGCATGAGAAGGCTTTGTCTTTTCTATGTTTAAAGTCCAGTTAACTAAAGTCTAAATTTGAACTTAAGTCTCCCATATGAACTGGTCATGAGGGGGAATGCAAAGTTATCCCCACTCATATTTATTGCATTAAGACTACCACTTCCACCCGTGATTGGACCTATTTGTCGGTAAAATGCTTTTTATGGCTTAGTCGCTATCATTTGCAATGACTAATATTTGACCACTATCATCTACAACAACTAAGATTTGGTTGCTATAGCCTACAATAGCCAGGATTTGGTTGCTCTAGCCTACAACGACTAAGCTTAGATGGGCTAAAACTACCATTTTGAGTGGTTAGTACCACTGCTTGCTCTTGGAAAGGTCTAAAATTGGACATATGGTCTTCAGATGTGCTTATATGAGTGGTTTCCTAAACATGACATGTTTTAGGTGTCTACAGATGCCCCTTTTTGCGATGCACTGTGTGGAAAAACACAATGCTGAGCAAAAATATAGACTAATATGTTTTTGGGGTGATTTGACCAAAGGGCTTGTGATGCCTTTAGGGCATTTGTGAGTTGACCAAAGGGCTTGTGCCCTTTGGGTCCTTTGTGAGTTCACCAAAGGTCTTATGTCCTTTGGGGCATTTGTTAATTTGACCAAAGGGCTTATGCTCTTTGGGGCTTTTGTAAGTCGACCAAAGGGCTTATGTCCTTTGGGTCATTTGTTAAGTTGACCAAAGGGATTACGTCCTTTAGGGTATTTGTTAAGTTGACCAAAGGGATTATGTCCTTTGGGGCATTTATTAATTTTGACCAGAGGGCTTATGTCCTTTGGGTATTTGTTAAGTCAACCAAACGACTTATGCCCTCTGGGGCATTTGTTAAGTTGACCAAAGGGCTTACATCCTTTGGGGTATTTGTAAGTTGACCAAAGGGCTTATGTCCTTTGGAGATTTTTGTTAAGTTGACCAAAGGGCTTATGTCCTTTGGGACATTTGTTAAGTTGACCAAAGGGCTTATGCTCTTTGGGGCATTTGTTAAGTTGACCAAAGGGAGTGCATCCTTTGGGGAAATTGTTAAGTTGACCAAAGGGCTTGCGTCCTTTGGGGCATTTGTTAAATTTACCAAAGAGGTTATGTCCTTTGGGGCATTTGTTAAGTTGACCAAAGGGCTTATGTCCTCAAGGGCATTTTTTAAGTCGACCAAAGGGCTTATGTCCTCTAGGGCATTTATTAAGTTGACCAAAGGGCATGTGTCCTTTGGGGCATTTGTTATGTTGACCAAAGGGCTTTGCCTTTTGGGGCATTTTGTTTTTGACCAAAGGGTTTGTGATACCTTTGGGGCTTTTTGTTTCACCAAAGAGCTTATGCCTTTTGGGGAATTTTATTTTTGACCAAAGGACTTGCGCTTCTTGGGGATTTTTTTTTGACCAAAAGGCTTGTGCTCCGTGGGGCTTTTTTTTTTTTACCAAAGGGCTTGTGCTCCTTGGGGCTTTTGTTTTTGACCAAAGGTCTTGTAAATTGTTTTTGGTGGGTTTAGAAATTTTTTATTTTGATTTTATGCTTTTATTTATGCGATGTGATGATGGCATGCTATGCCTGGATAATAATTTGATTATGCTATATGTAACAAAGATAGATCCTTTTATTTTTATTTAAAACCCGGTTACATGTTGATCCCTCTTAGGGATACCCATTTCGATACAATAAGATTACAAGTGGGTAGAATGTCCCCTCGCAAGGGGTGGTGCACTTTTAAAGGCTTCTCGGTTCCACACAAGGAAATGTATGAGGGCTTACAGATGCCTTCTTCTCCAAATCTGGTTCCTAGAGGGATATTTGTGCTTTCGAATGTTGTGGATCTGTCCGATGAACCTATAGTCCTGCAAGCAATGAAATAACAGCACACACTTAGATGTTCGAGATTGCTTCCGCGGATGAGGTTGTTAGAAATAACTTTGATAATGAAAGGAAATATGCTTAATGAATGAAACTAGTGCTATGCAAACTAGTGTTATGAATGCAAGTAAATGATGCAATTCTATGCTAATGATAGGAAAACATGAAGAAAAATAGAATATAAGAAGCTAATACCAAAACCCTAGACTAGGCCCACAGACCACTGTCCAATACAGTGGCCGCTAGAATGAAACCTGTTCTCTCGCTCCAAGGTTATGGATATTAAGCTTGTTTTCAATGTTGAAATGGTTGTCATTTTGTCCGGTGTGTTGAATACCTTGTAGATGGTAAACCCTTAATCAGCTAGCACTTCGTCGCTCCTCAAAGGTGCTCATATCTACTCTCCAATATGATAGGGCTTCGTTGTGTATGCTCTCCAAGAAAAGCTCTCTCAAAGAAGATTTCTACAATATGATGAAGGTCCTTGAATTGATGATTATGGATCCCTTGGTGCTCTCAGGCTTACACCTTTTAAAGTGTGTGAAACCCTAGGTCTATGTTTAAAACCCTAGGATTGAATACCTCATGCGTAGTGAATGTTAGCATGAGAAAATTTTGTATTTTCTATATTTAAAGACCAGTTAACTAAATTCTAAATTTAGACTCAAGTCTCCCATGTGAACTTGTCATGAAGGGAAATGCAAAATTGCTCTCGTTCACCTTTATTACATGCAGACTGCCACTTATTCCCATGATTGGGCCTATTTGTTGACAAAAATGCTTTTTATGGCTTAGCCACTATCGTCTACAGTGACTAAGATTTGGTCGTTTTTGTCTACAACGGCTAAGGTCTAGCCGCTCTAGCCTACAACAACCAATATTTGGCCACTCTAGCCTACAACAGCTAAGCTTAGATGGGCTAAAACTACCATTTTGAGTGGTTAGGACCATTGCTTGCTCTTGTAAAGGTCCAAAATTGGTCATATGGTCTTTAGATGTGCTCATATGAGTGGTTTCCTAAACATGACATATTTTAGGTGTCTATAGATACCCCTTTTTGCGATGCACTATGTGGAAAAACACAATGCTGAGCAAAAATATAGACTGATATGTTTGCATTGTGAGTTGATCAAAGGCTTGTGATACCTTTGGGGCCTTTGTGAGTTTACCAAAGGGATTATACCTTTTGGGGAATTTTGGTTTGACCAAAAGTCTTATCCCCTTTGGGGCATTTTGGTTTTGCCAAAGGTCTTATCCCCTTTAGGGATTTTTGTTTTTGACCAGAGGAATTATGCCCCTTTGGGGCATTTTGGTTTGACCAAAGGGCTTATCCCCTTTGGGGCTTTTAGTTTGACCAAAGGGCTTATGCCTTTTGGGGCATTTTGGTTTGACCAAAGGACTTATCCCCTTTAGAGAATTTTGGTTTTGACCAAAGGGCTTATGCTACCATTGGGGCATTTTGTTAAGTTGACCAAAGGGCTTATGCTACCTTTGGGTTTTTTTGTTTGACCAAATGACTTATCTCTTTTGGGGCTTTTAGTTTTTGACCAAAGGGCTTGTGCCTTTTGGGGCTTTTTGTTTTTGACCAACGGACTTACGTCCTTTGGGGCATTTGTTAAATTGACCAAAGGGCTTGCATCCTTTAGGGCTTTGTTTTTTTGACCAAAGGGCTTGTACCTTTTGGGTTTTTTTTTTTTTCCCAAAGGGATTATGCCCCTTTGGGGCATTTTGGTTTGACCAAAGGGCTTATCCCCCTTGGGGTATTTTGGTTTTTACCAAAGGGCTTATGCTACCTTTGGGGCATTTTGTTAAGTTGACCAAAGGGCTTATGCTATCTTTAGGGCATTTTGTTTGACCAAAGGGATTATCCCCTTTGGGACTTTTAATTTTTGACCAAAGGGTCTGTGCCTTTTGGGGCTTATTGTTTTTGACCAACGGGCTTACATCCTTTGGGGCATTTGTTAATTTGACCAAAGGGCTTGCGTCCTTTGGGGATTTTTGTTTGACCAAAGGGCTTATCCACTTTGGGGCTTTTAGTTTTTGACCAAAGGGCTTATCCCCTTTGGGGCTTTTAGTTTTTGACCAAAGGGCTTGTGCCTTTTGGGCCTTTTTTTTTTACCAACGGGTTTGCACCCTTTGGGGCATTTGTTAAGTTGACCAAAGGGCTTACGTCCTTTGGGGCTTTTTGTTTTTGACCAAAGGCTTGTGCCTTTTGGGGATTTTTGTTTTTTACGAGAGGACTTATGCCCATTTGGGGCATTTTGGTTTGACCAAAGGGCTTATCCCCTTTGGGGCATTTTGGTTTGACCAAAGGGCTTATGCTACCTTTGGGGCATTTTGGTTTGACCAAAGGGCTTATGCTACCTTTGAGGCATTTTGTTAAGTTGACCAAAGGGCTTATGCTACCTTTGGGGCATTTTGTTTTTTACCAAAGGGCTTGTGCTACCTTTGGGGTATTTTGTTAAGTTGACCAAAGGGCTTATGCTACCTTTGGGGCTTTTTGTTTGACCAAAGGGCTTATACCTTTTAGGGCATTTTGGTTTGACCAAAGGGCTTATCCCCTTTGGGGCATTTTGGTTTTGACCAAAGGGCTTATGCTACCTTTGGGGCATTTTATTAAGTTGACCAAAGGGCTTATGCTACCTTTGGGGCTTTTTGTTTGACCAAAGGGCTTATGCCTTTTGGGGCATTTTTTTTTACCAAAGGGCTTATACCTTTTGGGGCATTTTTTTTTTGACAAAAGGGCTTGTGATACCTTTGGGGCCTTTGTAAATTGATTGCTTAACTATTTGATTTTTGACTAGGGGAGGTATGATACCAATATTTCCCCACTTGATGTTTAAAAATTTTTTTTTTTTGATTTTATGCTTTTATTTATGTGATGTGATGATGGCATGCTATACCTAGATAATGATTTGACTATGCTATATGTATGTGATGTATTGATGACATGCACTAGCTAGATGACCAATATATGATTAGATGGTATGATCTAGATGATGATGATGGATGCATATATGGATGCATGTTTAATTTTGGTCTATTGTATGCATCTAACTCATGTTGTTATGATATGGAAAATGAAATGTGTTATGCATTATGTTGATGATCTAATGTGAATGAACCTATATGCTTTAAGCACTTTTAAAACATAAGGAATGAATGTAATATGAGTTTAAAAATCTAATGGGTGACACCACATAATGTATAACAATCATGAATAGTGAATAACTCTTAGCATAAGAATTAATCATTTAGACATTAAAAATATGAAATGTGATGATATGATATGTATGATTTGCCTTGATGGAATGATTTTTTTCTATAAGGGAAATTTTGAGGATTTCCATGAGACTCGAACACCCTAGTTACTTGATCAAAAGTTGTATACTAACCATACAGAGCTTCTGAAGGATAAAGTTCTGTTATGAAGACCTAGATACTCATTATCCCTGTGTGTGCAAGTGAATATATTTAGATAGAACTCAAGCACTTCCTCCGATGTTAGGCGGGATTCTTTCAACCCATTGCTAAGATCAGGGATCCTCAAGTGTTCATTTTATCCTTATGTTGGACTTAGTTGGATTATACCACTAGGCAACATTGGGTTACCTAAAGCTAGCTCATCCACATGCAAACATTGGTCTACACAAAATGCAAGAAGCTATTGTGGTAGACATATCATCATGCGTAAGGATACCACCATTGCCAAGTTGGTTGTACACCAAACATGTAATGGGGATCACCTTTCTATTTTTTACAATGTTGAGAATTCCAAGGATTCAAGCTCCATTCCCTTATTTTATTTATTTTATTTGGGATACTTGCTCATGCTTAGTGATGAAAATCACTGTTTATTTTTTATTGATTTTTTTTTTTGTTTTTCCTTTATGCAAGGGATTCTTGTAGTGATGATAACCACTATTTGCTCTATTTTTGTGCTTTTTGAGTACTTTGAATTTGTGATTTGGAATCATGAATTTGTGCTTTGTTTTAGGATTTTTGCTCATTTTTATTTAAGCAAGGGATTTAATTGGGTAGGGCGAAGCTTGTCATTTTGCCAATTCTTAGTACCTTTGAACCGATCGCACAGGGGGATAAGCAAGGAAGATCATTTTCTCTTAATGTAACCTAGACCACTTTTGCAGCTTTCATCATTCCCTTGTACCAACTAGGATTTTAGTGTTTCAATTAGTGATAAGATTCTGAGATATACTAGGTGCTATAAAAACTAAACCTCACCTATCAAAAGCAAAGACAAATTTCTATAAATTTTGATAGAACCACTAGGTATGGTTGAGTGATCGAAAAAACCCTAGTATATTCCTTATAGCAATAGGAGGGGTTGTGTTAAAAACACAGTTACACACATGGGTGATGGATGATGATGTATTTTTTATGATGCAATGAGTGATGTAAAAATGTGGTGTCATTTGTAATATTGTGAACATATATGTATCTAATGTAAATGCAATGGATGCTAATGAATGTATGTAATAAATGTAAGTGCAGAATGCAAATGTTTTTGGATTTTTGATGCTTTCAATTTTTTTTGAGCTTTTGATTTATTTTGAATGTTTTTGAACTTTTGATTTTAAATTGTTTTTACGCTTTTATGTTTTTATTTTGACCAAAGGGCTTTAAGATACCTTTGGAGCTTTTTGTGATTTGACCAAAGGGCTTTGAGATGCCTTTGGAGCTTTTTGTGATTTTATTTGACCAAAAGTCTTGAAGATGCCTTTGGGGCATTTTGTGATTTGATTTGACCAAAGGGCTTTAAGATGACTTTGGAGATTTTTGTAATTTGATTTGACCAAAGGTCATTAAGATGCCTTTGGAGTTTTTTGTGATTAATGTGAATTTGACCAAGTGGCATAAAGACACCCTTGGAGCATTTTTGATTAATTTTGACCAAGCGACTTAGAGACGCCCATGGTGCTTTTTGATTGAATTTTGACCAAGCGACTTAGAGATGCCCCTGGCGCTTTTTGATTTTGAATTTTTACCAAGAGGTATAAAGATACCCTTGGAGAATTTTTGTTTTTGACTTTTTATGTTTTTATGATTTTTTTGTATTTTTGATATATTTGAATGTTTTTGTATTTTTGATATATTATGGGGGGAAGGTGTGACACCTTAAATACCCCCAATGTGTGTGTCACTTAATGAAAGTGAGGAAGGTGTGATACCTTCAAAACCCTCACTTTGTCTCATTGAACTTGATGTGGAACATGGGGAAGGTATTCTACCTTTAAGACCCCTAGTGCACATGTTGTCCACTGCAATGTAATCAACCTGCTTAGGAAGAGTGATGGAAATCAAATCTTGTGATTGGAGCACATATCTTTGTGACGTGCCCCTATCTGGGTGGGGAGGAATGAGTGAACCATGTAGATGGAGCTCATTCCGTTCTAAAAGGTATTGGACCACATTTCGGAATCCAAGGCAATTGCAAATGTCATGGCCCTTTATTTGGTGGTAGACACAGTAATGGTCATCCCTATAACCCTTTGGTTTAGCTCTATTTGGGTATAGATTCTTTATTTTAGGTAAGGTGATGACCCTAGCTTCCTGTAGCTTTTGAAAAATATTTGACATAGACTCGTTTAAAGGAGCCCAAATGCGTTGTTGTTGCTTTGATTGTTTAGCATGCTTTGGCCTGGTATGAGGACCAAGTTGAGCCCTAGGTATGTCACTTGCTGTCCTAGAGGGCTCTTTGAGGCTTCTCTTGTGGATACCCAGGAGACACTTTGACCTTAGATAAAGGTTGCTTCTGTCTCTCAAGATGGTTCATGATAAAGTGCAATGCTTATCCATTTGGGCCTCTATATTGTAGAGGTGATTTTGCATATGCTTTAATACTGATAAGGCTCCCCTGTGTATTTCTAGCGATTGGTTTGAAATAACACTATCTATTGAAGGAGATGCTAAAGATCCACCAGGTAACTGTAACTCACCCATTTCCTTCCTTTGAGTTGATGTGGAGGCTTCATGATGATCCACTTTGTTAGTGGTATCCACACGCTCATGTTTTCCAGCTTGAGTACCCCTAATATGATTTGGGTAAAATACCTGCTCTTGCTCTTGAGGAGGTGCCATGAGAAATGATTCTGAGGTAACTAATGCCAATGATTTTAACCCCTTTAACATGGAAGCCACATCTGATTTCCCCATGTCTTGTTCTATTTTCTTTAGAGTCACTCAATATTCTAACTTGATGTCAACCATTACCACGAGCTTTTGAGAAGGCAATTTATATTTTAGATCATCGACTTTCTTGTAATATTTGAATGGCTCAGGATCATGGGGGACCATGTACACTTGTCCTTGATGTATGAATTTTAGGTTTTGGTGCACTATGGAAGGTACACATTCCATATCCCTCATCCATGGTCTGCCTGGCAATATGTTGTACTGCCTCTCACCCTCTAAGATATGGCACAATGTAGGTATCGTGTTTATCCCAACTTGTATAGGTAGGATTACTGTGCCAATTGTTGAGGAAGTGGCGTCATTGAAGGCTCTCAATGTGAATGTTGCATCCTTAATACGCGAAGATGGCATATTTAAATGCTTCAAAGCTATAGTCATGATGATGTTGATACACGATCCAGTGTCAATCAATACTCTCTTATACAGAATATGATTGATGCTTGCTATGATGTGGAGCGGAGGATCAGGTTCATCATGGGATATTGTATTAATCTCTTGCCTATGAAAGGCAATCATAGGGTCCTTTTGTAAATGCATTGAACTTATTATTGGTGTGGTCTATGATATATTATCAGCTTTAGTTGAATTTTTTGGTATGTTGAGCTGATCAAGGCATATTTTTCTTCTTATTCTAGTATTGATCATACCAATAAAACCCTCTTCATGTGGGTCTATGTGCACCTCGTTGACGTGCTCGACTTGATTGTTATTGGCCCCATGATTGGGTAGAATATTTTTGAATATGTTGATGTTTTGCAATTCGTTCTTATCCAACATATCCTACACTATATTCTTGAATGCAACACAATCCTAGATATCATGACCATTTTTCCAATGATAAACACAATAGAGATCTTCCCTATACCCCTTAGGTTTGGGGTAATTAGGATCCAAGATGTGTTTCTTGGGTAAGTCTAAAACCTTAGCCTCACAAAGGTGGTTGAAAATTGATGCCAAAGATTCAGGCAATGACGTATAGTTACGAGGGAGTTTTTCTGTTTGCCCCTACTTTGATTCTTGTTGCGCTGGTTGTACTACATAGTTGGCAATTGAGCCTAAATTTTTTCTTGTTGTTGGTTCTGTGTTGCTTTTGGAATTCTTAATACAATCTAGTTGAAATGCATAGTTTCAGTCTGTTGTGGTTGATGTTTCATGCTCTCATTCCATTCTTTCTCGCTACAGAGCTTTAGGTCTCCTTATTCTAGCTTTATATCTTCAATAAGATTGGCTTGAGCTCAGCCTTCTTCGAATGTATCACACTGCAATAGTTGCAATAGTAATGAGGTGTGCTTGGCACAACTTTTTGTGAACATTTGAAAATGACAACTTTGCCATTATTTTTCTCCATCTATCCCCATAATCCATGACTAGCTCATCATCATACTACTTTAGGTTGTCCAGGTCTGAGATATTCACCTTATTCTTAGCACTGAAAGAGAAATGTTTTAAGAATGCATTCACCAGTTGTTCAAAATTGGATATGTTGTGCTTAGGTAGTTGGTTGAACCATTGAGTGGTAGCACCCAAGAATGTCATAATGAAAGTTCTCAACATAAGAGCATCATTGTCCTCCAGATGAAATCATGCATTAATGAAGTTGGTGACATGCTATTTTGCATCCTCTTCACCCTTGAATTTTTCTAACCTAGGCATCTCAAAATTCTTAGGATATGCAAGGCTAGGAACTAATGGGAACAATGGTTAGTTGTGTATTGTACTCAATATCGGTTTGTGCCCATTCGTATCTTGCTTCTCAAAGGATTTGATCTTTTTAGTGAGTGCTTGGAATGCCTTTGATGCAAGGAGTTCCTTTTCCTACAGGCCCACCCCCGGTGGTAATGGAGGTAACCCTTTATCCACTTGTCTTGTTCTATGCTCTTCCCTCCTATGAAGGGATTCAAAATTGTGATCCTGGTTTGTCATGTTTATCCTTTACCCAACATTTTGATTTTGTTCATGATTTGGGTGGTGGTTTCATTGTGGGATCTCTTGTCTAGTGCACCTTTCCTTTGGTGAGTCAGTGTATCCACATATTTTGTGATCATCACCATTTATTTGTAAATTGAGATGAGCTAGTTGCTCAGCTTGCTCTCTTAAATGCTTCTCATGTTGATGTAAAATTCTTTCTCTTTGTTTATCATGTTTGAGAGCCTCCACTAGCTCTCACTCTTTATGCAATGCATTTTCTAACCGTCACATGTGGTCAGCTTGCACTGTCATAGAAGACTCATGTTTTTTTTACTCTGTTCTTGTGGTTCTGATTCGTAGATTCCTTGAAGAGGTTTCCACTGTATCTTTGCTCTTGCTAGCCAATGTAACTTGTTCAGTGTGCTATATGTGGTGATAAGTGTCTTAGTGGTCAGAATTTGTATGAGCTTTATGGGGTCGCTTTGAAGCATCCCCAGGTTGAATGATGTGTTTAGTAGTCACACTTCATGAACTTCTAGATGCAAAATATTATGTGGCTATGGTTCTGGAAGTCGGTCTTGAATAAATTTGATCCCACTCATCCAATTGATCTTGAATAATTTGCTCTCTCTAAAATGTGTGTGACCCATGTGATTGATTTGCTTGGTTTGTTGTGCAGGGTCCATGCCTTTGCAACTCCATATGAGGGCTCTTACCTACTTTGAATTGTGCAACAAGGTTTATAACTATCTTCCCTCTATCTTTCCCATCATTAGGCTGATTTGAACTCTCAGTGTAATGAGATGTGCTGGGTATGGAACCTGATTACCTCTCTATATTGGAGATCTCGCTCACCATGGGAGGTCTCTCGACCATAATTTTTGTTATAAATTTTTTGACTTCTAAAAAAGGTTGTGGGTGTCATATATTTCTTTGAAAAATTAGGGTTAGGTTGATTACCCCAGCAATAAATAAACACACCAAGCAAAAAATATGATTATATCTTTTTAAGGATTAAATGTGTATCCTAAGAACTTGTTTTAGTGTGTTTCAGATGTGTTGTTGTTTTTTCTTTCTTGCTCTTGCTTTATATTTAGAATGAGGGGACTCATCCATAGTGGGAACCAAGAACACCCATGTCAAACATGATTTTCTCAAAAAGAGACTAGGATACACCGCTTAAATCCTAGTGGGGGGTTCGCCTAGCTCTTCCACTCTGAAACTATGATTGTTCCAATAGTGGGAGACAATTTGAGCATAAGTAACTTAGTACCACTTTGAAGAAGTTCCTTAATCCTTTTCTATGATAATCTAGGGGGAAATCCGGTGGAAGCAGATGAATTCCAACGTCATTGGAATGAATTGAGGGTTGGTGATGAAATCCAACTCCCCAATGTTTAAATGATACGTGTGTGTGTGGTGTTCATTTTAAGCTTGCATAACGTAAAATGCATCATAGAGTAGTAATGAATCTTTCTTATATGCCTAGTGCAAGATACATTTCAATTTTCAAAACTATGCATGAACTACTATGACTTGTATGGACACACTTTATTTCATGCAACTATGGCCTCTAGCAGGGCCTCAAAGCAAGCAAACAACATACAATGTCTAGCATGTTGTATTCTAGGGTAAAATTTTCAATCATAAGTCACTATCCCTAGAAACACCTAATGGAAATCTAAAATAATATCTAAGATATGAAACTTGCTTAATTCTTTCTTCTTTTATTCTTTCAATTCCCAAATAGAAATGTGTCTTAAGTTCACTGTTTTAGACAAACAAAAGCAAATAGGAAACTATAAAATACTAGAAAATTTGTACCAACCTCTAATACAGCTCAAAGAACCAAGGTTCTATCCTCTACTACACTCTAGTATTGATTGTTGTCGACCAGAGCGGCTGATTTATGACCACTGTTAGTAGGAGTGGCTAAGGCTGTTGGCTGCTGTCAATCAGAGCGGCTGATTTCTAACTGCTATAGCTCAGAGCAGCCAAACCTACACATAAATATAAGTCAGTTTATAAGCAAAAAAATGAAAAATTAGTGGAGTTCCCACCATGATCACCATCTGTAGCGACCTCAGGACGCACGCACTGCTTACTCTACTTGCAATAGTATACCCAAAATGAAATGAAAGACCATGAAAAGCATATAACATAGAAAATAACAAAGATAGATCCTTTTATTTGTATTGAAACTCAGTTACATGTTGTTTCCTCTTAGGGATACCCATTTCGATACAATAAATTACAAATGAGTAAGATATCCCCTCGCAAGGGGTGGTGCGCTTTCATAAGCTTCTCGATTCTACACATGGAAATATATGAGGGCTTACAGATGCCTCCTTCTCCAGATCTAGTTCCTAGAGGGATATTTGTGCTTCTTATTGTTGTGGATCTATCCTATGAACTTGTAGTCTTGCAAGCAATGAAATAACAACACACGCTTAGATGTCCAACATTGCCTCAGGTTGTTAGCAATAACTTTGATAATGAAAAGAAATATTCTTAATGAATGAAACTGGTTCTATGAATGCAAGTAAATGATGCAAGTCTATGCTAATGATAGGAAAATATGAAGAAAAACATAATATAAGAAGCTAATACCAAAACCCTAGACTAGGCCCACGGGCCACTGTCCAAGACAATGGCCGCTAGAATGAAACATGTTCTCTCGCTCCAAGGTTATGGATATTAAGCTTGTTACCAATGTTGAAATGGTTGTTGTTTTGTTCGGTGTGTTGAATACCTTATATATGGTAAACCCTTAATCATCTAGAACTTTATCGCTCCTTAAGGATGCTCAGATCTGCTCTCCAATCTGATAGGGCTTCACTATGTATGCTCTCCAAGAAAAGCTCTCTCAAATAATACTACTACAATATGATGAAGGTATCAAAATTTATGATTATGGATCCCTTGGTGCTCTTAGGCTTGTACTTTTTAAAGTGTGTGAAACCCTAGGTCTATGTTCAAAACCCTAGGATTGAATTCCTCATGCGTAGTGAATGTTAGGATGAGAATATTTTGTCTTTTCTATGTTTAAAGGCCTATTAATTGAAGTCTAAATTTGGACTTAAGTCTCCCATGTGATCTGGTCATGAGGGGGAATTAGTGCATGCAAACTACCACTTCCATCCATGATTGGGCTTATTGTTGATAAAATGCTTTTTATGGCTTAGCCGCTATCATTTGCAATGACTAATATTTGGTCGCTGTCATCTGTAGTGGCTAATTTCTAGCCGCTATAGCCTACGGTGGCCAGGATTTTGTCGCTCTAGCCTACAGTGGCTAAGCTTAGATGAGCTAAAACTACCATTTTGAGTGGTTAGGACCACTTTTTGCTCTTGGAAAGGTCTAAAATTGGACATATGGTCTTTAGATGTGCTCATATGAGTGGTTTCTTAAACATGACATGTTTTAGGTGTCTACAGGTAGATCTGTTGAGTTTTGGATAGATTTTTCTAGAAAAAAATCTCATCTTTCAGGATCCTCTACAAATTTTTACCTAATTCAGGTGATTCTTGGATCAATTTATGTGGAATTTGAAGAGCTTTAAAATAAGTGGTCATACAAAGGAATATGAATAGTATTGAGGAATATACGACCTTTTAAAGTCAACCATCTTGAACAAGGGTAGTGACAAATTTTCAAATCATGAATTTTTTGGAAGATAAAATTTGTTTGTTCGGGTAAGCAAGTCAGTTGCAATTTATTTTGTTTGGAAGACGGACTATAGATCTAGTTGTATATATGGAATTTTAGCTTCATATTTGGTGATATTCGATAGTGGTAGAGCTGGTGAGCTTTAGTAGTGATAGATATTGTGAGCTTCGACAATGGTAGATCTTGTGATCTTTAACAACAATAGATTTTATGGTATTTTTTGGATCCTATGGAAAGTATTCAAAAAGTGGGAGAATGTTGGAAATATGTTGAATGTTTTCCATGTTATTATGGCTAGGTTTTTGGTTAATATATTTGAACCCATGGATTAATACATTTTTGGGTTAATATATTTGAACCTATGGATATATATATATTTGGGTTAATATATTTGAATCAATGGATTAATATATTTGGGTTAATATATTTGAACCATGGATAAATATATTTGGGTTAGTATATTTGAACCCATGGATTAATATATTTGGGTTAATATATTTGAATCCATGGATTAATATATTTGGGTTAATATATTTGAACCCATGTTTTAATATATTTGGGTTAATAAATTGTAACCCGATTTTTATGGCCATGGTATTGTAAAACCCCTTTTTGTGTTATTGGTATATAAAATAACACTTGCATTAGGGTTTGGTGATGGTTAATGTCTAGACTCCTCCCAAGGGGGGGAATGAAATATGCAAGAAATGTAATCACAAGCGAATATAAAGAAAAAAGATAATATTGTATTGAAGATGGTCAAGTTTATACAATAAGGAAATTTTCTTGCTGGGGATTTTCCTGAAAGGCATTCCCAGGATAAATTCTTGTGTAATGTGTTCTTCTCTATTTTTTCTTTGATTCTACAATTACTATTTTTTTGAAATTTATTTATCGGGGTATCATTTCTCTTCATTAGGTCCTAGGTTGAAAATATAACAAATAAACCTCATATATTATGAATCAACATAACAATATTATCGAAATAGAATACTCACAATATTATTCATGAGTCAAATATACAATCTTGAGTTTTTCTCTACTTTTAGAGATGTATTTCATGGAAATTTATCTCCATAATATATTTTTAAAAGATAACTCTTCAAATTCTTCACTATTTCTTTCTAAATGACCTTTGCATTCTTATCTTACCACTTGCATATAAGACTCTTGGTATTCTAACATGACACATACATATCCTGCACATTCTTGTTTATGAAATAATGTAATATTCTCTAAATTCCATAGATTTCATTTAAGGCTTTTCCAAATTTGAGGGTAAAACTATAATATTTACTATAGTGTATTGCCTTTCCAAGTATGCTCATTTCTATGTATTACAAAACCCCATTTCAGCAAGGTGGCCAAGGTATTTTTAAATTCTATTTTAAATTACATGATATGCCCAAGCCCATTGTCAATGAGCATGATATTATCTTAAATAGTCACTTTTACAAGGAATTATTTCATATTAGTGATACTAAGTTGAGTATATACCTTTTTGTTCTTAATTGGATGTCTAAATAGAGATTGTTAATACATATTTCAGTACCTACCTTCATTGCTTTTCTCAAGATAAGCAATATCACTAGGTTTATTAGCTCTCATTAGCTAAACAGTGGTAGAATACTTTCTACCATTATTCTCTTAATATGTAGCCATTTGAAGAATGTTATGGTTAGAAATCTCCATTAGTGGTAAACTATGTTCCAAGGTCCTCCAAGGTTGCCCGAGTAGATGATTTATTATAAAAACAATGACTTGTGCTTAAACTTCTAAAATATAATTTAACTTAGGAATAGAATAACATGAAGTGGTAGCAGGATTCACGTCATTGTGAACAATAATTTACCATGGGGTACATGGTATTTTTGCGCTTACAACCCTATACACAATTATCCTTTAAGATCAAGTCTAGACAAAAATTGGTTTTTAGATTTTATGTACCCTATAATATATTTTTTTCACATTGGTGAGATGGAATATTAGTTGGAGCTTCCACCATATTCATGCATCCATATTTTCCTTCATGTGTCTTACCTTTAAAATATTATTGACCAAAAAGTGTAGTCCTAGACAAAGCTTACAATACTCAATGAAGAAGGACAAGTCACTCTCTAGCCAAAAGTAGTATTGCTATGATTTGGTCCTTGATTTGCTACCTCTTTGTTCACAAATTCTTCTTCTATGTAATTCATAGTGGTCACATTGGCCTTCACGGGGCTTTCCCTTTCTTCACCCTCACATCATAAACATTTTAGGTCTAGTCCAGTCCGATGCTCTGGAGTCAAGACAAGTTTAAACTTTATATATGAGCAAAAAATTTTATACTCTCCTCATATGATAAAGAGTATTCAGATGGAAAAGAGAGGAAAATGATCATTAAGCATAAAAATCATGGCAATAGAGTCCATTTTTGATATGCTAACCACACTGGAAGAGATTATCCATTATAGTGAATTTGCCCAAGACTGCTACAATGATATCGACTTTGATTTTTTATTTAAGTATTTAGGCAATTGTAATTACTACTTGAAGGAGATATTCTAGGGTGTTGGGATGTTTTATTACAACTACAAGGTCACCAAGTATATCTATGGTACACCCAACATAAATCTATTTAGTGTGTTTTAGAGGCCATGCATGAGAAGCTATAGAACAAGCACACCAACTATATGGGCTTCATTATTGTGGCAACGGATGAACAAGAGATCAAGTGGTTGGGATATTATGACATCATCGTGGTGTGTTCAGGTATAGTGATGCACATTGAGTTGATTTTTGACCTCATGGACTACCTAAGGTCGACAAGCCTTAACTACATGTACCTCCACACAGATATCAAGGTGAAATCTATATTTTTGAACCTATACATATCCTAGGATGAGGGCTACCAATTGTGAAAGAACAAAAACCAACATCATGTGGTAGAGAAATTAATATGCTTGGTGTAAAAATACAAGGTTGATCAACTGAGCATCATCATCATTGGTCACAATTTTGGCAACACTCAAGATCAGGTGGTAGAGGAGCTAAGATGTCTTGTGGCAGAATACAAGTATGAATAATTGAGGATAACCATCATCGACCATATTCTAGGTAGTGTCTAGGACCAAGTGGTGGATAAGTTGAGACACATGATGGTAAAATACAAGGGTGATCAACTGAGCATCACTATCATTGTCCATAGCCTAGGAAACACCCTCACCTTGGACCTATCTAGAGATTTCATGAGGGATGTTGTGGTCGTAACCAATAGTCAGATCAACTAGAATGAAACCCCTTATGCTCATATTTTTTATGTTAATATTCTAGTTATTTATTTCTTTATTATGATACATTGCATTTATTCATCAATCCCATTCTCCTAGTGTTATATTAATTTATTGACCTCTACTTTCATTATTCCTAAAATTATTTTAATATATTGATATTTTTGTTTAACAATGTCAGGCTTGAAGAAGGAGGAAATGTAAGTAGAAGTGGAGGATAGGTGAATTTTTATGACCCCATACTAACATTATTTTTGTAATTCTCAATTGCTTATGTAATGACCCATGTCCAATGTGGGAACCCATTTATATTATTGTTTTATAATATTTTTGTAATTGTATGTGGTAAGGCACCTAGATAAATGGTACTCTTTCATGTAACCATTATCAATAATGTAACCAATATTTGGTAGAAGATTCTATATTGAGTGGAATTTTCCATGTAAGCCAACTCTTGAGCTTAGGGTTAGGGTTGCATGAAATTATTCTTTAAAATATATGAAGCCATGTACAGATGTATCTTTTTGCAAGTTAATGAATATTGAAGGACTTTGCTCTCTCGAAGAAGCCAATGATTCAGAGTTATTATGTGAGATTGTTTTTATTATAAAATTAGTATTTGCATAGTGTTATTCTGATATTTGATGCATTTCAATTATTTTATATTATTTTATGTGAGTTTATTTTCAATACTAGGTTCCTAACAAGTGGTATTAGAGAGCTTTTCAGGACCAAGTTTTGTTGTGATTGTGACAATTCTAGCTTTCCCACTCCAACTATTAGGTATAAATTTTCTATGTTTTCTATTTTTTGTTTGTCCTTTATATAAAAACCGACAAAACAAAACAAAAAAAAATATTTTTTTAGTTTAGTAGGTTAGAAACCTTGTGTAGAGGGTTTTAAAATATTGTAGAGGAGTTGTCATTATTGGTTAAGCTAGATAGCCTAATAAATTTTCTATTGAAGTGAGGAGCAATCAGGATCCAATACCTAGGCCTTAGAAAACACCTATGCATAGAATCAATCTCCCACATATCTTTGGGTATTTAAGAAGACCATATAAGGTTAAACAAAATTTTATCCATTAGGAAGCTTTTCAACCTTGTATTATCTATAGTACATGAGATACAAGATCTTCAAGGATTACCCTATCATACTATTAGAGAGGTAGATAGTGTGCTCAAGGGTATGTGTGGAATCCTCTTTAGGTAGTGGCCTAAAATATTGGTATGAGCATTATTATTTGTCACTATATAATAATAGACGTCCTATGGGTATTACATACTCCTTTTCCTAATGTACCTTGGTTTTATATAAAATTTCAATCTGAAAAAACAAAACCTCCTTGTTCTACTAAACCTGCAAATTTCCCCCACATAAGTGAGCATACTAAGGAAGACTTCCCTATCAAAAAAAATTGCATGCACCTAACAACCATGATAGAGTATACAAGTGTGTGACAATAAAAAAATTATTTCAATAACATTCAGGTCAACGAGTAAAAGTCATTTCAATGGAAGTACAATCAAGTAAATAGTGGTAGTAATAGTCATCTATAATAGTAAAAAATTATAGGATTACTAGTGACAAAAATATAATTGACAGTGTCAGTGACTACATAGCATAGAAAATCTCAGGGTCAGTATCTAAATAGTGTCTGTAATCATAGTACAGGTTATAGGGATAGAGACAAGATAATGACAGAAGTGGTCAGTAGTCAGAATATATAGGGTAGAGACAAATGACATAGTATCCAAATTTTAAATCTAACCTTAAGGGAAGAAACTAATCTCAGCAATAGACTCATCAAACCAACATTAAAAAAATTCTAGGGTACCCAAAACTAGTGTTGTGGGATAAACTCATTGTGATCGCATTATTGAGCTGATTAGTTTGATATATAGCATCCAAAAACTTTTTGGACATATTACTAAAAATAGTAACCCTTGCAATCACACTTCTATTTTTCGCAAGTCACTACTAGTCATTTAAATCTCACCAAAATGGTTGCTAAAACTCATGGACATCAAAAAGAGATGGACCAAACCACCTTATAACCTGATACAATCACCAAAAAACTTAGTACTATCCTCTAAGAAAATCAAGCATTATGAGAAGAATTTAAACCTAACTACGTTACCTCCAAAACAGAAATTCAAGAACAAATTTATGAAGTGGAGTCTAAGATTAAAACTAGCCCACAAGTTTTTGAGTATCATGATACTGAATAGTTAGGATGAGGAAAAGGACCTCATAGGAAAATATAATATTTTTATACCCATTTTGACCATGATACTACCTTTAGTATGCCTAAGTTAGACTTTCCTAAGTTTAGTGAGAAAGATGCAGATGGGTGGTTATGTCATCTTGAACAATTCTTCCAACTCCACAATATCCCTAGATATTATTGGGTCAATATGGCTTCTTTCAATCTTGAATCATAAGCTTTAAGTTGTACCAATGGATTCAACATACCATTATCAATCCTTCTTAGGAAATTTTTGAATCATAATTACTCACTCACTTTAGCCCTATTGAATATGACAATTTTCAAGGAGCACTAACCAAGCTGAGACAAACTTCTATAGTTTAGGATTATCAAGCCTAGTTTTAAAAATTAGCTAACAAAACCAAGAGATTGAATGAAGGATTTTTTATGAGTTGCTTCATCAGTGGTCTAAAGGATGATCTTCAAGTTGAGGTTAAGATGTTTAAATTGTAAACAATGATGTAGGCCATAATCCTAGCATGGTTGGTTGAATAAAAACTTTTAGCTCAAATGAGGACACCTAAATTTCAACCAATCAAACCCTCTTTTCCTCCCAAGTTCATAAGCAATCAGGAAAATAAATCTACTCTCTCAAAACACTTGATTATCAAGGAAATGGATGCTTGATAATCCCAAGGATTGTTCTATAATGGTGAAAAATATGTTATGGGGTATAAGTGTGCCTAAAAGAACTTATTTCTAATAGATGTAGAGGAACCCACAAGTAGTGACCACAATTATGATCAAGTAGACACAATCAAAGAAAAATCTCAAAATAAATAGGAAATACATGAAAAACCTGCATCAAAAATTTTGGTACACACTCTTGCAAGGATTAATACACCACAAACCATAAAAATTATGGGTTTCTTCAAAGACCAACATCTTATAATCCTTATTAATTCAAGTAGCACACACAACTTTATTGATCCTCAAATTTCTAAGCAAGCCAATTGTTACATACACACATGAAATTCCTTTGAGGTTATGGTGGAAAATGGAGGGACCTTACCTTGTAAAGGAATATTTCATAATGTTAAATTGAAAATGGGATATTATGAGCTCAAACAAGATATTTTTTCCCTTCAATTAGGGGATGTGATGTTGTGTTAGGTGCTCAGTGGTTGGGTACCTCGGGCACCATCTCATGGAAGTTTGTAGAATTATGGATGCATTTTTCATATAATAGACAATCGTACACTCTTCTTGGTTCTAAAGTAGGGCCTCCTTAGATTATCAGTTCAAGTCATATAGAGAATTGGCCCTACCATTGAAATCCAAGCTCCACACTATTTTTCATGTCTTCTCTCTCAAGAAGGTTGTGTAAAATCATGTACAAGTTCAATATACTCTCCCAAAATTGAATGAATAAGATTATATATTGCTTGAGCTAGAATAATTGTTGGATTGTAGGACACGCATGCTTCACAACCACATGCTTCACAACAAAACCATTATTGAGGTCCTTTTTCAATGGCATGGTCTACAACCAAAATGTGCTACATGGGAGTCTTTCCACCAACTCCAGCATTAGTTTCCTCATCTACAAATTTGAGGAAAAATATTTTTGAAAGGGAAATATATGTTAGAACCCCATCCTAACATTATTTTTATAATTCTCAATTGCTTATGTAATGACCCAAGTCCAATGTGGGAAACCACTTATATTAGTATTTTGTAATACTTTTGTAATAGTATGTGGTAAGTAAGGCACCTAGACAAGTGGTGCCCTTTTATGTAGCCATTATCAAGAATGTAACCAATATTTGGTAGAATATTATAGCTCAAGTGGTATTTTGCATCTAAGACAACTTTTGAGCTTAGGTTTAGGTTTGCATGAAGTCCTTCTGAAGCTGCAAAATAGAACAACACCAAACAATATACTAAAGAAGTGAATAAACAAGAAAAATGACACAAATGATTGCAAAAAAATAAACTTTATCATTATCATCGGTGGATCTCTTGTATAACAATTAAATGTACCCTAAATAGAGGGTTTACAATGCTTATTATTCGATAGAATAATTACAAGACACTAAGGTTCTCTTAAAATCTAGTTTAACAAATAAGGGTGGTGTATTCACACTCGATTTGATCCCAACAGTGTGGTGAGTGGGCTTTGTTATCCTATGTAGGACCACTCAATGCTTCAATAACTACCAATGATATTCTTCTTAAATCTACATATAACCAACAAACAAGGGTTAATAATATCTGTGAGGGATCCACTGTGTAAGACCCTTAGAAATGAAATCAAATAAACTAAAAACACTAGTTACATAAATGAACTATGATAAAATATGAGAATACTAAAATAATTGTAAAATAAATGTTAACCTTGTTTATGCTGAATTTTTATCTTTTGTTTTTAGTCGTTGTTACAAAAACTGGTGTATAGATGCCCTAGCAACACCCAAGGGGTCGCATGGTTGCAAAATTGGGGTCTAAAATGCTCGTGGGCACTTGGTATTGGTGAGAAGTTCCCAAGGGTGCTCAGGGATGGCATTAAGTGCCTAGAGGCATTTAGGAAACTCGAAGGGGTATTCAAGAGTTAAAATAGAGGCTACAAAAGCAGATATGCTTCGCACAATGGGGACAGTGGTAGATGTAGAAACGAAGGCGAAGATGTGAAGGTGATTTTGGAAACTTGTTAGGGATCAAAATACTTAGGAAAATAAGGGACCTAGGGATAGAAAAATCAAGTGTTAGGGGTTGAGTCATCAAAATGAATCCTCTTTATAATATTTCCTAGGTCATGTTAGGGTTTCAACGACACAATTTGTGTGGTCAATATTAAAACATGATGGAGGGTGGATATTAAATCTGGGTAGATGGTATGGATTAAGGTGGATTGATGGCTAGGATTAGAACAATATGGATGGATGAGATTAATTAACACACATACACACACATATATATATTTATTAAATATATATAAAATATAATATAAAAAATATTATTATTTAAATATATATAAATATATATAAATAATGGGTAAATGTAGTAGGAATCTATGGATGGATGACAAGTGGCTATATTTTGGTGTCTAAAGATGCCCCTTTTTGTACCATGTTGTGTGAAAAACAATGTGGTGAAAAAATACGAGACACCTGGTTTGGCCTGATGATGAAGCAACTTTGTTGGAATGTGAAGATGAACTTTGAAGATAAAATAATTCTAATTATGTAGCTTACCCCCTCAATTGGAAAATGAGTTACGAATTAATATCATAAGCCAATTTATACATGAGTTTAAATTATTGTGCAAGTGTATGATGTGATTTTGGATGATATGAATGATGTAAATATGATGTCATTTTTTCCCCAACGATGAAAGGTGGTTGTTGTAAAATGTGTGATTGACTCTATTTTTGTCCTAATAGAGAAAATGGGTTTTTTCCAAGTGTATATGCCATGATCATGTAATATGTATTCTATTGTAGTAAAATCAAAGTCAAATTTGGTTGCCCTAAGTTTGAGGTGATTCCATACTATCGAATAAATTATCGTATGGCATCATTGAAATGCAATATGATGAAAATGCAAAAATTAAAAATAGTCAACTTTGAAGGGCTAGCTAGTGACTGTTAGTGAATTCCTACAGTTGTAACCAATCACTCTAGCTAATTCCAATAACCATGATGACTATAAAGGAAAAATGAATTATGAGATTATGATTTTTTCTATGTTTCAGGTCCCATGAACTAGGGCATCAATGACAGCTTTTGAGCAAATTAATCTTGGTATTATTTCACTCTAAAGGTGAGGTACCAAAGGTGATTTTGTTTTTGAACAAAGAGATATGGAATTATGAAAATGACTAATTTTCCTTATGGTGATTTACTCATATTACTAAATTGCATGGATACCAATTGCTACAATCACCAAGGAGATACAACATACCACTAGGTACGAGGTTCACTTCAATGTGTTTGTGAACGTGGAAAAAATATGCAATGATATGATTTATGGATGACAATGTTGATGAAATGAGAATTTTTATGATGGGAAATGCATTGATGATTGAATTGGATGATTTTGTGAAATTTGAAATTGATTTGGGGTATTCTGGAAGTATTTTTGGTCAATTTTATGCCTTTTGGGTGTAAGTGAAAGTTAACCCTCCAAATCAACTCATATTATTATAAAATTAAATGCAATGATGGGATGTTTAATGGGGATGATAAAAATGGTTGTTTTTTGAAAATTTGGACTGTTTTGATGCATTTTGTAACTTGAAATGTGATTTTTATGGATTTTGATAACAAGAAAAATTATGTGCCCAAATCAATTTTGGTTTTCATTAAACATGATATTATGATGAAAATGATGTATGGATACAATTTGGAAGAATTTTATGGAGTTAAGCTACCTTTTTGGATCATTTTTATCTTTTATCAATTTTGATGCCAAACATCGATGGGTGTTTGATGCTCCCCAAATGTGGGAGTGCATTTCAATGCACCAAGAAATACCCATGGGTGTTTCAAGGTGCCTGAAACAACTACAAATAGCCTGTAGAATAGAAATCAAGTTCATTATTGTGCTTGCCAATTTTAGAAGTTGCATATGAGGTAATTGAGTGGAGTGAGTTAGCTAAGTGGTGCAAAATCTATGGCAATGGAGGGTGTGGATGTGACAATGGAAGCAGATGTGCGGTATGCAAATGTAAGTTCTTTTGAAAATCCTTTTATTCTATGCAAACAAAATTATTGTTTTTTATGTATACGTATGTACCATTATTGTTTTGTGTTGTGTTTTAGCTGAGGATTTTGGAGGCTCGACATCGATTCTTGCCTGTATCCCTAGGATGATAAATATGTTGAGTGACGAGGAGTGGAAGTGTCTAGAGGGTGTGGGTCTAGCAGGGGTAGCCTAGATAGATGTGGTGAGGGCTAGTGAGAGGTATCTCTCTACCTTAGCATAGATATAGGATATAGATAGGGAAAATTTTAGCTCCCTATTGGTGAGATCATAGTTACGCTTGAGGATGTATGTTGCATCCTCAAGTTACCAATGGAGGGGATTCATATCGAGGTTTGAAATGATAGGGGAATAAATATGAGACATATGCTTGGAGATAAGTGGTAGGATGTGGAGGTGACATGTGGAGGGATATCCTACTTGTTCATATATACAAACAAGATGTTGGATGCCCTACCTACTTTGGTGATGTTTGTGTTAGCCAATATAGTGGTCCCAAATAGTACTGGTTGTCATTTCCATTAGAACCTGATAATATTGGTGAGCGATATTTTTTCTACACCTCAGGTGTATGCATGGTCTCCTACATTATTGGTGTAGTTGTACTGGGATCTTTATGAGATGAGGAGGTATAATAGGAAGGGATTGGGGGGTATTTTATTACTGTAGTGCTAGGGATGGGAGCACTTTAATGTGTCTTGGCTTGAGGTTCTACTAGTTGTAGGATTGGATAGGGACCAATCCTATATTAGGATATGACCAATAGCAGAGGAGGTGCAATTGAGTCATCATGTTTGGATGAGTCATTAGTATAGGGATTAGTGGGCTATATTGAAATCAACCTAGGTGATATGAATTCCATGGAGGGGTGCCATGTAGATAGGATATGGGGATCAACTATGAAGGATTCGACAAGCTAGGTGAGTAGTTGGGAGGTATTGTAGTGAGGTGGAGTACATCCAGTTTTCACGGGTGTTACAATAGTTTGAATTGAGGTAGAGAGTTCTTGAGGCACTAGTGCTCTATAGGAGGCATCGAGAGGATATGGGTTTACCCTATACTGAGGCATGGAGGGTAACCTATGAGGATGAGGAGGAGATAGATCTTCTCAATGTGGATGATGTGGGGACTACTATAGAGTATGATGTATGGTTCATTACATAGGCACCATGGGTACGGAGTCCAATAGTGGATGTAAGGTATGGGGATGGGGATGAGTTAGAGGCTAAGGAAATCGATGAGGCTCCTAAGCATCGAAGGCACCTTTGATATAGCAATAAAATTAGGAAGGCTAATGGTGTATAAGGGTAGAATCCATATAGTGGAGGGGATGGAGGAGGTAGGGATGATGTGGAGGAGATTTTGTATGGGCCTCCAAGTTAAAGTGAGTACAATTGAGTGAGTATGGAGCAACTAGTAGTAGAGCATGATGTGATGGTAGTGGCTTGGGATGCTATTATATCATATTAGGACATATATAACTTGCTTATGAGCAGAGTTGGAGGTATGGTTGACTACACGTGGAGGCGAGGATAGGATCATGAGGCTCCAAGTAGAGCTGCTAGAGAGGGACCATTATCAAAGACATGACATAGTGAAACTTTGAGCTTGAGAGGGATATATCTATTTGTTGGAGGATCAATTGATGGAGCACCATATTGGGATTCCAAATCCACCTTCTTCATATGTATTCGAGTTTGATAGGCATAGTGAGTCTAGGTATAGCTCTAAGTCTAGGGCTCTATATAGGTCATAGGGATCCTCTTGGAGATGTTAGCTAGTGCTTAGATGAAATTTTTGTATATGAGCCTTGGTGCTCCATTGTATGTAGCCCTTGGGCACTCATTATATATGTGATATATATAAATATATACATGGCTTATACTTTTTGTGTTATGCTTTTGTGTGAATGCATGTATTCATGAATTATTAATGCAATTATAATGTGTATGAATGGAAATGAACTAATGCACTAATGATCATTCGTAGTTTAGATATTTCTTAACCATGTTTAGCATTGTTGCTTACTCAGGGGCACCAAACTTGGTGGCATATGGAATTAAAGACTCGTGAAATGAAATGGATATTGACATGGAAGAAGATATGGATGTTGATATGGAATAACTTACTATTTTGTAGAGACTCAAACATACTAGTGATATCAAACAAACTCACAAAATACTACCTAATTTCTTTAAGACCAAATGTGTGTGCAGTGAATTCATTTATCGAATAATGAGCATAGTAATGACTCGATGTAATCAATAACCAATGTGTGTGCAAGTGAGTTAATTAACCCATATTGAGTAAATTGGATGAAACCTATTATGGAGAAGACCAAGAAACTAGCTTTTCCTTATGTGCGATCAGAGGTTTCTTTTAAAAATACATGTTACCACGCATGAGCGTATTCCACTACCAATCAAGTGTCTATATCTTCGAAGGATATTAAATCCAAATTCTAAGATTTTTTATCTCTAAGCTTTGGGGATGACTACCTAGTCATCTGACTGGAAATGTAGTATGGTCCTTATAGCTTGAGGGTCAATGGTGTGTGATGTGTACAATATTTAGAGTTTTTATAGGGGTTTTACCCTGCAATTTCTTTTATTCTAAATTTGTGATAGTGGTGAAAACTACTATTTTTGTGGACTATTTTTCCTAATGGGACAAGCAAAGATTACCCAATTCACTTCAATGTGCAACCCAAGTATGGTGTTATCTCTCTTTGACGCAAATATTTTTAAGATGTGTATATGTGTTTGGTTCAAGAATGTTTAGAGTAAATTCTTATAACTTAATATTTTCTTAGTGAAAATGTGTCTTGGTACTAAATAAAACTCAACATGTATTTGGAGGTTGCCAGAAACACTAGGAGTGGCTGGGTTACTAAAAATACCAAGGAATTATGGACATGTGGTTTGTAAATTATAATTTGCATTTATGTAATGATGTAATGACATGGATGGTGATTTGTGGGTGCCCTTGATTAAGGAAAAAAAACTTTGTTTGACCAATTATTATCTACAATGAATAAATGATCTCTATTGTGATATGTGAAATGTGGATGTGAATACAATGTATGAAATACAATGTGTCAAATGCAATGTGTCAAATGCAATGTGTCAAATTAAATGTGTGCAATACAATTTGTTTTCGTGTATTAGCCATGTATATATACATATATAAATCACATTAAGCATAGAATACTCTCAAATGGATAATATTATGTGGTTCAGGTTCTTCCACTCCCTCTATACTAGCAAGCCTATAAGTTCCTTTACGCACTTTTTGAGTGATAATGTATGGACCTAACCAGTTAGCCATAAATTTATCATGAATATGTGGTACTGCATTAGTGTTTTGTTGATTCTATTTAAGAACAAGATATACTATTTTTAATTTTAGTAGATAAACTTTGGCATTGTAAGCATGCTTTATACGGTCTTGATAAACTCATAAATTCTCTAAAGCATTGACTCACCTCTCATAAAGAAGTGTAAGTTGGTTAAGATGTGATTATATAGTAGTATCATCATCTATGAATTCCTACAAAGAAATTAGTGAGGGGATCTCAAGCTCAAGAGGTATAATTGCTTCAGCTACATAGACCAATGAAAATTATGTTACCCCAATCAGTGTGTAGTGCTTGTTTGATAAGCCCATAATGCCAAGGGAATTCGTGTATGCTAATATTTATGATTTTTGTTAACAAGTTCATTTAAAATAGCAATTAATTTCTTGTTGGTAGCCTCAAATTGTCCATTTTCTTGTGGGTAATAAGGATTCGATAAGCTGTGTTGAATATTATATTTCTCACAAAGTGTTTGAACATACTTGTTCTTGAAATACTTGCCATTGTCAAAAATTATTTTTGAGGGAATACCAAAATGATAGATGATATGATGAATTATTAACTCCGAAATTCTTGGTAATATCATACTGGTTAGAGGAATTGCCTCAATCCATTTTGTGAAGTATTCAGTGGTTGTGATGATGAATGTATGTTATCCCAAGGAAGGAGGCAAGATTTTACCAATTAAATAAAGACCCCATTGTGAAAAGGGCCAAAGGATTTGAATAGGTTGTAATGCTTATGATGGTACATGAGTTAAATTAGCATGCTCTTGAATTAAATTAGCTATGACCTAACGTTTAATGGATTTTTGGATGATGAACTCAAGATCAAATTCAGTAATAAGCATTATCCATTTAGTGGTGTGGTTGTTATTGTAAGTGCAATATATGATATACCATAGAGTATTTTCTCTAGCTATGACATATATGGTGTGACTAAGCATGTAATGTTGGAGTTTCTTAGTGGAAAAAACCACTGCTAAGTTTATCTGGTTTCATAGCTTACCAATGTTCAACTAATGTAATAGACAACTTGTTCTTGATTGTTTTCATTATTTTATGCAAGCATTGTACCTAATGCAAAGTCCATTGCTAAAATATAAATATAGAATGCAAGCCCCAAATGATGAGGAGCTAATACTGGTGGAGAAGCTAGGTATTTCTTAATATCATCAAATAATTTTTTGCACTCATCTATCCATGAAAATGACACCCCCTTTGTAGTAGGTGATTGAATGACCTGCATTTATCAGAAAGTTGTATAATGAATCGATGGATTGATTGAATATTTCCTTTTAAACTACACAATTCCTTCAATTTTATTTGGGGATGCATGTCCATAATGTCCTTGACTTTATTTAGTTTGAATAACATAGGCTTATACTAAGGGGAGGTGAACAGTATAAGATCAAGTTTTACTATTCTTTCCCAGATAATATTATTCAATATTATCAATGGCAATATAAATAACAGTAATAAAAGCAATGCACATATCATCACACACAAGAGAGACATAAATTTAACATGGATCACCCAATGTGGGCTACTCCATGGAGAAAATATTTCTTCTAAATTTTCTCAACAAATCTCTTGGGAATCAATTCCCTATTATAATATTTATGGACCTCTATCCAAAGGAGACACCAATCCCCTATGCTCTAATTTGTGGATATCTCTCCATAGGAGAACTCTATCCCCTATCTCTATTTTATGGAGCTTGATCTAGGAGAACTCTATCTTCCAAACTGGTTCATGGATCTATCTCCACAAAAGAACTCTATCTTCCTAGTTGATTCATGAGAACTCTTTCCCCTTTGATTTTGTTTGTGAATCTCTATCTATAGGATAACTCTATCCTCTTTGATTTGGTTCATGAATCTTTGTCCATAGGAGAACTCTATCTCCTTTGCTCTGTTCATGGATCTCTATCCATAGGATAAATTTATCCCCTCTACTTTGGCTAGTGAAATTATAGAAGACTTCTACCCCCACTACTATGGATTGTGGATCTCTCTCCATAGGAGATATCTATCCCCTATACACTTGTTGTTGGAAATTTATCCACTAGAGACATCTATCCTCTTAGATCTATCACCTCCAAATCTTGCTCTCAACTTTATCTCAAATCTACACCAAAATCTATCCCATGTCTAGCACAAATTTACTCTAACTTTACTCACAAATTTACACCAAAACTCTATCCCAAGTCTAGCACAATTCTTCTCTATCTCTACTCAAAAATATATACCAAAAATATCCCAAGTCTTATATCAATACTTGCTAAAATTTACCTTCAATCCTTCTCAAATACTTGCTCAAATATACCCTCAAGACTTCTCAAAGACTTGGTCAAATTTACCTTTAATGTTGCTCACAAAACTTGCTCAAATCTACCTTTAATGCTGCTCACAAAACCTACTCAAATATTTTCAAATTTTCCATACAAACACAACTTAAATCTCTTTCATAAAAGCTTTCATCACATAGACAAATTCTACTTAGAATTCATTTTACCTTTGGAACATATAGAGAACGATACGCTCTATAAAAATATCAATATGTTTCATGCTCACAAATATTGTACTCAATTAACCAATCTCTTTCTCTTGCAAAATACTTTTCAAATAAAATTAAAACAATGTATAACAAAATTGGTCTATCTTTCTTGCAAATTTCTCTCAAATATAAATCACACCAATTCACAATTTTCCCTTAAAAAAATGATCTCAAACACTTTCACAATTGCTTTCAATATCTCTCAATCAATGATCAAAAGGTTTCACAATAATTCACAAACTCTTCTTCAAACCTAACACTAGTTCACAATCTCTAGCACAAATGTCGCAATCTCTTTCAACAATGGAATCACACTTGTTCTCAAACTCTATCTCAAATATTTCCAACACCATTCAATAATTAAATACAAACCCTAATACAATTGTTTCCATTTTCTCTAAACAATAGATGCACATGTAGATATCAACCCTAACTCAAATATTTTCAACAATGCTTACCAAATAATCCTTTTATCTCTACCTTATGTTTCAGAAACATTTACTCAACAAAAATACTTAAATAAAGAATGATGTGCTCATACCTCTCAATTTTATCTTATGGAGATATGTCTTCAAAACCTATCTCAATATGTCTTTCTTATTCCACTTTCAAGGGTTAGTTATCATAACACTTTTCAAACCAACCATAACATCTTTACTCAAAATTTGATCATAAAAATATTTAATACTTTGATCATCACCAAGCCCTCTTAATGTTTCTCTTTTATAAAAAAAGTACACACACAAATTTAAACCATAACAATACCTTATCACTCCTACTTATAACATCCACTTCTAATGCAATATCACAATTTAATACCCTATGGCATACATCAATTTATTTTCAAACACCTTATTTCTCCTTTCCTTTTAAAATTATATTTCAAATTTATAAAACATAACCTAATTTTAATATATCATAATGTCCTCAAAATATTAAACTTCATATCATTGTCCTTATGTCTCCCTAAACAATATACTAAGCACTTTTAATTTCTAAAATAAAAAAAAGTATGCCTCCCTTGTTAAGAACTAAACATATGTCAACATTAAATATTAAAATTTATGTCCTTACTCATGTCTGCCACCAATGCCACTGAGATTTTAACACTCAACCTCATAGCACCAATGCTCTATCACGAGCTAGAGTGCTAACTGGACTAGCCCCTCCAATTGGAACAAAACATGTGCCAATCAACCTTTATGCATTCTTGTATGTTTGAAGAAAATCACAAAACTTCACTACCATAGGGATTCAAAAATATGACCAGTATTTTGTCGTGCCTTATGAAGGTTCCGCCTACTACTTGGGCTACCAGCCTTAGCTGAAATCAAAAACTAGAACTTTCCCTATATTCATCATCTCTTTCTCAAAAATCGTCCACTATCTATTCCCTTGGTATTCCCCTTCAATGAATGACACTGCACTCTATGAAATCAATCAATGTGCTCTCTCTTAGACTTTGAAACATGATTTTTGTCCTCCTTTAATATGCATTCCATCATTTTTCTATGGCATCAGCTCATCTTTTATTTTCCACATTTAATTTGAATTTTGGCACTTTTGGAAAAGTCTAATCTAATTTTTATTTTTGTCATAATATTTAGCCTTGGTGTTAAATATTTATTTATTATATTATTTAACCTTGGAGTTAAATAATATTTTTGCCTATTGTCCTTTGTCAACTTAATTTCTTTTTGAGACCCTTGTCAATGCACTTCCAATCCTCCTTTTAATGAATTATTTTTTTCTTAAATATTATAATATTATTTCTTTTCTCTTAAACCATGGGCATAAAAATTGGGCCTTCAATATTTAACCCATCATTTAGAACTTTGTCCTAAACCTCTTTGTTTTATAATATAAAATATTATAACCTTTCCTTTTTATCAATTTTCTTGCATTGGGATGAACTTTGTCTTGCATCTTTTAAACCTTATCTTATTGTCATACCAAACTATCTTTGGCATCAATGACAATTAATGGCATCAAAATTTGACATCAATCCTTTGACATCAATGACAACACATTTACTCAAAATTTCCAACCATCTCCCCTTTTGTCATTGATGGTAACCCTTTCTAAAAAATTCTTTTCCACTATTAGATTTCAAATCTGCTCCTCTTGAGAAACTTCTACCCCAAACAAAATGCTCTCTCCCTTACTCAAATCTCTCCCCCTTTGACATCAATGACAAAGGGAATATTTTGGGGCTAAAAATAATACTCTTAGATCAACCCCCTCCCCACGTCATCTTCTTGAGGTGATTAATTTTAGGGTGGAAGTATCTCTACTCCCAACATACAATGCTCTTTTTCTTTGTCAACCTTCTTTTTCAACATACCCTTTTGATTCTTTTGAGTGTCCCTGTTCTTGCTTATCTCTGGAAGTTCTGGAAACTCTATTCTACACCACTTGGCCTTGTGCCCAAGATTATTGCATTTGTAACACTTAATGTTATAGTTCTTGGAATGTGCAAATATCTTGAATTTCCTCTTGGTGAAGCCATAATCATTTCTATCATGAACCCTATAGTGGATTGCTCTATGACCAAAGTGATTACAAGAGTAGTAATACCCTTGAAAGAAATATTCATATTTGAATGAGTTGACATTCATTTTAGTGAGGTCATATTCCTTTCCATGAGTCATGTAATGCATAGCTTTGTGACCAAATCGATTACAATAAAAATGTCCTTTGAATAAATCTTGTATTGAACCCTCTGCTCTCTTAGTCCTTTCTTTTCCTTCTCTGTGATGATCCCTGTTTCTTATTTGTACATTATTTCCTTTATTTGTGAAGCTTATATTCATCAACTTATCATCATAAGTCTTTATTTCTTCTTCTTCTTCTTTTGAGCTTGAGCTTGACCCTTCTTCTTGTTTTCCTTGTTCTTCTTCAAAACCAAGTCTTGTTTTGATATATGAAGATATTTGTGAAATAATAATTTTATCCAAAGTCTTTGAACTTTTCCCAAACCTATGTAGCTTGTCCTTATATTATTTCACTTATATCCTTTATTTTTTTTAAGCGAAAAACCCCTTGCGGGGACACCTTGGTCTGAGAGACCATGAACAAGGGGTTCTACACCGTCAAAGTCACCCGGGAGTCGCACCCGACCCTGCCCGCACCAACATTATCAATTGGATTTTGGATACCAAAATCAGATTTTTTGTAGGGTGGAGATTTGAACCTGGGACCTCCCTTGGAGGATTGCCCTCTCCTCTCCAACTCACCTACAACACCTGGGTACTTTCACTTATATCCTTACTGAAACTACCTCATGTTCTAATCTTTCAGATTCTAACTCTTTTACCTCTAACTTTTCAACCATGAACTCTTAAACTCAACTTGCCTTAGCTTTTGTGTTTTTTAGGTCTTGTAGAAGCTTTTATTTTTCTTCCTCATGTTCTTGAACTTGAGCCTTTAGTCTTGAATTCTGCTTCTAAAATCAATTGTGCCTTCCTCTTCATTTTCTAAATCTTTTCTACTTCTTAGTCTCTAAGAGCATCTTCATACTTTTCAACTTTATCTTCAATAGGAGCATCTTCTTCTTCTATTGCCAAAAATATAATCTCTTCTTCTTCACTATCTGATAATATTTCATCACTATCACTTGAAGCCTTTCTTGCCTTGTTAACATAAAAACCCTTCTTTTGACTTTGAAAGAACTTCTTTTCATGTTTGGATTTTCCTCCTTCATTTTTCTTATGATCCTGTTTCTCTTCACTGCTACTGCTTTTGTCTTCTAGAAAATTAGATGCATAGTGACCAAAACTACTACAATTAAATCATTTTACAGTCTTCATACCTTTGTGCTAAAGAACATATGCTTATACTAATAGGGGAGGTGAATAATATAATATCAACTTTTACTTTTCTTTCCTAAAAAATATTATCTAATATTATCAATGTAAATATCAATAGCAGTAATCAAAGCAATGCATAAATCATCACACACAAGAGAGACATAAATTTAACGTGGTTCACCCAATGTGGGCTACTCCTAAATTTTCTCAACAAATCTCTTGGAAATCAATTCCCTATTACAATATTTATGGATCTCTATCCAAACAAGACACTAATCCCCTATGCTCTAATTTATGGATCTCTCTCCATAGGATAACTCTATCCCCTTGATATGTTTCATGGAACTTGATCCAAAAGAACTCTATCTCCTCAACTAGTTTGTGGATCTCTCTCCATAGAACTCTATATCTCCAGTTGTTTCATGAATCTTACTCCACAGGAGAACCCTTTTCCTTTACTTTGGTTCATGGATGTCTCTCCACAAGAGAACTCTATCCCCTCTACTCTTGATTTGTGGATCTCTATCCATAGAAGAACTTTATTCCCTCTGCTTTGGCTAGTGAACTTCTAGAAGACTTATATCCCCAATGCTCTAGCTTGTGGATCTCTCTCCATAGGATACCTCTATCCCCACTACTTTGGTTTATGGAACTCTATCCACTAGAGACATTTGTCCTCTCTACTCTATCACCTCCAAAGTCTAATCTCAAATCTATCTCAAATTTGCATTAAACTCTATCCCAATTCTAGCATAAATCTGCTATAACTTTACTCACAAATATGCACAAAACTCTTTCTCAACTCTAGCATAAATCTGCTCTAATTTTACTCACAATTTTGCACCAAAATTTATCCCAAGTATAGAACAAGTATGCTCTAACTTTGCTCATAAATTTACTCTTAATTTTATCTCAAATTTGCCCCAAGTCTTAATGCAAAACTTGAACAAATTAGAAATCAAACCTGCTCTCAATTTTATTTCAAATCTACCCCAACCCTTAACACAAACATTGAACAAATCAGCAATCAAACCTGCTCTCAATTCTATTTCAAGTATTCAGAAGACTTTCTTAAATCTACCTTCAAGTCTTCTCAAAATACTTGCTCAAATATGCTTTAACTATTTCCAAATCTTAGGAATTTGAGGTGAGGATTTGGCCCCTTGGAGCTCTGGCGATTTGGCAGGAATTCTTCTGATCTGTCGGAGGCCGAAGCTCTTGGATTCTGGCTCGCGGCTTCTTCCCGGATCTCTGTTGGTTTGACCTCGTTCCCCTCTGCAGGCTCGTTCGTTTCCCAGGGAGGGCCCCATGGGGTCTCCTCCAGGTTCTCTTGACGGGAAGAAGAGCTCTTATGCCGAGATTCTAAAAGAAAATTTTGCGTCTTCTTCTGATGAAGCCCAGCGGGGTGCTTTCCAAGCGCTTCTCAAGAATGTTGGCAAGGGTTCTTCTGCAAACAGAATTAATGGATGCCTCCCGCAATCAGCTTCCAGACCTAAGATAGTCATAGAACCAAAGATGGTTGAGGATACGATCACCTACCGTGCTAACCATGACTTGATCTGCAAATTCATGGGAATCCGACCCACTTTGCACTTTCTGCACACCTGGGTTAGACAGAACTGGGAACCTATCGGTGAGTACTCCTTATGGCCTATAAGCAACGGGTATTTCATTATTAGTTTCTCTTCTCCGGTAGATAGAAACAGAGCATTTGAATCCGAGAAGAGGACCCATGGCCCGGCAGGGTTATTTGTCCAACCATGGAGAGTGGGTTTCGATCCTCGCATTGAGCCCACGGCTGTTCCAGTGTGGATCCGACTGTACGCTCTCCCGATGGAGTTTTGGGGCGAGCAGATTCTTGAGATGATTGGTAACTCTCTAGGTAGATTTATGGGAGTTTCCAAAGATACCATAGAGGGAAACACTGCTGTCTTTGCTAGAATCTGCGTTGAAATGGATATCAGTCAGCCACTACCAGCTGAGGTGGAACTGGAGTTAGCAGGACAATCCTGGATACAACAGTTAGATTACGAAGCCCTACCTTTTAGATGCAGGGTCTGCCATAAGCATGGCCATTTGGCTAGGTTCTGTCCGAATACCTTGAGCACAAAAGCGGAGGCCCCGCTAGGAATCTCAAATCGACCCAGAGAGGGTAAGTTCACCCCGGTCAAAGAATCACAAAACACCCCCCAAGGTTCTGAAGCCCAGAAAGATGGCTTTGAACAGCAGAAACGAAGAAGAAATAAAAAGAGAAATGGCAAGGACCAAGCTTCACTCAAGCCAACCAACCGGTATGAAATCTTTAAATCCCTGGTGGATCAGGAAGACCAAGCTATGGATGGAGTGGATGGGAACATTGAGGATTTTAACATCCACTCTCATGTTTCTCCCTCTTCAACTCCTGCCCGCGAGCAGGTGCTTAAACCCACTGATTTTTTACAGCCAGAGAACCCAGGGGCATTGGTTATCCATCCCTCAGCACAGCCAGTTATTCAAGATGTCATCATGGGAAGTGCCGAAAAGAATAGAGAAAGGCCAGCCCTGGGGATTACCTAGGTGGAAAAACGGTCCAAGAATAACATTTCTCAAGGTGCAGGCAAGAAGTCTAATAAGGACCTAATAGCATCGCAAGGAGACAAGCTGGTCACTGATGGATCAGTGAGAACAATTGACTCTTACTGCTCTCAAGGTTTCCAATGATTATTCAATCTTGGAATGTTAGGGGTTTAAACAGCAGAACCCATCAATCTGCTGTTCAAAGACTCATAAAGAAGGGTAAAACAGATTTTTTACTCCTCCAAGAGACAAAAATGTCTTTAGATCTTATGTGTAGAACAGTTGGTAAAATATGGAGGGGAGCTGGATATATGGATGTGGCAGCTCAAGGGGCCTCAGGAGGAATTGTTACTTTTTGGAACCCCCTGGAATGGTCTGCTTTAGAACATATAGCTTGGAGGGGTGTTCTCACATCTCTTTTTAGGAATAATATCACAGCGGAGCAAGTTTTAATTACAAATTTTTATGGGGCTCAAAGCCATGATGGCCATAGGCTTCAATGGAAAGCAGTTCACAACATGAGGTCCTCAAGACAAGCTTTTGACTGGATCATTGCTAGAGATTTTAATGCCAAATTATCTGTTCGGGATCAGGAAGGTGGTTCCCCTGTTTTGGATCCTGGGGGTCGGCTTCCGATTGCCCGTGTTCAAGCTTTTCACTTAGTTGATGTCCAAGGTCCTGGAACTTTTTTCACTTGGACTAACAAACGGAGGGATCCACACTGTTGTAAGGTAAAGTTGGATCGCTTTCTGGTCTCGGAGGAGGCTTTTGTTAAGTGGAATGTGCAATTACAGATTTTGGACGGTCCTCGTTTCTCGATCACTCTCCCATCATGTCGAAGGGTGGGACTACGACAGGCGCGTTCCATAAACCGTTTAGATTTGAGAATTTCTGGCTTCATAAGGAGGACCTTTATGAGGTAATTCCGAAATGGTGGGAAGAAGGTCGCCAACCTTTTGGGACAACAATGTTTAAATTTCACAAACAACTTCTTTTTGTCAAATTTAAATTGAAATAGTGGAGGCACGCCAATAAGTCGGATTTCAAGCTGCAAAGAGCCCCCTTGTTGGCCCGCTGGGATGAGGTGCAGAAACAATTTAGGGAAGGTTTAATTTCTGAACAACTTAAAACTGAAGATGATGCCTTGCGCAAAGCTGTTGAGGACATTGATAACCAAGAGGAAATTTACTGGAAGCAGCGGGCTAGAAATTCTTGGCTTTTGGAAGGAGATAGAAATACAAAATTTTTTCATCGTTCAGCATGTGCTAGAAGACAGATGAATAATATGGCAGCTTTAAAAGATGAGAATGGTCATTCCTTTGATACTCTTCCAGGTATGCACTCCCACTCTGTGGATTACTTCTCCAAGCTTTTTGCTGAAAACAGGGACCAAGATGTGGGGGCTCAAAATGAAGTTCTTGATGTTATTCCCCCTATTATCACTCCAGCAGAAAATCAGGCTCTCCTCAGACCTATTGATCGTGATGAACTAAAAACTGTGGTCTTTGGAATGAGCACAGGCAAATCTCCCGGTCCAGATGGTTTTCCTATTGAGTTTTTTCAGGCCTTTTGGGACACCTTGGAGGAAGATGTTTTGGCTGTAATTGAGGAGTCCAGATCTAATAAGAGAATGCTCAAGGCTCTAAATCATACCTTTATCACGTTAATTCCAAAGGGGGAGGAAGGAGTTCATATCTCTGACTTCAGACCTATTGCTTTATGTAATGTAATTTATAAAATTATCACAAAAATTATAGCTGAACGTCTTAAACCTCTCCTTCATTCCATTATTTCTTCAGAACAGGGGGGATTTGTTGAGGGTAGACAGATCTTGGATGGAGTGATTCTTGCTCAGGAGGCTATTCACTCAATGCAAAACTCTGGTAACAAAGGAATGTTCATCAAACTGGATATGTCTAAGGCTTACGATCGGGTTGAGTGGAGTTTCCTGTCAAGGATGTTGGCTGCCTTTGGCTTTTCCCGAGAATGGATTGATCGGGTTATGAGTTGTGTTTCGACGCCTTCATTTTCGGTTCTCATCAAGGGGATTCCCTCGCCTCCCTTTGGAGCCTCTCGTGGCCTCCGACAAGGGGACCCTTGCTCGCCCTATCTATTCCTTATCTTATCTGAAGGATTAGGCCGACTCTTCTTGAGAAGAAGACTTCAAGGCCTGATAACAGGTATTAAGGTTGGGGATGAAGTCTTGACTCATTTACAATTTGTGGATGACACTGGCTTGGTTGGAGTGGCTAGTCTCAGGGAAGCTAGGGGAATCAGAGACTCTCTTTTTGTTTACCTTAGGGCCTCCAATCAAGTTATCAATGACAACAAATCTAAAGTTGTCTTTTTCAATCTTGCCCAACGGATGCAGGACAAAATCTTAGAGATTTTGGGCTTCTCTAGATCTTCTCTTCCTTTACTCTATTTGGGGGTTCCTTTGCACTTCAAGAAATTGAAAAATGACATTTGGAAAGATCTTCTGGATGGCATCAAAGATAGAATGAACCACTGGTCTCACAAATGGTTAAGCTACGGTGGCCGTTTAACTTTCTTACACTCGCTTATTCAGTGCCATGCCTATCTATAAATTTTCTATCTTGGCTGCTCCTCTTTCTATTTGGAAAGACCTGGACAAACTGGCTAGGCGATTCTTATGGGAAGGAGCAAAAGGTGGGAAGAAATGGGCCTTGGTTGGTCGGGACAAAGTTACTCAGCCCAAAGAAAAAGGAGGGCTGGGTTTGAGAAGCTCTATTCTCAACAATAAAGCCCTGGCAGGTAAATTGTATTGGAGATGGATCTCCCAGCCTTCATCTTTATTCAGCAGAATCTTGACCAGCAAATATTTGGGTAACATCCACCCCCATGAAATTTGTCGTTTCCCTCTGGATGGTAATGGTTCCCTAGTTTGGCAAGCTCTCAAGTTGGGCTCTCAAGTAATTAAAAATCAATTGTTCTGGAAAGTGGGAAGGGGGGAGAAAGCACGTTTCTGGACTGATTCATGGGACCAGTTTCCATCCATCATTGCGGAGTTTCCTGAACTGCTTCCAATTAAAACTGCCATAGAATCCAAGGGCTGGGTCACTATTGAGAACTATTTCTTCACTAGTCAATTGGGTGAGTATAAATTCAAGAAATTTAAGCGACTTGAGGAGTGGCCTGTCACTATCCCTCCGGAGCTGGCAACCACTCTGACCAACATTTTGTCTGCAAGATTTCTCACGGGCAGAGATGAAGAAGACGAGTTAGCTTGGGGTCATGGGAATCTTGGAATTTACACTGTGAAGGCTGGTTATGATCAGCTTCTCCCACAGCCTCCCCGCATTTATTTCCGGTTCATGACTCGGAAGAAAATCCGGCATTCCAAGTGGTCGGCCGAAAGTGAACTTCTTTGTCCGGCAGTTTATGCATAATGGCATCCTCACCTACGATAATCTCAGAATCAGAGGAATTATTGGTCCTTCTCAGTGTATTTTGTGTCGTAAGCATGAAGAGACTGCTGACCATTTGATGTTCGAATGTTCCTTCACTGGGCATATCTGGAATCGATGGTTCTCTCTTTTTAATCTCCAGGGTAATGGTGCTCTGACTCGGAATAATATCTGGCAAAAATGGAAGAAAGTTAGATTTAAATCAAAAGCCCTTCGATTGGGGTGGGAGCTTGGTCTCTTCTTCATCTGGTGGCAAGTGTGGCTGGAAAGGAACGCTCGAATTTTCAGAGAAACCTTCTCCTCTCTTGATGGAATTTGGCAGGTTATCTGGAGCAAAGTCACTGAGACGGTTGCCTTACATGTTGAAGAAGATATTCTGGTTGAGCTGGGCCCACAGGAAGAGAGAGTTGCTGCTCACGTTAGAGAAAACATGGTTAGTTGGAAACCCCCCCGGTTGGTCGGATCAAAATTAACACGGACGGAGCCGCTAAGGGCAATCCGGGCAATGCTGGAATCGGTGTTGTGTGCCGTGATCATACTGGATCTGTTCTTTATTGGGAACTCCAAGGTATGGGAAGAGCCACCAATAACGAAGCCGAAGCTTTCGCCATCAAAGTTGCTTCTTTCTGGGCTGTCTCTCAGGGATACATAAAGATAATCCTTGAGACTGATTCTCAAATTCTGGTTGGCGCTCTTGATTGTATGAGAAATTTTGCTTTGAAAGCGTGGAGGATTCAGATCTTAGTCTCTCAAATCAAGGTCCTTTGGAGGGAACTTGAGGATGTGATCCCTATCCATGTGAATCGGGATTCAAATTCGGTGGCCGATTTCCTTGCCAAGTTGGGTGCGGAAAAGGAGGTTGGAGTTCAGCTGCACAGTAACTTGCCTGTGGAAAATGCTGTGATTAGACAAGGTCTTGCAAAATTTCTGAGCAAATGATTAATTCTGTCTTGGGAGTTTTTCGTCGTGTTTTCGCGACCTGCTGTGTTATCGCGACCCTCGGTGGCAACCTGTCGCGATATCGCGACAGGTTTTGTCGCCACGGCCTTTGGAGACTTCCTGTCGCGATATCGCGACACTTTTGGCGCATTGGTGGCATTTGGAATTTGCGTAGCGATATCGCGACAATTCTGAGGACTGTTTGCTTTGTGATGTTCCCGTCGCGATATCGCGACATCTTTTGTGGTCGGGAGCAGCTGGACTTGGTGGTCGCGATTTTGCGGCATGTCGCGATTTTGCGACATGTCGCGATTTTGCGACATGTCGCGAAATCGCGACACTTTTGGTGCAAAAGTGGCAACTGGAAAATTCGTCGCGATATCGCGACAATTCTGAGGACTGACAGCTTGGTGATGTTTCTGTCGCGATTTCGCGACATCTTTCGTGGTCGGGGGCTGCTGGCTTTGGCTGTCGCGATTTTGCGACATGTCGCGATTTCGCGACATGTCGCCAATTCGCGACACTTCTGGAGCATTGGTGGTATTTGGTTGATTCGTCGCGATATCGCGACATTTCTGTGGACTGACCGCTTTGTGTTGGTTCGGTCGCGATATCGCGACATTTTTTTGCGGTTGGGGGCTGCTGGCTTTAGCTGTCGCGATTTCGCGACATGTCGCGTTTTCGCGGCCAGTTGTGCGGTTGTGACCTCGGCCGGCTTGTCTGTCGCGACATCGCGACATGTCGCGATTTCGCGACATGTCGCGTTTTCGCGGCCAGTTGTGCGGTTGTGACCTCGGCCGGCTTGTCTGTCGCGATTTCGCGACATGTCGCGATTTCGCGACATGTCGCGATTTCGCGCCTTGTTTGTCTCTTGTGCTTAGTGTTGGTTTGTGCTGCCCTCTCTCTCTGCTGAGGTCTTGTGTCTCTGGGTTCTTCGTTGGGATGTTCTTGCTCCCTCTTGTACATGCTCTTTGTTTTAATTCAAGATTTTCAATTTTTTTCAAAAAAAAAACTATTTCCAAATCTTGCATACATAACACAACTTAAATATCTTTCAAAAGCTTTCTTCACATAGATAAATTCTACTTAGAATTTATTTAACCTCTAGAACACATAGAGAATGATATGATCTATGAAAAACTCAATATGTTTCACACTCAAAAATCTTGTACTCAATCAACCAATCCCTTTCTCTTGCAAATTTCCTTTCAAATCAAATCAAAACAATGTATGACTTATTTCATAAAACTGATATATCTTACTTTCAAATTTTCTCTCAAATATCAACCACACTAATGCAAAATTTCCCTTCAAAAAATTTATCTCAAACACTTCCACAATTGCAATCAATATATCTCAACCCTATGTTTAAAATATTTCACAAATATGAACTAACTTGTCTTAAAACCTAGCACAAGTAGTTCACAAACTCTAGCACAAGTAGTTCACAAACTCTAGCACAAATGTCTTAATATTTTAGTACTAGCATAAATTGTTCTCAAATTCTATCCCAAATATTTCCAAAGCATTCAAAAATGAAGCACAAAATCCTCACTCAAACATTTCCAACAATGCTTATCAAACAATACTTTTATCTCCACCTTATATTCATAAACATTCATTCACCAAAACACCTTAAATAAGGAAAGATGTGCCCATACCTATTAATTTTCTCTTATGAATATATGTCTTTAAAACCTGTATCACAAAAATATATCTTTTGCAACTTCAAAATATTAGCACAACACCTTTTCATATATTGGGAAACCTTTCTCAACAAGTGTGCACAATTAAATTCCAAACCAACTCTCTTGGTTTCTCAAAATAGAGCATTAAATAATAAAACCAAGCCCTTCAAAATGAAGAAAAAATAAAAGCAATAAAAGTACTTCATACACCTTTTAACTCCCTCCTAATTTCAAAAATATTCATAATAGAATTATCAAAAGTCCTTATTACTCCACAAAATCACTTTTCAGAAAAAATACATTTCCATAATATTTTTGTCCAAAATAAATTGCAAGAAATAATAAAAAATATTTTTTACCCTTATACCTCCCTAAGTCAACGACGCTCAAATAATCAAACACACCTCATGCACCTAACCCTCAACCTTAGGCAATTAAAATTTTAATCAATGCTTACCAAAACTACCGTGGGGAGAATCAAACACAACACTTGTTGTCTACCAGCATGCTAGAGCCCTTTGGTCCATCGCTAGGCCAACTACCCACACAAGGATGAAAAGGCATGATGTGCACTTTGACCTCTTCTTAACTTCCTTACCAACATAACTGATGAACAAAATTTTCGATGCCTAGATTCGAACACAGAACCTACTGTCTGCCTTGCACCTTAACACTGCCCAGTCTACCACTAGGCCAACCACCTGGTCGGATCAGGGTTATGCATAAGGGGTCAGACCCAAAATTTCTTTGTAAAAAAATTGTGAATCCATTGCGAATCTAGGTCAACATCTTGTAGGACGACATGGTGAATTATCTCAATTTTTTGAAAATAAAATAAAAAAAATGGCGATAATCGAGGATTAGGTAATGTCCAGGGTGGAAATCGAGGACTGGGTAATGGCGAGGATGGAAATCAAGGATCGGGTAATGGTCTGGGTGAAATTTATATGTTGTAAATGGTCTGGGTGAAAATTTATGATTGGATAATAGTTCGAGTGTAGAACTATGACCGTCTAGGTGAAAACTATGTTTGGTTGGCAGGCCGGGTAGAATTCATAGACCGGCCAACAACCCGGATGGAAACCATAAGGTGGTAGGTGTACCAGGTGGTAGTCATCGTCTGACTGATGGATCGGGTGGAATTTTTGTCTGGATAATGGATTGGGTGTAAATCATAGGTCGAACAAGGATCCGAGTGGAAACCATTTCTGGGAGACATCTCGAATGGTAACCATCGTCCAACTAATGGACCAGGTGGAAATCATTTATGAGGCTTGATCAGGTTGAAATAAAGATACATCACTAGACCAATGTTTACTCTGCGATGTGTCAGACGATCCTTTAGAAATAGTGCATACCAAATGATTTTCTACCACTCGTCCAAATCCTATCATATTTGTCTATAAATAGACATTGGGAAGTCATTTTTTGGTTATATTTCTATGATTGCTCTTCCACTTCCCAAAACATTGTCACCCCACACTCTTCGCGTTACATTTTCTAATTTTACATAATCAACGATGGCCACCTCTACTACTACACACACTGCAATAGGAAATTTGGTTTTCAAGAACCCTACTTGCACTATGATGATAAATTTTTCAACCACCCCTGGTTATGAAAATATGTGGCTATCTACATAAGGTTTGCAACACTTGCTTACAATGGCATAGTTCAATATGGACAAGCACCTTTTACAGAGTATCGTTGATGGTTATGACCATGACCATGAAATAGTGAACGTCCTATTTCATAATAAACAAGTGTCATTCACCATCACACCTACTGACATACAGAGGTTAACAGAACTTCCACACAAGAGTTTCCCTATCGTGTCTACAAATTTATCAATGGGTAAGCATGATAAACAATACTTGGAGGATGAGTACGACCTAAACTGGAAAGTTGTTGAAGGTAATATTCTCGTCAATTATTTTTTTATTGTTTCAAATTTTACATTTTTTATTTTTCATGTAATTTTTTTTTTATGCAGCTTCCATGGCTGAGTCCAAGATAGGTTAACAAACTCCGCCGTTGGAAATAAATATCTCGAAGCCATTATTGAGTTCTTCCAAGGAAGACTATTTTTGTTTGGAAGAACAAAACTTTCATTATGGGCATTGACCTATATCGTTCACATTGTTCAAGGCACATAGTTCAACTGGTGCTCGTACATTTTAGAATGCATCAGAACAGAGTTGCATGACATCGGGATAGAGGAAGTCAAAATGGTTTTGACCGTGAACTTTATTTTAGCTCTTTTTTATGAAAGTTTTTATGATTTAAAAAATATTGAAATACCAACAATTTTGCACCCCACATTTCTGAATTTAAGTATGAGTTCAGAGGAGTTGAGGGTAAGTCCATGTTTCATTAATTTTTTAATATATTCTAGCTCTGTTTTTAGTTTAATTTTTTTTTTATACCTGATTGCAAAGAAAGGATATGACAAAAATTAAAAAACATGATGTTGGTGTAAGGGGTCATGCATAAGGATCGTGGTGATTCTAAAGAAAATGAATCAGAATCATCACCATTGTTGAGGCCAGCAAAATGTACATGACAGGTCATAGTTACTCCTCATCACCTTGAAATTGAATCTAATCAGATCAATCGTCCTACACGTAAGTTTCAATTTCAATATTTTATCATTATACTTCTTAGTGCGTTACATAAAATTAAGTTTTTTTAATTTTCATGTTTTCAAAAATTCGCACAACCCTCGTCCGCAACATTGTACAAGAGATCCAATCGTTGTCAGGTAAATCATTCTATTTACTTGAAATTAAAGTTTTTTTTTTTTTTGGAAAATAATTTTTGCAATTTCTTATTTGAATGTCACTGGTCGGGTGGCTCTCAAGATCAAATCATGATAAGCTAGGAAATACAACAGATGAGGCCACCACCAGCACGACAACCATCGCCAGCACTACAACCATAGGTGAAGCAAATGAGAGGGTAAATCAATATGGTCCATGGAAGGGGAAAAATACTTTTGCAGCTAATATCACGGGCACAGGGTGTTGTCTCCACTTTTTCTTTTAACATAAGTCAATTACTGGATGTTTCCACTACAAATGATGGTTTAGATAATATTCCACTTGATGATGAATTTTTTTGTAAGGAAACATTGAGTACTTTCAGACAACATAGGTGCTTGAAGATGCACATGCAGAGGTAGAAGAAATAGCACCTCCAACAACTGAGCAAATAGTATCTGCCCCTACTATGGAAGCCCACTGTCATCCTCAATTCGAGGATGACAAAGTTAAATTTGATATTTTTTTTTTTGTAAATTAAGTCTATCATTAAATTGGGTTTTAATGGTTGACCCAAAATCGATTTACAAAAATTAGCCCTTGGCTGAGGAACCCCACCATGAACTAAACTGAGGAAACTTTGTCCTCACGTTACTGCCTAGCCAAAAACCAAAATAACCAGACCATACTACCCACCATAGTCAAAAACCCCCTTAACAAAAAGATACAAAGGTCCTATTAGGACCCTAACTACCCCAAGCACACACACTTCGCACAAGATATCACCCATAATCCCGTAGGAAACAAAAATCCACTGCCACAACCAACACAACAAAACAAAATGCAGACCATATAGCCACAATACAGGCTAATCATAGGAAGACCCTAGTCCTCATCCTCGACCTCCTCTTTCTTATTTTCATCTTTGTCTTCTTCATTGTCATCAATCTCCAGGTTGTAGACCACCGGCTTGTTGCTCTAGTATCCTTCATTGAAGAAAACTTTGGTCAAAATATCCTGTAATTCCTACATTTGCTGATTAATGTTGGCCATCGTGTTCAGGACATACCTTTTCAATTCCATGATTGTAGGGTTAGGACCCTCATATTTAGACGTAATCTCCATGATTTTGCTGCTCCCCTAAACTTGCTTATTTTTTAGCCTCAGGGAAGACCTAATGGGCTGGTCATCAATTCTCAACCTTTTCCTTGCTTGGCCTCCCTTAGCACTAGACTCACCCTCATGCTTTAGGATAGGGGAGGATTTTGGGAGACCAGGGCTCTCGCGTCCCCTCGAAATTTCACCATAAATCATCGGGGGATCCTCAGAAGGAGGGGCAAGGACATGTTGGGGAGCATGGAGAAGGACATATTTGTAAATGACCTTGAGAAGGCCTTGATGCATGGGCATTGAAAAGCATTTTTTTGTGTGGGAAGAGGTGATGGTGTGGTTCAGGGAGTTCATAAAAAATTTGGGAATGCTTATGGGGTTAACATACCAAAAAAAGTTGACAAAGACGTAATGGAAACTGAGTAAAGTTTTACCAGGGTCCTCCATCGTGATGAATTCCAATACATTCTTCTTAACCGAATTCCAGGGAGTCGGGAGGTCCATCCTTATTAGGCCATTCTTTGCCTCCTTGTAAATTTTTTGGTTATCCTTAAACTCTTTGAGCTCTACTTCCCAGTGGTGCTTTTGTTGGTGAATTGACCTTCCCTTGATCGACTTGCCGATAATTTCCACCAGCAGCTAAACATCAATGACAAATTTACGACCCTTGATCTCCATGTGACCATCCTCCCATGTTTCCATCACAGCCAACATAATTTCATCTTTCGCACCTAAAAACAGATCGAAAAATTGGGTAAAATGCCTATCAGTCAGGATAGCCTATGCAGCAGGCTCCATGACTACCATGCTTAGCTCAATGTATATCATATTTGATAAAGTAATTGTCAAATTCCTCTCTGAATTATCTGAAAGCTTGCCACTCATGGTTTCCTTCAAAATACTCCAGTATTGAATGATTAAAAGGTGATGGTTTCTTTTCTTGTCGTATGCACCCATTGCTAAGTCCTTAAAATCCATGCCAAAATTGGAAACGACTCGCAAAGCACCTTTGTCTTGATAATCATGCCAAATCATCATGTGTATCATGCTGCCATAAGCATTCATCCCGTTGATAGGATTTGTTTTCTTGGCATTGATGTGGAGGTTAGTCCCAAGACCCCTCACAGGGACCCTACTCCTCTCGGGGAAGGTTGGCCCATGTCTCAATGTGTTTGGAAACTTGCACCTCCCCCCATGGTGCACCCTCTCCGCATAACTATCCTTTTTAGGAAATACCACCACCACCTCATAGTCCTGCCACTTGTGAGTATGATTTTCCAAGCTGGCCTTGGGTTGATCACAATCCGATTCCAACCTAACCCCAACCAATAAGAAAAGCCTTCTGCTTTGGATATTTTTCCTCCTCACGATAGTGATCCTCGAGGTACACCATGGGGATCACCATTGGGTTGATCACAATTCAATAGAAGATTAAATTTGATATTAAATCTTCTATGTGTGATGGTATTTAAGCAACCCTCCAATAGAGGGTGCTTAAATATTTACAATATATTAAACAATGGGAAGTTCGGGCTAAATTTTTCATCAAGCAAATAAATGTCTATTACAAAAACTTTAATAAAAGGGAGAATATTTTCTCTCAATATGAGAATGAACCAGAGAAGCTTTCTGGTCTACTATAGTAGGCAACATCAAGTTTAGTGACGTGCAAGACTTCATTCGATGATGAAGTTTTAAATATTATGTTGAATAGAATTGAGAACATCAATGTTGAATCCCAAGCATACTATAACCAATGGGCTTTCAACAAGAAAATTGTTGATGTTGCTTTAGCCACAAGAGATGTGGCCGAGGTGAGAATTTAGTTGCATTTTTTCTTTTTCTAACTCTACTAACTCATGTCTTAAAATTGTTGAAGTTGCTTAAATTATGTCATATAATTGTACTAACTTATGGTTTTTTTTTAAGTCAAACTTGGAAAATTTGAAATTACAGGTTCAGAGCATGCAAGTCAACATAGAGGTTGCAATTTTTTTTTGGAAACATCCATTATAATGAAGAGAACAACCCAACAAAAATTAAGAGATAATAACATTCTAAAAAAATATTTACGGGAAAAACTGAAAGTGGATCCTGATCTGTTGATAAGGGAAGGACTGGAGAAAAATCCTAGTTTGAAAGAGCTTCAAGATCCTGCCAAAGAAGATGTTAGGCTGTTGGAAAATTTCAAGAAAGGACAAGAAATTTTAGTCAAATCCAGAGTACTTCCAACGCCTAGTGTAGAAGAAGTAGAAAAAGTAATAGAACAAGCAGCTACAGGAGAAACCATTGTAGAACACACATTGACAAAACAACTAGAAATTCAAACATAGTCTAAAAAATTTCAGTTTTGGGAGGAATTTTGTGTTGTTTTTCAACAAATTTAAACTTTAAAGACATATTTATATATTTTAAATCTATATATTTTAATTTTTTGATGCATTTTTCGTCTATGGCAATATGCATATGAATATGATTGAAATGATTTTAATTATTTATAACCTCAATATGAAAATGAAAATATGAATGTATTTAAAATTAGTATGAATGCTATTCTAATCCAAAATTATAAATATGAATGCAGTTAAAATCAGTATGAATGCTATTCTTGTCCAAAATGATAAATATGAATGTTGTGCTTGTGTCAATATGAATGCTCTCCTTATTTTAGATAAAATCAATATGAATGCTTTTATTGTGTCAATATGAATGCACTTCTTGTATTTGAAATTATTTTAACTATTTATAACCTCAATATGAATATGAATGCAGTTAGAATCAATATGAATATAGTTAAAATCAGTATGAACCCTATTCTTGTGCAAAATGATAAATATGAATGTTGTGCTTGTCTCAATATGAATGCACTTCTTGTTTTTGAAATGGTTTTAACTATTTATAATATCAATATGAATATGAATGCAGTTCAAATTAATTCAAAAACAACAATACTCATACATTTATAATCTATTATGAAATACGATGCTATGTTAAAAATCATAAAACATTTAATTTTAAAGACAATGTTGTTTAATAAATCATATTTACAATTCATATAGATGAAACACTCTTGTGATGACAAATAACCAAAAATTCATGTTGAAAACGAATACTTGTAAAAAAATTACAATTCATGTAATTGAAACAAACATATACTAATATATCAGGCAATTAAAACCATTTCAAAAACAACAAAGGACAAAATATGAAAACTTCTTCATAATCAAATTTTGTGAAATCTAACAAATTTGACACAATATTGTAAAATTTGATATCAAATCAAATCCAATTTATTGTGAAATACTCGAAAAATCATAAAACCAATAAAAACCCAAATCAGATAGCTGAAACATACAATGCTCAACTTGTCAAATCTGTTGTCAAATAAATTCAACTTGTGAAAAAATCACAAATCAGGTAGCTTAAACAAACAATTTTTTGCTTGTTGAGCATCAGTATATAACATACTAGATAGCAGTGTCTCTGTATTATGATCACTGTGAGCATCATTATCTTCCATATCAATTATATTCAACATGCTCCTTCTACCTGCAAGGGAATTCCATAATGCAATTGCCTTGTCATAGGGAAAAGTTTCCAACTGATAATATGATACATAAATTCTCAAACAATTTTCCAAATTTTTGTCCAGCCTATTACGAGGATTTAATTTCATAAAAGATAGTGCACTGAAAACCCTCTCATCTTCCACTGATCCCAGAATCAATGTTTGACATAATTCATATAAATAGAAGTATTCACTTATAGTATCTTGTAGGATAGTACTTGGATACAATTTTTGCCACAAACGTGCAATGGAACCAGTCTCATGGATGTCATTCAAAAGTGTTGTTTTCCCAACCATTGTTTCCAAAATGTGTTGATTGTTCTTTCAAAATATTTTTGTTTAGTATACCATTGATTGTAACACCATTGATTTCCATATTTTTACTTAAATTTTGAATAAGTATCACCATATATTTAACAAACAACTCATTTGCAAAATCAAAGTCACTATTAGAAGCCTAAAACATGTGTTTAACCACACCAATCACCTCAAGCAACTCATCTCTCTGAAATCGATCTCTTATCTCACTTGTCAAATATTTTGCTATATTGGATAAATTTGTTCTAATTTTTTGTAAAATAACATGAAATCTATTGTGTGTTATAGGAACTTGTTCAATAACGTCCATACCTATACTTGATTTACTTTCAAAACAATAAAGAGGTATAAAATTTCCACGATTGTTAATAAAAATATGATCATTGATGTCAAACTTCAAATAGCTTCCTGGATCGTTCAATTTTTTCAATGTATTCCAACTATGAAACAAGGGATATTTAAAATATAATTTTAACACATAATTTCAATAACAAGACATATTTGTTTTCTCATATTTATGAAATCAATGATATAGATGGATCTCTCTTGTGCAAATTTAATCAATCTATTCATTTCTTGTAACATTGGAATAATACCACATAACACTAGCAAGGTTTCAAAGTTAGTCAAACGAAACAACAAATATTTTGCCTTATCAACTCTCTAACTACTTGTGTACATAAACCTTGTTAATTATTGATATTCTGTGAAAACTCTGTATGTAGATTTATACAATGAAATCCACCTTGTATCTACATATTTTAACATTTTATTTCCTTCTATAAATCCTAGTGCAAACTTTTGAAACTCTGAAAACCTTTTTTGACTGCAATAAAAATAATAATGTATTTCATGAATGAGGTCTTCCACTCTCGCAACATTTTCAAAAGTGCTCATGATTTTATATGCAATATTGATTCTATGAGCCATGCAATGAATGGGTATCATATATCGTGCAATTGTGGTTTTCAGTTGAACACAGAGACCACTCCTATGCCCTTGCATAATAGCAGCTTCATCATCTCAAATGCATATTAACTTTGTGGCTATGTCCATGTTATTCATTCCCGCAATATCTTTTAAACTAGTCACAACAACATTATAAATGTTTTCTACATTTAAATTTTCCACCATCTTATGTAATCCTAGCAAACTAGGCTGCCTGACATTGTTTTGGAAAGTATACACATGCATTCAAATCCAAGGTGTGTTGTCCACAGTCGTCACCTCATCAATAGATAGTGAAATGAACCCAATTTTTTTTACTTTCTCCCTCAGGTCCTCCTTATCTACTAATGATAGACATTTTACCATTTCCCAACCACTTTGATCAAACCAATGGCAACTCAAATTTTTTTGTAAACCATCCAGCTGAAACAGGTGCTTATAATCAATAAAATCGGACATGGGTATACCCTTCTTGAGAATACTAAGTACAATAGCAAACTGTAATACTTTTACCCCTAAGGTGATCTTTTCTATTTTTTGAAAATGGGCTTCAATTATTGCACCTTTATCAACAAGAGATTGTTGTTCCTTAAAGTGATTTTCATATTCTATTGCATATCTGGCATGCATACATTCTGATGCATCCTTCCACCTAACTGTTCTAATAATTTCTCCATCACTTCCTTTAACTTTTATATAGACTTTTCCAGCATGTTTTTCTATTTTATCTATCTTATTTTGCAACCTATGCTCCTTGCCCAGTTTCCAACTACAAATTTTGCATCTACATACTTTATCATCGATTTGGTTGTCATTAGTTAGGATGGGCTCTATCAATGGAAATTTTTTTGTCCATTCATTCTTAAATGCCCTTCCAATAGCCTAGTAAGATGCCTTCCACTTTTTATTTTTTTTGCTTGTAGATTCAAAAGAAGGTGGTAATGTATTTGATTTATTGCTCTCATTTTCAACTATTGTATTTTGAGGATTATCTTCAAGTGTTTGTTGGATGTCATTTTTAAGAAAATTTTCAATAGAAGTCATCTCTTGGGGATGAATGTCTTCAAGCAAAGGCATATCAGGTTCCACAAGATTTTTTGCATAGTAGCATACAATACTATTCTTAATTATTTTTTAATTTAACAAAATAAACTAACAAACAAAAATATAATTTACATCATCATGCAATATGGATAGAGGCACACTAACAATTTGAGGAAGAAGACATTATTTAAAGTAACAAATACACCTAACTATTAAGTAGTCAAAAATCATGTGTACCTTGAATTTGTATAGATGTTGATGGCTCACTCGATTTCAATATATGGCTAAAATAATTTAGGATACCCTTTTCATATTTGGCCCCCTTCTTTGCATCTCCAGTAGTTGATATTTCACTTGTAAAGAAAAAAAAATTCAATTTAGAAAAGTAATAAAATGTTGAACACAATATTGTATTTAGAATGAACGTATAGATGGCTGGTAGAAAATAGATACCTATTTCCAGTATTTATTGTGATATTTTTAGAATATTCAGATACTCTATTTTTTGGAGATAGTAGTGTAACTAATAAGTGCAAAAAACCAATCAATATAAAATTTGAAAAAATTATAAGAATTTTTTTTTATGCAAAATTTAATCAGAGATACAAATGTTGAAAAATATAAAATTCTTGTACAAAATGGACAAGAAGTAGAGCATCACAATGTACATAGAGAACCAAAGTATTTGTCTATTTAAAAATCTAGTAACAGAAAAGGGGATCTTAATGGAAATAGAGAATCAAAGAGTTTTAACATAGAAAATCTGGGGAAAAATGGAGAACAGAAAATTGACTTATTTTCAGTAAATGGTAAAAAAATAGCAAAATAAAAACCAGATATTAGATGACAAAAAAATAGGATCACAGATTCAAATGTCTAAAGAGAAACAAAGTACCTATTGTAGGAAAAGGTCCATATAAAAAGAGACCCAGAGGGTCGATAGTCAGTCCGGGTGGAAAAAAGGTCCAGTGGACAGTCAGTCTCGGTGAACGGTCTAAACTTCTTGCGGTCAAGGTAAAATTAGATATTAGTAATGGTCCGAGAGGAAATTTTTTCCTATAGTCGATCCAGGTGGATTTTTTAGTCTAGCAACTGATCTAGGTGGAATTTTTAGACCGGCAATTGGTCCGGGTGTAGTTTTTAGATCGAAAATCAGTCTAGGTGGAGATTCAGTGCGACAAACGACCTGGTTGGAACTGAGCTTCTAAGAGATATAAGTTCCTGTCATCAGGCTGGGTGGAGAATTATGTTGTGTCGATCCAGTTATAGAACTACTCTGAATACTAAATTCGAGCACACTTTTTGCATTAGAGTTTTACTTTTTGAATGTTATAAATGAAAACTATCTCTGGATTGTTACTTATATAGTGGTATAGTTAGTGAATTTGGTGGGATAATTTTAAAATTTTAATTTTTTTTTGCGAAAATGGTCCACGACTTAGGTGGGAGTGTCAAAAAATTTAAAAAATAATATGTAATACTATTATCACCGCACGAAAAATAAATACTTCTAAAAAAAATTGATCTAGAAATTTTGGGCGAAGGGCCAACGTCGAGGGTCCACCAAAATCGCAAATTTGAATGTTCAAAAATGCTAATATTCTCCCAAATTACGAAGATTCACCGTTAAGAAAAACACTAGGTCAGATATATAATTGAATTATCTTATATTAAAATCATCGACACCTTCCCTTAGATAAATTTTATCTTTTTATTCTCACGAAGCACACGTAAGAGAAATTGCATTGACTAGTTTTATCGTGCATCAAACACACACCATAGGGCATCAAACATTATCCATATTAATAAGTATTACCACCATGCTAAGGACATCGATGGCACTTGTAATTTTTTAAAAAAACTTTTGGTTATTGGTGCCAAACCCACTTTGGGTTATATAAAAAATATAATATAAATATTATAATTATTTTACAATGCATCCTTAGGATTTAGCCTTTTAACTTTAATATTATAATATTATAATATTATTTCCTTTTTGAGCCTAGAAACTTTCTTCCTTTGGGATTTTTAGACCAGGGCCTTCAACATTTTAACCAAACACATGGAGCTTTATCCCAAACCTCTTGGGCTTAAAATATAAATATTTTAACCCTCTTTTTATCAATTTCCTTGCACTAAGATGAACTTTTCTTTGCATCTAACACTTAATATCAATGACAACGTAATTACTCAAAATTTTCAACAATATCCCCCTTTTTCATTGATGGCAACCCTTTCTAAAAAATTCTCTTTTTTAATTTTTTTTTTTACCACTGGATTCCAAATCTGCTCCCCCTGACTAAATGCTCTCCCCCTTACTCAAATATCTCCCCCTTTGACATCAATGGCAAAGGGACTCCTTTGGGACTAAACATAAGACTCTTAGCTCAACCCCCTCCCCACATCCTCTCATTGAGGTGATTAATTTTTGGGTGGGAGTAAGACTACTCCTAGCATACAATGCTCTTTTTCTTGGTCAAACTTCTTTTTCAATGTTTTTTTAGCCATACCTTTTTTATCCTTTTGATTTTCCCTAATCTTGCTTGTCTATAGAAGTTCTGGAAACTCTATTCTACACCACTTGGAATTATGCCTAAGATTATTGTACTTGTAACACTTAATGTTATAGTTCTTGGAAGGTGCAAATATCTTGAAGTTCCTCTTGGTGAAGCTATAATTATTTCTATCATGAACCCTGGAGTGGATTTCTTTATGACAAAATTGATTACAAGAGTAGCAATACCCTTGAAATACATGTCCATATTTGAAATTCCTCTTAGTAAAACCATACTCTTTCTTTTCATGAAACTTGGAATTCATAGCCTTGTGACCAAACCGATTACATTAAAAATAATGTCCTTTGAAAAATTATTGTCTTGAACCTTCTGGTCTATTAGTCCTTTCTTTGCCTTCTCTATGATGATACATGTTTATTTTTTGTGCATTAAATCTTATCTTATTCAAATTATCCTCATAAGTCTCAATTTCTTCTTCATTCTCTTCCTCTAAAACTTCCTCTTCTTTTGAGCTTGAGCTTGACCCTTATTCCTGTTTTCCTTGTTCTTCTTCAAAACCAAGTCTTGTTTTGATAGATGAAGATATTTGTGCATTGATAATCTTATCCAAAGTTTTTGAACTTTTTCCAAACCTATGTAACTTGCCCTTTGAATCTCTCACTTCCATCCTTCGTGAAACTACCTCATGTTCTAATCTCACACACTCTATCTCTTTTACCTCTAACTTTTCAACCATGACCTCTTTGAATCTCCTTGCTTTATCTTTTGAGTTTGTTAGGTTTTGTAGAAGTTTTTCTTTTTCTTCCTCATATTATTTAACTTGAGCCTTTAGTCTTGAATTATGTTTTCTAACTCTTTTCAATTATCTAAGAGCAACAATAAGTTCCTCTTCTATATTTACTGTGGCTTCTTATTCTATTTTTTAATCTTCCCCCAGGTATTCAGGAGAATCTTCTTTAACTTGATCTTTAGTAAGAGCATCCTCTTCTTTTTCTACTGCAAAAAATAGAATCTCTTCTTATTTACTATTTAAGAGTCTTTCGTCACTATTACTTGAATCCTTGCTTGCTTTGTCAACATAGAAACTCTTTTTGTGCTTTTGAAAGAACTTGTTTTCATGCTTGCCTTGACCATACCTATTTTTATTTTCATACCTAGATTTTTCTCCTTCTTTTTCTTATGATCCTATTTCTCTTCACTGCTACTGCTTCTAGATTTTGGATAACTAGATGCATAGTGACCAAAATTTCCATAGTTAAAACATTTCACTATTTTTATACCTTTGTGCTTTCTTGAGATCTTCTTGTTTCTTCTACCATAGTTAGCTTCTTCATCACTGCTTGAATCATCACTTGTTTCTGGTTTCTTATCTTTTGTCTTCTTTGATGATTTGAAATTTACCTCTTTCTTGGAGTTGTGATCATTTACTATTATAATCTCATAAGTTGTGAGAATTCCATGTAACTCATCCATAGTCAACTTATCAATATCTCTCATCTCTTCTATAGCTAAAACCTTTCCATCATATCTCATAGAGAGTGATCTTAATACCTTTTAAGAAACACTAGAGTATTCAATTTCAAATCCAATTCCATGCATGGTACTAAAAACCTCATCCACATGAAGTAAGTATGTAGAAATATCTTCCTCATATTCCATTTTCAAATCTTCAAACTTTTTCTTGTGATTTGTAGTTTTACCATTTTCACTTTTTTATCTCCTTCATATGTTTACTTCAATTAATCTCATATCTCTTTTATTGATTTGCAGTGCATAACTTTCACAAATTTTGTTTCACATAATCCACTTAAAATTACATTAATAGCCTTGGCATTATTCACATATAACAACTTACCATCTTTATCTATGGGAGGAGTAGCTATAGGTGTGAATCCATCCTCAACTAATTACCATGTCTCATGTGCTTGTGCCAACAAGTAAGTCTTCATTCTTATAATCTAGAATGCATAACTATTTTTATCGAATAATGGTACCTTATTTTATGAAGATTCATTCTGAGATACCATTTGTGTTCCTGTAATACCTTTTTTTTAAAGTTAGACTCTTTCGAAGGAACCCGATCTGATACCAATTGAAGAACACATGCTTATACTAAGAGGGAGAGTGAGACCAACTTTTAATTTTCTTTCCCAAATAATATTATCGAATATTATCAATGGAAATATCAATAGTAGTAATAAAATAAATGCATAAATCATCACATACAAGAGAGACATAAATTTAACGTGGTTCACCCAATGTGGGCTATTCCATGAAGAAAATATTTCTTCTAAATTTTCTCAACAAATATCTTGGGAATCAATTCCCTATTACAATATTTATGGACCTCTATCCAAAGGAGACACGAATATCCTATACTTTTATTTATATATATCTCACCATAGGATAACTTTATCCCCTTGCTCTGGTTTGTGGAACTTGATCCAGGATAACTCTATCTCCTCAACTGGTTTGTGGATCTCTCTCCACAGAATAACTCTATCTCCCCAGCTAGTTCATATATATTACTCCATAGTAGAACTCTTTTCTCTTGATATGGTTTATGGATCATTATCCACAAGAGAACTGTATCCCCTCTACTCTTGATTCATGGATTCTATCCACATGAGAACTCTATCCTCTCTGCTATGGCTGGAGAACTTCTATAAGACTTATATCCCACTGCTCTAGCTTGTGGATATCTCTCCATAGGAGACCTCTATCCCCACTGCTCTGGTTGATGGACCTCTATCCACTAGATACCTTTGTCCTCTCTACTCTATCACCTCCAAAGCCTACTCTCAACTCTATCTCAAATATACACCAAAATCTATCGCAAGTCTAGCAAAAATCTGCTCTAACTTTTCTCACAATATTACACTAAACTCTATCCCAAGTCTAGAACAAGTTTACTCTAACTCTACTCACAAATTTGTACCAAATTCTATTCCAATTCTAGCACAATTTTTCTCTAACTCTACTCACAAATCTGCTCTTAATTCTATTTCAAATTTACCTCAAGCCTTAACATAAAACTTGAAAAAATCAACAATCAAACCTACTCTCAATTTTATTTCAAATCTGCCCCAAGACTTCACACAAAGCTTGATCAAATCAATAATCAAACCTGCTCTCAATTCTGTTTCAAGTCTTCACAATACTTGCTCAAATATACTTTCAAGACTTATCAAAACACTTGCTCAAATATACTTTTGTTATTTTCAAATCTTGCATATATAAAACAACTTAAATATATTTCAAAAGCTTTCTTCATACAGACAAATTCTACTTAGAATTCGTTTAACCTCTAGAAAATAAATATAATGATATGTTCTATCAAAAATCAATATATTTCACACTCATAAATCTTGTATTGAATCAACCAATCCCTTTCTCTTGCAAATTCCCTTTCAAATCAAATCAAAATAATGTATGACTTGTTTCACAAAACTGATCTATATTTCTTGCAAATTTTCTCTCAAATATCAACCACACTAATGCATAATTTCCCTTCACAAAATTGATCTCAAACACTTCCACAATTTCAATCAATATCTCTCAACTCTATATTTAAAATATTTCACAAATATGCACTAACTTGTCTTCAATTCTAGCACAAGTAGTTCACAAAATCTAGCACAAATATCTTAATCTTTTCAATAATACTAGCACAAATTGTTCTCAAATTTTATCCCAAATATTTCCAAAATATTCAACAATGAAGCACAAAATCCTCACTCAAATATTTCCAACAATGCTTATCAAACAATATTGTTATCTCCACCTTATATTCAGAAACATTCATTCAAAAAAACACCTTAAATAAGGAAATATGTGCCCATACCTCTTAATTTGCTTTTATGAAGATATGTCTTCAAAATCTATCTAAAAAAATATATCTTTTCCAACTTCAAAAGATTAGCACAACACCTTTCCATATTGGGAAACCTTTCTCAACAAGTGTGCATAGTTAAATTCCAAACCAACTCTCTTGGTTTTTGAAAATAGAGCATTAAATCATAAAACCAAGCCCTTCAAAATGAAGCAAAAATACAAGAAATAAAAGTACTTCATACACATTTTAACACCATATTAATTTCAAAAATATTCATAAAATAATTATCAAAAGTCCTTATTACTCCACAAAATCACTTTTCAACAAAAATACATTTTCATAATATTTTTTTCCAAAATAAATTACAAGAAATAATTAGAAAAGTATTTCCCCTTATACCTCACTAAGTCAATGATGCTCAAATAATAAAACACACCTCATGCACCTAACCCTCAACCTGAGGCAATTAAAATTTTAATCAATTCTTACTAAAACTACCGTGGAGAGATCCGAACACAGCACCTACTATCTGCTAGCATGCTATCATGCTTTGGACCATCACTAGGCCAACCACCCACATGAGGACAACTGCCCACATGAGGACAAAAAGGTATGATGCACACTTTGACCTCTTCTCAACTTCCTTGCCAACATAATTGATGAACAAATTTTTTGCCACCCAGATTCGAACACAGAACCTATTGTCTACCCTGCACCTTAACACTACCTAGTCTGCTACTAGGCCAACCACCTGGTTGGATATAAGATCAAACGATCTTATATAAAAACCATGAGGCACATGTAGCAGAAATTGCATTTACCGATTTTATCACACATCGAACACACACCATAGGGCATCAAACATTATTCATATTAATATGGATTACCACCATGCTAAGGACATCGGCGGTGCTTGGAAGTTTTTAAATAAAATTGAATATTGGTGCCAAAACCACTTTGGGTTATATAAAAATTATAATATAAATATTATAATTGTTTTATAATGCATTCCTTTTAACCTTTTAAATTTAATATTGTAATATTAAAATATTATTTCCTTTTTGAGCCGAGACACTTTCTTCCTTTGGGATTTTAGACCAGGGCCTTCAACATTTTAACCAAACACTTGGAGCTTTATACCAAACCTCTTGGGATTAAAATATAAATATATTAACCTCATTTCTATCAATTTCCTTGCACTGAGGTGAAATTTGCCTTGCATCTAACACTTGACATCAATGACATCATAATTACTCAAAATTTTCAACGTGTGCTTTCTTGAATCCTTCTTGTTTCTTTTCACATAGTTAGCTTCTTCATCACTTCTTCACTCACCACTTTATTCTGGTTTATTATATTTTTTCTTCTTTGAAGCTTTGAAAGCTACCTCTCTCTTAGATTTGGGATTTTTTACTATTCTCATCTCATAAACTATGATAATTCCATGCAACTCTTCCATAGTCAACTGATCAATATCTCTCATATCTTATATAGTTGAAACCTTTCCAACATACCTCATAGGGAGTGATCTTAATACTTTTTGAGCAACACTGGAGTCTTCAATTTCAAATCCAAGTCCACACATGGTATTAACAATCTCATCCACATGAAGTAAGTATGTAGTAATATCTTCCTCATATTCCATATTCAAATATTAAAACCTTTTCTTGTGGTTTTGTAGTTTTGCCATTTTGACATTTTTATCTCCTTTATACGTTTGCTTCAATTTGTCTTATATCTCTATTGCTGATTTGTAGTGCATAACTTTTACAAATTATGCTTCATATAATCCACTTAGTATTCCATTCATAGCCTTGGTATTATTCACATGTAATAGCTTACAATATTTATCTATAGGAGGAGTAGTTGTAGGTGTGAATCCATCCTGAACTAATTGCCATGTCTCATATCCTTATGCCATTAATTAAGTCTTCATTATTATACTCCAAAATGCATAATTGTTCCCATTGAACAATGGTGCCTTATTTGATGAGGATCCATTCTGAGATGCCATTTGTGTTCTTGTAATATCTTCCTTCAAGTTGTTAGATTTTTTCGAAGGAACCCGCTCTTATACCAATTGAAGAACACAAGCTTATACTAAGAGGTAAGGGTGAACAGTATAAGATCAAATTTTACTTTTCTTTTCCAAAAAATATTATCCAATATTATCAATGGCAATATCAATAGCAGTGTAGGAGGCTACATAGACCACATATCTATGTATATTACAACGAAAAGAAGGAAAAACATGTAATCTAAGCATACATTTGACAACAAGAAGGAAATAAAAAAAAGGGAAGCTCTATTTATTAATAAAATTATTATTTTTATATATTCATCCCTCTTAGGGATACCGATATTTTAATACAATTGTTACAATTAACAAATAACCCCATAATGGGGAAGATGTGTTTCAATTGGTCTTCATATCTCCATCAAACTGCTTAAGGACTTATAAGGATGCCTTCTTCTCTATTCGCCAAGAGGAACTTGATGTTATGGATTCCTTGAAGCCTGCAAGATCCTATTACCTATGTATATAAAAAATAAACACAATCAAAAGCATATGGGGCCTCTCATGATGAGGCTTATGTCAAAATACTATAAGAAATATAGCCATACTTAAAATAAAGCATCAAGATATGCAAATTTGATCAAGAGTTAACTAAATTAATGCAAAGCATGTAATAAAACATGGAAATCTAGTTAATATACCATGTAATTTACACTAGAAACATGAAATAAAACTAATCTAAGGAGATTAATTGAATCTAGTAAATATGACTAAATGAAGGTAAAGCTACCTCAAATATTTCTAATTGACTATGTAAAAATGTAAATGAAGACTAATATAAGCTAGATTAACATATATGCATTACTAAAATAGAAATTATATGGGTAAAAGAAAGGTAAAATGGCATCAAACCCTGGCTTCTATTGCTCAAAGCAACTATTCTTCTAGTCCCTACTGCCATCGGTGGTGATGGCCTGCGAGCTGCTGTCAATGATAGAGATCACGAACTGAGTATTCTACCTCTTGATTCAATGTTTTTGGCATACAATTTTCCATATAGATTGATGGTCAAGGGTCACCTCGGTGTTTTAGAATAGATTGGCAATGTAATTCATTGGAATTCATAATGGATGGTATTAATTGTCAAGCTTGCTCCTCAAGCACTTGAGATCTCCATTATTACAATATTGATGATCAAATTGTATTTTGGCAACATATTTTTGCTCTTCATAAGGTGCAATTGGCTCTCCAATTTGATAGGGCTTCACTACATTAAACTTGTAATATCTTCTCCTTAGCCTCTCTAATTTTTAAGGGGTTCTTATAGCCTTCCCAACTCCTCATCCTAGCTTTATTGAGAAGCTAATATCAATAATTGGGAGGTTGGAGCATTTGGGAGGAAGCATCCAGAAGCTTCCTCACTAAAAACCACACAATATCAGTTGTATTGGCAATTACAATTAATTTTTGACTCGATCCTTGGGACCAATTTTGTTTTAGAGCTAGCCACTCTCAATCAAGGCAGCTAGATCATAGCTGCTCTGAGCATCAGAAACTAGTTTGGTAGCTACTCTGATCATTAGTGAATGAGCCTGGATAGGGCAAAAATACCCTAAGTGGTTAAAACCACTGCTAGCTCTTGGAAATGTCCAATATCATTCATATGACATTCAAGGATGCCCATATGAGTAGTCTCCTAAACATGATGTATTTTAGGTGTCTATAGATACCTCTTTTGGGATGCATTGTGGGAGAACATAATGCTAAGAAAAAATAGACCACTTAAAACCATGTTGTAGGTTGAATTATAATCATTGATCTAATCAACATTAGATGTCTAGTCCTGCAAAAGGATACACATCCTAGAATTATTGGTTCCAACAGGATGGAAGACTTAAATTTGCAAAACTTTTGCGTGTCCAGTGATGATCTAGTAGTGTCAGTGATATTATTGTTCTGATAGGTGGAAAGCTTCAAGATTAAAATTGAAATAAATACTTTTTACCCCAATATAAGGGTAAGCTTATGATAGTTAGCAATAATTCGTAAGACGAATGTAATTTGACATGATCAAGTGATCCTTTGTTGATTTTGATTATGATTTTGATATTATGACTACCCCCTCAAGTAACAAGTCGATGAGGAAAGAACAATTAATTAAAGCAACAAGTCACTTGACCAATATGAATAATTTGGATGATTTAAGAGTTTTGCATTTTTTATATGGTAGGTCCTATCACAGGCATGATTTCAACCCTTGAAAGTTTTATTTTTGGATTTTTAGGCAAGGGTGGATGTTGTTGGAATGTCGTCTCATGGTCGCTATCGCTTAAGGTGGCCCCTAATTGGTAAAGAGGGGCCATTTTCATTGAGTGTGATTGTTTTAAACCTTGAACACTTAAAAATGTGACCATTGGTGGATAGCCACTATCGACATATTTGGTTGATGTGGCAATTGTTGTCAGCATGAGCAGCTAGGAAACCTTAGGAAATTTTTTTTAATTTTTTTATTTTTTCTTAGTTTTTTTTATGTAAGTGCATATGGTTAATCATTCTATTTTGCACATTACCTTTTGTCTATGTGGGCTCGAGAGCCTAAGTTTCTAGTTGAGATATTTCCTCTTATGGTTTGCATATATTGGGATTGGTTTTATGCATGGGGACTAATGTACATTGCTCTATTACCAATGATAATGTCAGATCAGGCTTACATCGCAGTGTAGACCTATAGATGGGACTATAAGACCAACATTTTCCATTTCTTGACTAGCGAGATGATGATTATCCCTAAGGATGTTTACAAGATTTTTAGGATTATGTTCAATGGATGAGCCATCGTATCCTCACCTACTAGAGATAGGGTTGAGATCTTCGATAGGTTTTTTAGTGGGTAGGCATGTGTCGCACTTGGAGACATTTAGCATAGTGGGGTTCTTATCACCCACTAGTATTGGGCCTAGGTATTCTCATGGTGGCAGGCCATCTTGATGCATGCTATCTAAAACATGTTTTTTCTTGATACATCAAGAGCAAGGTTCCCATGGAACCTCCTAGTGATGGTGTAGGACTTGATGGAAAATGAAGAGCCCATAATTATGTCTTGGGGGAGTGCATTACCAGTGCAGCTCTATGATGAGTTGTACAAGATTTAGCAACTGGGTTGGGCTACGGTAGTATGCAACCTACTTCTATAGATATAGGGCTAGGAGCACATCAGTATAGATTGCCTAACAGGCCTACTATAGGAGATCACTACTATAGCAACTAGGTCTCAGTGCTATGGAGTTAGATGGTTGTAGGATGTAGAGGAGTGACGAATTCATCATCATGTAGGGAATTTGGCACACTATGCAAGCTTATTTATTGGATTACAAGCCTAAGATATCATATGGAAGTCCTATGTGGATTTCCCTGCTTGGCCTGAGGTAGACTAATTTTTGTCATGGATGAGGTGTGATCGATCGATCATCAATCATAAGGTAGGGGTAAGGGATTTCTTCTATTTATATTGTATTGCTAGGTATTTTGGGATCTAACATGACATCCCACTAGATCTAAGTCCCTACAAGTGGGTTCAGGAAGAGAGAGATCTCCCAATGCCTCGAGTCATAATTTTGGAAAAATATGTAGATCCTCCTACAACTAATGTTGGTATAGCAGATGATGGTACTATAGATGCATACACTCAATGGTGGGTTACATGACTATGGAATGAAGGTGGTAGCCTAGGGTGATCAAGGGATGAGGTAGCTATAGAGGATCCTTATGGGCGATGAGTACGACCTAGGATAGAGGAGTGGGGTTAAGATGTAGAGGAGCAGGTGATGCCATAGGAGGAGGAGGAGGAGGTGGCTCTAGAGGATCATAAGTCTCCTCTTTAATAAAATCTACATAGATGAATATTCTAAGCTTTAGATAGCTAAATTTCATATCCTAGAGTGGGATGCCTCTCTCGCCATGACACAGAGCTAGTTGGCTATAGGGTAGGCCAAATTGTGGGGGTATGAGGAGGAGAGGACCTCATTGCATATATGCCTTGATTCTATCATACTTAAGATAAAATAGCTCACATAAACAAGAGACTTGGCATAGGCTTCTATAGGTTCTCTAATTGCTGAGTGGGACCTTTTTTGGCTATGGATAATGGCTACTCCTATGGGATAGGTTGCACCAATTACTCCAGCTATTCAAGGACCAGTAGGGTTGGATATGGTGATAGATCTTATATGACTGTAGGTCATCATATCAAATGATACGAGGTAGCAGGATTTAGATGGAGCACACATCACTCTCATAGAGGGTGAAGTCAGATTATGTGATGGCATAGTACCAGCCAGGTCTATAGCATCAACATCTTATAGGACTAGGAGGAGTGAGTATGGGTGGTCATAAATGTGGCCTAGTCACAAGATAGGTGCCAGGTCTGAGAGATCTGATGAGGCTAGCTCTAGCCATTGTCACATATATGGAGCTAAGGGTGGCAACGATCCAGGGGGTGCAGGCCTAGCTTAGTATAGATTTTGAGATACATGTACCATTTTTGAGCGCAAGGTCTGAGGACCTACATAGTTGTAGCCTACGGGTAATTTTGATGTACCTTGATGTACTTTGACATACACATATGTATGATACTATATTTTGAGACTCATTATGTGTACTATGTGTTTTCCTTTATGTTGATGTGATGCAATATAAATGAAATGCTTATGTGATTTGATTATTGATATATGATGTGATGTATTGATGATATGCACTAGCTAGATGATTTATGTATGGTTAGATGCTATGATCTAGATGTGCAGTTGGACTACTTATGTATGCATATATGGATGCAATACTTATTGTTAAATGTATGTTTAATTTTGCTTTAATTGTATGCATCTAATATATGTTTTCATGATATGAGGAATGCAATGTATGTAATACATTATTTACATACTGATGATCTAATGTAAATGAACCTATATGCTTTAATCACTTAAAACATAAGGAATAAACGTAAATGAGTTTAGCAATCTAATGGGCGATACCACAAAATGTATAGAAATCATGAATGTAAATTTTAAATCTTATCATAAAAATTAATCATTTAAGCATCCATATATGCGATGAAAGAATTGTGATATGTAATGATTGATGAGATGAGATGATTTGTTGCTATGAGTAATTTTTGAGGTTTTTCATGACACTCAAACATCCAAGTTAATTAATCAAAAGTTGTATAATGACAATACTAGACTCCTGAAAGATAAAGTTTTTGTTATGAATACCAAGATATTCATTATCCATGTGTGTATAAATGAATATATTAGGTGAGACATAAGACTACTTCATTTCCATGAGGGATTCATTCAGCCCATTGTTGTAATGAGGATCACCAAATTTTCACCATGATCCTAAGTTTAGATGCAGTTGGTGAACATGTAAATGCAATACAACATGTAAATGTTTTTTTTTTTTTAATGTTTTTGCAATGTTTTTAAATTTTATTGATTTTTTATTTTTTTAAATTTTTTATGTTTTTCAAATTTTTTTGAAGTTTTGACTGTTTTGAATGTTTTTGAATTTTTGAATTTTATGTGTGGAATGCCTTAAGATGAAGTAAGTTGAGAGGTTTAAGCTCTTCAACACCTTCAAGCAATTTTAGGCGATATGTTCTAGGTCCTATATTCTTTGAGATGATATATAGACCTAACCATTTGGCAGTATGTTTATCTCATAGGTGTGGTGGCAGGTTTGAGTTCTGTTGGTTTTATTTAAGCACATCTCCAACTTTAAAGTCTCTCAGATGGAATTTATTTTTATAAGCTCATTTTAGGTATTCTTGATTAATTTGAAGATGCTCAAGAAAATTCATGCAATGTTCATCAAGAAGCATCGATTGGTCGATGTGAGCTTGTCGCACAGTGTCGTCATCGATGAAATTTTTTAATGTGATGCACAGAGTTGGAATTTCCAAATCTAAGGGCATAATGGCCTCAACACAATATACTAGTGAAAATGAGGTTACACCAATGGGTGTCCGTATGCTAGTCCTGTAAGCCCATAATACAAGGGGTAATTGGATATGCCAATCTTTGTGCTTCTTTTGAATAGTCTTTTTTAAGATTGCTACCACTATCTTGTTAGAATATTCAACTTACCCATTTGATTTTGGATAGTATGGAGTCACAAAACTATGTTGTATATTATACTTGGATATTAAAACCCTTACAATTTTATTTTTGAATGACGTTCCATTATTCGATATGATCTTGGATGGTATCCCAAAATGACATATGATATTATGGAGGATGAACTCCACAATACATACTCCTATTGTCATTTTTAAAGGGATTGCTTCCACACATTTTGTAAAGTACTTAGTGGCCATTATAATGAACGTATGTTGGCTCGATGATGAGGGAGAGATCTTACCAATAATATCAAAATCCCACTGATCAAATGGCCAAGCTGTTTGAATGGGATGTAAGGCCTACGATGGCAAGTGCGTAATATTAGCATGATGCTGATATTTGATGTATTTATTGACATACTCTATGCAATCCTTCTCCATAGTGGACCAATATTAACCCATTCAAAGGATGCGCTTGATGATGACCATGTCTCTAAAATGACCATCACATGTACCATCATGATCCTGTGCGAATTCCCAAGTTGATTCTTTGGACCCAAGGCAATGAAGGAGAATTCCATCATAAATTAGACATACTTAGTCACTTTATATTTGAATTCTCATTTTATGACCCGCAACAATCCTTGGGGGATTATACCAAGCTTAAGAAAATCATGTATTTACGACATCCAATACTGATAAGCAACAACTTCAAATGACTGAATGAAATGTTCCCCTTGCAATTCAACTTATACACAAGCTGATTGGAAACATACATTATGGATAATAGTAGTACCATTCTCTACAAGACCTTACAAAAATAGAGATCCCCAAGGTGCCTTTTTCAAAAATTATTTGGCCTTGTTGAACCATTCATGGGTTGGTTCTATTTGAATCATGCAGACTGATTATTGATTATCAAAAGCCTCATGGTACCTCGTGGATTGTGAGAGTGTCTTCACATGAATGGTAGTGAAGTCAGAAGACAAATTCTAAGGGATTAAGAATCCCAAATATGTCATGGTGTCTACAAATATATTGGAAATTCAAGGGATTGCCTCGATGTCATACCATTCTAGCTGGGCTAGATATATTTACATGACCTATTTATAAGCCTTCAGCATGGGATATATACATTGATACATATCCTTAAATTGATTCACAATGAGAAATGAGTTGCTAAAGATGTTTAGATTTTTTATATTCATCATTGTTTGAAGACCCAAGATTAGGGCCTCGTATTCAGCATTATTGTTGGTACAAGAAAAATTGAGCTTAAATTGCAAGGGTATTAGAGAACCTTGTGGTGTGAAGAACACAACTCCTACACCACCCCCTTGCTCTCATTTAGAACCATAAAAAAAACAAACATATGAACTGGATTATCAGTTTCTTTAGGTTTTAGTGAATATGATAATGCAAAGACTACATCATCGGGAATCTTTATGATAAGAGGTTTGTGACCCTAAAGAGAAGACTCTACCATTTGAACTGCTATGATTTATCCCTTGATAGAATTTTGACTTATGAATTCTAGGTCAAATTCTATAAATAGAATGATCCACTTTGTAGTACGTGTATTATGATATGTTTTTCTCATCATGTACTACAAAGGATTTTGTTTTTATACCACATATGTCATCTCGCTTAGCATGTAGTGGTGCAACTTATTCGTTGTAAATACTACTGCTAAAACTTACCTTTTCCACATATGTTTATCATAGGTCATAGCTAACTAGAGTTCAGTTGATGTAATATATTACGTGTTCTTTACCTTGCACATTATTTTGGGCTAACATGGTTCCCAATGCAAAGTCAATGGGAGATATATATAATAGGAATGGCACCTCTGGTCAAGGTGGAGCTAAAACTAGCAGTATTTCTAGGTACTGCTTGATCTCATAAAAGGCCTTTTGACAGTCCTCATCCCACTCAAATGGGACCCCCTTGTATAGAAATCAATTCATTGGTCAACATTTATCTGATAATTATGCGCTAAATCACTTTATGGATGCTAATTTTCCTTGTAGGTTTCTCAATTTCTTGATATTAGTAGGAGGACATATTTCTAAAATGACCTTAACCTTTGTTGGATCAAATTCTATCCCTCATTTATAAATGATGAATCCTAAGAGATTACCTGATGTTACACCGAAGATGCATTTCTTGGAATTCAACCTGATATTATGCTCTATCAGGTGATCAAATACTTTCCTAAGAACCTCAGCATGCTCTAAATGTAGAAATGACTTCACCAATAATTCATTGATATAATCCTCTAGGATCTTGTGCATGTAGTCATGAAAGATATATGTCATGGCCCATCGGTATGTGGCACTAGCATTTTTTAGACCAAATGGCATAATTTTGTAGCAAAATGTCCCCTATGTCTTTGCAAATGTAGTTTTATGCTGGTCTTCAGGTTTAATCTGAATTTGATTGTAACCAAAAAAATTATCCATTAAGGAGAGCATCTCATGACCTGCAGTTGCATCTACTAGAGCATCGATATTAGGCAACGAGAATGAATTCTTTTGTGTTGCCTTATTGAGATCTCTAAAATCATATAGATACAGATCCTTTCATCAAGTTTTTATATAGGTACCATTTTTTATACCCTTTTTTGATAGTCAATGGAAATGATGAACTCTACATCCAACAACTTTTACAACTTACCTTTAACCATCAAAGCCACAGTTGGATGAATTTTCTTGAGTTTTTACTTTATTGGATTCTTGGTGGAATCTAGAAAAAGGTTATGAGTAACCAATTTTAGATCTAGAGGAATGAGGGTGGTGCACTCCTTAGGATATAAGATCTCTCCAAATTTAACCTTTTTTGGATTAGTAGGATCATTACTGATATTCACTTTGAAGGTTTCCTCTATTGACATGTGTATCCCTCCTCAAGCTGATGAGGCGTATGGATCAAGTGGATATCATTCATTGGGTTTATAGGTTGCACATCATAAATACCCTCAGCATTATAAACATTGTATGCATATCCTGGAACAAAATGAAATGGTTGTAACATTTCTTCATTAGGAAAGAAATATTCAAGCTCTAAAGGTGAATTGATGCGATCAAAATAAATGGCCTTAGGAATGAGGTACAAATATTTAGAAGGGTCATATGGATTGTGGAGTGGAGTGTTCAAATCAATGGATACCATGTTTATGGAATGGAAGAAGTCTCCAAGGCCACACGAATGTGACTCACTTCTTCTATATTTCTCCCCCTGCACTAGTTGTGGCTTTGGCAGAATTCAGATTTTTAGGTCTGGCCTAGGCATAGACATGACAATTGGATCCTTAGGAGGAAGCAATTATTTTAGGTTTGAAGAACTAGGAAAAACCATATGGTGTTTTTCTTTCATATTGACTGGCCATCTTTGTATGGGAGGACCTGGGAATACTTCACGATAAATGGGTTCCATATCGAAAGGTTCCCTAAGATGATGTAAGTGGTGAGGCCCAATATAGGACAACTCTATATCATCCTCATATTCTTCATATTCTAAGGAATGTGCACTATCATATTCTCTATAATTATATTCTAGTCCACCTCTTTTAGATATGGATTCTGAGTCTCCTTCCTAAGAAGCAAATTTTGATTTAGGCTTTGCCATTATAGTAGGATTTTGGATTTCAATACCTATGTCATCAACACCTTCATAGTTTCTAATCATCAAATCAGTTCTTAGAATATATTTTGGACTAACCTCCACCTATATATTCTTATGATAGTTCAAATGTGGTTAGATAGCAACCATGGTCACTAAATAGTTACCCCTTCACGAATAGAAAGGGTTAGGATGGTAGGGGTTCCAATCCAAATCATCCCCCAAGCTCAGGTTTAGGTGATATAGAGATATCACTAGAAGCTCATATTGACCTCTAATATCATAACCCAACCTGAATCAATCAGTTGGCAACTAATATCATGGTTCATAAGGAGTTCGGTACCCTTGTTCGAATAGACCCAAACCATAAACATGCCAATGGTGACACTCAAAATATTAAAGGTTAAACTCTAGATTAGATAAATAATGAATGTTGACTACAAACGGTTCATCATCATCTCCATATATAGGCGTACGATCTATATATTTGTATATACCTCCATAGATGAAGTTGATTTGATTGGGTGTCACCCCTAGTGGTACCACCGACCATACAAGAAAGCGATGGGCTTGAGGTCTGCCTATATCCTATGTAGATTCAATGAATGATGTGAAAGTCACATTTTGCACCAGGTATTCTGCTAACCCATGATTAACCAAATGAATTGTCACCTACAGTATATATGACCTAGCTAAAGATGCAATATGAGGTGCCTTCTCGACTTCTTTCTGTGATTTTTCCTCCTCCATGGGATTTGGGAACTTGATAGTTGATACATTGGGCATTTCTTTAGACTCTTTTTTTCCTAGTACTACCTTTAGCTTCTGATCATTCCTAAGAATTATTGATGTTGTAGGCTTCATAGAAGTAGTTGTTGCATATGCATATGGTCATGGGACCAATGTTGAAGGATCAGTGCACACTTCCTTTTATTTGCTCTTTTTATTCCCGATGGGAAATGTAGGTCTTACATACAAATGTGTTGATGGGACTATAAAATCTCCCAGTAAATCTACTTAATTAACATACTTGAAGGGCTCCTCGTCTAAGGGAACCACGTGCACTTTCCCCTCATGTACATATTTGATGCACTAATGTAATATCAAGGGTACACATTGCATCTCTCTTATCCAAGGCCTACATAAGAGAATTTTGTATTGCATCACACCTTCAAGTACATGACACATCATCGATATGGTCTTCAATCCCTTTTAGATAGGTGAAATTATAGTACCCACTCTCGAGCATAATGCATCATTGAATGCATGCAGTGTGAAGGTCAAAGACGCGATATGTGATTGAGGCAATTTTAAATGTACCAAGGCCTTTGTTGTAATAATATTGATCAAATATCCTATGTCAATTAAAACCCTCTTGAAAGGTGTGTGGTTCACACATGCAATAATGTGAAGTGGCAGGTCCGCTATAGTAGTAGAGACTATTTTAATTTTATGATCATAGAATTGTATGACAAGCTTTTTGACACTACTGCACATGTTCCATAAAGTTGGTGAATTCTTCTAGATCTTGGGACTATACTTCTATGGACCTTAGAATGTCCATTAGCATCTCCCTATGCCTAGGAGACTGTTGTATTATCTCATAAATTGATAGTTTTGCTAAGGCTATCTATAGGCTTTGAATAATCCTATTTCCTATGGTCACCACCAGTATAGTTGGTGGGTTTGGCAAGTTATTTTATGCTAGCCTTTGAGGGGGAGTAGATTAAATTCTAACTAGAGTAGGAGGAGGATCTAGCGAATTATATCTCCTATTCCTAGTGATAGTGTTCACCATATTGACAAAGCCTTGTATAGGCGGTTCGATCCATACTTGATTTACTTGTTCGACATTATTCCTTGGAGGCTCATGGTTTGGTAGGAGATTTTTGAATAACCCCATATTTTGATTGTCTAGAGCCTGAGGATGGTTAAAAATTAATGCATTCATATCAATCATATTTTGTACCAAATGTTTGAAGTTATAACATCCTTCGATGTTATTCCCATTTTACCTATGGTATGAACAATATTGATCTTCCCCAAATGCTTTTGATTTAGGTTGATTAAGATCTATTAATTTGACTTCGAGTAAATTTATAGTGTTAGCCTCACACAATTATTAGAAAATTGATGCCATAGTTTTTATAGTGATGTAAACTAGTGAGGAGGGCGATGTTCTCTATTTTTACCCTACTTCTTGTTATTGCATTGATTGTACTATGTAGGGGGAGGTTGATCATGGTAATTTTGAGATTGTTGGCCCTAATTCCCCTTTTGTTGATTTAGCACCACCTAATTTACTTGTGCAGGCTTGCCCTACTAATTTTGGTTCTTAGTATTTTTATTATTCCACTCCTTTTTAGTTGAGATTTTAAAGTCACCTTCTTGCAACTTGATATCCTCTATAACCTTAGCTTGAGCCAAGGCCTCCTCAAATATATGATATTGCTACAATTTGCAATAAAATCAAGATATTTTTTGCACAACTATTGGTGAAAATACAAGTCATTTCAGTAGTAGGAATGGAAAATGGGAGCTTAGCCATCAACTTTCTCCATTTGTTGCCATAATCCATGATTGGCTCATCATCATATTGCTTTAAAAATGTCAAGTTAATCAGATTGGTCTTTTTATTGATGCCAAAGGAAAATAATTCAATAAATGCATTTTCCAACTATTCAAAGCTGGTAATGTTGTGTCTCTTCAATTGATTGAACCATTCTAGGGTTGGGCCTGAAAGGGTCATTATGAAGGTTCTTAGTAATATTGCATTATTACTCTGTATTTGGAAGCACATGTTCATAAAACTTATGACATGCTCCTGCACATCTTCATCATATTGAATTTTATCTAGCTTAGGCATCTCAAAATGGTCAGGATACGCTAGACAAGGGACTAAACAACACAAGGGTGCATTACAAATTTTATTCAAGGTGGGCTTTTGATAAGTCGTACCTTGTTTCTCAATAGCTCTCATATTTTCTATGTATTCTTGCGAGGACAAAATTTCCTCTTCCCTAAGAAGTTTCTCAGAGCTACTAGAGGTAAATTATTTTTGGAATGAGGTGGAGGATTGGACTCATCCTCCACATCTACTAAGGATATCTTATGATACTACTATTCTTACTCATCTCCTTCTTACTCTGCATACTGGGTATGCCCAGGTTGTTTGAGCACTTGGTTTTGTTGCATGTTCTAGGTTGTACGATGAGTACAATTTTTAGTTTACTAAGGGTGCATTTTAAGCTATGATATAAAACATATTTGGTTGCACTTCCTATATTCACTTTGATGGGTAAGATTAGCTTGACCTAATATATCCTCTTTCTTCTCATGCTCCTTTTGATCTAGGATGTATTGTTCTCTCATACGATGTTAATACAGTCATTGCATAAGCAACCTTTGACATTCAGAATCCTCATGTTTGAGGTGCTTGTGCTCTGTACGCATGTCTTCCAATTTGTCTTGGAAGATATGTTGCATCTGCTCTGAAGCCATCCTCTAAGATCGATCTATAATATCAGCAGTGTGAGGCCTCTGGCTGTTCAAATATGTTTGAGGGGCTTTATTAGTGTAAGACCCTATAGACTTATCTGCCACACTCTTGCCTTTATTTGTATAAACAACATTCATGTATTGTAGTTTTTTAGCTGTGCTCGCTTGTGTGGATGGGGTACGCGCACTATGGGAGTACTTTGAGCACTATCCTGGCTCAATGGTACACCTATGTGTATTCTCATTGCATGAAATGGTAGAGCGATAATGAGTAGATGAGGATTTATACCCTAGTTGTCGTAGGAATTGTTTTATTCTATCAAGCTTCCTAGTTCTCCATGGTTCGTTTGGGGTGTACCATTAACTTCCAATGTGGTATGATCTATAGTGAACTTTATAGGTCCACTAGGATTTGGATTTGTTAGGGGTCTATGCTCTAATGCAGCCCTTTCTTCCTACCCCTTATTGGGTGGATTTTCTCTTTTTCTAGCATGGTATTATGGAGGTCTTGAGCCACCCTCAACTCTATCCGTCGAGGAGTGTAATTCATATCCTCTAACTAGGGTATTCTGAAAAAAATCCCTGCACATTGATTATCACCTCTAATACTCATTGAATGTCATTCGAGAGGATCCTATGGCTGAGATTCCAAGGATTTGTTTTGTGTATCTTCTGGAGCTTCGAACTCTTCCTTGGATGTGCACCGATGTCATCCCCTCCGTATGTTGGCCATATTATAAATTATCTCTTTTGTAAATTTTAGGGAAAACAAAGCAAACAAGGGTGTTTATCTCTTTTAAATATTATTTGTGAGCCCTAAATTATTTTGTGATTTTTTAGTGTGTTGAATCATAAATTAACTCTCATCATGTTTGTAAATTTTTTTATGATATACTTGTATAGTTTAATGGTTTTCACATGTATGCTCACAACTCAACAATAGACAATGAAATTTTGGTCATGTAAACCCACCAAAGTATGGAGATGAAATCTATATCTTGTCAAGGATCATAGGTCCTATTGGTCCTCACCCAATCTCACTTGGTCAGCGTTATACCCTCTGAAGAGAAGTAAATGCAAATTTTTGAAGCTACATCAGATATTGGAGCCAACCTTGGAAAAAAATAGAGTTCATGGGATTTGAACCAATGGATGTATATGAAGCCCACCATCGTTGGTCTCTATTAGTGTTGGGTATGAATTCCAACTCACTAACATTTAAATGTGATGTGGTGTGTGAGGGTTCATTTTAAATTTGCATAAAAGGAAAATGCATCATAGAGCATCCATGATTCTTCCTACATGCCTAAGAAATTGATGTTTTAATTTTAGAAGGATGCAAAATTAAATGCTATTTCAAAATAATGCAATGCAAAGCTACATGAAAATTGGCCTTTAGATAGGTCCCAAGCATGCAAACCCTAACACACAATATAGACCACTATTCCTAATAATTACCAATAGAAAACATAAGAGATATTATAAATTTTGCTTTTAAACTTTCTCTATGTTATCTATTTAATCTTCATCTACTATATTTCAGATAACAAAAACACAAATAAAGAAGTAAAATTATAAGTAATTCCAACCAATCTAGAATCCAATTCTGTTGAATATCTGACTGTCTGTTGTTTGTAGGTTTTTCTGTAGGCCGCTATCACTCAAGGCAACTCTATTCTTAGCTGCTATATGTTGGCAATTTTGGGTTTGAGATCATAGCTTCTTGTCTATGAGTTGTCATTGATGTCAAAAGGAAATAGCATTAATGTTAAGAGGATGTGTTGGCTTCAAAGGTGGAAGATTCCAAGAGAATATTTTTAAGATAATCCGAAGAGATTCCATTGGATAGGGTTTTTATTAAAACCAAGCAATGGTTTTTATTAAAACCAATGGAGGTTCTCTTTATTATTTATTTAATTATTATTTAAAACCCTTCAAGGTTTTAATTAATTAATTATTTAATTAATTAAGGGAGAAATTATTTTTAATTTATTAAAAATACTTAAAGGTTTTAAACCTTTTTTATTCTTAATTTATTAAAATTATTTAAGGGTTTTTAAACCCTTTAGAAAGCAAATTTCGATTAAATTCGAAATTACTTTTCTTTGCAGTCGACGTGTTCTAAAGTCCACGTATGGACTATAAATATGAGAAGGTTCCTAAGGTTAAATCAACTTGGAAAATCAAAGGCAATTAATTGGTTTGGCTGCGATCGAATGTTCTGTTTACACTGCGAAAGAGGAGAGCTCGTGGTTTGAAAAGCTTTCGGAAAGCTTGACCGTTTATGTGGAAGGAAGTTCGTCTTGGACTTCATAAACCCCTTGTGGGCTAGTGGCAGCGAAGGCTGTTTTTGGGCCTTGCTTAGGCGGAGGTCTGCGTTTCGATCCCCGCGGAGGGAGTTGTGCATGGATTAGTCATGTTTTTATTAAAATGTGTTTTGTGCCGTGAATTTCGGATTCTTCAAGGGCAGCCATTATAAGGTGTGATTATTTTCTTGATATGATTTTTGGAATTGTTTAGCATTGTTTAAAAGACATAGGAGAAATAAGGGGATATTTCTTTGGTTGTATTTTTGAGATTAGTCTTTTGCTATGCTAAATTTAAAAATGGAGATATAAGGTGTAAGTTTTGGTTGTTGTGTTTTTGGCTTCTTTGGTGGTTGTTTTTAAAGAAGAGGAGCTAAAAGGTGTATTAAGGAAAGTTTTTATGTATGCTCATTTATCTTGGTTCTAACCCTAACTTGGTTGGAAGTTTGAGGGTTGTGTGTGGTGACAGCTATAAGGATCAATTTTCTTCTACTCCAATAAGGTAAGGGCACATTCTTCTTATGAGTATGATTGGTGTATGTTTTTTGAAATAATGTTGGAGTGAAAAGGTATTCTAATAGGTATCCTTTGGCTAGGTGTAAATCCTATTTTCTGGATTGTTGAAGACTACTTATGCATTGTTATCCTTAAGGAGAGTTTTTGGTGAATGCATAATTTCTGGTTTGATATAGTGGAAGCTTTGTGCACTAGGGTTTATATTTGTGAGTCTAGCTACTTGCATTGAGTTGGTGGAAACCTTGGTTGGCTGTTTTGACTTTGATGGTTTAGTTGCTTCCATAGAGGTTTTTTGATCAAGTTATTGCTTTACTTAATTCATGATATTGGGCTTACTCCATTGAGTTGATTTGAGCAAGTTATTCTTTGCATTTGGTGATATTGTGTTGATGGTTGTTTTGTTCAAATATCTTTGGAGGAAAAAGGATTTCTACTTGTTTCCTTTTCTTGTGATGATTGGTTGAATCTTCAAGGTTGATGTTGAGTTGAATGGTGTTGGTTGACTAAACCTTGTTTGGTGAGCATTGTTGTTGAAACCCTAATTGATGGTGAAAATAACATGAGTATCATTGTTATGTGATTCTTTGCATAGTTGGCAATTGTTGGGGTTTCATGTTCTTGAAAGAAAACATTATGTCCTATCCATTTTAGATATTGAGTTGAGTTTTCAGATTTGAGATTGAGATTGAGCTGAGTTGATTTGAGTTGAGTTTTGAGATTGGGATTTGAGTATAGAACATATTGAGTCTCTAACAATTCTCTATATGCTTCTATGAGTTTGAAAAATCACATTGGGTCTCTAACAATTCACTTTGTGATTTCCTACTAAGAAAGTTTTTCTTGGTGAGCTTGCCGAGTTTTTGGACAGGTTCCGGTGGGGACTTGTGAGCAGTTTTTGGACAGGTTCCGGTGGGGACTTGTGAGCAGTTTTGGATAGGTTTCGGTGGGGACTTGTGAGTAGTTTTGGATAGGTTTCGATGGGGACTTGTGAGTAGTTTTGGATAGGTTTCGGTGGGGACTTGTGAGTAGATTTGGATAGGTCCTAGTAGAGGACTTGTGAGCTGAGTTTGATAGTTCTATCAGAGAACTTGAGGACAGAGGTGCATTGGTTCTATGATAAGAACCTGAGGATAGTTTGCAAGTCTTTGAGAAGGCTTGTATGTAGAGGATTGATTTGTTCAAGAGTTGGACAAATCTGATAGAAAGAGGAAGACTTGTACTAGACCGACTGACTATGTTTGGTACAGGTTGTTGAGCTGTTGTGGATGTGATCATAGAAGGCAAAGGTATCTTAGGCTAAGCATTGAGGATAGGAGGTCTTTTATGGAAAGGAGTTCCACGTGTTGGCAAGAGGTAGAGGCAGTTGATCTTCTGAGGGATCATTTCCAGAGCAGAGGGGAAGGTATCTCCTTTGAGCAGAGGCTCATAAATTTTGATTGGGGGAAGGTATCTCCTTTGAGCAGAGGCTCATAAATTATGATTGGGGGAAGGTATCTCCTTTGAGCAGAGGCTCATAAATTTTGATTGGGGGAAGGTATCTCCTTTGGGCCGAGGCTCATAAACATTGTAATTGGGAAGGATTCCCAAAGAACTTTGAGATAACTTTTAGAGAAAATTTTTGTGGACGTAGCCCAACCATTCTGGGTGAACCACGTTAAAATTGATATCACTTTGTGGATGATATTGTGCATTTCTTTGATATTGCTTTGGGTATATTGCTTTACTGTTTTGAAGTATAAAGGAAAAAGTAAAAAGAGGTCTTATATTGTTCACCCCCCTCTCAGTATAAGCTTGTGTTATTCAATTGGTATCATAGTAGGTGCCTTCAGAAAGTTTAATAGCTTGAAGGAAAATCTAGTAAAGAACACAATGGATCATTCAAGTGGCAATGCAACACCTATTCTTGATGGGTCATATTTTGGTATTTGGAGTGCAAGGATGAAGGTTCATCTAATGGCACTTGGGAATGAGGTTTGGGAAGTGATTGAAGATGAGTACACTATTCTTGAACATGGTCCTAATACTAAATAAGAAAGGCTCCTACATCATAGCAATTCAAAAGCAATGAATGCAATCATGAAAGGCTTACAGAAATCAGATCTCACCAAAGTGATTCACTGCAAGACAGCTAGTGAAATGTGGAAAAAGTTGAAGGTGGTTCATACAGGTGATACAAATTTCAGAAAGGCCAAGTTGAGACACTTCAAAGGTATGTTTAAACAACTAAAGATGAATGATGATGAAAATATTAGTGACTACATGCTTCATATGGATGAGGTTGTTAACTCCATGAAATACTTAGGTCTTGAGCTTGCTGAAAATGTTGTTTGTGATAAGATTTTAAGATCTCTTCCTAATAGATTTAGCGAAAATATTTTTGCTATTGAGGAAGCTAAAGATTTGGATAAGTTGAAAAAGGATGAGCTCCATAGTATACTTGCAGCAATTGAGTTGAGAACTCAAGTGAAGGTTGATGTCAAGAAAGAGGTAGCTTTTGAGGCTACCAAGGAATCCAAGGGTAAACAGCTTCAAGATAGTGATGAGTCTTCTAGTGATGAAGAGGCATATTATAGCAAGAAAGGCAAGTTCTCTAGAAAACACACAAGTATGAAAAATATAAAATGTTTCAATTATGGAAATTTTGGTCATTATGCTACTGACTGTACTGTTCCCAAGAATGAAAGTGATGAAGATAAACATGATTCTAAGAGCAAGGATTCTAAAAAGCACAAGCATCACAGGAAAAACAAATATGATCACAACAATCAAGGAAAGAGGTATTCTCACAATCACAAGAAAAGTTTCTACCTAGACAAAGCAAGTAAGTGTTCTAGTAGTGATAGTGAAAGTTCTTCAAGTGATAATGAAAATGAGATGTTTTTCATATCAGAAAAAGAGGAAGAACCAAAACATAGATTCATTATCATGAAATGTCTTAGATGTGGAAATTTTGGTCACCTTGAGGATGATTGCAAAAATAATGATTTGGTTTCTAGAATGTATGAGGATGCTTCAGAAAACTATAAGGAAGATGCATGTATGGTTTTTGAAAAGGGTAGCACCTCTAGTGATAAGAAATATGAAAAAGGCTTTGATGATTCAAAAAGCAATCAAATAAAGGATATTGAAAGTGAACTTATTAGTGCTCTTAGTGCTTTGAAAAAGGAAAGAAAGAAGAATGCTATACTCAAGGATAAGTTAGATGAATGTTGTATGGAGAAAGATGATCTTATAGAAATTCTTGACTTCTCTATAGCTAAGACACAAGAACTCAAGGATGAGATAGAGTCTAAGGTTCTTGAGTATAGTGAGTTAGAACAGAAAATGGCTTCTTTGAAAGAAGAAACTAAAGAGTACAAGGATAAGCTTTACGAGTTTCAAGATAGCTCCAAAAAGGTTAAGTCACTCATCAAAGGTCAAAGAAAGACAACAGATAAAATAGGACTTGGTTTTGTTAAGCCACACAAGGAACAAGTTGGAGAGTTTAGTAAGAGACTCCAAAAGGAAGAGAGTTCTGATGAGGAAAGTATTTCAGATCATGAGTCCTTGAATGATAGATGCACAAAAATAGAAAAAAGAATTTGGAATGAGAAGAAGTTTTCAGGACCCAAGAGGTCAAATAAAGGAAAGTTTTAAGGCAGATGTTTTGCTTGTCACAGGTTTGGTCACATGGCTTCACATTGCATGGCTCAAGTGAAGAAGGTAAATGATAATTTCAGAAGTGCTAGTTTCTTTCAATGGTATTGCTACTCTTGTAAATAGTTTGGGCAGAAGGCGAGTCTATTGCAAGGTAAATAACAGGAATAGGTTTGATCAAAACAGGTTTGGTCAGAACAGGTTTGGTCAGAACAAGTTTGGTCAGAATAGGTTTGGTCAAAACAGGTTTGGTCAAAACAGGTGGATTCAAAGATCAGGTTTACCTCAGAGAAACAACATCGTCAGGTGTTTCAAGTGCAACAATGAAGGTCACATAATCAGACAATGTAGAGCTGAAATTCCAGAATACAGGAATAGGAACAGTGGCATGATCAGGTCCAAGGATCAAGGATTGGACAAGAACAGGGATGAGAAAAAGAACAAGAACAGTGACAAGGACATGAATATGGACAAAGAGTTCAAGAGAAGGCCCGACAAGGAAGTTATAGATGCTGATGATGATCAGTGCCTAATGGGAGTTTTACTCCCACCCTAGAATTAATCACCTCATCAGGAGGTGGGGGAGGGACTAAGCTAAGAGGCTCATTCTTAGTCGCGAGCCCCAAAAGTGACCCTTTACCATTGATTACAAAGGGGGATATATTTGAGTAAGGGGGAGAGCCTCAAGACAGGGGGAGCTATTTATGTTGAGTTTCTGTGTTGTTGAGAAGCATGGTTTGCCATCAATGACAAAGGGGGAGATTATTGGCAATTTTGGGTTTGAGATCATAGCTTCTTGTCTATGAGTTGTCATTGATGTCAAAAGGAAATAGCATTAATGTTAAGAGGATGTGTTGGCTTCAAATGTGGAATATTCCAAGAGAATATTTTTAAGAGAATCCGAAGAGATTCCATTGGATAGGGTTTTTATTAAAACCAAGCAATGGTTTTTATTAAAACTAATGGAGGTTCTCTTTATTGTTTATTTAATTATTATTTAAAACCCTTCAAGGTTTTAATTAATTAATTATTTAATTAATTAAGGGAGAAATTATTTTTAATTTATTAAAAATACTTAAAGGTTTTAAACCTTTTTAATTCTTAATTTATTAAAATTATTTAAGGGTTTTTAAACCCTTTAGAAAGTAAATTTCGATTAAATTCGAAATTACTTTTCTTTGCAGCCGACGTGTTCTAAAGTCCACTTATGGACTATAAATATGAGAAGGTTCCTAAGGTTAAATCAACTTGGAAAATCAAAGGCAATTAATTGGTCTGGCTGCGATCGATTGTTCTATTTACGCTGCGAAAGAGGAGAGCTCGTGGTTTGAAAAGATTTCGAAAAGTTTGACCGTTTATGTGGAAGGAAGTCCGTCTTGGACTTCGTAAGCCCCTTGTGGGCTAGTGGCAGCGAAGGCTGCGTTTGGGCCTTGCGTAGGCGGAGGTCTGCGTTTTGATCCCCGCGGAGGGTGCTGTGCATGTATTAGTCACATTTTTATTAAAACGTGTTTTGTGCCGCGAATTTCAGATTCTTCAAGGGCAGCCATTATAAGGTGTGATTATTTTCTTGATATGATTTTTGGAATTGTTTAGCATTGTTTAAAAGACATAGGAGAAATAAGGGGATATTTATTTGGTTGTATTTTTGAGATTAGTCTTTTGCTATGCTAAATTTAAAAATGGAGATATAAGGTGTAAGTTTTGGTTGTTGTGTTTTTGGCTTCTTTGGTGGTTGTTTTTAAAGAAGAGGAGCTAAAAGGTGTATTAAGGAAAGTTTTTATATATGCTCATTTATCTTGGTTTTAAACCTAACTTGGTTGGAAGTTTGAGGGTTGTGTGTGGTGACAACTTTAAGGATCAATTTTCTTCTACTCCAATAAGGTATGGGCACATTCTTCTTATGAGTATGATTGGTGTATGTTTTCTGAAATAAGGTTGGAGTGAAAAGGTATTCTACTAGGTATCCTTTGGCTAGGTGTAAATCCTATTTTCTGGTTTGTTGAAGACTACTTATGCATTGTTATCCTTAAGGAGAGTTTTTGGTGAATGCATAATTTCTGGTTTGAGATAGTGGAATCTTTGTGCACTAGGGTTTATATTTGTGAGTCTAACTACTTGCATTGAGTTGGTGGAACCCTTGGTTTCCTGTTTTGAGTTTGATGGTTGAGTTGCTTCCATAGAGGTTGTTTGATCAAGTTATTGCTTTACTTGATTCATGATATTGGGCTTACTCCATTGAGTTGATTTGAGCAAGTTATTCTTTGCATTTGGTGATATTGTGTTGGTGGTTGTTTTGTTCAAAAATCTTTGAAGGGAAAAGGATTTCTACTTGTTTCCTTTTCTTGTGATGATTGGTTGAATGCTTCAAGGTTGATGTTGAGTTGAATGGTGTTGGTTGACTAAACCTTGTTTGATGAGCATTGTTATTGAAACCCTAATTGATGGTGAAAAGAACATGAGTATCATTGTTATGTGATTCTTTGCATAGTTGGCAATTGTTGGGGTTTCATGTTCTTGAAAGAAAACATTCTATCCTATCCATTTTAGATATTGAGTTAAGTTTTTAGATTTGAGATTGAGATTGAGCTGAGTTGATTTGAGTTGAGTTTTGAGATTGGGATTTGAGTATAGAACATATTAAGTCTCTAAAAATTCTATTTATGCTTCTATGAGTTTGACAAATCACATTGGGTCTCTAACAATTCACTTTGTGATTTCTTACTAAGAAAGTTTTTCTTGGTGAGCTTGCTGAGTTTTTGGACAGGTTCCAGTGGGGACTTGTGAGAAATTTTTGGACAGGTTTCAGTGGGGATTTGTGAGTAGTTTTGGACAGGTTCCGATGGGGACTTATGAGCAGTTTTGGACAGGTTCCGGTGGGGACTTGTGAGCAGTTTTGGACAGGTTTCGGTGGGGACTTTTGAGCAGATTTGGATAGGTCCTAGCAGAGGACTTGTGAGCTGAGTTTGATAGTTCTATCAGAGAACTTGAGGACAGAGGTGCATTGGTTTTATGAGAAGAACCTGAGGACATTTGGCAAGTCTTTGAGAAGGCTTGTATGCAAAGGATTGATTTGTTCAAGAGTTGGATAGATCTGACAGACAGAGGAATACTTGTACTAGACCAATTGACTATGTTTGGTACAGGTTGCTGAGCTGTTGTGTACATGATCATAGAAGGCAGAGGTCTCTTAGGCTAAGCATTAAGGACAGGAGGTCTTCAGTGGAAAGGAGTTCCATGTGCTGGCAAGAGGTAGAGGTAGTTGATCTTCTGAGGGATCATTTCCAAAGTAGAGGGGAAGGTATCTCCTTTGAGCAGAGGCTCATAAATTCTGATTGGGGGAAGGTATCTCCTTTGAGCAGAGGCTCATAAATTCTTATTAGGGGAAGGTATCTCCTTTGAGTAGAGGCTCATAAATTCTGATTGGGGGAAGGTATCTCCTTTGGGCCGAGGCTCATAAACATTGTAATTGGTAAGGATTCCCAAAGAAATTTGAGATAATTTTTAGGGAAAATTTTTGTGGACGTAGCCCAGCCATTCTGGGTGAACCACATTAAAATTGGTGTCACTTTGTGGATGATATTGTGCATTTCTTTGATATTACTTTGGGTATATTTCTTTACTGTTTTGAAGTATAAAGGAAAAAGTAAAAAGAGGTCTTATATTGTTCACCCCCCCTCTCGATATAAGCTTGTGTTCTTCACTATATTCAAAAGTGGTTGAGATCTGCTAGCCATTGTTAATCAGAGCGATTGCACCTGTGTAGAAAAAACATTCAATATATCATAAAAACGATGTAAAATTTAGGTGTATCCACCATGATCTCCACTGTAGGAGGCTACAGAGACCACACATCTATTGATATTGCAATGAAAAGAAGGAAAACCATGTAATCTAAGCATACATTTGACAACAAGAAGGAAATAATAAAAAGGTAAGCTCTCTTTGTTTATCAAATGATTCTTGTTATAGATTTTCCCTCTTAGGGATACCAATAGATTGATACAATTGTTAAAATTAACAAATAACCTCAGAATGGGGAATATGTGTTTTAATTGGTCTTCATATCTCCATAAAAATTCTTAAGGGTTTATAAGGATGCCTTTTTCTCTATTCACCAAGATGAACTTGATGTTATGGATGCCTTGAAGACTACAAGATCCTATTACCTATGTATATGAAACAACAAAGCATAATCAAAAGTATATGGGGCCTCTCATGACGAGGCTTATGTCAAAATATTGCAAGAAATATAACCATACTTGAAATAAAGCATCAAGATATGTAAATATGATCAAGAGATAACTAAATTAATGTAAAACATGGAATAAAATATGGAAATCTAGTTAATCTACCATGTAATTTACACTAGAAACATGAAATAAAGATAATCTAAGAAGATTAATTGAATCTAGTAAATTTGACTAAATTAAAGCAAAGCTACATCAAATCTTGCTAATGGACCATGTAAAAATATAAATGAAGACTAATATAATCTAGATTAACCTATTTGCATAATTAAAATGGAAATACTACAACTAAAATAAAGAGAAAATGGCATCAAACCTCAGTCGCTATCGCTCAGAGTAGCTATTCTACTAGCTACTACCGTTGTCATTGGCGATGGCCTACGAGCCACTATCAATGATAATGGACATAAACTGAGTATTCTACCTCTTGATTCAAGGTCCATGGTACACAATTTCCCATTTGGATTGATGTTCAAGGGTCATCTCAGTATTTTGGAAGAGATTTATGATGTAACATCAAAATTCATAATGGATGGTGTTAATTGTCAAGCTTGCTCCTTAAGAACTTGAGATATCCATTTTTAATACTGATGATCAAATTGAATTTTGGAAGCATCTTGTTGCTATTCACAAGGTGTAATTGGATCTCCAATTTGACAGGACTTCATTGCATTAAAATTACAATCTCTTCTCCTTACTCTCTCTAATTTGGAGGGGGTTCTTATAGCCTTCCAAAATCCTCATCCTAGCTTCCTTAAGAAGCCAATATCAAGAATTAGGAGGTTGGAGCAATTGGGAGGAAGAATACAAAAGCTTCCTCACAAAAAACCACCCAAAATTGGTTGCCCTAGCCATTACAATTGATTTTTGGCTTGACCCTCAAGGCTGAGTTTATTTTAGAGCTAGTCGCTCTCAATCAGGGTGGCTATATCGTAGCCACTCTAAGTGTCAGTGGCTAGTCTAGAAGATACTCTAATTTTCAATGGCTGAGCCTAGATAGGGTAAAACTACCCCAAGTAGTTAAAACCACTACTAGCTCTTGGAAAGGTCCAAGATCATTCATATGGTCTGCAATGATACCCATATGAGTATTCTCCTCAACATGACTTGTTTTAGGTGTCTACAAGTAGTAATCAAAGCAATGCACAAATCATCACACACAATAGAGGCATAAATTTATTGTGGTTCATCCAATGTGGGCTACTCCATAGAGAAAATATTTCTTCTAAATTTTCTCAACAAATCTTTTGGAAATCAATTCCATATTACAATTGTTATGGACATTTATCCAAAGGAGATACCAATCTTCTATGCTCTGATTTGTAGATATCTCACCATAGGATAACTATATCCCCTAGCTCTAGTTCATGGAGCTTGATCTAGGAGAACTCTATCTCCTCAACTAGTTCATGGATCTCTCTTCACAGAAGAACTCTATCTTCCCAACTAGTTCATGGATCTCTCTCCACATGAGAGCTCTTTTCTCTTTGCTCTGGTTAACGAATCTCTATCCATAAGATAACTCTATCCTCTTTGCTATGTTTGATTAAATATCTATACATAGGAGAACTCTATCCCATTTTATCTAGTTTGTGGATCTCTATCCATAGTAGAACTCCATCCCCTCTACTTTGGATGGTGAACTTCTAGAAGACTTCTACCCCCACTACTTTGGCTTGTGGATATCTATCCATAGGAGACCTATGTTCCCTCTAAACTAGTTGATGGACATTTATCCACTAGAGACCTCTGTCCTATGCATTATCACCTCCAAAACCTACTCTCAAATCTGTCTCAAATTTACACCAAACTCTATCCCAATTCTATCACAAATCTACTCTAACTCTGCTCACAATTTTACACCAAAACTCTGTCCCAAGTCTAGCATAAATCTAATATCTCTACTTAAAAATATACACCAAAAATATCCCAAGTCTTCTCTCAATATTTGCTCAAATATACCTTCAATACTTCTCAAATACTTGCTCAAATATGCCCTCAAGCCTTCTCAAAGACTTTCTCAAATCTGCCTTCAATGCTACTCACAAGACCTGCTCAAATATTTTCAAATATTGCATACAAACACAACTTAAATCTCTTTCAGAAAAGCTTTCCTCACACAAAAAAATTCTACTTAGAATTTTTTTAACCTCTAGAACATATAGAGAATGATATGCTCTATCTAAATATCAATATGTTTCATACTCACAAATCTTGTACTCAATTAACCAATCTCTTTCTATTGCAAAATCCTTTTCAAATCAAATAAAAACAATTTATAACAAAACTAGTCTATCTTTCTTGTAAATTTTCTCTCAAATATCAATCACACCAATGCACAATTTTTTACTCACAAAATTGATCTCAAACACTTCCACAATTGCTTTCAATATATCTAAATCAATGCTCAAAAGGTTTCACAATGATTCACAAACTTGTATTCAAACCTAACACAAGTAGTTCATAATATCTAGCACAAATATCTCAATATCTTTCAAAAATGGATGCACACTTGTTCTCAAACTCTATCTCAAATATTTCCAACACCATTCAACAATGAAGTACAAGCCCTAATACAATTGTTTTCACTTTCTCTCAATTGATGCACATGTAGATCTTGAACCCTGACTCAAATAATTTCAACAATGCTACAAAACAATCCTTTTATCTCCACATTATGTTTTAGAGATATTTACTCAACAAAAATACCTCAAATAAAAAATGATGTGCCCATACCTCTTAATTTTCTCTTATAGAGATATATCTTCAAAATCTATCTCAAGATGTCTTTCTTATGCCACTTTCAAGGGTTAGTTATCATAACACTTTTCAAACCAACCATAACATCTTTCCTCTAAATTTTCTCATAAAAATATTTAATATTTTGATCATCACCAAACTGATGACAATATCAAATAGGCAACTAAGCTTTAGGTTGGATAAAACCTTAGGCTAAGTCTTAGTTAGGGCTTGGTCTTATTTTTAATTTTAATGTATTTGGTGAGACTTAGTGCTCATGTAATAGTTGCTATCCACCTTCTATATTAGGCTAGTTGGATTGATGTAGTCAACCACCTTTGGATGAGAGCCGATCTTCCCAATTTACGAATTTTTTGCTCCTTTGTAGGGGTATTTGTTATGTTTTTGGGTCTATATTAAGCCCTTTATGTTAATATAATAATCAAGTTGGTTTATGCCACATTAGTGGTATCAGAGCAGGAAATTTTTGGGGCTTTTGGGTCATTTCTGACCTCCATTGTCTTGGGTTGGATTAATTACAACTAATTTTATTTTGAAGAAGATCTCTTAGTTTTTTCTGAAAATTCATTGTATTTGATAGCAATTTTGTTAAAATTACTGTAAAATTTTTATCATAAAAAATTTGTTGCTACAGAATTTGTTGCCAAAAACAAAATGGTTGGCCAATTGATCTTGGTGATCAATTAATTAAAAAAAAAAAACAAATTCGAAAGGCGTTAAAAAAAAAAGCATAGGCAAAACTTGTAGGCCTGCACCACCACGACAAGAGCGATAACATCGAGGACTGCAACATTGATTCTCATGTAACATCTTCTTCAATGCTCGATCTCATGTGATAATGAGTGCGATAGGTGATTAGTCCTATCAGGCCTATGCCTGCCAATGGCTTCACCAACACCAACTTTGGTATTTGTGCCACCAGTTTTTTAGATGCCAATGTAGTGAGTCCTGAGTTTTTTGATGGCAAGGATGCCGATGCAGGACTTCCCTACGTTCTAAGGGATAGTAGTTCAAAAATTGGCCGATGATAGGATCTCATCAATGCAGCTTGCTTGATTTTCAACGATCTATTATGATTCCACCATACCGACGATCAAAATCTGTTGTTACTGACAATGATTTACTGCCATCTCGATGTTGTTTACTGATGCTTTGGCTTTCGTTGCTCCATTTATGGTGAAAATTTTTCCCTAACGAGATGATTGCACTCGACCTAGTGCTAATCCAATTTAGATTAGCCTTTGTTTGCCATAAAATTTCCCCTGCATGATTGTTGACTCCTGTTTCCTGATGGCCCTATCGACGTATTTATCGAACAGATCTGACACCACCTACTTTGTATTGGTTCCCCGATTGCATTTTGTGTTACAGGAGGTTAGATGCTAAAATTTTATGATTCGATCTTCTGCACAATGACCATTGCAATATCGATGCAGGGATAAATCGATATAACAAAAGTGATTCTGAAAATAGCTTTAACAATTAGCATGGTTTCATTTTCCCTGATACCGATATGCCATCATAGCACAAAATCACTGATATAACTGGTACGATTTCATTTCCGCCAACTAAGATGCTCCAAAAATTGACATCGGCATGCACTTTTAGGTAACTATTTTTGTTTTCTTCGATTAGTGATTGTTTTAAATCCCACATTTGAGGTGGGAAAGGCTTTTATTAGCCTTTAAAAATTATTTCACCCACTAGAAAGAATTGTCAGCGTTCACTGGCTGAAGCGCACACTAGTTCAATATCCTTAGACTACGTCACATTATTACTTGAATTTGGGGAGTGTTTGTCCTTTAAAAAAAAAAATCTTCAAACACTTTTTGTCCTATTAAAAAAAAATTGTAAAAAAAAAAGAGAATTTAGATTTTGTAAAAGGGATATAGTGCTAACTTTAATTTTTTCCCACCATCCATTATAAAATTGCAAATACACATTATTGTTTTGCAATTATCTGGGAAAATAACACTTATTTTGTAACTTCCTTTTTGCATATTTTGTTATATCTCCTTGTAATATCCCTGGCATACACTAGAGGACAAATGGCTCAGGATTTGGTGGAGCAAATGGCTGCAATCACCGCAGTCATTAGTACATTGGCCGATAAGGTCAATGATATTGCTTCTAAAAGTGGTCCCAGTCAAGCCCCTGACTCTCGTGTGAAGGCAAAATGCAAAGTTAAAATTTATGATGGCTCCCGTGATCCTGAGGTTCTAAAAAATTTGATCCTCGACATGGACACGTGGTTTGCCTATAGAAAAATACCACCAGATAAGCAAGTTTCATTTGATCTCTTAAAAATTTCTACCATAGCCAAATTTTTTATCACGGACCGCTTCAGTAATCAGAATCCCATTGATCATTGGGATGATTTGGTGAAGACTTTGATGGATACTTTTTATCCATCCAACTATGTAGATCTTGAATTTTGATGGCTTCGATTGGGGCAGGGCTACAACATGGGTGTCCAAAACTACATTGGCCTATTCAACAAATTGCAAATTTTGAATGGTATTCAGGACTCTACTACTAAGTTGATCACCAAATTAAAAAGTGGACTATAAGAACCACTTTTCAGGGAGTTGAAATATACTCCTATCACATATTTGAATGTTATGTATAATAAAGCACAACTTGCGAAGGAGAAGCTGGTTGTCCAATCTAGTGGATCTCGCTCCTCTGATTCCACCAAAGCTTCTAAACAGAAGCAATCTCCATAGCAACAGATGAAGACTTCTCCCTCTTCTTCCTCTTCATATTCTTCCTCTTCTTCTAAAAATTCTACTACTTTTTATCCTAAGAAATTATGTGATTATTGTAAGAAGAGAGGTCATAAAGAATCAAAGTGTTTTAGGAAGAAGAAGAATCTTATTGTAGAAGCTCCACCAGAGAAAAACAAGAAGGTCCTATTAAGGCTACGGGAGAACGCCACCCTTGCATAGAGCTTCAAGGGCTTAACATTCACACTTTGTTGACACACAATATGGTTTAAAGAGGTCATGACCATTTGTTTGTCACATGTGCTCACTTAAAACACAATTACTTTGTAGATTGCATAATCAATAATGGCTCCCAAATGAATTTGATTTCTAGAGCCGTTGTCGATAAATTGAAGCTTCATGTACAACCCCATCCTCATCCATATCCACTTGCATGGAAGGATACAGGTACCTCCTCCATGATTACATAAACATGCACTGTGTCTTTTGCATTTGGGCCATGCTATGTGGACAAAGTCACTTGTGATGTGACTCCAATTGACTATTGTGATCTCATTATTGGAAAGCCCTATCAATTTGACAAATGGGCTCAATATAATGTATATAAAAATACCTATACATTGCATCATGAGAAAAAGAAATTTATCATCTCTTCCACGAAGCCCACATACAGTTATGCAGGTCCACACCATACAACATTGGTCTTCCGCAAGCCAAAGGACATGCCAGCTCCAGTTGCACACAAGGAGGCTCCTCCTCCTTTTTTAGCACCTCCTCCTGTTGCTTCAGTTGATCCTCCTATTTTTTCCATGCACCAATTTCCTAATTTGAAGCAGACCTTGTAGTTTTCGCCCTAGGAGATTCATCCTCCACCTCCTCCACAGTCTTTCACTCGAGTTGGACCTCTATTTATGACCAGGCAAGGCCCTTCAGCATCAACCTCACTCGGAATTATCAACATCATCAATACCCCTACTCATACAACACCTATTTTTTTACTTACGCTCCTTATAGCTTGAGTTCCTCACCCTTCACCCACTATTATTGTACAAGTATTGGATTCCAATGCTTCCTTTGTGGGGAGGTATGATGAGGGCATCAAATAGGAAACTAAGGTTTAGGTTGGATAAAACCTTAGTTAGTCTAAGTCTTAGTTAGGGATTGGTATTATTTTTAATTTTAATGTATTAGTGCTCACGTAATAATTGCTAGCCACCTTCTAAATGAGGCTAGCTGGATTGATGTAGTCAACCACCTTTGGATGAGAGCCGATCTTCCCAATTTGGGAATTTGTTGCTCCTTTGTAGGGGTATTTGTTATGTTATTGGGCCTATATTAAGCCCTTTATGTTAATAGAATAATCAAGTTGGTTTATGCCACATCACAAGCGCTCTTAATATTTCTATTATATCAAAAATTACACACACAAAGTTAAACCATAACAATACCTTATCACTCCTTATAGCATCCACTTCTAATGCAATATCACAATTTAATACCATATGTCATACATCAATTTATTTTCAAACACCTTATTGCTTCTTTCATTTTAAAAGTATATTTCAACTTTATAAAAATAACCTAATTTTAATATATCATAATGTTCTCAAGATTTTAAACTTCATATCATTGTCCTTATGTCTCCCTAAACAATATACTAAGTACTTCTAATTTCTAAACTAAAAACCTTATGCCTCCCTTGTTAAGCACTAAGTATATGTCAACATTAAAATTAAAATGTATGCCCTTACCCATGTTTGCCATCACCACCATAGGGATTTGAACACTTAACCTCACAACACCCATGCTATAGCACAAGCTAGAGTGCCAGCTAGGTTGGCCCCACTGGTTGGAAAAAAATATGCACCAAGCAACATTTATCTCTTCCTATCCATTTGAAGTAAATCATAAAACTTCACTATCACAGGGATTCTAAACCATGACCAATATTCTACCATACCTTACATAGGACCTACCTGTTGCTTGGGCTACCATCCCTGGCTAAAACCAAAAAGCAATATTTTTCCTATATTCATCGCCTCTTTCTCAAAAATTGTGCGTTGTCTATTCCCTTGGTCTTTCTCTTCAATGAATGGCACTGCACTCCATAAAATTGATCAATGTGTTCTTTCTTAGACTTTGAAACATGATTTTTGTCCTCCTTTAATATGCATTCCATGGTTTTTCTATGATGTCGGCTCATATTTTATTTTCCACCTTTAATTCAAATTTTGGCACCTTTGGAAAATTCAAATTTAATTTTTATTTTTGCCATAATATTTAACCTTGGTGTTAAATATTTATTAATTATATTATTTAACCTGGGTGTTAAATAATATTTTTGTCTATCATGCTTTGTCAATTTAATTTATTGTTCAGACCTTTGTCAATGCACTTTCAATCCTACTTATAATGAATTCTTTTTTGCTTAAATATTATAATTTTAAAATATTATAATATTATTTCTTTTCTCTTAAACCATAGGCTTAAACTTGGGCCTTCAGCATTGTAACCCATCATTTAGAACTTTCTCCCAAAACTCTTTCTCCCAAGTTTTAAATATAAAATATTATAACCTTTCCTTTTTTATCAATTTCCTTGCATTGGGATGAACTTTGCCTTGCATCTTATAAACCTTATCTTATTGTCATACCAAACTATCTTTGGCATCAATGACAATTAATGACATCAACCTTTGACATCAATCCTTTGACATCAATGACAACACAATTACTCAAAATTTCCAACATAGGTCCACATCAATGCCTCTTTTGGATACAATGAACCCTCGTAGTTTTCCAGAGATAACACCAAAGACACACTTTTTGGTGTTCAACCTCACATTATGCTCTAGAAGTCGATCAAAGACTTTTTCCAATACACCAATGTGCTTTTGTCGAGTTTTATATTTTTCCAAGATATAATCCACATAATATTTGATAATCTTATGCATATAATCATGGAAGATGTATGTCATGGAACGTTGATAAGTGGCACCTACATTCTTAAGGCCAAAGGGCATCACCTTGTAACATAAATTCCCCCAAGGTGTAGTGAATGTTATTTTGTGTTGGTCATTAGAATTGATTCAAATTTTGTTGTATCCTAAAAAACCATCCATGAGAGAAAGCATTTCATGGTCAACATAAGTTTCAACAAGAACATCAATATTTGAAAGGGGAAAATCATCCTCAGGATACACTTTTTTAAGATCTCAAAAATCAGTGCAAATGTGTATCACCATGTTAGGCTTGTGAACATGTACCATGTTTGAGAGCCACTTAGCATAGTCAATTAGGATAATAAAACCCACATATAAGAGCTTTTGAAGCTCTTATTTTATCAAGAGGGCAATGGTAGGATGCATCCTTCTATGTTTTTGTTTGACCAACTTAGTATTAGAATGCAAGGTGATATAGTGGACAACCAAGTTGGGACCAAGACCATGCATGTCTTTGTAGGACCATGCATGTCTTTGTAGGACCATGCAAATATATCCTTATTTTTCTTGAGAAGAGTAATTAATTGGTCTTGTTCATCGGTGGATAAACATTTTCCAAGTTTGATAATTTGGGGATTATCTACATCTGAACTAAGGTTCACATCAATGGTATATTCAATGGATATGTGAGAATCTTCCTCAAGTTGATGGGGCATTGGAATTAGATGTATGTCATCTATGATACATCAAACTCTTTTGACTTAATATCATCTATGTATACCTAGAAAACCTTAGTATTTGAAGGTGAATGTGAAGACGAAGGTGAATGTGAAGGCAAAGGTAGAGGTGATGGAGGAATGTAGGTTGGCGAAAGCTCTTAACAGTTCCTCAAAAATAACAAATTCAAAAAAGGATAGGGATGAGGAAATAAAAAATATATCAATAAGGCTCATGTCAATTGGAATTGGCTTTGCCAAATCATATGGATTACAGAGTGTAAGTTAGTAGTACTCATGTTGACTTTAAGGGAAATGGATGATGATAGGCAAGGTGAAATACATGGGTGAATAGATCCTATCTACTAGAACCAATGCTAGAACCTTGGGAACCTGAAAATTAGCAAGCAATAAAAATAAATGAAATTGACTAAATGCTATGTACATGCAATGCAAAATTTTGAGTTTTTGGTATTTTTTATTTTTTTGATTTTATTTTTTGGAATTTTTAATTTTGAATTATGTATATTTATTTACAAAAAATTTCGGTGATATGGATTAAATATATGGAGATGGTAGTTCACCAGTTGGTTCAACTTGCTATTGTGGAAGAAGCAAGTGAAATATGGGCTCATATATGGGGAACATTCTGAGATAAAACTCGTCATATTTGGTGTGCAAAATGATGGGCGTCGATTCCTCATCATATTCATAAATATCAACATAAGGTTGAATTCTTCATACATTTCATCTTCAAAGTCATCGACATGAAGGGCTTCTTCTTCTTAATTCAAAGGAAGTCTTTGGAAAGCTTGTTCAAAAGAAGAGATGGTGGAAAGTGGATGATAGCCTAGACTTGAATGGTCATGCACTTCTTGATATGGGATATCAATGAGCTTAGGCACTCCCTATTCATATCATCCTAGGCCATGTCTTTGCCAATTATATTGGTGAAAATAATGGGATGGAAAACCCAATATTTGTTGAGTATTGGTAGTTTTTGGTTGCTTGGGTTCATCTAGGGGAGAAGGATTGGACAATGACTCAATTTAATCATACACAAAATTATTGTTGTAAGGTACCAAACCCATGTTATATATTGCTCCTATGGATAATGGGGGTCACGTGGGTGACCAAAATCCTTAGAAGTTGGAATTTTGAGCGATGTGACCATGATGTCTTGGACTACATATTCACCAATACCAAGATTAGTGAAGTGGATCTCAACTTGGGATGAATTGGTTATGGATGTGGGAAGCTCGTAGTTGGTTGATCACTTTATAAATGGGGAAGATGTGGGTATCTCACAATATGACAATTCGACTTGTGAGACATTGGCTTATGTGGATGGAGATGGATTTGATTGTTGTTGAGTGGGTACTGATAATATGGAAGGAATTATTATGGAATATGGATAATATGATGATGCATATTGTGTGGATTGAGTTTGACCACATGTGCATGTATTCAATGGTGATGCATATGAAGGAATGAAAGTGGATGCTTGATGGGAATTGGTGATGGGAAGCTCCTTAGGAATGGGATATTTTTATGAAGAAATAGAATGGGTAGTTTACGAGGTGGTGGATGATTTTAGGTAAAGATGGGTGGAAGGAAACATGGATTCATAGGGGTTTGATATGAAATTGCAATACTTGAATGACTCAAAATCTGTTGATATACAATGAACTTGTCCTTCATGTATGTATTTCAATAATTTATGTAATATTAAAGGGACACATCTCATCTCCCTCATCCAAGGGCATCCAATGAGTACATTATACTCCATGGATCCTTCCAATATGTGGAACATAGTATGCAATATTTTGACCCCCACTTTGATGGGAAAAATGATAGTGCCAACTATATAGCTGAGAGCATAGTTAAATGATTTCAATGTGAAGGTGGATTTGGTAATGTGGGATGGATGAATATTGAGATGATGGAGTATAGATATGGTAATGATATTAATCAAGAAACCAATATCAATTAAAACTCTTTTGAATGACTTCCTATCAATTTGAGCCATTATATGTAATGGAGGATCCACCGACTCTGATGAGATTGGTCTAATTTCAAAGTCATAGAATGTTATGGAAGGCTCCTCACAAAAGTGTTAAAGGCATTAGTGTCTTAAGATTGAATTTAAATGGACTTTAGAATATCCATTAATACCTCATGATGTGGGGGATATTGTTGAATGAGATCGTATATAGATATTTTGGATGAAGTCATTTTTAGGCTTGTGGTTAACCAGCTACTCAAGGATATGATTGGCCTTTGAGGATGGTTGATGGGGTGACTTGGTGGATTTTAATGGCTTGGAATATGTATTTGTGGAGAAAGGTTTGGGGAAATTTGGATAGGTGGTGGTGATGTGTCAGGTTGAGACACACTTGCGTGTGGTGCTATGGGTTGTTAAATAGGTTGTTACCTTGTATTTTATTGATTATTTCATTGTTTTGAACTTGAGTTACCACATGAATGGCACCTAAAAAACCTTGGTATTCTTGAACATGGTTGACTTGATTAGGGGGATTATTGATATTAGACCCTCTCATTGTTGGTTGCACATCTTCATGATGAAGAAGTGGTGTTTGAAATATACTAAGGTTTTGGTTTCATTGAGCTAGAGGATTGTCAAGCTTGATGGATCCCAAGTCAATAAGATCCTATACTATATCTTTAAATACACTGTAGTTTTTAATATCATACCCATTTTGCCTATGATAGGGGTAAAAAAAATGCTCTCGATAGTTTTTGCTACATTTAGTGTGATCATCTAGTTTTACCTTAGGTAAATCAAGTTGGTTGGTGTTATACAACCCTTAAAATATGGAAGCATAAAATTTAGCTAAGGGAGTGTATTGGTGGTTTTTAGATTGTCAATGTTGACAATTTTCCATAGTTGGCACTATGTTTTGAATTGATTGAGATGGTGAAGGTACTGCATGATAAGCAATTTTATATGGTTATTATTGCATAAGTTATTGTTGAGACATTACCAACTGGCTCATGACCACTTTATTGACATGGTTAGCTTGGTTGGCCAGAATTGATTTTGTTTGGCTGGAATAGTTTATTTTATATTGACCTTTATTTTGCTATTATTTATTTCTAGGTTTAAGTACATCCTCCTAGATTTTTATTTCCTTGATGATGCTATCCTGGGAAAGAGCTTCCTCAAATGATCGATATTTTTGCAATGGTAACATCCAAGAAATGGGTTTTAAGAAGTTCTTGGTAAATAGTTTAATAAGTTCTTCCATTGGTACGATGAATGGAAATTTGGTTTTACAACCCTCCAATAGTTACTAAAATCATATATAGACTTATCATCATGTTGTTTTAAGCCATAGATATCTGATAATGAGATTTTATTTCTTACATTGAGGGTGAATATTTCAAAGAATTGGTCAACCAATTGTTCAAAAGTATAGATACTATAATGGTGCAATTGGTTATACCATTCTACGGTGTCTCCCCCTAATGTTTGAGGAAATATTCGAAGCATGAGAGCATCATTATTTTGGATTATGAATCATGAGAGCATGAATGTGATCACGTGTTATTGAGGGTCCTAAATACCCTTAAACTTTTCAAACCTTGATACTGTAAAATATACTAGATATTACAGTGATGGTACTAATGTATGGATGGGTTGATTGATCAGTTGACATAAGGTAGGCTTCTGGTTAGTGAAACCAGGAGTATATTGTATCAAACTATCAATATGTTCTTGCATAACTTTGATTCTAGGGTCTTCTCTAGGGATGTGGAAGCCCTAAATCACCTGAGTATTCTGTGAAAGTGGGTTGGAAACATGTTGAGGTGTAACGAGATGATGATGACTAAGCATAGTGGATTAGAATTGATGATGATGAGATTGATAGAGAAATTATGGTTAATGTTGAAAAGGGGAAAATGCATGAGGAATTTGTATAGGTTGACCTAAGGGAATGGAATGGGTATGGTTGATTGGGGTATGGGAATGAAAACCATAGAATATTATGGTACCAATTATGGATTATAGTTGATAAATATGGATTGAGTGGGAATAGGTTGAGACTTAGGATTAACCACCTAAACATGATATTGAGCGTTTTATTGCTTATTAAGTAATATGTTTAGGTGCTCCCATGCTTCATGAATTTCCATATCATAAGTGGATGGCATGGATGCATATGGGATGAATGATGTATGTGGGGGATAAGTCACAATTGGAATTACAACCTAATGGGAGACATTGGGAGCTATGGAAATGGGTACTTGTGAAGCAGTGTTGACATGTACTTCATACAAGGGATTACTATAGGTGGATGTATAGGAAGATGGTATTGAGGTGTTAGGAGTACATGACTATTGAGGAATAGATAAATTATGGTAAGGTTCAACTGATGCCTCAAAAAAATGGTTGGTGTACACTTGGGTGAAGCTAGATGGCTGGGAAGAGACAAGTTACTATTGTGAAGAAGGATTCTTCCTAGGGGAGCTATGGATGGGTTCTAATACATAGTTAGTCAATCTATAGAGAGCCTCTACTTTGGTAATTTATATGTGGGTGATGTTGTGGTCAATAATTGGTGAGGATGGTTCAACTTGATCAATATTGGTATGAATGACTCTATGCAAAATATTAGTATTTAACACTTGCATAGTGTGTGAAGGACCCATAGACAAATCTAGATAATTTATCTGAATCACACTAGTGGGATTTACCATAGAAGTGATGGGTAATATGAAAAAGCTTATGCTGAGTACGATCCAAACCATTAAATATCAAACCATCCTTAAGAAAATTAAACATGTCGATATGCCATGGCTCAAATGCGGTATCTCTTATGGTTAAAACATCTAATAGGACAAGATAAGAACTAAGCAATGCATGTTCCTAAAGTTATATAATGATAATAAATGCTTGATCATCTTTCGAATACAAATGAAACAAGGATGTAGTAGTGGCCATGGCACCTGCATGGTGGTTTGAGGATCTAGGGATATGCTCTATGGTTACTCAATTGAACAAGGACAACTTGGTGACAATCTCCTTATATAGCTTTAAATTATCATCTCAAGTCGGATAAATATCATTAATTTGATTGAACACAAATTGAGAGTCACCAAAAACCAAAAGGATTATAACCTGCATAGCTAAGGTTACTCTAAGTTCAAGGATCAAAACTTCATATTCTAGAGTATTATTCATGTAGGAGAAATAAAGCTTGAATTACAAAGGTATGGGCTATTTTTGTGGGGTAACTAGAATTCATGTAGGACCACCACCCTTCATGTAGTGGACTTCATCAAAAAAAAAAGTCCAAGACTTTGGCTCTTCAACTTCAATGTTAATCACTTATTGATCAATTATTACATAAACCTTAATAGCCTTATGACCTATGAAGGTTAGGTAAAATTAACTAAGGTCTAAAACCTACTTAGTAGCTTGAACTAAAAGGTGGATATTAGACATTAAATAGCGTAAAGGGTTAAAATTTGCAACTACCAATATTTTAGGGCTGAGCATGTAGTGTATTAGTTTTTAGAAAGTGAACACAACGGTAAGGTATATCTTCTCTAAGGGAGTGTAATTGGTTTCATATCTAACCAAATTTATAATAATATAGAAGATAGATTTCTTTTTATTTTGATAATTTTGTTGAGTCAACATGACTCTCAAAACATGAGTTATAGTTGGCAAGATGCTATGTAAAACATAAAATGCTTACTAGGCACAAGAGGAACTAGAATAGGTAGGAAATTAATATACTACTTGAGGTCATAAAAATCCTTTTGAATCTTAGAATACCATTGGAAGACAACACATTTCTTAAAAAGCTTAAAAAGGGTTGGCACTTATTAGCTAACTAGGCTATGAATCGACGAATAGATTGAAGCTTACCTTGCAGGCTATGTAGTTTGATTAAAGTGGGGGGAGGAGGCATGTCAGTGATAACACCTATATTTGTGGGATCCACTTCAATAACTTACATAGAAACAACAAATCCTAACAACTTGTTGAATGTGACTCCAAACACACACTTAGCAGGCTTAATATAAACTCTAAAGTACCAAAGCCTTTCAAAAATCCACCTTAAATCATGAACATGATCCTTTCATTATAGGGAGTGATCTAAAAGATCATCCACATAATCTTGGAGAATATCATGCATCATGTCATGGAAAATATAAATCAGAGCCCACTTATAGGTGGAACCAACATTTTTCAAGCCAAAAGGTATGACTTTCCAATATAAGACACCCCATAGAGTGATTAATGCTATCTTGGCCTGATCTTCAGGGGTAATCATAATCTGATTGTATCCTGAGAAAACATACATGAGCGATAGCATCCCATATTTGGTAGTGAAATCTATGATCTAATCTATGTTAGGTAGGGAAAAATAATTCTTGGGACATCCTAAGTTAATGTTCCTAAAGTGAGTACATATTTTGATTATTCCTTCCTTCTTAGCCATGGGAATGATATTTGAGATAAAATGAAAATAGTTGATATCTTTTATAAAACTGACATCAAGAAGCTTTTAGAGCTCATCCTTGATAAAAAGAGTGATATTAGAATGCATATTCCTAAGTTTATGCTTAAAAATATTAGCATTAGGGTGTACTACCAAATGATACATAACAAGGGAGGGATCAAGCCATGGCATGTCTACATATGACAAAGCAAAAACATCATGAAATTATCTTAATATATTGGTCAACTGCTCCTTCTCATCCATGGACAAGGTTTTACCTAACTTAGGGATTCTAGGGGCTTCATGAGAACCTATCTTCACATATATAGTCTCCTCAATGAGAATGGATGACTCATCCTCAAGAGGATGTGGGGTAGGAATTACTTGTAGTTTCTCAAGGTTCTCGAGAGACATAGAACCAAAGTCCTATTGAGAACTAGAAGAATTAACCTACACTGTACAAAGGACCGACCCATCAAAGCAGATGCTATTATGAGAGACATCCTCATAAGTCATGTCACAAAGATTGACATCTTCAATATACTACTTTTGGGCTATAACCAAAAAAGAGGGATATGATAGGCTCTCATATTTAGCACTCCACTTCAAGCCTAGATGAGAGATATCTAGAAGAGACTCTTGATGAGAAGAATTATATTGATCCTGTGATGAGGTTTTGATTAATGATTCCTCTCTCATGTTTAAATTTTTAATTTTCTTAGCTATGTCAGGTGAGGAATCTAATGTATGATAATTAGATTAAGTTTGTTCAATTAGTGAACAATATTCAAATGGTTGAGGATCACCAAAAATAGTAACCATTTGATTTTAAATTCAAATTTCAAACATTGGTGAAAGGTGTAAGGTACAACCCACATCGCATGGATCCAAGGCTATTTGATAAGTAGATTAAAAGATGCAGGGTAAGACACCACATAATTTACAGTATCTAAAATCTTGGGTCCAACCTTAAGTGGGAGGGAAATAATACCACAAGCTTATTGGGACTTGTTATTGAAATTTTTTATGACGTTCATGGATTTGGTTAAATCTTCCTCTTTAAATCCAAATTTTTGGAAAAATTAATACGTGCATACATTGATGGAAGAACCATTATCAATAAGAAAACATTTAATAAATATTTTTCCAATGGATGTAGTGATATAAATATAAGAATCCCTACAAGGGTCTAAGGAAGAAATATCTTCATCTAAGAATGAGATATGATGTATCCCAAGAGAGCATACAACATTGGCCATAGTGCTAGAGGAAATATCCTAAGAAATAGATTGTTGTCTTAGAAGCTTAAACAAGGCTTCCCCATGAGTAGGAGAAGTTTAGAAAATTTACAAGAGATAAATATTGGTTGAAGAAGTCATATCCTACTGATAATGCTAGATATGGTGATTCTGCACTTGTTACTTTGAAGCCACTACTATCCTACCAACTATATTATTATAAGGAGGTGGCACATTTTGATATGATACTTGATTAGCTACCTCTTGTCCATGCTTAGTTAAAGTATTTTGGGGGGACCTATATCTTGATTAGTTGTAGTCTCTTTTGTTGAGTAGGAGATTGATATTTCTATGAGTGAGAACCTTCTATAAAAGGTGTCCTACATCATTCAGATCTTGAACCACATATTTTAATTTCTTAAAAGAATTCATCTAGTGCCCCTCCACTCTATGATATGCACAGTGTTGAACCACCTTGTACCAATTAGTTTTAGTATTTAGTTGTCTTATGGGAGGCAACTAAATCATATTGGCTTCCAAAAGCTGCTTCAAATTTTTTTCCATAATCATTGTAAAAATTTTTAGGATTTTGAAGTATTATCTTTTGTAGGTTGTTAACAATGCTATTAACAAGCCTACTATCCATTACACCATCATCTATCACATGCTTATTTTTATGCTATGACTTTGTGGTATTATCTTCTCTTACTTTAAGTTTTCCTCTTCTGATAAGATCTTGTTTCACGTTTCTTGCTAACTTGATTTTTTGATCAAAAGATGTAATATTTGTAGTTTCCAATGCATATGATAGTTATTCTTGAAAATTTCCAATAAATATCTCAACCAAATCTTGAGGAGGTAAGGTATATCTCAAGCATCCAACTAGACTCCTCCAATGAGATAATTTTTTTGATAAACTTTCCTCTTTAATTTGTTTTAAATTGTTAACATCTTTCATGGTTACATTCTTTTCAACATATGCACTAAATTGTTGCACAAATAATTCAATTGTTTCTTCAAAATTCCTCAAGGAATGTTTGGGTAAACGATAATACCATTCTAATTCCATGCCACTAATAATATTAAGGAACATCTTTAGCAACAAAATGTCATCATATATGATATCATGGCAAGCTATCCTAAACCTTATTAAATGTTCAATTGTATCTTTTGTTCCCTTATATATAGGTAAAAACAACATGGCAAAATTCTTAGGATAACGTTTAGCGATAACTATAGGGTATAAGGTTTGATTGCACATTTCTCTATAGATTTAGATGAAACTAGGGGGTTGGATCATATCCACTCTTGAAACTAGTTGCTTCTCCATATTATTTAAATATTGCACCTTAGAATTATTGTTTTGTAATGCCTCTATATTCTCTAAGGGATAGGTAGGATGTTGAACGAATACTTGGCCTATGTTGAAGGTATTGATGTTGTTGTGATATGTGGTATCTTGTTGGATAGGATAACTAATAGTTGGTAGAAAAAAAGCAAAATTATTGAGATTAGAAGATTGAGGAGGAAATTAAAAACAATCTTGAGTGACACTACCAGTTGGAGGGACTTGTGGATTCCTTCCAACATTGGTGGTTACTATAGTGGCATAAGTTTGTTGATGGACATGATTATAATGATTCAAATATTCAATCAAGGAGTTGTTATGAATATCTTGATGAGATACTCCAACTTCCTTGAGTTGAAATTCCTCCTCCATATATTTATCCAATGTATCCTTATGATGCTCGTAAAAGCTCTAAATATGTTAAAAATATTTAAAGGTAAGGTTCCCATTGGATCCTCTAGTAGGATCAAGTTTGTTCTCAATCTCTTCATTTTGCTCTTCTTAAATATTATAATTTTATTTATCAATTTGATCATCTTCTTGGAATAGCTCATTAGAATCTGAAAGCCTTCACCCACTCCTAAGGTTGGGATTCACTAAGAGAGAGAGAAAGGATAGAGTGGAAAGAGAGAAAATCTAACAAAAGCACATAAAATATTTTAAGATGTTTATTAATGTTCTTCTAATTATAAGAAAAGAAAATAGTGATCTTATTAAAATATTTTCAAAAGAAAATTCTATAAGGGATAAGTTTCCTAATTTGGCCACTAAGCCATGCATTCACATAGGGTTCAAAAAATATGTAGGGGGGAAAAACTGCCCTACCACATATGATTCCCAGTTGGATCCCTTAGGGGCCAAGGTGAACTATTGGGGTATGGTATAACTCTACACTCAGGTAGGAAATTGGGGGAAAGTTTCACTAGGAATAGTTTTGGGACTTGCTCCAAGTCTAGGGTAGAATGTGTTTGAATGTGTCAGTTAAGCATGCACCTATGTTTAGCCTTTCTAGAACTACACTATGGAACGTGAAAGAATAATGCAAGATAAAAGATGCAATAATACAAGGGATATTCATATAACTAATCATTATATTTCAAAATAAAGCCTTGAAAAAAGGTTCAAGAGAGATGCACAAACAATATTAAAACCTTAGATGCACACTATATGCTCTTATTATTTTTAATACCTAGAAATCTAATCAACGCTTTTCTCACCTATGATTTTTTACTTTGGAATAGAAATGAATAAAGACAAGTAGCAAATAGCCTAAATATCTATTAGAGCACTTACATAATTGGGTGATTGTTCCAAGATTTAACTTGCATCCAAAAATATCCCACAACTTCTATATTGCAAACACAACTTCAAAAAACCCTCAAAAATATGATCAGCACTAGGGGTATTCTTAGGCCATTGTATGACTATACTTGGAGGCACAACAGTCAAGGCCCCAAGGTTCTTTTAGCTAACCTTTAGAATTCAAAATTGAAAGTTGACCTTTTTCGAAGATGAACAAGCAAGGAACAATGCAATAAAACAAAATGACAAACATAATGCAATTTGCGTAATTAGATCCTAAATGTAACAAGAGATGCAACCCTAGGGTTTTGAGGTGAACTTATGCCCTTAAGATCAGTTTTAGTGAAATCACATCCTAAAATTATGAGATGTGATTTCATAGTAGAAATAAATTATAATATAACAATGCAAATAAACTATCTATAAATATGAATTTAACAATATGGAAAATGCAAAGAAGCAAAAAACAACCTCATGGTAGCAAAAAGCAGATAAAAGGATGAAGACCTCCAAGATGGTAGACTCCTCCTTAGGGCTTCAACACTTATCCACCAAGGGTAGCAACACACAATCAAATACAATGAAATAAATCTCCACAAAAATCTAAAAGCTTCAATAAGGTCTTGTTAGCACTTGTTCTTTGCTTCTTTCTTACTAGCTTACTTAAATAATTTTTTGATATTGTTAGAGATATAGTGTATGTGAGAAGATCAGATGTGTGGCATAGAGCATCGAGGAAAAGAAGATCTTCAAAACCTCAATTTATAGGAGGTTTTTAACAAGAATGGATAGGAAAAGAGGAAAAGTCTATGTCAAAGAAGGTTAATTGAAAGCCTAGAGTTTTCTAAGAGAAAACCCTAACTATGTAAAACCACATCTTATAAGGGTCAACCGTGATTTTTCCAAAGCAAGGAAAAAGGGAAAAATAAGGGGGAGAGAGGCCCAAACTTGTTTTGAGCAATTTGGAGGGTCTCTCTAAGATATTAGGTAAAATGACTCACTCAAGTGGGTCAATTTTCCATGTCTACACATCAATATTTTTACTAAATAATATAGTGATTAGTTATTCATAAAACAACCATTTACTTAAACCTTATTAAGAATTTATTTAAGAAGTTTAAGTAAATAAAATAAAAATATATTTATCTCTTTAAACTATTTAATTAATATCATAATTAATAATTCCCATTCATGTTCTAATTTACCTCCTTTCATATTTAAAAATCATATATAATGAAACTCTTACTTAAATATTACAATGTTTAATTCCTTTAAATAAAATATTGTTAAATAAAAAGTCACATTTTTTTTTTCTTCAATCAACAACCAGAAGGTGATGATTAAATCATTTAATATCTAAAATAATCAAAGCAACCTTCCCTTACAAACAATAAGCCCTATTCAAATAAGTTCATATCGTAAAACATGCACTTCCTAGGTAAGAGCAAACTATGCAAAGCACTCAAAACAAAATAATCAAAATTTATGGCATGAAATAATTCTCTTTATCCAGGTGCATAGGAAATAATAGGTCAGACTTGACAATAATCATACATGTGGCTCCAAGTTATTATTTAAGGCATGAAAGGTCCATGTAAAGTGTTTGATTTTCCAAAAACTATGGTTAATAATTTAAAGGCATAAACGTTAGGTATTTTGGTAATATACAGGCATAGCAAATCAACGTCACTATAGGTTAGCGATCGTCAATGATGCAGGCCCAAACCATTACCTCCAAATGCAAAGAATACTTACTAACATTTTAAAGGTTGGGGTAAACTAAAGAGGAATGCATATATGTGCATGTTTTTGGTGATAAATAAAATCAATTATTTTTGTTTAAAAAATCACCAGATTTTTCTATGGTTTACACCACACAGACACACCATTTTTAACCAAAGCATTTGCTACAAACAACAAATATAAAATCAATACCATTTTAAAACAAAGTATGCATTCCAAACAAGGTAATATAAGAGAATACCTTTAAATTTTAGAAGCTACTTGGAGGTAGAAAATGTGAGTTGTGATGGTGCAATCCTCTTGTTGCTCGATGTAGTGTCTCCAAAATCTTTGTCTTTCATCCTTGGGATGAGTCTCTCCTCTTTTGTGAGTTCAAAGTTTTCTACCCCATCCACTCATTCTTGTTTGTATTAGTTAATGAGATGATCTTTCTCTTCAAAATTGAAAGGTAGTTGTTCTTTAACAAATTACATCTAATTTATATTAAATAACCATTCATCATTTTTAAAGTTTACAATATGATCATTCATATAAATAAAACAACAAACCTTAATCCATTTTTATTTTAATTTATTTAAAGAACGTTCATAGATATAATGTTCCTATCTCCCCTTATTGCTTATAATGTGGATTCAACACCATAATTTCTTGTAATTATCTTTCCTAATGTTAACTATTAACATTATAACAAGAAATAAAGTAAATTAAATAATATTATTCATTTCTTTTAAAATATTATAAACTAATATCATTTATTAGTCATGATATTTATGTGTGAAATATTATGAAGCCCCTCCCCCTTCCTTAGTAATTCCATAATTAATGTATCCCTTTGCCAAATCCAAGCAAAATAAAAGCAAACATCAAATACTTATAAACAAAAATGCAAAAAGGCATACCACCCAAAAGAGAGTACTTATATTAAAAACATCCAACACTCATGTAGTGAAGATAAACATTTGGTAAAGCATAGAAAAAGTAGAGCAAGCATTCATCCATAGATTTTTTTCATGATAACTTCTAGGTTACAAAATTCTATTAAACAAGACTCCATTGCCATATGGGAACTTCCTTGTTGATGTAATTATTTCAAAAAAGTAGATTATGATATGCAACTATATGCGATAACCACTTATTACCCTATATATTTCTTACCTTGGAGCCATTGTCACATCATTTCCCTTTTTTTTGGTATCTCATTCTCAATGGTCAACTTCCTTACCCACCCACAAGATAACCTGGTCTTGTAGTACCATATCCTCATATTATATAATCAAAGAAACAAATGCATAAAATCATCCAAATGAATGAAAACTAAGTATTAAATCATTATTTATCAATACATAGCTCATCTCATAAAAGAGGTATTCCAAGGTTGGTCATGACAATTGGCCCACGTGCCAATACTTTTATTCTCCAAATATCTATACCATAGCAATATTTTTTCTTTGAAATAAATAATTAGTAACCTGATCATTACATCTTAACACAATATTATAAATAGTAGCCAAGGAGGCTATGTCTTGGCAATGTTTGAAGGTAGTTTTCTCCTTGCCTTGATAGGTAGGTATGGTTTTCAAGGCAATTTTAGGTATCTCATGAATAATTGGGATGTTGAGGGGACCTATATCATACCAAGGTGAGAAATATTATTGGGATATTAAGCTTAGGTCAAAAACTATCCCTAAAGTTCAAGATAAATTATGAAACTGATGATTATATTTTTCTAGGTTCTATTTTAAATGGGAGTCACCAGATGAACATACAATGTTCATCGATGAAGGTAATATTATACATAAAATCTTGAATTCTCCAAGAAAATAAGATGAAATTATTAGTTTCATCCCATTGAGTATGCTAAAAACTTATTGTACTATTGGAATTAAATCTACATTTACTATGGAAAGGTGATGCAGCCATTGATTTTAGCCAAAGCACAGTGATTGGATGAAACAAGGTCACCCTATGTTTCAACCTTTAGAGAAGGTCAACTCTTGTGTATGCATTTTAAAGGAAAAGGATAAGGAAATGAGTAAAAGGAAAGAAAGAGAAAGGTTTTAGGAATAAGTAAAAGCATGGTCCAAATATGGTGTAAAAACATTGTATCTCATAAAATAATCAACTGCTAAACCATTTCATGGCACTTAATAGATCGGCCATTTTATTATATATATAGGTCCATCGTTTATCTTAAACATTCCCATGATTCACACAATTATCAATCCAATAGACGATAAAAATATCACTTTAATTGAATACACTAAAGGTTGAATGTAATAGAGGGTGATTCCCTTACTATCATCAATTACCTAAAAAATTCTAAAGTTCCATCCTAGAGGATAAGGAATTGCATCGATGAAGCCAGAAATCTTAGCCAAACTTACGAGGATATAATTTTTTAGCACACTTTCAAGGAGAGTAATAAATCTACGGATATGTTGGCAAATATTGGAGCTCGGGCTACAAACTTGATAACGTGGACCACTAGCTTCCCTCAAAATTTGGTACATGTCATTGATCAAGAAATTTTATCTTTAGGTATTACTAATGCTAACGTGGAGCAAGTCAACCCATTTCTAAATGGATCTAATGCTTGTGTTTCCTAATTGCTTCATTGATAGTTCCCATGCTACCTTGGTTCATGGGCTTCCCATGTTTTTTGGTTTTATCAACCTTGGTTGTCGGATGTCCACCTTTCTAGGCAGAGTTATAGGTGGGTTTTATCGTCTTGATAAAATCTAGTTTTTTGTCTCCTGGTCCATGTTCATTACTCCCTACTATTTTTGCACCACCATTATCCCCTCTAGCTTCATAATCCCTTCCCAAATATTTCTCCCCTCCATCCACATCGATCCCCTCCCTCATGTCTCACCTTTTGATTTCTTTTCCACACTGCTCTTCCTTTCATGAGGGTTTTTGGTTTGGATTATCATATGATTATTTCATGCATTTGGATTTACCTTTTCTATCATGAATGCCTTGGTTCGTGTAGTTTTACTCATCCCCATTCCATTTGGTACACTTTTCGAGAATTATGTTGGAATATTTCTATTTTCACCTTCTTAGTTGTTTATTTTTATAATGGTCAAGCTTTGGATATTCTCTATTGCTGCATTCCTCAACTATTTATCCAAAGGTATCCCTATTCATGTGTGGTCATAATGAATTTCGTTGAGCCTTCCAGGGTTTGTATGGACTCCATTACTAAAGGGATCCTATTGGGTAAGGGTTTCCTTAATTTTTTTTACAAATTTGAAAGGGAGGACCCAAAAATTACCATGGAGTTCATGGAGACGTGGGATAATGGTAGGATCACCATCCGTAACAAGACATATGAGGTTGACACCAAAGTTCTAGTTGAGTTAACTGGCCAGCTTACTAAGGGATAATCCATAAGAAGATAAAAGTATAACTATGATGCTGAGTTGAAGGATGTCAAAGATAAGGAGATTTTCAAGAAAGCTCGTGTGGGGATTCAACGTGATGAGCTTCCTTTTCCTCGGGGGAGTTTTTTGAAGCCTATAATGGAGTTTGTAACAATTGATGACTTAGGTAAGGCTCTTTGTAGATTCCATTTTTTTTCTTCAATCATTTTCATGATGTTAGTGCGGTTAATATTCCTTAATTTTTATTTAAATCTATTAGATATACCATTGAGCACTATAGATCAAAGAATGAATCTGAATTGCCTACCCATCATGGATTATTAAATTTCATGTATAAGCATTGTCTAATTCATTGTCCTCAAGGTATTTTTGTGTCTCTCCCTACCAAATCCAAGTTGAGTCCCATAAAACCTAGCTCTTCTTAAACTATGCCATAATCCTCAAGCACCCCTAGGATCTCTTCTAACAAGAAAAAATTGTTGATACTGTACACCAATTAAGGAAGATATCTAGTAGTGAATTACCTAAACCTGAACTTGAGCCTGAGTTATGAGGCCTGGAAATGCCTCAATCATAACATGTTTTGAACATTGAAACTACCTAAAAAATCTTATGTTTAATCTGATATGCTAGTTAAGTTGATTCACTATGTTGTGTATTAACTGTTTGCATGATCAATGTATTAGAAATACTATATTCTAATTTTTACAGCTTTTTACATAGTTTTATGTTATTTTGTCATGACTTGCTAAATGAGAAATATGCTTAGGTTGATAACAACATTTCACTAATTTTTTTTTATATGTCTCAAGCATTTATTTTACCTAAATCTAGAAAACAGTGCAAGCAAACTGTTACTGTGTAGCAAAACCTAGTTTTCCAATGTAAATTCCAGCCAGTTGCCAATAAATGGCAAGGCATGGAATTCACACATGGAAAGAGATGAAGGCCTTTGAAATTTGATCCTGAGAGATAACCCACCTAAAAATTTAGATGAAATCATGTGAAAAACACACATTTGTTCATTCCGAAGTCTCTTTGGAATGAACAGACATATTCGAAATGAGAAAACATAGTCTCTTCGGAATGAGTGGACATCTTCGAAATGAGAAATGCAGTCTCTTCGAAATAAGCCACTTATCTTCAGAATAAGAACAAAAAGTGCTTTTTGAATTGTTGAACGATTTATGACAATGGAAAAATGGAAAGAAATATTGAAAAGGGTAAGGGAAAATATCTTCCATATGACTTTGTCGTCCTTGTCGACCAAAGCCACCATTTAGGAAAAAGATCAAGTTTGATCCTCTTTCAGGATAAACCCAGGAAATGCTACAACATAATAGGAATAGATCTTTAGGATAGAAATGAGATATTCTCAATTTGTAAGTAGATCTTAGGACATCTATAAATATATGGCTCCCGTCCAGGTTGAGCTAAGAGGGAGAATAAGAATAGTAGGGGAAAATAAACAAGTAGTGTAATAATAAGAAAAGCGACTGTTACAGTCCTGTAACAGGGTTTTAGTAGAAATACTATAATCATGTTCTTGAATCAATAAAGTGCATTATTTTTATTCATGTTGTTGTGAATAAGTGTGAGTAAGATATAGAGAGAGACTCATACCTTCTTTTGGACAAGGAGGCTGGCCACTTCCAGAACTAGGAGGACTAATAGCAGGTTTTTATTCTCATTTTACTGTAGCAAAATAAGTTGTAAAACTTGTCATTTCATTTCCTTGTAAATAGCTAACAATCCTTACAATATTAGCTTATTTTATGATTAGGATGATCTTGTAATTAATGGTTTGAATCTCCATTTCAGCAAGCTTTCAAATTACTGCAAATTGTCATTTTTAGAATTTACTATTTTTTGCAATTTACTGCATTTTATGTTTTGTTGTCAACCCCTGCATAGAATATTGACAACCTTCTATTACATAGCATTTACAAGACTTAATTTCCATGCTATAATTAGGTTCCATTACTACAAAAATAAATAGACTTCCTTTCTACAATTATAATCAGATTTCTAATTCTGTAAGCATCGTTATTTCTGTAACATAATTAGATCTCATTCTGCAATTGTAATTAGGATTTCATTTCTGCAGTTAATGATTAGTTTCCATTTTTGCAACTAGATTAAAGTTCAATTTATGCAATTTAGAGATAGAAATGTCCTAAATCCCCCACACAATTGATTTCACCAATAAGACCTGTTGCTCCCAATTGACCTAAGTTATAACCCTGTTCACCCCTTCTTCCGCAAATAGCCTTGTACACTGCCCTGGATTGACAAATTCATTGAGAATTAATGATGTGCATAACAAAAATGCATAATTTTGGCACTATTGTTGAGGAATTGTGTTTCTAGAAGGTGAAAATAGTCCAATAGCTATTAATTAGGCTAAGCTATGAAAATTCAGGATAAAATCTGAATATAGTAGCTGGTTAAAGTAACAACTATTGACCTATAATTTATGTCATTCAAGAGTAAACATGAATGAGTAAGCCTAGGGATGAAAAAGGTAGAATTACTCAAAAGGATCCCTGGATTGTTCCATTAAGAAGATCTTCATGCCTAAGGGGTGAATCACCTGTGTTTGAACTACCAAAAATATTGAAAGAAAAATCACCAGTCTCATCATAATTAGAACATTATGAGAAAGAAAAATCACTAGTTTCATCATCATTAGAACATCCTAAGAAAGAAAAATCATCAGACTCATCATCAATAGAGGATTTTGGACCTCTTGAGAGTGAAATTTGGATAGGTTTAACTGTTCCAAAGGAACAGGAAACTATGGTAGAGGGAGGCAATCTAGATAGGGATGGCCAATATGGCTATGTCCATAATGAAGGAGATGATCAGGATATGCCTCAACCTTCCAGAACATTTGAATATCCTATCAATTTGAATCCAACACAAAACTCCCCCATGAAAACCATTTCACCTTCAGTACTTCCAACCTTTCAAGGTGTTGTATCTGAAGATCCTGATCAATTTTTGTTTGAATTCAAAGTAGTGTGTCAAAACTATGACTGTAAATAACAATCAGAAACTTAAGGTTTTTCCCTCAACACTCAAGGACTCAACATTACGCTGGTTCATGAGGTTAGAGCCAAATTCCATCCAAACTTGGGATCAAATGGAAACTGTGTTTTTAGAAAAATATTAGGAGTATTATCGTGTAAGGAATAGGAAAGATGAGTTATTCAGGATTAAGTAGGAAGATGATGAAACATTATAAGACTATCTTGATAGGTTTTCCTTTGTTCAAACGAGATGTGGACTTGTAGAACTAGAGTTATGCAAAACCATATTTTTGAGAGGATTACAAGATGATTCCAGAGAAGTATTGGATTTGATGGGAAAAGGGGATGTAAATACTCTCAGTAATGAGGAAATTATGGGTCTCTATAGAAATTACTCTCACACTAAGCAGGGAAGAAGAAAAAAAATACAAATGACATTGATGTGAAGGACCTAATAGAGGAACTTGCAAATTTTAAAACTGATATTCTGGTACAATTGAACACAACTTTGGGGGAAATATATGCAAAAGAAAAAACCACAGAACCCTTGGAAATTTATTTCCCAAGATGTAGAAATAAGCATGATTTGCATGAGTGTCCTTTGAATAAAATGTCTATCTCATCCATTTGTAGCATCTATTCCAAGAAGCATTCAACTGATAAATGCCACCTATTACCACAACTCAAAACTGTGTTAGAGAATCAGACTGAAGAACTCAACTATGTTGGACCAAAATAAGGGGAAATTTCTCTTAGTACCAAAATCCCTCTCGTTTTCCTAAAAATTGGGGGCATAACCCCTGGACTATACCTTGGGGACAATTAGAACCATCCCAACGTCCTTGGAATTATCCTTAATGGAAAAATTCCCAAAAATGGCCACAAACAAGTTAGAGTAATCCAGCCTGGAATCAGAATTAGAATCAGAATAATCCATCATGGAATCAAAACAACCCACCCTAGAATCAAAATTAGACTAATCCACATTGGATGCAAAATCAACCGTAGTGGAGTCAGCAATACCAATCCTATCCAAGGAAACAAAGAAATTAAGGTCAAACTCAACATTTGCTACCTGCACCTAATCAAATTTTTCAAGAAAAATAGAACCAACCACAACAAAAACAATAGGTGAAACAACCTCAACTTCCAGCTCAATCAATCACTAATCCAAACAACATGAGACATGCATCCCCTGTCTATGTGGTTGAAGCTGAAGAAAATGTTGAAATAAATGTTCTTGATTGTAGTAACATCCAACTTCATTCAGGAAAAGTTGTACCTGAACCTATTTCAACTAAAATCAAGGAAAATAAAGAGAAAGAACATTTGGAACCAGTTAGAGTTAAACCAACAACAGAGAAAGAAGAAGAAAAAATAGAACCACAGGTAGAACAATTACCTTCATCAAGGATAATTCCATATCCTGAAATATTCAATACCACAACAAAAAATTTTGAGTCAGACCTGGTCAAGGAACTTAAAAATTTAACTATATCATTGCCCTTATTGCAAGAAATTAAGGATATACTAGTGATTAAAAGTACTGTCTGAGATTTGTGCATTAGAAGAGCAGGAAGAAAAAAGAAAGCATTTCCCAATACTATTTAGGTTGAAGGAAAGATAGCTGATCTCTTGTCTGGAAAACTAGTTCCTCCAAAGTATAGTGACCCAGTGAGTCCATTTATCATAGTTACCATAGGTTCAGTACCAATATTAAATGTCTTAGTATATCTAGGAGCTGCAATAAATGTCATGACCAAGGATATAATGGAACAATTATAGCTCAAACATCTCAGTCCCACATTTACAGTTTTAGAAATGGCTGATAGATAAGTTACAAAACCTGAAGGTATCATTGAAGATGTCCCTATATAAGTCTCTTCTTGGGAATTCCCTGCATATTTTTTGGTTTTACAGCCAATAAATTTAGCACATGGATATCCCATCATTATGGAAATACCTTGGCTTGCAACTGCAACAACCTTCATAGACTGCAAATCTGGAAATATGACTACTTCAAATGGTATTGATCTAAAACAGATATCTCTGTATCCTCCTGCAAGACCCTCCAGCAATTTTTTAGGTCAGTTATGGTTTTCTGACTCAGATGATGAACCATAAGAGGTTATTTCTACACTAGCCATATTGGTAATAAGGGAACACACAGAAGACCTCTATGACATAAAAACTTTAGAAAATGAAACTATCGTAATGAATGTTCTGCATGAACAAGGGTTAGAAGAGGAAGCAATAAATATCCATCAATTGTTAAGGAATGAGGAGAACCAAAATTTTGAAGGTGAACCATCTGTACTATCATAGGAAAAATATGTTTCACTACCACATGGGTGGCACCATCACCTGATTTTTCCTTCTCACTGTTCCATACAGGATATGCTTCCATTAGAAATCAATGAAACAGAAACTTCTTATTTCCTCCCATATCATCAGTGTCCTCTTAACTCCCTAATCACCAGGTATGAAGAAATGAATTTAGTCCTTCCAAATACAAAACAAATAGAAATCCAGCCAGGCAAATTTATGAACATTAACAGCTGGTTTACTAGGGAAGAGGAAGAAAATTTGATAACTGTTTTGCAGAAGCATGTTCATGCTTTTGCTTTGGACTACAAAGACATGTCAGGGGTTCACCCTGATATATGCACCCACAGGATTTATACTAAAGAATTCAAGCCAGTAAGACAACCCCAGAGAAGACTGAATCCTACCCTAAGGGATATTGTAAAGGAAGAAATTGAAAAAATTCTAGAGGTAGGATTCATTTACCCAATTTCTGATAGCCAGTGGGTCTCTCCATTGGTTATAGTTCCTAAGAAAAATGGAAAAATGAATGTATGTGTAGACTATAGAGAGCTGAATAAAGTGACATACAAAGACCTTTTTCCATTACCTTTCATAGACCAAGTGTTAGATACCCTTGATAGAAAGAAATACTTTTGTTTTCTTGATGGATTCAGTGGGTATAATCAAATTTCAGATTGCACCTGAAGATCAAGAGAAAACAACTTTTACTTGTCCATGGGGAACATTTGCCTATAGGGTTTTACCTTTTGGTTTGTGTAATGCCCCAAAAAAATTTTAGCGAGCAGTCTTAGCTATTTTTTCTGATCTAACTACCAACAGTGTTGAGATATACATGGATGATTTCATAGTATATGGACAAACTTTTGACTTTACATTAGAAAACCTTGATAGAGTTTTAACTCACTGTGAAACATACCAGTTATATTTGAATCTAGACAAATGTTTTATGATGATGAAGGAAGGAATAGTTCTTGGTCATCACATCTCTCTTCAAGGAATACAAGTTGATCCAAAGAAGGTGGAAATTATGAAGAATATTCTTCCTCCTAAAAATTAGACTAATGTCAGAAGATTCCTAGGACACATTGGTTTTTACCGCAGGTTTATTCCCAGCTTTAGCACAATAGCCAAACCCATGTTTGCCCTATTGACTAAATATTCTGATTTCTCCTAGACTGCAAGGTGTCAGGAATCAGTTGAAGCTCTGAAAGAGAAATTAGTAACTCCACCTGTGTTAAGAAGACCTAATTGGACATTACCATTTTACATTCAGGCTGATGCTTCCAATCCTACAATTGGAGAAGCATTAGGACAAATTGACAATGGTGAACACTATGCCATCTACTACATTAGCAAGAATTTGATAGGAGCTGAGAAAAATTATACCACAACTAAGAAGGAATTCTTGGCAGTAATTTATGCCATCAATAAATTCAGGCATTACATCACAGGTTATCAAATATTTATTCACATAGATCATACAACCATTAAATATTTGATGAATAAACCTATGGTAAGTGTAAGAATTATTCATTGGTTACTATTGCTGCAAGAATTTGATATCACAATAATCAACAAACTAGGAAAAACTAATGTTGTAGCAGATTTCTTGTCTAGGTTGCAGAACATAGATGAAGGGGAATTAGTTGAGGACACTTTTCCTGATGAAAAATTATTTTCTATATCAGTCCAATAACCTTGGTTTGCAGATATAGCCAATTATTTTGTCACAGGGAAAGTTCCTCCACATTTCACTTCAAAACAAAAAAACAATTGATCAAACAAAGTTCTTCCTTTGAGTGGATTAATGGTATACTTTTTAAGTGCAGTCCTGACCATGTGTTACGTAGGTGCATCCGAAAGGATGAGGTATATGATATCATTAGGGCTTGTCATGATGAACCCTCAGGTGGACACTATTATGTAAAAAGCATAATTAGGAAATTTTTAGGGACAATATATTATTGGCCATATCTTCACAAGGATGTGAAAAATTACATCAGGCATTGTGATGCATGCCAAAGAATGGGGAAACCCACTCATACAAATGAAATGCCACTACAACCTCAATTGGTTTTAGAACCATTTGAGAGGTGGGGGCTTGATTTTATGGGACCTATTGATCCACCTTCTCAAGGAAAAGTGCATATTCTAGTATGCACTGATTACCTGACAAAGTGGGTAGAGGTGTGTGCTTTTAAACATGCTCGTGAAGAGAAGGTCATCGATTTCTTGTATACTCAGGTTTTTTAAATATTTGGAGCTCCACGGTCTATCACCATAGACCAAGGATTCCAATTTGCATCCAAATTCATTGAGGCATTTATAGAATTATATGAAATCAAACATAGGAAATCATCACCTTACCACCCACAAGCAAACGGTCAGGTTGAGGTAACAAACAGGGAATTGGAATGAATCTTGACAAAAATAGTAGCTTTTCATAGGAGAAACTGGCTAGATAAATTACTTGAAGCAGTTTGGGCTTACAATACTACTTGGAAATCCACTACTGGATTCACACCTTATGAACTAGTCTTTGGTAAAAATCCCCTCCTACCTATTGAATTTGAGCTACTAACATTGTGCACAACATTGAAAATTGGGATTGAATTGTCATAGGCATAGACAGATAGGATTCTATAGCTGAATGCATTGGATGAACTTCGGTTAGATTCTCTACACCAAACTGAACTAATTTAGGAGTAGAGGAAGCTGTGGCATGACAGTCACATTCAACAAAGGAAATTTTAGCAAGGAGATTGGGCTTTGCTATTTTATTATCGCTATGAGGACTTCCATAGAAAGCTGAGAACTAGATGGCTTGGACCTTACCAGATTGAAGAGGTATTTGACAATGGAGCAGCTCATCTATCTCCCATTGATGGGTCACAGAGAAGGTTGGTAGTGAATGGACATTGCCTCAGGGTGTACCATGCACCTCTGACTAAAGAGAAATTCTTGTAGTAGCTTGATAGTTTGGATACACAACAGGTGGAAGAGATTTCCTCTTCCACTTCAATACAATCAGCATGATCATAGATTTCAAGAAAAATAAAAAAATAAAAAATAAAAAAATTAGAAAAAAAAGAGCAGAAAACAAAAAAATGAATAAATTCTGGTCATGAATTCCTTCATGGGCATGATTTTAGGGAAATCATGAATTCCTTAATGGGCATAATCAGAATCAAGAAAAAAATAGAGAGAGAAAAGGAGAGGTAAAAAAAAAAAAAGGAAGAAACCAAGAAAAAAAGAAGAGAAAAATGAATAGCTCAGCAGTGAAAACCTTTCTTAAGGCACTACTGGGTTGGTATGCATGAAAACCAGTTTTCTAGTATGCATAACCTTGAAAATTTTTGAATCATCATTGTACAAATTCACCAACTACATTTGTTTTGAAATAATACAGAAAATCTTAGCAAAACATCAACAAAAGCAGTCATTCTTCAAAACTTGCATTAACTTGTTTTAAATCAGGTATATATTTCTTACATTTCTTCATTGTAAATGATTAGTATGTAGTATATAACAATTAACCATTAGCATAAAAGGTATCCATAAGAGTTGGCATACTTAAAACATGTTTTGAGAATGAGAATATTGGTTTCTGCCTAATCTTCAGAATGAGAATGCCAAAAATAGTTCCTGCTATCTTCTTCAGATTAATTGAAGCATGATCTTTGGAATGAGGATTTGTCTTTGGAATGAATATTTGTCTTTGGAATAAGGATTTGCCTTCGTAATGAAGCATGCTATTTGGAATGAAATCATAATATTTGGAATGAGGTATTGTTTTTGCAATAAATCATAATCTTCAGAATGAGCATTCAATATAATATTTCCATGTGGCATCCAAGGAAGGAAAAATATACGATCAAGTAAAATTCTTTGACTGCATATGATAAATAAACATGTGTCAGTTGAGATATGGTTTGTTTTATCTTACACCCATTAAGAAAGTACCAGAATCATGGGGACATGACCAATAATATGCCACTATTTTTTGATGCTAATAATCATGCACGTGAAAATATACGGGCGAAACCGAGGAACTAAAAACAAGTGAGGTGGATCTAACGGCAAGGACATCTGCACAACCATTAATGGATACGTGTTTAGAGCAAAAATAGAAATGTGTGCCATCCTTCCTTCCAAAGACATATTTTCTAATGCAAAATTATTACGAGGTACAGTGTCGATGTTGCAGTTCATTCCGAAGAAGAAAAATAGGGAAATTGAAAACCTAGAAACAAACCCTGCAATTCTATAAAAAATAGAAACCAGCGATCCAGCAAAAGAGTAGCAGTAGAAGTGAGTAGTTTTTAACGTACCAAAATAGGAAAATGGGGTGAAAGACAAAAATAGAACCAGCAGATACCACCCACCTCCGAGAAAATCTAGAAGTGCTATAGATTTTTGAAGATGGAGGGCTTATGCCATTTTTGGACAAATTTAATGGATCATCTGAAGATTTTGCCGGCATGTTCACTCACACATTCAGAAATAACTGAGCACACATTAACGACATGACAATTGAGGTAACCCCTAAAGTTTTAAGTCAAATTACTGAGATTCCATTAGAAGGTCTTCCAATTTCTAGATCTGGAAAAAATATATTGGTAAATATAGTTAATCAATTTTTTGAAGAAAATGATAGGGAGCTAGAATACTTAACACACAACAACACATGCAAGGGGGTAAAAAGTGTCAGCCTACAGGAACCCTGGGATGAAGTGGCCACATGGATAATAAAATTTCTAACCTGTGAAGGGCAGTATGTACTTTTATTAGGGCATCATCTCAAAATTTTGAACCACTTAAGACATGGTAGGCAACAACCAGAAGTTAGGGTAAATCTTTCTCTGTATCTACACCAAGAATTGAAAAATATGGTAAAAAGATATCAGGAAGGAAAAGGGAGCCCTCGCCACCATGGTATTATTAAATTAGTCTACCAACACCATTTTAGAGGAAACCCTAGAAGCTTTGATAGGTTTTACTCTACCCTGGATGTAGTTTTTGGAGATGAGGATGAGGAGAAAGAAGAAATATATGCTACTATAGATGCTGTTGCAGAAGAAAAAACATATAATACCACAGATGTTGTTGCAGAGGAAGAAACACACCCAACAGAAGCAACATAACACATTTCTCCAGAACCTTCAATCTCACAAGCTAAGAAACAAAAGAAGATAGGGTCTGAAACTAGCAGTCAAAAAGAAGAATAGAACAAAGTTCATATTTCTAAAGTTGTTACTAATCTTTCAGAATAGGGGAGTAAAGTACCTAGCCAAATAGGGGAAGAAACAACAAGGGAAATAGAAGCACTCTCACTAGAATCTGAAAATGACCCCACAACCCTTGTTGTCACCAAAAAATAAACCAAAAAGAAGAAATTTGCATCAGGAACTAGGAGGTCTATAAGACTCCACTCGAGGGAAATAATAGAATAGGTGATAGAAGAAGAAGATGGACAGGGCATCCCGGATGTTACAGAAGTACAGCCAGCTCCTGAAGAGTTTTCAAAATTCCTTGAATAGATAATTGAGGAAGAAACTGGGAAAGACAATTTTGAAGTGGCCATAGTTCAATACACCATAGAAAATGTAGATGCAATCATAGATAGTTTCATGGAACCTCCTGAACAAGAGAAACTAGCTAAAGTAGAATATGAGATAGTTGTTGAGCAGCCAACTACAGATAATTTTTCTGCATCATATTATGAAATAGAAACAGAAGAGGTAGACATCATAGAACAGCTAAGAGCAGCAAGAAGTGTTTTCAAAACATAAACCAAATGGATTGAAGAAAGAGAAAATATCATTGAGCTATAGGAAAGGAAGATTGCAGAATTACAGCAGGAAGTGGCAGAATTGAGGAAAATACTATCACAGTCTAAAAAACAACCAATTGTACCCATTGATGAGGATGATTTGGCTCAATTACTTGTAAATTTATCTAGGGCAGATGACTCTGTTGAGGCAGACATAGGTGCTCATTCTGAAGCAACACCCTTTCATTCTGAAGAAGTACCCTTCCATTATGAAGCATTGCCTTCTCATTCTTAGGAAGCTCTAGAATTGGTAATGAGCATAGAAAATGATATTGGAGATGAGTCACAGTAGGAAACACCAGCACAAGAACAGTCCAAACAACAACATGAAATTGTTCAAGTAAGTACTCCTTCAAATGTGGTTTCTGTATTTCAAACTATTACATATTCAGTAGAAATAGCAGATAAGGGGGTACAATTGGAATTACTATCTAATGACCAACCAGTAGAAATAGCAGAAAAGGGGGTACAGGTAGAAATATTGTTAGATGACCAACCAATAGAAGTGGCAAAAAAAGGGGTTTAGGTAGATCTGCTATCCAGATTTCCACCTATAGTTAGACCACCCAATAATGTATCCCTAGAGCAATATAATGTAGACATAGCCAATTGGGTGATCAGATATGAGAAAATTACCACTAAGGTTAAAAAATTCAAATTAGAAGGTAAGCAATTAGAGGGAAAAGAAACAAAGATCAAGGCATTAAAGGAAAACGTGACTGATTTATGTCAGATTACTGAGTTTTTGGTCCAATTTAGACGATCGACCAGATTTTACAGTCTTATTCTGAAGGAAAAATATCTCAGATGGCAGGTCATGAGGATTAGCTTAGGTCTCCCATATAAATTGGACACAACTATAGATTTCCTAGAAGCATATTTTGACAGCCCTATAGAACAGAAAAATCTCCTATGTGAATTGTTTTTACATAGCTTATTTATTATAGAAGAGGTAGAATTTCACCCTCAAATTTACATAGGAGATGTTCAACTGAGAGCATTCATGTCCACTTTACAAAATTAGTTTTATTGGGACCAGGAGAAAAGGCAAAATAAAGAAATTGAATCAAGAGCTGAATTGTTAGTTAGAGTAGTTCAGCCAAATCACCCAATTATCACCAGACAACACTTCACCATGATGAACAGGGAAGATGTCAAAAGGATATACTTGAACAATTTGAGGGACTATGTGACTAGATTCCAAAAATTTTATAATGACGATTTTTTTCCAGCATTATCAATCTGCAGACACATATGGGTTGAACTTTCCATTTATTTACAGAAAAGGGAACCCATCTCCCCCATTAATCTAGAATGGTCCAGAAGAAGGGCATAAGGAGTGATACAACTAATTGAAATCATGCAATATCACTGGATAGGTCTCATATTTAGGCCTCCAACCATCATTACTCCAGTTCCCTTCTATTTTGAAGAAGATTCTCAACCTGATGATCAGTTTGAAGAATGACTCAGAAACCTTTAGGAGAATAGGGGATATTATATAGGCACCAAATTGTTTTATAGATCATGGAATTTGAATATGGACATATGTGATTCCATAGCCCAATAGAATGCATGAGGACATGCATTAATATAAGTTGGGGGGAAATGATGAGGCCTAGAAATGCCTTAATCATAACATGTTTTGAACATTGAAACTGCCTAAGAACTCTTATGTTTAATCTGATATGCTAGTTAAGTTGATTCAATATGCTGTGTATTAACTGTTTGCATGATCAATGTATTAGAAATACTATATTCTGATTTTTACAACTTTTTTCATAGTTTTATGTTATTTTTTCATGACTTGCTAAATGAGAAATATGCTTAGGTTGATAACAACATTTCACTAATTTTGTTTTGATATGTCTCAAGGATTTATTTTACCTAAATCTAGCAAGCAGTGCAAGCAAACTGTTACTGTGTAGCAGAAACTGGTTTTCTAATGTAAATTCTAGCCAACTGCCAATAAATGGCAAGGCATGGAATTCACACATGGAAAGAGATGAAGGCCATTGAAATTTGATCCTAAGAGATAACCAACCTGAAAAATGTAGATGAAATCATGTGAAAAGCACACAGTTTTTCATTTCAAAGTCTCTTCGGAATGAACAGACATCTTCGAAATGAGAAAACACAGTCTCTTCGGAATGAGCGGACATCTTCGAAATGAGAAATGTAGTCTCTTCGGAATGAGCCACTTATCTTTGGAATGAGAACAAAAAGTGCTTTTTGACTTGTTGACCGATTTTTGACGATGGAAAAAGGGAAAGAAATATTGAAAAGGGTAAGGGAAAATATCTCCCATCTGACTTTGTCGTCCTTGCCGACCAAAGCCACCATTTAGGGAAAATATCAAGTTTGATCTTCTTTTAGGATAAACCCAGGAAATGTTGCAGCATAATAGGAATAGATCTTTAGGATAGAAATGAGATATTCTTAGTTTGTAAGTAGATCTCAGGACATCTATAAATATATGGCTCCCATCCAGGTTGAGCTAAGAGGGAGAAGAAGAATAGTAGGGGAAAATAAGCAAGTAGTGTAATAATAATAAAAGTGACTGTTACAGTCTTGTAATATGGTTTTAGCATAAATACTATAACCATGTTCTTGAATCAATAAAGTGCACTATTTTTATTCATGTTATTGTGAATGAGTGTGAGTAAGATCTAGAGAGAGAAAGACTCATACCTTCTTCTGGACAAGGAGGCTGGCCACTTCCAGACCTATGAGGAGGACTAACAACAAGTTTTTATTCTCATTTTGCTACAGTAGAATAAGTTGTAAAACTTGTCATTTCATTTCCTTGTAAACAGCTAACAGTCCTTACAATATTAGCTTATTTTATGATTAGGATGATCTTGTAATTAATGGTTTGAATCTCCATTTTCAGCAAGCTTTCAAATTACTGCAGATTGTCATTTCTAGAATTTACTGTTTTTTGCAATTTATTGCATTTTGTGTTTTGCTATCAATCCCTACACAAAATATTGACAACCTTCTATTATAGAGCATTTACAGGACTTAATTTCCATGCTATAATTAGGTTTCCATTACTGCAAAAGTAAATAGACTTCCTTTCTGCAATTATAATCAGATTTCTAATTTTGCAACTGTTATTTCTGCAACATAATTAGATCTCATTCTGTAATTGTAATTAGGATTTCATTTATGCAGTTAATGATTAGTTTTCATTTCTGCAACTATATTAAAGTTCAATTTATGCAATTTAGAGATAGAAATTTCCTAAATCCCCCACACAATCGGTTTCACTAATAAGACCTGTTGTTACCAATTGACCTAAGTTATAACCCTGTTCACCCCTTCTTCTGCAAATATCCTTGTACATTGCCTTGGATTGACAAATTCATTGAGAATTAATGATGTGCATAACGACAACGCATCACTGAGAAGAAACCATTACACTCCTCTGTTCGTCTAAAGAATAAGGTCCAGTAGAAAAAATCCCTGATCATTGAGTTAGAGGATGATGAAAAGGATAACTCTAACCACTGCATGTAGATGTTCATCATCAATTCTATCACAAACTACATCTCCCAACTTGCTAATTTGTGTAATGCACTAAACCTATGGTTCTTCAGGAAATCCTTCACTAATGGTATGACCAGTGCTCTTGCTAAAGATTTAAAGATAGTTTTTGTTCCTAAGGACGTCCTTGGCAAGGGTAAATATGCTGAAATGGATACTTACAATGATGGATTCCAAGAATTTGTTGTTGAACCTAATAAGGAGGCTTAAGTTTTTCTTTCCTATACTGGGTGGATGGCTGTATTTTTGCTACATTCTGCATATGTCTACTGTAGTTTTTGGGTCTTTTTAATAGTTTCCTATTATGAGTATTTTTGTAGTGGCTTCTCCCCAAGGATAGCCTTGGTGGATTGGATTTTTTATGGATGGCATCACGTTCTAAAATTCTCTAGTCTGTTGGCTTATGTATCCTTTTTGTAATCAAGTTTTGGGGCCCTACTAAAACATGTTCGTAATCTAACTTATTTAACTATTAAAAAAAGTAATAGAAAAAATCTTGAAATGAATGTATATGACTTCTAATTATTTCAAGGATCATAAATGATAGCAATATAATAGGTAATTCAAACATAGAACTACTTTAATATAATAAAATAACATTACAGTGTAACAAAAATAACTTAGAAAGGTCATTCCTATAAAACCTATAGATGCAAAAACCATAGAGATCAAATAGCTACCACTTCATTGATCAACAATGATTAAAGTGTGATACTAGGTAAGGATTATAGAGTTGACCCTTTGGATAAGATCTACACTCTTATTTGTAGGTTGCTTATTTGAATCTTATAGACTAAGATTTACATTCAGTTATGAAAATTAGTTGCAAATAATTGTACAAGAAGTTTTCATGAATGGTTCATATTTTATTTTGTGTCTAAATTTAAATTTAGCTCATTTATATACAATAGATTCTTATAAGTGGATATATTATTGAGGTTATGGTTGGAAAAAACTAGTGAGCACTATGATGATAAAGAATTGGAGTAACATCAATTGGTGCTTTTGATATCTAGCTCCATTATTATCCTTTGTGTCACCTTTTGTAGAGGAGTCACGAGTTTGACCTTAAGTCCCAAGTATCAGGTGCTTATGGGCTTCTAGAACATATTCCCTATTTAAATGTGTTCTAGGGTTGAAGACTATAGTGATGACATAACATGATTATTGAATACAACTTCAAGCTACATTTTGATCTTAAGCATGTTTTACTTGCTTTACACAACATCAAACATCTCTCACTTTTGATAACATCATTGCTTGATATAGTGCAACCTTAAACCTATTATTCAAATGTACTTTTTCTATCGTAGCTCTAGCCTAGTGGTGAGATTTGACTATATATTTGAGCCACCAGGGCCGGGCTCAAGATTTCATAACATTGAGCTCTTTTCTATCTAACGACCCTTCCTTTGACCTAGCCCTAGGAAAATTTTATATTATGTTGACTTGATCATTGCCAGTACCTGCTAATATTGTATTGGCTGCTAACGTTTGCTTATCATCATTGGTGGATTTGGGCTGATCCCAATCCTATATTGATCCAACAATTTTGAAACACTTAGTCTTTTTCTTGTAGTTTTGGTAGCTATTTATTTGTCCTTTGAATATGGTCAAGAATTGACCCACAAGATGTTAACATCTAGATATGTATTTCATCTTGTATCTAGACCTATCTTATATCATAGTAAGAAATAATAGACAAGGATATTATCATCCAAATATGTGGATTATCATGTTGCATGAGGGGTTATTATAGAGGGGGAAAACCACCCTACCACATATGATTCTCAAGTTTAGATCCGCAAAAAAAAAGAGAAAGTCTTGAGGTGAACCATGGGGGCTACTTTGTTCTCTACACTCAATGTAAAAGAGGGGGCAAGGGTTCACCAGGAATGGTTTAAGGACTCATTCCAAGTCTTTTGGTTTTCAATAATGTTTGATGTATTTGATTCAAGACAATCACCTATGTTTGGCATTTTTAGATCTATGCTATGAAAGATAAAGGATAATGCACAAATTCATATGCAAGAAGACAAGAGTTAACCCTAGAATGCATATTTTTTAAATTATTTCTAACCCTAGGGTTTCAATATAGAAAACCTTCAACCAAAGGCTCAAGAGAATATGCACAAACAATATTAACCCTAAGTGCACACTATATGTTGTTTATCTCTTTAAATGCCTAGAAATAAATTAAATATATTTTATTTTAAATCAAATATAGGGTTTTATAATAGAAATAACAAACACTAAAAAAAAAATATAAAGATTAACTTAGGGTACTTATCTGGTGGTTGATCCTTGATTTTATCCTTTTATCCAGTGATATAAACAATTCCTATTTCTACAAGATAACTTAAGAAACACATGGAAAATATAATCAACATTAGGGGGACTGCTTAGGCTACTGTACAATAATGCTTGGAGGTGCAACAGTAAAACCCCTGGGTCCTTTTAGCTAACATTGAAAATAAAATTAAAAGTTGACCTTTAGAATAAAGCAAGCATATCACAATACAACAGAATAAATTGACAAAACCAGATAATATAATGCAACAACAAGTCTTATATGTAGCCTATGATACAGATCTAGGGTCTAGAAACTGTAATTTTCTCCCAGATGCAGTTTGGTAAAAATAATGCCCTGTAATAGGTGACCATGATTTTTTATTGATGAAATCATACCCCATAGAGACCCAGGCACGATTTCATAAAAGCCTCAAATCAATGTGAAATGATAAATCTATGATATAGTGAATTAAAACATAAATGCAAAAGAATGAAATAACCTGGAAATTAGTGCAGAAGTAGACAGAAGGGTTAATACCTCCTAAATAGTCGATCTCTCCTTAGGGGTGAGGCCAACACATAAGCAGAGCGATTAGAGGTAAGATAAAAAACCTTCCCAAGATTTTTTAAAATTTCTAAATTTTAAGCAATTTTGGGTGGTTTTCTACCAAAAATTATGGTTTTTCAACATATGACCTAGGCATGATTTTGTAGCTTGATTGCAATTTCACTTTGGGTAGCAGTGGTAAAATCATACTCTGAAAAAATAATCAAATGTGATTTCATGAAATTGTACCTTGAGAGGACGAGGTGCAATTTCACCTCGACAAAATTGTGGTCCTAAAAAACTAGGCACGATTTCATCGAAGAAGGAAAAAAAGAATGAAATAACAAAAAAAAGAAAACAAAACAAGAGAAAATAAATAATAAAAGCAAGCAAGCTACATCGAAATTGAAATTTTTTTACTTAGTATTATAGTAGATTTTAACTTCAAATTTTAATTTAATTTCTATTTATTTTTAATTAATGAAATTGAAGAAATATTTTGTTATTTTGTGAATGTATCTTAGAGTACTCAAGAGCCACAAGTGGTGGGTAGTATCCTTGGAGGTATATTTATACACAATCAGGTAGGCTGAGAGAGACACACTAGGAGCGATGGGGCTAGACCACCTAGCAAAGATGCCTCAGGTTGAGGTGGATAGGGTAGTACTGATGACATTGGTGGAGATATGGTATCTAGAGTCATCGACCTTTCGGCTAACCATAGGGGAGATGACCATCACACTAGAGGACATGTGGTGTATCTTGCACATCCCCATTAGAGGAATATCAATTTACAGAGTGTGAGGGTGGCTAGTAACCTTGCAGTGATTCTTAAGAGGTTGGATCCATTAGGTGTGAGAGAGCACCATAGTTGTAGATGACCTGGTAGGATGATATAGGTTAGACCCATTGATGATTGTGATCTATGAGATGGTGATGGAATTAGTGATGTGCCACACTAGTAGGTGATATCTACCATGGATGATGGTAGATGTAGTAGTAGATATGCAACACCAGAGAGTTTGGTTTGCATGGGGTAAATATGTGTTGGTCAACTTATATAGAATATCGTACAACATCATGTACAAGTGGCATGCAGGGATAGTTTATATGATATTTATCTAGGTATGTAGTTGGGAGCACATAGCAATGTGAAGATTGGATGCACTGCTAGTACCATTACCTAGCCCAAAGTGTCCAATAATGTATATATGGTTCGAATTGTTACAATGGGTTATGAACACATACATTATAAATCTGCCACTAGAAAGGTAGGTAATAGATGAGATGAGGGAGGCAAGGATTGTATGGTGACCCTAGTGTCTACACCCTTGATGGGCTAAGGATATGGAGGAGCTATATTAGGTTAAGAGGATAATATGGCTGACGATGGAGAGAGGGAAGCTAGGGATATTTCATTTCAATAGAATCTTGAGGTAGTTCAGGATCTTGTAGGGAATTCTAAACATGGAGGATTATTGGTATTGAAGAGTACATCAAGACCATTAGGTATTAGAGATGAGCTAGACTTGGATAGGTGGGTAGATAATGATTTGGATGATCCTCCTTACATATATCTAAGGGTAGATGATATAGGAGTGGCTGGTGGTATACAGGAGTCATGCCTCGGAGGATATCCCCACCAGTACTGATACAAAGGCACCAGGTGATGGACCCAAGCATGTAGTGAGCCTTTTGAGAGGTGGCTTATAGGACCACAAAGAGGGAGTAGTAGGGCTAGGTGACCCTAAGATAAATATAGACATGATTCAAGATTGAGCTGGTGATGGATGCCACCAGTGCTGTAGGGGCCAAGGAGGCTAGGGCATATAGATTTAACCCCATAGAGGTCAAGGTGACACCATGTAGAGGATCAATAGAGGCCTCTACATCATTAGAAGTAGGCCAAGACCAAAACCCAAGATGAGGGGACCCTAGGGGAGAGGTAGAGTTGCTATGAGCATAGGTGGAAACTTTGTAGAGATAGATAGACATGCTCCAAGAGGATAATTCCAAGAGGATTGAGGGACTATGGAGATCGTTGAGTACTGTAGAGACAAAGAGGTTGATTGTATCTAAAGGGAGGTGACTCATATAAGCACAGAGTACTAGAGGTATTGGGTAGAGTGTATGGTTATCATTAGGAGAAGCTAGGCTAGTAATGGGATCTGCCATCTATAGGTGAAACTACAGAGGACATGAGAGAGGCTAGAGGTGGTCATTTAGTGGGATACTTTCTATGAAGCTATGTACTACCAGGTGGTACCAAAGGGACAAAGGGTGGTACTCACTCCATCCTTACAGCTATCTAGTAGGTCACAATCTCGATCATGGATAGTCTTAGCTTCATTGTCTATGGGTATGCGGTTGCATGGACCACATCCTCTGGGTGAAGTCGAGGAGACAAGCTCTTAGATCTAGGGCTAGATATTTGGAAGACATAATAGCTTTTTTTTTGTGGTATGCATCCCTAGGGATTAGTTGAGTGTACCATGATTGAACTGTGGTACACCAACCAGACAATTATGTATCTCTCTCTTACTGAGTAATACTAAGCTACTTCCTTTTATTTATATTATGTGTTAATGTGTGTGCATGTGATATAATTTGATTAAGTGTTCTTTATGATTTTATATTTATTATATTTTATGAATTAAAACTATATTAATAAAAACTATATGAAATGCATGGATGAGAAGGATTTGGAAAGTGAAAGAAGAAGAGACACAAGAAAGGAGGAAATAATAAGGAAGAAGAAGGAATAAGAAGGAAGAAGAATAATATTTAAAGGTCAACCATAAAAAATAGAGAAGGATAGATGAAATATAATATTTAAATCAATGTAGATAATGGTAGACCAGTCTGATCAAGTACTATAAATCATATAAAAAATAGTGAGCTAAACTCACTGCGGGCATAGTACTCATCATGAGTGAAAGTGTAGGAGTCTGACCGGCTAGGGATGGTTGCTTGCTAATTGACTATTATGGGGTAAATACCCACTAGGATATGTTTTGAGGCTTGCTGAAAATGGCCAAGGAGCTTATCCTGTAATGGGGTGTTGAGTCTGCTAAGTCAAAAGGGAGTATAACCTGATAGGATATCATATCTAGTAAGATACCTGCTAGGATGTATAATTATCCCAATGTGGAATGTAATAAAAATAGATAAGTATTAATAGGCGAGTGCTACCTCCAATAGGGGTTTTAAATATGAAAAACACTTAGTGGGTGTGTGCAAATGTTTAGAATAAGATAACTTTTGAGAAGGAGAAACAAATACACATATATCCTTATCGAAGCAAAAGATATACAAAAAGGAAAATTGATAAGAACAAAGAAGTGAAAAGGACATATTAACAAACTATCATTCTAAAAAAATGATAAATCAATACTTCTAAGATTAAGAAGAATAAATAAATACTTCTAAGATTATTTCAAAATCCCTAGAAATCTATATTATCAAGCATTCATGAACAAGTAGTCATGCAAAATATGACACTCAAGCATGCAAGTTGTGTTGAATGTTAGGCAATCGATGCAAAAAAATGATAGGCAAAAATACAATATGAACAAGCAGATGGGTGCAACAAAAATGCAAATGCATATATAAATGAAAATGATTATTTTTATTAATTTTTTATTATTTTTATTTATTTATTTTATTATTATTTTCTTTTATTATTCCAAGCAATCAAGATGATAGTCGACACAAAATATGAATGTGCCTCCTTTCTTGACAAAAATAACATGCATACCATGAACTATTTTATCAAAGAAATCTCTAAAAGGTAAGCATTATTGATAATTAGAATCACGGAGAGGCTCCTTCATAGCTCTTTCTTTGGTAGCCAAAGCACAATAATCAATGCACTCTCTAACATAACCATTTTTTAAAATAAGGAGCAATAACTAACTTCAAAAGATCACTATATGACAATGAAGTAGGATCCTTCTCTAAAACAAAAAAAAAATATTTTGGAGTATACAAAATTAATCATATTACAAAACAATATCTCAAAAAAATAAGGGGGGCCATCATACTCATCACCCACTCCTAAATTTTGATAATCCATGTATTCAACATAAGTTATAAGATGATCATCTTCGTAAATGGTAAAGGTTGGTCTTTGCTAGGTAAAAAACAAATGCCACATCTCCTGGGCCATATTTCAATGTCCAAAGCCTCCTGAATGCCCTTTTGTTGTGGCCCCAAATATTTACCTACATATCTCATACATGATAGGATATGTTTAGGAAGTGGATAGTCATTGGAAATGTAACAATGAGCAAAATAATGCTCAATAGGAGAAGGGTTGCTAACCTGTATATTTTATTCAAAGATAGTTCTTGCAAATATAAAGGTACACGTGCCAATGTGTACAACATCACCTTTATTATGGGGAAAACCCATGGTTCTAGGTGAAGGTGGTAGGTTGGCAAGATCCAAAAGAGATTCTCAAAGAAACTGATCATCATGATCCTAAGATAAGAAATTTAGGATATGTTTCTCACTCATATTTAAATTTTGAAATTGCTCTGATATCTGAGATGAGGAAGGTGGAGAAACCATTAAATAAATAGGACACAATTTAAACTTAGATCGATCTCGCTCTACATTTGAGCAAAACTCAAATGTTCAAGGGTCGCCCAGAATAGTGATAACTTCATTTTTAACTTCAAACTTTAGGTATTGATGAAGAGTACATGGGATGACCTTCATTGCATGGATCCAAGGATGTACAAGAAGAATATTAAAAGATACAGGATAATGTACCACATAAAATAAAGTATCCAATATTTTAGGCCTAACCTTAAGGGGAAGAGATATGAAACCATAGGCCTCTTAGGACTCATTATTGAAATATTTTATGATGATATCAAATTTTGTTAAATCTTCCTCTTTTAATCCAATTTTTTGAAAGAATTGATATGTGCACAAATTGAGGGAAGAACAATTATCAATTAAGATTCGCTTCATAAAGGTATCCCCAATAAGTGCATTAATATAAAGTGAAGAATATTCTTTTAAGTTTGAGGAAGGCTTATCATCATCCAAGAATGAGATGAGATGTATCCCAAAATATCCTACAACATCAACTATGGCATTAGGAAAAATATTTAAGGGAACATATTATTATTTTAGAAATTCCATCAAAGCATATCTATGGTTGGGAGGAGTTTGCAGGAGCTCTAAAATGGATATCTTTGTTATAGTATTGGCCAACTATTTTTGGGGATCAAATGAAATCCTAGTTTGTGGTTTCAACACTAAAGGTGGAGTCCCTGTATCCAAAATATTTCTCTGATTATTCTTGGAAACTGAATTGGAATGTAATACATAATTCTAGCCTTGTTGAGAATGCTAAGTAGGCTGAGTCTGAGCTTGCCTTCAACCATACTACCATAGGGGGGAGGCTCATTCTGATGAGCCACATGATTAGTTACATGTTAATTAATTTTTGGCAATGGATCTTTGAATATTCATATATCTTGATTTATTGTCGGAGCTTGCTGAGTAGGAGCCTAATTATTTGATGATTGAAATCTCCCCATATCAATACGTCCTACATCAATCAAATATTGAACCACATGTTTCAACTTATTACAATAATTTGTCTAATGTACCTCCACTCTATGATATGCATAATGCTGACCTACTTTGTACCAATGATATGTAGCATCTAGTTTCTTTATGGGAGACAATTCAATTACATTAGCTTCTAAAAGTTGTTTTAAAATTCCTTCCGTGGACATATTAATCTTTGTAAAAAAGTTTTTTGGAGGTTTTTGAAGTATTATCTTTTGTAGGTTGTTAGTAACATTGTTAATAGACCTACTATCAATTCCTCCATCACCTATTGTATGCTTATTCTTATGTTGAGATCTAGTAGGTTTCCCTTCTTTGAATTTGAGTTTACCTCTTTTGATAGGAGTATGTTCTACTTTTCTTGCTAAATCAATTGCTTGATCAAAATATTTGATAGTAGTAGTATCTAATGCATAAGATAACTACTCCTGTAAACTACCAATAAATATTTCAAGCATATCCTTTCAAGGTAACATATATCTCAAGTATCCAACTAAACTTCTCCAACGAGTCAGAAATTCTAATAAATTTTCCTCTTTACCTTGTTTCAAATTATAAACATCTTTCATTGTTATTTCATTTTCAATATATGCACCAAACTATTGAACAAATAATTCTACTATTTATTCGAAGCTCTTCAAGGAATAATTAGGTAACGAGTAGTACCTCTCTAATTTCATACCACCAAGACTCTTAGAAAATGTTTTGAGCAACAACATATCATCATATATGATATCATGGCATGTTATTCTTAATATTCTTAAATGCTCTATTGGATCTTATGTCCCCTTATATATAGTCAAAAATGACATAGAAAAATGCTTAGGATAAGTTCTAGAAGCAATAATAGGATCCAATGGCTGATTACACAATTCCTTATAGTTGCAAGTAAAACTTGAAGGCTAACTCATCTCACCTTTTAAAAATAACTACTTTACCATATTTATTAAATTATGCACTTCTAGATTATTGTTATGCAATGTACCCAAATTCTCTAAAGGAGGGATGTATGTATTTTGAGGAACAATTTCTTGTCTTGGATCGGATGCATGGATACTATTTTTTTATGTGGTACCTTGTGAAAATGGACAGTCAACATTTGGTGGGATAAAAACAAAAGTGTTGAGATTAGAAGATTGAGGAGGAAATTGAAAACAATTTTGAGTGACACTACTAATTGGAGGGACTTGTAGATTCCTTCCAACGTTGGTGGTTATAGTAGTGGAATCAGTTGCTTAGTTTCTTAAGTTATCAAGATGTATTGATTTATGCAAGAGGTTATTTTGATCAAGCATAGGAGAGCTTATTGGAGGAGGAGGTAGAGGAGTCTCACCTCTTTCGATATGAGCTTCACATTCCATACACTCCAATACCTTGTCTCTATTAGCTTTCATGAAGCCCCAAATATGCTCAAATGATGAAAAGATGAACCCACTATTAGCTCCTACATAAGGATACAAATTCATTTTAGTTTCTATATTATCTTGTTCCTTTGGATCTATGTTAGGATCCTCTATATCAATATGATCATATTCTAGGGGAACATAATCAGACTCAAGGCACTTTCACTAACTTCTAAGAAAATGAGCCACTAGAAGAAGTAAAAGGATAGAAAAGAATATTAACAACAAGTACACAATTTTTTTTTAAAGATGTTCTTAATTATCTTCAACCACACAAACAAATTAATGATATTGGTTAAAATTTTAAAATAAAAGGAGGTGTTCATGTCGGGTTCACCAAATATGTAGAGGGCCTACTATGTATGATTCTCAATGCTGGATATGCAATAGAAAGAGAGAAAGCCTTGAGGTGAACTACAAGGGCTACGTTTTTCTCTACACTCAATGTAAACCATGGGGAAGGGTTTAACATGAATGGTTTAAGGACTCATTCCAAGTCATGTAGTTTTCAAGAATGTTTGATGTATTCAATTTAAGACAGTCACCTATGTTTGGCATTTTTAGATAAATGCTATGAAAGATAAAGGATAATGCAGAAATATAGTATGCAAGAAGACAAGAGCTAAACCTAGAATTGTTCTTTATTTGAATTCTTTCTAACCCTAGGGTTTCAATATAGAAAAAACATCAAGCAAGGGCTCAAGAGAACATGCACAAACAATATTAACCCTAATTGCACACTATATGTTGTTTATCTTTTTAAATTCCTAGAAATAATTTAAATGTATTTTATTTTAAATAAAATCTATGGTTTTATAATATAAATAACAAACACTCAACAAAAACGACTAAATATTATCTTAGGGCACTTATCTTATCCGATGGTTGATCCTTGCTTTTATCCTTTTATCCAATGATATCAAAAATTCTTATTCTTGCAAGATAACTTAACAAACACTTGGAAAATATAATTAGCATTAGGGGGCCTTATTAGGTTGTTATACAATAATGCTTGGAGGAGCAAAAATCAAACCCCCTAGGTCCTTTTAGCTGATCTTTGAAAAAAAAGTGAAATTTGACCTTTGGAAGAAAGTAAGCATATCACAATACAACAAAATAAAATGATAAAACCATAAAATAGAATGTAGCAATAATTCATATATGTAGCACATGATACAAATCTAGGATCTAGGAATTGTAATTTATCCCCAGACACAATCTAGGTTAAATCACACCCCAAATAGGTGATTGCGACTTTGCACTGGTGAAATCATGCCTCATAGTGACCCAGGCATGATTTATTAGAAGGGAGGTAAAAAGCCTTAGAGTAGTTTGAAATGATAAATACATGATACAGTGAATTAAAACATGCATGCAAAAGAATGAAATCACCTGACGAATAGCATAGAAGTAGAAAAAAGGGTTAATACCTCCCAAATAGTCAATCTCCCATTAGGGCTCCAACACAAATCCACCAAAGTGAGCAAAAACAACAAATAATCGAATGTAGTAGAGAAAAAATCATACTTCACAATTGCGAGTTAGATTGCTGTTGGGAGAAGAATAAGAATGTAGATAACTTAGTGAGCACTTTAAAATCACTTGATGTCTTATTGCTTATCCTTATTGTTATTCATTGTGCTCTAAAAATGATTTCAAACCCTCCTTATATAGCGGATTTGAAGGTAAAATGGATGGGAAAACCAAGAAGGGTTGACATAAAATACACCAACTTTGAGAAGTTAGGGTTTTCTTAGAGAAAAATCCTAAAAGGTAAAATCACGTCCCATCAAGGCCAACCATGATTTTACCTTATGCAAAATCATGCCCATCGAGGGCGACCATAATTTTGCATAAAGGGGGGAAAATAAAATAAAAAGGGGGGAGAGACCTAACCCTTGCCTTAGGCTGGTCTAAGGTGTCTCCTATGAGGACTCAAAGAATATTACCCACTAAAGTGGGTCAATTTTTCATGTCTACAATTATTTGGGTTACGTCGCATATTTCTAGATGTGGATATTCATGAAAATCAATTGATAGGATTGAATTACGACAATTAGGGTATTCTAAAGTCGATCATGCATCTATTGTTTCATGAAAGAAAAAATCGCATTGAAGTTCAATGTCATCTCCCTTGATAACATGTTTAAAATAACCAAACTCAACTCTAATACATTCCCATCAAACAATAACTTATGGATATTTTTACAAAAGTACTTTCATATGAATTATTTTATAATTCACTTTTTATATCAAGTAATGTAATAAAAGGGGATATTCAAAATTTATCAAATTATTATGCTTTGTTCTCATATTTTGTTATTATGCCTCACATTAGATCGAGAGGTTAGATTGGTTATAACTAATGGGTTATATTTGATTATGATTATAACCATATTGAATGGTTATAACCTCCATGAAAAGTATTTAAATGTGGCAGATGATAAAATATATATATATATATATATATATATATATATATATATATATATATATATATATATATAAGGAGTTAAAAAGAGGAAAATTAAATATGTAAATATCTACATATAAATCATAAAAATTTATATTTCTTGTCTAAGTACATAACTCCTAATTTATATCACATATTTCACTTTGTACTTATACTTTGAGCAACATTTTTAACTTATAAGGTAACAATCCCTATTAAATTTATAATTTATCACTCTTCTCTGATGTCTTTTCTTTGAATCCTAAACATTATATTTAAGAATATAATAACTTATATTTTATATCTATAACATTAGATATAAAATAACCCCTCTCAAGCATATATGTCATTTCATCAAATATCGAGCTAGGATAAAAATATCATGTATGGTGCTAGTATGGTGTTATATAATTTAATAGTGTCAAATTTGTAGTGGAATTTTAGTGCAACCATATCATCATATTAAAATTGATTTCTAGAGTGGTGTTATCCCAATACAAATTATGGTGTTATACTATCAAAATATAATAGTTTTATCTCAACCCTATGACAATGTACTAACATTGTACTTATAGGATTTGATGTTGATACTAATATACAAGCACCACATAACATAACCTAAATTCAATGTAGAATGAACTTTACACTTATAGATAGGAAAATGGTATATTATGACCTATAATGATATAAATATGATCAATGCATTAATGATTGAAACGATACAATTCAAGAAGAATATAATTCTTTTATGAAGAATAAAACTTATACCCAATAAAATTGTTTTTTCAAACATCAATGGGTCTACTAAATAAATTTCATTTTGAAAAATGTCATTTAAAGGTATAAGTATCATATTTTGGTGAATAGAAAATCTCAAGAAAAATGATAGTATCATTTCCAAGGTGGAGGTTTTTCAAGAGTGACTCTCATTTTAGAAATAAATTTTAGATATGGGGTTAATTAGATGGATTGAATAAGTTCTATTCCATGGGGATATTAAAAAGTATATTTATTTGGAGTAACTAGATATCTAGATTCATCTAAAAAAGATGTGATTACTAATTGAATGCCATTATATAAATTAAAACAAATTCCTTAATATTGATATTCAAATACTAACAAATTATTCCATGATTAATGGTTCAAATGACATAAGTGAAACCATAACATCTATACCAAAAATATTTGATAAATCGCCATTATGGTTGTTTATGTGAATGACTTTATTTTGACTAATGGTTGTGTTGAATTGATTCATATAGAATGATGGAAAATTTAAAGGATATTAAATTTAAATATTCAATACATTTTTGTTAGCATGTAGGTATTACAATTAGAGTATATGATTTTTTATTGCAACCTAAGTATATGATATATTTATGAAAACACTTTTTAATTAGAGGATTATTATCCTTGATCCACCTATACTAGTCATGTTGTCCAACAACTAGATAGTTAATGAATTTAATGAAAAACTTTATAAAAATTATTTAAAAAGTTTAATTTATTTAATCCATGATTATATTTATATTATATTTATTGGCAATATTATTTTCATATTGATGTATGACCCAAAGGAAAATCATTTGCATACAATGAAGCAAGACTATTAGAGCAATCATATATTGAAGTTATATATATTAGAGATTGTATAATTGCTTTAAAAAACTATACTAGCTTACTCCAAGTGCAATAATTCATGTGATAAGGATTATATACTTAACCTCACAATATGGTTTATTACTTTATTTTTGCAAAATACAATAAATTTTAGAATTTTCAACCACTAAAATTGAATATAAAAGAGCCAAATATTATATCACAACAAGCGGTATGCAGTGTTATGCATAAGGGGTTGGACTCGAAATGTACTTGTAAAAAAATGGTGAATCCTAATCGAAATCAAGGTGAATCAAGATGAATCTTAAGCAAATCAAATCAATCATCTTCACACCAAAATTTGAGGTATTTAAAGCCCTAAAAAGTAAGGTCATATTTGGGGTAATATTTTACCTATTAAATAATCTTATAACTTCATAATTTACCACCATTAGATCAAGCTAAAAAAGAGTTTTCCAATGACTACAAATATGCCTATGTTTGGAAATACATTATGGCGAATTTACCCTAATAAAAAATTGATCCCAAAAAATTTAGGCGAATGGGCTGACTTGAGGGTCCTCATATTCACCAATTTTGAATTTTAGAAATCCTAATATTCATCCAATTTGTGAGTATTCACCACTATGCATAACTATGACGGTATGTATTTAAAATCTATTTGAGAATATTTGACTCCTATAAAAAGAACCATATAATATAACTTACTATGATAATATGAACACTATAAATATATGGAAGTATAGTATTTTCCATAACATGACAAAATATAAAAAGCTTCATGAGCACTATAGGTAAGATAAAATACAAAGTACAATGTTATTTATCAAGGATAAATATATACAATTAAAAATTGCTATTTATACTATTTTAAATTTACACTTTAATTGAATTAAAAAACCAAAACATCCCTAAGTAAGGTCATTCCTTTCTTAGATTGTTATAATCACTACCTATCCTTAATAGCCAATGGGAGCACCTATCCGTGGATTTCGTTGAGGGCCTTCCCAAATTTGAGGGCAAAATTATAATCTATGTTGTAGTGGATTTCCCTTCCATGTATGCTCATTTCTATGTATTGCAACACCTTCTTCATTCAACAAGTTGGCCAAAGTATTTCTCAATTCTTATTTAAATTACATGATATACCGAAACCCATTATCAATGATTATGACCTTGTCTTCACTAGTCACTTTTGTAAGGAATTATTTCATCTTAGTGGTACTAAGTTGAGTATGTTCTCTTTTTATCCTTAGTTAGATGTCTAGAGAGAAATTACTAATAAATTTTTGGGTACTTACCTTCATTATTTTGCTAAAGATAAGTAATATCATTAGGTTTATTGGCTCTCATTAGCTAAATGGTGGTACAATACTTGTTACCATTCTTCCCTTAATATGCCCCTTTTGAAGTACTTTATGGTTAGAAACCTCTATCAGTTGTAAACTATGTTTCAATATCCTCTATGGTTTCCTAAGTAGATGATTTGTTACAACAACAATAACTTGTGCTTAAGCTTCTACAAGATAATTTGACCTAGGACCAAAACTACTTGAACTAGTAGTAGGATTCACATCATTCTGAACAACAATTTCTCATGGGGGGATATGTTTTTGCACTTGCAACCCTATATGCAATTATCCTTAAATACCAAGTCTAGTTAAAATTTGGAACTTAGATTTTATGTGACCTATAATGTAGTTTTCACATTGATGAGTGGCATATTATTTGGAGCTTCCACCATCTTCCTACATCCATATTGTCCTTCATGTATCTTATCTTAAAAAGGTTATTGGCCAAAATGTGTAGTCCCTAACAAAGCTTCCAATACTCAATGAAGAAGAACAAATCACTCTCTAGCCAAAATCAGTATTGTTGTCTAGAGTCCATCTTCTATGGTTTGGATAAATTTAGGACTTCCTCGTCAAGTGATAGAGCCTTCTAGAAGAAGATGTTGAGCCTAAGAGCATTTTCTAGTTTTTTCTAGCTTTGAGGACAAAGCTTTCTAAAGGGGGAGCCATATAATATCTCCAATATAGAGACACTGACTACATTTATTTTTAGTATTTGGATGCCTAGGTTTAGATAATTGGCCCTTAAACATTAGGATTAGGGTTAATGTTGATATAGTTTATAAATAAAAAGATTTATGTGGTAGTTGAAATCATCTTTCACATTTGAATCATATTCATATTGATTCAAATCTAGAATCTAATTATTGTGTATTTGATTTTCTAGATCTGAATTGTTGTCATCATAAGATATTGTTCATGGCATATTATTGGATTACTACTACAATTGTTGTAATTCTTGAAATCATTTTGTTATACAACCTCTTATTTGAAGTTTTAGAGTTTTACCATGAAACCTACTCAATAATTACCTATCCATTATAACTTCTCTATAAAATCATAAAAATAGTAAAATATATCATTTGAAAATGATTGTAATCTAATTATTTGCTTCCAATAAATGTTGAAATTAATAATAACAATTTTAGTCTATAATTACACTTGCACTCAGTTGTAATAAAAACAATTAACTTGTGGTAACAACCCCTTAATATGAGATGCTCTTCATCATAGAAAATAAAAACAATGTTTATATTCTCTCGAACACTCTTTTCAGAGATTTAAGATGCTCAATATAAAGTGATCTTCGGGTCTACCGCCTCATATTGGCCGGTCTTAAATATATTAAAGAGTGTTTGAAAGAGAACTCTCTCTATTTCCAATGATGTGGGTCAGAGAATCATGGCCCCCACAATCACATGCTCTTATCCTTTAACACAAGACTTTCGCTTTAAATTGAAGCCAATATCTTTTTTCTTTTAAATTCCATGCGCTTCTCCTTTTAATAGGAGACTTTCGCTTTAAAATGAAGATGTAATTAAACTTAATGTGGGCGAGCTAAGATTTTTTATTTATTTTTAAAACATTAGCATAAGATAATCTACATCCCAAAAACATTAGCCGAGCAAAAATTGAATTCCTACACAAAATTCCAAAAACTCTCTACACAATTTTGGGTTTTGGGCTTTGAGGTCCCGCGTTTGTATGTTTTCAGAAGGTGATAATCGAAATAATTGAGACTTTATATTTGTAAGCGTATGGTATCAAAATCTACGGTCTGTTATCATTAATACAAGTTTGTTGATCTCAATGAAACATAAAGTAGCCCCACATGCTTTCTTATTAGTCCCCACCTTGTCTAATATGGAGCGTTGAAAGGACACGAATTTCCATAAAAGGGAAGAATTTTGCCCGGTGGAATAATCAAGTGGTTAAAGATCAAAGAAAAGCCCCGCCGGCAATGCGACCGTCGAGTCCTACCAAAGTTATTTTGTTTAGATGTTAAATATGATCTTAATCCATACTCGTCAAATTTAATACGAAAAGCATTTCACGTGGATGGCGCCACCTTGTTTCTTTCCCAAACTATAAATCAACGAACGAAGCACCCATTTTGCAATGAGTTGGTCTTCGATCTGCTACCTCCCTCCGGCCTCTATTCACAAATTCTTCTTCTGTGTGAGTCATGGCGGTCGCTTCGCGCTTCACTGGGCTTTCCCTTTCTTCACCCTCACCTCATCAGCATTTCCGGTCTGGTCCAGTCCGATGCTTCAGAGTCAAGACAGGTTCGAATTTTATATATGGGCAGAGATTTTTATACTCTCCTCACCGGATCAAGGGTATTCAGGTGGAAAAGATAGGCAAACGATCATTAAGCGTCAGAAGCGCGGCAAGGGAGTCCCTTCCCGACATGCTGACCGCACTGGAAGAGATCATCCGTTACGACAAATTCGCCCAGGACTGCTCCTGCTCCAACTATTCGGGCAGCTGCAAGTACGACTTCCAGGGCGTGGGGATGTCCGATTACGGCTACGAGGTCACCAAATATCTCTACGCCATGCCCAACATAAATCTGCCTGGTTTCTTCCGGACGCCAGGCGTACAGAAGCCATGGAGCCAGCACGCCAACTGCATGGGTTTCATTGCCGTGGAAATGGACGAGCAGGAGATCAAGCGGCTGGGGCGCCGCGACATCGTGGTGGCGTGGCCGGGGATAGTGACGCACATCGAGTCGATCGCCGACCTCATGGACTGCCTGGGCAGCGCCGGAGATCAGGTGTTGGAGGAGCTGAGACGCCTGGTGGCGAAATACAAGGGCGAGCAGCTGAGCATCACCGTCACCGGCCACGGCCTGGGCAGCATCCTCGACTTGGACCTATCCAGAGATTTAACGAAGGATCTTGTGGCCGTAGCCAATACTCAGATCGACTGGAAGGAAACCCCTGATGCTCACATTTTCAAGGCCGATCTTCCAGGTATTTATTTCTTTATTATGATACATTGCATTTATTCATCAATCCCCTTCTCTTCGCGTTATATTAATGATTATTTGTAGGAATTAGAAGGGAATATATTACTTAAAAATATATATAATATAATACATAAATTAAAAAATTATTTGTAATATTTTAATAATAAACATATTTTTTTAATATGTGGTTGTCCTATTGATTGACGTAACTTTTATTATTATCTACTTTATATTTTCAACTGTTTTTCATTTTTTTGTTTCTTTAAGAAAAGTGCTTTTATTTATGAATAAGGAAAATCTATTTTTCGAGTAATGAATAAGGAAAATTTTTAACATTAATCCCGTACTTCTTTTGATATGCTGATAATGTTGTTTGACGACGTTAGGGCTCAATTTGGAGGAAGTGGGAGTACAAGTGAAGGACGGGCGAATTCTTGAGATAAGCGGTGAGCGCAAGAAAGAAGAAGAGGAGAAGAATGAGAAATATCACCGCATTGAACGCTCACGTGGCAGATTCCTGCGACGTTTCAGGCTGCCGGAGAATGCAAAAGTGGGGACGGCAATAGCTGTAATGAAAAATGGTGTACTGACTGTCAAAGTGCCCAAGCCTGACATTCAATCCATCAAAATCTTTGATGACGAGCATAAACTAGACGTTAAATCCGTTGAAGAATCCATGAAAACTTCTCATGCCCATGTTAAATCCACCGAAGAACGCATCGTCATCACCGGCCACAGCGTGGGCAGCACCCAGGATCAACTGGTGGAGGAGCTGAGATCCCTGGTGGCGAAATACAAGAGCGAGCAGCCGAGCATAACCATCATCGCCGCCCGGGATCAACTGGTGGAGGAGCTGAGATCCCTGGTGGCGAAATACAAGGGCGAGCAAACGAGCATAACCGTCATCGACCACAGCCTGGGCAGCACCCGGGATCAGGTGGTGGAGAAGCTGAGACGCATGGTGGCGAAATACAAGGGCGAGCAGCTGAGCATCACCATCACCGGCCACAACCTGGGCAGCACCCTCGCCTTGGGCCCATCCAGAGATTTTGCGAGGGATGCTGCGGCCGTAGCCAATACTCAGATCGACTGGAAGGAAACCCCTGATGCTCACATTTTCAAGGCCGATCTTCCAGGTATTTAATTCTAGGTTATGATACATTGCATTTATTCACCAATCCCCTTCTCTTGGCTTAATATTAATCTCGTCCCAAACTAAAATACAATAAAGTTATGTAAATTTATACAACATTAAACATTTTGATTTGCAAGAGTAAACATTTTAACTTACATAAATCTTTTAACAGTTATAAACATTCTTAGAAAGTTACAGTGCTAATAATAAGCATGAACCTACACTACACAAGAGAGCACCTGTCAAAGTGGTCTCCCTCTCTATTTTGATATGCTGATATTGTTGTTTGACGACGTCAGGCCTGAAGAAGGAGGAAGTGAAAATACAAGTGGAGGACGGGCGAATTCTTGAGATAAGCGGTGAGCGCAAGAAATATGATAGCATTGAACGCTCACGGGGCAGATTCCTACGACGTTTCAGTCTGCCAAAGGATGCAAAAGTAGGGGCGGCAATTAGCTGTCATGGAAAATGGAGTGGTGACTGTCACCGTTCCCAAGCCTAAACCTGACGTTATATCCATCAAAATCTCTCGCTGATTTTTTGTAGTCAATCCTACATCAATTGAGTCTGGGATAATGTTTTAGTGGCCCTAGCTTAGGAGGCTGAGGCTTCAAACCTAAATAATATTTGATTTCGTAGTCAATCCTAGATCAATTGAGTATGGGATAATGTGTTAGTGGCCCTAGGAGGCTGAGGCTTCAAACCTAAATAATATTTTTTTTATTTGATTTTGAAGTTTTCATTTAATATCATATAAAATAATATTGATATTTAAATGCATTTTTGATGTCATATATTCGAACATTGTATTAAGAATGTGATAAAATATAACATGATGATATGGTTGGGATTGACCTTCAATTGTACGAGGTTTTTGACATTAAAAAAATTAAGGGATTGTTAACTTGTACTTGTGTTTGTAAAAATAAAAAATTAATCATTTTTCAATTTCATTTAATAATTATTAAACTATTTTTATAAATATTTTAAATAAAATTGTAAAATTTATTATTATGAGCTATGAAGGGTTGTGAATATATTTTTAAATATATAATATCTGCTTGTTGTGGTGTAGTGGTAAATGCTCTGAGTGCTGGTAGAGGCCGACCCAAGTTCCATTCCCCTTATCTTCATCCTGCAAATATATGGTATAGTTAGGAATGTCCTATGTGCTGGTAGAGGCCAACAAGGCTCCATTTCTCCTATGCCCAACCTGTTGAAAGTGGCACCCCGAAAGGGATGTTTTCCACTATAAATTAGTTTTTACCCAGGTGTTGTAGGTGAGTTGGAGAGGAGAGGGAAATCCTCCAAGAGAGGTCCCAGGTTCAAATCTCCACCCTACCAAAAAAAGCTGAATTGGGTATCCAAAATCCAATTGATAATGTTGATGCGAGTAGGGTCGAGTGCGACTCCCGGATGACTTTGACAGTGTAGAACCCCTTGTTCATGGTCTCTCAGACCAAGGCAGCCTCGCAAGGGGTTTTTTACTTTATATATATATATATATATATATATATATATATATATATATATATATATATATATATATATATAATTAAAAAATTAAAATTTTATTTTACATGTTTAAAAATAAAATTGTTTTACTATAAATTTATGTTTAAATAAAATTATAGAGGTCAATTACTCTTTTAGGAATGAGGATATACAATATATAAAGTGAGTGAGTGAAAGAAAATGTTGTAATGATAGAACTCAGTATAAATAAGTCTATACATTTTCCTATAAATTATGAGAGGGAGAGGGAGGTTGAGTTCTTCTGGAGGGAGAAGCTATAATATTCTTAACCTTTTGATTATGAAAAATGGTGGAACGACAATTACTCGAATTCCAAGATCGAGGTTGAACTTGGTCTATTGGATCCAATAGGAATAGGGTGGATTCGGTCTCCTTGGGACCATGGATCCTAGGAAGTCCTTCAAAAAATATATCCACAGCTTTTGTCTTGGGTAGGAAAAATCTCAAAATTTAAATTTTAAGAGGGAGCAGGATTTTGGTAGATAGTGGAAAGATTGTTGGTCCTGGAGTTGTTCCATCTAATGGGATTGTATATTTTGGCTTCATTGTGATTTTGCAACACCCCACTAGGGATTTGTTCCTCCTTGGGAACGTCGATCTCATGAAGCCCTTACAGGAAAACCTTATCTTGGGTGAGAATTTTTTTCTAATTTTAAATTTAAAGCAAGCATTAATTTCGTAGATAGTGGAAAGATTGTTGGTCCTAGAGTTGATTTTATTTATGTGATTGTATGTTCCAAAATTATTGTGGTTCCAAAATGCCCTAGGAGTGCAGACCCTAAGGTTTCTTGCAATCTTTATTCTAAGAGTCTTATGAGTAATTCTAGGGATCAAGATAACTCTTTGTCTCATTTTGGAGATGTGAACCCTCCCATGTGATTACAAGGGCTTTAGTTGCATATTATTATCAGTAAAAAATCTTTTGTGAAAGTAGTCTTGAGTTTTACAAAGAAAGTGGAATCCATGGTCTATTTTTTTAACCTCAAATCAAACCATAGGCCATTTTATATTCTAGTGGATATTTTGAAGCTAACCATGGAGGAGGGAGATTTCAATCTAGTTGGGAAATTCCTAGGTTCAAGATTAGATATCCATTCCATGAGGAGATTGAATTTCTTAAAATAGTCTCAATGAGGACTTTTGAAGTTAGTGTTATTTCCTAAAGATGTATTTCTTGTTAAGCTATTTGGAGAAGAAGACATTAAGTGCATCATAGATGGTGACCCCTATTTCTTTGGTAGGAGAAGTTTTTTCTTCGAATATGGGAGAAAGAGTTTGATTTGAATATGCAAAAGTTTAACACAACACCTATTTGGATTAAGCTTCCTCATATTCCCATTTATTTTTTGCATGAGGCTATCTTAAGAGGTATCACAAAAGTGCGAAGGAATTTGGTCATGATTGACACTACAACCCGAGCTAAATCTAGAATGATCTTTGATAGGAAGTGCATGAATGTGGACCTAGAAGCTAACCTTCCTAATTCCATTGAGCTTATTTTAGATGTTGGTATATGGATCAAAGATATTTAATATAAAAATAGACCTTTCTTTTGCTCCAATTGTAAAAAACTTAGGCATGAGCTATATTGATGTCCATTCAAAATTATTTCTCGAAAATAGGCAGTGGGCTCCCAAGTTCCTATGTGTTGGTTCCTCATTGAGAGCTTCCACCAAGGCTACTTCTAGGCTACATTCTAAAGGACCTCTAGTAAAATAAGATGGAACTTTTGTGGATGTGGTTATTTAGATATGTTTTGTGAATCCTTCCTCTACTCCTCCCTTTTTGAACGCTCTTCAAGGTAACCCTTTCGAATTTTTAGTCTCAAGGATAGATTAAATTATTGTAGAAAGAATCTTGCTAGAATAAAATACTTTAGAAAAAAACTCTACAACATGAAGCTAGTCTACATTTAGATTTTAGAAAGGAAGCCCTATTTTTTTTTAAGTTGTTAGGGTTCTTCCTCTAAAAAAACATTCCATGTCGGTGAAAATATTGTATCCCCTGGTCCAATTACAAGAATATAATCAAAAGGAGGAGTGTATGTAGGGGTTGAAGAAACATGGAAAGGCCTCCCAACAAAGTTTCTAAGAAACATAAAATAAAAATAGACATTGCGAACAGATCCCAAGAAATCCTAAATTTGTATGGAAGAAAATATCCTTTGGAAATTCTAATAAATATAACAACTTCCAGATATCAAACCCCCAGCCATGGAAAGTGGAGGAAAGAAATTTAATTTGGAGGGCTACAAAATATTTTTTTCCATGGATTGTGAGAGGTCTGCCAACATCTTCTTAAGGCCTTAAACAATGCATTGAATATTGCTATGGATCTTCTTAGATTGCTTCATTGATCTTTGTTTATGTGGTTCTCTATGGAGATCTTTTGGATGTGGAGGTTCTTATAGATCTCTTTTAACATCTTTGTGGTGATGGAGGACCTACCAATTAAAGAAACAATGTATTAGGAGATATGATGGTCCTTTTAATCCCTTTGTTTTCTCTGTTCCTTTTGAGTTGTTTTTTCAGGTGAGTTTTGCCCTTCTCCTCCTTTTTCTCTTGTTCTATTTCTATTCTATGGCAAGGCTTATGTTTGATATTCTTTTTGTAAATTTGTAAAAGTTTTGGAAACTCTTTCGAAACCCTTTTTTCCAACTAATAAATAATAAAATTACTCTTTTAGGAAATTAATTCATTATGCATATTTGTTCATTGAAATCCATACAATTATAGATATTATATATAGTACTAGATAATTTACCTTGAAATATATGGAATAGTGAATGTTTTTTCAATAAACTTCATGTGAAAATATGATTTTTAGTATTTTAGGTATATTAATAATGTCATAATGCAAATATCTTACATAGATGATTCTACTACACACATATACTATATAGTCAAAATAGCTAGAAAAAGTAATATTCTATATATATAATAGAAATCATATTGATATCAATAAATAAACACTTTACTTAAATATTTTTAGTCATATGTGTTCATATTCCAGTCACAAAATATACATTGGATTTACATCATTTAGACCACATAATAATTCAACAAGAGTAACTAATTTGACACTTATTAGCTAAATTGATGCATAACAAACCTTAACACTCCATTGGTGCTAATACTTAAAATTGTTCTACGGTACCAACTCATAATATCAACTTATGGAGATAACATGGTAGGTGGAACCAATACATACCAAAAAAATTTGGTTTAAAAAGTAAATGTCAAAATTGTGTTAGACCTATGAATTGAAATTTATCTTGAAAATATTATTAATATAAGAAGAAAGTGTCAATTATGAATAACACATTAATAAATGGAAATATATGGAAAGTAGGAAGTTTTTAGGTTGATGCTTTGGTCTGCTCTACATATATGCCCATAATTTATGTGTCAATCATCGTATATATGTTAAATTTGGTTATCCTTTACATTTACAAGATTTGCTTTAGGATAGGTTTGGCTCTAGAAGCCTTCCATTTGCATGCCTTAGCATGGAGGATATGGCATATGAGGTAGTTTATTTTAGATCTATTTATACTGTAAATTTTATTTCATTTATTTTTCATCTTAAAATTGCGATTGTTTTTATGACTCAATATGATATTATATTTCTAGTAAAATTTGTGTTGCTTGTTTTAGAGTTTGATATCTCATCCACTTCATATTTGGATTTTTCTTTGGTTTATATGTTTTATCATTATAGTTAAATCCTTTATGGTTTCTTATATATGTACTTATCCCAAATCCATTTTTATTGTGATGTTTATAGAATTTTGTGGTGAAATGAGTGATAAGGATTTAATTTATCCTATGTTGTCTTGTCTAATCCCTTGTCAAACACTAGTGATAAAAAAATCCTCTATGATTTACTACATCAAGGCCCCAAATCCTTAAATTTAAACAATGTCATGGCATAGGATGTTGACTTATACAATATCAAGCAAATTGGAGGAACCAGAGCCATGTCAACCAAGAATTAACCTATAAATTTCTTGCTTGTTGAAAGAAGTATAATTTTTATTTTTTGCTTCCTAATGAATTTAACTTTTTTTCAAATATTTATTAAAAACTATCATTCTCTTTTTTACATGATATTCTAGTGGATTTTAGCCTTGTTATGTGGATGAAGACTATTTTGGAATATGATAGGGATTGGTTTGTATAATTTGTTAATGGGATGGGAAAGGGATATGTATATGTTATTCAACCTTGCTCATTCCTAGCCCACCAAATAAAAAATGCAAGATCTTTAGCTATTAGTTTCTATTGTACTTCCTTAGCATCCATGTTGTAGGTGTGAGAGTACATGTTGAGTCATCATATAGCTATTTTTATTTCCCACACTATATGAAAATAAATTTCATTTTCTATATAAAGAATAAAACTTTAAAAATCAAGTCCAAATAGAGGTAATTATATCCAAAATAATTAGATTAATCTTGTAATTACAATATATAATCATTCAATATAATATTTTTTAAATAGTGTAGGCATGCACATAATAAATGATAATAAAATTAGGTATAATACCATCGAAACAAAATAGGATTGGGCATGTGAAGGACATATCACTTATATGAATTAAGAAAAACTTAAAATTATATTTATGATTATAATTTTCTAGTTCGAATTAGTAGTTTCTATCATTATCATAGCCTAATTCAATATCATTGGTATGAACATAGCTCTATCAAGATGATAACACCACTACAAATAATCACAATCTTAACAAAATCCTAGAGGTATGTGTGCTCTAGCCATTTTCACTACAAAATATCAAATTGGTTGTGTATTAGCATTTGTGGATCGTGTAGGGTCTTCTACTACATCATTAGGTTCTATTCTATATTGAACAACATGATGATATATCAATCAATATTGGTGGAAATTTGATTTCAAATATTAAAATGATATAAATGAAACATTCAAATACTATTTTTAACATCGATTTCAATGCATTTCAATCAAGATAGATCTAAATTTTAAATGCAAGAAACAATTTTATATGAAATAATCTAAAGATAAAAAATATTTTCTCATCCTAGTTTCCACTTAATAGCCATGTGTTACCCTAGCCTTTAGTTATTCTTATATCTAACTATGATGTCCTAAATTTTGCAGTATTTGATTATAATATTTATTTTCAATTTCATATTTTTTACTATCGATTACAAGTCAACTAAAACAAACTAACTACCACTTTATTTTTAAAGTGTTAATAGGTCACCCTCTACAAGGAAAAGTAAGGGAGGGTATCATAAGGGAGAAAATGGCATATGCATAAAGACAACAAACATAGGCTATAAAAATAAAACCACACATACTACTAAGTAGATGCATTGAATTACGTGAAATGCTTACTGGTATTTAAAAGTATATATCATTTTGAATGTGTATGTGATTGTTGTTTATTGCATAAGTTTTAAAAGAAATATAAAATTCAATAAATTGTATTCTAAGAAAAGAGGCATAATTGATAAGGAAAAGGTTATATTTTTTATTTAATCTTCTATTTGGACCTTAGGGAATGAGTGTAGGTAACCTTCATTTACATAAACCTTAATTTTCAAATATTTCTAAGTGTATGGATGCCCTAGGAACATGACTCTCATATCCCCACCTTGGAACATAATATTAAACATAGAAATTTTATATCTTTACATTGAATTATCTTGGAACCCAATATTTAGGGTTTTGACTAGTTACAACATATATAAGCCTTCTCCTTTTCAAATACATCTATTTTTGTTGTATGTTAGGGTTTGAGAGAAAAATATTTGGAGTGATGTAGAGATTATCTCCATTTTCCACGCAAGTGTATCATGTTTTGATAGCAACCATCTATAAAGGGACCTTGGAAAAACCTTGGTCAAGATTATTTTTATTGAAGATTAGGAATGGTATAGGCTAGTTGGTATTTTCTTGATCAACTTAAAAATTTAGGTCATGGTGACATCAGGGACACACTCAATTGGAATAAAAATATGATCTTTGAAAAAATCTAGGTTTTGCTTCAAATCCAATTTAAGAGGGACTCTAGAGACAGGGATCCCTTAACCAAATTACTAATAGGAGCTCCAAATCTCAAGGAGATCACCACAATAGTATACGAAGGCATAATCTATGAAAAAATCCACAAGAGAGGATGACTAATCCTCATTCATCATTACCAAGAGTAAGGGAGGTCAAACGGTCCACCAAATCATCCCCATTAAACTAGTTGTTATACTCATCCAAGATGATAGAAGACTGTTGAAGGAGAGAGGAATTTATTTTGGTTACCCTAGTTAGGGCTTTCACTAGATCCTCAAGCTTATGTATGTAAATTTTCCTGGTAAAGAAAGGAACATAGACTCTTGGTTGAGTGTGGCTTGATAGTTCAGAGGAGCTATTTTGAGGAGCTCTCTTCTAGATAGAAAAATGAATAGAGAAATCCTCTCACTTGACAACTTTGTGGGGATTTAGGAGTCCTCCAAAATATTACTATCATGTTTAAGAATGATGGTTGAATTTATTTTCCTATTTTGATACTTGGCACGAGAGGACCACTAATGGGCCTTAGAATTAATAGTGGGAGTAGCATATTTGGATTTGGTTTCAAATTTGAGAATTCTATTGGTCTTCAAAGAGGAGGCCTTTGGGCAGACTCATCGATAATATTAAGTTGAAGGTTCCCAAAATATCTATAATTGAGTTGGGGGTTCACATGATGATTGGAATCAAGGACTTAGAGAGAAGGGCTCCCCACATCCAAAAGGATGGCTCTTTATGGCTCCATATAAATCATGTGTCTGTATAGATATGGAGGTCATGGCACACCAGGAATGATGAAGATCCTTTCTTAATGTTAAGTACAAACCTCTCAATGGACCTAAATATGTGTTTTAGGATGTTTATGGTATTTTTTTCATGGAGGTGGTTAAGGAAAGCAAGATGGAAGCTTCAAAAAATGTTATTAGGACCATCCATAGTGAAGTATTGTATAACAGGAACTATCACCTTGTACCAAGTCTTAGGCAAGGAATCCTGAACAATACATCCTTTATCCCTACCAATATGTTTTCCTTTATCTTTAAAATAATTTAGTTTGGTAGCTAGTGATTGGTTTCCTCTCTGGACGATTTCACCAACATTAGAGAGACCAATCACTTCAACAAGTAGACCAATATTGATGGTGAACCTAGGGCCTCTAATATAGACTCTTCCATCATCCCATGAGTTGGAAAATCCTAAGAGAGTTCCATGTTATTTATATTAAAATTTTGAAGGAAAGGAAGAAGCCTATGGCTGTTGAATATCTCCTCGACCAACTTGTCAAATAGGAGGACCTTGGTCTTGAACCTGTAATTGTGATTAGCCATGCATAGTTTCAAGATGGTCTAGGGGATGAGAGGAGTGAGGTGGGGGTGAGGTAGAGAGAATGGATGGGGATGATGTGGGATGACCATCACATAGAACAAGAGCACAGACAAGTAAGAACCAGTGAAAAATATGATGGCTAGAGGTAGACAAGGCATAAAACTATATGTTGTTATTAGAAACTCTTAAAATTATACAAAATACTTAAAACCTTATCTTACATTTTAAAATTGCTCTATAAGTTAACTTATGGAATTAAGTTTCATGTGGCATTCACCACAAAAAAAATGATACTTCCTACTTACATGTGGTTATTCCTTGTTATCATTGACATTAAATTATGGTTTTTGCTTTCATAAAATACAATTAGGGTGACTTGAACTAGTTTTAATGATGGATATTTTCTTTACATTCAATTTTGGGTATGAGTATTCCTAAGTTTAATAAATATTTCTTGGAATATTATTTTGAATGCATTGAATTTTGATCATGTTATAAAGAGATGGTTTTGGGTCTTATCTTAATTAGAGATTGGATGAGTGTGGCATTGATGACGACATCTAGTTAGGCTTATACTTATTATTTTATTATACATATGTAAAAATCTGAGACTTCACATTAAAGATCATATTGGATTATTTCTTTAGCTTGTCATGAGATTATTTTGGAGATATGATTAGTTACAACTAGTTGGTTGTGAGGAACTTTAGTTAGATGGTTGTTAGAAAGTAAAATATTAGTTCTTGTTTGCATCTTCTAGATCTTTTTTGCTATCTTATTTTTGTAATGGAGCAACTCCTATTGGTTCCACTATTGGTTCATCAACAACTTTTAAATCTGACTCATCTTCTAGAACTTATTTATGATGTTCCTCATTTAATTTAATACTCACAACCAGAGATGTGGTATCTTTAGACTCCTTATAATCCCAGTGTTTGTCTTAAATTATTTATCAAATATCATATGTCTACTTATATATAGTTTCTTAGTGAATGGATCTATCATTTGATAAGCTTCTGATGCTTCATCGTAGCAAGAAATATGCAAGATAGGATCTTCACATCCAACTTGGTCCTCTTTTTTTTTGGCACATGTATGTATGCCTTACTTTCAAAGAATCTAAGATGTGCAATTCAAGGCTTCCTCCCAAAACAAGATTCTTTAGATGTAACCCTTGAATTTTATTTTTGGGCACTCTATTTTAAATATACACCATAATGGAGATAAATTTATTCCAATACATCTGCTCTAGATTAGCTCCTATAAGCATGCAATAAACCATTTCCATGTTGGAACAATTTCTTAATTTAGCTACACCATTCTATTGTGGAGTTTAGGTGGTAGTAAGTTGTCACTGGATCCCATTTTGTGTGAGAAACCTTGAAAATTTGTTGGATGTATATTCTCCCTCAATCTAAGTAGAGGATTCAAATAGAATGCCCAATTTCTATTTCAACAATCTTCTTGAAGCATTGGAAATTCTTGAAGGTGTCTAACTTTATTGGTAGGAAATATACCTACATCTTCTATCAATAGTAATATATAAATAGCTAAAATTACCTATGTTCATAATAATGTAAATTTATTTGTATTACATCTAATAGTCCTTTAGCTCTATAAGTTCTCAAATCAAAAGGTAGATATTATTGCTTTCCTACTAAATAACCAAAGCATACTGGCAATGTGAGTGAAAAGTTAAGCACACCTAACACCATATGATGCTTACTTAGATAGAGTAATTATCCAAAACTTAGATTTCCATATCTCTAATGTCATAACATTAGGAAATGATATGACATCAAGTGCAAACAATATTCCATTCTTGTAGGAACTTGTTGCCACAAAATGTCCATGTTTTGTGATGAAATATTTATTTTTTCAATTAACAAATCAAAACTTGAATATCATGTCTCGATCTATAATTTATAATATATATAGCAATTTTTTTGCTAATCCTAGTATATATAGTACTTTTCAATTGTGCATTTGTCATCGATGAGATTGAGAGGAACATTTCCAATCCTTTAACATGATAGACCTTATCATCAACAATGGTTATGGGTTTTCTATATTTTTTTTATAAGGATTCAAACCACACTTTACCTCCATTCATGTGCTTTTTAGCACCTAAATCAATATAGCAAATTTTATCCTTTGGTTTTGTATTGCCTTGGATATTAGTACCATGTGTGCTAGTTTGGAGTCCTATTTAGAATTCGATTCTAGTTCTTCATGTGCAACATGCCCTTGTTATTGCTTGGGATGTGGTTTGAATTGTGTATTTTTTGAGGATTTTTAGAGACTTGACCTCCCCAAGTCATGGATTTATATATACAATGTATTGTTTTATATCCTTCTCTTTCATAGATATGACAACACCTCATTTTCTTAAGGTCATTTCTATGATAATGATGATGATGAGAAGGAAGGACCCTTATGTATCTTATTTTTATTTGTCAACTAATCCCTCAACTAACTGGTTTATTTTTCCTGTTGAATCATATTCACCAACTCATAAAAGGACACATTACTATTTGATACTTACAAAGAAGTAATATGTACTTGAAAAGCATCTAGTAGGTCTCTAAGTATGATGGGTACTAAGATCATATCTTCTACTATTTTACATTCAATATTACTTTTAGTATTACAAATCTACAAAGAAATTCCTCAATATTTTCCCCATCTTGAACTCTCAATGTGTGGAGTTGAAACTAAAGGTGAAGAATTATGGTTTAATTATTCCCTTTGTAGTTGTTAAAATGTGTGTTCCATGTCTCCTTGGATTTTTGTGCTTCATAAATATGTGGATGAATGACATATGCTATGGTAAGGGTTATGATAATTAGTACTTTGGCATCTACATCATCATACTACTTTCAAGCTACTTTCAAGCCTCTTCATCCTCTTATGGTTGAGTGACTTTGCTAGTAACAATATCCTAGAGTTTCTCAACAACTAGGATGGTCCTCATCTTGGTATTCTAAGATCCAAATTTTAGACCTTTTAGTTGTTGTGATCTATAAAAAAATATTTTTATTGTTGCCATGGTGAGGATTCCTTATGATTTCAAATTGTATAAATATATACAATGAGATGTTTCTTGGTGTCTCAAGAGGCTCTTAGTGCTTTGAAGACTAGCATGTGATTTCTTCAAATATTATGTAAATAATGTAATAATTATCTAAAATAATGCATATGATATGACCTCATATATAGGAAGATATTTTTTCATTTTAGTGATTGAGCAATATATAAAGCATCTATACAAAAAATACAAGTCTTATCTAATTGTGCATTTTTTATTTCTTTATTTTCTTGCATTATTGTTGGTCACAAATCTGCCTAAGTACAAAATACATGTGCACCCTAGATTCGACCAACATTGAAAGGCCGAAAGAAAGATATGTTCTTTGAGCCAATCTTCAGAGAGGGTTGGTTCTCGTACTAATATAACAATCAGTATAATCTTAGGGTAACAGAAAGATATGGGAAATGACAGAAAGAAATGGAAAATATGGCTATGAGCCAGAAACGTAAGGTAGGGATAAAATAATAGCTAATATTCAAATCAAGTTTTAATTATCATGTAAAAAAAAGGAAATCATAAGAACCATTCATAATTTGTAGGGATAATTTCAATAAACATTTCAACATCCATTTCTCTATTAGGAATTAATTCAGATGCAAAATTTAACTTTATCTAACAAAGATCATGAACCTAATAGAAATGACAAGTAGAAAATAATTACATACAACACTGATTCAAGAACCAGAGCCAAATATCTTTTGATTGATGCAGAGAACTCAAAGTGTTTTTTTTACCAGTGTCTATCCTTCTCTTTTTATATAAAAATGCCTAGTATTTATAGAGGATTCTACCTCTGGAATCAAATACACATAAAAACAAAATTTTGGCTAGTCAGATACCATCAAGAGAAATTCTCTCCTCGGTAGCAATAGTGCTCGAATCATAATATTCTTCAAGAAGTAGTGATCCCTCGTTCATGGAGAGCACCTACGAAATCAACAAAAATGGATGATGGAAATTATTCTAGACATCGGTGCATCGAAACACAGTAATTTTACATGAAAATCAGGAGCTCGAACATTAAATCTAGGTTGTTGCTTCATCATCTTGCACCTCAAAATTTTATCTTTGCCAGGAAGACACTCCAAAAATTAACTTTGTTTTGAAAAGGAGCAAAATTAATGGACAACACCTTAGGATTGAACAAGATCATACAAATATCAGGAGCACAACATTTAACATTGGCATCTATTCAGTAGGAATTCTAGAAAGATCAATTTTGTTGCCCCAAGAATTAGATTCCATCAATTTCAAGCTCTTCCTGAAAAATATCTACGGTAATAGCACCTTTGAAAGTAACTTCATGAGGGTAAAAGACAAAAATTGATTTCATCAGGGCAATGGGGCGAAAAACCTTTTTTTTTTTGCAATTGTGGGTGAAAATAGAAGTTCATTTGGTATTTTCACCCATATTGGATCTATTTCTATCACTTTTTCCCATTTCGCCTGAAGACGTTCTTCCCTGCCTTTTCTTTTTAATATTGCAATGATTTTGCTAGGAAATGAGCCTTCATCTTGATTTCACTCATGTTATGCTCAAAATGATCCTTTGCCTTGAGAAGATGGCAAAATGCATTTTGCCCATGTGTGATCCAAAATGGGATTTCACTTAGAATTTGCTCTTACCACACTTGGAATGCATTCGAAGATATATTTCACTGAAAACAAGGTGAAAGGAGAGTTTTGATTGAATGGTGGTGAAATCAATTAATTTTTCTCCCAAAGGAGGGCAAAAAATAATTTTACCCCCTCTTGGGATGAATTTGACTTTGACTCATGCATGGGGACACTTTTTCTACACTTTCCCTCCAAACTGGATGAAATTAATACGTTCACTCCAAACGGGATGAAATCAATCTTGGAAGACACTTTTTTTATCTTGTTTTGACCTTGATTGGTGCAGCTTTCATCCAATGATGTCCACTCATTATTTCTACTCCAAAATCATCTTTAATTAGCAATTCACCTAGAATAAGGGTGAAAATGAATTTCACCTCCTATCTAGGGTGAAATAGACTTTGGTTGTGTTGTTTTTATTTATTTTCACTTCAAAAACATCTTAATACCTATTTTAAATGCTTAGGCTAGTGAAATTAATTGAAATTACTCATTTCCTTGCTAGCGCTTTCACTCATAACTATTTTTACCAATGCCTTAGAAATTTTTGCTGCTCCTTTTATCCTTAGATATATTTTCCTATGTATTTCCTTGTTTATACTTTACCCATGATTTACATCATTTATTTACCAAAAAAACACTTGCTCCTTATTTCCTAGGATGAAATCAACCTTCTTTGTTTACGTTAACAAAATTCATAAAATAAGGAGAGAAAAATTTTATATTAATACATCAAAGAAAAAAGATAAGCAAAAAAATTGCATCATTTATCTTTCATGCTTAGAATTTTTACAATGAAAATTTAGTGTGGTAAAACTACCAACACTTTTGGTGTCTCTCGAGGTATTCAGTTCATCTGGATGCAATCAACTTCACGCCTTCATCCATTGGGCTTAGTTGTCACCTCCATTGGTTGCATCAGGTGGTACATTTGATTTAGTAGCCTCTTTCTTTTTTATTTCTATCATTTTTCGTTCTTCTTAATTTGCAAGACTTGCATTGGTAGTCTCATATACTACAACCGCCTTGGCCCAAGAATCTTCATCGAGCATCAAAGGATACTGAAGTGAATTAAAAATGAAGCGCAATGTCTGGACCTAGTCCAAGATGATGTGGTTGGCCCTTTGGCATAGTTCATACAAGGAAGACTCAATGCAGGTAAGCCTTTTCATGAATGGTAATACATGCTCCTCTATAATGGGCTTCGTCTAGCTATCAATCTTAGAGGTATACTCCACAAAATCCTTCCATGTTGCCTCCAAATCTTTCTTTGATAAAATATCTCCCTGATCATCGATGAATATGAGGAAGCTAGCATCAGCTATAGTCTTAAATTAAATTAGAAAAATAGATCGCTCCTCCTCATACATATTGAGCAACTTACGACCCTCTCTAGCTAGATCCAATCTATAAAAATAACTATGCAGCATCACCCTGGCATTAGACCAAGCTTGATCCATCCCACTCATGGTTTTACATCAAAGGAAAATGGTAGCTAATATTTAAATCTTTAAAACCATCTCCAATTTTGGTTCTAACTACCCCTCCACATACTGCAATGCTTACTCATCAAATAGTATTGTTGTTTGCACCTCTTGAAGATACAATAGAACCAAGAGCACCTTTGCTACCCACTTTGTGTAGTCTTTCGTTAAACGACAATGAGCTTCCTTGATCTTCTCCTTGGAGAACCCCACTGATTGAGTGGCCTTTTTAGCCAGCTGATTCTATAAATATTCTAGCTAGGAAGTTAATTTTTGCACCTACTTTTCAAATTATTCCCATACTTTCTTATGCTCCTTAGCTACTTTCTTCAAGTCTTCTAGTTTCCTCTACCAATTCTCTACCTATGATCTCATTGTCTCCTATTATGCCCTATTTTCAGCTAGAGCTTCCTCTAACTCAATGATCTTCACCTCAATCTCAAAAAATCTCTTATTATAATGCTCACCATGCAGGTAAAGTGAGCTCATATCCACTTGAATATTCCTCATTTCTTCATAGTATCAATATTAGTTAGGTCCTCTATAATGAATTAATAAGCATAATCGCTTGGATTTATCTCTCCTTGGGGCTTCTGGACTTGAGGAATCATCTCTACAGTGTGGGACTCCATAGATTCAGGATCAAAGGAGACCTTAAACGGCTTTTCTAAATCCTAAGCCTCTTTCCACTTACGGATTTTAAGCCACTATGATGAAATCTGGTGGACTTGACTTATATTTTTTGTAATAGGATGCTTTAAGACCACCTCCATATTTGACTTTTGTAGAACTTGTAATTCAAGGAATAGGAAAAAAAGAAAGAAAACCTACTGAGGGTTTGGCTCAGGAAGGGAAGTAGAAATGGGAATAGTTGATGGGATGGAGATGGTTGAGGAAATAAAAGTGAGGGGTTCAACTATAGTTATACTTACTCGGGGAGGAGCTTGTGTACTTATAGTCATAGTAGAAGTTACCAAAATGGAAGATGAAGGGAACAAAAATGAATTGGGTGCAAATGCAAAATAACTCAAACAAAGGGAAACAGAAGAAGAGAAAATAGAATAAGAGGGAGCATTGGTGACTGGGGACTGAGAAACAGGAATTGAAATAAAAGTGGAAGTTATACCAAATGGGGTGAAATAGAAGTGATAACTGCAAAAAGGGGTGTAACAGTCATCGAATGCTCAAGAGTAAAGGAAGAGGGTAGGAAAAATATACATTCAAGCTTCAACACCATTTGAGTCGATGATAAATGTGGCTATGATACTAGCTCCTCCTTCACCTGGTCTTCCTTCAACTCCTCAATATCCTCTTCAATATTAATGAACTCGATCTTCTGGCCAAGCTGCTCTTCTTGGACCAAAGGATCAATCTCTGAAATGCCAACCTATGAGGCTACAACTGCAAGAGGAGGGTTTGTACCATACGAAGGGACTATACCAATCCTTAGCTTATTTGAGATTTTTTAAAAAGGAAGTGCCTCACGCGTACTCCTCTTCTTATGCTAGAGTTTCTTTTCTAGCGATGGTTGTTTTTATTCCTCTACAAGTGGTGTTTTTTCAGCCACAAGTAGTTGTTTTCTAGCCATGATCTCTTAACTATCGTACCTTTGAAATATTTGAGGTACAATTTTAGCAAAAGAGATCAATTGGTAGCTATCATAATATTCATCATATACATTTGAAAATACATCATCCATCGCCAAGCCATAGGCTGACCTAGTTTTTCCTCGGTGGGCCCTCATAACCCACCAATTGGTGATTTTATCCTTAGACCAAGTGGGCAACTGATCCTTCATTTTACTAAACAAGCCTAGAGGAAGAATCTAATGCTTGTGGACTTTAGAATTATATTCAGCTTCCATCTTATAGAAGTCATGCCATGGTGGGAACTTCATCATCTTCTCAATGTGACATTCGATATCATGCCCCTTTGGATTATTTCTCTACTGCTCAATATCTACCTAGGGATAGTAATGAAAACTCTTTGCCTTGATCAATGCTGCAAAATGACCCAAAGGATCATATTTCCACTACTAGGGCAACTCGACCAAGCTGAATTCATAGAGTATTTCTATAATCAACTAATTTTGTCCAACCTGGATTACTTCAATATCACTGGAGTAAAAGGGCATTGTACATATGGTTTGTTTTCCTCGACCTATCCTATAGATGTGATTAATAAAATATTTCTTTCGGGTAACCTCCAATATGAAAGGATGCTTTGTAGAAAAGTAAAAAATGCGAAATGACATACCAATAAAACCAAAATTTTGCACACTGATGCTTTGCATCAAAAATAAAATGTCACCTTTCTCCTTCGTCACAACCTCCTCCTTCTTCACCCTTGGCACTCTTTCACATGTGCCAAAAATAATTTCGATGGTGGGTCCCAAGAACATTCAATTGAAATTATAATATGACTCATTTTTCAATAAACTTAGAGTCCATAAATAAACTGGAAACTTCATTTCTACCACATTTTAGAATTATTGAGTTTCTTGAGTTGTCACTGATGTCAAAGGTCGACATGGTAAATAGCAAACAATGGACAAGTAAATCAAGGCAAATATATTTCAAGTGAAGCAAGGAAAATATATTTCAAATGAAGTATTATAATATTTAAATATTATAAAGTGAAGGTTATCATAAAGTAAAGGTTTAAATTTATAATATTTAAATATAAATATTTTAAATATTATAGAGGTGAAGTTTGAGTGAGCCAACCATAAAGGGTGCCAATAATCAAATTGAAATATTTGATATAAATATCTAAAAATTTTATGAATTTCAAAAGAAGATTTGGTGATACATTTTGAGGCATGGTGCGATCGGTAGGTTGAAAAGATTGCATGCAGAGAGAGTGTACTTGGAACTAGTGATTGAGAGGTTGAAGATCTTATGCATGGTGAAGTATACTTAGAACCAGTGATCAAGAGGTTGAAGAGCTTTTGTGTAGAGAGAGTGTACTTGGAACCAGTGATCGGGAGGATTGAAGAGCCTGTGCATAATAAAGTGTACTTGGAACCAGTGATTGGGAGATTTATGAGCTTGCGCACAATGATGAAATATGAAGAGGTGATGTATTTCATATTGATAGAAGTGGTGGCTCCTAGTTTTTGTAATGGTAGTGGTTGCTCAAAGATCTTCAACAAATACGTGATTCCAATGCATTGTAAGCAAGTGAAATGATGGCAACAAAAGAAATTTTACTATGGACAGTGTAGGAGAAATTGTTTTTGATAAGCATTAGAAATGGTGGTAGCAAAAGAAATTTTATTGTGGATAACATAATAATTTTTTATAAGCATCAGTAAAGATAGATGTTGAGAATATACCATTCGGATGAATCCATCACATAAGGTTTTGGTTAATCCAAACACTTGTCAAATACTTCAAACACACAACTCATCAAATATTACCAGTGAATGCAATAACAAGAAAGCAATAATTTTTGCTATTTTAATTTTGCTAATGTTAGCTATGTCATATACCCTTTCAATAGAAGATTTAGATTTGTGTTTGTTTTGGGATTTAAATCCCACATCTTCCCTACAAAGGGTGTGGATGGATATAAATGAGCATTCACACAATAGATTAATCATGAGCATCTCACGGTGCCCATGATGCTCAGTTGGAGGGCACTGGCACTTTATGCACCATATGCAGACATTCCCAGTTGGATGGCATTGATGTCTCAAATGCCACATGGCAGAATCTGAGTGACTTTCTAATGTGACTATTGATTGGAATTCATTATGCATAGTTAGGGTGATCTATTATGAATTCATTTTTGATCACACATACAAGGAATTCTATTGAGGTAGATTTGAAGGGTAGCCTAATGTGAATTCATAGTTGACCTACTGTGAGTTGACCGCACACGCAGGGAATTTTGTTGAGATATATTTTAAGGGCATAAACAAAAGAAAGATTATCATTGTGTTGAGGTAGATCAGGAGGTATGGATAATTAATTCCTTTTCAAGATGGTTTAAATTATTTGAGGAAAATATTTTCCTTTTATAAAGTGGTAGGTATAAGGAATTATTAGATAAATAATATTGAAATGAGTTGGAAAATAATTTTTTGTTTTGAAGTACACGTGGGAATAAGTAAAAGAGTATAGTCTCACACAAATAGAAGGATTATTTTTAAAACAAGTCAAGGCTTCAAATTATAGAGTAAGAGGATTCAATGCACATATTCACCCAAGCATTCAATTGACAAGGAAGTACAATTCAACCATTTCAATAAGAAGAAAAGGTACACATGATAGTGGAAGAAGAGCAAGGTATTACCATATCCGAGTCAACACACAAATAAGTTATCCATTTCTATACTTGAGCTACCATTAAAATGTAATAAATGTGAGATATGTGGAAGTGACAGACTTAATGAATGTGAAGAACACATTTGTCATTTGAAGCTTACTACATTAGTGCATATCATTCTCTATATGTTCATGAAGATAAAATAATTTTGGATAGAATATATCTGAATTACTTTTAGTTGAAGAAAGCAAACTCAAGAAAAGGTAAAAAACTTGATGCCATTATCAAGCAAGTTTTGAGTATATTTAGAGCATATTTGAGCAGTGTTTGTGATTAGATTTTGGAGCATTTTTTAGCAGTTTTTGTGAGAATATTTTGGAGCATATTTGATAAATATTTGTGAGAAATACTTGAGGACAGACCTGAGTAGAGTTTTATATCATATTTGTGAGTATAAGGGGATTTGTGTATCCTATGGATTGGTATCCATGAACCTAAGCAATGGGATTGGTGTTTCCTGTGGATTGGTGTCCATAAATCTAAGTAATGGTATTGGTGTCTCCTATGGATTGGTGTCCATAAACCTAAGCAAGGGGATTGGTGTCTCCTGTGGATTGGTTTCCACAAACCTAAGCAATGGGATTGGTGTCTCTTGTGTATTAGTGTCCATGAACCTGAGCAAGGGGATTGGTGTCTCTTGTGGATAGGTTTCCGTAAACTTGAGCAAGGATACTGGTGTCTCTTGTGGATTGGTGTACATAAACTTGAGAAAGTGGATTGGAGTCTCCTATGGATTGGTGTCCATGAACTTGTATAGGGGATTGGTGTTTCCTATGGATTGGTGTCCACAAACCTATATAGGGAATTGGTGTCTCCTATGGTTTGGTGCCCATGAAATATATTGAATAAAAATATAAGAAATATTTTACCATGGTTTTCTCCTAAGATGGTGTTTCCACGTAAAATATTTATGTCTTATGTGTATGGTCATTTGTGCATTGTTACAGTATTGCATTGATATTATTTGAGGTTATTGCTTTGGAAAGAAAAGAGAAAATATTTGTCTTATACTGTTTACCCCCCATCTCAGTATAATCTTGTGTTCTTCAATCGGTATCAAAGTAGGTTTCTTCGTGAAATCCTAATAGCTTTAAGGAAGATCTTACAAGAACACACATGGCTAGAAAAGAAGGTTTTTCATCAAATAGGGCACCATTGTTTAATGTAACTAACTATGATTTTTGGAGTGTGAGGATGCAGACTTATTTTATGGCACATGGCTATGATATATGGTAATCTATTGAGGATGGATTCACACTACCTACAACTCTCCCATGGATAAAGATGGAAAGAAACCATTTGAAAATAATACCAAGGTAATGAATGTAATATTAAATGGGTTATGTGAATCAGAGTTTGTAAAATTCATGCAATGCACCTAAACAAAAAATATATGGGACAAGTTACAAAGAACATATGAAGGAGACGACAAGGTTAAAATGGCAAAACATCAAACCCATAGGAGGAATTTTAAAGACTTAAATATGAAAGATGAGGAAGATATTGGCAAGTATCTACTATGAGTTGATGAGGTTTTCAACACCATACATGGACTTGGAGAAAATATTGAAGACTCTAAGATTGTTCATAAAATCTTAAGGTCACTTCCCATGAGGTTTGATGCAAAGGTTTCAACAATAGAAGAGATGAAGGATCTTAAAACCTTAAGCATGGACGAGCTACATGGAATTATCACAGCCTATGATATGAGGACTGAAAAAGATCAAACATCCAAATGGGAAGCAATATTTAAAGCTTCAAATAAGATAAATAATAAGGAACCAAAATAAAGTGAAGAATCAAGCACTGAAGAAGAAGCTAACTTTGTGTGAAGGAATAATAAGGGTCCAAGAAAACACAAAGGTATGTTTTTTGTGAAATGTTTTAATTGTGGTAACCTTGGTTACTATGCATCTAATTTCCCACAAGATAGAAGTAGTAGCAGTGAATAAAAGGAATATATAAAAAAAAAAGGATAATTTTATCATGAAAATAAAAACAAACATGGTAAAAGCAAGCATGAGAAGAAAATATTTCAAAGACACAAGAATAATTTTTATGTTGAAGAAGCAAGCAATTCGTCCATCAATAATGATGAAAGCCTCTCTGATAGTGAAAGAGAAGAAATCCTATTCTTGTCCATAGAAAAGAAATAATATGCTCATTTTTTCAAATACCAAGAAGAAGAGAAATATTCTGAAAATTAAGAAGCCATGGTTGACATAGAAGAGTAACTTTTTGTTGCTCTTGAAGAGTTGAAGAGGGTTAGAAAGAAGAACTGAAGATTGAAATCTCAGGTACAAGAGGATGATAAGACAAAGGCCAAGATATCACAAGAACTCATTGACCTAAAAGTTAAAGTTGAAGAGGCAAAGCGAATTGAAGAATGTATGGTTGAGCAGTTAAATGCAAATGATTTGGAATGTAAAAAGTGGAACATGAGGTTGTATCTTTGAGGAAGGAAGTGGAATATTCTAATGATAAGCTATGCATGTTTGGAAAAAGCACAAATTTTTTTGGTGATATTATCAAAACATCGAGATCTTCAACTATAAAGACTACACTTGGTTTTGAAGAAGGTCAAAGAAAACAAAAGGGAAAGTCAAGCTCAAAAGGAAAAGAGGCATCAAAGAAAATAATTAGAGAAGAGCCTAAGACCTATGCTGATGTATTGAGAAGTGAAAGCATCAAGGAGGAAGAAAATAAAGCATCATCAAGGAATGAAGTCCATCACAGAAAAATCAATGAGAGAACCATGTGGTAATATACTCCAAGGTGATTAGATAAATTTCAATATTTCTTCCATGGTTATTGCTTTTCATGTCATAAACTTGGTCATAAAGCTATAAATTGCAGGGTTCATGCTAAGAATAATTTTGGCTTCACCAAGAGGAATTTCAATTCATTTGCACCTCTCATGGACTACAACATCATATGCTACAAATGTAATAATTTTGGGCATACAACTAGATGGTGTAGAACAATGTTCCTTGAACTTCCAAAGTCAAGAAAAAAAGAAGATGGTCAAAATGTTCAAAAGGGTATGTCCTCCAAAGTTTGGAAAAACAAAATAGAACAAGAAGAGAAGTGTAGTAATTTAGGATTTTTACTCCCATCTCATCATTGATTGTCTCAATAAGACTAGGTAGTAAGGGGGTGTTGTCAAGTGTCTTATCTTATAGCCTCGAGGAGAATTTACCATTGATGTCAAAGGGGGAGAATTTTAGTAAGGGGGAGTAACTTGTCAGCAGGAGAAGTTTGTGATCATATTGCAGTAAAGGATAGATTCTTTGCAGGGTTGCCATAAATGACAAAGGAGGAGATTGTTAGAATTATTGAGTTGTCATTGATTTCAAAGGTCGACTTGGTAAATAGCAAACTATGGACAAGTAAAGAAAGGCAAATATATTTCAAATGAAGCATTATAATATTTAAATATTAAATTAAAATATTATAAAGTGAAGGTTATCATAAAGTAAAGGTTTAAGTTTATAATATTTAAATATCAATATTTTAAATATTATAAAGATGAAGTTTCAATAGCCGATCATCTAGGGCACCAATCAAATTGAAAGATTTGATATAAATATATAAAAAGTTTATGACTTCTAGAAGAATATTTGGTGATACATTTTGAGGTATGGTGCGATCGAGAGGTTGAAGAGCTTGTATGGAAGGATAGTGTACTTGGAACCAATGATCGGGAGGATTGAAGAGCTTGCACATGGCAAAGTGTAATTGGAACCAACAATTTGGATATTGAAGAGCTTGCACATGATGATGATAGATTAAGAGGCGATGTCTTCCATATTGGTATAAGCGGTGGCTCCCAATTTTTGTAGTGGTAGTGGTTACTCGAAAGTATTCAACAAATATGTTATTTTAGTGCATTGTGAGCAAGTGAAATAGTGGTAGCAAAAGAATTTTCATTGTGGATAGAATAGGATAAATAATTTTTGATAAGCATCAAAAATTATGGAAGCAAAAGGAAGTTCATTTTGGACAGTGTAATTAGTTTTGATAAGCATCAGTAAAGGTATATTTTGAGAACATACCATCTGAGTGAAGCCATCACAGAAGATTTTGGTTAATCCAAATATTTTCCAGAGACTTCGAACACACAACTCATCAAATATTACCGATGAATGCAATAATAGGTAAGCAATAATTTTTGTTATTTTAATTTTTTTAAGGTTAGCGACATCATATATCCTTTCGGTATAAGATTTAGATTTGTGTTTGTTTTGAGATTTAAATCCCACATCTACCCTATAAAGGGTATAGAGGGATATCAATGAGCATTCACACATTAATCGTGAGTACCTCACGGTGCCCACGATGCCTAGTTGGAAGGTGTTGGCACTTTGTGTGCCATACACAGTCATGTCGAGTTGTAGGGTACTGATGTCTAACACACAATGTGGCCGAATCTGAGTGACTTGCTACTGTGACCATTGATTGGAAGTCATTTTGCACAATTAGGGTGATTTGTTGTAAATTTTTTGTTGATCGCACATGCAGGGAATTTTGTTGAGGCATATTTGAAGGGTGATCTATTATGAATTCATAGTTGACCTATTGTTAGTTGACTTGTTGTGAGTTGACCACACATGCAAGGAATTTTGTTGAGACAAATTTGAAGGGCATAAATAAAAGAAATATCATCATTGTGTTGAGTCAGATCTGGAGGTATGGAGAATTAATTCATTTTTCAGGATGGTTTAAATTATTTGAGGAAAATATTTGTGTTTTTATAAAGTGGGAGGTATAAGGAATTATTAGATAAATAATATTGAAATGAGTTAGAAAAGAGTTTATTAGTTTGAATTACACATGGGAATAAGTAAAAGAGTATAGTCTCACATAGATAGAAGGATTGCTTTTAAAATAATTCAAGGCTTCAAATAATAGAGTAAGTGAATTAAGTGCACATATTCACCCAAGCATTCAATTGACAAGGAAGGACAATTCATCCATTTTAAGAAGAAGAAAAGGTGCACATGAAAGTGGAAGAGGAATAAGGTATTAGCATATTCAAGTCAACACACAAGTAATTTATCCAATCCTATACTTGAGCTACCTTTAAAATATAATAGATGTGAGATATGTGGAAGCGATAAACTTAATGAATGTGAAGAACATATTGGCATTTTGAAGCTTACTATATTAGTGTTTATCATTCTCTATATGTTTAAGAAGATAAAATAATTTTGGGTAGAATATATCTGAATTGCTTTTATTTGAAGAAAGCAAAGTCAAGAAAAGGTAAATAACTTGATTCCATTATCAAGCAAGTTTTAAGCAAATTTTAGTGTTTGTGAGCAAATTTTGGAGCAAATTTGAGCAATGTTTATGAGCATTTTTTGGAACAAATTTGAATAGTTTTTATGAGCAATATTTGAGGATAGACATGAGTAGATTTTTTGACCATATTGATGAGTAGAATGGGATCGGTGTCTCCTATGGATTGGTGACCATAAACCTAAGCAAGGGGATTTGTGTCTCCTTTGGATTGGTGTCCACGAACCTGAGCAAGGGGATTGGTGTCTCCTATGGATTGGTATCCATGAACTTGAGCAAGGTGATTGGTGTCTCTTGTAGATTCATATCCATGAACCTAAGCAATGGGATTGGTGTCTCCTATGGATTGGTGTCCATGAACCTGAGCAATGGAATTGGTGTCTCCTATGGATTTATGTCCATGAACTTGAGCAAGGGGATTGGTGTTTCCTGTGGATTGGTGTTCATTAACTTGAGCAAGGGGATTGGTGTCTTCTATGGTTTGGTTCCCATGAAAAATATTGAAGAAAAATATAAGCAATATTTTGTCATGGTTTTATCCCGAGAGGGCGTTTCCACATAAAATATGTCTCTTATGTGTATGGTACTTTGTGCATTATTTAATTATTTCATTGATATTATTTGAGGTTATTTATTTGGAAATAAAAGAGAAAAAATCCATCTTATACTATTCACCCCCCTCTCATTATAAGATTATGTTCTTCAACATCAGTCTGCTTGATAGCTATAAATGAAAAGCATTGGTGCATGTAGAAAAATAAATACCAGGATAAAAATGAAGAATTTGTGAACACTACATCTTCTTCATTCTGCACTCTCTCTAACTGGGTATGCATTATTCAAGCCATGTAATCCACCCAGTCAAAGAAAATCAGGTTTGTGCTCACTATCATTACTATTAGAGTATAAAATTCTACCTGTGAAATACATTGTACAAGTGTCGCTTGCCATTTGTGTACTGTAGAATTGGTAGAAAGACCAATCACCCAGGCCAACGTATAAAACATGTCTGGACTCTTGAAATATATTAAGAGTTTTGGCAAAGATGGAAACTCACCAAACTAGGGCATCTTAAACAACTAATTTTCCATGAACTAGTGCAACATCACAATCGACTAGTACCTTTAATATTTATCCTTAAGATTTAACTTTCTAAACATAACATCCAGAGTGAAGAACACAAGCTTATACTGAGAGGGGGGGGGTGAATAGTATAAGACCTCTTTTTACATTTTCCTTTATACTTCAAAATAGTAAAGCAATATACCCAAAGCAATATCAAAGCAATGCATAATATCATCCACAAAGTGACACCAATTTTAACGTGGTTCACCCAGAATGGCTGGGCTACATCCACAAAACTTTTCTCTAAAATTTATCTTAAATTTCTTTGGGAATCCTTCCCAATTACAATGTTTATGAGCCTCGGCCCAAAGGAGATACCTTCCCCCAATAAGAATTTATGAGCCTCTGCTCAAAGGAGATACCTTCCCCCAATCAAAATTTATGAGCCTTTTCTCAAAGGAGATACCTTCCCCTCTATCTAAATTTATGAGCCTCTGCTCAAAGGAGATACCTTCCCCTCAATCTAAATTTATGAGCCTCTGCTCAAAGGAGATACCTTCCCCTCTACTCCGGAAATGATCCCTCAAATATCAATCGCCTCTACCTCTTGCTAGCACGTGGAACTCCTTTCCATCGAAGACCTGCTGTCCTCAATGCTTAGCCTAAGAGACCTCTCGCCTTCTATGATCACGACCACGGTAGCTCAGAGAACTCTGTACCAAACATAGTCAGTCGATCTAATACAAGTCTTCCTCTGTCTGTCAGATCTATCCAACACTTGAACAAATCAATCCTCTGCACACAAGCCTTCTCAAAGACTTGCCAAATCTATCCTCAGGTTCTTCTCAAATAACCAATGCTCCTCTATCCTCAAGTTCTCTGATAGAACTATCAAAAATCAGCTCACAAGTCCTCTGCTAGGACCTATCCAAATCTACTCACAATTCCCCACCGAAAATTGTCCAAAATATGCTCACAAGTCCCCATCAAAACCTATCCAAAACTGCTCACAAGTCCCCATCGGAACCTATCCAAAACCTGCTCACAAGTCCCTAGCGAAGCCTGTCCAAAACCTCAGCAAGCTCACCAAGAAAAACTTTCTTAGTAGGAAATCACAAGGTGAATTTTTAGAGACCCAATGTAATTTGTCAAACTCATAGAAGCATAAAGAGAATTGTTAGAGACTCAATATGTTCTATACTCAACTCCCAATCTCAAAACTCAATCTCAAATCTGAAAACTCAACTGAAACTCAATCTCAAATCTGAAAACTCAACTCAATATCTGAAATGGATACGATAGAATGCTTTCTTTCAATAACTTGAAACTCCAACAATTGCCAACTATGTAAAGAATCACATAACAATGATACTCATGTTCTTTTCACCATCAATTAGGGCTTCAACAACAATGATCATCAAACAAGGTTCAATCAACACCATTCAGCTCAAAACACAACCTTGAAGCATTTCAAAATCAACATTAGAAAAGGAAACAAGTAGAACTCCTTTTCTCTCCAATATTTTTTGAACAAAAGCATCCACCAACTCAACTCATAATAGCACACACAACCTTTCAAATCATCAATAAAAGAGTAAGCCCAACACTTTAACCAAGTAAAGAATAGCTTGATTATTACCAATTTAATGAAAGCAAATATCAATCTCAAATCTGCCCACTTAAGGTTTCACAACTTCACACAAGAAGCAATTGACCTTAAAACATCATGCTTTCATTTCCATAAACAACCAAAAGCACTCTCAACATTACAAGAAATATTTAACCCTTATACACCTTATTTCTCCCTTATAGTCTTATCACAAATAAAATTTATCTCTCATAAGAATGCAATAAGAAATTTCAGCAACATCTTCAAAAAGAATCTTTTATCAAAATACAAACAAGTTTTAAACTCCTTATAACTCCTAAGCTATTTTTCCCTCTAACAAACTTCCTCCATCTGCAAAAACACTTAGCAAAAATTAATTTCGAAAATACCTTAGCCACATAAAAAATCGCTATGGGTAAATTTGCGCACGAATTCTAACACCACCCACTGCGTCCACTTCACAAAGAAAAACCCTTTCACGATATTCGAATGCGGAACCTCCCGTTCGGGTAGTGTGCCAACAACCTAGCCGCTACCGGTGCGCCAAAGGCACCCGGTGAGGTTTAAACCTCACGCTGTTAACCTTGATCCTTCTACACCAAGGATAAAATGAAACCATAGTCCCTTCCTTTCCTCTACCATGACACAATGACAATAAACTTTACGGTGGATTCGACAAACGGTGAGTGCAGACAAACGAACAGCGGATCCACAAAAATCAACGAAGACACAGTCGAATTTATAGCGAGCAACACATTTCAAAATTTGGATTGGATCAATCTTTGTTTTCATCGAGGGAGATTTATATGCAATTTACCATAAGCTCTTTGACGTCGACGAGGAGTTTAACATGTCGGCGGAGGTCTTTGCTAGCGCCCACAATGTTAAAACATTTGCGCCATGGATTAGGAGAACCCATTGCAAATAATAATTTATTTATTTAAAAATAATTAAATGGAAGCTTAACAAGGTTTTTAATTATTTAAATAAATACTTCCTCCTGGACCCAAATGCATTAAACCAATGCATCCACCTGTAATATTTAAACTTTCCAACTTGGGGTTTGCAAAAGACCTTTGAAAATGTCATGTCGTAACCTTCATCAAAATAAATTATTTGACATCAAATCAAATTCCTTCAAGAGCTTCTTGACATCAATGACAACTTATACACTTGAGCAAAGGCAATGTACCCAAAGTACCCAAAATTGCCAACAATCACCCCCTTTGTCATTGATGGAAAACCTTTACTAAAAACACTTCTCAAGAGCCAAAACTGAAACCAATCGTGCTAAAAACCGAGAAACCGTGCCCACAACTGAGAATCTTCCTTTGAAGTTTTGCTCCCCCTGAATTGAAGCTTTCCTATTCACTTTGAAGCTCTCCCCCTTACTCATATATCTCCCCCTTTGTCATCAATGGCAAAGGGCCACCTTTGGGGATCGGGACTAAGAATGAGCCTCTTAGCTTAGTCCCTCCCCCACCTCCTGATGAGGTGATTAATTCGGGGTGGGAGTAAAACTCCCATTAGGCACTGATCATCATCAGCGTCTATAACTTCCTTTTCGGGCCTTCTCTTGAACTCTTTGTCCATATTCCTATTCTTGTCATCTGTTCTTGTTCTTGTTCTCATCCCTATTCTTTTCCATGCCTTGATCCTTGGACCTGATCATGCCACTGTTCCTATTCCTGTATTCTAAAATTTCAGCTCTACACTATCTGATTATGTGACCTTCATTGATGCACTTGAAACACTTGATGATGTTGTTTTTCTAAGGTAAACCTTACCTTTGAATCCACCTATTCTGACCAAACCTATTTTGGCCAAACCTGTTCTGACCAAACCTGTTCTGACCAAACCTATTCTGACCAAACCTGTTCTGATCAAACCTATTCCTATTATTTACCTTGCAATAGATTGCCTTGTGCCCAAACTGTTTACAAGAGTAGCAATACCCTTGAAAGAAACAAGCACTTCTGAAATTTTCATTTACCTTCTTCACTTGATCCATGCAATGTGAAGCCATGTGACCAAACCTGTGACAAGCAAAACATCTGCCTTGAAACTTTCCTTTATTTGACCTCTTGGGTCCTAAAAACTTCTTCTCATTCTAAATTTTTTTTCCTGTTTCTGTGCATCTATCATTCAAGGACTCCTTTTATGAAGTACTTTCCTCATCAGAACTCTTTTCCTTGTGGAGTCTCTTACTAGACTCTCCAACTTGTTCCTTGTGTGGCTTAACAAAATCAAGGCCTGTTTTATCTGTTGTCTTTGACCTTTGATGAGTGACTTAACCTTTTTGGAGCTATCTTGAAACTTGTAAAGCTTATCCTTGTACTCTTTAGTTTCCTCTTTCAAAGAAGCCATTTTCTATTCTAACTCACTATACTCAAGAACCTTAGACTCTAACTCATCCTTGAGTTCTTGTGTCTTAGCTATAGAGAAGTCAAGACTTTCTATAAGATCATCTCTCTCCATACAACATTCATCTAACTTATCCTTGAGTCTAGCATTCTTCTCTCTTTCCTTTTTCAAAGCACTAAGATCACTAATAAGTTCACTTTCAAGATCCTTTATTTGATTTCCTTTTGAATCATCAAAGCCTTTTTTAGATTTCTTATCACTAGAGGTGCTACCCTTTTCAAAAACCATACATGCATCTTCCTTATAGTTTTCTGAAGCATCCTCATACATACTAGAAACCAAATCATTATTTGTGCAATCATCCTCAAGGTGACCAAAATTTCCACATCTAAGACATTTCATGATAATGAATCTATGTTTCGGTTCTTCCTCTTTTTTTGATATGAACATCTCATTTTCATTATCACTTGAAGAACTTTCACTATCACTACTAGAACACTTACTTGCTTTTTCTAGGTAGAAACTCTTCTTGTGCTTGTGAGAATACCTCTTTCCTTGATTGTTGTGCTCATATTTGATCTTCCTGTGATGCTTGTGCTTTTCAGAATCCTTGCTCTTAGAATCCTATTTATCTTCATCACTTTCATTCTTGGGAATAGTATAGTTAGTAGCATAATGACCAAACTTTCCACAATTGAAACATCTTATATTTTTCATACTTTTGTGTTTTCTAGAGAACTTGCCTTTCTTGTTGTAATATGCCTCTTCATCACTAGAAGACTCATCACTATCTTGAAGCTATTTACCCTTGGATTCCTTGGTAGCCTTGAAAGCTGCCTCTTTCTTGACATCAACCTTCGTTGAGTTCTCAACTCAAATGCTGCAAGTATACTATGGAGCTCATCCTTTTTCAACTTATCCAAATCTTTAGCTTCCTCAATAGCAAAAATCTTTTCACTAAATCTATTAGGAAGAGATCTTAAAATCTTATTACAAACATCATTTTTAGCAAGCTCAAGACCTAAGTCTTTCATGGAGTTAACAACCTCATCCATACGAAGCATGTAGTCACTAATATTTTCATCATAATTCATCTTGAGTTGTTCAAACATACCTTTGAAGTGTCTTAACTTTGCTTTTCTGACATTTGTATCACCTGTATGAACCACCTTCAACTGTTTCCACATTTCAAGCAGTCTGTCTTGCGGTGAATCACTTTGGTGAGATCTGCTTTATGTAAGCCTTTCAGGATTGCATTCATTGCTTTTGAATTTCTATGATGGAGGAGCCTTTCTTCTTTAGTATTAGGACCATGTACAGGAATAGTGTACTCATCTTCAATCACTTATCATACCTCATTACCAAGTGCCATTAGATGAACCTTCATCCTTGCACTCCAAAGACCAAAATATGACCCACCAAGAATAGGTGCTACATTGCCACTTGAATGATCCATTGTGTTCTTTACTAGCTTTTCCTTCAAGCTGTTAAACTTTTCGAAGGCACCTGCTCCGATACCAATTGAAGAACACAAGCTTATACTGAGAGGGGGGGTGAACAGTATAAGACCTTTTTTTACTTTTTCCTTTATACTTCAAAACATTAAAGCAATATACCCAAAGCAATATCAAAGCAATGCATAATATCATCCATAAAGTGACACCAATTTTAACATGGTTCACCCAGAATGGCTAGGCTACGTCCACAAAATTTTTCTCTAAAATTTATCTCAAAGTTCTTTGGTAATCCTTCCCAATTACAATGTTTATGAGCCTTAGCCCAAAGGAGATACCTTCCCCCAATCAAAATTTATGAGCCTCTGCTCAAAGGAGATACCTTCCCCCAATCAAAATTTATGAGCCTCTGCTCAAAGGAGATACCTTCCCCTTTATATGAATTTATGAGCCTCTGCTCAAAGGAGATACCTTCCCCTCAATTTGAATTTATGAGCCTTTGCTCAAAGGAGATACCTTCCCCTCTGCTCTATAAATGATCCCTCAAAAGATCAACTGCCTCTACCTCTTGCCAACACATGGAACTCCTTTCCATCAAAGACCTCCTGTCGTCAATGCTTAGCCTAAGAGACCTCTACCTTCTATGATCACGACCACAGTAGCTTAGCAACCTGTACCAAACATAGTCAGTCGATCTAGTACAAGTATTCCTCTATCTGTTAGATCTGTCCAACACTTGAACAAATCAATCCTCTACATACAAGCCTTCTCAAAGACTTGCCAAATCTGTCCTCAGGTTCTTCTCAAAGAACTAGTGCTCCTTTGTCCTCAAGTTCTCTGATAGAACTATCAAAACTCAGCTCACAAGTCCTCTTCTAGGACCTGTCCAAATCTTCTCACAAGTCCCCATCGAAACCTATCCAAAATCTGCTCACAAGTCCCCACCGAAACCTGTCCAAAATTGCTCACAAGTCCCCATTAGAACCTGTCCAAAACCTGCTCACAAGTCCCTACCGAAACCTGTCCAAAACCTCAACAAGCTCACCAAGAAAAACTTTCTTAGTAGGAAATCACAAGGTGAATTGTTAGAGACCCAATGTGATTTGTCAAACTCATAGAAGCATAAAGAGAATTGTTAGAGACTCAATATGTTCTATACTCAACTCCCAATATCAAAACTCAATATCAAATCTGAAAACTCAACTCAAACTGAATATCAAATTTGAAAACTCAACTCAATATCTGAAATGGATAGGATAGAATGCTTTCTTTCAAGAACTTGAAACTTCAACAATTGCCAACTATGCAAAGAATCACATAACAATGATACTCATGTTCTTTTCACCATCAATTAGGGCTTCAACAACAATGCTCATCAAACAAGGTTCAATCAACACCATTCAGCTCAAAACACAACCTTGAAGCATTTCAAAATCAACATTAGAAAAGGAAACAAGTAGAACTCCTTTTCTCTCCAATATTGTTTGAACAAAAGCATCCACCAACTCAACTCACAATAGCACACACAACCTTTCAAATCATCAATAAAGGAGTAAGCCCAACACTTTAACCAAGTAAAGAATAGCTTGATTATTACCAATTTAATGAAAGCAAATATCAATCTCAAAGATACCCACTTAAGGTTTCACAACTTCACACAAGAAGCAATTGACCTTAAAACATCATGCTTTCATTTCCATAAACAACCAAAAACACTCTCAACATTACAAGAAATATTTAACCCTTATACACCTTATTTCTCCCTTATAGTCTTATCACAAATAAAATTTATCTCTCATAAGAATGCAATAAGAAATTTTAGCAACATCTTCAAAAATAATCTTTTATCAAAATACAAACAATATTTAAACTCCTTATAACTCCTAAGCTAGTTTTCCCTCTAACAAACTTCCTCCATTCGCAAAAACACATAGCAAAAATTAATTTTGAAAATACCTTAGCCACATCAAAAATCGCTATGGGGAAATTTGTGCATGAATTCTAACACCACCCGCTGCATCCACTTCACGATGAAAAACCCTTTCGTGATATTCGAACGTGAAACCTCCCATTCGGGTAGCGCGCCAATAGCCTAGCCGCTACCGGTGCACCAAAGGCACCCGATGAGGTTTAAACCTCACGCTGTTAACCTTGATCCTTCTACACCAGGGATAAAATGAAACCACAGTCCCTTCCTTTCCTCTGTCACGACACGACGACAATAAACTTTACGACGGATTCGACAAACGACGAGTGTAGAAAAACAAACAGTGGATCCACAAAAAATCAATGAAAACAGTCAAATTTATAGCGAGCAACACATTTCAAAATTTAGATCGGATCAATCTTTGTTTTCATCGAGAGAGATTTATATGCAATTTACCATAAGCTCTTTGACTTTGACAAGGAGTTTAACACGTCGGCGGAGGTCTTTGCTAGTGCCCACAATGTTAAAACATTTGCGCCATGGATTAGGAGAACCCATTGCAAATAATAATTTATTTATTTAAAAATAATTAAATGGAACCTTAACAAGGTTTTTAATTATTTAAATAAATACTTCCTCCTGGACCCAAATGCATTAAACCAATGCATCCACCTGTAATATTTAAACCTGCCAACTTGGGGTTTGCAAAAGACCTTTGAAAATGTCATGTCGTAACCTTCATCAATACAAATTATTTGACATCAAATCAAATTCATTCAAGAGCTTCTTGACATCAATGACAACTTATACACTTGAGCAAAGGCAATGTACCCAAAGTACCCAAAATTGCCAACATAGAGAAGTCATTGCCCTACAAGCGAACACTTCTCTAACTACATTAGATGAAATACTGAATAATTTATCTTCCTTTGTATTTCAAATAGTTCTTGTGGTGGGGATATAAAATTTTGTAATAGCCAACACCAGTTCTAGGCAAGCATGAATAGGTGTACACAGGTACCAAAACATTTGCACATGATACGCAATATTCAATGGGAGTTCTAGCATCAAGCCTTGTCTAACAACAACTTCTACATCCTAGTGCAATTTTTCCACACCCTTGTTTGAAATGATGTAGTTACCAATCTGAGCTAGAACGTCATAATACAGATCATCGTTTTACCTGGTTTTTTTAATTTTCTTACCTCCCTCTGCTTTTTTCTATGTTTTCTTCATCTCAATAGCTTTCTTCCCCATATTCTTCCTTCGTTAGTTTTACTTTAGCACTCTTATAGTTTTGCAATGAAGCAACAATTTGGTAAAGTTTAATGATGATCCTACAATGATCCAAAAAAAAATTTCTTGATCTTTCTTTGTCTGCAAGGTTCTAATTTGCCCAATTTATAATTTTCACCTCCAACTACCCAATTTAATGCATGTGGTATACCTTGATAAATCTGGGTGAACGTTCTCCTTGGTTCTCTCACCCAATACACTTTTCCATGATATATTTAACTACCAATAATACCCTTGCATTAGAAATCTTCCTCAAACATCGTGCTCAACCACTTTTTAACTTGAAGGACATAATTCGGCTATTTAATGGCTAAATTTGGGAATGATAGATGCCATGTATGCATTTTAGGATGAAATTAATAAATTCACTACTTTAAGATATTGAAAACCATCTTTTAGGAATTTCACCAATGAAATTAATTTAATTTCATGCATTTAAGTGAATTTTAATCTGAAATTAGCCCATGCCAGTGAAAAACATCAACTGGGCATGCTTGTTTTACCCAAAACATCAATTGGAAAAAAATACTCATGCAACTGGCAACTTCGTTCAACTGGTGCTTCAAAAATACTCTTCCATGCTTGCTTGGAAAAATTACATGCTTGGCAACCCCTTTTAAAATAATTTATCTTTTTTATTTCACCCCAAAAAAGCTTATTCTAAAAAACAAGCCTAACTGAGAGTCTTTACTAAAAAAGCATGTGATTTTTTCTTTTCTTTCTCTTGGAGTTTCACTCCGAAATCATCCTTTGAGGGAGTTAAGGGGGATTTCACCTTGAAAAATAAAAACATACATGGCGAAAGGTTTTTTCAGACAAAAATAAAATCTTTTATTTTTGCTATGGATTTTCTTTTCTCTTTACTTTTTTTTCTTCTTCTTCTTTTTCTTTTTTTGTCTTTTCTTTTCAACAATTAAAATTAGAGGCACTTATGAAAAACTAAACCATACCTTTTCAAAAATTCAACTTGACTTTGCTTTCGAAATTAATTGCCAAAGAGTTGTTTTCTCTTAACGATTTTCACCCTGAAATTAACCACAAGGCTTTTAAAAGTATTTTCGATACAAAATCAAATTTTTCACAATAAAGTCATGTTTTCGGGGTGAAAAACTCACTTGGGGTATAATCAAATTCTCCCAGTGAAAACAACTTCTTTATATATATATAATTTTACAATACTTGACTAAAAATAAAATAACATAAAATATTATGTACATATATACATACTTGATCTAGAAATTTTCAGTGATGATAGACCTTCAAATGAAGACCATTTACTGGAATCAGAAACACACAACCATACATATCCTACAAATAAAATGAGTTAACTTGACTGACACCAAAAATATGGAAAGGGTCCTCCCAAATCACTTTGAACTTGTGATGCTTTTCAGGCCTAACCTTGTTCTTGTTCCACTTTAACACCAGATATCCTACCTCGAAGGTCTTCTTAGAGGATTTCTTTCCAAACCACTACTTCGTCATTTAGGCATGTTCCATGATGGTATTGTACGATTTCTCCCTCTCTTCATCTAGCTATAAAATCTTAACCAATCTTATGCTATGGGTTCGAAATCATCGTCTTCACCATCAAGTAAGTGCAATGATTGAAGGACCGATAATTCAATATGAATGGGCAAGACTGCTTCTTTACCATATACCAAGGAATAAGGGGATGTTTTGATAGATTTTTCACTGAAATACGATCGACCCATAAATCATGGTTCAAGAGCAAGTGCCAACTTCATTTTTTATCTTCTAGAGTCCTCTTCAAAATCCTGAGCAAATTCTTGTTTGTGGATTTGACCAAGCCATTTCCCTATGGATAGTAGTTTGATGATGTCTTTAAATAAATCTCATACTTACCCATGAATTCGTTGATCTTGAAACCGATGAATGGGGTTCCATTATCTATAATGATTGCATTTGGTATACCAAAATGAGTGATTAATCCTTCAAGAAAAGAGAACTATTACCTGGTCTACCTTCTTGGTCAAAATTACTTAAATCCATCGAGTTAAATATTCAATAACCCTTAGAGTATAATTATACCCAATGGATGAATTAGGATCAATAACCCCAATAAATTCTAAGCCCCATTGTTGAAATGGTGCTTCTACTTTATTTGGATGAAGGGGTAATGATGTATTCCTACTTCTATTGACATATCTTTGGAACTTTTCACAACTCTGACTAACTTTTAAAGCATCTAAAAAGAGAGTGGGCCAAAAATAACCTACTTTGATGATCTTCAACTCTATGGGTCTCCCTACATAATGGGATCTTGACAATATAGAATGTAATTCTTCAAGGATTTTTGGTTTCTCTAATTCTTTGATGCACATGAGAAGTACTCCATCAATATTTTTGTGGAAAAATCCATTTAGAAACATCACATACCTAAGATCTTGTAATTTTAATCTCCTTCTCTATGAAGCATTGATATGTGAAGGACATTTTTCTGAATTGAAATATTCGACAAGGTCCTTTGTCCAATCATAATCAATTATAGAGTGATTAGCAAAATTACTTCCACTTACTAAATATTTAAGTTGGAAAACCATGGGTTCAAAAGCAGCGCTTCTTGCAAGCTCCTAACATAGTGCTCGATCTCAAACCAATTTGGTTGGCCAAATTTCAACATCATATTCTTGGATTTTGGAAATCCAACCAGCTCTCTTATCTCCAATCTCTCTTTGAATGATGAAACTCCAGCTATCTGGATGAACAAAATAAACTATTGTTTTGCTTTGGAAAATAAAATACCAAAACTTTTCAAGGACTTCATTACTGCATATACTTGCTTCTCAATAAAATTATATTTCTCTTCATGTAGTTGGATGAATTGGCTTAAGAAATTTATTGGATGCTCATCTCCATCGTCTTCTTTCTATGTGACCACCACTACGTAACTTTCATGTTCAGCAATGACATACATAATAAAATATTTTGAATAGTCAAGGTTTACCAGAATTAGGGCTTGAGCAATTCTTTCTATGATTTCTCCAAATTCTTGCTTCCTCTACTCAATCCACTTGAACTTAGTATTTTTATTTAAAATATTAGTCATCAGTTTTATCACTTGGACGAAATCTATAACAAAATTTCAAACAAATTTTATCTGCTCAAAGAATGACTGCAAATCATTCTTATTGGCTTACAATGGAAGCTTCAAAATAGCCTCATCTCTAGCTAGTTCAATAGCTAAACCTTTATCCTAAATGATGTGGCCCAGGAGCTTCCCTTATTTCATAGTGAAGATGGATTTCTTTGGGTTTATGGATATTTTGAACTCTCAGTTTTTCTTGAAAACTTATCATAAATGTAAACTATAATCCTCCATATTGTGAGAGAAGACGATCATGTCATCCAGATAAATTATAATGATGTGATTTAACAACTCACCAAACGCTACGTCCATCACTCTTTGAAAATTTGCTCTAGTGTTCGAGAGACCAAATGATATTCACTAATAAAAAAATGTTCCCCATTTCATGATTAACATAATTTTATATTGGTCTTCATCTTTGACCCAAATCTGATTATAGCCAGAGAATCCATCCAAAAACAAAAATATTTTAGCTCCTACAACTACGTGAATAATCTGATCAATCTAAGGTAATGGATAATGATCCTTCAGGGATGCCTAATTCAAATTTTAGAATTCAACACACAGGTGAACATATACATTCTTCTTCCTCATAGGTACCATATTTTCTACCTAGGTAGAATGCTTGATTGGTTAAATGATCTTGACTTCCAGTATCTTTAGTAGTTCAACTTTCATCAAGGCTTCAATATTGGGATTGACTGGACTCTATTTTCACCTGAAGAGTTTCACTCCTTCCTGTAACTCAATGGTATGTTGGATCACGTCTTGTTGTAGCCTTTCAAATATTGGTAGCTCTAGGTGATAATATCTAGGAACTTATGGTATAGCTCCTTGATCTACTCCAGCTATTCCAGAGTGCAATCGTTGCCAAATTTTATTGACTTATGTGGTCCTATATATAGTATAATGTACTCTTCATCCACTTTGATCTTATGCTTTTCATCTCTATAATTCTGATCAAAGATACTCTCAAGAATAATCAATCCTTTTAAAATATGAGTATTCCTTAGCTATATCAATACCTCAGCTTCTTCCTCATCAGGTGTTCTTCCTTCCATAGTACTAGATTCTCTTATGAGGAAATTTATGATCTGCTCGTCACTGTCAAACACTTGCCAATAGATATATTTATCAAGAAATGAATATCTGTAAACTAACCTCATAATATTGGGTTTTCTTACCACTTGCTCAACTGGATAAAAGTTAGCACCAAGGGATGCCAAGATATCATCATGCTTGTTCTTATATCGTGAGATCGCTTGGATGTTCAACACTGTGTAAGCCTTAAACAGGTCCCAAAATTTATTACAGTATACCTTCAAGTAGTGATGATTGGAGATACACTTATTTGTTACTTTATTTACAATCAGTTCCAAATATTTAAAAAATTGTAGTTGTCTAATCCTATGCTTCTTTGCTTTCTTCAACCCTAGGCACAGTGCTTCATACTTAGTAGTTTTGTTGGTACAACTTTAGATCAGCCAATATGAATAAGTCTTATGTATGCTAGAAGGAGAAATGAGAATTATCCCTGCTCCTATGTCATTCTTGCATCTCACACCATCAAAGTACAACTTTCATAATTGATCTAGAATGGGATCTTGATCATTAGACACCTTCACTTCAAATTTTTTATGCTTAGTAATGGTGTAACAACCAATTTCAGTCTCCATAATGGCATTAAAATTGAGCATTGAAAAATCATCTTCTATTCAAATTTCACCCATAACTTCTTCCATCAAATCTAATTCTTCGGTCATCATGTTGATGGAGTTCATGGATTTTTCTTCTTCTTAAATATTCTCTATATGAAAAGTATAAGTCTTCTCATTATAGATTCAAATTATCTGCCCTTCAATAGGAATCTTAAAATGGGAATATTCCAAATAAATATAGCCTCCCAATTTGGTGGTGAACTCCCTTGAGAGGCACATTATGAAATACGATTCCAGATCAACCACAACCACCTCTTGGATCATAGTTATTTGAGGTATTTTATGCAACACAATGGGGATTTCTTTAATGATCCCTAATATTTTTATAGGATTTCCATATAATTTCAAAATTCCAAGGTTTCTTCTTGTATATTCCATACCCATAACATCACAAACTACCTTTGGCATGATAGTCATTGCAACACAAAAGTTGATCATGTAATTGTGTACAATCCAACCTTCCATCCTAAGAGACAAGTAGAAATGGGGTGGTTTGTTCTTTTTATAGTTGAAATGGTTAATGTTTGGTTGAAAAATATTTGAGTAGGATTCTTCCCCTTATCTTTAAAAAACTTCAGTGATTCTTGCAACAAGTCAACTTCTCTAGGAAATTGTAATGCATTATAGAGACTAACCTTGATTGGAATCCTCTTTAGCTTCTCAATAATTTTGTACATAGATGAAATGGACTCCTTTCCTTCATTAGAAGCCTCATACTTGCTCTAATACTATTTTGTAGCTTCCACCCTATGACACTTGATCAAGGATGGGTATTTGAGCTTTTCTTTGGCCTATTCCTCTACTTCAGCCTTTGTTTGTGAGGTTGAAGCTTTTTATTGCAACCTTTATTTCACTTACAGGGGTAAAATATATTTGAACAGGACAAGTGCATCTGGCTTGGCCACTGGAACAAGAACTTTCACTTACATTTGTTTTTTCTCATTTTACACCTTGAGGTCAGTAGGTACCTTCAATGACTCCATTTTAGCTGGGTCTACAATGACAGGTTTTCTTTCAGCTCTCATAAGAATTAAAAATTATTTCTCAAAAGGGACGATGAAATTATAATAAACTTTTTTATTCATGTTGATCTGACCATTAGAAGAACTTTCTACCAATATTTACACGCAGTTTAGGTAAACCATGTAAGTTTATTTTCCATGTGGATCATTGCAAGTAAAGCACCAGTATGCTTTGTTTGATGTTCCAGATTCTTCATTTATCAATACAGTAAAATTTCTCTTAGGTTCCTTGCTAGTTTAAGCTACTTTCTCCTTGGTGATCAGTGGAGGTTGAAATTTCTTTCAGTCTACTTCTTCATAATCATCGTGATCTCATTGCTCATCACTCTTATGGTTGATTTCATTGATTGCATCTATTTTAGCAAATTATCTTAGCATAGACACCAAAACAATACCAATATGATTATGTGACTACAAGCACTGATCAAATTGGTATACATACCCCCTAGGGCAGCCTCTAGAGGTTAAACAATGGTCCTAACCACTCCCAAATAAGTTTTGGAAGGTTAGAGGTCAGTTTTGTAACTTTTAAGCACCTTGCTCCCTATTCGTCCCACCCTGGGATGATTAGAATCCTATTCACCCCACCCCGGGATGATTAGCATCAATCACTCCACGATGGAACAATTAGCAGGTTTGACTGGCAAAAAGTCAAACCTTGATAAATGGCAGCCCAAATCTGCCACCTAACTTTGCCTTCAAGGCATGCAATTGTGAGGGAACATTTCAAATCAGAGAGAGAGCCTGCCCTGATCATGGAGGCCTCAATCAATGAGCCCCTAATTAGGGAAGAATCTTCTCTCCCCCAAAAAGGGCATAATGAGCCAAGTGGCGCCCTCACATGCGCATTCAAAGGAGACCCCTAGGTCTATAAAAATGTGAGCCTCCTCAGCCCAAAGAAGAAATAGAGCTGGATCATTTGGAGCAACAAAGTGTTGTCGAACTATACCCTCATTCCTCTTTGTGCTTCCTACATCCCTAATTTCTCTTTTTGAAGAGAGGTTATCGAGTGAATACTAGGAATGCAATCCAGACCCAAAACCCAAGTAATCGGCCATAATCCCACCCTAAACTCATTGACACAACACCCTATGAGGTTTTGGGCCCATCCCACTTGGATTGGTGTCAAAAATAGGCCCTAAACAGTGGGCGTCCCACCCCCAGGCATCCCCCAAACTACTGCAGTCCTAATTGCCCCACCCTAGAGCGATTAGAAATTTGTGCATGATTTCTTTACTATTATTTTTTCATGCTCTCTTATTTGATGTACTTATGCTATTGTTCAAGTTTCATTGCTTTCTGACATGATTTGACCTGGTTTCTATCATTTTTATGTGTTTACAAACCTGTAGGGAGCGCCTTCGAATATAGGATGACCTGGGAAGAATATGCAAAATATGACCTTCTGTGTTATCTCAAAATTCTATTTTTAGTCTAACCACAAGTTTTCAGGAGTTTTTGAGGCCTCTGGGTAGGACATTTGCAAGGTCACTTTTTACAAGTTTTGTGACAGTCCCCAGCGTACCACCTAGAGTGATTAGAAATATGTGCATTATTTCCTTACTATTATTTTTTAAATATTCCCCAGATGATATCCTAATGCCTCTTTTAAAGTTTCATTGCATTATGACATGATTTGACTGTAGTTTTATTATTTTATGTGTTAACTAGCCCACAGGGCGCCCCTGTCACATATAGGAAAATATAGGGAGGATAGGTAGATTTTGATCATCTGGGTAGTCTTAAAATCATATATAATGCCTAAATAGTTAGTTTCAAGTGATTTGGATGAGCGTAGGCAGGACATTGGAGTGCTCGCCTTGGAGAGGCCCTCGACGGGTAAATGTGCATAATGGGGTCGTTCGACGCCTCTTCAACACAAAATAAGGTGATAAAAATTATATAAGTTTTCCTTTACATTCATATTTCATTTTTTAATTGATTTTTTAACCTTATAACTGATATCCCACAAGCGCCCGCTGGAGGCCTTGGGGATTGCATGTCTTTCGAGATACGCATATGCTATTAATGATTTGTTGTCTTTCTGTGCATAGGATATCACCACTAGTAATACTAGAGGGGAAGCAAGGAATGATGAACACATGGACATAAGAAATGGCAACTTTTTTCCCACCCACTTCGAATGTGGGCACGCGAAAGACCCTGGAAGCGTATCGTCTGATCTTGTTCTTTTGGGTATCCATTAATGTAACAAATTGTATCAAATGTTCTGAGACCTATAGGGGGGATGTATTGTAATCATATTAACAACAATATCAATAAATGAGGCCCCACTTTTATTTTGCTCACATCTTGTTTATGCGTCATCCCCTTCATGCATTGCTTGTCGCATTCATAGGACTTAGCATCTGTATCCATTTTTGCTTGCATCATATCAGTACTCCATATTTCTACTTTGCTTTCAGTGGCTATCATGGTGGGACCCCATCCCCTACTATTAATATCAAGTTATGCATTCGGGCACTAGACTGCTACTCGTGCCACCCTGGGGTGAATACGTATTCGTCCCATCCTATGACGAATGTAGACCTGCTATTCATCCCACCTAGGGATGATTAGAGCTCTATGCATTTTCTGAACAAAAACTCAGAGGCAGCTGGTTTAGATAGAGAGGAGGTAGGCCTTCTGAACATCCTCTGTGTTTTTCTACTTTCTGTTCTTGCATTTTTCTGTTTTCTTTGCTTTATTTTTAGACACTTGCATAGAAAGGTTAAGTAGTTTGTTTTCCTTTATTGCAATAAAAAAACTAAAAATAAAAAATAAAAACATAGAGTAAATTAAATGGAAATAACTTGATTGGGAATGCATTTTCTCTGGTTTGCATGTATGATACTTGCACAAATGGCAAGTCCTCATTATAGGTTTCAGTTCTAGTTAGGTTTTGTGATTTCCTTTTTGCTACTAATTGTCTCTAAAATATAAAACGTACTTTAAAGCATTGCATTAGTGAAAATCATCTTTTGTTATATGTTTTCTTTCTTTACACAATTAAAAGGAACCACACACACCACCTAATAAAAATTAACATCAAGGAGTTGGTCTTAATACCCCAACACTTGATCAAGACCAACGATGGATTTCATCACCACCTTGGCTTGGACTTTGCATACATATACCCTGATCACGACTGTTGCTAGACATAAATCCTGACGAAAGTTGACCAAGTGTAGCGGGGGTGATTCCCCATGCATGAGGATAAGTCTTCTATGGTAGGTGTCAAAAATAGAGTGATCCCCTTCTGTACCACCTATGTTCCACTTACTATTTTGCTCTCACGTACTAATAGTTTCCCTCATGTAAGGGCGGGTATATTGAGAGGTTCGATATAACGATATGGCAATGGTATATTGAAGGGTTGTCTATTTTGGAGATACAAGAGCCCTCATTATGCATGTATAACAAAGTTTTCTTTACAAGATTTACACAACAAAAATCAAACACACTAAACTAGATCTAGGGCACACATTTAATCTATAAACAAGATAATCATTTTTTTGTTTGTGTGGTCCCTTTTTGTTTGGTATAGCATAAAAATTGTAAAGGAGATAAAAATATATGTATATTTTTATAAAAACCACGTATGCCCATAGCCAAGCCCAATTATGGGTAGAAGTTGTGGAAAGTATACAAGGAGGCACAAGTTGCCTCTGTTATAGCCCCAAGGACTTGGTTATACCACCTTGGCAGCCTGACCCACAACATAGTCCACACTATGCCACTACAAAAAAGGACTATAGAGGCACCCCTTTGAGGGGCCCTCCCATTCAACACAAACCCTCTCAGGATGAGTACACACATGGGAAGTCCCCCTTAGACACTCATTATGAGTGGCCACTACGCGATGAAGTGCTAGAGCAGCATAAGGTTCATAAGGAGGGGCCACATGATTATATCATTCCCCCTCCACCCCTCATTACTGTTAGAACTAATATGCCAAATATAGAGCACAAGGCTCTTCATATAGGGTGATCCAAATCTGCCCATCCCTTTCACATGTATGAAAGGGAGCACGAGGAAAACTAGTATATTCCTCAAGAGCAATACATCACAGGGGAGCAATGCGCCTCCACACCTATTGATTATCAAGATCACCTATTGAGTCCAAAGCCTCGGGTGAATGCTGCTAACCTCGACAGAGGAAAGTGACCCATAGAGATCTTGGATCACCATGACCAAGATAGATGTGTAGGGGAGGCATCTAGGCCTCCTAGACCTAGGATAGCAAAACAAATAGACTTGGCATTTGCCAAACATGTCACCTGCAAAGCGCAAATCATGTAGCTTAGGCAAGATAAGCAGTAGTTAGAACAACTATATCATCTTAACAAAGAGTGCATTCAATGCCAGACAGATGAGTTGCTCTAGAGCACTATGCACGAGAGGATTCCAACCCCTCGCACGCATAAGACAAAAATTTATGAGGCACAACCCCTTAGTACAAGACAAGTCTCCATGACCTTATCAAGCATTGCCTCCAAGACCTCCTATACCTGAGTGGGAGGCCCCCCCATAGAGACTCCTTGTTTGACTACTTTTTCATGGAAAACCTGATAAACTTGTCAGAAATTCGACCCATAGACCCCAACATGCCAAAACCCAAGGGCTATAGGGAAGACTTATATTGTAGATTTCATCGACAGAAAGGACACAAAATCTCCACTAGTTGGAAATTCAAACACTTAGTGCAAGACTTTATAGACAACAAAACGCTCATGGTAGATAATCCTGTAGTGCTGAGCAACCAATAGATGGAAGTCTTCAAAGACCCCTTGCCTGCCCATGATACATAGGCAAAGACTTTACAAGTGAATGAGGTAACACAAAACTGCCCCATGCAAGGATACGTAAGGAGATATTTCCAACTCGAGAGGCATGACTACCTCGGAGTAATACACTACCAAAAATGGAGTTTCCCCAGTGGGCATCCGAATGCTAGTGCGATAATCCCATAGGGCAAGTGGTATTTGGATGTGCCAATCCTTATGATTATCTATGACCATATTTTTAAGGATGGCAACTAGCATTTTTTTTATGCCTCTACTTGCCCAAAAGCACCAAGGATTCCCGCAATCACTTGGTCAACCTAAAATGCCCCAAGGTATCTATAACCCCTTTGGTCAAACCAAAATCCCTAAGGGTTCTCACCATCGCTTAGTCACCTAAAATACCCCAAAGGTATCTATAACCCCTTTGGTCAAACCAAAAGCCCCAAGGGTTCTCGCCACCGCTTGGTCACCCAAAATGCCCCAAAGGTATCCATAATCTCTTTTGTCAAACCAAAAGCTCCAAGGGTTCTCGCAATCGCTTGGTCAACCTAAAACTCCCCAAAGGTACCCATAATCCCTTTGGTCAAACAAAAATCTCCAAGGGTTCCCATAATCGCTTGGTCAAATCAACAGTACTCCTGCAAACTTGTGGTTAGACTAAAAACAACATTTTGAGATGACCCAAAAGGTCAGATTTGGTACATTCTACACGGGTCATCCTGTATCCGAAGGCACTCCCTGTAGGTTAGTAAACGCATAAAAATGACAGAAACCAGGTCAAATCATGTCAGAAAGCAATGAAACTTGAACAATAGCATAAGTACATAAAATAAGAGAGCATGCACAAATTTCTATTCACTCTGGGGTGGGGCGATTAGGACTACAATAGTTCGAGGGGCACCGTGGGGTGGGACGTCCACCTTTTAGGGCCTATTTTTGACACCAATCCAAGTGAGATGGGTCCAAAACCTCCTAGGGATTTGTGTCAATGAGTTTGGAGCCTGTGGTGGGGGATTGGGCATATTTTATTGCCCTGATCAATCTGTGGGATCCTCGCACCAACACTTTTCATCTCCCAACAAGGGAGATGACTATTACTTTGGAGGATGTGTATCAGATTCGGTGGATTCTTATAGATGGATTGACTATCTGGATGACCCATTGGGACCAGCGAATAGTGGTATTGACACGGTGTTTTGGTCCAGCAATGGAGATGGGGGTGGAGAGGGCTGTGGAGAAAGTAGAGGATGATTTCCAGATAGGTGGTATTCTGGTGTGGTGGTGGCTGGAGAAGGACGTATTAGGGGTGAGGTATTCTTTGATCATGACCCTCATCTCTAATATGCTACTTCATGACTCCTCAGGTGCAAGGTTCCCTTGGAACCTGCTTGAGTTGGTTTTCATATTGGTGGAGTGTCCTACATCAACCCCACTGATTATGAGATGGGGTTAGATGTTATTGGTGTAGTTGTACGATGGGTTGTACGAGGTCCACTGCCAGAAGCAGAAGGGGATCGGGTGCAGCTATCTCTTGCAGTGTTGGGGGTGGCAGCACATAGCTATGGAGTGGTCATAGGGTTTGCCTTGGACCACCCGAGGTGAGATGGTGGATCAAGAAATTAGCTATGCCAATTTATGGCGGAGGTTGGAGGAGCATGGACAGAGTCGATGGTGGGCAGGTGAAATAAGTCACTATACTGATGCCTTCTCTCATCTAGTGCTAGGGCAGGTGTTCTGGCGGTCATACCGAGACTGTCCAGCCTGTCATGAGGTTGGAGAGTGGCTTCGACATGTGCATAGGGGTAGATGGTTGATTCAGCAACATGGGACAGAGCAAGAGTACTTCCCATATTTCTAGATGACGCGATAGTTTGGGGTGTGCCAAGGATTTCCTGGTGATCCCTTGATCTATCGACATCATGATGATGAGAGGACTCTAGTCTTGTCGACCGTTGAGTAGATGGGCGAGGATTTCAATGCCATTATTTATGTACCCGACATGGACAATGTCGGGGTGACTACAAAGTATGATCGATGGTGGATTATGCGACGATGGCAGAGTGAGAGGCCTCTAGGAGGTATGGATATTGCAGCAGCAGGAGGTGGGGGTGCAGAGGCATCGGTGGAGGGTTGGGGGGATCTGCTTGATGATGCTAACAAGGTGGAGGTTGATGACTTCAGCAATGATGGAGATGATTTGGGGGTTTTGGAGCAACCGAATGTACAAGATGTCCCGGATCAGTGGGTGCTAGAGTAGCAGGCCGTCCTGGAGGTGCCCATATCTTAAGCTGGCTCAGGGGATGTGGAGGCTAGGCTTCATGCTGAGATAGAATGATTGGAGGGTCTCCTTTGGAGATGGTATGAGGAGCATAGAGATGCTTTGGTGGAGGTAACGTAGGATAGGGATCTCCTACGGACTCAGTTGGCACAGTGGGATAGTGCACTAGATGTGTATCATCGATGAGATATGGAGTGGGGTCGGTACCAGATAGAGTTAGAGATAGAGGTTGTCCACCTAGGTGGATAGTTGCCTGTGCTTGATGGATATGGGTCATTGTGCCATACGAGAGGTGGTGAGACTGAGCAGTCTGTATCATCTCATTGCAAGCAGCTAGGTGAGGGTAGTGTTGGTGGGCAGGGTGCGAGGGCTGGCAGCAGCTGCCCTGAGAGGTCCCATAGGACCCATACTATTGGGGGTGGTTCCAGTCGCATCGATCCTATGTGATCATGGTGGCCAAATCCCTAGGCTTTTGGGATTTTGAGTTTTTGGTTTTTTTGTGAGGTCAGAGGACCTTCTTATTGTAGCCTGAGGGCATTTTGGCTTGATATATATACATGACTCTTTTTTTTGTTTGATTATATACTTGTCATGGTTTATTGTTCTTTATGCACGTTTATTTATGTTGATGTATGCATATGCTATTATGACTATGGATGATTTTAACTATATGATATAGATGTATGCATATGGAATGGATGGAATTAATTGTTGGTATACAGGCGGTGGCAACATAGACTGTATAGGATTTACTGGCTTTCTATACTATGTGATTGCTTTATAAAATAAATTTACATTTGTAATTTTTTGTTTTGTATTTTTTGATGGTGATTTAAGTTATGAAATATACAAAAATTGTTTTAGAATGTAGTTAAGGTTTTTCTGAGACTCATGTGCTTTAACTAACTAGTCAAGATTGTACATTATCTTACAAGACTTTCAAACAAGGTATGAGTTAGACTTGAGTTTGACCAAGTTATTTCACATCCCTGTGTGTGCGATTGAGTTCGTTGATGTGGTATTCGTAAGGATATTTCCAGTTCCAGGTAGGCTATCCACCAAACATGTACTGAGGATTACCTAATTAGCTCCACTAACTCCTTTGTTGAATTTAGTAAGATTAATCTACGATGCAATCTAGGATACCATAAGCTAGCTCATCCACATGCAAACATTGATCTGTACATATGCCCAACAGCTAATGCGATAGATATATCATCATGCGGGAGGTTCGCCACCAGTGGCCAATAGGCTATCCACCAAACTGGGACTAAGGATCACCTCATGACCTTTCGAATGCTGAGAGTTCCAGGGATTCAAGTTCAACTCCCTTATTTTCTTCAATTTGATTGGGATTCTTGCTCTTATATATAATGATAAAAATCACTGTTTATTTTTTTCTTTTTATTTTTTTTTGAGCAAGGGATTTGAATTTTGAGTGATGGGGATCACTATTTCTTGTGCTTTTTTGATGTGTGCATTTTGAGGGTTTTGATGTCAAACTTTGGAGTTTTTACTTTGACTTTTGCAGTTTTTTTAATGTTTGCAACTTTGATAATTTGGGATTTCTGATAGTGGTAAAAACCACTATTTATTTTGGAGGAATTGGGTAGGTAATATGCTTGTCCTTTTGCCAAATCTCAACATTCTTGGGTTCATTCGCACAGGGGGATGAGCAAGATAACCTTTTCGCTTATGGTAACTTATTTCGCTATGTAGGTTTCATCTTTCGTTCACACAACTTGGGAATTTTATGTGTTTTAAGCTTGTGTTGGGATGCTATGTAACAAGGCGTGATCCAAGTAAAATTCTACCTTGTAAAAATCGGTCTAACTTTGTACAACATTTGGCTAGAAATCTAAAGACAACTGAGTGAGAAAAACACTAAAGACATTAGAAGATAACTGACTATGATATGGCAAAAATTGCAAATGGCGTTATTCTTGTTGGACCATTTACAAAATGGAAAAATGTGGAAAATGATGGAATTGTCGATTAATTACAGTCTATGGTGTGTTTGACATGTATGACCAGCAAATATGCAATGTATGTATGCGATGCCTAATGGAGCTTTTTTTTTTTTGTATTTTGATTTTTAAGATTATGCATGAAAGTGAGATGCAATTTTTTTATTATTTTTTATTATATGTTATTTTTGAATATTCGTTATGGTGGTTTTAACCCGAATGGGTGTGGACCAAGTGATTCTTATGGATCCTTGGAGGTTTTGACCAAAGGGATTATAGATACCTTTTGGGAATTTTGGGTGACCAAGCGGTTGTGGAAACCCTTGGGGATTTTGGTTTGACCAAAGGGATTATAGATACCTTTGGTGCATTTTGGGTGACCAAGCGGTGGCAAGAACCCTTGGAGCTTTTGGTTTGACCAAAGGGATTATGGATACCTTTGGGGCATTTTGGGTGACCAAGCAGTTGCAAGAATCCTTGGAGCTTTTGGTTTGACCAAAGGGATTATGGATACCTTTGGAGCGTTTTAGGTTGACCAAGTGATTATGGGAACCCTTGGAGCTTTTTGTTTGACCAAAGGTATTATGGGTACCTTTGGGGAATTTTAGGTTGACCAAGCAATTGCAGGAACACTTGGAGCTTTTGGTTTGACCAAAGATATTATGGATACCTTTGGGGAATTTTGAGTGACCAAGCGGTGGCGAGAACCCTTGGGGATTTTGGTTTAACCAAAGGGGTTATAGATACCTTTGGGGCATTTTAGGTTGAAAAAGCTATTGCGTGAATCCTTGGAGGTTTTTTTTTTACCAAAGGGATTATGGGTACCTTTGGGGCGTTTTAGGTTGACCAAGTGATTGTGAGAACCCTTGGAGCTTTTGGTTTGACCAAAGGGATTATGGATACCTTTGGGGCATTTTGGGTGACCAAGCGGTGGTGAGAACCCTTGGGGCTTTTGGTTTGACCAAAGGGATTATAGATACCTTTGGGGTATTTTAGGTGACCAAGCGGTGGCGAGAACCCTTGGGGCTTTTGGTTTGACCAAAGGGGTTATAGATACCTTTGGGGCATTTTAGGTTGACCAAGCGATTGCAGGAATCCTTGGAGATTTTGGGCAAGCAGAGGCATCAAACAAAATGCTAGTTGCCATCCTTAAAAATATGGTCATAGATAATCATAAGGATTGGCACATCCAAATACCACTTGCCCTATGGGCTTATCGCACTAGCATTCAGACGTCCATTGGGGTAACTCCATTTTCACTAGTGTATGGCTCTGAGGCAGTCATGCCTCTCGAGTTGGAAATACATAGGGAGATAGTTGGTAATACATAGGGGAGGGGTTGTTGAGGTCAACAAGGTTTGTTGTTGGCAATGGGAGATAATTCCCCAATGTGTATGTTGTTTTGGGATTGGCACATGGATCTTGTGCCAACCCCTCCTTGTTTCCAAGACCTAGGACTTGCATGGTTTCTACCAAGATGTTGAGGGTCAAAGGGTGGTTGAACACTACTCCTGATTTATCATATTGTATCTAGTATCTTGGTTGATAAAGAGTGTGCATTCCTTGTTCGTATCTGCCCAATCTATTTCCATGTCGATTACATTGGTCTAGGTATTTCAAGGCAAAGTCTGGGTTGGACAGATAGTCAACATTCTTAGCAAATGGCTCTTTGTATTCTTCTTTTAGGTAGGGTTCAATGTCATTCTCGAGGCCCCCATATACAAAATTGGTTTGATTTGACAAGTATTCTAAAGGGATGATAGTGCCGATGGGGAGGCGAGGTCTCCCCATGTCTTGCATGGATTCGAGCATGGGTGTTGCCACAACGTTCCACACTAGGTACTCCTCCAGGCCCGTATTGGCCATCTCAATTGTAATCATCGATGGTTGAGGGGGAGGAAATGGGAGTTCTCCCTGAGTCCACTCCATGTTGGGTGAACCAAGTGTCTCGACCTCCATTCAACTGGACACCTCTTCAGTAGATATGGTTGAGACTAATGGTGGTACCTCCTCTAGGGGCTTCTTCTCGTTGTCCTTTGGTATGGCCACCATAGGTGGCATCGTGGGTGAAGGAATATACGACAAAGATGGGCCAGGTTAGTGATTTGAGGGACTTAACATCGGGGATGTAGGCAGAATTGAACCTTGAGTAGACGGATTCAATTGAAAGTCCAAATGTGTCGATGGAAGGGTCGATTGAAGAATTAGCTGCACCGCATTGCAAAATTTAAAGGGCTCTAAGTCAGCTGGGACTACATGTACTTGTCCTTTTTATGTGTATTTGAGGCATTGATGGCCTATCGAAGGGACACACTTCATGTCCCTGATACAATGCTAACCTAGCAAAATATTGTAGGCCATCTCACCCTCAAGGATGTGACACAATGTAGGAATGGTCTTTTGTCCTACTTGGATGGGCAAGACAATTTTGCCAACCGTAGAGCATAATGCATCGTTGAATCTCGAAGAGTGTAAGTGGATGCCACAATGTGGGATACTGGCAGCTTAAGGTGTTTTAATACCGCTATCATGATTATGTTGCTGGACAAGCCAGTGTCCAACAACACCCTCTTGAATGGAATCCCGTTGACCCATGCAATGACATGCAGGGGTGGATCCACCATATCACCAGTCACCAGTTTTAGTTCATCTTCCCTGAAGGTTATGATCAGTTATGTGCATTGTCTCACATGTCCCACAAATTTTTTGAAAGAATTGGGTTCATCGGGTTGTAGCTCAATGGCTTTGAGTATCTCCATTAGAGCCTCCCGCTGGGGCGGTGATTGTTAGATGAGCTCATAAATGGAGAGCCTAGCCGACATGGTCCTTAAAATTTGAATAAGTTTAGTTTGGATCATGGCCACTGGTCTGGGTGGGGGAGGTTGCATAGGGTATTAAGGGGGTTGTGACATTGATGGAACATCTCTTGTAGCTGTAGTGGGTGTATCCATGTTTGGGTATCTTTTGTTCCATTTCACGATGCTTATCATCCCTATGTATCCTTGCATGGGGTAGTTTTGTGTTACCTTGTTTACTTGTAAAGTCTTTGCCTACGTATCATGGCCAGGCAGGGGGTCTTTGAAGACTTTCATCTGTTGGTTGCTCAGTGCTACGGGATTATCTACCGTGAGCATTTTGTTGTCTATCAAGTCTTGCACTAAGTGTCTGAATTTCCAACAAGTGGAGATTTTGTGTCCTTTTTGCCGATGAAATCTGCAATATAAGTCTTCCCTATAGCCCTTGGGTTTTTGTGTGTTGGGGTCTATGGGTCGACTTTTCGACAATTTTATCAGGTTTACCATGAACAAGCGATCAAAAAAAGGAGTCTCGAGACTCTGTGAATTGTGTGAATTGTTGCCTAGGGTGACGCTATTGACTTTGCTCTTGTTTATGTTTTTCCTTTTCATAGTTATCAAGAGGAACTGCCTGATAATTATCCTTTGGGGATTGTGTCGTTTGTGCAGGCTTTGGTATAGTTATGGCAACCTGATTGACCATGGCAGGTTTCAACTGCATGGGCCCAATTTTAGCATTTTTGGTCCACTCTTTCTTGTGCGGCTTGGCAATCTCGTCATCTTGTATTTTGATCTCCTCAATTATCCTAGCTTGCGCCAAGGCTTCTTCGAGGGTGGCATATTGCTATAGCTACAATAGCATGGAGATCAACCTTAAGAAACTCTTTGAAAACATTTGAGTCATGTCGGCCATGGGAGGGAGGTAAGGTAGCTTTGAAAGCAATGTCCTCCACCATTTCCCATAAGTGGCTATGGTCTCATCATCATACTTATTAAGGCCAACTAGGTCACTAAAGGATGCCTTCTTCTTGGTGTTGAAGGCAAAATGTTCAAGGAATGCGTCCACTAGTTGGTCTAGATTATTGATGCTATGCTTCGACAAGCATGTAATTTTATCAAAAAAATGTATGTTTAGAAAATGTAATAGATGTCAAAAAAAGGGTCAAAACATAGCTCCTAGCATTCGCTTGGTCAACCTTTTGTCCCAGCTAGTGCGAGGTTCCCTTGGAACCTGCTTGATTTGGTTGTCACATTGGTGGAGTGACCAAGGTTTAGGTAAAGCATCATTTATTGATCTGACCATTAGAAGAACTTTCTACCAATATTTGCACGTAGTTTAGGTAAACCATGTAAGTTTATTTTCCATTCGGATCATTACAATTAAAGCACCAGTATGCTTTGTTCGATGTTCCAGATTCTTCATTTGTCAATATAGTTAAATTTCTCGTAGGTTCCTTGCTAGTTGAAGCTACCTTCTCCCTGGTGATCAGCGGAGGTTGAAATATCTTTCAGTCTACTTCTTAATAATCATCATGATCTCATTGCTCATAATTATTATGGATGAGTTCATTGATTGCATCTATTTTAGCAAATTATCTTAGGGATCAGGATTTGAGGGTTTTGGAGGAGAGTGGTATAAGTAGAGATGGCAGTGATGGGAATGGAACCAGAGTGGTTAGTTGTATGGATGGAGTAGGTAGTTATGGGACAAATATTTTCATCATGGTTTGATATGAACTATGGTTCCATGAAGAGATCAGATACATGGGGGAAATTGGTAGGGACTAAGAATATGCATTAGAATACAAATACTATGGAAGATCAAGAGATATAGACATCATAATATTTTGTGGAAACTTACCAATATCAATCAGATCAGCCTCAAGATTTTACAAAGCAGAATACAAAGTCATAAATGTGTCAATGTTGGATTGATGGATGGCCATGCTAATGTTAGAATTGAAGGCTCAAAGGTAATAAAATGTGGCTTGTTCAGGAGTCGATCAGGGACCATCAGGGACTCTCTTCCAATTTTAGGTGAACCCGATGTTGAAGTCAAAAATTTCCTCCTATGGATGCCTTTGAATGGTGGTAAATTGATGCAATAGAGAGAATGGATCCGCTTGTTTGTTAAAATATTTTACAACCAACTAGTCCTAGGTAGTAATAGTGGCAGGCTATAAATATTGGTATGAGTAAAGCAATTTACATCTCAAAGAAAGCATGAGTAATCTTACCATGACAAATTCATATGTGATGTTATGAATGGTTTCTAGAGAAGCCACATCTTAGACATGCTTGTAAGCTATCTTTCCCATACCATCATAGGTAGGCAAATCCTTCAATACCACTTACAAAATCAAGTTTTTTTGGAACAAAATCTGCCTCGGATTATGATTTGCACCAAATACTTCATTAACATTGAAAGACCAGGCTCAAACAAAGCTCGCCTAATTCAATATCCAAAGAATGTTGGTTCCTTGTTTTTTATAGAAAAATAGGAGAGAGAAAGGAATGCTTAACAAAAGGGAAATATAGCCAAATTATAGGAGATAGTAAGGTACATATTAAGCAACAACATAGAACTACAAGTTTTTGCAAAAAAATGTAATGAGAACCAAAGCATAGAAACTAAGATCATTCGATGTATATCTCTATAGCAGTTTATTCATCAAGTAAATTACAAATCTTATGGAATTTTTAACATAGAAATTTAGATTAATAATTAATGTATGATGCGTTTAGCAAAGAGTAAATTAGCAATAGACAAACACATACATACTTGCACACCAAATGAGCCCAGAAACAGGATGCATGATCTTTATTAATATTTTAGAAGTCTGAATGATAGTCTTATAAACACCTAAGAACTGACCTAGAAATCAGGGCTCTCATCCTATATATATAATTTTACATAACAAAAACTGAAAGTCGTTACAACAAATCACCCACAAGATTATTCTAGTAACAGAGTGGTTAGAGATCATGATATTTCTTGTTACAGAGATATTCCTTAGATCATGAAGCTCTGAATTGAAAATATTAAGATATTCCTGTTACAAATATCTTCTCCACTTCCTTTTAGATATCATGGTCTACTGGCTCTTCAAAATTTCGTGCAATCACAAATTTTCTTCTTGGCTTGGTGTGGGCTCTTCAAAGTGTCATGCAATCACGACTCTTTCACCTTGTGTGTTCTTGGCTCCTCAAAATTTCATGCAATCATGAATTTTTCCTTGTCTCACTGCAGGCTCTTCAAAATATCATGCAATCATGACTCTTTCACATTGTGTGTTCTTGGCTCTTCAAAATATCGTGTAATCATGACTTTTCTCCTTGGCTTGGTGCAGGCTCTTCAAAATGGCATGCAATCGTGACTCTTTCCCTTTGTGTGCCCTTGGCTCACCAAAATATTGTGTCATCATGACTTTTATCCTTCATTTGATCTTTTCCATTCAAAATGTCGTGCTATCGCTACTTTTCTCTACAGATTGCAAAATTTGAAGAGAGTATCCTTCATTTCCCTGGGTGTTGTCATTTTGACCAACATTATTGGTGCGTCTTGGGGTAATTATGTTAACTAAATGTTAGAACTTAGAGCTTTTATCCATTGGGTAACGAAGTCAAAAAAAGAGAATTAAAAATAAGGAAAATGAGGGGAAAAGAATTGAATGATACCAAGAATAAAAAAAAGAATAAAAAACATAAGGCTTGGGAGTGATCAATCTTCTGGGGATTCTTCATCAATTTTTTCAACCTGCTCTTGACCTAGAGGAGCTATACTACTTGATGCAACATTCTTAGATTTTTCTTGTCTTTCCTTATCCTATTTTCCCTAGATTGAACAACCTCATTGTAGGCGGTACAGGCCTTCTTCTAGGTCTCTTCATCAGTGTCTATATTTTCTTTGAAAGCAGTGTACAAGTACTCCAATTCCTCTATTTTGTCATAAGATAGATGCTTAGACTTGAAGTATAGCTCATTAATACTGGAGTTCATTTGGGTGATATCTTGGGCCATGCTAAAAATACAATATTCTTCTACCAGATCCTCCCATCTGTCAATTTTTGATGCTTTATCAAAGAAATTATGTCAAGTAGCTTTTATCTCGTATTTTGCTAAAAGTTTAGAATTTGCATCCCAAAAGTTGGAAATACCACAGTCTTTAGCCATTTTAGTGTGCTTTGAAATTGATTTTTCTTCTGACCTTAACTCTTGTATAATTTTCACTATTGCCATTACCAACTTATGCTACTTGAAGAAGTTCCTAGCAACTACTTTGGCTTGGGACCAGTTCTCATATTGAGCTCTGTAGCCAGCTATTGCTTGTGCACTGTTTGCCAGGACTTGGATTTTGTTGGCTGTAGATACCCTTGGATTCAAGAGCTTAATTGAGGCTTCAATTTTTTTTTCCACCTGACTTAGTGTACTGTTAACTTTGGAAAGGTAATCCAGAGTAGGTCTAGCTTTTAGGACCAATTTGTTTATTCTTGCCAAATTTTCTTTTCAGACTGCTATAACCTTTTTCTTGGAGAGCCCTTGAGTCTTTTCATGGACTATTAGAAATTGTTTCTTCAGATATTCTGTTTGCTACTGCAGTATTTGGACCTATTCCACTACCTTTGCTGATTTTTATTTGAAAGGGGCTGCTTCATCAAACTTTTGTTTTCATTGCTTGGCTTCATTTTTTAGAGCCCTTTCAGTGATTTTTAGTTGATTGAAAGCTTTTTATAACCGTTGTCAGGCCCGTTCTTCTTTGAGGAATTTTTCTTTATAATGGTTTGTGTTCAGATAAATTGTTCCCATGTGAGTTTGGGCTTTGTTCCACTCATCGTCCATAGGTAGCTGAGTAATGCCTTCTATAATTATTTTAGCTTGGTAGTCATCTAGAGTCATCTATTTCTCTAGCTTCTGTACCAGGGGAGTCATCTTCATGGTATACTATTGCATACTCATTGGGTCTAATATAGTTCCTTCTTGCACTTAGGCCATATCAGTAGCACTTGGAGAACTTCGTGACTTTATCCATCTTGCGGCATTCATTGTGGCGCTCTTATTTTTTTGGAATTTGGCTACAGTGGGATTATTGGTAGAGGATGAGCTTTGCAGGGATTGAAGACTCAACAGGTTGGTGGATAATGGAAATAGAATGGGTGGTAGGGAATATTCCATGCCTGTTTGAGAGGGAGACCCGGTTGGGGTGTGATGGGGTGAAACCTGTGGGGATCTAGGAGGTGATGATGGTTTCAAAACCTCTTTTTATTTTGAATGGGAAAGGGAAGCTTTGTGGGAATGAGAGGTAGAAGAGGGAGTATCAAGATTAATTGGGGAATTTACACGTTCCTATTGTATATTGGACCTTCCATTTCCTATGATTTTTTTGTGTATGCTTCTGATATATGTTTCAAACATAAAATATCTGCTCCATCAGTTATTAGTGGTGGAGTTTTTTCCCAATTCAGGGGCTCTCTTTGGGGAGTCTTCTCTAATTTTTCAACCACTTGTTCTTCCTCTTGTGCTTCTTTAGTCACTTGTTCTTCCTCTTGTGCTTATTTTACCACTCGTTCTTCTTCTTGTGCTTATTTTTCCACTTGTACTTCTTCCTATGGGTATTCAAATATCTCCTCAGATATTTCTCCTGTTCCCTCTTCTCCTTCAGATTCTTCTTCTCCTTCATATTATTTGAAAGAAGATTCCTATATATTTCTCTTTTTTTGGCCTTCTCTTTATTCTGGTTCTACTTTCCTCTTCTTCAACTCCAATGAATTCTTATCAAGTTCATGGGGAGCACTATTTTCAGACTCTATGTCTGATCCTAACCATGGAAGTCAAATTTGATGCCTCTTTTTGGGGACTTCAATCTGTTCGATCGTGACTTCCTTCCCCTTTCCCTTTTCAGCATCTTTTTCAGACAATTTTAGGGAAATGCCACCTATTCCAAGTGGGATTTTATCAAACAAATTTGCAGCCCAATTTTGATGGTGCTCATCATACTTGGTACAAAATTTGTTATCCATTTTGAGCCCATACCTTGTGAAAGTATCAATATGGCACCGCATCTACCACCAGGTTGAGATTTTGGCCTTATCCTAATCATCTCCCTTTTTCTTCATTTTATTAAATTCCTTGGTGTTGATTCTATGGGTTGGGTGATAATATGGGCTATAATCCATTAGATGTTCATAGAAATCATGCCATGGAACTAGTGTCTGCATTCCCTCAACATACCATTCAAGAGGTTGATCCTCGCTATTATTTTGAACTCGCTCAATGTCTCTATTAGAGGCATGAAATTTTTGGAAAGGACTCTTATTTAGAGCAGCTTTCCTTTTTGCAAATACATCATTAGGATCATATTCCTACCTCTATGGAAGCTCTATCAACTTCATTTTTCTCAATATTTGAGAAATTTTAGATGATCTCCCTTCTTTGAAATAGTTACCCCTTAAAACTAGAAGGGCATGAGGCAAGTATGAGTCTTCTAGGTGCCTATACCGAATGTATAGTTGATCAATTCCTACTGCCTTACATACTCCAAGGCAAAGAGTTGTTTATTGACGTAGTAAGGCAATATGAAAGTCTTCTATGTGAATCCGTAGAGCCTTATTATCATGCCTTGGGTTAGGACGAACTAGTCTCCTTCTTCTGAGTGAGGATGTCTTAGTATATCTTTCATTTTTTGGGAAATTCTCGATATATGCCCTAACACAATCCATAGATCTGATCCCAAGAAATATATATTGAATTGATAATATGAACTCTTGCTTGAGAGAAGCAGATTCCACCCACATACACATGGATCTTCTCCTCTTGCATTCTTTTGAGTAATATAAATTGACTTTAAATTTTTTGATTGAAAAAATAAGAAGAGCCAAACCAAATAGGAGGAGTACCTAAAAGCATCTGGGGCTTCTGTGTGCAATTTTAACAGTCTCGTATATAGCTACTGATCTAAATAGGATGGCCAGTCGAAGAAGATAGGAGCTTTGTTTGGATCCATGCGAGCTTTATCATAAAACTTATAAATTGAAACACATTGTGCGACTACAATTTTCCACCCATGAACCTGAGAGTCATCTTCCAACCCTACTACCATAGCCAACATAGAAAATATTTGCTTATTTTTGAACTTGGACAAGGGAATGGGAGATTGGGAAATGGAACCTTTAGGGAGTTTGCTTTCAAGATTCTACTAGAAGAAAACACTTATGTTTGGGGTATTGATATAATTCTTTGTAGAGGCAAACTGAATGGGAGGGACTGGAGTTTTACATCCTTGGGAAAAACTACTTTGATTGTGTCAGGGTCTATTGTAAAAATTATTTCTCCTTTGTAGTTTTTTACACTCCTACTCTTGACATCATACAATTTTTCCATTGCACTAATCAATTATGGATAGAGGTGGAGCTAAGGGTATACATACTAGTAGAGCATAGAGTAGTATGGGAAATTTTTTAGGTTTGAAGGAGAAGAATTTGCAGCCACCCTGGTAGCTATGTCTTTGCGGATTTGCCCTAGATCCCTCCATGTCATATTTGTCTATAATATGGCAGTCAGGATTGACGAAGCTGTTCACTTTTACACTTGAAATTATTTTCCTTTTTGATGGTGCATATGAGGAACCTGAAGTGGGGGAGGTAGCCATGGTGGTACCATTTCTTATAACTTGAGTACTTAGAACACAGATATGTCAACTAAAAATTGCAAAGTTTTATAAGAGGCTATTAGAATATAGATAGTATGAAATAGAAGATGAAAAGAGGGAAGGTGAAAAATTTGCCCAATATAAATTACTATGCATGCTCATGCCAAAGTATATGCAATTAAAACACCCATGTGATGTGGAGTAACTATGATTGGTAGGACGCATCCCAATGCATATTTCAAACGTTGGCAGGAATTTTGTCTAGTGTGCTAGCTTTTAAGGATATCAAATACCTCGAGTTGTTGTTTGTGATATTGACTAATATAAAACTTCCACCATTGTACTGGGCCAATAATGCAATGTCATATTTATATACAATCAGAAATTATGATTTTATTTTGATAGTGGTGCTTTTGTACTCCCTAGACGCCAACTTTCTTTATCAACACTTATGACTACTCTGACATGATTCACAGTTGTACAAAGTGTCAGGTCTGATGTGGTGTTCTTTTGCCCAATGTGCTAGGTCTGACGTGACATCTTAATCTGTTAGAACATGCATGAGCCTTCTATCTCATAAGTTGTGAAATCATGATAATTTGCCTTGGAGATGTGCCTTTTGTCCCAAAAGTTGTGAAATTGCAACAATTTGTCTTGGACATGAGCTTTCTATCCCAAAAGTCATGAAATCATGACAATTTGTCTGAAAGTGGACCATTAGTGCTTGAAATTCATGCTCTCATGACAATCTACCTTAGAGCATTATTTTTGTAACAAAAAGTCATGTCGTCATGATAAAAAAATGGGAAAACCTATGAAAGCAACATATTTACAAGATTATGTACATACATGAAAAAAAAAATGTATACAAGGATAGGTCGGAACCCATTACTTGTAGTATAACTTTAGGTGAAAACCATTAACAGTAATGGGTAGCGTCTGGTCCTACTCCTACTCATTTTTCAGTTGGAAAGAATTGTGCAACTTTTCTTCAATGATTTCGAAGGGGCCATCCCATAAAGTATCAAAATTATCATGATTTCCTGGTTTTGACCTCTTTTCATTCCACTTCAAGACTAGATCTCCTAACTTGAATTTCCTTAGAGTCATTTTCTTGTCAAACCATCCCTTCATTGCAATTGCATATTTTTGATAGTGACCATAGGCTTGTTCTTCTATTCTTCCAACTATAAGAGTTGGATCAACCTATTTTCCATTGGTTATGCTTCCTTAGTACCAGTTAGACCTAACAAATTCAAATTTGGTATTTCTATGTGTATTGGGAGCACAGCCTCTTTACCATAAACCAAAGAATAATGGGATGTGTTGATAGATTTTTTGATTGTGATCCTATCAGCCCAAAGCACCTGATTTACCAAGGTATGCCAACTCCTCTTATTATCTTTGAGTGTTCTTTTGAAAATCCTGAGCAGATTCTTATTCGTGGATTAATCTAACCCATTACCTTGAGGATAGTAGTTTGACGATGTTTTTAAGTATATCCCATATTTACTGGAAAAGTCAACTACCTTGGCTCCCACAAAGTGTCAACCATTATCTGTGACTAGGGCATCTAGAATGTCGAACCTTGTGATCAAGATTTCTACAAATTCAATTACCACTTCTTGGTCATTCTTTTTTGTGGGTATTGCTTCAGACCACTTTGTGAAATAGTCAATGGCTATAAGAATGTATTTATGGCCTGCTGATGAATTTATCTCTATGATGCCTATGAAATCTAAGCCCCATTGCTAGAATGGTTCTTCAACATGAATGTTTTTTAGGGGTAATGGTTCATTCATATTCCTTCCTACATATCTCTAACATTCTTCATAGTACCTTGTGATTTTGAAGGCATCTACGAAAATTGTTGGCCAAGATTATTTTTAGTGTGGTGGTTCTTCCAGAGTAATCTCCTCCAATTTTTCTAGAGCTCAATATGGGGGCAATCTGTTGTTCCAGTTTTCATCATTAAATTCTAGAATACATTTAGAGCATAGTGGTGCACTCTATTTTTGTAATTTCATTACTCTTCTTTGTCATATTGTATTATGTTTGTTTTTCTCCAAAGGTCAATCTTCACTTTAAATTATCAAAGGTCATCTAAAAGGACCTAGGAGGCTTAACTACTACACCTCCAAGCACTAATGTACAGTGGCCTAAGCAAGACCCCTAACGCTAATCACATTTTTTAAGTGTTTTTTAAGTTATCCTGTAGGAATAGGAATTATTGATAGCATTGGATAAAAGGATAAAAGAAAGGATCAACCATCGAATAAGCTAAGTGTTCCAATTAGTCTTTAGGTTGTTTGTTGAGTGCTTTATATTTCTATTGTAAACCCTAGATCTTATTTTATAGAAGTATATTTAATTAATTTCTAGGTATTTGAAAGATAAATATAATATAGTGCGCACTTAAGGTTTAATTATGTTTGTACATCTCTTATTGAGCCCTTGCTTAATAATTGTTTATTTAAAACCCTAGGTTATAAAGCATTCAAAGAAAGAATCATTCTAGGGTTAACACTTGTATTCTTGCATTTCTGTATTTCTACATTATCCTTTATATTTTATAGCATAAATCTAGAAAGGCTAAATCTAAGTGTTTGTCATGAAATGAATAAATAAAAAATTCTTGAAAACTAGAGGACTTGGAGTGAGTCCTTAAACTATTCTTGGTGAATCCTTCCCCTCATTTAGCACCGAGTGTAGAGAACAACATAACCCCATGGTTCACCCCAAAGGCTTCTCTCTTGCAGATTAAAATTTTGGGAATTATACATGGTAGGGCAATTTTCCCCCTCTACAGGCTCTTTTCTGAATGACCAAATTTATCCTAAGTTGGTTCTACCTCAATTTAGTTGAGTCCTAGTATTCATTAGTTTTCCTTTAACCTAGTGGAAAAACCCTAGCCTATATATCAAGGTGATCAAATTTTAGTCCCTTCAATTTCTACTCAATAAGACCTTTAAAATAGAGTCCAAGTCTGCACTACCTTCAAAGTGGATAGACTCTAAATTAACTTTATCAAAAGTGGATAAAGTTAATTAATAATGGTGGCTAATAAATAACTCTATCAAACTAGACAGATTATAGTGGTAGCTTTGATACCACTGTTAGTGTTTAGAAGTCTTACTACCACAAAATATCATAGGTCCCAATATAAAATAGCCATAATATTAAATATTCAAATAATAATAATACGATGAGTAGAATGAGAAAATTAATATGTATATCAAGGCTTATATAATAAATCAAATAACATTCATTTATATACTAAAATATGAATGTAAATAGCCTATGTCATTCATGAACTATGCATGAAGAAAACTTATAATATTAATTGCTCAAAAAATTGTATACAAGCTTTATTCATTTTCTTCCTCTTACAATCAGATAATAAAATTATTCTTGGATTAGTCTTGGATTGTTTTCTCATGGATTATTATCTCCATAATATAGCCATAGTAATGTGACTCTTCTAGTACTTGACTATTATTCTCCATATGTCAAGTTTCATGACTCTTGGCTTATCATCTTGCCACTTGCATACTAGAAGGATACTTGACACTTGCACACATGAATCTTACACTTCTACTTGCACTCCTAGTCTAGGACACTTGTGCATCCTCATATTACTTATTTGCACTATTACATACAATACACTTGTGCACATTCTCACTTACATGATACTTGTCCATTTCATGTACATTGACACAAACATAAAAGAGGGAATATAAATCACACTCTAAACTATAGACTCGACCCTAATCTAATATTTATATTGTACCATGAAGGTACCATTGGTTTACATTAGCATATACCAAATAATATAATATACCTCAACAAATATTTTAGTTTTATGACATTCTAATATGCCTAGTAGTACGTTGAAGTTTTTATTATAATAAAGAGTGCATTCACAGTAGTACCTAACACTCCTAAAACAAAAAGCAGTGATCTCCTTTCTACACTTGCTTGATTTTTCAAATTTGGTCAAACATCCTCCCTAAAATTAACTAGAAGGACCATGGTTATCAATTTGGAAAAAAATATGGTAGAATTGACCAACATAGTTAGTCCATTAGTGGACAAGATAAATAATATTCATGTCCAACCAAATGATAAAATCAATGCCCATCCTCATACCAAATGTGAAGTTAAAACTTATCATGGCTCTAGGGATCCCAAAGTCCTTAATAGTTTAATCCTCACCATGGAAACGTGGTTCAATATTAGTCAAATACCCAAATAGGACAAGGTTCCTTTTTCCAAATTAAAGCTTTCTAGAGTAGCCAAAATCTTGGTTTTTGGGTGATAAAAAGCACAAAATCCTATCACCACATGGGATGAATTAGTTTTTGCCTTAAATGCCATCTTTATGCCTCTAACTATGATTCTTTATTAAATAAATTCACTTTAGACAAGAAAGCCATATGTCTATGTTGTATTATATTTACCAATTTAACAGGTTGCACATCCTCCATATATCAGATCTAGAATTTGTTTTGGTAATTAAAGTACCTTTCCTTTGCAACACTAGATGTAGCTTTCAATTAAGCATACTTGGAAAAGGAGAAGCTTGAGAAAAAATTAAGGGGATCTTGATATTCTAGTTCACCAAGAGTTTTAAGATCATCAAGTCAATTGTAACAAGCATCAAAGATGATAAAATATACTTCTTTATATCCTTATTATTTACCCTCTTCTTTGCCTCCTTCTTCATTCTCATCTCAAAATACTTCTCCTTTATTTGATATTAATAATTTTTTTATTCATTGTAAGAGTAAGGGTCATGAAAAGTCTAACCACTTTTAGCTAAAGAAGAATTTAATGGTACAATCTCCCAATAACAAGGAACAAAAGAATATTCTAATCAACGCTTATGGAGAAGATATGTTATATTATGAGTTAAAAGGTAAAATAAACAACATCATCTTACTCAATCATAATTCTTCTATAAGGGAATGTGACTCTTTATTCATCACACATGTTCATCTTACTCATGAATTTTCTATAGATTGTATCATCGATAATGGCTCACAAAAAAAAAACTTAATTGTGAATTTCATTGTCAAAAATTTGTAGCTATAAATATACCCACATCCTCATACCTACTCACTCAAATGTAAGGATGGTAATATCACCTCAAAATTCACAAACACTTGAAGTGTATCCTTTACTTTTCACCCAAAATTTATAAATATTGTCACCTACAATGTGATCCCCATGGATTTTTGTAGATTTTTTCTTGGAAAACTCTATCAATAATGCTTAGTATGATGCATACAATAACACATACACTTCATATCATGAGCATAAAACCTTCCTCATATGTTACATCAATAACACCTCACAACTAGTCCATACCAATTTCCATCAGGCACAAAATATTGCATTAGTTTTTGGTAGACCACAATGTAGGGACAGATATGTAAAAGTCCTCCTATTCACTTGGTATATTGTAACTCTTTAAGTAAACATCAATAGAACATTTGTAATCACTCTTGTTCTTGTTATTGCTCCTACTCTTGCTCTTACTCTTATTATTGCTCCAAGTTCAAATTTTGAACACATTTTCAACATCCTACTTCCACCTTATAGGATTTTAAAATCCAAGAAGCATATGCTCTATTTTATGGTGGTAATTTGTTAAGCCACCCACACTATCTCCTTTATAGCACTTTTTATCTATCCAAATTCTTTAGCAAAATACTCCTCCATAACAACCACCATTCATGAACAGTTGTCATGTTCAGCTTAGAGGCAACAATTGGCTTTACTTGGGAACCCATCATCATGAAGATTTACCAGAATAACATGGGGTCTTTCAGTTCCACATTCAACATGATGAATCTCTCACTAAATCTCTCATGATTTTCCTCCTCTTTTATACTTATTGGGGTCCAATGATTTTGTTGTTGGGAGGAATTATGAGGAAAAAATATATAGTATATGAAATGTAATATTAAATAATACTATTGAATGGTCGATTAGCACATAAACAAAAGTCATCTTCTAGATACCTCCTACACCCCTTTTGGAATTAACATTAAATATGTTATTTTATTAACCATGGTATTGGATGATGTTTTTTTACCTATAAGTTGTTTTGTAATAGGTGTTTTATGCCTATAAATATCTATATTGTTTAATGAAAATACAATCTAGTTCCAAATAATTTGTATCCTTATCATTTAAACAATCGATAAGAGATATATTTAACCTTACATTATGATTTATTATTTTGTTGTCTTAAAAATACAATAAATTTTAGGATTGTCAACCACTAAAATTGAATATAATAGAGCTAAGTGTTATATCACAAGTAGTATATAATTGTTTAAGGATATTGGACTCCTATTAAAATAACCACACACTATCACTTAATATGAGAATATAAACACTATAAAAATATTGAAGTATAGTATGTCTATAACAATATAAGATACACAAAGCTTCATAACCACTACATGTAAGATAAATAACAAAGTAATCTCATTCTCATCTATTATAAGACTAAAAAATATATGATAAATATAGAATTATTTATCAAAATAACTATATTTAAATTTTACTTTTGTTATTGTTTCCATATTTGGTTTTACCTAGTGGGGATGATTGCACTTCATAGGGAACAACATAGTAGGGCTATGGCCAGCAAGATAATGGATTTCAGCTCAATCAAGGACATCTGGAAGATTTTACAAGGCTAGCTCCTTGTTATGATGTGATCTTCAAGGTGCACTTGGACTCAACAAAGGGAAAAGGGGTGCAAGAGATAAAATAAAAAAAACTTAACAAAGGAAAATGGGTGGTGATGCACCAAGAGATATGCTAATATTTTCTATAAAAATAAAGCTAAATGATATGTGCCATTAGTGAGAACTTCCTCTCATCGACACAGTGAAGCACATATGATAATTACCAATTATAGACATGCATAAATAGTTGATCCCTTATGAGAGCCAATGATAGATAACTGGTCCAAAAATAGACATAGGCCCTTCATGCATACATACATTTAATTAAATAAAAAATATTTAAAGAGTCACAAACACATACATACTCATAGAAATGGGTCAACAGAAGGCCACAAATGGCTATACCAAAAAATAGACATTGGATTCCATATATATAAGAAAATATTTATAGATATTATGCTTGTAGACACCTAAAATAAGCATATATATCTAATACTAATTAATTAATTAAAAATTAATTAGTATACATTAGCCCACCTAGGCTATCCTAACCATTTTCACCCCCTAAAACACCCTCCTATGTCTAGCCTATGGATATCATGAGATCATTCCCCTTTCCTATCCTATGTGCACACCTCACCCTTATCCCATCTCCACTTCACTTTCCACATCTCTTAGTCACACCTCCACTCTCACCTCTCCTTGGTGATAATTCCAATGCGTGCACACCCTTGGTGATAATTCCAATGTGTGCACATCCATTGATAATTTTAATATGTATGCACATCCGGTGATAATTCCAATGCAAAGCTCCACTTTGATAATTCCAAAGAGGAAACTCCAAATCACACCACTTAACTAGACAAGTCATCCCCCTCACCAATTCACCAAAAATTCTATAAATGAATCATCAATTTCCCTCATTTAGAGGGAGCTTCTAAATAAATCAAAGTGAATCACTACTAAAATTTTATTGATCCCCTCCCGTGTTTTCTCTAGATAAAAGTATGCATGCTTACATTTCATTTTGTATTTTTTTCTTAGTTTGTTCTATGTATTAGCAGGTGCTACTAATTCATTTCCTCGTTTGCATGTGTGTATCCATTGGAAGACTCTACGCAACCAACTACAATCACTAAAAACCCACCAATACTTGATTGTGATCAAAAAGAACATCATGAAGGTATCCTAGAGTTTATTGTGCAATCTTGTCAAGAAAAGAGCCCTCCACTTTGGAGGCTCCATTGTAAAGCTCCGAGAGGGTTCTTTGAAAACAATTTCAATAATATAATATCTTTATTTCTTTGTTTTATGGATGCATGTGTTTTTCTTGTTTATAAAATAGCAATCACGATGGGACCCCCATAAATTTGATGATTTAGCTATTTTTTTAGCCTATTAGTTTTTTTAAGAAAATTAATTCATTGTTTTCTATGTTTGTAGTGTTGTGCAAAAACCAACCTCGATGATAGAAAAACTACCCCCAACAAACTTCCAAACTGCTAAAAAGGTACTCTTATTTTCTTGTTTTACATTCCCTCAATTTTTTGTATCCTTTTGATTTTTTTAGCGTTTAACTCTTTTTAAATTTTTGCAAGTAAAAAAAAATATTCTTTATTATTTTATTGTATTTTTTTATTTAAAAAATTATTATTATTTTCTTAGCTTTTATTTTTCATTAATGAAAAAATATTTTTTTTTTTCCTAGATTTTATTATTCATTAATTAAAAAAAGGGCCCATCTGCAACCCCTACGACCCTCCCTATCTCCTGTGGGTTGTGCATTACCACATGATGGCACCCCCTTCCTTGGCCCCTCGTGAACCTTCCCCATAGCCTTCCCTTCCCTAGCCACTTGTGGCCCTCCTCGCTCCCCAAAACCCCTCTCTCCTTAGCCACATGCCCCTATGTAGGCCACCCTTTTTACTCCCTGTACTCCTTTTCATCCCACAACCACACCATCACATGGCTACCTACGCCCCATCATGGACCCCTTGCATGACCTCCCTGCCACCTTATAGGCATGCCACCACATGACTACCTATGCCTAGCTCCTGCCACGCACCACCTGCACTACCCTACATCCACCCAAACCAGATGCATACTCCGTACACAACCTCTCTTCTACCTCATAGTGGTGCCACTACATGACTGCCTATGCCTTTCTCCCACTATGTGCCATCCGTATTGCCCTCCATCCTTCCTAATTGTGGCTCTCCTGCTACCATGCACCCCCATAATCACTACCAAAAACCATCAACCTCCACCCAACCCCATCACAATTATAAGGTGGCTCCTCAATACCAACAACCACCTCTTCAATATCAGCAACCTCAACCTCCCAATCATCAACCCACTCGCATGCAATATCAGCTCCTACCCAATCAATATCAACCACCCCTTTCATATTTTAGGATCCCATCCTAACATTATTTTTGTAATTCTCAATTGCTTATGTAATGATCCATTTCCAATGTGGGAACCCATTTATATTATTATTTTTTAATACTTTTATAATGATATGTGGAAATTAAGGCACCTAGACAAGTGGTTTCCTTTTATGTAACTATTATCAAGAATGTAATCAATGTTTGGCAGAAGATTCTAGCTCGAGTGGCATTTTGCATGTAAGCCAACTCTTAAGCATAGGGTTAAGATTTCATGAAGTCCTTTAAAAGATATAAATCCATGTATGAATGTATATTTTTACAAATTAGTGAAATATTGAAGGAGATTTCCCCCTCAAAGAGGCCCGCAATTCAGAGTTATTTTGTGAGATTGTTTAAATTTTGCAATTACTTTTTTGCATAGTGTGTTATGTTATTTGATGAATTTTCTATTATTTTTAGTATTTGTGTGAGTGAGGTTTATTTTAATAGTAGGTTCCTAAAAATTAGTATCAGAGCACATTTTAGGTCCAATTTCTGCTGTGACTATGACAATTCTTACCCGTTCACTTCAACTGTTAGGTATAATTTTTTTGTGTTTTCTATTTTCTATTTGTCCTTTATAAAAAACAAAAAATATAGAAAAACATAAAAAAATAATAGTCTATTTTTAGTTGAGTAGGTTATAAACCCTATGTTAGGGGTCTTAAAATATCATAGAGGAGTTTTCATTATTGGCTAAGCTAGATAGCGCATAAAGTGTCTAGTGAAATGAGGGACGATCAGGCTTCAATACCTAGGCCTTAGAAAAAACCTGCACATAGAATTGAGATCCCATGTATCTTTGGGTATTTAAGGAGACCATATAGGCTTAAACAAAATTTTCTTCATTAGGAAGCTTTTTCAGCCTTGTAATATCCATAGTACATAGGATATAGAATCTCAAAATATTACCCTCTCATATTGTCAGAGAGATAGTGTGCTCAAGGGTATAAGTGGAATCCTCCTTGGGTAGTGTCCTGAAATATTGGTTTGAGCACTATTGTTCATAATTATGATATAACAGAGGGCCTATGGGTATTACATACTCCCTTGCCTAGTGTACCTTGGTTTTATTAAAAACTTCAACCTACAAAAGAAAAATTAAAAGCCTTCCTATTCTGCTAAACCTGTAATATTTCATGCAAAAGTGAGCATATGGAGGAGACTTACCTGAAGAACACAAGCTTATACTGATAGGGAGGGTGAAAAGTATAATACCACTTTTTACTTTTCTTTCCCAAATAATATTATAGCAATGTATAAATCACCACAATATAGACATTAATTTAACGTGGTTCACCCAATGTGGGCTACTCCACAAAGAAAATATTTCACTAAAAATTTCTCAACAAATCTCTTGGGAATCATTTTCCTAGTACAATATTTATAGATATCTATACAAAGAATACACCAATACCCTAATCAAGTTCATGGATCTCTATCCATAGGAGACACCAACCCCCTCAGCTTTCGTGGATCTCTATCCATAGGATAACTCCTTCTCCTCTTCTTTGGCATGTGATCCTCTAGAATACTATTGCCTCCACTGCACTGGCTTATGGATCTATCTCCATTGAATACCTCTATCCTATCTACCCTAGCTAATGGATCTCTATCCACTAGACACTACTATCTTCTACTCTATCACCTCCAAAGCTTACTCTCAGCTCTATCTCAAATCTGCACTAAAGATAGTCCTTTGGTCTAGCACAAATCTAGTCAATATCTGTCTTTTATCTACACTAAACATAGTTCTTCGATATAGCACAAATTTACTCAATATTTGTCTTTAATTTATACTAAACATAGTCTTTAGATCTAGCACAAATCTGCTCAATCTCTATCTCTAATTTGTACTAAACATAATCCTTTGGTCTAGCACAAATCTGCTCAATATTTGTCTCTAGTCTGGCACAAACCCATCCTCAAATCTATACCAAAATCTATCCTCAAATATGCACCAAAATCTATCATCAAATTTATCTTCAAGCCTTAACACAAATCTTGATCCAATCACAAATCAAATCTACTAGATCCCCCCCAAGCCTTAACACAAAACTTGAACAAATCAATCAATCAACTCTACTTTCAAGTCTTCTCAAAGACTTACCTCAAATATGTCCAACAAGTCCTCTCAATAACTTGTCCAATCTACTCTCAAGTCTTCTCTAAGACTTACCTCAAATCTGTCCAACAAGTCCTCTCAAGAACTTGTCCAACCTGCTCTCAAGTCTTCTCTAAGACTTACCTCAAATCTACATTGTAAGCTTCCACAAAATATTACTAAACTTAGTCCTTAACTCCACTCTAGGACTTACTCAAATCAGTCCACTAGCTTTCACAAAAGCTTTATACAACTCAACTCAATCTATCATAGAAAACCTCTTTAATGATACACACAATTTTCTTATAGAATCTTGTTTTAATCTCACATAAACATATAGAGAATGGTTAGAGACTCAATATGTTTCACTCTCACAATAATGCTCAATCACTTTCAATGTCTCTTGCTTTACCACATAAATATATAGAGAATGGTTAGAGACTCAATATTCTTCACACTCACAACAATGCTCAATTACTTCCAAACTCTCTTCAAATCAATTAAGAATAAAGAACAATTTGCTTTACAGAACTTGAACTATCACTCCAATACTTCCAATCAACCAAGATCAATCAACTCCAATCAACCAATCACTCAATGAAAGCTTATTCAACAATTCTTATCAAATAAACCTCACATAACAATGATACTCATGATCTTTCACAAACCTTAGTCAAGCATATGAAAGCTTACTTAGATATTTCCAAAAATGCTTATCAAACAATCTCACATAAAAATGATACTCATGATATTTCACAAACCCTAATCACTCATATAATCACTTTCTTAACAATGCTTATCAAAAAAACCTTTTCACTCCAACTTAGAATTCACAACATCCAATCCAACAATATCTTTACTTACAAGTAAGATGTGCCCATACCTTTTGTTTGAATAAGTTTTGACCTCAAAACTTGTCTTAATCACAATCACTCTCTTTGACAATCTCAATGGTTAGGTAGAAAAAACCTTCTCAGAAATTCATTCAAATATTCCCTTAAATATTTCATCATACAAAGCATTAATCTCAATTACACCTTATAAACTCCACACTTTAAAATATTAGCAAAAACCAAGTAATTCACTTCAACAATAATTTTTCATCAACCACCTTATTACTCCTCTTAATTATTTAACAACTTTATTTTAAAATAAAATATAATTCCTCTTAACACCTTATCACTCCTTCTAAAATACAATTTAATATTTAATTTAATCAAACCTTATATCTCCCTCTTTATTTCCTTGCCAACCACCTTTAACACCAAAGATAATGTCCTAGTGCACTTTTTGCAAATAGCCTTTATAATAATTAAAAAACAATGTGCATACCTTTTTCCTTTGCAAAATGTTCATGATAGGTTTTGAACTCCCCACCTATCCTCCACCAAGCACCTTAGCGCTTAGGCATTCACCATTTGGGCTACGTGCCCTCATGTGAACTAGAGGCACGTCGTGATGCCTTTAACCTTTTGCCTTCTATGATGTAAAAATAAAAACTTCCTCCTCTTCAGCAAAATGACATTCACACGATTCAAACCTTGACCTTGCATTCCTCGAACACCTTACTGTAGCCCCTGGCTGCCACCTATGTTATCAGTTGCTTTAGGATATCTTTTGTGCTCCACTCGTGCTTATTCTCTTTTATATACCCAACTAACTCTAAACACATGTGAATGCTCTTTTATGGCGCTCGAATTTTTTTGCATTAACTTCTATTCACAATGATAATTTTTGCCAAATGTTTTTGGCATATATATATTAATGCTCTTTTTCAACATTGGCATGACATTCAAATTTTTAAATTCGAATTATAATTTTTAAACTTAGGCCCTTTAAAACATTATTATTTAATTTTAAATTTTAATCTTAAGGTTAAATTATTTAAAATTAAATAATTAAACCCTTAATCACTCAATCTGCCATATGGGTTTTTTTAGGTGTCTTATAATGCAACAACTTCTTGCATTTATTTTTCATAAAACAACCATGTATTCTTAAATATTATAATATTAATCCTTCTTCTTTACATTTTTGGAAAATCCACCAGAGGATATTAATGAAACTCGAACATCAACCTTGTCAATCAAACCTCGGATATAAACACTTGGATGACAATAAACTTGAACCTCATCTTCCTTAACATCAATGAAAACAAAACTTGCTCATATTTCCAACATTCCCTATCTTGAAAAACAACATGCACCAAACAATCAGGGTAGAGTTTTTAAGTATCTATGATAGTCCAAAAAAATTCCAATAACATTTAGGATAGTGACGATAAGAGTCAGGTCAGTGGTAATAATGGTCATCTGTAACAGTTAGTAAGTACAGAGTAGTTAGAACTAGAAATAGAATATATAGTGTCATTAACCACTTAGTATAGAGAATCCCAGAGTCAATAATTGAACAATTATGGTGGCCATAGTATAGGTGACAAGACAATGTTAGGTGTGGGTAGTAGTTAGAATAGATAGGGTAGAGCCGGTTGATATAGTACCCAAATTTTGCATCAAACCTCTAGGAGAAAAATTGACCTCACTAGTAGACTCATCAAAATAACAGTAAAAAAAGTCTTGGGTGTCCAAAATTAGTGTTGATATATACAACTTATTTTGATAATATTTTCAAGATGGTTAATTTTATATATAACACCCAAGCACTTTTTTAGACTCCTTACTAAAAATAATAACTCGTACAGTCACACTTCTATTTTTAATAATTTAGTGAAAGAGTTTCAAGACTTCCCAAAATGGCTAGTGGTACTCGTGGACATAAAAAAGAGGTAGACCAAGCCACCACAATATTTGAATCCATAAAGAGCACCCTTGATAGCCTTACCCAAGCAAATCATGTCATAAGGGAAGAACTTCAAGGATTTAGAGGTGAATACCTTCACTCCAAAGACCGCTTGGAAGAACAACTAGCAAAAGTTGAGTCCAAATTGTAAGGTGGTCCAAAAGAGTTTGAGTACTATACTAAACAATCAGGTCAAGGGAAAGGAAAGCAAGTGGGTGAATCTTTCCATCACTGTGACCATGATCCTACCTTTAAGATGCCTAAGTTGGACTTTCCTAAGTTCAATGGGAAGGATGTAGATGGATGGTTATGTCATGTGGATCAATTTTTTAAACTCCATAATATCCCTAGATATTATCAAGTCTATATGGCTTCCTTCAACTTGGAATCTAAAACTTTATAGTGGTACCAATGGTTGCAATACACCACTTATAATCCTTCTTGGAAAGAATTTGAGTCCCAACTACTCACTCAATTTGGCCCTAGTGAGTATGATGACTTTACAAGAGCATTGACCAAGTTGAAATAAACTTCTTCAGTTTAGGATTACCAAACTCAATTTGAGAAATTGGCCAACAAAACTAGAGGGTTGAATGAAGGGTTTTTATGAGTTGTTTCATTAGTGGCTTGAAGGATGATCTCTAGGCTAAGGTTAAGATGTTTAAACCACAAACAATGATGCAAGCCATAAGCCTATCATGGTTGGTTGAATAAAAAATTTTAGCTCAAAGGATGACACCTAAATTTCAACCAACCAAACCCTCTTTTCCTTCCAATTTCACAAGTCATTAGGAATATAAATCTATCCCCTCAAAATGCTTGACCACCAAGGAAATGGATGCTCGATGAGCCCAAGGATTGTGTTATAATTGTGATGAAAAATATGTTAGGGAGCATAGGTGTGCCCAAAAGAAGTTGTTCCTAATAGATGTAGAGAAACCTGTAAGTAGTGACCACAGTGATGATGAAGTATACACAACCAAAGAACACCCTCCAAATGAAGAGGAAATACAAGAAGAACCTCAGGCAAAAATTTTGGTCCATGCTATTGTAGGGATTACTATGCCACAAGCCATGAAAGTTATGGGCTTCTTAAAATACCAACACCTTACAATTCTTATTGATTCAGGTAGCACACACAACTTTGTTGATCCTAAAATTGCCAAGAAGACCAATTGTTACATACACACATGCAATTCCTTTGAGGTTATGGTGGTAAATTAAGGGACCGTACCTTATAAAGGTAAATGTGATAATATCAAATTATAAATTGAGGATTATCAGCTTAAACAAGATATGTTTATCCTTCAATTAGGGGGATGTGATTTTGTGTTAGGTGCTCAGTGGTTGGGAACCTTAGGCACCATATCATGGAATTTTGTAGAATTATAGATGTAGTTTTCATAGAATGGACAATCATAAACTCTTCATGGTTGCAAAGCAGGGTTTCCTCAAATTATCACTTCAAGTTGTATGGAAAAGTTTTTAAAAAAATCATCTTGTGGGATCATTGCATAACTATTTGCAATCCAACCGTATACTACAATAGTGGATCAAATTTTAGAAGATTTGCAACTTGAGTTGTCAAAGCACAATGTAGTTTTTGTCGAACTAACTGATTTTTCATCACATCGCTCACATGATCATGCCATTCTATTGGTCCTTAGTAGTATACCACCTAAAATTAGACCATACTGATATCCTCATACCCTTAAGTTATAGATAGAGAAGCTAGTGAAAGAATTTTTAAAAGTTGGATTCATTCACTCTAGTAACAACCCATGCTCTTCATCTATCTTATTAGTAAGAAAGAAATATGGTTCATGGTGATTATGTATTTATTTTTGTGAGCTCAATAAGCTCACCATTAAGGATCATTTTCCTATTCTAGTAGTGTATGAATTATTGGACAAGCTGCATGAGACTATATTTTTCTAAATTAGATCTTCACTTTGGGTACAATTATATTTGACTCAAGGAAGAAGATATTCCCAAAATCACATTTCGTACTCATGAGGACCATTATGAGTTCTTGGTAATATCATTTGGCTTGACCAATGCACCTTCCACTTTTTAAAGTCTCATGAACAATATTTTTTATCTATTTCTTCATAAATTTATTTTGGTTTTCTTTGATGACATTTTGGTTTATAGTCGCTCTTGGGAAGAGCACCTCATCCATGTGGATAAAATCGTACAACTATTATAACAACATAAACTTTATGCTAAGCGGTCTAAGTGATATTTTGTGTTGATGGAAGTGAAATATTTGGAATACATTTTCACCAAAGATGGCATTAAATTTTATCCTAGAAAGATTTAGGTGGTTCAAGAGTGACCAAAACCTCACACTCTCAAAGGCCTTCGTAGATTTTTTGGGCTTACTAGCTATTACCGTAAATTTATCCGCAATTATGGAAAATTTATTGATCTCTTAACATCCATGATAAAAAATGATACTTTTACTTGGATGGATCCAACTGAAGGGGATTTTCTAGATTTGAAGCATGTTATGACAACAAATCCAGTCTTAGCAATGCCTAATTTTTCTAAGCCTTTTTTAATAGATGGTGATGCTTTCTACAATGGTATTGGTGTGGTGTTTATGTAGGAAGAACAACCCTTGGCTTTCACTAGTAAGGTACTTGCTAGTCACAATCTAGGCAAATCCACTTATACCAAGGAAATACTTACCATTTTGCATGCAGTCACTCATTGGTAACCTTATGTTGGTTTTGGAGCCTAATTAATTCATAGGCCTTGTTTTCAGTTGTACATGGATCCACCCCACAAAGGATAGGTGTAGGGGGCAACTCCCCCCTACTACTATCTTCTAGAGGGGTCTAGGGGGGCGATGCCCCAAAGCCAAAAATAGATGTTTTTTCTCTTAGTAAATTTGAACCATTTATTATTAGGCCACAGATCATATGGTGGACTTTACGTAGGCTTTTTTACCCTAAAATTGTAACATGTTTTTTATAATAGGACGATGTATGGTGGTTGAATGTATGGTAATGTGCGATGTGCATAATTGCAATTGACAGTGATAGAGCGAAGAGGAAGTTATAGTGGATCCGTTGTAGGTTGTATCCCTTCAATTTTTCTATATGGAATAGAAAGGTATGGTTATTTTCTTCGTGCATGTAGCCCATATTGGGTGAACCACGTAAAATTGTATCTCATGTATTGCTTTATTCTCTTGCATTTTTATTTTTGCATTGAATTATTTCTCATGTTTTATTATTTAATCCTAACAACCGATACCAGAGCCTAGGGTTTGAAAAATACACTTGAAAGGAGAGTTTCCTAAATTGAGTGGGAGCAATGGTAGAAGAAGGTAGGTTTAGGATTGAGAAGTTTAACAACCAAAATTACTAGCTATGGAAGATGCAAATGGAGGACTACCTATATTAGAAGGATCTTTACCTACCATTAGGTGAAATAACAAAGAAGCCAATGAAGCTATCAGATGAAGAATGGAAATTTCTTGATAGAAATACATTAGGAATAATATGGCTATGCTTGGAAACTTCGGTGGCCTTCAATATTTCAAATAAAAATGCAATGGAGGGTTTAATGAATGCGTTGGTTAAATTGTATGAAAAAACCTCAGTTTTGAACAAGGTATTTCTCATAAAGCATTTATTTAATATGTAGATGTTAGAAGGTGGGTATGTTATTGATAATTTAAATGAGTTTAACATGATTACCAATCAATTAAGTTTTGTAGGAGTAAAATTTGATGATTAGGTTAGGGATCTTTTGATATTATGCTCATTGTCAAAAATTTGGAATGACTTGGTAATGGATGTGAGTAGATATATATCTGGTTCAAATACTTTAAATTTTGATGATGTTATTGGTGTTATCCTTAGCGATTAAATGCAATATAAAAGCATAGGTGAGACATCAAGTAATAATTTTACTATGGATAATAGGGGGAGATAAAGGGAGAGGAAAAATCCTAGGGAATCATGGAAAGTCGAAGAAAGGTAGATCCAAATCCAAAGGAAAGCAACTAGAATTTTGGAATTATGGGAATAAAGGACACCTAAAAATATACTATTGGAATTGAAAATAAAAAAGAGAAGATAAAAAATAGGATAATAATTAGGAAGCAAATGTAGCAGGTGATGTGTTGTAATATGCTTTAATCCTTTCATTAGATAATATTAATGATTGATGGGTGCTAGACTCAGGGGCTTCATATCATGGCACACCCCATATTTGTGGTATCATAGGCTTGGTCACATGAGTGATAAGGAGATGAAAATTCTCCACTCAAGGAATTTGTTGCCAAGTTTGAAGCAAGTTAATTTGGACTTTTGTGAGCACTGTATTTACACAAAATAGAAAATATTCAGAATTATAAAATTTGGGAAGGAAAAGAAGAGTGAAAATTTAGAGCTTGTGCATACAGACTTATGGGGACTAACTCAGGTATCATCTCTTGGTGGCTATCAATATTATGTTACTTTTATTGATGATGCAACTAGAAAAACTTGGGTTTATTATATTCAAAGAAAATATGATGTCTTTGATACTTTTAAGAAATGGAAAGCTTTAGTTGAGAATGAGATAAGAAATAAGTTGAAGTATCTCAAATCAGATAATGGAGGTGAATACTACAACAAGGATTTTGATAGTTACTATTCATACCATGGGATTCGTAGAGTGAAGACAGTTCCAAGAACACCACAAGAAAATGGTGTGTCAAAAAGGATGAACAAGACAATCATGGAATATGCTAGGTGTATAAGATTACATGTAATATTATCCTTAAAATTTTGGGTAGATGATGTGGATACTATTTTTTACTTGATAAAAAAAGGACCTTCAATTTCCTTGGATGGTGGTATTCTAGAAGACGCATGGATAGATAAAATCGTTAACTACTCATTTCTGAAGACTTTCGGTTGTGAAGCATTTGTTCATATTGATAAAGAAAATAGAACAAAACTTGAGTTAAAGTCTAAAAAGTGTAATATGGAGTTAATAATTTTGGTTATCACTTTTGAGATTATGAAAATCACAAAATCATTAGGAGTAGAGATGTGGTATTCAATGAAAAGGTCATGTATAAATATCAGTTGCAAGGAAAGAAACATGAAAAGGAAAACATAAAATACATAGTACTTGATGAAATCATAGGAAATGAAACTCCAAAGGTTCTAGAAAATAAAAAATAGTACCAAGCACCTCAAAATTCTATAAGTGTTGTTAGAAGTTCTACCAGGTTAAGTAGACCCCTAATTGTTACTCTCCTTCATTGTATTATGTATTATTGACTGATTTTGGTGAACCAAAAATATATGAAGAAGCAATGCAGGTAGAAACTATAAAGAAGTGGGAGCAAGGCATAGAAGAGGATATGGACTCCTTGGTACATAGCCAGACGTAGGATTTAGTTTGGTTGCCTATAGGAAAAAGAGCATTGTGAAATAAATGGGTTTACAGGGTGAAGGAAGAAGACAGAGCTAAAAAGAGGTATAAGGCTATAATTGTTATAAAAGATTTTGCACAAAAGAAAGGTATAGATTATGATGAATTTTTTCTCTTGTTGTTAAAATAACTTCAATTAGAACTATTTTAAGTCTAGTGGTTGTAGAAGATTTGCATCTTGAACAATTAGATGTAAAAATAATTTTTCTCCATGGGGATTTGGAGGAAGAGATTTATATGTAGTAGCCACAGGGGTATGAGGTCAAAGGGAAGAAGGAATTAGTATGTAGGTTATAAAAGAGATTGTATGACCTTAAACAAGCTCCAAGGCAGTGGTATCTAAAATTTGACAGGTTTATGAAAGAACAAGGATATAGTAGATGTTATTCTAATCATTATGTTTATTTTAAGAGATTGGATAATGGTAACTATATTATCTTGTTATTGTATATAGATGATATGCTTTTGTAGGGTCTAACATGTAGGATATAAATATTCTCAAAATAAAATTAGGAAATTTATTTGCAATGAAGGATTTGGGTACTACAAAGCAAATCCTTGGTATGAGAATAATAAGAGAGAAAAAATCATAAATTAATATTGTCTCAATGTGAGTACATCGAGAAGGTGTTGAAAATATTTAATATGTAGGATGCAAAACCTATTAGTACACCTCTAGACAATCATTTCAAACTGAACAAAGAAATATGTCCTAAGACACAGGAGGAGATAGACTACATGTCAAAGGTTCTTTATTCATCGATAGTTGGCAGTTTTATGTATGTGATGGTGTGCACAAGGCTAGATATAGCACATGGAGTGGGAGTTATGATTAGGTTTATGAAAAACCTAGGAAAAGAGCATTGTAATATAGTGAAGTGGATTCTCATGTATTTGAGAGGTACTATAACTCAGGTATTATGTTTTGGAGGTTCTAACACTATTTTACAGGGATATGCTAATTCAGATATGGAAAGTGATATAGATAGAAGAAGTAGCATCATAGGGAATGTATTTATTGTAGATGGAACTACAGTAAGATGGATTTCAAAATTACAAAAGTTTTTTGCACTTTCAACAATGGAAGTAGAGTATATTGTTGTTACAAAGGCTAGTAAAGAGATGATTTGGTTACAAAGGTTTATGGAGGAATTGGGAAAGAAGCAGGATAATAGCAAGTTATATAGTGACAGTTAAATTTCCATTCATCTTGCAAATAACTTACCCTTCCATTCCAAAACTAAACATATACAGACCAAGTATCATTTCATACGATCAGTTTTGGAAGATGGATAATTGAAGCTGGAAAAGATACACACTAGCCAAAATCTTGCATACATGTTAACAAAGGTAATGACCAAGGAAAATTTGAGATCTTGCTCAGTTTAATTTGGTCTTAAAGTATGATTGTAAATGTGAGAAAATTTATAGGTCTAAATTTGAAGCATAATCTAGCATGTGCAGAAGCGATGGAGTTACTATGGTCAATCTCCAAGTGGGAGATTGTTGGTTGTGGATCCTCATTATTTAGGAGGCCTTGTTTTTAGTCATACTTGGACCCACTCCATGAAGGGGGGTGTAGGGGGGGTAACACCCCCCTACTACTATCTACCAGGGGGTTCCATGGGGGATGATGCCCTCGAAGACAAAAATTGATGTTTTTCTCTTTGTAAATCTAGACCATTTATTATTAGGTCACAGATCAAACAATGGATTTTAGGTGAGTTTTTTAACCCTAAAATTGTAATGCATTTTTTATAACAGGATGATGTATGGTGGATAAATGTATGGTAATACACTATGTGTGTAATTGTATTTTATGATAATAGATTGAAGAGGAAGTTGTAGCAGATCTGTTGTAGGTTGTATCCCTTCAATTTTTCTAGAAATAATAAAAAGGTTTGGTTATTTTCTTCGTGGATGTATCCCATATTGGGTGAACCACATAAATATTTCTTGTGTATTGCTTTATTATTTTGCATTTTTATGTCCACATTTAATTATTAATCATATTTTATTATTTAATATTAACACCTTATCTCATTGGGTATCATTTTTCCATTAAAACAAATCATCAAAGTCTCAAATATTTCTTAGAGCAATGGATTGCCACCCTCAAAAAATATAAGTGGTTATCTAAGATTATGGGCTATGATTATTATATCACTTATAATAAGTGCAAGGAGAACATTGTTGCATATTCTCTCTCTCATCAATTTGAGACTCATAGTATGTTATGTACCATTTCTTCTCCTATTTCCCAATGGATAACTTGTCTTCGTAAGGAAGTGCTTAAGGATTTGGGTTTGCAAAATTTGGTTGCTTCCCTTAAAATAAAATTCTACCTCCTATCTTGGATACACTTGGGATGGAAAATATTTATGCTATCATAAACACCTTTTTGTAACTCACACATCTTCACTCTAAGAACTCCTCATGAAGGAAATGCATGCTTCTCCCACTGCAGGCCATTTAGGGTTCCTTAAAACATATGAAAGGATCAAGTGTACTTTTTCTTGGAATGGTATTAAAAAGGACATACATGATTTTGTTGTAGCATGTGACACCTATCAATATATGAAAGGTGAAATGGTGCATTCTCCAATTACTCTACAGCCCTTACCAATTCCTAAATAGGTTTAGGTAGATATTTCAATGGATTTCATTTAAGGGTTACCTAAGTCCAAAGGGAAATTAGTTATTTTTGTGGTAGTGGATCATCTTTTGAAGTATGGTCATTTTTTTTCTCTCTCCCATCCTTACGTAGCCTCCACCATTACCCAAATTTTCCTTTATTCTATCTTCCACATTCATGGCATACCTATCTCCATTATGTCTGATCATGATCCTACATTCACTAGTAATTTCTAGTAAGAATTGTTTAAGTTGTAGGGAACTCAGATCAAGATGAATTTAGCTTATCATCCATAAATGAATGGCTAGACTAATATTATCAATAAATATTTGGAGACCTACCTTAACTGCTTTACCTTAGATCATCCTACTCAATGGGTAAAGTGGCTTTTCTTAGTCGATTAGTGGTATAATACTTCTTATCACATGATGACCAAGGTCATCCATTTTGAATTTTTTTATGGTTGGCCTCCATGTCCATGTATTTGACACTACACTTAGCCAACATGTTGAAGTCATTTGTTAACTAACGATGAATTTGGAAGCAGACCAAAACCAAATGTACCATCAAGCTGATAAATATCATTCCAAGCATAGTTTTAATGTTGGTGGTATGGTCTTCCTTCACCTATAGCCATACAAACAATCATACCTCCATATTTGTAGGTGCTAGAAACTCGTTTCCAAGTACTATGGGACCTACCAAGTTTTCTAGTATATTTTTGCCAAGACCTACAATTTGGTTCTACCATAAACATTCAAGCTTCACCCTATTTTTCATGTCTCCTCTCTCAAGAATGTTGTGGACACTCAGGTATAGGTTCAATCTACTCTACAAATATTAGTTGAATAAGGTTCTATATTTCTCAAGACAAAATAATTATTGGATTGTACGACATGCACACTTCACAACCAAACCATTACTAAGGTCCTTATTCAGTGGCGTGGTCCATAGCTAGAATATGCTACATGGGAGTCTTTACACTAGCTCAACACCAGTTTCCTCATCTATAACTTTAAGGACAAAGCTTTTTGAATATGAAGGAAATGTTAAGACCCCATCCTAACATTATTTTTGTAATTCTCAATTGCTTATGTAATGACCTATGTCTAATTTGGGAACCCACTTATATTATTATTTTGTAATACTTTTGTAATGGAATATGGCAAGGCACCGAAAAAAGTGGTGTCCTTTTATGTAACCATTATCAAGAATGTAACGGATGTTTGGTAAAATATTCTAGCTTGAGTGGCATTTTGCATGTAATCCAACTCTTGAGTGTAGGGTTAGGGTTGCATAAATTCATTCTTTAAAAGACATGAAGCCATGTACAAATATATATTTTTTCAAATTAATGAAATATTGAAGGAGTTTGCCCCCTCGAAGAGGCCCATGATTTAAAGTTATTTTGTGAGATTGTTTCAATTCTACAATTATTTTTATGCATAGTGTGTTATGTTATTTGATGAATTTTCTATTATTTTTAGTATTTGTGTGAGTGATATTTATTTTAATAGTAGGTCCCTAAAATCATATCATCAAACCTCCAACTACTAACCACCCATAAATCCAACCAATGCTTATAACCAATCTTACAAATTGACCCAATTCTCTTAAGTTCCTTCCACCATTTCATACCCATCTTACCCATATGCCCAACCTCATTCATATTACTCATAACTCCCTTCATATCAACCTTAGTACCCACCACAATAGACTTCATATAAGCCCTAGATACCAACATACCAAGATATGCCACCCTCACCTCAATTGCAAAACCAATCTACTTACCACCCTAGACACATTCCTCCTTGACCCCCTCATAAATTTGCACCTATATCAAAGCCCTTGTTTTCTATTTCCCAAAAATTTCTCAAGGCATATATGATATCCTTACCCAAAATAAATCCAAACAATGTACATAAACCCAAATCTATAGGGTATAAATAATATCACTATTGTGTATTACATCATCAAAGGGGTCATGATCTCAATGATTATCAACAATTCCATAACATGGTACAAGATATGATTGATTAAGGGTCCATTATCATTGATAACCCTTTAGCCCCTCCTAACCATAACCTTAGCATTTATCAAAATACTTTATCCAACATGGAATCACACAATGACAAAATGGTGCACCAACTTATACAACCCATTCAAATCAAGTTAATCATGTCAACAATGTCCTATCTTACCAAGGTTTTGTAGGAACAATAAGTCATGATTACTTTACTCCTGCTTTGTCCATCCCATCCGCCACTCCTCAAGGACATTAATATTTGGATTAGTGCATTGTCCATTATGAATTTCAACCAATAAATATCCTCCATATACTTCCCCATATACCATAGCATAGGTTACCGAATTAGCTTCCTCATATTTATCTTCTACATCATCTACTCCAACTAGTTATTCAGCTCTTTCTACTATCACATCATCTTCTCAAACTACTCCATCCAACTCCTCTTCTAGTTTTTTATACTCTCAATAAACACCACCATCCTCTTCCTCCACTCTCTATGAGCTCTCATCTTCCACTATGGTGCCTTCCACTCTTTATGAGCTCTCATCTTCCACTATGGTGCCCTCCACTTCTTCCAATCCACCTTACTCAGAGTTTCACTACTACTCATTCAACCTATAATCCCCTTCTATCTATATCTAGATGTCTAGTCTTAACTTGGGGGATTCCTTTGTTCATAAGGTCACTATTTCTCCCCCACTATCAATTCATTTAAGGATTTCGGTTACCCTCATGACATCCCTTTAACTATTAGCATTGTCATTCCCATTGGTTCTTCCACCAAGTATACCAAATTTGTCTATGGGGGCCTCAATGCTTCCTCTGAGCCATCCATTTCTATCAAGTCTACAATACCATGTTGCGGTAACATTATTTCTCTATCCAAGTTGTCCTTTGCTATGAAATATTACCAATATTTCAATTAGCATGGATTTATCCTTGGTTGATATGAATAGGTTCTATGCTCTATTGTTGACCCTCCCTACCATTTATCGATAAACAAGCCTAGTTTAGGGTATCATAAAATTTCATCGGTACTCCTCCTTGGAAATGAACTCTAATATCTTACTCTTGATCCTAAGGATGATGATTTTGATGAATATATCAATCTTGAAGATGATAATTTTCTTCCTCCAAAAATTCTCCAAGTTGCCACGACATATGCCCTTTCTCCTGACACCTCATATGACAAGCAAATATCTCACCCACCTGAGGTCCCTCATACTTGTCTAAAGGAGACCCCCCCTACCTTGCCATGCACCCCATCCATACCTCACCATTTTCCCTCCCCTCATGTAATGGATTATTTAGGGTACTCATGTTCAAGTCTACTGCATTAGGCCTCTCCAACCATGTCACATACACATTGTAATAAAAATACCATGAAAAACTCATTGTATTAGTCCCTACCATATTTACCACCTCTTATTCCAATCCCATATCTACCACCTCTTATTTCAACCCCACCTATGCAACCTATTCTTCCAACACCCTATTCTCTATCCCATACCCCTAACATGGTCCAATGCTCATATCTCTATCACTCATGCTATCTCCTTCCTCCACCTCCATCATATTTATACCCTTATCCTTATCACCTTACTCCTAACAAAATTCTTAGATAATTCAATCCTATCTCAACTAAATCACCTCCAACTCCACCTCCACCTGACCTAAAATAGACATTGGATTGACTCATAAACCTAGAGCTATAGTTAATTCACCAATATATCTCTCTAGCACACCCATGATCCTCCTCTACGACATCTTCCTCCACTTCACTCTATTCTAATTGGTCTTACCCACCTCATCCACCTTAGTTGTATCATACCTAGACACCCCTATCAGATCCACTATTGAAAATATTTCAAAAGTTGCAGGATACAAGAATAATTTATTTACTTGATATACACCTTGCAAATACCACCATACCAAACTCCAAACGATACAAAGAAAATCAATATTGCATCTATCATCACCAAAAATGTAATGACATTAACAATTATCAAAACTTTTGAGGTCTAGTACAAGATCTTTTCAACCGCAAGGAATTAACCACCTCACTCCCATGATCCCGTCTCAATATTCTCATTCGTTCCCCACCCTCTCTTATTTATTAATCCATTTATTTAATATATCTACATGTCACCCATACTCACAAATCAAACTCATACACCATCATAAATCACCTTATCACTTGAGTTGGACCACACCACCAAATAATTATTATCATGAATTTGATCAATATCCAAAACCCATTTTGGAATTTGCATCTATCTTAGAATCTTTTCCAAGACTATCATTCACATAATATCATGTTAGCATAGTTTTAGCACAATGACTCAAGTCTCATTAACATAGTCACTTTTACTATTCTTCACACAATGACTCATAACTCATTAGTATAGTTGTTAGCATAGTTGTCTCAATATGCTCAAAAGTCTATTAATAACAAGGTTCAAAAATATTTGTTGCTTCCATCATTGGGGCATATCACATAGACCATTATTTGAGATAATCTTAAGTCTCTTGCTCAAGTATCACTTTGTCCCTTTACATCCATCATCAACCACCATCATTATCCCATTTCTCATTGATTTGTCTCCTCCCACATTTTTCTTGTTATCATTTTTTTCCTCCCTCCTCAACTTGTTTCCTTGATCAAGGGATTTCACCCTTTAATCCATGATTTAGTCTATGGGATTTAATCCTTAAAAAAATAAAATAACAACAAAATAAAAGCAAAAAAAAAATAAAGATCACCAAAACCATGCAAAATAAAACAACACGATCATATCAGGACCACTCTTTTCTTTCCAATTAGGTTATCTTTCACTCCATCACCTCATTACCACTTTATCTATAAAAAAATATGTTCTTTTATTTGAATCCAATACCACATTGGTTGCCATTCAGTCATGTTTGACACATATCATCACATAGGATTTGATTGTAGTAATCAAGGGTGTCTTCATGATTGTATTGGTTGAACCTATTTATATGTTATTTTCTCCCATTTCCATTTTTCTCACATTCATCCCTCTCCAATATTTTTCTCTTTCCTCTCTTAGGTTTGGAGAATATTTAGGGTTATTTCAATTGCTCAACCATACCTCGTGTCTCAATCAAACTCCATGGAATATCATTTAGTCCTTGATTACTATAGATATTTCTAGTTACCTCATATTTTTTACTAGATCATGCACATATATCACATATTAATCATATTTTGAGTCTAGTGAGGATGAAACCAAGCATCCCTCTTGTCATAAAGCAAATGATTTTCCTTGATCATCCTATCATACACATAATATGAACCTATGGATCCAAATAGCACCCATGTAAAAAAAAAATAATCCAAACATAAAATAAATAGTACAAAATTATTTTCATACTTCATCATGGATCCTTAGGTATTTTAGACATCTCCATCAAGGTTGTAGACATTTGTTTAGTAGTGGAGAAAATTCAAAGGATTATGGGGCTATCTACATTGGGTCTATAGATGCCTGAATGGTAGTGGAGTATACCCTCCATGTGGTGACATATCTATCATATTAGTGACCTTATTTTGTATAAACTTCTAACCACTTATGGATGAGCTAACTTATAATGGCTTGAGTCATAATTGGTTAGTCCAACCTCGCTCAAAATAAAAAGTAAACATCACTTCATACACTTTGGTCTTAGAGAGACTTGACTCACTTGGCTAGTCGTAGTATCTTCAAGTGCCTATTTGATTAGTAGATGAGTTTGATTGATATCACTAGGTTTTTGAGCTTCTTGAAAGCACTTTTCAATTCTTCCTTTCTAGAATATCCAATAAGATAAATCATGTCACCTTTGCTTCTACAGTCTACTCATATCTTGTATAAATTATGTCACATCCACTCCCATCCATTATGTATTTATATCAATACCATTGTGTTGACATCCTTGATTAATCCATTGAAATCATGAGTAGAAATACATGTCTACATGCTTTTTTAACAATAATCAAATGTGTATGCATACATCTATTCTATTATATCTATCCCATTCACTATCATCCATTTCTATCCATTCATACTTAAATCATCTCACACATTCATCATTCATAAATAATCACATCATCATCCATCACTTCAACATATCAAATCCATGTCATGTCCCATCTATCCAATCACATACATCCATCAAGCACCACAATCTAAACATCCTGCCACTCTTTGTTCTATTTCACCTCTTTTTAATTAGCTCATTGTTTTCAGCCATTCCTTCCACCCACTTGAAACTTGATGGGGTAGATAATACCCACAAAATTTTATCCCAAATCAGTTCAATACTCAAAAACCCATTTTTGGAATTGCATGTCCAAGAATATTTGCCCAAGGCTATCATTAAACCCACTCTGCTAGGGCAACTAGCTGAAATTCTCTTCTACAATCAATAATTTGATTCAATCCCAATTTCATATATGTTATGCCAATACACGTATGTGTTTACATGCCTATGCTACAATCAAAGAAGAAAAATGGATGACCACTTATAATTGATTGAAGCATCGTGAGAACACCTACTCATAGTTGGTCAACATACCACATTAAATAACCTCATTAATTTATCAAAGATAAATATTTAAATTTATTTATACATTTCATAACTGGGGTCTCCTACATCATCCTTGGTTTGATATTATCTCACATCACCCTCCTCAAGCCAAAAATCCATTTTCATCGCTCGCCAACCATCAACATCCATTCATCATTATCCATCATCAATATAGCAATAAGTATTATTTATTTTTGCATCGTATTGTGTTTTCACACAACACAATACAAAAAGAGGTAGTGAAAACTAGGAATCAATATTTGATCCACTAGTTTGATTTGATAACTAGTGAAGCTCATCAAAGATATCTAGATAAATTGACCTGAAGTTTCTTTTATTGTAGGTAATTGATTCTCAGATGATTGGGACACCTCCTACAATAGAAATCTAGGAGATTTCAACTTTGTTGCTCAAAATTCAAAGTGCTTTCATAGTGCAGATATTAGTTACTACAAGAGAAGAATACTACAAAAGAAACTTTTGAAGTAGAATTGTGGTGAAGTTGGAAGACATGAGATCTCCATTGATAGATTGGAAACTTCACAAGAATAAAATACCATAGAAGCCTTAAAAAACCATAGTAGCATTGATTAATAATAAAAGTCCATAGAACCCTTGATCCAAAAGGAAAGACCATATAAGCCTTGAAAAGGCCACAAAAGCCTTGGTACTAAAAATACCACATAAGCGCTGATCCTAAAAAATACCACAAAAGCATTTATAATTAAAAATGTCATAGAATCCTTGATATTGAAGAAGACATTAGAAGAAAGTATCTAACTCAAAATTAGATTTTAGTACTAATATTTTGTTGATGGAACAGAAATATTTAGTGATTTGGGAAAGCTTCCTACAAGAATGTTAGGAGGAGTATCTTCTTTAGAATCAATCCAACACCTAAAGCAAAAGAAATCAGGATAAGATCTCATTGATGAAGAAGGACTAGGATAGTCTTACTGAAATACAAATGCAATAGAATCATAAATCCAGGAGAAGATCTCACCACCAACACTTCCAAAAGTAAAAGGTTGAAGATAAGGTCTCAAAGAAGACTAGAAGGAGTTGTAGAATCAAAGGCCTTGGAGAGGTCTCTATGAGCATCCAATAAAAGGCTTGGTGAGCCTTGCTAAAGAATTCATCAAAGGAGTTCCAAGGAGAACTCATTGGAGAAATTCACTATTGGATATAGTGAAATATTTGGGATAATTATTGCCATCCAAAAACAAGTCCAAGAAGAAGAATTTGGCAAGGAGTGCCAAATCTCAGAAGACCTCAAGACATGTGGAATCTTGCGAAGAAGCCTACCAAATCCAGGAGATCTTAAGATTACCTGTCACAACAAGAAGGCACCACTTTAGATTCAAATATCTCTTTACATCTACAACAAAAAGGAGGAGACTACAAGAGGAGAACAAGCCACCAAAAATTCCAGGCTCGTGAAAGGGAGACCATATTTTGGTGAAGATAAAGTTGTTCAAGGCAACCTACAAAAAGAGTTGCAATATCTCATCTAAGACAACAATTTGGTGATAATATATGCCAAGATCTACATCCTCTAGAGAAGTGGTGAAAAGGGATTTTAGAAAAAGGTAAGCAACTATTGGTACAAGTAGATTCATTAAGTGGACTACTTATATTTTTTTAAGCACCTTAATTAGATTGAAGTTGCAAAAAGGAGAATTAAATTAGATTCTTCAAAAATATGTAAAAATAAAAGATCATTTAAGGTTCATTTTCACTTTAGGAGTTGATTATATTTCATAAATATTAAACTATCTATCAACTACCTATTATCTACTTTGGAAAATAAAATGAAGACTAGCTCCTCTTACCTTTCTGTTAAAGAAATTTTAGAATAATTCTCGAAGATTCATTTCAGATGATTCTTGATTAAGTTGTAGTAAATTGATTAAGTGCATTAGTTTTTAAGAGTTAATTGGAGTAATAAGGTGACATTATTAGTGCATTAAAATATTATTATATTTGCACTATTAGATTGCTTTCTAAAATATTATTTCTTGTGTTCTTGAGAAGGGCACAAAAATAGAATTATTCAAAGTGTCTAAAGACACTATTAGTGCACAGATATCTACAAATTTTGGTGGCTTGAGGAAGCCACAAAATAAGCTCTATCCTCCAAGTTTTTGGAGAATAATTTAACCACCAAAAAGAGCATCAAAGGAAGCATTGAACAAGACTTGGTGAGTCTCAAGTTCAAAGCTCAATAATAGTGCAGAAAAATATAGTAAAATAAAGCTTCCATCATGTGGTTACAATATTGGAGCCTTTCATAAAATGTCCAAGCTAAAAGGGTATGATTTCCATTCTAAACGACTAACTCAAAATCCCTATTGCACTCAAATATTCTACCTCAAAACCAAAAATTTAGATGTGAAAAAAGAGTGACAATGAAGGTACAATAAGAATATTTTATGTAAACCTATTTTACACTAAATTGCATGGATCCTAAGCTGGTTATACATGCAGAAAAATGTAGATTAAAATTTATCTATAGGCACTACACTTATTGGAAAAATCAGCCAAATATGAACATATGGTAGCAGCACTCAAAATCAGCTCAAGGAGCCAATAAATGGGCTCATACTCCTTGCATCCAAGATGATCAAACTTGCAAGATACAATGTGAAAAATAAAGATAGAATAGAATTAATCAAAGAGCAATATAATATATAGAATGATTATGTAATCAAGGAAGGAAGAAAGTAAAACAACTCACCATTGGAGTATCACTCACTCCATGATCGTTGGTAAAAATTAGTGCTTGAAACCTCCAAGTTATTGCTCCATATCTCAACTGAAAGCAAGTGTAAGTGAATAAAAGAAGAGTTGGGGATTATTGAAGCTTAAAGGATCTTCAAAAAGGTCTATTTGAACCAATTATATCCATGCAAATAAGAATGTGACACTTGTCACCAAAGGAGAACCCTAATGCTCAAGTCAAGAGAGTGCTCTTCTTCAACAAAGGAGTTACAAAAATATGATGGTCCATTGAGTGTATGGGATACACTTGTCTCTTAGAATATCAAATATTTTTCTAAAGAGTGTAATTTTTGAACATTACAAGAAGGAATACGAATGTATCATTTGTACCAAACTCCTCTCAAGCACTCAATGTGAAATGGACGTGCCACTTGGCACCTTAGACAAGAAGCTTCTCCATATTAAGGACATCAATGGTTGAGGTCAAATGTGAAGGCAAGTAAATTCTCATCTCAGAATTTACACTTCATCGTCTATGCACACAGTGCATAATTATAGTATGGAAATAAGGTGCTAGAGCCTTCAATGCTCAATCCAAGAGAGGTCAAAGCAAGAGTCCAAGAAACGTCGGTTTTGGAATGCATATAATTCCAAGTGATTCCATTGGATGGCGCAGTCATAGCATCAATACGTCTATGTAAATTGTATGTAGCCCTAGCTTCTCAGCATGAATAGTGTCGTATATTGCTTGGTGAAAGGTAAAGTTTAATTCCTATTATTATATGTTTTCTTTCATTGGGAGTCATAAGGTTGTAATTAAAGGAATTTAATTAATTGAAAGAAATTTATCAAAGGGAAAAATTTATCATATAAAACAATATTTGCAATATAAATCCTAGGAGCTATAAGTATTTCTATAGGAATGAATAATAATTATTTGCAAATATTATTGTGATCTAATTTAGCCCAATATTAGGGAGTCATAAGGGCTACTACGTCAAATTAATTAATTGGAAAATTAAATACACTTAACCTAATTCCCAATAGGTTATTTATAAATAGAGGTTTATCAAAGCTTTTTCAAAGGTTGGATATACATATTATTATTATCTCAAATCTATCAAAATGAGACAAAATGTCCAACATTATTACCTCTTTAAAATTTGGGATCAGTGCTTAGTTCAATAGGAGTAATAAGGGCTAATAAGAATTGATTTTTGCATCTACAAAAACTTTACAAAATTAATAAAATATTGAACTATTATATCTTATCCACAATGACTACTAGCATGCTAAGCAACACACTCAAAAGTGGAATAAGGAAGATACCAACATGGATAAAAAATATGATGGTTTACAATGATGAAAAAGGCCAAGAAAAGGAAGAACCAATACAATATGAAATAAGCTCTAAAATTGAAAGCCACATGAAGGGAGATTCATCCAATGAATCTAACATCAAAATAGACACAAGACAGGAAAAAATGATCAACAAGATTTTATTCAAAAAGGAAAATATGGAATAGCTTCAATTGTGCATATATGGTTTGAAGATCTTATTAAAGAGATAGATAAATATGATGTTCCTAGAGTAGACTTCAAAGCTACCAAATCATCTCTAATATGCACCTATTGCAATCAATATGGTCATGAAAAGATAAATTGTTGGAGCTTTCATCCTTGCAAATACTATGATGGAATAAATCACTCATCTTTCACCTATCATTTCAAATACAAATACTATAAGGGCTATGAAAGAATATTACTACAAAGAATAAATTGTTATCTTCTAGAACTTATTTTAGATGGATCTACTAACATTGATCTCAAGGTTGATACTTATAAAGGGTAGAAAAGCAGATCTTACATAAGTACAAAATATAGAAGAATAACCTATTTATATCCACTCATGATATGTAAAATTATGAGAACAAGTGTTCATAAAAAGCGCTTGACATCAAGGGACTCCAAACTGAAAAAAAACAAAGGAAATAACATGAATACTGAATCCAAAGGCAAATCTGAAGAAGAATATGATGAAGATAAATCTAAATAAGGAGGAATTCAGTGCAAGGTCAATTGAAAGGAGAACCCACAACTTCAGCTCATTTTTGTATCATCCAAATACTGAAGCATCTATAGAAGAATCAAAGCCATCAATGGAAGAAGATCCACATTGAAGACTAAAGTATTCAATATCCAAATAATGTAATATAGGGGGGTATTAGAAATAGAGTCTATTACATAATTTGGATCATGTAAATGTACCTTTACCTTGGTACATACTTAGGGCTTAAGATTACTTTAGGGGGAAATTATCTAGTTACTTCATGCATTGTAATAACTGCACAAGTTTCAAAGTGCAAGTTGTATATGTGTAAATTATCCCTTACACATCTAGGTAGAGTGTTGGCCAAGGAACATTTTCCTATATAAAGGGCCATAGGTATAGATCATAGATATAGAGATATACAGCAACATAGATAGTGAGCATATAGTTGCATATAGAGTCAGAGTGATATGATGTAGCATTGTAGTGTGATGGGGTGTAATATGCTCAATGCCCATTCTTGAGTAGTAGCTCTATTCATGGAGTGTTCATTTCCTCCAAAGCTATTTTGTAAACATATCCATAATTTATATATAATATATATATATATATATATATATATATATATATATATATATATATATATATATATATATATATATATATAATTTTTAGTCATCTCGCATATTTACTTTATGTCATTTTATTCTGCATCTTGTGTTTTATATCTCCCATTACATGTTGCATCAAAATCTAACATAAAGTATGCATACTTACATTTTAGTTTGTTTTCATTTCTTAGTTTTTTCAATGTATTAGCAAGTGCTACTAATTCATTTTCTTGTTTGCATATGTGTAGGTATTGAGAGACTCTACGTAACCAATGATGGTCACTAAAAACCCACCAAAATTTGATTGTGATTAAGGAGAATTTCATGAAGGCATCCTAGAGTTTACTACACAATATTATCAAGAAAAGAGCCCTCCACTTTGGAGGCTCCATTGTAAAGCCCCAAGAGGGTTCTTTGTAACAAAAAATCTCAATAATATAATATATTTATTTCTTTGTTTTATGGATGCATGTATTTTTCTTGTTACAATGCCAAGAGTGGGGGTTTGAGATTACTCAAAATTCGCTCTCAGATCCACCTATTATTACAAAAAGAAATGAAAATAAAGCTTATAAATGAATACAATTGCAAATCTAATTCTAATCCTATTTATAGATTACATGGAGAGGGTTTTCCCTTGAAAAATCATTAAAATATTTCAAGGTGGTGGTTGTTTTTTATGCCAAATCATGTCTTGTTTGAATTATCAGTCCCTTTGAGGTTATTTATATTTGAGGTTATAAATATTAAATGGACCTAAAACCTTGGATGATTAGCTACCATATTTATTGCCATCTATATTTGTATAAATTCCCATCATCTAGGTACAAAATATCTCTTCATTTAATGTTTTGGATCTTTGGGATACTTCAGCCATGGCTCCCATGTTTTTGTTATCCTTTCATAGAGATATGAGACATTCCTTTTTAGGAAATTATGATATTCCTCAAATAATGTATACCTTATTAGATTTAATTTTTGGGACGCCTATGTTTTCTTCTTCGGAGTTTTCTTCACCACTTGAGCTTGGGGTCGATTGAAATCTGATATTCAAGATTTTTTACTTGGGTACCTTTGTTAAAATTTTTAGTTCTTGTATTCTAATTGAGATTCATAAACTTATAACTTTTCATACATCCTTTCCTATGGATACTTGCCCTCTGACCATCAAATATTTTTTATCATGGGTTTCTCTATGCTTGTCCACAACTCAAACTTTTGCTTTCTTTCGCCAAGTAAAGGGTGTAGTGATTTATCACTATAATTCTAGAAAATCTTAGGGGATATTTAACTTACTAAATATAAGGAATCTATAAGAGTAGTGACTTAGTCCATTGGGTATGGAAGTAGAAAAATCTCCCTTGAAAGTGGAAGTTTGTAGCGGTCAAGCCACATTTTGAAATTCTACAAGTGGTTGAAACTTTTGCTATCTCATAAAAGTAAGATCATTTATGATACAGATGTACAAGGTTTTAAGTATTGGTCTTTATAAATTAGGCATGGATTCAAAATCTCACCACTAATTTCTTGAGCTTTTGTTGTTTTTTGTTTTTCCAATTCCATGGGAAAATTACTTCCACCACTCCAAGGCTTAGGTTTATGAGCACCTTTTGTGGATTAAATTGACTTGTGTTAAAATCCAAATGCTTTCTTCCTAAGGTCAAGTTGGTATTAGTTCCAAATCCTCCTTTATATTTGACCCATTGGCATGCATCTTCCTCCTCCACCTTAGGTTCTTTGTCTCTTTTATTCTTATGGAAGGAAAATGGTTTCTTTTGAGCTTGTATAAATGTTTGAGATTGCTTAGTTGAACATTCTTGAGGTAGTGGATCGCATGACTTTTTTTGTCCTTTGATCTAGTTGATCATCATTCTAGTGCTAGGACCTACTAAGCACTACAACCTCTACCTCCATGTAATTTTCTTTCTCTTCCCAAATTGACATAACTTGGTGAGGAATAGTTTGTTGTTAAATGGGGGAGGACTAAGAAGTAGTAGCTTGGAGAGTTGGGTTGATTGATCTATATTATTGAATCCTTTTATAAATAGGTTAGCAGGTTGATCTCATTATTCAATTGGATAGCCCTTCCTTGAAATTAAGTCATAAGCAACATTAGATCCACGTTCTACTTTATGATTTTGTGCAATTGATAAAAGCATACCATATATTGCAAATGTTCTTATGGGGTTGGTTTTTCTTCATCATTATAATATGGAATTGTTTTGCAATATGGACGTTGGATATTTATCCCAAAGATCTAGTGGCATCAAAGGTCATAAGGAACTTCTCTTACTCCATGTCGAGTTCACAAGGATAGAAATATTTATATTCTGGAATGTAGCCTACATGGTGGAGCTTTCATAGTATTTTAGGGTCCTTTGAATTGTGGTGGAGTCGCTAGTGAATGTAGCTTCTTGCTTCTAGAAATCAAGTAGATCGACATATTCACCCAAACCTCATTTTGATATCTTTAGTAGTAGCTTATTTTGGTTTTCATTTTGGAGTAGAGTTGTTAGGTGAATAAAGAGGTGTTTCAACAAGTGAAAATAGGTAAAGACCCTAACCAAGTCAAATCCTAACTTCTTGTTGTGATTGTGGGACCAATGATGTATCACTAGGGTTCCACCAAGCATGCCATCAAACTACTATTGTCCTTGATTATCCCTAGCAAGGATGATCACACCTCGTAGAGAGCAACACAATAGGGTCCCAATCGAGAGCATGGGATTTGGCTCAATTGAGGACCTCTAGAAGTTTTTACAAGGTTGGCTCCTTGTTATGATGTGATCTTCAAGGTGCACTTGGACTCAACAAAGGGAAAAGGGGTGCAAGAGATAAAATAAAAATAAATCAACAAAATAAAATGGGTGGTGATATGCCAAGACATATGCTTATATCTTACTTCAAAATAGGCCTAAATTTTATGTGCCAATAATTAATACTTTCTCTCCTCAACACAATGAAGCACATACAAGAGTTACTAGTTATAGGTATGCATAAAGAGCCAAGTTTTGCAAGAGAGCCAATGATAGATGACTAATATAAAAATATACATCGGCCCCACACATATACATACATTTAATAAAATATAAACTAGGTAAAGAGTCATAGACACATACATACACATAAAAATGAGTCAACAGGAGGCCACATAAGGCTATACCAAAAAAATGACATAGGACCCCATATATGTGCAAGCAAAAATTTGTAAATATTGTGTTAGGAGTGAGGGTTCAAGATTACCCACAATATGCTAAAGAGTTGCATGTTTTCACAAAATTAAATAAAAGGACAAAGCTAATGCTACTCCAATTTATAGATTACAAAGTGAGGGTTTTCCCTCCAAAACTTATACAGATTTTTCAAGGTGGCTATATCTTCTGATGTCGCATCATGTCTTGTCTAAATTATCAATCCCTCTAAGGTCCTCTAGATTCGAGGTCATGAATGTTAAATGGATTTGAACCCTTGGATGGGTAGCAACCATCTTTTTTATGATCTATGCATTTATAGAAATTTCCATAATTTGGGCATAGATATCTTCATTTAATATTTTGTATCTTTGGGATGCTTCCACCATAGCTCTCATGTTATTTTTGTCCTTTAATGGAGATATGAGACATTCCTTTATAGAAAAGGATGATGTTCCTCAAATAAAATGCACCTTATTAACTTTTATTTTTGAGGCATTAGTGTTTTCTTCTTTGGAGTTCTTCATCACTTGAACTTGGGGCCACTTGATATCAAATCTTTGACACTTTTTTCTTGGGTACCTTTGTTGAAAATTTTGCTTCTTGTCTTCTGATTAGGATTCATAAAATTTTGACTTTTTAGATATTATTTGCTCTCGATATTTTCCCTCTGACCATTAGACCTTTTTGATCAAGGATTTTTTCTATGCTTTTCCACGACTAAAACTTCCACTTTATTTCACCAAAAAAAAGATAGTGATTTATCACTACAATTATTATTAAAAAAAATAATTTTAATTAAATTTAAATAAACTAAAACATTGTTTATATTAGAATCCAATCAATATAAAATACCAAAAATTTACATGGGATTTTTACCCTAATATAACCATATTTAACATTAATCAACATGGGTCCATATAACTATAAGGATACTAGCATACATGAGGCTAAACCAGAACCCTTTTTGTCACATCTACTCTTCCTAGTCACTAAGCCAATTTAATAATACTTATTTTTTTATTAGTCGGATGAAAGGAACTTTGAAAGGAACCTCAAAACCTTATAATGAAAATAAGCTAATCTCCAACCACTAGGAGGCTGAGGACACTTCAAATAATAAAGCCAACCAGCCCTTCGACACAACTACCTACATCTAGACCAACATATACTAGCTGAACAGACACAAACACATAAGCTAAACAAAGATAAAAGTTGGCATGCAAGCCTACATGGATAAATATAGATAAAAATTGGGCATGCATGCCTGACAAAAATATTTGAAAAACAACATCCAATGGGGAGGGTCCCAACCACCCACCCTAAGCATTCTAACTTGAGTTTGACCTTTTCCTGAATTCATTGTCTAACGATATAAGGCCATCTGGGAAATTACCTCTCCAAATATGAATATCTTGTTGCGTAAGACCTTGATTAGCCAATAAGATCATAGATTTGTTACCTTCCCTAAATCGGTGCTTGAATTAGACTTCTTCTAAATTTTAAATCATTCTCTTAGCTTCAATTATAAAATTTGCAACAGTCCAAGAGGAATTTTGGTTGTCATTAATCATGTTGATAACATTGAGTGAATCTCCTTCTATGATTAGTTTCTTGTAATTCACCATGTTAAAGTGGGAAACACCCTAAAATAATACCCAAGCTTTAGTGAAATGGTTGGTTTGGTGACCCAAGTTTTTAGCAAAGGCAAGAAGTATTTCATCCTCTAAGTTTCTAAACAAACCCCCTACACTCGCTAGATCCAAGTTTCCTTTAAAAGCTTCATCAAAGTTGAAGTTTAGCCAACCTAATGGAGGGGGTTCCCAAATCATGCTAGCCCTATCCTGAATCACCCTACTCACTGTATTCTTTGGCTGAGTTAAAAAACCCAAAGATCTCTCCAAACCGATCTCCCCTTCACAAGTTATCAAATCTAGTTTTAAAGCTTTCACATTTTTCATTGTATCTACAATAGCCCTCAAGGATACTGAAGACTTAGGATGGCAAATATTTTTAAATGCTTGAGCATTCTTTTCCCTCCACACCCGCCACCTCCAAAATTGGCTTAGGTAGGAAGAGGAGAAGGGGGAGACCCATTGAACAACTAGGTCCTCTAGTGAGTTGGAAAGAACCCAAGCAACACCCAGCTCCAAAAAGATCTAACAAAATACTTCAAGGGTATTCGCACAATGGGAAAATAAGTGGAAAGGTGATTCAAAAGCCTTGTTGCATAGGAAGCACCTATTAGGGAAAATAATTCCCCATTTTTAAATATTATCAAGAGTAAGGCACTTTCCTTAAATTGCCAACCAGAAGAACACATTGACTTTAGGCATCAGACCTTTAATCCATACTTGATTCATTGAGAACCAGGGATCCAAATCATAGTCCAAGCAACCATAAGCAAACTTAATTGAAAACTAGACATATTTCTTAGGACCCCAAACTAACCTATCATGAAGACCAATACCGAAGGTTAGGAACCATTCTATGGAGTTTTTTAAATTTATAAAAGTAGGTTTCTCCTCCTGAGAAATATTTTGAAATTCAAAGGACTTCCACAAAATATGACCATTGAATAATTCTATAAAGTTAGAAACTTTAGGACCAAATAACCTATCTATAATTAGATTCTGATAGGTGAAGGTTAGGAAATATTCAAGAGGGGATGGCAAGGCCCAAGAATCTCCTCAAAAATCAATGGAATAACCATCCCCTATTGTAGGCCAAACAAGGTTAACTTTTTCCTACTTTTTTCACATGCCCATGCATTTAATTATCAACCTAGGGAGCTTTGTAAACTTGCGAAGAGTCTGAATAAGATTGCTTACAATACCACTTGAGATGAATCAGCTAATCCTACTATTGGGGGGTGTTTTCAAAATGGTTGTCAATCATCTGTGCACTCCTCAATAATTAAATATACGAAAATGAAACATTCACACATTCCTAAAAATGAATCTACTGCAAATACTGGGAATAGTAATGAGGTAAATGATATTTCAAAAGCAACAGACTAATCTAGAAAACATAAGTAAAGTGGGGAAGAAATACTGGCCTGGAGTGGGCCTAGGCTCCAACAGCTTCCTCCCAGTTGAACATGCACTATAACTCTTAGAACTATAATATATTTATCAAAGTTACAATATTTATCTATCTTTGTATCTCTCTATGAATCTATATATCTCAGAATGGTTTATATAACACACCTGCATAAATTCTATTAAAAAGAGGTTACAATAGTCAATTCATCCCATACTAAATTAAGACAGTCTGGTGAATGCAATCGACGTCTGCTTAAAACTAGAATTTGGTTCTAACAACAGCGTGTTCACTAATTGGTTCGTGCTTTGCCTGGAATTGGTAAGACATTTTCATACATTGGTGCGATCTCCAATTTAGCTCTACATGACATAGAGTTGGAACTGCACCAGCCACTGCTGTCCATGTCGTATAAATCTGGTCAATGGGCAAAAAATAGAGGTGCCTTCCTTATGAGGAATGCACCTAAGTATATCAAGTGCCTTCCCTATGCGAAAGGTATCTTATTGCCGTGGCACCTTCCTAGAAGATGAAAGTGCTTACCTTCTATTGGCACCTTCTTGTAGGAGGAAGGCGCTTGCCTTCTAGTGGTGCCTTCCTTATGGGGGGGAAGGTGCTCATCTTCTATGAGGAAGGCGCATCTTCTAGTGGCACATTCCTTATGGGAGGAATGCGCTTTTCCTGTCACGGTGCCTTCCCGTCGGTGCCTTCCTTATGAGAGGAAGGCGCTTCCTTCATTTTGGCACCTTCCTGGAGGAGGAAGGCACTTCTCTTTCCTTGGTGCCTTCCTAGAAGAGGAAGGCACCTACGTTCTCTTGACGTCTTCCTGGAAGAGGAATGTGCCTACTTTCTCTTGGCACCTTCCTAGAAGAGGAAGGTGCCTATGTTCTCTTCATTGACCCCCAAAGAAACAAAGTGCCAGGTCCATCAAAACACCTCGACTGATCCAAATCTAACTAAACCAACTACAATTCCACAAAACACACTGAAAACACAAAAATTATATAACACGCATAATTTCATCAAATATCTATATAATCATTTATAAAAGTACACAATCCTTATTATACAGCCGCATAATGATCAAGAAAATTTTTACAAAATATGAGCATTTCTGGTGCTCATCATCCCCACATGCCTAACATTTGCCACGCCCTCATGGCATCAAAACTACAGGTAGCCTGGTTGATCCTTCATCGTTGCCATTTCTTGGAGGGTTTGGCTGCCCCTATGGCCCGAGTCTGTCTCTTCTATGTACTGGCATCTGAAGGTGTGGCTTGCATTTTCCTACGTGGAACTGAGGGTGCAGTTTTTGATTGTCCCTTTTTTGTTCTCATCGCTACTACCAATGATCTAGCAAGCATCGTCTTTGTTGACTAGAATGCAGCTTTGCCAGCTTTCTAGAGGTCAGCTTCTGGAGGTCTGACCGCTGCCAGAGGATATCTGAATTATCTCCCCTGGAAGGTACTACTTGGGCCTTATATAATCTGGCCGCTTTAGCAGTAAGCCCTACGTTCTCCTTTGCAATGGCAGTGACCTCCAATTGGGGGCCATATACCCCCCATCATTCCAAATACCTCCTCATCATGGAGGGTCATCCTCACGATGAATCGTAAATATCCCAAAATTGGTTGTCCTTTGTCGGATTAACGTAGATGCTAGAGTCTCCTCTCATCCTTGAGGCTGCCTTCCCAGCCTATTTGGCTGCTTTCATCTCCTTGAGTAGCTGTTTGAACTATTTTTGCATTTCAATGAATGGCTGCATATCCCATTCGTCCTCTTCTAGCTCGACGAAGGTCACCTTTGCCTTATTTCGAGATGTCCTGGGCCTTTTTCCTTTGGCCTTTATGGAAAATGTGATAGCTCAAATAGGGGTCTTCTCTTTCTCCTTTGGGGATGTCTCCTCACTTTGAGGGGTCTACTCTGGAGCATTCTCATTATTTTGTGCTGCTATCTCTGGGGCTGATACTTTGTTATCCTATCTGTTCGGTGTCGACCCCTCAGGCTCTTCTCCTTCTTCAGGTCTGGGGAGTTCCTCCTTATCCTCTAGTCCTGTCTGTTGTTGGAGGCCCTTGCCCTGCTCTGTATCACTTAGGATGATGACAGGGGGTATTGTGGGACTTCTCTCCCCCTCACTCCTAAAAATAGAGGAATTCTCCCCTGCCTCTGGGCTACTCTATCGAGCGTCTGATCAAATTTCCCCATAAGAGAATCCTCGTTTGGTAGATGTGGTAGAATTCATCAAGACTTCTTTCGCCCAATCAGTTTGAGTGTACGCATCCCTCATTTCCATTCCCCTATCCTGAAGCAGTTGGTTTTCTTCTTGTAACTATTGGACTAGCTACTCGATCTGGGCGATCCATCTGTCTCGTTCCTTCAACTCCCCTTCATGCTTGTTCTGGCAGTCCTCTAGAATTTTTTGGGTCATCCAGCAATTGGTTTGCCATTCGAACGCCTCCTCCAAGGCCACATCAACTTGGTCATTATTTCTGAAAGTCCTTGCATCTTATGGGCTTTGGTTCATCAATTCCTAGAGGGTTTGGGCTGCAACATCTATTTCTAGGTTGCTCTGTTCTTCCTCTGTCGAGAGGATTCACCGCAGACATTTCCTCTTGGGGATTGGTTCTGTCATGCGAGACTCATCCTCACCATTAGAAAGTGGTGCTCCTTCTTCCTCTATGTTTTTGGGCACTGGTAACTACCATATTTCCTCTATGAAATAGGGCAATGCCAATTGCCCGATTCTCACTATGTCCTCTACAGGGCATCCCTTATCTTGCCCTGCTTCGGCAATAGCATCGTGTCACCTTTCCTAGCCATCATATCCCTCTACATTGAGGTTTTGCCTCTACGCTTCTGCATGGTAGGCAAGTGCTGATATTAGCCCATGGTGGGCTAAGACGGATGGTGCCCCCTTCTAGTATCGAGTCGCTTTGTCCTTTAGGGCATTCACCAAGTAGAAGGGCACGTTTAACTTCCTTCCATGCACCAAGTGATTGAGAAACTGCACATGATTAGCATGCAGATGGGTATATTTCTCGATGCATGTGAAGAATCGAGCAACCTGCTAGAACATCTACAGATTCATGGGGAGGCTATTTTTGGGTAACCCCTCCTTGTCTATCTACACGTTCTCTCCTGTAAGTAGCACCTCAGCATACGGCTTCAACAGTCCGCCCTTATATACACATTCCCCTGTGAGGGGCAATCTAGTTTCCTATGAGACAAACTCAGGGGTGACTAGAATTTCTACTCCTCATAGTTGGGCCACATTGCCCCTCAAGGAGGCAGTGAACTCCTTGGCTACCTCCATGTCCTGGTCCTAACTGACCAGGGTACAATATTTGAGCCATCCCTCTACCTCGAACTGTGTTTTCACCACTCCTCTGATTCCATCCATATCACCTGGTTCATTCTTCTTCACTGTGTGATTCTTAGACCTTCCTCCCATGGTGCCTTCCCTTACTACTACTATTTTTTTTCTATCCTTCCTTCCTCAGGAAGGCGCCTTCTTATATGGAAGGCGCCTAACCCTAGCAGTTATGGAATGTGTCATATCATTGGCACGTGGTTTTGACTATGGGGTGATATGATCTTTATGACAGCAGTATCTTTTTTGGTACCACATATTTTATAAATAATTATATAAAAATTTGAATTAACATGCGTGTACTTAATTTGATGTTTCAAGTGTCATGAAGGCCTTCGATTCATCGATTTATGACATGAGGGAGTGGTATGGTCATCTGGTTCCACTCATTCATGTGATGCTTTGTTTTGCTCAAGGTATCTAGGAGGCGTGAGTGCTGGTTGTACGCAGAAGGCATTCTTTGGTACCTTCCCCATGTGGAAGGCATTGATGTGGCACCTTCCCAATGTTGTCGATGCTTTTTGAAAGGATTCACCTTTCGATGATGGAAGGTGCCTCTATTTGGATGTCTTCCAGTGGTGGAAGGCATATTATTGATGATGGCACCTTCCTACTATGAAAGGTGCTCCTAATTGGGTGTGCCTTTCCGATGTGGAAGGCGCCTTGGCCTGCATGTGCCTTCCTAATGATGGAAGGCACTTCTATCTGCATGCGCCTTCCTAATGATGGAAGGTGCTTCTGTCTACATGCGCCTTCCCGATGTGGAAGGTGCTTCATTATACATGTGCCTTCTCGATGTGGAAGGCGCCTCTGGCTGGATGCACCTTCTCGATGTGGAAGGCACCTCTGGCTGGATGTGCCTTCCCAATGTGGAAGGTGCCTTGGCCTTTTTTTTTTTTCTTGGATATGGTGCCTTCCAGCCACGGAAGACGCCTATATATATATTATTATTATTATTATTTATAACTCTTACAACTGGGTTGGGTGCCTTCTTTATAAGGAAGGCACCTTCTTTTCTTGGGGCACCTTCTTTATAAGGAAGGCACCTTCTTCTGGTTGGGCACCTTCTGGATGTGGAAGGCGCCTTCTTCTGGATGGGTGCCTTCTTTATAAGGAAGGCACCTTATTCTGGTTGGGCATATTCTATATGTGGAAGGTGCCTTCTTATAGCTGGGTGCCTCCTAGATATGGAAGGTGCCTTCTAGCTGGGTGCCTTCTTTATAAGGAAGGCACCTTATTCTGGTTGGGCACCTTCTTTATAAGGAAGGCACCTTATTTTGGTTGGGCACCTTCTTTATAAGGAAGGTGTCTTTTTCTCGGTAATCATGTTGTGATTGACTAGGAAAGGGTGATCAAGCCTTCCCAGTCTTGCTTCATGCTGCCTCAGCTTCTACCTACGATCCGATGTCGAAATGCTAAGCCGAATCAGGCCTAGTTTCCTAGATACCTATCCCTCATGCTGTCAGGTCCTCCACCTGCAAAAAACAACCAAAAAGAAAGGAAAATAAAGGTAGTTATATGCATTCCATGCCTATTAGGCCCTGGGTTAGGATGCATGTATCTTGCATGGGGGTATCATCCCTGCAACAACACACGATATATACAAAAAACTACATTAACTAATTTTAGGTGAGCACTTCCATGCCCACCATTTCACCTGAGAGAGTTCGGTCCAGATCTAGCAAGATGGGGTCTCCCCCATGCCCATTTTGGATTCTACCTATAACATTTTAGATGTATTATAGGGGTGTAGTCGGTGGCCATTGACTGTGAACATGGTGTTGCTACCGTCAATTTTCTTAACACACATCGCCCCATTCTTGATGAGCTCTACCACATCATACGACATCATCCATATTTGCATTAATTTTCTCTTCCTCTCTTGGAATTGAGAATCATACAACAAAACCCATTCCCCTTATTGGAACTGCTTTAGCTTAATGTGGCTATCATGCCATCGCTTTCTTTTCTTCTATATAATTTTTGTCCTCTGCAAAGCATCTAATCGGATTTTTTCCAGCTGATCTAGCTGTCGAATCCTTTATTTTTGAGCTTCATCCAAGCTCAAATTCAATTATGAAGTCGTTATCAGGGTCTTGATTTCAAATTCGATGGGCATCATCGCATTTTTCCCATGGACCAGTTGGAAAGGTTTAAATCCTATGGTGGATTTCCACGTGGTGTTATATGCCCAGACTACCTCCGATAACTATGTAGCCCAATCTTTCCTATGTTGTTGCACAGTCTTCATCAGGACGTTCTCTATTTCTCTATTTGTCACTTCCACTTGCACGTTTTCCTAAGGATGGTAGGGCGTAGTTTTATTGTGCCAAAATTTGTATTGCTCCATCAATTCCTTAATCAAATTAGAGGTAAATTGAGGCCCTTGGTCTGTTGTTATCTCCCGGGGGACCCCAAACCATGTAAAAATATGGGCAAATAAGAAATCGGTGATTGTTCTTTCCTTTGAATCCCTCAATGTCTGTACTTCAACCCATTTGGTAATGTAATCCGTACAGACCAAAATAAACCTCCTCCCCATCGAAGGTGGATTAAATGGTCCCATGAAGTTCATGCCCCACTTATCAAAAGGTTCTAGGTGTACCTAATGCTGGAGGGGCATTTCGTCTCGATGGGTTGGTCTACCCATAATTTGGCATTCATCACACTTCCTGGCATACACAGCCGCATCCTTAAACAGAGTGGACCAAAAGTACCCAACTTGTATGATTTTGTAGGCAGTTCATTTCCTTGCAAAGTGTCCCCCACATGGCTAGTCGTGACATGCTTTGAGTACTTATGAGAACTCTTGTTCTGCTATGCATCTTCTTATAATTTGGTCATGTCCTATTTTAAATAGGAGACCATCCATCCATAGGAACGATGTGCTTTTCTCTATGACCACCTACTTTTCTTGATAATAGAGAGCAGGTGAGGTCCTTCTGATGGCCAAGTAATTGGCTATATCTGCATACCATGGTATTTTCTCACTAATAGTGAACAAATTTTCATCCAAAAACTAGTCTTCCACTGCTTGATGGTCTGTTGGTATCAATCTGGACAGAAAATCTGCCATGACATTATCCTTGCCTGGTTTATCGACTATGGTGATGTCAAATTCCTGTAGTAGCAACAACCATCTGATAATTCTTCTACCAATGGCCAGCTTGCTCATTAGGTATCTGATAGCCACATGGTCCGTATGGAAAAAAACCTTATATCCGGTGATATAGTGGCAGAATTTATTTATAGCATGGACAACTGCTAGGAATTCCTTCTTTGTCACTATGTAGTTGAGCTCTGCTCCTGCCAAGTTTTTACTGACATAATAAATGGCATAAAATTATTCGCCATCTTTTTGTCTGAGGACTGCTCCAATCACACCGTTGGATGCGTCACAGTAGATATGGAATGGTATGGCCCAATTTTGTCCTCTTAAAATTGGTGCAGATATTAGTTTCTCCTTAAGCAATTGGAATGCTTCTTCACAGTCTTCCAACCAATTGAACTCCATATCCTTAGATAATAGAGTGTGCAGTGGTTTGGCAATTTTTCTAAATTTGGTGATAAATCGTCGATAGTATCCGGCTAACCCAAGAAAAATTCTTACCTCCTTTTGCATTCTGGGGCTGGGTAGTCTCTTATGACCTCAACCTTCCTTTTATCAACTTTTATTCCTTCTGCAGAGAGGTGGTACCCCAGTACGATGCCTTCTTGCATCATCATAAATAATTTTTCATTACTTAGGGATAAATTATTTTCCTTGCTTCTATCGAGCACTCTTTCCAAATTTGTCATTGCCTCCTTGAAGGTTTCTCCATAGACAGTGAAGTCATCCATGTATACCTCGACCCCATCTCTCATCATGTCTGAGAAGATGCTAAGCACCACACTTTGAAAGGTGGCAGGTGCGTTGCATAGTTTGAAAGGAAATACCCTATAGGCAAACATTCCCCATGGGCAAGTGAACATTGTCTTATCCTGATCTTCTTATCCTATCTGGATCTAGTTGTATCCACTGAATCCATCCATAAAGGTGAAGTACTTCCTCCCCGAGAGTGTGTCCAATACTTGATCAATGAACGAGAGTGAGAAGTGGTCTTTCTTGGTTGCTTTGTTCAATGCTCTGTAGTCCACATAGATTTTCCACTTCCCATTCTTTTTAGGGACCACCACTAACGGTGATACCCACTCGTTGTCAAAAATTGGATATATGAATCTGACAGCCAAGATTTTATGCAATTCTTCCTTGACAATGTCTTTCATTGCTGGGTTCATTCTTCGCTACGGCTTTCAGCTTGAATTTTCTTGATCATCTAGATAAATCCAATGGGTACAGATCTCTGGGTTGATGCCCTGCATATTTGAGTAATCCCATGGAAACACTTTTTGGTGCCTTACCAGGAGATCTTCTAATTTTTTTAGTTGTGTGGGCATCAACCTACTACTGACATTTAATGTTCTTCTTGGCCCAACGTGTATCTGTCGAACGTGATGATCTTGGGCACCAGTCAACGGTGATCTAGGTGCAAAGATGGAGGGTTCTCCATGGAGAAACTCCACAATAGCACCATCTTCGTCCTCTTCTATCAACTCCTCCAATGTCATCACCAGTTATATTATGGATAGATCCGTATTTCCATGCTCGATGATCATGGGTTCTACTACTGAGTCGACAAAATGTGTTGGAGGTGAAATGGTCAACTTTTTAACATTTCGCCCATCAGAGATGGTCATCAACCCATCCTAAAAGTTGATGTAAGCATCAACTATTTCTAGCCATGGCCTCCCTAAGATGAGTGGGTAACTTCCCAGCCTAGTTTTGGATTACAAAATTAAAAAGTTGGCTGGGTATTCCCATGCACTAACCGTTACTATCACGTCTTCCAACATCCCTTTCGGTGACACGATCGATCGATCGGCTAGATGTAGCACTGTCATGGTGGGTTTCAAGTTCATGAGTTGTAGCCTCTGCATGGTCTCTTGAGTCATTACATTGATGGCTACTCCAGGATTGACCAACGTATTAGACAGGGAATGTCCCTCGATTTTTACAGTCAGCACCAGGTTTCCTGGGTTTGCATACTTCGAATGGCATGTTCTACCCATCATCAAATCTGCCAGTTTACCCATGACATTGATAGTTTGGGTTGCTTTTCATCTTGGATTCCTTAGACACATCTCTCCAATTGCCTTGGTATATATGGGAACATCTTGTATTGCTTAAAATAATGGAATTGTCATTGTGAGGTTCTTCAAGCTTGACAAGATGTCAAATTTTGGCTGTGTTTTTTTTCTCTGTTCTTGCAGCCAGCTAGGAAATGGAGCCTTCACTCTCTCAAGTGTTTCTTCCTCTTCTACCAAAGGTGTTTCTTCTACCTATTCCTCCTCTTCTACCAGTGGATGTGTTCCTACTCCTAGCTGCCTACCTGACCTAAGCTAAATATTGTACATAGGATACATCTCACCCTCCATGTTGTATGCTGGTTGGTTCACTATGTTATTTGGATTTGTCATCGATTGTGTGAGTAGCTATGTAGGTCTCACTACTGGTAATGTCAATAATTTTTTTTGGGGGTGAGCAAGTGCTACATTCTATGGAACTTGATTCCATGTAGTATGGCCTCTCCACTGCTTCCTAGGATATGGATATGGCATCCATGGCTGCTGGTTTGGGAATGCTGCTAGGGGTACGTTAGACCAGGGTGATGGCCCCCACCACCCCATGTTGGGTGGTTGAGGTGGTCCTTGGTGCATGTATGGCCCTCCTCCATATGGAAAAATTTTGGTTGGCATATTCCCCATAGGGGGCTATGGCCAACTCTTCCTATTGCCTATGAAATAGGCATCCATGCTTTCAGCCTCCTCCTGATTACTGGGCAGTTGTGGGCACAATCGAGTTTTATGATTCAGCCTACAAACTATGCATACTCTAACTTTGTTCTCTGAGCATGCATTATTTGCATGCCTCCCTCTGCATTTTGGATAGAAATAAGCTAATGTTGTGTCATTCTCTTGCTTCTTTTTCTCTAAAAATAATGTATCCATCTGCAATGCTAGAGATGAGAGCATTTCGCTCTTTAAATCCTCCAACATGTTACCTATTTCTGTCTTTGTGACTGAAGCAATCACTTTCATGGTTTTGGAGGTGGCCTTGCCTCGTCTTCTTGAGTAGTTCTGGAATAGTTTTTGGATGTCTTCCATAGCATGTCGGTAGACATCACCTCTAAAGATCATGTTAAGATCCTCTAGTGATTAATTGGTAAGTCCTCTCAAGAAGATGCTTTTGAGGGACTTATCAGATAGTCTCGTGTGAGGAGATAATTGAAGATTAAATTTGAATATCTCCCAGTACTCTTTGAGAGACTCATATTCTTTCTGTGTCATGCTCAAGACCTCCTCCTTGGAGTCTCTTGCTCTCCTGAAATCTTGGTATTGTTCTAAAAAGAGCCTCTTCATCTGGTCCCAAGTGGCAATGTGTTTGTCTCCCAGACCGATGAACCATCATAGAGCTGCATCATCTAATGTATAAGGAAAGAGTTTTAGCTTTTGTGTATCAGATTTGTAGTCCACAGACCTGTATAAGACATCAAACTTAAATAAAAATAGGTCAGGGTCCTTAGTCAAATATCCTCTGAAGGAGAAAGTTGAGTAGGGGATATATTTTTCATTTTGGCATCTCCTACTCCTTCCTCTATCAGGAAAATAAATCCAAATGAGACCTCATCATTATCAACCATTTTTTCAAGAAATGTGGTTTCTAATGCAGTGCTTATGGCCTTACGGTCATTTAAGACTTTCTGAGTCAAGGTTGTCTGGTGAGATCGTCCAATATTCTATAGCCTTCCACAATAGGGCTTCCTCTAAGGGAGTCCTATTAAATAGGGGATTTATGATGATTTGTTCTTCCCCACATTGGTGGGATGAGGAGGCACTTTTCACAAAGTGTGGTTCCTCACTCCAATGGATTGTTGGTGGGTCAGGAAAGTGTAATTCAATTTTAGAATTCTTGACTGACTCTGGTTCTGCTGGATTGGTTCTTACAAACCGACTGTATGGTCCTCTTCTTCTTGAAGAACTCATACAAGGTTAGATGGAAGGTTTTAGGGTATTGTAAATAATCTAGTTGAGATGCTTCCCCGATAATGGTGCCAAAATGTTGCGGGCCAAACAAGGTTAACTTTTTCCTACTTTTGTCACATGCCCGTGCATTTAATTATCAACCCAGGGAGCTTCATAAACTTGTGAAGAATCTAAATAATATTGCTTACAATACCACTTGAGATTAATCTGCTAATCCTACTATTGGGGGGTGTTTTCAAAATGGTTGTCAATCATTCATGCACTCCTCAATAATTTACATAAGAAGAAAATAATTAAATCTATGAAAATGAAACATTCACACATTCCTAAAAATGAATCTACTGCAAATACTGGGAATAGTAATGAGGTAAACGATATTTCAAAAGCAATAGACTAATCTAGAAAATAGAAGTAAAGTGGGGAAGAAATACTGGCTTGGAGTGGGCCCAGGCTCCAGCAGCTTCCTCCCAGCTGAACACGTGCTAGAACTCTTAGAACTGTAATATATTTATCAAAGTGTTACAATATTTATCTATCTCTATATCTCTATATGAATCTATATATCTTAGAATGGTCTGTGCGCATTTATATAACACACCCACAGAACTTCTGTTAAAAAGAGGTTACAACAGTCAATTCATCTTAGACTAAATTAAGACAGTCTGGTGAATGCAATCGACGTCTGCTTAAAACTAGCATTTGGTTCTAACGATGGCATATTCGCTGATTGGTTCATGCTTTGCCTGGAATTGGTAAGACATTTTCATACATTGGTGCGATCTCCAATTTAGCTCTACATGACATATTTTTGGAACTACACCAGCCACTGTTGTCCACGTCATATAAATCTGGTCAATGGGCAAAGAACAGAGGTGCCTTCCTTATGAGAAAGGTGTCTAAGTATATCGGGTGCCTTCCCTATGCAAAAGGTATCTTATTGCCATGGTGCCTTCCTGGAAGAGGAAGGTGCTTACCTTGTATTGGCATCTTCCTATAAGATGAAGGCACTTGCCTTCTAGTGGTGCCTTCCTTATGGGGTGGGAAGGCACTCGCCTTCTCTGAGGAAGGCACATCCTCTAGTGGTGCCTTCCTTATGGGAGGAAGGTGCTTTGCCTATCGCGGTGCCTTCTCGTCAATGCCTTCCTTATGAGAGGAAGGCACTTCCTTCCTTTTGGTGCCTTCCTGGAGGAGGAAGGTGCTTCTCTTTCCTTGGCACCTTCCTAGAAGAGGAAGGCGCCTATGTTCTCTTGGCACCTTCTTGGAAGAGGAAAGTGCCTACTTTCTCTTGGTGCATTCCTGGAAGAGGAAGGCGCCTATGTTCTCTGCATTGACCCCCAAAGAAAAAAAGTTCCAGGTCCATCAAAATACCTTGACTGATCCAAATCTAACTAAACCAACTACAATTTCACAAAACACACTGAAAACACACAAATTAGATAACACGCATAATTTCATCAAATATCTATATAATCATTTATAAAAGTATGCAATCCTTAGTATAAAACCGCATAATGATCAAGAAAATGTGTATAAAATATGAGCATTTCTGGTGCTCATCATCCCCCACCACCCAACGAAGGCCTTTACGCACATCCACCTAGTTACCAACTATGTTGACCAAAAAGTAGACCCCACCAAAAGATCTTGGGATTTCATAAAATTGCTACTACCACCAAGATACTTAGCTTTCACAATCTTAACCCAGCTAACATTGTCATCCTAAACTAATTTCCAATATTTTTTAACAATCAAGGCTTTTTTCAACGTTTTCAACCTTATCAAACCTAAGCCTTCTTCTCTCCTATTGTAGACTTGATCCCATGCCACTAGGTGGAATCTCTTCTTCTCTTTTACACCTGACCACAAGAAGTACCACTGGATTTACTCTAACGTATTGACAACTTTCCTTGAAATCTTGAATAAGAAGAGGAAGTACATCAGGATGCTTTGTAAAGTGGATTTTACCAATAAAATCTTCCTCGCTTGACTTAAAAGGGCACCTTTCGATCCTGATAACTTTTACTTAAATCTTTCAACTAATGAATCTCATAGTGATGGTTTCGATGCACCTTTAAACAGTGGCATCCCAAGGTAAATCAAGGGAAGGGAACAAAAGCTACACCCCAGAATATCTACTATCTTCCTCTACCTATCAATCGTGGTGTGAAATAAAAAAAAATAGACTTTTTTTGAAATTCACCTTTTGACCTACCGCATTCTCAGAATCCACTTAAAATTGATTTAACTACTTTACCCTGAGGGATTGATGCCATGAAGGAAAGAAGAGTGTCATCAAAAATATGGGATCTATTGACTGAGCTAGTTTCAAACCTTGAATAACCTACTTTTATGGACCTGCCCAATACCTCAACCATAAGAATAAAAAGGTAGGTCGATAAAGGGTCTCCCTAACGCAAAACCTCTATTGCTACGAAAGTAGCCCATCGGAGATCCATTAATAATTATTGAAAGCATGGTTGAAGATATACAAGATTTAATCAGTCTTAGCCAACACTATGCAAAGCTAAACTTGTTAAGGACCCTAAGAATAAAATCCCAAGATACTATGGCATACGCCTTATTCATGTCCAACTTGAGAAGAGTCCTAAACCTCCCACTTTTATTAGCAGAGTGAATAATCTTGATGAAAAAAATAACACCATTCAAAATTTATCATTGGGGCAAGAAACCACTCTGTAGATCATCAATAATCGAAGGGAGCAAAATTTTAAGTCTATTGGCCATGGATTTAGTCAAAATTTTAAAAATCATATTACATAGGCTAATCGATCTGAAATCTGTAAATCCTTTGGCACCCAGCAATTTAGGTAGTAAAACCAAAAAGGTGGAATTTACATTGGCCAAGATAAAAATTTTCTTTGGACCTCTCTGATTGCATTACAAATATTAGAACCCAGAATATGCTAAAACCTCTAAAAAAGATAGGTGGGAAATCATCTGGACCTGGAGCTTTAAGACCTCACATTGAGAATATTTCCTTTCTAATCTCGTCATCATTGAAGGGATTACATAGGATTTTTTTCATATCTTCAGAGACCAACATTGGAATGTTACAAAGAAGATGATTTTTGGATTGCAATTTTATGGTAATCGAGGAGCATAACAAGTCTTTGAATAACTCCACAAAATTTTATTTAATTTCGTTAATTTTATTAGTAACCCCACCATCCACCTTTATGATTTTCTTGATCTTGTTGTGACTCAAATGCCTTAGCACAAAAGTATGAAAAAATATTGTGTTTCAATTGTCTTCTTTGAGCCATAAATTCCTTGATTTTTGATGCCACATAATCTCTTCTTCAGCAAAGACATTATGCAAATCTACAAGCAGACTTCTTTCTTTGGATACCACTACCTCCACTACCTCTGACCTGGCTAAAATAGTTTCCACTTCTTTGAGTTGCTCAATGAGTTCATTTATCCTTAAAAAAATATTACCAAAAATGAATTTATTCCATTTCTTCAGCTTTGCCTTAATATACCATAGCTTTGATGCAATTTGAGCAATAGCATGGCCCAAAAAGCCCTTAGCCCACCATTCCTTGATCTTACCTTCTAGGTTCGAGTGAGGGAGCCACATGGCTTCAAATCTAAAGGGCCTAGGAAAAAATGGATAATTTTCAACTTGCTCTAGCACCAAAGGATTATGATCAGAAGCCACTTTAAGAAGAGACTACAAAGGTGCATCTCCAAAAAAAGGTAGCCCTTCCTGAGATATGAGGATTTTTTCTAGCTTGATCTGAATATTTTGGCACCCTAGTTGTTGATTTATCCACATTTACCTAGACTCATTCAACTCCAAATCCATAAGCTCTTGGGAATTCACAAAATAGGTAAATTATTCCATGCTTTTTCAAAGTGGAGTCCCTCCTTTCTTATCATATGGGTATAAAGGGGTATTAAAGTCTCCCACAAAAATCCATGCTTCCTTGTTAAAATTATCTCTCATAGCTCATAAGGAGCCCTAGAATACAAACCTAATCTGAGGAGAGTTAGGGGCATAAATATTCAAAGTAACCCACTTGACCCTTGACATTTTGGAAGAAAATAAAATATTTATTACTCTATCAGAAACTAGAAAAGTCGATCCTTCAATAGATTTTAGGTTCCACTTACATAACAGGCCTCCTAAAGCTCCATTTGCCAAGTTGGCAACAAAATTTGATGCTCTCCAAATTTTATTTTTAACTAATTTGACATTGTAACTATCCATTTTTATTTCCTGTACAAGAATAAAATTTGGCTAAAACTCTTTTCTTATTTAGGTCAATGCTCTTTTTTTAGTAGCCCTATTTAGGCCTCTAATATTCCATGTGATGAGTCTCATTTACGATATTTGAAGCGATTGCTCCCCTCGGGGGAATGGGGCAAGTGAAAAAATGAATCCAGTTTAAGTTGCTTTCCTTTAGACTCATTCTCAAATTTCAACTAGCTTTGCAATCCATCTATAATATCTGCTTCTGCCTCCCTATTTCTTACATTTTTTTTAGAGGGCTTACCCACATTTTTGGGTACTTCAACATCAACCAATCCCTTTTAGGAACTTCTTATTTTTTGATGAGAATATTTCACCCTTGATAAAACTTCTCCCCAATCTAGTGACTTGGCCATATTCAGCTTGGGGGAAGAGCTATAGTCTTTCACAATATTTTGAGGTGATACAAGTGCCTCTAGTTCATCCCGATTTCCTTTCTCCTCCTCATGGTTAGCATCTTTAGGATTTAAGCATTCAAAGGAATTATAAAAAAATTGACAAGATACCTATTTCAGTTACCAGCTTTGCTTTATCCACCTGTGAGAGGATAGAACAAACATTGTACTTATTAATAATATTTGGTTCTAGGTTGGTAACTTCCATCACCCTGGAATCATTTTCAATTTGGTTGAGTCTCAGGTTCTCTAAGAAAACTAGTTGGGACCTAAGGCCTTAAATGACCCTGGTTGAGGATGGCCCTGAGTCCTAAAATTTCCCTACTTTCTAACCCAGTTCCCCTTGGGCACCTCCTTTATAGGTAGATACAAACCAATCGAGTGGCCTAGCCTCATACAAATTGAATACTTAAGAAGCCTATTTTCATATACTATCGTTTTAGTCCATACATCGTATTTAGAAATAAGATCGATATGACCTGGAAACTTTACATTCGAGTCCATCATTACACACATTTAAGAAAATATCATTTAGGATTTTGCTCTGGTGGCTAAATATATTAACACTAACTCACAAATTGCCTTATATATACCCCTTAAGATGTCTTCATGCCAAATATAAAAGGGCAAATCAAGAATACGTACCCATAAAGGATCTAAATTTATCTTCTAGGTTCGTGGATTAAAATTTGACCCCGACTTGCACAAAAATAGCCCTTTTCTTACAAAGAACTAGGGATCCCCTCCAAGGATCCACTTTGAGTACTCGTAATTGAGTTTAATCAAAGAAAAATGTGTTAGAAATTGCAATTATGTCTAGATATCCTTTTGGTTTCTATTTGACCATCACCCATCTCCTTATGGCATCAATATTAGGTTTGTCACCATGGAATTTACCAACAAGGTTCCGCGAGCCCTCCTCCATGGTAACTGTTATAATATCATCTAGTATGACCAAGTTATCTTCAATAGGAGAGAGTTCAAAAAGAGAACAAGATTTTTGAGACCTAAAATCCTTAACTATGATCTCAACAAAGGACAACTTACTTGGCTTGAGAAAGGTACCAAAACTTGGGGACCCACCTGTATTTTTAGTGAATAGAGTCTCATGAACCACTGAGTTGGGAGACTCACCACCAAGAATAACCACCTCAATCATTGGGTCCTCCGAGCCTAAATTTCTATGTAAATTCACCTCCCTAGGAATAGCCACCTACTCACCATTCTCTTGCCCGCTAGCATCTACCTGACCATCCAAATCCTGCAAATCAGTATTTTCTCCCTGACCTACCACTACCTATAGACCACTATTAACCTCACTCTTTTACCCATCGTCAACCCCTACATGCTCCCTCCCTCCATTACTTAATTCAAATTTTTTGACTCTCATCGTAGGAATTCTTGCTCAACTTTTTTTATTTTACTATCCTATTCGACGAGAAACACCTGCCATCCTAAGAAATATTTGTCATGAAAAATAAACCCTAAAAATCCATTTGTGGATACCTTCAATTCTTTCACTCCCTCTGTTACTTGAGCCACCATAAAAAAATAAACCCTAAAAATATATTTGTGGATATCTGGAACATTGTAATTCTCACTCCTATCATCACCTAAGCCACCTCCTAACGGGGTGCAGTGCAACGGTTGGGGCTTTGGCTCTTCTTCAGGAGGTCCAAGGTCCAAACTGCAGCGTGGAAAAGTGTGTGAGGGGGTGGGTATGTGGTGGATTTATGTTAAATTCTCTATTGATAAGTACAACTCTCAAATTTACAAGGGGTCATGGTTGGGAGGAGACTGCTCAGCCCTGTGCGTTGGTCATAGAGGTTTCTCACAATAACCAAATTTTAAAAAATACTTATTTAATTAATTATTAATATTTTTATTTTCGTGGATCTTAGATCAACTATGTTAATTATTAATATTTTTTTTCTTTTCATGGAGTTAGTTAAGACCAAAACTTATGTTCGATAATCTAAATATTCATCTTATGATTAAATTGAATTGGAATATAAAACTTCAAGTTAATTGCTTATCTTCAATGATTAATATTATAATTAACTTATTATCTATGATGCATCCCCATATCATTGGTAATTTATTTCTATGTGGTCTTATATTTTTGGGATTCCCCATATCGAGTTCCATGGTTTATATATATAAAATAAATATTTTTTATTTATAAACATATATTTTATATTTCATATCTATTTATATGTAAATTAATTTTCATTTAAGTTTTAAAACCAGAAACTTTTCTTCCAACTTTAACACTTGACATTTACAAATTTGATGCCTAATTTTGAAATTTATTAAGTTTAGTAAGCTCTCATTTTCTAAAAATATTAATTTCCTTTAAAATATTTTTATTTATTCATCAAAATATATACTTTAAAATATCTCTTATTTAGTATGTATTTAATTTATACATATAAATAATTTTATTTAAATTATTAATAATAAAAAAAAATTCAACCTTAACATCTACATTTGCAAATTTGATACCTAGTTTTTTTAAGCTCTCCTAAACTATAAAAGGTAAAAGTAAAGTAATTTTTAAAGTCCACAAAACCATAGGACAATATATGTTTATCCAACCAAACTCCAATTATCAAAGTATGGTGTACAACTCTACCCTATTATATTCAAATGTTGAACTTGTAATGACTAAAATATGATCATATTAGTTATCTTTATTTTTCTTAGCTTGAAACCTAGGTTTAGATAGTTGGCCCTTGAGCATTAGGGTTAGGGTTAATGTTGATTTAGTTTATGAATAGGAAGAGTTATGTAGTAGTTGAAATAATCTTTCATATTCAAATCTTAGTTGCATTTTTTGTGCATATGAGACTTCACCCTCTCTAAGTGATTATGAGACTTAACCCTATCTAAGTGGCTAAGGATTTGTATTGATTTTATTCTAGAATTTGATTGTTGTATATTTGATTTTCTAGCAATTGGATCTGAATTTTTGTTATCATTAGATTTTTTCATTGTGTATTATTGGATTGCTATTGCTATTGTTGTAATTATTGGTTATTTTATTACAAGTGTTATAAGAGCTTCGATATTAATTCCATATGGCAGTGCAAATTTATAGTAGAAGGGCATACAATCCATTCTAGAATATTTGCCAAACAGTGTTGCTTCCTATTTTTTGGTAATTATTTAGTTTATCTTTTTGTGCAATTATCTTCTAGAATATTATGAATGTGTTATTGTTACTTCCTTTTCTCAAATACTATGCATTGGTTATTCAAATGATGTGTGTTTGAATAAAAAGAATCACCAACTCAAAAATCTTAGCAAGCATCACAACACTCCCCCAAATATCAATAGTTTTGACTATTATCTTCTTTCTTCCTTAAACACCTTGGATTTATCTCCTCCTAATACCTCTCATCCTCCATCTCCTCTTTCCAATAACCTTCCTCTTATCACTCATTTTGTTGTCCCTTAAATTGGTAATTCTATCTTTGATACTATTCATCATAGTATGTGTGTCTTTCTTGAGAATCAAGAAAATATGATTGCTTCCATTGTAAATTCCTTAGCTAACATCCAACACATCCTAAAAATATCCTTTGCTATGTATCCTCTTGTCCATGGGTCTCAACATGTCATTGAGTGGCAGTCTTTGATCATTCATTAGGCACCAAATACAAGGAACACTAGCATATTTGTACAAATATCATATGGCCATAGTCTTCCAATTTTCTATGGAGGTCATTCAACTCCCTATGCTACCCAAGGTAATTCTCTAGGTACGGGTGGTTACAAATCAATATTTAATTTTAATCTAGATTCCTCTATCAAAAGTGCCTCTAATTTTCTTAACTGGCCTCATGCTGTTTTGGTTCTATGTCTTGGTATAACCAATTTCAAGGGTGTTGATTAATGTGGGTAGATGACCAAGATGGATAGATTATCTATTTGCACCATGTTCTTAAATGTGGCAATGTCACATTAGTGGCTATTAATTTTGGAACCCATGCTCATCAATTGATTTTATGGGAGATTCACCAACTAGAAGATCCTCTTTTGTGATTTAAATTCAAATAATGATTCCTCTAAATATTTAACAAAGTATATTCCATATTGTATGTGGTCCATCTAATGCAATTAAATTAAACAAGAATGATTATGGAGTACTACATAGATTTCACAATTCTTCTTACCTACACCTACCAATTTAATCTCATAGTGGTGGTTTCAACCTTTCTCCATGGTCTTAAGGATGAAATTTGGTAGCAAGTCAATATGCTTAAACCATGACTCTTGACAATGCTCAATGTATATCTTTGGTAGCAAAAAAAAAGCTCCAAGAGTCTAGTCCCCAATATAGACCTAACTTCAACTCTCGTTGCCTTTACTTCAATAATAGCAATAGTGAGTGTTCCTAGGAATTCTTCTATTTCAAATGTTATTCTCACTATCCTCGAGATCAAGCTGACAAAAAATATTGTAACTTTCAAGTGGAAGGTGGGGATATAGTAGTATTAGAATATGAAGATCAATCTCAACAGAATTAATAGCTAAAATTAGATAAGATGGAACATGAGGATGATACCATGGTTGTCTCTACTCACACTCTTATGGAGCTCCAAGATCACTATACTATCAAGGTCTAATAACTTATCAAATGATAATGTGGCAATGTATTGATTGATTTGGGTAGCATGCATAACTCTATAGATAGTAATACAAAAAAGTATTTGGGTTTGTATATCAACTCTTAAAATTAGGATAAATTTCAAGTCTTAATTACAAATTAGGGTACAACTCAATGTGTGGGTTGAACGACTAAGGTTAACATCTAAATAAGGGACTATACTTGGTCAGACAATCTCTTTGCCAAGAATATGTGTAGCATAGATGTCATCTTGAAAGAACAATGGCTATCTTTGCTTCATTATATTATTATTAATCTACAAAGATTAAATTTCAAGTGGATGGAGAATGGAAGGGTAACTTGTCTCCAATGAATACAACCCCCTCTCTCCAATGTGGTTAGTTCCCATAGCATGAAAAATATATTGGAAAAGAATGGTTGTGGATTCTTCACCCAAGTTAATTGCATGGAGGTTCAATCGTTGGATCCACTTCTTTCAACTCTTCCTTGGAATTTAAAAACATTGTGGATAACTATAAGGAGCTCTTTAGTGAGACCATGGGTCTTCCTCCTAAGTACACACATAATTATGTCATCCATATTTTCCCAAGAACTCAACCTCTTGATGAATGTCCTTATTGCTATCCTTAGTCTTAAAATTCTAAAATTAAAAAGCTCTTTGAGGAAATATTGGAGCAAGAAATTATTAATCCAAGGATTATTTCTTACTTCTCTCTTGTGGTTATGGTATTATACAATAAAAATTCTTGGTGCATGTATCCTAATTTTTTACCTCTCAACAAGGTTACAACCAAAGTAAGTTTTCTATCCCCATTTTAGATGATTTATGGATAAATTGCATTCTTCCATTTTATTGAGCATATTCTAGTCTAGAAAAACTAAATCAGATCATCCGCCCAATCAAGTTGTTCTGAAGACTGATCTTCCTCTAGTATTAATTCTTGAAATTGGCAAGCTACATGATTTGTCGATGCTTGTTTTACAAGTTCTTGGCATAATGCTCTACCTCTGACTAGTTTGGTCGGGTGTATTTATACATCATATTCTTATATTTTGGTTACCCAACCAGCTCTAGTATTACCGAGCTCACCTTGCATAATGAAACTTCACACATCCGAGTCAATTGTATAGACTACGATATTGCTATGTGATAAGAAGTGCCTGAATTTTTTTAGGGACTTCATGATAGCATAAATCTATTTTTCAATGAAATTATACTTTTACTCATGTTCTTGCATGTTTTCACTCAGAAAAGCAATAGGACTTTCTTCATTGTTAGTTCCCTTTTGAGTGAGTACCGTGGCATAGCTTCCCTGTTCACTTATAGCATACAAGATAAAATACTTGGAGAAGTTTGGGTTCACTAGGACAGGAGCTTGAGATATTTGCTCTTTGATCTATTGAAAATCTTATTTTCTTGTATCTGTCCATTTAAAAATGACATCCTTCTTCAACAGTTCAGTCATAGGTTTAACAATTTGTGCAAAATCTGCCATGAATTTATGTACAAAATTTATTTGACCAAAAAATGACTACGAGCCCTTTTTTTTTAAGGGGAAGGGAAGTTTTAACAAGGATTTCACTTTGTTGGGGTCTATGGCTAGACAAGATTTTGAAACTACATGACCAAGTAAGATTCTTTCTTCCATGATAAAAATAGATTTCTTGGGGTTTATGGATATACCAAACTCTCGATATTTTTCTAGTACTCTCCTGAGGTGAGTAATGTGATCTTCTTTCCTTTGAGTGAAAACAATCATATCATCCAGGTATATCACTATTATTTTATTCACAAGCTCTCCAAAGGCTACGTCCATGGCTCTTTGAAAATTCATTCCAATGTTTGATAACCTGAAAGGCATCCTTTGGTAAGAAAATGTTCCCCATTTGGTTGTGAATGTCGTTTTGAATTGGTCTTAATATTTGACCCATACTTGATTAGACCTGGAGAAATCATCTAAAAAAGAGAACCTTTCAGCTCCTACAATTATGTGTAAGATCTGATTGATCTGTGGGAGGGGTTAATGATCCTTGAGCGAAGCTTTGTTCAGGTTGCGAAAGTCAACACATAGTCGAATATATCCATTTTTATTTCTTACTGGTACCATATTAGCAACCCATATCGAATGTTTGATTGGATATACAATATTTGATTCTAGTAATTTCAATAATTCTTGTTTCATCAAAGCTTCTATTTTTGGATTTATTGGTCGTTGCTTTTGATGGAAGGGTTTAGCACCTTCTAGAAGTTCAATTGTATGTTGGATTGTTTCTTTTGAGTACACTTTCAAATCGCCATAGGTCCAGGAAATTATATTTGGAAATTCCTTACATAATTCTCTAATTTCATTAAATTCCTTGTCTGTAGTTTTTACCCCTACTTTGATGGCTTTTTTAGGTCCCAATTCAGCTTCTTTATATTTGTGTTTGTCAACTTTCATATTATGACCTGTTGACCTATCATTGTTATCAAATAGGGATTCAAGTGTGACCAAACCCTTGGGAATGTCATTAATTTTCAATTGGACGAAATTTTCTTCTTCTTCATATTCATTTACTTTGTCATTGGAATAATTCATCTCATGAACTAGGAAGTCTACTATATTATTATCATTCTCAAAAACCTGCCAGAAGGTATCTTTATCAGGTACAGAAGGCCTGTATATCAATCTGACTATTTTTTATTTCTGAATAACATTGCTTATAGGACAGAAGTTTGCTCCTACTGAAGCCAAAAAATTTGCATGCGTATTTTTCTCAAGGGATAGATTTCATGTTCAGGGATTCAAAAGATTCTAGCAAATCCCAGAATTTATTTTTGTAAGCCTTAAGATAATGTTGCTTGCTTACACATTTCTCTGTTACTTTATTTACTGTTAGCTCATAATCACCAAAAATTTGCAGTTATTTAATACCCATATTTTTTGCATTTTTTAGACCTAAATAGAGTGCCTCGTATTTTGCTATGTTATTAATGCAGCTCCAGGTTAATCTGTAAGAGAAGACTTTCTCTTCACTAGTTGGAGCGATTAGGACAATTCCTGCTCCCGCCCCATTCTTGCATCTGGCGCCATAAAAGAAAAATTTCCATAATTTATTAGTAGATATATCAGGTAATGGAGAAGAAGTAGATTTAATTTTCTCGGGCTTTTGAATGGTGTAACTTCCTAGATCTATTTCGATCATGGCATTGAAATCTAAGAGGGAAAACTAGTCTTCCCCTTACAACTCATTAAGAGCTTCTTCCATGAGACTCAAATTTGTCAGTTCTTTAGTCATCATGTTCATAGTAGCAAAGCTTTTATATTCTTCTCCAAGCTTCTCAACATAGAAGGTGGAAGGTTTCTCATTGAATATCTTCACCCTTCTACCTTTAAATGATATTTCGAGATGTGAAAAATCAAGATATGGATATCCTCCTATTTTAGAAGTAAATTCTCTAGATAGGCACAAGCCAAAATAAGGTCCCAAATCAACTACTACCACTTCTTGTATAACTATAAGCTAAGGGAGCCAATGAAGAACAATAGGAATATATTTTATCACACCTAATTTTTTTACAGGAGTTTCGTCAAGTTGCAAAACTCCCAAAGCACTCCTAGTATATTCCATCCCCATAATATCGCATACTTCTTTAGGCATAACAGTAGTTGTGGCTCCAGAGTTGATCATACAATTATGGACTACCCAGAATTCCATTTGGAGAGACAAATAGAAGGGAGGAGGTCTATTCTTTCCTGATGTGGAAGTGAGACTTGCTTGGGTAGAGTTTAGTTTAACTGGATCTTTATCCTTATTTTTCATAGATTTCAATGATTAATGTAATAGGTCTATCTGTCTTGGGATCCGTAGGGCTTCATATATAGTGTCTTTGAAAGTAGTCTTTTTCATTTCTTCAACAATATTGAATGGAAGAGAATCCACACTTTTTTCTTTTATCGTCATATAAACTTGTTCCTATATCCCTGAGTAGCATCAACTCTCTGACGTTTAGTTAATGAAGGGTACCTCAAATTTTCCCTAGCTTGCTCTTGAGTTTTTATTTCTTTAGCTGGAGGTGTTTTTTTTAGGATCTCTTCTCCCTTTTGATCTGGATTTTGTGGGGGTCCCTTATTAATAGGACTCTTTGCAGTTATAGGTACCTTTAAAGGATTAAGGTACTTAGGATCAACCTGAAAAGGTTTCTTTCCTAATATAGTCAGAAATGAAACTTGTTCTAGATAAGGCATCATAAAATTCTGATCATCCTCTCTGATTATGTTTACCTAAACTTTGAGAGATCTTTCTATATTTTCTGTAGCCACCTTCTAGACCTGATGTTGATGAACCATACAAGAAATTTCACCATGAGGATCATTGCATGTGTAACACTAGTACGATGATTTTGGCGAAGTATTACTAGGTCCACCTTCCTCATTTGCGTAGATTGTATTTATTTTTTCATAATTTCATCCACTAGTAGAGATTTGATCTCTGGTCACTTTTGGATAACATCTTGGTTGAGAGTTTCTTTCTGCTTCTCTTCAATCCATAGATATGAATTTATATGATAGTCTTATAATAGGCTTACAAATCTTACAAGATCATCATCTGGGCTTCTTGAGTAGACGTGTTTGCTACTACTAAGGATGGTGCAGTGATAGGAGGGAGCATCAGAAGAGTAGGGAATGTTGGTAAAAGCAGTATGCTTGGTTATCCATTCCATTTGGAAAGACCAGCGTTAGGATCTACAGGGGGAACTGAGAAAGAAGTACTTGAAACTTGAGAGAAATTTGGAAAAATGGGTGGAATCATCTTTGAAGGGAATCTCCCTATGGCAATAAAATATTTTTCCACTTTTTGTGCTTCTTGATAGAGTTTGGGAAAGGTTGTTACCCAATATTTTCTTATAGCCATACTTATTTCTGAATTGAAAGCTCTCAAATAGAAGTATATAGCTCCTTCTGGCACTGATATCAAACCATCAGGGAATCTCTACCAGGTTCGACTGAACCTAATATTGAAATATACATTATCTTCTTGAGGATGTTTTTGAATGGCATTGAATTGATTTAACAACAAAAAGGGATTTGCATGCTCATTAAATTCTTCCACCAATTTACCAGTAAGTTAGGCCCAGGTAGAGATAGCCTCGTTATCAAGAGCTCTGTACCAGTATAGCATTTTTCTTTTTAGGGAAATAATCATAAGCCTAATCATCACGTCTTCTTCTATGATGTCATATATTGGTGCTAATGCGACTACATCTAAGCAATGTTCATATGATGTCTTTTTGGTACCATCATACTTGGGTAGCGCTTTTAGAGCCACTACCAGTATTGGGTGTTGGACTACAAGATTCAAAGGGCATGTATGATTCCATAGAGGGTATGGCAGAACTAGAAGATTTCCTGCCATTGTAGTAGTATTGGTGACTAGAGCTAAAGTTTCATTAGCAGCAGTGCTAAGGAAGACTGCACGGGAAGTGCGTGCTTGTCTTGTATTGTTATCTTGAATTGAAAGTGTTCTAGCAACCAAAACTGGGTTAGCTCAAAGGCTACCAAGGTGTAGTTCAAAATGGTTTATAACCAGATGCTAGATAAGGATTTTTTCAGGGTTCTTCTGAATTTTTTGCTTTAGATCTAGTTATCATAAAAATGGTTTATAACCAGATGCTAGATAAGGATTTTTTCAGGGTTCCTTTCTGGTCCGGAGTATCCAGGTGATAATAAAAAGGTTAATAGGGCAAAGGCTTCATCAAGACTTTGATATGTATATATGCATGGAATTTGTGTCCCATCGGGCATGCCAGAAACTATTGGAATGAAATCTACCTTATATTATGATTTACGCCAAAGACTTCGTTAACATTGAAAGACCAGGCTCAAACAAAGCTCACTTGATTCAATCTCCAGAGAAGGTTGGTTCCTTGTTTTTTATAGGAAAAGGGAGAAAGAAAGGGAAATATAGCCAAATGCTAGGAGATAGTAAGGTACAAATTAAGCAACAACATAGAACTACTTCAAGTTTTTGTAGAAAAATGTAATGAGAACCAAAGCATAGAAATTAAGATCGTTCAGTGTATATCTCTATAGAATTTTATTTGTGAAGTAAATTGCAGATCTTATGGAACGTTTAACATAGAAATTCAGATTAATTATTAATGTATGATGCATTCAACAAAGAGTAAATTAGCAATAGACAAATACATACATACTTACACACCAAATGAGCCTAGAAATAGGATGCATGATCTCTATTAATCTTTCAGAATTCTAAATGATAGTCTTGTAAACACCTAAGAGCCAACCTAGAAATCAGATCGCTCATCCTATATATAGAATTTTACATAATAGAAACTGAAAGTCTTTACAACAAATCACCCATACGATTATTCTAGTAACAGATTGGCTGGAGATCACAATATTTCTTGTTATAGAGATATTCCTCAGATCATGAAGCTCCTAACTAAAAAGGTTAAGATATTCCTGTTATAGAGATCTTCTCCACTTACTTTTAGAGATCATGGTTTGTTGGCTCTTAAAAATGTTGTGCAATTGTGAATTTTATCCTTGGCTTGGTGCAGGCTCTTAAAAATGTTGTGCAATCATGAATATTTCACCTTGTGTGTTCTTGTCTCTTCAAAATGTTGTTCAATCATGACTTTTCTACTTGTCTCACTGCAGGCTCTTCAAAATGTCGTGCAATCATGACTCTTTCACCTTGTGTGTTCTTGGCTCTTCAAAATGTCGAGAAATCATGACTTTTCTCCTTGGCTTGGTGCAGGCTCTTCAAAATTTCATGCAATCGTGACTCTTTCCCTTTGTGCACCCTTGGCTCACTAAAATGTCATGTCGTCATGACTTTTCTCCTTTGCTTGATATTTTCCCTCCAAAATGTCGCACCATCTACCTATAGAATTAAATACACAAAAAAACAAAATTTTGGCTAGGCAAATACTAGCAAGAGAAATTATCTCCTCGACAGTAGTAATGCTCAAATCAAAATATTATTCAGAAAGCAACAAACCCTCTTTCATGGAGAGTGCCTAGGAAATCAGCAAAAATGGATGATAGAAATCATTCTAGACATCGATGCATCGAAACATAGTAATATCACATGAAAATCAGGAGCTCAAACATTAAATATAGGTTGTTGTTTTGTCGTCTTACACCTCAAAATTTTATCTTCACCAGGAAGACCCACAAAAAATTAACTTTGTTTTGAAAAGGAGTGAAATTAATGGATGATACCTTGGGAATGAACAAGATCATACAAATATCAAAAGCACAACATTTAACATTGGTAAATATTTAGCATGAATTCTAGAAATATCAATTTTGTTGCCCCAAGAATTAAATTCCATCAATTTCAAGCCCTTCCCAAAAAATATCTGCAACAATGGCACCTTTGAAAGGAACTTTGTTGAGGGTAAAAGGCAAAAATTGATTTCATTGAGGAAATGGGGTGCAAATCCTTTTTGTTGAAATCTTGGAAAAAAATATTAGTTCATTTGGTTTTTTCACCCATGTTGGATCTTTTGCTATCACTTTTTCTAATTCTACCTAAAGATGCTCTTCCTTGCCTTGCTTTCTGATTCTGTAGTGATTTTCTCAAGAAATGAGACTTCATCTTGATTTTGCTCATGTTATGCTTGAAATGAGTCTTTACCTTGAGAATATGGTGAAATGCATTTTGCCCATGTGTGAGAAAAAATGGAATTTCACTTAGAATGTGCTCTTGCCAATACTTTGGCTTGGAATGCATTCAAAGATATATTTCACTGAAAATAAGGCAAAAGGAGAGTTTTTATTGAATGGTGGCAAAATCAAATAATTTCACTTCCAAAGGAGGGCAAAAAATAATTTTACCCCCTCTTAGGGTAAATTTGACTTTGACACACGCATGGGGATGCTTTTTCTGCACTTTTGCTCCAAACTAGATGAAATTAATACATTCACTTCAAACAGGACAAAATCAATCTTGGTAGGCACTTTCTTTATCTTGTTTTGACCTTGACTAGCACAACTTTCACCCAATGAAGTCCACTCATTATTTCTGCTCAAAAATATCTTCAATTAGCAATTCATCCATAAGAAGGGAAAAAATGAATTTTACCTCCTATCTGGGGTGAAATTAACTTTGACTATATTTTTTTATTTTTTTTTGCTCTGAAAACATATTAATACCCATTTTAACTGCTTAGGCCAGTGAAATGAATTGAAGTTATTCATTTCCTTGCTGGCGATTTCACTCTTAGTAATTCTTTCCGATGCCTTAGATGATTTTTGCTGCTCCTTTCATCCTTAGACATTTTTGCTATGCATTTCCCTATATATATTTTTCCCATGATTTACATCATATATTTACTAGAAAAAAACTTGCTCTTTATTTCCTAGGATGAAATCAACCGTATTTGTTTATTTTAATGAAATCCATAAAATGAGGAGAGCAAAAATGTTATATTAATACATCAAAGACAAAATATAAGCAAAAAAACTACATCATTTATCTTTCGTGCTTGGAATTTTTACAATAAAAATTCAGTGTGGAAAAACCACCAACAATTACTTTTCATTGTTTAAACTCCAAAAAAAAATTAATCATATCAATTTAAAACCCTTTAGAGTAACCTAGTCATACAAGACTATCCTTTAGAAAATGTAAAAGTCCTTAAATGTTGGTTAGAAATGTACATAAAAAAATCCCAAGTCTTGGATTATTAATTGATTTATTTATGAAACTATAAATTTATTGGAGGTTTGATTTATCTAGTTGTTAAAATTATGATGAAATTACCTAATACATGGTTGGCCAATCATATTAACTATAAAAACCCTAATCAATACCCTTAGAAGTGATTTCATCTTTGACTAATCCTTGAAATAAGGTTCCATGTGTTCCTTGATGATGTCAATTAAATTCAATGACTAGTATTTTAAATTTTAAAAGTTGTCTTGTTTATCGAATTCATCAAAAACAATTTAGAGTAAATATAGAATAAAGCTTGTGAGGGAGGCAATAAATTCAAAAAAAAAATCCAATATAGGAGCTTTAATGATTGAAGATATGATAAAGTAGGAGACAACCATAATGTAAATTATAAAATGGGTGAGTTGAAGCTACTCAAACCACCAAAGCATTCCCAAAGAGAGATATCATTAATAACTATACATGGAATATTAATAACCATCAAAATGATTTATATGACAAATTATAAAATTCAAGCCGAGAATTTGCTAGAATGTAGCAAACATGTCCTCAGTATTAGAATATGATTTTAATAAAATTCAAAAACATATTATAAATATTTTAAAATCATATGCCCATCATAAATTAGGATAATTTACCCAGGTGTTGTAGGTGAGTTGGAGAGGAGAGGGCAATCCTCCAAGGGAGGTCCCAGGTTTGAATCTCCACCCTACCCAAAAGCTAAATTGGGTACCCAAAATCCAATTGATAATGTTGGTGTGGGCAGGGCTGGGTGCGACTCCCGGGTGACTTTGACGGTATAGAACCCCCTATTCGTGGTATCTCAGACCAAGGCGGCCCCGCAAGGGGTTTTTCACTATAAAATAAATAAATAAATTAGGATAATTTGAGAGTTAACATTTTATTATAGTAATGGATCTCAAAATTTAGAGAATTAAATCATCAAAAATTTAAAGATAAAAACAACCATTCATGTACAATGAATTTGTATTAGGGGTTTTGGCTAGTGAAATCTGACTACTTATAGGTGAGAATGATTTTATCATAGAAATATGAGTTTTTTTCTCAAGTGATGATGCATAATAGTCACACTATAAGTACCAATTTTTTAATTTCCTTACATAGGACACATAAGGGATTCAAAACTAGAACATCAAATCTACCAATGGGTCATCGACCCATTGCTTAAAATAGATAACCCAATCAATTTTTTCAATTGAGTGGCTAATGGATTCAATTATAATCATAGTATATTGGTTTATCTATTCTTATGATCAATTTTTGATATCACTTCCTTTTCATAGTAACATCACCATGTCAATTGACATAACATAATCCATGAGAAGTTCATTCACATGAAGATAAATCATTTAATTCTTCAACTATGGATTAGTGTTATTCCATTTTTATTATCTAACTAATCTACCCCTAGAAGGGCTATGAAAGTTATTGACATCATCATATATCATGTTGATTGCACCCTATTATTAGTGTTTGATCTGTTTAGCCCTTTTTGAAACATGTCAATCCACCAATCAATGCAAATCATTTAAGGGACCTAAACCTAGTTAAAATCATCTAATATACTATGTTTATTGATTGAAATATCATATATAAGTTAGGGTGTCTAGTCCACCAATTGTTCCTTTTCACTTATATATTTTCATTAGTCAATCCATACCAACAACAATAGATATAGCCTCAAAACTAACAACTAATGTTAATGTTATTTGTACCATGACCTATACAACTATAATAGTTCTGATATAGTTTCAAATAAATAATAACTATCCTTGTTCCACCAACAAAGGCTTCAACATCCCAAAAAATAAAATTCATAAAGAATATATCACCCAAAGAGGCCCTTTATTCATACTATTATTATTATTTTTTAAGTTAAATTTCATTAAAAGTGGGTTTTGAAAGGGCCCCAAAACCTTTTTACAAAATATCAACCAACCAAAAAAAAGACCCAAAGATAAGCTAGAGGAAAAGAGCATTAAAATCCTACCAAAAGTAAGAAATATAAAAAATCCCACCCAAGTGGGAAATTTAAAATAGGTTGAAAAATATCGTACATGCGGGAAACATACAATTTGGAAAATCTCGCCCAAGAAGGAAAAATATAGTTTGGAAAATCTAGCTTAGGCAAGAAACATGTAATTTAAAAAATCTTTCCTAGGTGGGGAACAAAAAATTTAAAAAATCCTACCCAGGAAGGAAACATGCAAACTTGAAAAATCCCACCTAGGGGGAAAACTAGAAACTAGTGTCCCATCGGGAGAAAATTGAAAAGCAAAATTGCCTTGAAGGAAAACCACTCTGAGAAAGCAAGAGGATCAAAGGAATCCACTAGAATCACCAGGAAGGGCCATCCCACCCAAGGAGGCTAGGACAAATACGAGGACATAGGAAAACTAGGATCCCACCCAGGATCACTAGAAACCACTCCAAAAGAGTGGGAATAGTCAAAGGTTGAAAAATGAACCCAGAATCCCACCAAGGTACAACCCAGGAAGGCAGTCCAGGAAGTAGCATCCTGCATAAATCCTAGAAATTAAGATCAACAAATTTGAGGATCCCCATAGACCATGAGATCCCCTTGCAAATGAGGTTGAGCTATGAAAGTGCCAAAAAAACTAGAGGTAGCAACAGATACAGAACCACCAGTCACAAGAAGAGGGGTGAGAAGGCCCCAAGGAACCTGAACTGAAGAAGCACAAGAAAATCAAATTGCACACAAGAAGCACAGGTCCCATCCCAAGATTGAAATATTCAATTGATACCCCAAAGCAACCTCCATATCCACCAACAACTTCTTGAAATCAAAATAGGAAAACCAATAGGAACTCAACAACAAGAAATGCATACAGTCCCATCCCAAGCCGAGAAATATATGTTGAGAAACCACCAAGAACACCAAATATAGGAAACTCGAAGAGAAGATTCACTAAAATTAAAGCATATGGTCCTTCCCAGACTAAAAATATGTAGTGAAAGCTTCCTAAGAATCACAAGGATGGAGTCAAGTCCCTATCCCAAAACTGCAATGTGCCATAATCGAAGATCCACTAAAATCTATTACAAGTAGAAAACCTACAAAAAATTGGGATAGACCTGAGAACAATAGAGAAAAGGATCCCTAAATCTCAATAGGAAACCCAAGGAAGGTCCTAGGGATGTCCCTGAATAGGGGCATAAGAAAGAAACCCTCATTCAGGCTGGGAAATGGCATACAAGTGAAAAAGTGACCTCCCACCCCAAGGAGATCATATGCAGCCATAGTCAGCCAATATATAAGGGCCTAGGAAGTGCCAAGTTACATGGATAAAACCATGGAAGGGGGGATCAGGGAAGCCGATCAGGATATTCCATGAAATGTCCCTTGCAGATTCCCCCCGTATGATCCTTTATTCATACTATTATACCCATACAATTGAGGATGTTTACACATACTCATTTAAGAGTCTGAGGTACATAATATATACTAATTTATGTAAGCATGAAATGAAGTGACATTAATGACATAAAAGACTTAGTGGCATCAGATAGTCTAAAATTTGGCATATCAAACATTTAAATGCTCAAAATTGGTAGTAAGTGTTTATAAGCTATGACCCAAGCACTAAATTATAGTTATTAAAGGGTTAAGTAAACTAGTCACCATTATAGGGAAGGCAATAAAGTAGATGATGCTCATACTTAATGAACAAAACATATAATGGATGCCTTTTATGGTGCAAACAAAATATCACTTATATTAAAAGAAGTACAATTAGGTATTGCTCAAAGACCATCCCAAGGAATCTAAGAATATATAGAGCTATAGTTTATCATTGCACATTGTCAATTCAAGGATTATGTCAATATAAAAAATAAAAATTTTCCTTCATCATTTGGGATCCTAAGGATATAGATGTTCAAGATTACTATTTGGTAATATTGAGTACTATGGAAGGCTACTAGGTTGATAATGTATAAAATTTGTATTATGCTAGTCATAATGATGAATATGTAGTACTAATCAAAGAAACATAAAGAGGTATTCAACTATATATCATACTTAATATATCTATTATTTATTAAAATATCAAACAATTCCATAAAATGAGGGTAGAGCTCCTGGATGAGGAAAAGAATACAAAACCTATAATATACTAGACATTAGTTCCATAAAAGGCCTATGGTACCACTAGCTTTGAATTTTGCATCAAATATACATTTAGGGTATGCATATCATTGCTAGCCTATGGCCAATGCTATTTATAATTCACAAAAATTGATGCAAGGATTGAAAAGGATGATAACTACTAATCAAACACATATTTTAAAACCTCCAACACAAGGTTTCTAACCTAATCCACTAAAAATAGAACAAAAAATATATATATTTTTAATATATTTTAATGGAAAGTGAACAAAATGAGAGAATTATAGAATATAAAGTTATATGAAAGGACAATAACTATTGTTATTGCTACAAAATACAACCCTAGAAAGATCTTTGATACCACTTGTTAATGGAAATAATAAAATGAAAAAATAGAAGTGCTTAAGAAAAAAACTCATTGGAAATATAGCAAACTTATATTAATCAAGAGAAGTATATGTCACAAGCCTCTTTGAGTGGGAAACCTCCTTGGAAGCATATATCTAATATAATTAGAGAAAAAGATCCGAGGTGTAGACCAATTGGTTCATCCAAACCCCATAAGGGGGGCGGAGGTCCAAGGTTCAAATCTTGGGCCTCATCGGACTGAATGCTTGTCCCTTTCTTGGTGCTTTCAGTGGTGTAAAAGGTTTAAAATGATTGTGGCATGGTGGTTATAGGGGTGGACTGCATGAAGATCTATGTGGCGACTTCTAGGGCGGACAACGTAGAATACTATGCCGACCATAAACATCTAGACAGCCTGCCTAGATTCGTGGCGGCTACCGATTCCACCATGTAAATTCAAATATATATATATATATATATATATATATAATTATATATATATATATATATATATATATATATATATAATAGAGAAAAATATAAGATACATTATACTCTAACACATACCCTTATATAGAATCTTATTTACCCTAACTCTAATGCTCAAGGGTTGGACCATATGCAAGAAGGGACCCAAGCTACTAACTCCTATTTATAATAAAAAGAACTGTTACATCACTACGAAATCCTACTAATAGTAAAAATTAACTATTACATCATAATGAGCCCATATGCACTAGGTGCCCAAGGTGCAACATACACCAACACTAGACAAATACATAATTATGGTTGTGTTAGGACAGGGTCCTAGCATAAATACCTGCATACCAATGCAATGATTACAACTCAAGTAATTTATCAATTAGATATTTTAGTTCAACTTGATCTAATCCAATTGTGAAGATAAGATTTAATTGATGTCCAAGAGATAAATGTAGTCTCCTTTGACTACCCATGATATATCAAGAAGAAAGAAAAATATAAGGATCAAGTGGTAAACATGAAGGATACTTTATAGAAACACATTAAAATAAAGGTCTTGTAGCAATAATTAAATAAAATGCAACAATATACACATGATATGAATAAGATAAAATAAGAAATATGCAACCAACTTGAGACAACAACAAAGGAAAGAAATTTAGTAAAGAAAGAGAAGGATCTAATAGTCAATGGTCTCCAAATAGAGATAAATTTTGAAGAAAATTTTTGATAAATTCAATAGTAAGGTTTAGGCTTTAGATATTGTGCAATAAATATACAAATCATTTTACATGCATTTCAAAGTGAGAAGACTCGATATGTTTATATAATAGAATAATAATTCTATGAAATTGATCAGATGAGTAGAAGACGCAATAGAGGAAATTAATACAAAATTAGATGGCAAACCATCCTTATCCTTACACAAATTATTTACATAATTTGATATTATTCTCATGCTATTGGCATTGATGACAAATGTGTAATAAGAATTTTCTTAGACATAATCAAGAGAAAGGAAATAATAAAAACTAGATGAATGCATATTCACTAAGGAAATTTTGAACAAAACCACCTCCTATAGTAAGTACAAAGCCTTTAATTTGGTTGAAAAAGACCTACCTAATCCTAGTAATTCAAATGGGTACCATAACTTAGAGTTAGACTATATGAAGCTGATTAATGAGCAAAATCCTAAAATTCCTAACCTTGACAAATTGAGATCAAGATATGTAGTTAAAAAATGATTGATTTTATTATCATATTCTATGTAATACATGCATATATGAAATAAATGATAATCCATAATGATAAATTCAAAAAATAATTACAAAAAACTTGATATGGCTTATAGAGAAATGGAGAAGATGGGTGTTCCTTCTATTGTTGAATGTGCTAGACTGATGACACTATATCTATTGGATATTGGACCATAATTGTTTTGATGGATCCTTTATCTATTCATTCATTTTGATATAGCATTCATTTATGACCCCTTATTGAATGGATAAAGCACCTAGGATTTTATATCACTTCAATATGGTATCTCTAAATGTCATTCAAACTGTAGTGGTTGTAACACTATCATTGAGTAACCATTTTGAAATAAATATTATTGACATGTGGAGTAATTGTGGAAATAAATCAAGGATTGAATACCCAAAAAAGGAAAAATTGAAGATTAAATATAGCTTTTCAAATCCAAATACCCTCATATTTCCTTAATCAATAAATATGTTTTGATAAAAAAATTGCCTAGTTCTCTCTCATAAATCAAGTGATCTATAGTTCTAATCTATTGTCTATCGATTTGTTATGCAATAAATCTATTGTATTTATTGTTATTTCATGATAGTTATATTTAGGCCATGATATAATGATGATATCATTCGATCAAACATGTTCAAGATTTAATATTTTTAAGGTGAAGAGATAAAGTTGACCAACTAACCTATTAATTAATTTCTTGTGACATTAATATATTGCTTCCATTAAGAGATTTAAATAGGCTCCTTTGAATATTTTTGGAAGGCAATTAAGGTTGATCCATGAAATTTATAGCCTAAAATATCCAATCCATGAATGTAAAATATGAAGATAGTCAATTCATTGATTGTTTAATATAGAATTATGTCATGTGATCTATGAGACTATTTTTAGAAAGTTTCATGAATTTTGAGACATCAAATCCTATAAATGTAATTATTTTGAAGATGTAACTCATGTGACTAGATATAATATCCAAGTTAGAGGTCAAACAAAACATTTACCACCTATGCATAATTATGTCACCACTCATGTAAATATTATATATGTGACAGGATAATCTCTCCATAGATCAAAATTTTATTTTATTTGAATAAGTTGTAGACATTATTATTATATATATTTAAACACTAGCTAAGGTACATTTTATAATTTCTTATTAATTTAATAAACAAAACTCATAATCATGTGTAGTTAAATCCGATATTCTTGTGTATATATATTACATTGTGAATGTGGATTAGATACTAAATTATGGTTATTGATTTTTGGCTCTTTTTATTCTTGTTATCCCTTTCATGAAGATCATGCACTTTAATTTCATTATTTTTAAAAATTAATTGGTTAGGAATCATTGTAATTTTAAAAAACATTCATGTGATCATCGAACTAGATTAAAATTATAATATACCGCATAATATATTTTGTTACATATTGTGTAACCCTTTTTCCTTTTGAAAATATAAATTGGGGATCCAACACTCTCCTTTGGTTGACCAAATGAAAAACTCAATCTTCTAATTGTACTATGGTCTAGGCCATACACATAACCTAAGGTAAATTAACAACACACTTTATTTTATTTTACATGTAGTAGAACATAATTTACTAAGCATAAATGTGTCGCATAGATTAGAAAGTTGTTTTCTCTTGACTTATTTAGAAGTTTAGTGAAATCATATCATCATATTAAAATTAAGTGCTAAAGTGGCACTATACCAGTACAAATTATGGTGTTATATTATTAAAATATAATAGTTTCATCTCACCCCTATGGCAATGAACTACCATTGTAGCTATGGGATTTTATGTTGATAGTAACATACACGAACCACCTAACATAACCCAAAGTCAATGTACAATGAATTTTACACTTATAAAGAGAGAAATGGTAGCTTATGACCTGTAATGATATAAATATGATCAATGCATTAGTTATTATAAGGATATACTTGAAGAAGAATATAATTCCTTCATGAAGAATAAAAATTATAGCCAATGAAATTATTTTCTCAAACATAAATAGGTCTATTAAACTGAATTTATTTTGGATATTATCATTAAAAGGTATAAGGATAATATTTTGGTGAAAAGACAATCTCAACAAGAAGGATTTGATAATGTTTGATATTTTCTCCTCTTCTCAAGGTGGAGATTTTTCGAGTGACTCTCATTTTAGTAATTAATTTTAGATATGGGGTTCATTAAATGTATTTGGAGAAGGTATATTCCATTGTGATATTCAAAAGTATATTTATTTGAAGTAACTAGATATCTAGATTCATATAAGAAAGGTACATGTGATTACTAATTTGATGTCATTTTATGAATTAAAACAAATCCCTTATGTTTGATATTTAAATACAAACAAATCCTTTCATAATTATGGGTTTAAATGATATAAGTGCAACCATGACATATATGTCAAACACATTTGATAAATAGACATTATGGTTGTTTATATGAATCACTTAATGTTAACTAATGGTTGTGTTGATTTGATTTATATAATAAAGTAGATTTTAAAGACTATTAGATTAAAGTATTCAACACTCATTCTTGGCATGTAGGTCTTATAATGAGAGGATATGATTTTCTTATTGTGAACTAAGTATATGATAAATTTACCAAAATACTTTTCAATTAGAATATTGTGATCCTTGATCCACACCATACTATACATGTTGATAAAAAATTACAAAGTTAATGAAGTTGATGATATACTTCATAAAAAAATATTTAAGAAGATTAATCTATCTAATCCATGGTCATATTGACATTATATTTATTGGCAATCTTATTTTTAGAGTCATAAATTATTTAAAGATAAATCATTGGCATACAATGAAGTAAGACAATAAAAGCACTCATGTATCGAAATTTAATTTTTAGGAGGTGGTATAATTTTCTTTAGTAGACTATACTAACTTAGTCCAAGTACAATTATTTAATCATGAAGGAAGAAATATATAATATATAATATTAAATAATACTATTGAATGGTCGACCAACACATGAAAAATAAGTTGTCTTCTAGATATATCCTAGTTGCCTTATAAAATTAACATTAAATATGTTAGTATCCAACCATGGTATTGTAAAATCATTTTTCCCATACATGTTCTTGTAATAGGCATATGATGTCTAGAAATATGTATAATTTTTTAATAGAAATGCAATTTGGATACTTATTAGATGGTATCATAGCTTGGTAACATCCTTCCAGGGTTTAAGATAAAACCCATCAAACATATCATGATTGTGTTGATTGGTATTATTATAATATATTTTTGTTACCTTGGTTGTTACCCCATGATGATGATGTTTTTGTTAAATTTTTTGTATTCATCTAAAACTTTCCAATAAACAAAAATTAGCCTCTTCATGCAAGAAACGGGTACTTATCCCTAAAAGTCTACCACCTCCACCAAAATTACCATTATAAAATTTGGAATTTTGGCCACCTTCCTCTACTAGCCATCATACCCCCACCAATTTCCTCTGCAATATATTTACCTATAGTTTGTTGGTATTATATTGCTATAGGAGGCCTTGAAAATCCATGGTGGCTCAAAGGTAAGTTGGGCTCTATTGCATAAGGTTTATTTAAGTAGCTTAACATTGACATCATCTATGATGCAAGCATTATTTGTATGGATATTTTTACTCTTGCTTAATTCCTATCCATGTAGACTATTAAAGAGAGATAAACATGTGTTCATATGTGTGTCCACATCACAATAGCATCCAAAGTATGTGGTATAAATTTTTCTACTCTTTTGCTTCCATCCTACTTGGCCTCTATTCCACCCAATGTAGGTGGGGAGTTGTGGAAGTCTCATTTAAAATAAAAGAAATTGTCCTCTATGGTATAATGTAAGTGGCCTATCTACTTGGAATTTGTTGTATAAGAATGGATTACAAGGAATAATGGATCGATTTGCCACTATTTGGGTCAAGCTCTAGTGTTTACTAGCTAAATCATAGTTTATACACTCAATACCTACTTTTTTTCTTGTGATGTCACATTTGTTGGTGTTGTATCCAATTGCACCTACCTAAGACAATTGTATCTTGCGTTGGAGTGACACAAATAGCTACAACCAAGAGTATGGGGTTCGACTCAATCAGGGATATCTATGATATTTTACAAGGTCATCTCCTTATTAAGATGTGATATTTAGACTCTAGTTGTTCAACAAAGGAAAATGGTACGAGAAAGTAAACAAAATGAACAAAGAAAATAAAAGGGGGATACACTAAGATATTGTAAAAATAGGACTAAACACTATTTGATAATGGTGAACACTTCCTCTGCTCAACACAGTGAAGTATGATTGAAATTTACTAGTTATATACATACATAAGAAGGTGGGTCCTGTAGGAGAGCCAATGCAATAAGTGAATCTATCAAAAAATAGATACAAGACCCTCATACGCACATACTCTTAATAAAATATGATATTCAAGCAAAAGATCACTAATAGATACACATACAAAAAAATGGTTCTATAGGAAAATGCTAAAAAAAGGACACAATCTCCCATTTATATATAATGCAAGAAAATTCTTACAAATATTGTGCTAGAAGAAGGGGTTCAAGATTACCCACAAACCACTCAAGAACCACAACTATTTTATAAAGAGAAATGAAAGAAAATACTAGAATTGCATATAATTGCAAACTCATTGATCCTTTACAAAGCTAAAACTACAAATATTAATAGATTATAAAAGGAGAATTTTTTCTCCAAAATTTGTAGGATGATTTGACTTTCCATATATCCATATCTTGGGGATTCTAAATATTTGATGAAATATCCCTCAATTATTGTTCTTTTCAATTTATAGTTTTCGTGGTTGTACGTCCACATTATTTTACCTTTAATAAGTCATCTACCTTCGTTTGATTTGTAGAGTCAAAGTATTCTTGGTAGATAGCCCATATTTTCTTAGTAATGGCATACTATCTTTCTTCTTTATGGGGAACTATGCACTCACCTACCTGATGAGCAAGGTGCAGCAACAATATTGTCATTGTTGTCAACACAATCAGACAGATCGGTTGATGCAGTGGATAGGAGTTAAGAGGATCTTCAGAGTATGTACAGTGATTTTCCAAAAGATCGAAGTGGCCCATATGCGAAAAATCAAAAGAAAATCACAAGGAAGAAAACTGTCGCGATATCGCGACATGTTGAGCAAGAAAGGAAAACTGTCGCGATATCGCGACATGTTGAGAAGAAAGAAAAACTGTCATGATTTCATGACATGTTCGGAGAGAAAGAGCAAGAAAGAAAAATTGTCATGATTTCGTGACATGTTCGGAGAGAAAGAGCAAGAAAGCAAAACTATCACGATTTCGCGACATGTTCGGAGAGAAAGCACAAGAAAGAAAAACTATCACGATTTCATGACATATTGGAAGAGAGATAGTAAGGAAGAAAAATTGTCATGATTTTGTGACATGTTGGAAGAGAAAAAGGCAAGTAGAAAAAGTGTCACGATTTCGTGACATATTGCAAGAGAGATAGTACGGAAGAAAAAGTGTCACGATTTCGTGACATGTTGGAAGAGAAAAAGGCAAGTAGAAAAAGTGTCACGATTTCGTGACATATTGCAAGAGAGATAGTACAGAAGAAAAAGTGTCACGATTTCGCGACATGTTGGAAGAGAAAAAGGCAAGTAGAAAAAGTGTCACGATTTTGTGACATATTGGAAGAGAGATTGTAGGAAGAAAAAGTGTCATGATTTCGTGACATGTGATTGATGAAAAGAAGGAGAGAAGGAAAAGTGTCATGATTTCGTGACATGTTACATTTTTGCGACTTGAAAAGTGAGGAAGGAAAAGAAGGAAAAGTGTCACGATTTCGCGACATGTCGCATTTTCGTGACTTGAAAAGAGCAGGAAGGCAAAGAAGGAAAAGTGTCACGATTTCGCGACATGTCGCATTTTTGCGACTTGAAGAGAGCAGGAAGGAAGAGAATGAAAAAGTGTCACGATATCGCGACATGTCGCATTTTACGAAGAGAAAAGGAGAAAAAGTGTGATATCGACATGTACAAGGAGAGATAGAGCAAAGGAGAAAAAGTGTCGCGATATCGTGACATGTCACATTTTTGCGACTCTAGGAGGAGAGAGAAAGTAAGAAGGTAGAAGTGTCACGATATCGTGACAAAAGTAAAAAGGAAGAGTACGAAGGCGAAAGTGTCACGATATCGTGACATGTTGTGTTTTCGTGGGTACAAGCAAACAAAAGAAGCAAGGAGGCGAAAGTGTCATGATATCGTGACATGTGTTTTCGGGTGCAAGCAAACAAAAGAAGCAAGGAGGTGAAAGTGTCATGATATCACATGTGTTTCAGAGCTAAGAAGAGAACCCAATCGAAATAAGATATGTGACCATTAACTGAAGTTATACAGTAGTTACAGGGGCCATTACAAAAGAAAATCATGCAGCTAATATAAGAACAGTCGAAGAAGGAGAAATCGAACAGTCGTATAAATAGAATCGAATATGCATGCATGCATAGAAAATAATACGAATAGTCATGATCGAGAAGATGAATAGTCATGGTAGGGGTATATGTGTCAATTCGTAACATGTAACGTGTTTGACGAAATGCCTACCCTATATATACAAAAGGAGTTACATATAGAAGGCGTTACAACTGACAAGTGGCGTATGAGAAATAAAAGGAGTTACAACTGGAGTTACAAAGAGACAATATGGTTATAAAAGGAGGTCTGCGTGGAGAATTACGTGCTACTGAAATAGTGTGAAAGTGCTGCAAGAAGGGGGTTGAAAGAGTGTTGCAAGAGAGTATTAAGCAGAGCCATGAGAGCCATAAAAGAGTAGTAAGCAGAGCTTTAAGAGTGTGTGGTGTTTTGGTGAATAGTGAGAGAGGTTGGGTTAGCAATAGACCAATCAGGGTCTTGTATAAGCGAAGGCATTTTTATGTCAATCTTATAGTTTCAAAAGTGCAGTCCAAGTTGGTGCTTGGAATTAGGGGTTGGTGCTCCTTTCTATTGGTGCAGATAAATCAGGGGTTGGTGCTCCTTCCAGTGGGTGCTGGTAAATTGATTGTAAAATTGGTATTTTGCAAAGGCTAGATTTGGATGGGAATCCAAGCAGTCATTTTTGAGGAGTAGCCAAATTGGTGAACCTCGTTACATCGTGTGTTGTGGAATGCTCTCTTGTTATATTTGCTTTATTGGGTTTTAAGTTTTCATTGTTTTGGCATTAAGAGTTGAAGATTTAAGTTTTTAATAGCTACACTGATTCACCCCCCCTCTCAGTGTCATTGTGAGACTAACAATTGGTATCAGAGCCAAGTTCTTGAACAAGCTTAATCGGCTAAGGTGATCTTGGAAGTGAGACAATGGCAGGTGGTGAAGGATTCTCATCAAACAAAGCACCATTGTTTGATGGAACTAATTACGCATTCTGGAGACTCAGGATGCAGACATATTTGTGTTCTTTGGGATACGACATTTGGGAGTCAGTAGACAGTGGATACACCATACCCACCACTCCTCCAACCGATGCTGTCGGTAAGAAACTGTTTGAGAATAACTCTAAAGCAAAGAATGCTATCATGTGCGGTTTGGTGGACAACGAACTGATAAAGATTATGAGTTGTAAAATGGCAAAAGATATGTGGGACAAACTAAGGAGCATTCATGAAGGAGACGACAAGATCAAGGAGGCCAAGTTACAAATGCATCGAGCTCAGTTCGAAGCATTAAAGATGAATGAGGATGAGAACATAGAGGCATACATGCTGAGAGTTAATGGAATCATTAATGCGATTAGAGGACTCGACGAGGAAATGGAAGATGTTGTCATCGTGAAAAAGGTACTAAGATCTCTTCCCCAAAGATTTGATTCCAAAGTTTCTGCAATAGAAGAAGCTAAAGATCTTAATACTTTTAGTATGGATGAGATGCATGGTTCTTTGACTGCATATGAGATGAGAATAGGAAAAACTAAACCCAGAGACAGAGAAGCTGCTTTTAAAGCACATAAAAATATAAAAGCAAAACAAGAATCCGAGGAAGAAGAGACATCGGATGAAACAGAAGCAAACTTTGTTCGAAAACTAATCAGGGGAAAAGGAAAATACAGAGGAAAGCTACCATTTAAGTGTTTCAACTGTGGAGGCATTGGGCACTTTGCAGCTAAATGTCCTCTTAATGAGAAAAACAAAAGTGATGAAGGTTCACACCAAGAAAGAAGTGACTGGAAGAAGAAACCAAATTTTAGAAAAGGAAACTTCAAGAAGAAAAGTTTCATATCCAAGAATGTCAGTCCTTCAGAAGACAGCTCCGGTGAGGATTCTGAAGAAGAAAAAGGTGAAGCTCTTTTCATGGCATTTGAAGAAGAAAAAATAGAGGAAAAATAGGAATGTAATAAAAACCTTGAGGCTGAGGCTGAAGTAGATCTGGAAGGTGAGTTGGTCGCTGCACTTAAAGAGCTGAGTTTAGAAAGGAAAAAGAATAAGAAAACTTCAAGAAAGCTTGAGGATGCCAATGAAATCATATCCAGCTTGAAAGTACAGATAGATGAATTTAAGAAAATATCTGAAGATATCGAAGTACAATTAACCATGAAAATAGATGAGTGCAGCAAGTTAGAAGAAGAGATTGTTGGTTTAAGGATACAACTAGAAGAGATGAATCAAAAATTGAGTTGCTATCACAAACTTGAAGGAAGTTCTGTGAAGTTGGACAAGATTATAAATAACCAAAGGACTACAGGCATCAAATTTGGTTTAGGTTTCATCGAAGGAGAATCATCAAATGGATCAAAGGCCATAACTATAGAACCCATAAAGAATGAAGATAAGATCAGGGTTGATCAAGAAAAAATGAATCATGCTAAAGAAAGCAATAAAGCCAGGCACGAGAGGAGTATTGACAATGATGGATTCACCAATGTCACTCATCAAAGGAGAAGAAGATTTATGGCTCCCACTACAAAATGGCAAAGACCATCACCCAGGTTCACTCATTCCTTTTCTGGTTATTGTTTTAAATGCAATGGTTATGGTCATAAGATTTCAGATTGCAAGTATAATGTAGGACAAAGGAACTTTACCAGTAGAAATGTTTTTTCACCGCTGATGGATTATGCAGTAGAATGTTATAACTGTCATAATTTTGGGCACATTGCAAGAAATTGTCGAAGTACATTTGCAGCAAATAAACATCAGGGAAGAAAATTTCAACCAAATGGTTTGAGACAAAATAGAAAATTTCTCGAAAAACATACACAGGCTACTGACAAAGAAAAGTCAAAACAAGTGACCAAAACTGTAATCAAACCAGAGTGGAAAGAAAAGGAGCGACCCAAGGAAGAAAAGGAATCCTTGATCGTACAGACAACATTTAAAGCACAGAACAAATCTGCACCATGGATACTTGATAGTGGATGCTCCAGTCATATGACAGGTGACAAACAAAAATTTGAGAAGTTACAGCAATATGAAGGTGGTTCAGTAAAATTTGGAAATAATGATGGAGCTAAGATAGTTGGCAAAGGATCAGTTAAGATCAGTGATGGAAAAATCAAGTCAAAAGAAGTCTTGTTTGTGATTGGTCTGAAGCATAACTTGTTAAGCGTAAGTCAGATTTGTGACAGAGGTCATGAAGTAATTTTCAAGAAGCAGGGTTGTGAAGTCGAACAACAAACTATGGAAAGTTGATAGCAACTGGATCAAGGACATCTGGCAACTCTGTATACTCTCTCAGAGACTTCAGAAGGAGCATGCTTGATTGGATAGGAAGAAGAAAATTGGTTGTGGCACAAGAGGCTCGGTCATATCAGTTTTGACAATCTAGTAAAAATCAGCTCAAAAAGGCAGTGAGAGATATTCCCACCATTGGTAAACCTTTAAATAGCATTTGTGCCTCATGCCAAAAGGGGAAGCAAACTAGAGCCACATTTAAAACAAAAGAGTACTTCACAAGCAAACCATTAGAACTAATACATACTGATTTATGTGGACCCATGAGAACTCAAAGCATAAATGGTGACAAATACTTTATGTTGTGCATAGATGATTATTCCAGGATGACATGGGTACTATTTTTGAAGCTTAAATCAGATGCCTTTGAGATGTTCAAGATTTTCAAAAAACAAGTTGAGAATCAAACAGGAAAAAGGATTAAATGTTTAAGATCAGATAGAGGAGGAGAGTTCATTTCAGAGGAGTTTGCAGAGTACTATGAAAAATATGGGATTAGGAGACAGTTTTCAGCAACAAGGACACCTCAACAGAATGGTGTGGTAGAAAGAAAGAACAGGACAGTGCAGGAAATGGCACGGACTATGTTGACTGAGAGCAAAATAGCAGACAGATTTTGGAAAGAGGCAGTCCATACTACGGTATACATCCAAAATAGGTGCATGTTGAGGATGCATGAAAGCAAAACTCCGTATGAGCTGTGGTTCGGTAGAAAGGCAACAACAAGATACTTTAAAGTTTTTGGCAGTAAGTGTTACATCAAAAGAACTGAAGATAATCTTGGTAAGTTTGAAGATAGAGCTGATGAAGGTATTTTTCTTGGCTATTCGACAAAAAGCAAAGCCTACACATGCTACAACAAGAGGCTAAAGAAAATTGTGGAGAGTGTCGATGTTAAAGTTGATGAAGGTAGGGAACGAGAAATAAGCTATAAAGAAAACTACCCAATTTATGAAGAAGTTATTGAAGGAGATGAGGAAAAGGAAATGAAAAAGAAACAAAAAATTGACTCAGATGATTTAAGTAGTGATTCAGAAGAGGAAGAAAACAAGAAATTCAAAATAGGGCAATTGTGAGAAAAATCATCCTAGAGAGCAAATAATTGGAGACCCCACAGTTGGTGTTCAGACAAGAAGAAGAGTAGTAAGTAACTACTCTCTATTATCCAGCATAGAGCCCAAAAATATTGTTGAAGCAAGCAAAGATGAAAGTTGGATGACGGCAATAAATGAAGAATTAGATCAGATCGAGAAAAACAAAACCTGGGAGTTAGTACCAAGACCTGCAAATAAAAATATAATCGGTACTAAATGGATTTTTTGAAACAAATTGAATGAAGATGGACAAGTAGTCAGGAATAAAGCAAGATTGGTCTGTAAAGGCTATGCACAAGTTGAAGGTATTGACTTTGAGGAAACCTTTGCACCTGTGGCTAGACTAGAGGCAATCAGAATGTTTCTGGCTTTAGCAGTTCACAAGAATTTCAAAGTTTATCAAATGGACGTGAAATCAGCATTTTTGAATGGAAAACTTGAAGAAGAGGTCTATATTGAGCAGTCTGATGGTTTCCAACTCGGTGATAATCCCAACTTCATCTGCAAGTTGAAGAAAGCATTGTATGGCTTGAAACAGGCACCCAGAGCATGGTATGCAAGGCTAGACAACTATCTTACTCAACAAGGGTTCAAAAAGGGTATGGTGGATAGCAATTTGTATGTCAAAATAGAGAATGGCCATCTCATTGTCCTTGTTGTATACGTAGATGATATCATTTTTGGTAGCAGCAATGATGAGTCGTGTAAGGATTTAGCAAATAAGATGCAAAAAGAATTTGAAATGTCTATGATTGGTGAACTTTCGTATTTCCTCGGACTGCAAGTTAATCAAAATGAGAAGGGCATATTTATTTCTCAAGTTAAATATGTGAAAGAGATGCTAAAAAAGTTCACAATGGAGGATTGTAAGCCTGTTAGCACTCCCATGACGACAGGTTGCAAGTTGAGCAAGGATGAAAAATCTCCGGATGTTGATCAAACCATGTACAGATCTATGATTGGGAGCCTATTGTATTTGATAGCTACTGGACTGGATATCTTGCGGGCAGTTTGCATGGTAGCACGATTTCAGGCGAGTCCCAAGGAGACTCATGTGACAACAGTGAAGAGGATTCTTCGGTATCTAAAGGGTACTATGGAGTATGGGTTATGGTATCCGAAAGGTAAGGACTTCACTCTTATTGCGTATTCAGATGCAGATTGGGTAGGATGTGTCGATGATAGAAAGAGTACCAGTGGAGGTGCATTCTATCTTGGAGACAGGTTGGTTGCATGGCACAGTAAGAAACAAGAATCAGTCTCTTTATCCACAGTAGAGGCAGAATATATTGCAGCAACTACGTGTTGTACGCAGGTCTTATGGATGAAACAAACCCTGAAAGATCTTGGCATTAACTTCAGTGAGCCAATTTCAGTTAAGTGTGATAACACCAGTGCCATTAACATCTCAAAGAATCCGGTTATGCATTCTCGCACAAAACATATTGCTATCCGATATCACTTTCTGAAGGAGAAAGTTGCGAAAGAAGAGGTAAAGTTGGATTTTGTCCCAACTACAGAGCAAGTAGCGGATATCTTCACAAAACCGCTGCCCAAAGAAATTTTTGAGTACCTTCGCAATAAATTGGGAGTGGTCATGCTTCCCAAGCACTGACTAGCTATCGGGACCACATTCTCAGGGGGAGCATTTATATATTTGATTATCTTTGTGCTCATATTTGTAATTTTTGCTAACTGTCATAACGTGTGCCTGAGAATGTTGTGCATGGACTCAAGGGGAGTCTGTAGCAGCCCTTTGGTATTATTGTCAAAGGGGGAGAAGAATTACAGGAAATTGCACGTGTGTTGCCAACAATTCCAAAGGGGGAGATTGATGAGCAAGGTGCAGCAACAGTATTGTCATTGTTGTCAACACAGTCAGACAGATCGGTTGATGCAGTGGACAGGAGTTAAGAGGATCTTCAGAGTATGTACAATGATTTTCCAAAATATCGAAGTGGCCCATATGCGAAAAATCAAAAGAAAATCACAAGGAAGAAAACTATCGCGATATCGCGACATGTTGAGCAAGAAAGGAAAATTGTCACGATATCGCGACATGTTGAGAAGAAAGAAAAATTGTCATGATTTCATGACATGTTCGAAGAGAAAGAGCAAGAAAGCAAAACTGTCACGATTTCGTGACATGTTCGGAGAGAAAGAGCAAGAAAGCAAAACTATCATGATTTCGTGACATGTTCGGAGAGAAAGAGCAAGAAAGAAAAACTATCATGATTTCGTGACATGTTCAGAGAGATTGTAAGGAAGAAAAAGTGTCATGATTTCATGACATGTTGGAAGAGAAAAAGGCAAGTAGAAAAAGTGTCATGATTTCGTGACATATTGCAAGAGAGATAGTACGGAAGAAAAAGTGTCACGATTTCATGACATGTTGGAAGAGAAAAAGGCAAGTAGAAAAAGTGTCACGATTTCGTGACATATTGCAAGAGAGATTGTACGGAAGAAAAAGTGTCATGATTTCACGACATGTTGGAAGAGAAAAAGGCAAGTAGAAAAAGTGTCACGATTTCGTGACATATTGCAAGAGAGATTGTATGGAAGAAAAAGTGTCATGATTTCGTGACATGTTGCATTTTCACGACTGAAAAGAGGAAGGCAGAGAAGGAAAAGTGTCACGATTTCGTGACATGTCACATTTTCATGACTTGAAAAGTGCAGGAAGGCAAAGAAGGAAAAGTGTCACGATTTCGTGACATGTCGCATTTTCGTGACTTGAAGAGAGCAGGAAGGCAAAGAAGGAAAAGTGTCACGATTTCGTGACATGTCACATTTTCATGACTTGAAGAGAGCAAGAAGGAAGAGAATGAAAAAGTGTCACGATATCGCGACATGTCACATTTTCGTGACTCGAAGGTAAGAGAAAGAGGAGAAAAAGTGTCACGATATCCGACATGTGATTTAAGAAGGAGAGATAGAGCAAAGGAGAAAAAGTGTCACGATATCGCGACATGTCGCATTTTTTGACTCTAGGAGGAGAGAGAAAGTAAGAAGGCAGAAGTGTCACGATATCGCGACAAAAGTAAAAAGGAAGAGTACGGAGGCGAAAGTGTCACGATATCACGACATGTTGTGTTTTCGTGGGTACAAGCAAATAAAAGAAGCAAGGAGGTGAAAGTGTCACGATATCGTGACATGTGTTTTCATGGGTGCAAGCAAACAAAAGAAGCAAGGAGGCGAAAGTGTCATGATATCGTGACATGTTGTGTTTTCATGAGCTAAGAAGAGAACCCAACTGAAATAAGATATGTGACCATTAACTGAAGTTATACAGCAGTTACAGGGGCCGTTACAAAATAAAATCATGCAACTAATATAAGAACAGTCGAAGAAGGAGAAATCGAATAGTCGTAAAAATAGAATAGAAAATGCATGCATGCACAAAAAGAATATGAACAGTCATGACCGAGAAGACGAACAGTCATGGTAGGGGTATATGTGTCAATTCGTAACATGTAACGTGTTTGATGAAAAGCCTACCCTATATATATACAAAAGGAGTTATAGTTAGAAGGCGTTACAACTGACAAGTGGCGCATGAGAAATAAAAGGAGTTACAACTGGAGTTACAAAGAGACAATATGGTTATAAAAGGAGGTCTACGCGAAGAATTACGTGTTGCTGAAATAGTGTGAAAGTGCTGCAAGAAGGGGGTTGAAAGAGTGCTGCAAGAGAGTATTAAGCAGAGTAGTGAGAGCCATAAAAGAGCAGTAAGCAGAGCTTTAAGAGTGTGTGGTGTTTTGGTGAATAGTGAGAGAGGTTGGGTTAGCAATAGACCAGTCAGGGTCTTGTATAAGCGAAGGCATTTTTATGTCAATCTTATAGTTTCAAAAGTGCAGTCCAAGTTGGTGCTTGGAATTAGGGGTTGGTGCTCCTTTCTGTTGGTGCGGATAAACCAGGGGTTGGTGCTCCTTCCAGTGGGTGTTGGTAAATTGATTGTAAAATTGGTATTTTGCAAAGGCTGGATTTGGACGGGAATCCAAGCAGTCATTTTTGAGGAGTAGCCAAATTGGTGAACCTCGTTACATCGTGTGTTGTGGAATGCTCTCTTGTTATATTTGCTTTATTGGGTTTTAAGTTTTCATTGTTTCGGCATTAAGAGTTGAAGATTTAAGTTTTTAATAGCTACACTGATTCACCCCCCCTCTCAGTGTCATTGTGAGACTAACACTACCTCCCCCTTGGTTTTGGTTCCCTTGTCCACCTTTAGAGTTTTTTGCTATATTTATACTTTTCTGGCACCATTTGTCCCCATGATTAGGATCTTCTTAATCAAGACTTTTACTTGGTTCATTCCTTCAATACTTTAAAAGTTCTAACAAGTTGTTCTATCAAGCCTTTTCCACCGAACCTTCTTTCTATAATGAGTCTCATCAGAACTCCCAATTGCTCTTATATTTTTTTACTTCTCCTTTTATTTTTTTTTGCACTTCCTTCTTCCTATTTTTTCATGCCAACATTTATCTTAGGATGTTTCTATGTGCGATAACTCTGCCAGTAACTCAATTAGTTATTTTATTGTTGTTGATACGCTTTCACCTTAGTGGCCTTTCTTATGAATGTGGGGAAGTATATGACTTTTAACTTTCATTATTATAGATTGATCACAAGGATCTATTGTAAATTTGAGCATGTTTTGTTGTCCTTGATGTCAAGAGGTTTGGAATTCTAAGTTGATGGAATTAATGCCAAAAGGTTTGATTAATGTCAAAATGTTTAACGTCCTAAGTTGATGGAAATATCTATGAGAATATTCCTCATGGTGGCACTTGAGGCATAAGGCAGCAAGAAGAAATAAATTCCTCACCATGATGTTTGAGAAAGAATTTATAATTCTATTTACCTTGGTGGTAATTTTGCAAAGGTTAAAATATTTATTAATGATGGCAAGGTTATCCTTAAATTTACCTTAGTGGTAATTTTGTAAAGGTTTAAAAATACATTAATGGTGGCAAGGTTATCCTTAAAGAAAAGTCCCAAAAAGGATTTTATTATTTAAATTATAATAATTAAATCCCTTGGATTTAAATTATTATAATTAAATATAATGATTAAATTCGAAACGCCAAATTCGAATTGCAAGTGAGTCGATGTCAAATGTCTAAGAGGGCATGTGTATTTATAGGCTAAGGTTTATCCTAAGCCAAAGTGTAATCAATTTTATAGCCTTCAAATTTATTGCCTTGCTTGTTCGACATGGTGGAGGAAATAGATAGAAGTTTTCATGTTTTTTGCTGCAGTAGTATGGTCAAAGGTTGGAAGGGGTTTGTCCCCACTTGAAGTGAGGTGGCAGCCAAGCTGGCATGCTTGGCTTGCACAAAGTGTAGAGGGAAGAAGGTGTAATCTTTGATTCGTGTGGAGGAATTTTTGTTTACATGGTCAAATTTATTTTTAACATCGGTGGTAAATGATAACAAGGAGATCGTGCTCCTTTGGTTTCATGTGGGTTGGCTAGCCCACGCGGTTGGCTAGCCCATGTGGTGGCCTAGCCATGGCTAGGGCGCAAGACCAAAAAGTAGCACGGGTTTGATTCTTGGTGGCAGACGGTAGGCAACAACAAAGAAATTAATTTTTAATAACAAATAATTTATGCCTAAGGTTTAAATTTGCTAAGGTATTTGCTAGCTAGGGAGATATAAGGATTTTTATGTTGAATTTATTTTTGCAATAAAATGGATTATGAAATGATTTTTTTTCTTAAGAAAAAATTAAAGTGGTTTGTTTGCTAGTGCATTGGGGTAAAAATTGAAGTGGTGATTTATTTATCATTTGGAAATGCATTAATGACAAGTAGGATATATAAGGTGCAAATGAAATATTTTACTTATGTAATTGGTGATTTTTGTTGATGAGATTTTATTTGCAAAGTTAGGAGTAATAAGGTGTATAGTATACATAATATTTGTATGGTGAAATATTTGTTGAGGTGAAATATTCATGTGGAGGTTTTGAAATAGATTGTTGCTATCTAACCCTTGAAGTGGCACAAGAAGAATTGGTTATTTTTGAGACAGGCTTTGAAGATATATCTCCAAAAGAGCAATTAAGGGGTATGGGCACATCATCCTTTGTTTGAAGTATTTTTTGGAATGAATGTTGTGAAATATAAGGTAGAGTGAAAAGGATTGTTTGATAAGAATTGTTGGAAAGTGAGTTTGTGTGCTTCATAGTTGAATGTTTTGGAAATATTTGGAATTTGTGTGCTTCATAGTTGAATGTTTTGGAAATATTTGGAATAGATTTTGAGAACAATCTATGCTATTATTGCTAAAAGAGTTTGAGCAGTTTTGAGATAAAGAGTGTGAACTACTCGTTCTCGGGTTGAAAACAAGTTAACCATCTTCGTGAAATATTTTGAACATTCATTTGAGATATATTGATAGAATTTGAGAGAAGGTGATTGAGATCAGTTTTGTTAAGGAAAATTATGCAGTAGTGTGATTGATCTTTGCAAGAAAGATAGATCAGTTTTATGAAACAAGTCATACATTATTTTGATTTGATTTGAAAGGGATTTGACAAGAGAAATAAATTGGTTGATTGAGTACAAGATTTGTGAGTGTGAAACATATTGATATTTTCTATATGTTCTAGAGGTTAAATGAATTCCAAGTAGAATTTATTTGTGTGAAAAGAGTTTTCTTAAAGATTTTTAAGTTATGTTTTGTATGCAAGTTTTGGAGTTATTTGAGCAAGTCTTTTTGAAGGCTTGAGGATATTTTGAGCAAGTATTTATGAAGGCTTCAGGACAGATTTGAGAAAGTATTTGTGAATTCTTGAGGATAAATTTGAGCAAGTCTTTTGAGAAGACTTGGAGGTATATTTGAATAACATTGAGAGTGTGTTTGATTGTTAATTTATTCAAGCTTTGTGTTAAGGTTTGGGGTATATTTGAGACAGAGTTTGGTGTAGATTTGAGATAAATTTCGGTGCAAATTTAAGTAAAATTTTAGTGCAGATTTGAGACAGATTTTAGTACATATTTGAGATAGAGTTTGATGCATATCTGTGAGGAGATTTGTGAGCAGAGTTAGAGCAGATTTATGCTAGAATTGTGATAGAGTTTGGTGCAGATTTGAGACAAAGTTGAGAATAGGCTTTGGAGGTGACATAGCAAAGAGGAAAGTAGTCTCAAGTGGATAGATATCCATTAGCCAGTGTAGTGGGGACAGAGTTCTCCTGTGGAAAGAGATCCATAAGCTATAGTAGTGGTTGTAAAAGTCTTCTAGAATATCACTAGCTAGAGTAGAAGGGATAGAGTTCTCCTATGGATAGAGTTCCACAAACCAGAGTAGAGGGAATAGAGTTCTCATGTGGAGAGAGATCCACAAACTAGAGCAGTGGGGAAAGAGTTCTCTTCTAGAGTGTGATCCATGAACCAGCTAGGAAGATAGAGTTATTTTGTTGAGAGAGATCCATGAACCAATTAAGGAGATAGAGTTCTCCTGGATCAAGTTCCATGAACTAGAGAAAAGGGGAAAGAGATCTCCTGTGGAGAGATATCCAAAAATTAGAGCATAGGGGATTAGTGTCTCCTTTGGATAGAGATACATAAACAACGTAATAGGGAATTGATTTCCAAGAAGACTTGTTGAGAATATTTAGTAGAAATATTTTCTCTGTGGAGTAGCCCACATTGGGTGAACCACGTTAAATTGGTGTCTATCTTGTGTGTGATAATTTGTACATTGATTTGATTACTGCTATTGATATTTCCATTGATAATATTGGATACTATTGTTTGGAAAAGAAAATTAAAAATTGTTCTTATACTTTTCACCCCCCTCTTAGTATAAGCTTGTGTTATTCAATTGGTATTAGAGTGGGTTCCTTCGGAAGATTCTAGCAACTTGAAGGAAGAGTGTACAGGAACACAGATGCTATCTCAAAGTGGATCTTCAACAAATAAGGCACCATTGTTTGATGGGAAAAATTATGCTTTCTGGAGCATGAGAATGAATACTTACTTTATGGCACAAGGATATGAGATATGACAAGTAGTTGAGTATGGGTTCACACCTACAACTAGTCCTCCCATAGATAAATATGGTAAGATCCTACATGTGAATAATGCAAAGGAAATGAATGCAATATTGAGTGGATTACGTGAAGCAAAATTTGTAAATGTTATGCATTGAAAATTAAAAATATATATATGGGAAAATTTGAAGCAAACATATGAGGGTGATAAAAAGGTCAAGATGGAAAAATTGTAAAATCACAAGAAAATATTTGAAGACTTGAAAATGAAAGAAGAGGAAGACATTGTTGCATACTTACTTTGTAAGATGCGGTTTTTAACACAATGCGAGGACTTGGATTCAAAATTGAAGACTTTGATGTTGCTCAAAATGTTTTAAGGTCACTTTATGAGGTATGATAGAAAGGTTTCGGCCATAGAAGAAACAATAGATATTGAAAATTTGACTATGGATGAGTTACATGGAACTCTCACAGCTTATAAGATGAGAATAGTAAAGGATCATATTCCCAAGAAAGAGGTAGCCTTCAAAGCAACAAAGAAGACAAAAGACAAGATACTAGAATTAAGTGATGAGTCATCCAATGAAGAAGAATCAAACTATGGTAGAAGGAATAAGAAGGATTCAAGAAAGCACAAAGGTATAAAAATAATAAAGTATTTCAATTGTGGTAATTGTGGTCACTATGCATCTAACTATCCAAAAGTTGGAAGTAGTAGCGGTGAAGAGAAATAAGATCATAAGAAAAGGGAAACAAGAAAATCCAGGTATGAAAATAAAAATAGGTATGGACAAAGCAAGAATGAAAAAAGGTTTTTTAAAAAGCATAAGAAGAGTTTCTATGTAGACAATACAGGCAAGGTTTCAAGAGATAGTGATGAAACATCTCAGATAGTGAAGAAGAGTAAATTCTCTTTTTGGCAATAGAAGAGGAAGGAAGTGCTTCTACTGAAGATAAATCTAAAAAGTATTTTGATGCTCTTGAAGACCTAGAAGTAGAGAAATAATTATAAAATGAAGAGGAAGGCATAGTATATCTAGAAGCAGAACTTGTTTCTGCTCTTAAATAATTGAAAAATGTTAGAAAGCATAATTAAAGATTCAAGGCTCAAGTTCAAGAATGTGATGAAGAAAAAGGAAATCTTATTCAATATCTAACAAACTCAATAGCTAATACAAGGATATTTAAAGAAAATTTAGAGGTAAAAGTCTTAGAATGTGAAATATTAGAGCATAAGGTATTTTCAGTAAGGAAGTGAAAGAGTCTAAATATAAGCTACACAGGTTTGGGAAAAGTTCAAATATCCTGGATAAGATTATCAATGCACAAAGACCTTCATCAAACAGAATATGACTTGGATTTGAAGAAGGACAAGGGAAACAAGAAGAGGATTTAAGATCAATCTCCAAAGAGGAAGAAGCTTCATAAGAAGAGAGTGAATGATAAATTGAGACTTATGAGGATAAGTTAAAATATTGAAACTTCACCAAGGAAGGAAACAATCCACAAACAAGGAACAAGGAACATCATAGGAAATAAAATACGAAGAGACCAATGGGTTCAAGGCAAGATTTCTTCAAAGGATGTTGCTTCTCATGTAAAAAGTTTTGTCATAAGGCTATGCAGTGCAGGACTCATAGAAATAAGGAATATGGTTTTACTAAGATAAACTTCAAATATGGACATCTCTTTCAAGGGTATTGCTACTCTTGTAATAATTTTGGTCATAAAGCAATTCATTGCAGGGTTCATGACAGAAATGGGTATGGCTTAACTAGGAGTAACTTCAAGATATTTGCACCTTCTAGGAACCAAATAATTAAGTGTTATAAGAATAATAATATTGGGCATAAGTACCAGTAGTGTAGAACAAAATTTCTAGAGATAAGCAAGAACAGGGACACTCAAAAGAATCAAAAGGGTATGTTGAGAAAGAAGGTCGACAAAGAAGAAGAGCATTGTATGCTAGGAGACGAGATACCCGCACCCAAAAATTAACCACATCAAGGAGAGGAGGTGGGGACAGGATAGAGCTAATAATCTTATCTTTAGTTCCAAAGGAGTCCCTTTGCCATTGATTTCAAAGGGGGAGAGATTTGAGTTAGGGAGAGAGAATTCAATCAGGGGGAGCAATTTCTCAAGGGGAGCAAAATTGGAAAAAGGAAAATGGAATGGTTAAGGAAAAAGGATTGCCATCAATGACAAAGGGGGAGATTGTTGGAAATTTGAGCATGTTTTGTTGTCATTGATGTCAAGAGGTTTGATATCCTAAGTTGATGGAATTAATGCCAAAAGGTTTGATTAATGTCAAAAGGTTTAATGTCCTAAGTTGATGGAAATATTTGTGAGAATATTCCTCATGGTGGCACATGAGGCATAAGGCAGCAAGAAGAAATAAATTGCCCTCCATGATGTTTGATAAAGAATTTATAAGTTTATTTACCTTGGTGGTAATTAGGCAAAGGTTAAAATATTCATTAATGATGGCAAGGTTATACTTAAATTTACCTTGGTGGTAATTTTGTAAAGGTTTAAATATTCATTAATGGTGGCAATTTTATCCTTAAAGAAAAGGCCCAAAAAGGATTTTAATAATTAAATTATAATATTTAAATCCTTTGGATTTAAATTATTATAATTAAATATAATTATTAAATTTGAAGCACCAAATTTGAATTGCAAGTAAGAAAACATCAAATGTATAATAGGGCATGTGTATTTATAGGCTAAGGTTTAGCCTAAGCCAAAGTGTGTTCGATTTGATAGCATTCAAATTTATTGCTTTAATCGTTCAACGCAGTGGAGGAAACAAACATACGTTTTTTAGAGTAGCGAGTCTGGTCAAAGGTTGGAAGAGGTTTGTCCCCACTCGAAGTGAGGTGGCAACTAAGCTAGAAATCTTGGCTTGCACAAAGCATAGAGGTTAGAAGGTGCAATGTTCGATTTGCACGAAGGCCTTTTTGTTTGCATGGTCAAATTTGTTTTTAGCATTGGTTGTAAAGGATAATAAGGAGATTATGCTCCTTTGGTTTTGTGTGGGTTGGCTAGCCCACATGGTGGCCTAGTTGCGACTAGGGCATGGGGCTAGCAGGCAGTGCGGGTTTGATTCTCAATGGCAGGCAGTAGGTAGTAGCAAAGGAATTAATTTTTGATAAAAAATAATTTATGCCTAATGTTTAAAGTTGCTAAGGTATGTGCTAGCTAGGGAGATAAAACGAGTTTTATGTTGAAATTATTTTTGTATTAATAGGGATTATGAAATGATTTCTTTTTCTTAAGAAAAAATTAAAGTGATTTTCTTGCTAGTGCATTGGGGTAAAAATTGAAGTGGTGATTTATTTATCATTTGGAAATGCATTAATGACAAGTAGGAGATATAAGGTGTAAATGAAATATTTTGCTTATGTAATTGGTGATTTTTTTTTATGAGATTTTGTTTGTAAAGTTAGGAGTAATAAGGTGTAAAAGGGTTTGACAATTTATTGAATCTTTATATGGTGAAATATTTATTGAGGTGGAATATTCATGTGGAGGTTTTGAAATAGACTGTTGCTATCTAACCCTTGAAGTGGCACAAAAAGGATTGGTTATTTATGAGAAAGGTTTTGAAGACATATCTCCAAAAGAACAATTAAGAGGTATGGGCACATCATCCGTTTTTTGAAGTGTTTGTTGGAATGAATGTTGTGAAACACAAGGTGGAGTGAAAAGTATTGTTTGATAAGCATTGTTGGAAATATTTGAGCAAGTTTTGTGTCCTTCATTGTTGAATGTTTTGGAAACATTTGGGATAGATTCTAAGAACAATCTGTGTTGTTATTGCTGAAAGAGTTTTGAGATAAATAGTGTGAACTACTCATGCCAGGGTTGAAAATAAGTTAAGCATCTTTGTGAAATATTTCAAACATTGATTTGAGAGATATTTATAGAATTTGAGAGAAGATGATTGAGATCCGTTTTGTTAAGGAAAATTATGCATTAGTGTGATTGATCTTTGTAAGAAATATAGATCAGTTTTGCAAAACAAGTCATACATTATTTTGATTTGATTTGAAAGGGATTTGACAAGAGAAAGAGATTGGTTGATTGAGTACAAGATTTGTGAGTGTGAAACATATTGAGATTTTCTATATGTTCCAGAGGTTAAACAAATTCTAAGTAGAATTTTTTTGTGTGAAAAGAGTTTTCTGAAATATTTTTAAGTTGTGTTTTGTATGCAAGTTTTGGAGTTATTTGAGCAAGTCTTTGTGAAGGTTTGAGTATATTTTGAGCAAGTCTCTTTGAAGGATTGAGGACAGATTTGAACAAGTATTTTTGAAGGCTTGAGGATAAATTTGAGCAAGTCTTTTGAGAAGACTTGAAGGTATACTTGAAAAACATTGAGAGCAAGTTTGATTGTTGATTTGTTTAAGCTTTGTGTTAAGGCTTGGGGCATATTTGAGATAGATTTTGGTGCAGATTTGAGATATATTTTGATGTAGATTAGAGATAGAGTTAAGAACAGGCTTTGGAGGTGACATAGTAAAGAGGACAATAGTCTCTAGTGGATAGAGATCCATTATCTAGTGTAGTAGGGACAAAGGTCTCCTATGGAGAGAGATCCACAAGCCAAAGTAGTGGGGGTAAAAGTCTTCTAGAATATCACCAACCAGAGCAGAGGGGATAGAATTATTCTATAGATAGAGTTCCATGAACCAGAGTAGAGGGGATACAGTTATCATATGGATAGAGATCCATAAACTAGAGCAGTGGGAAAAGAGTTCTCCTGTGGAGTGTGATCCGTGAACCAGATGGGAAGATAGAGTTATTTTGTGGAGAGAGATCCATGAACTAGTTGAGGAGATAGAGTTCTCTTGGATCAAGTTCCATGAACCAGAGAAAAGGGGAATAGTTCTCCTGTGGAGAGAGATCCACAAATCAGAGCATAGGGGATTGGTGTCTCCTTTGGACAGAGGTTCATAAACATTGTAATAGGGAATTGATTTCCAAGAATATTTGTTGAGAAAATTTCGTAGAAATATTTTCTCTATGGAGTAGACCACATTGGGTGAACCACGTTAAATTGGTGTCTCTCTTGTGTGTGATGGTTTGTGCATTTATTTGATTACTACTATTGATATTACCATTGATAATATTGGATAATAATGTTTAGGAAAGAAAAGTAAAATTTGGTCTTATATTGTTCACCCCCTCTTAGTATAAGTTTTTTTTCTTCAAGATCCCTCTTCTTCCCCCACTTTTGGGTTTCCTCATTGTCATATCCCATCATCAAGGATATCCTTGTATATCTAGTTGTGAGACGATGCATAAGTTGCCAAAGGCCGCTTACCCAAACTGATGTAAATGATGATGAGATCTATTGATTCTACCATAGATGATGTTTGGGTTGATTATCTTCATGAAATATTTTGTTTTATCATCGAAAAGACTCATCAAATTTTTTCAATATTAAGGTCTATCTCAGATATCACTAAAAATGCTTTAGAATGATCATCGTAGACCATTTTCTTATTAGGTTTTCAACTTGCTCACATAGAAGGAGAGTTTTCAATTTTATCTCTACCATTTGGAGATATATGTTTGCTAAAATATAACATGGAATATTTTTAGGATGACATGGATTGTGCTCTCCTAATATTATGCTTAAGATCATCATCTTATTTTGGGGTGCAATCTATCAAGGTTGTTGTGATTTATCACTATAGTTTTGGTGGCTCTCAAGGGGATTTTTACTTGCAAAAGAAAATGAACTTAAAAGCTAAAATGCATTTATCCATTAGGTGTGGAGTTGTAGAGGAATAATGTTTTGTAGGACATTAGTCTTCTTTTATAGCCTTTATTTTTTGTTGGTGAGGCTCATTATCATTTATTTCACCTTACTTGGATCAGCACCTTCTCTCGCTTCTCTTGTCTTTTCACTAGGGGGAAGTTTCTTCATTCATTCCCAAAGTGACATGGTGAAAACTTTGGCTTGCTTTTGTCTTTTATGCAATCATTTTAGCTAATGCAGATCTACTACCCCACTTGTTTTGATCATTAAATTTATTGCCAATTTTTAGAATGGCCTTATTGATGGATTTTGTGGCTATCTCTTTTATAGAAAATTATCCTATAACATGAAAGAAAATAAAGCAAAAAATTCTTTATTTTTTTAAATTTTTTGTATATACATGACCCAAGAGTTGGGTCTCATTTCAAACTATCCCTAGCACATGCTTTTTTATCTATATTCCTTTGGGGGATCAGGATCCCAATTTTCTATTACCTCATGTCTCATCAGTACATTTGTGATAGTTTGGCATGATTCTTCATTTATTTCATAAGGGTTTAGCCATTACACTTTGGCTGCTAGTATTTGATCATTTAGATGGTGGCAATGTATTTATATGATGAGGATGCAACAACTCACATGGACATTTGATCCTGGTGCCATATATTGTCCTTAACACCATCAATGACCAATTTAAATATATATACCCTCCTAGTTCAAAAATGAAATATTTGGATAGGTAGATGTCGAAATAAAGAGGAATTTTGATTATTGATATATCTTGCATGACTACTTGATCTCGACAAGCATATGGGTAAAGTGATATTTTTTCTAAAACCCTCAATATTTAGACTGGGCCACCATCCAACTACACTTTTTAATTTGTTGATTGATACCTTAATGCCAATGCATACATTATTTCTTTTGGCATAATGGATGTGTTGGCCCCAAAGTCTATAATATAATTATGGATTAATTTATCTTGATAAAAAAAAGTAGATAAAAATGGGGGTGAGGGGAGGGCTTGGATTGATTAGATCTTGGGGATAAGATTTGCAACATAGTCTCAATTTTTGGTTGCCTTATTCGTATTTACTATTCCTCTAGGATCTTTTGCAAATTCTCTTGTTGACCTGAGATAGCTAACATTTCCCACATTGGGAATGGTTTAGTGGATTTTTTCAAGTGATCCACTATGTTGAAGGATCCTAGATATATTGTTTTCTAAGGATTAAAGTGTGATTTCTCTTGGATTGGTTAAATTTCTTTGGTTGGTTCTAATGACATTGAATACTACCTTGGGATTTCTAGGGTATTTATTTAATAAATGCCAAAAACAATTGCAGTAAAGTTTTTTATGGTTCTAATGCATCTTTGATTGCTCTATTCTGATTGCCTAGGGCCCTTAGGAAATTTTGTTGAGGTATGGTAGGAGGCATATAATTCACTGACCATTGAGGTATTATTGTCAATAGTTATTGTTCTAACTGGGTTGACTTGTGTTGATTGCCAAGGGTTGGTGGATTTCCTACATCATTTTTCTTCATTACCTACTTCTTGGACCTTTCTAGATAATCTGATTGGACTCGATGTCTTTTGCCCATTATATTATCTATTTTGTCAGATATTACATAGATCTCCTTGTCATCCCAAGCCATTAGGATTCAATCTTGAGAAATATGACTAGGCTGTGTGGTCATGGTCTAGGAATTGTGCTTGGGTATATAATTTGTAGCTTTTGAGTATGAATTGGATGGCATCATTTCCTATGTTGAAGTGGTCAAAAATTGTGATGTTTCTCCTATGTTGACTTGGTTGAGGGGAGTTTCAAGAGGTGGGTAGTACCATGTAGTGGGTTTCTTTATATAATTATTTTGTATAGAGGTTAATTTTCTAGAATGATTGGGTATTATTATTTGTAGAGGGGTTACCACCAAGACTGTTTAGGATTTGACCATTTTCCCAAGTATTTCAGAACTAGGGTCTAGGATATCTAGTGGGCAAGTTCATGTATCCTTGGTTTCCTTATGGGGAAGGGGGATTGTAGTTATTTTGGTAGGGATATCTTGGGGTATTTCATTCCCTTATCATGGCTAACATTTGGTTAGCTATAAATACAATAATCTTATGGAATGAGTCTTGCTCAAGATCTCTAGGGTTCAATTGAGTTGGAGTTTGTGATGATAAAATAACTAAGGGTGAATGAGAGGATGATAAGAGGTTGTTGGCTTAGCAATAGGAATTGAGGGTTGCACATTAGGGTATAGAGGCATGGGTCCAACTTATATGCTTCTGACAAGGAGTTTCCTTCTCTAGCTTTAATCATCATTAAATATCAAAATCTAAGGCTTTCAAATAGTATATAAGTATCATACCTAGTAGGGGATGCATTTCCTAGTATTCTATGCTATAATTTGTGAAATATAAGGTTGAAATATTCCACTACCTCCATGGGAGCTATTTTGATTGATGGCAATTATTGCAGGAGAGATACCCCATCTACCTTCTCTCTAAATATTTCAATGAAGAAATTGTCGAGTTGGTCGCAACTGGTGATCAAACTAGGTTGTTGTGTGATGTACCATTCTCAAGCCTTCCCTTTGAAATATGTTTCTAGCAACCTTTAAACCATATTTTTCTTAGATATGTTGTGGATCATACATAATCTCACCACATGGTTAAGGTGTGCAATGGGAGTAGTGAGATCTTCACCTATGAAATAGGTGAAAGACTTCAAAGATAACAAGGGTATCTCCTCTCATATTTCATTTGGTGTTGGTGATGCTAGTGGACCTCTATCATTCCAAGCAATCAATGTTCTAGGAGAGTGTTGGATCCTCAAAATTCAATTTGATTTTAACCCAAATATTTGAAATTTTGGTGTCTTGTGAGTCCTTTCAAAATTCATAATAATACCTTGGTCATTTTCCTTTAAATAAAATTATGAGTCATATCCAATAATTGCAAATTTTTGGTCTTTTCAAAGTCCTATCTCATCCTCTAAGAGCATTTTTTAAATATATGTATAATCAAGGTTGGGTCTTTATTTTAATCTTATGTCATTTTTGGGCCTAAATAAGATTTGATTAATTATTTTTTACATCCAATGGTCTTAAATATTTAATTAAATTTAATTATATTTAATTAAATTTATATAAATATTTAAATTTATATTTAACTAAATATTATTTTTATAAAAAATATAAAAATATATAAGGGGGCACCCTATTCCCCCTTATTTATCTAGGATTTCTAAACCCCTTTATCCTAGAAAATAAATAAATAAATAAAAATAATAATAAATAGGGGGCATCCCATCTCCCTCCTTTTTCTCTTCCTAACTCCTCATCCCATGCCTCCCCCTCTTCCCCATCCTTTTTTCTAAGGTTCTACCTAATCGGCCCCCCTTCCTCTTTTCCATTATATAAAACCCATTCCCCTTCCCCTTTTTAATTCTACCTTCCTGCCCATGTGAAACCTTCCATGGAGAAAAAATCAAAACATAAAAAAAGCAAAGGTTATATATTGGACATTTTGATTCCATAGAGTTGTCATTGATGTCAAGGCATGAAGTTGTCATTGATGCCAAAAAGTGAATCACCACTAACGCCATAAGGTCAAAAGGAGCAATGCAAAATATTGATGAAGAAGGTGTCCTAATATTCTTTTTGATATTATGTATGACATAAATAAAGGTTTTTATTAAAACCCATGATGGCAAAATAAATGGTCTTTTATTTAAAACCAATTGGATAGACCTATGGGAGTCAAATAAATTATATTTAATTATAATTTCATTTATATTAATTTGTAAGTTAATTTAATTACCCTATGGTTATTAAATTAATTATAAGTTAATTATTAATTTTTTATTATTAATTAAATTATAATTAACCTAAGGTTAGGGTTGCAAGGCAATTAAATTTGCGTCGACATTCAATTTTAAAGGTGGCAAATGATATATAAACTATATGCCTTAGTGGCATTCAAATTATCCTTTGTTCGAAAAAGAAAAAGAGGTAAGCGTGTGTTGAAGAGAATTTGTATGAGGAATAAGACAATGTTCTTGTCTTAAGAACCAATTAAAGGGGATAATATCATTGAGGACTAAAATCCCATATCAACCTAGGCATCATGGACTAGTTGCAAGTGATCGAGGACTAAGGCATTTGGGCATGGGGTGACCTACAATCGATTTATGACAGTAGCATTTTGGTGTGTTGGTTTGAAGTGTTGAAGGAAGCGATGAATGATTTTTTGGCTTAGGCACAAAAAGGGAGGAATATAGAGCATGTGGTGCTCTTTGCTCCTTAAAAGAGCTCCTAGTGCATGTAGTAGCCAAGACCATGGCTAGGACACACGGGGAGGCGGTGTCAAGGGTTCAAGTCTCACCAAGGAAGAGGTAATAATTTTTTGTTATATTTTATAATGCCTAAGGTTTTGACATAAGATTCTAGGGAGTTAAAAGGGGTAAATAAAAGGTATTTTATTTGGTCATTATTTTGAGTAATTGGAGAAATAAGTGGATTAAAGTGTTGGTTAGATTTTTAGAGGATTTCTTGCCATTGAGTTATTTTGAAAAGGTGATTGTATTGACATTATTTTTTATGTTGGATATTATTTTAACTGGGAGATTATAAGGTGTATTTGGTCAATTATTTTTGTATATGTTGATGGATGCTTTCTTCAAGATGGAGTGATAAGGTGTATGTGTTTTTTGATATTTGCATTGTATCTTTGAGAGAGTTTATAATCTTCTAACTTTCTTGAGCTTGGCAAAGAAGTGTTTGTTGGTTGTAGCAAATTTTGAGGTTCCTTCATAATAAAGAAAAAGGTATGGGCGCATTCTTCCATAGTTGAGTTGATTGGTTGATTTTCTAGAAAACAAGTTTGGAGTGAAAAGGACTTCATTAGGTTTCCTTATTGAGTGTGTTGAGTTAATTCTTCAAGGTTTTATGGAATAAAGAGTTGTTGTTAAAACCTTGTATGATAAGCATTGTTGTCGAAGCTATTGTTTGAGTGAAGAACTTGAACTAGGGTTTGCAAAGATCATGAGTATCATTGTTATGTGATATTGGTTGATAAGAATTGTTGGAAATATTTTGAGTGAGTGTTCATATGCTTGGACTAGGGTTTGTAAGAAAGGATTGTTTCATTGAGTGATTTATTGAGTAGAAGTTGATAGATCCTAGTCAAATGAATGTGTGAAGTGATTGTTCAAGTTCTATAAAAAAATTGTTCTATATTCTAAATTGATTTGAGAAAAAATGTTCTAGAGTGGACTTGAGCAGATTTGAGGTAGGTCTTTGAGAAGACTTGTGGACAGATTTGGGTAAACTTTTGTGGAATCTTACAAAATAGATTGAGAGCATATTTAGATAAGTTCTTGTGAGGACTTATTGAGTAGATTTGGAAAATTTCTAGAGATAACTTGTGGACATATTATGTGAGCTTTTGTGGAATCTTACAAGGCAAATTTGAGATAATTCTTTGAGTAGACTTGTGAGTAGAGTTGATTGGATGATTTGTTCAAACCTTGAGTTAAGGTTTGGGGTAGATCTAGAAGAGTTTATTTGAGATTGATTCAAGCTTTGAGGATAGAAATTGAGTATATTTTTGTGCTAGACCGAAGGACTATGTTTAGTATAGATTCAATGATAGAGTTTGGTGCAAATTTTAGGACAGGTTTGTGCCAGAATAGAGACTGAGACTGAGCAGATTTATGCTAGATTGAAGGACTATGTTTAGTAAAAATTTGAGATAGAGCTTTGGAGGTGATAGATTACAAAGGATGATAGTCTCCAATGGATACAAATCCATTAGCCAGGGCAGTGAGGATAGGTGTCTTTAGTGGATATAGATGTATTAGCGATAGCAACGAGATCAATAGTTCTTCTAGAAGATCACTAGTCAGAGCAAGAGGAGAAAGAAATTATCCTGTGGATAGAGATCCATAGATTTTATTAAGGGTATTGGTGTATCCTTTGGACAGAGGTCCATAAACATTGTAATAGGGAAAGGATTCCCAAGATATTGATTGAGAATTTTTTAGTAAAATATTTTCTTTGTGGAGTAGCCCACATTGGGTGAACCACGTAAATTTGGTGTCTCTATTGTGTGTGGTGATTTGTGCATTGCTTTGATTATTGCTATTGATATTGCCATCTATACATTGCATAATATTGATTGGGAAAGAAAAGTAAAAAGTGGTCTTATATTTTTCACCCTCCTCTCAGTATAAGCTTGTGTTCCTCAATTGGTATCAAAGCGGGTTCCTTCGAAAGAGTTTAACAGCTTGAAGGAAAAGCCTACAAGAACACAATGGATTCTAAGAATGGATCATCAGCTAATTCAACACTAGTATTTGATGGAAGTAAATATATATATTGGAGTATGAGAATGAAGATTTACCTAATGACACTTGACAATGAAATTTGAAAAGCAGTTGAAAATGGATACGATCCCTCAGTTGATCCACCCACAGATAAGGAAGGTAATCTTCTACAACATTACAATTCAAATGCAATGAATGCAAATTTGAGAGGTTTGCCTAGAACGGAGTCTATAAAAGTTATGCATTGTCAATATGCAAAAGGAATGTGGGATAATTTGCAAATTATATATGAAGGAGATAAATATTTCAAGAAAGCAAAGATACAAAATCTCAAAGGACAACTTGAAGAGTTACGAATGAAGGATGAGGAAAACATTAGTACTTATCTAATTTTAGTTGATGAAATTATTAATTCTATGCAAGGACTTGGACTTAAGGTTGAAGAATCGAATTTTTGTGATAAGATCTTAATATCTCTTCCAAAAATATATAGTGAAAAGGTTTTTGCTATATAATAATCAAAGGATGGTGATTCTTTGACAAGATATATGTTGCTTGGTATTCTTATAGATTTTGAGTTAAGAACAAAAGAACCTAATCCCCATAAGGAAGTAGCCTTCAAATAAATCAAGAAGACAAAGGGTAAGAAGTCAGAATCAAGCAATGAGTCATCCAATGATGAAGAATTAAATTATGGTAGAAGGAATAAGGATTCAAGAAGATTTAAAGATACAAAATATGTTAAATGTTTCAATTGGGAAAGTATGGTCACTATACAACTAATTATCAAGAATCTAAAAATAACAATTATAAAGAAAATGATCACAGGAGTAGGGAATCATAAAGATACTCGCACCAAAATAAAAACAAGGATGGAAAAAGTAGACAAGGAAAGAAGTTCTTTCAAATGCAAAAGAGGAGCTACTATGCAAACAAGGAAAGTAAGTACTCAAGTGATAGTGATGACAGTTTTTTAGATAATGATAGAGATGAAGTCCTATTTATGATTGAAGAAAAGGAAGAAGTTAAGAAAAAGGTCATCAATATTTCTAAAGTGTTTTAGATGTGGTAACTTTGGACATATTGAAGATAGTTGTACAAGGAATGGTTATAGTTTCAGTGATGATGAATATGAGGATACACTTGAAGGACCAGAAGAGAATATTCTAATGGCACTAGAAGAAGAAGAAGAAGGTGATCCTATAGAAGACAAGTCAAAGGAAAATAAAGATGTAGACAAAGGTAAAAAATAGAGGAAGAATCAAATAAATAAGGATATGATATCAAGGGAGAACTTATTTATGCTCTTGACATAGTAAATAAGGTAAGAAAATAAAACTCTAAACTTGAGTTTTAGTTTCAAGAATGTGATGAAGAGGGAAGAATTCTTATATAGGATCTAGACAAATCAAATGCGAACACAAAGAAGTTCAAGAATAAGTTAGAATCAAAGGTCTTAGAATGTGAAAGGTTAGAACAAGAAGTAGCCCTACTAAGGGAATATTTAGAAAAGTATGAGAGTAAGCTACAAAAGTTTGGAAAGAGCTCAAAGATTATGGATAAGATGATCAAGGTACAAAGAAGGTCAACAAACAAAATAGGTATTGGTTTTGAATAGACTCAAAAGAAACAAGAAGTTAAATCAACCTCAAGTTTTGAAGGAGAAGAAACTTCAGAAGAAGATAGTGTAAGAGAAAGTGAGACATCTGAGGATGAGTTGGACAACAAAAATTTCAACAAGGATAGGAACAATGCACAAAGAAGAAACAGATGGAACAACAATTAAAATAGATTAAAAGAGACTAAGAGACCAATGAGGTCAAGATAAGGAAACTTAAATGGAAGATGTTTTTAATTTCACAGGTTTAGGAACATAGCTTCACAGTGCAGGACACATGAAATATAGGAAAATGGGAATTTAAAAAATAGGCAGCTTTTCCATGGGTATTGCTACTCATGTAATCAGTTTGGTCACAAGGCAATGAATTACAGGGTTCATGATAGAAAATGATATGGATTCACTAGGATAAATCCTAAAACATTTACACCTTCAATGAATAATAACATTGTGTTATAAGTACAATAATTATGGACACACCACAAAGTGGTGTAGAGCAGACTTTTCATAATCAAATATGAACAAGAACAAGAACATGGACACGAAAAGGAATAGTCAAAGGAATTAGAAGGATCAAATAAGAATAAAAGAATATAAAGGTAAATACCAGTGCTTACTGGGAGTATAAATACTCCCACCCCAGAATTAACCACCTCAAGAGGAGGTGGGGGAGGGGCTAAGCTAAGAAACTCATTCTTAGCCCCGAGCCCCAAATATGATCCTTTGCCATTAATGTCAAATGGAGAGAGATTTGAGTAAGGGGGAGAGATTTGGTATTTGAGTAAAGAGGAGAGATTTGAAGAGAGCATTGAGCCAGGGGGAGCAATGTCCTAGGGGGAGCAGAACAAATAAAAGGTTAAGTTTTTGGTAAAAGGAATTTGGTTTACCATCAATGACAAAGGGGGAGATTGTTGGACATTTTGAGTCCATAGAGTTGTCATTGATGTCAAGGCATGAAGTTGTCATTGATGCCAAAAAGTGAACCACCAACAACGCCAGAGGGTCAAAAGGAGTAATGCAAAATATTGATGAAGAAAGTGTCCTAATATTATTTTTGATATTATGTATGGAAAAAATAAAGGTTTTTATTAAAACCCATGATGGCAAAATAAATGGTCTTTTATTTAAAACCAATTGGATAGAACTATGGGAGTTAAATAAATTATATTTAATTATAATTTCATTATATATTAATTTGTAAGTTAATTTAATTAACCTATGGTTATTAAATTAATTACAAGTTAATTATAATAATGTTATTATTAATTAAATTATAATTACCCTAAAGTTAGGGTTGTAATGCAATTACATTTGTGTAGATGTTTAATTTTAAAGGTGGAAAATGATATATAAACTATATGCCTTGGTGGCATTCAAATTATCCTTCGTTTGAACAAGAAAAAGAGGCAAGTGTGTATTGAAGATAATTCCTACGAGGAAGAAGACAAGATTCTTGTATTAGGCACCAGTGAAAGGGGATAAGATCAACGAGGGCAAAAATCCCATATCCACCTAGGCAGCATGGACTAGTGACAAGTGGTCGAGGGCTAAGGTGTTTGGGTGCGGAGTGACCCATGATTGGTTCACGATAACAGCATTTTAGTGTGTTGTATTTGAAGCGTTGAAGGAAGTGACGCGTGATTATTTGGCTTAGGCACAAAAGAGGAGGAATATAGAGCACATGGTGCTCTTTCCTTCCTAAATGAACACCTAGCACATGTGGTAGCCAAGACCATGGCTAGGATGCACGGGGAGGCGGCATCGACGGTTCAAGTCTCACCAAGGTGGAGGTAATAAATTTTTGTTATATTTTATAATGGCTAAGGTTTGACATAAGATTATAGGGAGTTAAAAGGGGTAAATAAAAGGTATTTTATTTGGTCATTATTTTGAATAATTGGAGAAATAAGTGGATTAAAGTGTTGGTTAGATTTTTAGAGGATTTCTTGCCATTGAGTTATTTTGAAAAGGTGATTGTATTGAAATTATTTTTTATGTTGGATATTATTTTAACTGGGAGATTATAAGGTGTATTTGGTCAATTATTTTTGTATATGTTGATGGATGATTTCTTCAATATGGAGTGATAAGGTGTATGTGTGTTTTAATGTGGGATAAGTTGCAAATTATATATGGAGATAAATATGTCAAGAAAGCAAAGATACAAAATCTCAAAGGACAACTTGAAGAGTTAAGAATGAAGGATGAGGAAAACATTAGTACTTATCTAATTTTAGTTGATGAGATTCTTAATTCTATGCAAGGACTTGGACTTAAGGTTGAAGAATCGAATGTTTGTGATAAGATCTTAATATCTCTTCCAAAAATATATAGTGAAAAGGTTTCTGCTATATAATAATCAAAGGATGGTGATTCTTTGACAAAAGCTATGTTGCTTGGTATTCTTACAGCTTTTGAGTTAAGAAAAAAAGAACCTAATCCCCATAAGGAAGTAGCCTTCAAATAAATCAAGAAGACAAAGGGTAAGAAGTCAGAATCAAGTAATGAGTCATCCAATGATGAAGAAGTAAATTATGGCAGAAGGAATAAGGATTCAAGAAGATTTAAAGATACAAAATATGTTAAATGTTTCAATTGTGGAAAGTATGGTCACTATGCAACTGATTATCAAGAATCTAAAAATAACAATTATAAATAAAAGGATCACAGGAGCAGGGAATCATAAAGATACTCGCACCAAAATAAAAACAAGGATGGAAAAAGTAGACAAGGAAAGAAGTTCTTTCAAATGCAAAAGAGAAGCTACTATGCAAACAAGGCAAGTAATTACTTAAGTGATAGTGATAACAGTTTTTTAGATAATGACAGAGATGAAGTCCTATTTATGATTGAAGAAAAGGAAGAAGTTAAGAAAAAGGTCATCAATATTTCTAAAGTGTTTTATATCTGGTAACTTTGGACATATTGAAGATAGTTGTACAAGGAATGGTTATAGTTTCAGTGATGATGAATATGAGGATACACTTGAAGGACCAGAAGATAATATTCTAATGGCACTAGAAGAAGAAGAAGAAGAAGGTGATCCTATAGAAGACAAGTCAAAGGAAAATAAAGATGTAGACAAAGGTAAAAAATAGAGGAAGAATTAAATAAATAAGGATATGATATCAAGGGAGAACTTATTTATGCTCTTGACATAGTAAAGAAGGTAAGAAATAAATCTCTAAACTTGAGTTTCAATTTCAAGAATGTGATGAAGAGAGAAGAATTCTTATATAGGATCTAGATAAATTAAATGCGAAGACAAAGAAGTTCAAGAATAAGTTAAAATCAAAGGTCTTAGAATGTGAAAGGTTAGAACAAGAAGTAGCCCTACTAAAGGAAGATTTAGAAAAGTATGAGAGTAAGCTACAAAAGTTTGGAAAGAGCTCAAATATTATGGATAAGATGATCAAGGTACAAAGAAGGTCAACAAACAAAATAGGTATTGGTTTTGAATAGACTCAAAAGAAACAAGAAGATAAGTCAACCTCAAGTTTTGAAGGAGAAGAAACTTCAAAAGAAGATAGTGTAAGAGAAAGTGAGACATTTGAGGATGAGTTGGACAACAAAAATTTCAACAAGGACAGGAACAATGCACAAAGAAGAAACAGATGGAACAACAATTAAAATAGATTAAAAGAGACTAAGAGACCAATGAGGTCAATACAAGGAAACTTAAATGGAAGATGTTTTTAATGTCATAGGTTTAGGAACACGGCTTCACAATGCAGGACACATGAAAGATAGGAAAATGGGAATTTAAAAAATAGGCAACTTTTCCATGGGTATTGCTACTCATGTAATCAGTTTGGTCACAAGGCAATGAATTACAGGGTTCATGATAGAAAATGATATGGATTCACTAGGATAAATCCTAAAACATTTACACCTTCAAGGAATAATAACATTAAGTGTTATAAGTACAATAATTATGGACACACCACAAAGTGGTGTAGAGCAGACTTTTCATAATCAAATATGAACAAGAACAAGAACATGGACACGAAAAGGAATAGTCAAAGGAATCAAAAGGATCAAATAAGAATAAAAGAATATAAAGGTAAATACCAGTGCTTACTGGGAGTATAAATACTCCCACCCCAAAATTAACCACCTCAAGAGGAGGTGGGGGAGGGGCTAAGCTAAGAAACTCATTCTTAGCCGTGATCCCCAAATATGATCCTTTGCCATTAATGTCAAAGGGAGGGAGATTTGAGTAAGGGGGAGAGATTTGGTATTTGAGTAAAGAGGAGAGATTTGAAGAGAGCATTGAGCCAGGGGGAGCAATGTCCTAGGGGGAGTAGAACAAAGAAAAGGTTAAGTTTTTGGTAAAAGGAATTTGGATTGCCATCAATGACAAAGGGGGAGATTGTTGGACATTTTGATTCCATAGAGTTGTCACTGATGTCAAGGCATGAAGTTGTCATTGATGCCAAAAAGTGAACCACCAACAATGCGAGAAGGTCAAAAGGAGTAATGCAAAATATTGATGAAGAAAGTGTCCTAATATTATTTTTGATATTATGTATGGAAAAAATAAAGGTTTTTATTAAAACCCATGATGGAAAAATAAATGGTCTTTTATTTAAAACCAATTGGATAGAACTATGGGAGTTAAATAAATTATATTTAATTATAATTTCATTATATATTAATTTGTAAGTTAATTTAATTAACCTATGGTTATTAAATTAATTACAAGTTAATTATAATAATGTTATTATTAATTAAATTATAATTACCCTAAGGTTAGGGTTGTAAGGCAATTACATTTGTGTCGATGTTCAAGTTTAAATGTGGAGAATGATATATAAACTATATGCTTTGGTGGCATTCGAATTATCCTTCATTCGAACAAGAAAAAGAGGCAAGCGTGTATTGAAGATAATTCCTATGAGGAAGAAGACAAGGTTCTTTTCTTAGGCACCAGTGAAAGGGGATAAGATCATCGAGGGAAAAAATCCCATATCCACCTAGGCATCATGGACTAGTGACAAGTGGTCAAGGGCTAAGGTGTTTGGGTGCGGAGTGACCCATGATTGGTTCACGGTAGCAGCATTTTAGTGTGTTGTATTTGAAGCGTTGAAGGAAGCGATGCGTGATTATTTGGATTAGGCACAAAATAGGAGGAATATAGAGCACATGGTGCTCTTTCCTCCCTAAGCAAACACCTAGCACACATGGTAGCCAAGACCATGGCTAGGATGCATGGGGAGGCGGCGTCAAAGGTTCAAGTCTCACCAAGGAGGAGGTAATAAATTTTTGTTATATTTTATAATGGCTAAGATTTGACATAATATTCTAGGGAGTTAAAAGGGGTAAATAAAAGGTATTTTATTTGGTCATTATTTTGAATAATTGGAGAAATAAGTGGATTAAAGTGTTGGTTATATTTTTAGAGGATTTCTTGCCATTGAGTTATTTTGAAAAGGTGATTGTATTGAAATTATTTTTTATGTTGGATATTATTTTAACTGGGAGATTATAAGGTGTACTTTGTCAATTATTTTTGTATATGTTGATGGATGCTTTCTTTAATATGGAGTGATAAGGCGTATGTGTGTTTTAATATTTGCATTGTATCTTTGAGATAGTTTATCATCTTCTAACTTTCTTGAGCTTAACAAATAAGTGTTTTTTGGTTGTGGTAAATTTTTGAGGTTCCCATCATAAATAAAAAGGTATGGGCACATTATTCCACAGTTGATTTTATTGGTTGGTTTTATAGAAAAGAAGTTTGGAGTGACAAGGACTTAATTAGGTTTCCTTATTGAGTGTGTTGAGTTAATGCTTCAAGGTTTTATGGAATAAAGAGTTGTTGTTAAAACCTTGTATGATAAGCATTTTTGTCAAAGCTATTGTTTGAGTGAAGAACTTGAACTAGGGTTTGCAAAGATCATGAGTATCATTGTTATGTGAGATTGGTTGATAAGAATTGTTGGAAATATTTTGAGTGAGTGTTCATATGCTTGGACTAGGGTTTGTAAGAAAGGATTGTTTCATTGAGTGATTGATTGAGTAGAGTTGATTGAGCCTAGTCAAGTGAATGTGTGAAGTGATTGTTCAAGTTCTATAAAACAAATTATTCTATATTTTGAATTGATTTGAGAAAAATGTTGAGAGTTGATGAGTGTGAAACATATTGAGTCTCTAACAATTATCCGTATGTTTCTATGATAAAAGAGTGAGTGAAAGTGATTGAGCATTGTGATGTGTGTAGAGCATATTGAGTCTCTAACAATTCTCTATATGTTTCTAAGAGAGTGATTGAAAGTGATTAAGCATTGTGATGTGTGTAGAGCATATTGAGTCTCTAAAAATTCTCTTTATGTTTCTATGAGATTGGATAAGTTCTAGTGTGGATTTTTTGAGCAGATTTGAGGTAAGTCTTTGAGAAGACTTGTGGATAGATTTGGGTAAGCTTTTGTTGAAGCTTAAAATACAGATTGAGAGCATATTTGTATAAGTTCTTATGAGGAATTATTGAGTAGATTTGGACAAGTTATAGAGAGGACTTGTGGATAGATTAGTGTGAGCTTTTGTGGAAGCTTATAAGCCAGATTTGAGATAAGTCTTTGAGTAGACTTGCGAGCAGATTTGATTGATTGATTTATTCAAATATTGAGTTAAGGTTTGGGGCATATCTAATAGATTTTATTTTAAATTGAGTCAAGCTTTGAATTAAGTCTTGAGGACAGATATTTAGGATAGATTTGTGCTAGATCGAAGGACTGTGTTTAGTACAAATTTGAGGATAGAGTTTGGTGCAGATTTGAGGACAGGTTTGTGCCAGACCAGAGATAGAGACTGAGCACTTTTATGCTATACCGAAGCACTATGTTTAGTATAGATTTGAGATAGAGCTTTGGATGTGACAAAGTATAGAGGATGATAGTCTCTAGTAGATAGAGATCCATTAGCCAGAGTAGTGAGGACAGGTGTCTTCAGTTGATAGATATTCATTAGCCAGAGTAGTAGGGGCAATAGTTCTTCTATAATATCACCAGTCAAAGCAAGAGGAGAAAGGAGTTCTCCTATGGATAGAGATACATGAACTTGATTAAGGGGATTTGTGTCTCCTTTGGATAGATGTACATAAAAATTGTAATAGGGAAAGGATTCCCAAGATATTGATTGAGAAATTTTTAGTAAAATATTTTCTCCATGGAGTAGCCCACATTGGGTGAACCACGTAAATTTGGTGTCTCTATTATGTGTGGTGATTTGTGCATTTCTTTGATTACTACTATTGATATTGCCATCTATACATTGCATAATATTTATTGGGAAAGAAAAGTAAAAAGTGGTCTTATATTGTTCACCCCCATCTCAGCCCACATGAGTAAAAAATTAAAGGGGAACCTTTAATTTTTATTTCCAAAGCCATATATATATAAAGAAAAGGAGGGGTTGTGGGCCATAAAAAAAATAAAAAATAAAAAAATCCATATAAAAATAAAAATAATAATAGAGAAAGGTTAATAATAATTTTATTATTATTACTATTATTATTATTATTATTATTAAAGGTTATATATATATATATATATATATATATATATATATATATATATATATATATATATATATATATATATATATATATATATATATATATATATATATAGGTTTAGCCTTTATCATTAATTTTTTTTACATAAAAGTTGTAATATGCCTCAATTTTTAGCTGAAGCTAACAGTTAAATTTTCTAAAGCCATTTTTTGGCCAACTTTAAGAGAAATTATAATAGGTAAATATGGAGGTATTTTTTATACCACTACGAAGCCATGAACGAGAGCCACTATGAATGCAATCAATGTTGTGGATCAAATATGGAGGCAGTTGCAGTTATTATTGGCCATTATCTGGTAAATAACAGTTGAAGTTATGGACCATCACCAAGATTTGAATGAGAACCAATTTGCAGGCTATATGAGAGAGTTGTTGCAGCAGTAAAAGGGGATCAAGTTTTTGCATAGTAAAATTCTGCAAGAGGTATACCAAAGTGTCCATACTTGTTAGTTGTATTTTCTTTTGTGAGTCTTGTTAGTCACACATTTTTATTCCTTATTATTGTGTAGGTTTTGCTGAGGAGATTTCCAGTTTACTGAGATCATTTTCAATGGCTGAGATCAAAAGCCAAGAGGCTCTTTGTTACATTATTTGAATGAAGAGTTGTAGTTTTTTTTTGCATTATCTGAATGGAGGACTTGTTTGTACTTTCTTAGTGATATCTAGTTATTATTATCATAATATCACTATAATGATCTATTATTAAGATAAATATTTCTTCCTCTTTTTAGAAGTTTTATATGCAGTTTTGTTTGTTGTCCTATTTATATGTTACATCATTTGAATGTGCAAATGGCATATTATTTTGCTAGCATGTTCAATCATTTCTATTATATTATTTGAATGGATGTGATTGGCTCAGTTTTGTCTTGTCTCTCTTCTTTTTTCATCATATTTTAAGTTTGGCTACAATTACCCAATGGATAAGACACTGGTATACTGCTTGAAGCATTAGCTGGGAGTTACTCCAAACCTTGATAAAATTTTATGTTGTAGTTTTATTTTATTTTTGTAAATCTGGATGAGCATGAGCATATAAGAAATATTGTAGGATCACCTCAAGGATTTTATTACCTTACTCAATCTGTGTAGAGTCTTATGATAATATTTTCTGGAGTCAAAGAGGTGGATCCACTAGATTCCACAGTGTTTATTAGATCAGGGAAGTCTTGTAGCATGACAAATCTATTAAGGGTGCAAGAATTTCCTCCAATAGTTTTTGGTACTATTTTTTGGGAAGACTATGTATAGTTTTGTGTTTGTATTTCTCATAGTCTTTCCTAGAGTGTGATTTGTGAGAGTTGAGTGAATATTAGGCTAAGCAATCTTGGACTAAGTATTGTTGAAGATCTTGCTCTTTATTTTCATGTTTGTGCTAGCGACTCTAAATGAACTCAAAATTTTAAAAAATCAAATAAGTTGGATCTAGCATCTACAAGAAGTAGTAAAGAAGTGCTTGTTGTAGTACCAAATCATGAGGTATTCTTCAAATCTCATAAAAAACTTCAATTCCAATTCTTTTTATTTCTATTTCTAGTCCAAATCCTAGTTTAAATCAGTCCTCTTATATTTTAAATCAAGTACCTATAGTGAATCAACTTGTAGTGAGTATGGTAGCTCCTAATGCAAATTAAAATATCAATGTTAATCAAAATATCAATGCTAACAAAAATGTCAATCAACGGAGAACCAATAGATATAGATCTTTTGTTTTTACTCCAAATTTGAATCCTCTCCTTGCTAAAGCTCACAAGTACTTACCCAAATTCCAAGGAAACAATGTTGTTACTACTGAATATTATGTTAGAGATTTTTTGCATACCATGGATAGTCTTGAGGTAGATGATGAATATGTTGTCCTCAGATTTCTCTTTAAAAATTTAGAAAAATATGCTTTAGAATGGTTTAATAGACTTGGATCTGGTACTATACATAATTTTCAATAGCTAGAGCACACTTATAAAATATAGAGAGAGGAAGAATGAAAAATGCTTGCTGACAATGTTGGCTACCATGAAAAAAAATAAAATGAATCAGTGGAATATTTCAATAGAATATTCTTTAAGATCATAAATAATATTCTCATATCCTCTAAGGACTAGGGTAATGAAGTTCCAATAGGGGAAACCAGGATCAACAAATATAAAGGCTGAAGGGGCATGGAAGGTTGGGTTGGATAAAGAAGCATGGAAGGTTGGGCTAGCTGAAGGAGATATAGTGAACGGTTGGGATATTGGGTGGAAGGCTGATATGGCTGAAGGAACGTGGAAAGTTTATAAGGCTAAAGGAGCATGCAAGGCTAGGCTCGTTGAAGGAGCTACAATAGAAGGTTGGAAAGTCTAAAGGAGCGTAGAAGGCTACTTAGGTTGAAGGAGTATGGAAGACTAGCCTTTATTGGGTGGAAGGATTGTTTGAGACGAGATCAACTAAGGAAACCATAGTAGTAGGTTGGCTTGTTGATTATAGTGCAGTAATATGTCATGTTTTTGGGTGGAAGGCTAGGTCAACTAAAACCCCCTATTTTTGTCTTTGGTGTTCATATGGGTTTGGAACCCATAGGTATTTTGGTGGTTTTTCTCCCTCTTTACAAAAAAAATGTGTGAAGGTTTAGGGTTTTTTTTTGTTCTAAAAAACGTCTCATATTTTAGGATCCATATCTTCACAAAAATTTATTCAATTCAGCTTATTCTTACACCAACTTGTGTGAAATTTGAATAGCTTTAAACTAGGTGGTTATACACACAAATCCAAGCAATATTAAGGGACATTCAACCCTATGAATTCAACCATTCAGAATAAGGGTAGTGATAATTTTCAAGTTGCAAAAAATGAAATTGCAAATATTTGCCAGCTAGGGTTCAAATTATGGGAAGAGCAATGAAGGGTTGGAACTTCAGTAAGGAAGGAAACTAGCAATATAGATTTCGTAAAGCAAACTATGATAGTGTGATATTTTAGAAATATTACTCTACTAATATGCAAGTCATAGATAGTAGAGATGAAATTTTGGCATTGTGAAAGCTGCTATAGGAAAATTTTGAGAAATATGCTAAATTCTAGAATAATTTGTTCATACAAAAAATTTAAAATCAAGAATTTAAATATTTTGTGTAAAATGATGTAGGTTTCTAGCTATAGTATCTCAATTGAGATGAGAAGTGTATTTGTTTATTAACTCTCAAACTCTAAAGAAGAGAGTTGTAATTCGTCAAGGATGGGGGGCCCAAGTACAAACCCTTGTTATCAAGCAAAAAATTAAAAATAATATTCCTATAGCATTAAGGCCAAATGATGATCAGTCCATTTGTTTCTACAAAAATACATTTCTTGGAGATTTTAGTTATGAGCTAAGGCAGCAAGGAATAACAACCATTGATATATGTATGCAAATGGCTATTGAAATAGAGAGATATATGATTGATAGTGGTAATATGAAATCATACTCTTTGCAACCTAATCAACCTGAAATAAATCATAAGAAGTTTGAGTTCTCTGTACCTAAGAAAATAAATCAAGATCCTATGAACAAAATAGCCAACCAGTTGAGTGAGATGTTTACTACTTTAAATAATAGCTTGGTCAGGATCCAAAATGGGAAAGATAACATTACAAAAACTTCATAAGGTAATATTAGATAGCAAGAAGATAATAGGCCTCATTTTAGGAGAAATTTTAATACAAACTAGAATAACAATAGAATTGAAGGAAACAAGAATTGAAATGGAAATTGGAAAAAGAAAGAAATAGAGAGAGATATAGATTCTTTTCCAAACCCAATACCATCTAACAATATAGCATTAGATCATCCCTTATATTTATCTATTTGTGATGCACCACATATCCTTCTTGATTGTGGTACAACATTTTAATGTTGATTTAAATGTTGAATTTAAAGATGAAAATGTTAGAATTAATGTATGTTAGACATAGGAGGATGAGATTAGATAAAAGGAATTTGAGAGAGATATGGACATATATGCCAATAATATTGAATAAAGAGCCTTAAGTTTTGGAGAGACATCAACCTTAGGTGAGTATTTTAATACCATATTTGATAGAATAAAGTTGGGGAAGCTCATACCTACAATAGAAGAGGTTGAGTCTTAGAGAGAATACATGATATCAATCTCATAAATATAATAGTGGAGGATAAAATTTATGAACGGCCTGCACAAAATGAGAAAGATACTAGAGTGATTTCATAGAAAAAGGTAAATCAAATGAAGTTGCAAATGATTCCTAAAGATCCTGATGTAGAGGAAATTATCTAAAAGCAGCAAAATGACTTGGCTAATTAGAGAACTAGAAAAGGAAATGATGACAGAAAAAATTAGTTTGATCTGGGTATAGAGGTTGTCAAACAAAAGGTCAGCATCACTTTTAGGGAGTTAATGACTATTTTAAATTACTGATATTAGGTATGTAGAGCCTTCAAACTTACTTATCAGCTAGGAGGATAGCCTAAAATCCCTATAGGCCTTGAAAGAAATGTAGTCAAAGACCGATATTTAGTTAAACCATTTTACATATCACTAATGTATACATAAACTTAAATAGACCAATATGTTATTCATAATTTCATGCTTGATAGTGGTGCTTCCATGAATGTAATGTCAAAACAAGTAATTGATCAGTTAGGTTTGATTTGTCAAAAAGAGAACCACCTATTCCTATAAAGGATAACATGAGAGTACCTTGTGTAGGTATTATTACCAGTATTATTGTCCATATTGAATAATATCCTAAGAAATGTGTGGTAATGGATGTTGCAATTGTATATGTAGACCCTTTCTTTTCCATCTTACTCTCTAGGCATTAGGCAAAGTAGTCGGGTGGTATTAGTTAGTTGGATTGGTCATATACCACTATCCCAATGCAGGGTAAATAAAAATTCATCTTGAAAAGAGAACCCTTAAATAGGTATTCATTTGATTTCAAATATCCTAATGATAACATGGTTAATGTCATGAATTCTATTGAGGAAAAGGACATGGGTGTTTACTCTATTTGGCATTCTCCTTTCTTGTTAAAAGTGTCTGATACTGAGATTATGGATCCAAAATTGAAGGCTGAAGTGGATGTAGAAACTGATAGAATTATAACTTCAAAGTTATGGAGAATGACATTTTATGGGACAAAATCTCAAGAATCAGTTGGAGCTAGAGTATTGTTGATAGATATCAATGGAAGCTATCTTGGCATACTATACATGTTAGAATTTTCTTGTACAAATAATGTTGCAGAGTATGAAGATTTATTGCTAGGGTTAAGTAAAGCCAAATAATTAGAAATTAATTATCTAAAAGTTAGTATGGATGCTAAGCTAATAATTTAATAGATCAAAGGAACGCATCAAACAAAGCACCCTAGTTTAAAGCAATATAAACAAGCAATGTTGGCTGAAATAGATAGATTCTTGGTTTTTGATTTGCAATACATTCCTAGAGCACATAATCATAATGTAAATTTGTTGAAAATTAATGCTTCTAGAGTACATAGCCAAGAGATAGACACTTTTTTTAAGGATAGGTTCCCAACCATATTTGTTTTTAAGCCATTTGTCCCTAATAATGTGGTATATTTATAATTTTTTCATAATGATATACACACTAATGATTTTATGACAATGCAAAACGATTTGTTTGATATTATTTGTGATGAAAGTGATGAAGAAAAGTTGAAGGATGTTATTGGAGAACCCACAGAAGTCATACATCTAAATACCAATAGGATCCCCATGTTATTAGTATCTTCAGAGGGCTTATTTGATGACTTTGATAGAGCAATAAACCTTTGATTTGGGAGTTTGAGGTAGATGAAGTTAATATCAAAATAGAGGAACAGCCCAAGATTGTTAGGATCAATAAAGCTCTATCAAGAAAATAAAATCAGCATTATGTCAACTTCTTGAAAAATAAAATTTATACTTTTGCTTGGAGTTATGAGGATCTAAATATTTTTAACACGAAGGTAATGACTCACATAATACCCCTTCAAAAATATACCAAGCCTTCAAGTAGAAATAGAGAAATTTCAATCCTACTTTGCATCCAATTATGCAAAAATAAGTACAAAAGTTATTGGATACCAAGATAATCAGAAAGGTGATATTTTCTTCTTGGTTGGAAAACCTAGTTCTAGTTAGAAAAAAAAATCTGAGATCAAGCTTTGTGTAGATTTCAAAAAACTAAATAAGATCTCTCTTAAATATAATTATCCACTTTTGATTATGGAATAGTTACTTAAAGCAGTGGTTGGATCATAAAGAATGCCTTTATTGGATGGATTTTTAGGTTACAATAAAATTGTAGTAAATATAGAAGACACACACAAAAAAAATTCACCACACCATGGGGAACATTTGAATATCTCAGGATTCCCTTTGGGTTGATGAATGTAGGGACAACATTTTAGACAGCAATGGATGTTACATTTAAGGGGTTGATGTTCAATATAGTGGTAGTATATCTTGATGACATTACAGTTTTTTCAAAAATACTAAAGATCATTTTACACATCTAACTCAAGTATTTGACAAGTGCAAGGAGTTTGGTGTTGGACATTTTGATTCAAAGTTGTCATTGATGTTAAGGAATGAATTTGTCATTAATGTCAAGGAATAATCTACCATTGATGCCAAAATGTCAAAAGGAGCAATGCAAAAGGATGATGGCAAAAGATCTTCATAATATTTATTTTTAATATTATGTGAAGTATAAGTAGAAGGGTTTTTATTAAATTCATGGATGAGAAAAAATTAAAAGGTTTTTATAAAAAACCAAGGAGGCTTTTAATTTCAAATTAGAAAATCCCAAGGAAGTTTTAATATTTAATTTATAAATATTTAAATTCAAATTGAATTTAAATTTTATAAATAAATATTATTTATTCGAAGTGGTAAAACCAGAGGAGGCTTTAATATTTAATAAAACCAAATGATTTAAATATTAATTTATAATATTTAAATTCTAGTATAAATTCAATATTTCAAATTTAAAACATAAGCGCCGACCCCCAACTAATTCATCTCCGCTGACGTTCATGGGTACAAGGGCATAAGGTATTTATACCTTAGCCAAACCTTACCTTGGAGTCTCGATTAATGCTTCCATATTTTTGTTGAAAAAGCTCATGCATTGTGTAAACCCAAATTTTAGTGTATTCAAGACGTTGATGTGCTTGGTTTCTAGCACCATCTGGTGGCTAGCTTAGGTGGCATTTGACTTAGCGCTTGTGGTAGAGTGGTTACGTGTTCAAAACTTGGTGGTAGCAAGTTTGAAAGTTTGTCTTTTGTGTTTCTGTTTTATTGGTAGTATAGGAGGTATTAGAGTGTGTGGGCACTCTAGCTTCCACATGAGCACCTAGCTCACACGGTAGCCAAGGCTACAACTAGGGTGCTTGGGGAGGTAGCATCGTGGGTTCAAAACCCACTAAGAGAAAAGGTACAATTTTTTAATTTAATTTTTATTGCCCTAAGGTTTTACGTGAGGTAGTTGGGAGGCATAAGGATTAATTAAAGTTTAATTTCTTGTGGTGATTTTTTATGGTAAAATAGCAAAGGGAGTTATAAGGAGTTTGATTTTAATTTTAAAATAAAGTCTCAATTGTTATATTTGCATATTAGAGGAGTAATCCTTATAAGGTGTTGATTTTATTTTAAAAGGACTTTTTACCAAAGGGATTATTGTGAAAGTAATTGTTCTAATATTTTAAGGTTTTGGATGTTATTTTAAATAAGGAGTGATAAGGTGTATTTGCGTTTGATATTATTTAGTATTATGATTCTTTGAGAGAGAAATTATTATCTTCTAACCTCCTTGAGTTTGGAAAATAAGTGTTTATGATTGTGGCAGATTTGTATGGTCTACTCCTCATCAAGAAAAAGGTATGAGCACATTCTTATATGGTTGATTTTATTGGTTGGTTTTCTTGAAAAAAACTATGGAGTGAAAAGGACATGATTAGTTTCCTTATTGAGTTTTTGAGCTATTGTGAAGTGAATTTTATGCACCTTTTTTTATAACCATTGTTGTTGAAGTGAATGGTTGAGTAAAGTGCTTGAACTAGGGTTTGCAAAGAACATGAGTATCATTGTTATGTGAAGATTGTTTTATAAGAATTGTTTTTGAAGTGAGTTTTTGAGTGAAGAACTTAAACTAGGGTTTGCAAAGAACATAAGTATCATTGTTATGTGAGATTGGTTGATAAGAATTTTGGAAAAATTTTGAGTGAGTGTTCATATTCTTTGACTAGGGATTGTGAGTAAGGATTATTTCATTGAGTGATTGGTTGAGTAGAGTTGGTTGAGCCTAGTCAAGTGGATGTGTGAAGTGATAGTTCAAGTTCTATGAAACAAATTATTCTATATTCTGAATTTATTTGAGAAAGAGGTTTAGTATTGAGAAGTGTTAAACATATTGAGTCTCTAACAATTATCTATATATTTATGTGATAAAAGAGATATTGGAAGTGATTGAGAGTTTGTGAATGTGAAGCATATTGAGTCTAACAATTCTTTGTATGTTTAAAAAGAGTGATTAAAAGTGATTGAGAATTGTGATGAGTGTTAAGCATATTGAGTCTCTAAAAATTATCTATATGTTTCTAAATTGAAACTAATTGAGCATTGTGATTAGTGTGAAGCATATTGAGTCTCTAATAATTATCTTTATGTTTCTATGAGTTTGGATAAGTTCTGGTGAGGAGTTATTGAGCATATTTGGACAAGTTCTAGTAAGGACTTATTGAGCAGATTTGGACAAATTCTAGAAAGGACTTGTGGATAAATTAGTGTGAGTTTTTGTGGAATCTTACAAGACAGATTTGAGACAAGTCTTTGACAAGAATTGATAGTAGAGTTGATTGATTGATTTTTTCAAAGGTTTGGGGCAGATCTAGCAGAGTTAATTTGATATTGAATCAAGCTTTATGCTAAGGCTTGAGGACAAATTTGTGCTAGACCGAAGGACTATGTTTAGAGCAGATCAGTGGACAAATATTGAGGATAGATTTGTGCTAGACCAAAGGATTGTGTTTAGTGCAGATCAATTGATAGAGATTGAGGAAATATTTGTGCTAGATAGAAGAACTATGTTTAGTGCAGATAAGAGGAAAGATATTGAGGATATATTTGTGCTAGATCTAGGGATTGTGTTTAGTGCAGATCAGAGGATAGATTTTGGTGCAAATTTGAGGATAAGTTTGTGCCAGACCAGAGACAAATATTGAGCAAATTTTTTCTAGACCTAAGGACTATATTTAGTACATGTTTGAGATAGAGATTTAAAGGTGATACAGTATAGAGGATGATAGTATCTAGTGGATAGATGTCTATTAGATAGGGTAGTGATGATAGGTGTCTTCAGTGGATGGAAATACATTAGCCAGATCAATGGGGATAATAATTCTTCTAGAAGATCACTAGCCAAAGCAATAGAAGAAAGGAGTTCTCCTATGGATAGAGATCAATGAAATTGAATAGGGGATTGGTGTCTCCTTTGGATAGAGGTCCATAAATATTGTAATAGAGAAGGATTCCCAAAGATACTATTGAGAAAATATTAGTGAAATAATTTCTCCGTGGAGTAGCCCACATTGGGTGAACCACGTTAAATTGGTGTCTCTATTGTGTGTGATGATTTATGTATTTATTTGGTTATTGCTATTGATATTGTCATTTATTATATTGGATAATACTATTTGGGAAAGAAAAGTAAAAAGTGATCTTATATTGTTCACCCCCCTCTTAGTATAAGCTTGTGTTCTTCATTTGGCATATCCTTGAATCCTAGGAAATGTGTGTTTGGGGCCAAATAAGGTAAAATGCTCAGGAATGTTATTTCAAATGATGATATTAGAATTTATCCACAAATAATTGAAGCAATTGCTAAAATTCATCCTAAAAATATTAATGGAGTTAGATCATTCTTCTAGAATATTAAATTTTTAGGAGGTTTATGTAAACACCCAAAATTCACACGTAGATGTTTTTGCATATCTATAGGTGATTCCAAACATCCCTAGGATATTTTAGACTATTGTAGTCATGCGTAGACATGCGTAGATATGCGTAGACACACGTAGACATGCATAGACATGCGTAGACTTCCATAAGTTCACCTTAGTAACGTGTATACTTCCACAAATGGCTTTTAGGTCCAAAACCCTAATAAGCCCTCAAAACTACATTTTATGCGTTGATATACCTTCAGACAATAACCCAAGGTGATGCATAGCCCATTTACACTCAATTGACACCCCCACAGGGTATTAATTGGTAAAATCAATTAAAAGTCAATTATCAAATTCTAATTTAATGTTGACTTCACTTAAGCCCCTTTTTAGGGAAAATTTGGATTAATTAACTCTTAATTCATAATTAGTGTTAATCAAATCCTCCCACATGTGCCAATGTAGGTTTTCCTAGGGTTTTATTTGAATCCTCCCCTAAACATGCTTAAGACCTAATTAGTATTAGCACTAATCCTTCCTCACACATGTGTGAGGATAGGATATTTCCTACTTAGAATGATATGTTGCCACATAGCATTTCTTAACCTAATCATAGTCATAATCAAACCTAGGTTTAGTCTATCTAACTCCCCCCCTGCACCTTGCATTTTCCTATAAATAATGGGTCCTAAACCCCTAATTAAGTCTAATTCCCATATTCAACAAAGTACAGTTACTCTATAGAAATGGAAATCCAATAGCACACGGTCTATTACTAATGCATATAGATGGACTCTGATAGCATACAGAGGCACCCCATCTACCTTAGGACTGATATACCAAAGATATTTTACCAAAGGAGCATCACAACTCAATTCGTGGCTTGCCCTGTGAACCTGGCCCCAATTAGCGACCTAGGTTGCGAATTGCATCCGTATGCCCCAAATCACCTCATATTTGGGAGGTAAGATTTGTTTCAGCATGTTATTATCTTCTACATATTTTATTTTAGTTTATGTTATAGTTTTATAGTTATTTTTGTCTTATTAAATATGGGGCCTAACTAAGGCAATTCCCCCAACGTATTGACCCTTTATTGCAAGATTATTTCAGGTTATGCAATAGATTTGAAGGAAAGGAACATAAAAAAATAGCAACCCAATGATGGCTTGCATACATCGAAGCCCACCTACACTGAGGGACACTAGAAGAAGACATCATATTGTTGTAACCTTGTTAGGAATAGATATGGATAAATGGCATCAAGACCCTCTTGTAACACATGCTCATTAATATCAATGGAATACAATTTCTCTGTTTAATGCATCATTGTGCTTTGCTTTAGATTATCAAATGTATTTTTCTACACATTTCATTCTAGCATGCCCAATGGGACCCCCAAAATGGATAGTGCTAGATTCAATTTTCTTGTAAATATGACATTATCCTCTATTTTTGTGTCTTACAGGTACCAAAACTATGTTTCACTAAATCTTCCAAATCCCTAGGAATCATCCTAGTCTATCATATCTGTGATTTGAAGCATTTGCACTTGATTTGCAACCCACCCTACAATTTAGGTCAAATTCATGACCCGGGTCACGATTTGACCACAGACACCTCAAAAACCCCCAAATCAGCTGGGGTGATATTTTTAGGGGCTAAGCAAACACCCCTTAGCATCATAATGCAAGCATTTTCATTTTTATTTCCTTTGTTGCAAATTTTTGAAAGTATAAATGCATTAATTAGTTGAATGACCATTACTAGGCCTAGTTTTGGGTTCATTGCAAAGTAGTTAAAGCATTAGGGTTTCTAAAATTTTTAGGACCTACAAATTTCCAACAAGTGTATAAAATTTATTTCTCAAATAAATTTGCATTTGTCTTTTGTTTTTACATATGGCATAAGCCTAAGTTGTTCTTCCTTCGTTCATAGCTTACATTTCTAAAAGGAATTTTACATTCCAAAGTGAAATCAGGGTTTCTAATCCCCTCTTATATTTTTGAAAGTATTTTTACATTCTAAAAGTGCAAGTTAAGGTTTCATAATACCTTTTACTCCACACACATTTGGATTGCATGTTTCTATGTTTTGCAAAGTAGATTAGTTTGCTTCATAAAGGCATTTAGACTAGCTCATTTCTTTACAAAAATTTTAATCTATCTCATCATTTTCTTTCAAAAAGGCATTAGGATTAGTTTTCTTTAGAAAAGGCAAGTAGCTAGCTCCTTATCTTGTAAATATCATTAGCAAAACACAAACCCACACAGACTCACATGGTACCTTAAACAAGTGGTGAGATTGGACTTCATCCCCAATCCATCGCTCGAGACTGGTCTGGATCAAGTTTCACTCTCCATCAACTCATCCCCTAGACACCTAGTAGCCCCACAGGAGCGGTTTTCTAGATTTCATCATCAAAAAATCCCTCACTTTGTGATTGGGCCCTGGATTTCATCACCAGTGGTTACCTACGAAGTGGGACAGGATTAGCGCCTTCATCCACAAGGCTTGTATAATTTGTGGAATTGGTAACTATCATTCTTGACTAAGCCCACCTGAGGGTGAAGCGAAAGCATGGGTATGTCGATAGTAGGCCTCGACTGGTGCCACCTCTTCTCATGAGAGTATATTGTAAACTCGCTTAGGCACAGTGAGTTCCACCCCTTTAGGATATCATTTTACTGCACTTTCCATACAGGTTATCATTCACACGTTGCGGTACCATTCTATCTTGTACATCTTTGGGTGTTGCAAGAGGTTTTTTATTGACATAATTCTTTATTTTATAGGGTATTCACCCCATTACCCATGATTCTACATAGGGAGTATCAACATTATAAAACACAAAATGAACATAACACTTTTATTTTCTTAGCATTTAGAATTGATTCTAGTCTACCATTGTTTGCATGATCATAGGCCAGTCTCAACACATCACACTATATATTGTTTCACTACACACAACATGTCACTTAGTTTACACTCATAGTAGACACACTTGATTCTACATCACATAGGGTTTATTCTTAAAAACCCCCTTTGACACATGCCACTATGCCTGTGGTCACCCGTAGTAGAGTGCATGAGAAATCATGCTCTATGGAGGAATGGCCTCCCCCTTCCTCTAGTTAGTCCACTCTTACTCCTTCTATCATGAAGGAGAGGATTATAGACACATCTGATTCACGCATAGAATTCGATGCATAATTCACACACATGATGCCTCATGCCAAGATGTCAACTTTGAGTGAAATTCTCTCTACTTCACTCATAGAGGATTACCTACTCTTTGCAGCCCCATACCTAATCCCTTGACCATATTTTATGACCATGTAATATACGTAGCACTAGGAAAGTCTCCTCCAACCTTCACTATAGATGAGGAGGTCATACCTATGTCACCCACCTTTGCACATCCCTTTTTTCAGAATCTATCTCGATCCCTATTTGAGAATTATTCTTCCCTTCTAAATTGTACCCGTCCTGAGGTCGCATCATTCACACCCACCATAGGAATGGTGTTTGACCCATCCTCGTCCATTGTAGGAAGCCAAAATCCATCCTTCCAAATTGCACAATAGATATCTACCCAGCATGAACCGTAAACATTCCCTCAAACCTCATGCTCGTACTCCTCACAAGAGTATCAACCATACTCTTCCCAAGAGCTGTTCTTCACCATATCTGAGGGTGCCTCCCAATAGCCTCTTTAGGAGAAAGAGACACAAACCCAAGCGGGAGTATACACTTACACTTTCTTATCAAATCAAGCTCCTACCTTGGCATCTTATCCCAACTTTTTAGAAACATTCTTGCCTACCTCACAGGTATTTGGAGTGCATGATGCCCAACCCTTGGAGTTACATTTGCCTACGATGACCTTTAGGATACCACCACCTATGCATTTTTAGGATCCCACTACCCATCTCCATCCTACCTATGGACCAATTCCAGTAGTTTATGTACCTACTCAACCAAATTATTCCACATAGTTTAGCTTCCCCACTGCTTACCCTCCAGGGAAGAGACAGATCTTGTCTTTTGATACCTCATCTTGACCACCCCTAGCACCAGTAGTACTAACACCTACACCACCACTAGCTACACCTAGCATCATTACACCTCCTCCAGTTTGGTCATCGCCACCCATGGTCCAACCAGTACAACAGGCTCCAAACCAACAAATACCTGTGCCACAATTGCATGTTGCTTAGTCACAATATTATTATCCTCAATAGATGCCTACCTCACAACCTAGTGTGCTTGTAGACACAACATCACATGTCACCCAATACCTACCTTATCATGATCAGGCACAATAGTATTCCCCACAGTATTATCAAGAACAATAATACCAATACCCACCACATCCACAAGGTTAGCCTATCATAGCCCAACCTTCAACTCCCATGATACCCAAACTTCAACTCTTGTGAGATGAAGTCAGAATGTTGAACCTACACACCTCTAGCTACGGGCTATAAAAGCCCTGCTATGATAAACCGTGCAACAAGCCAATACATCCATCAGTTTATATCCCTCCTTATCCCTATCACTTTGAAATATCAAAATTAGACAAGTATAGAGGTAAGGAATATCCCAAAGAACATGTGAGCAACTACCGCTCATCCTATTACCAACTTCATAGTATTAACACTCTTATGTTGCGTACGTTCTCCCTATCCCTCACTGGGCCAAAATTGGATTGGTACAACATGTTATTGCACCATAGCCTATACACCTTTGAACAGTTGGCCAATTCCTTCTTAGAGCACGTTTCCATCAACATCAAGAAAAAAACCACATTTTTTTATGTCTACACCTTACGACAGGTGAACGAAGAACCCATCACTGAGTTTGTTGCTAGATGGAGAGTGATTATTCATGATCTCACCCATAGCCTCCCCACCTCGGAGCTTGTGACACTCTATTTCAAGAGTTACCACAAAAACATTTCCACATCCCTCTAACTTCATCAAAGTCATACTTTTGAAGATGCTATATCACAAGAAAAAGTGATCGAAGACATTAAGGTGCAATCTAGAAAGATTAAGTTGAGAGCTAAAACCAACTATAACTCCAACTTTTGATTCAATAGACCTGCACTGAATCAACCTTACCCACGACTACATCAAACCAATCAAGTCATAGCTACTACCATAGCACTAGTACCGACTCCTCCGCCCTATACCCCGCAACTACAAGTGTTTTAAGCTAATGCACCTTCCCCACCTCGACCATAGCAATATAGTGAAATGCACCCGTAGGGTCCACTGTGTAACTTTACACCCTTATCTAAACCATTACCAGCCCTGTTCCATAGATTGTATGATGGTAACCATCTTGTTCTATTTGACATCCACCCATTGGATCCAAATGCACCTAAATATCATGACTACAATGAGCAGTTATTTTATCCCTTTCATAGGTAATGTGACCATAATATTGATTTGTGTCGCTCCTTTTAGGGCCAAGTTCAAGACCTAATCGATAGGGGCATTATTCAAGTAGCAAACCCTTTATCCCCATAGAACCAAAACCTAGGAATTTTTGAAAACCCTCTACTATATCAAAGAGGACCCAATCCCCCTAGACCTCTAAACAATATTCTAGTGCCCCCTCACCAAGTCAACAATGTCCAGCGTGATCCTCCATGATGCAGAGTAATAGGCATGATCAACCTTACTACAAAAAACCAACGGTACTCATCGCCCTAGACAACACCTATTATTTCTCCCCCTATCTAATTTATGTCCCCATAAACACCCCAAAGGTCTAACATCATACCACCACCACCTCAAAATGTGATTACCATATGTGGTAGTTTAACTCATCAACTACGCAATGCCCCCAGGCGACTATCCATATTTGGCCTCCTACATAAATATCAACCCCATCATGAGGTGTTGAATGACATCCTATGTTCCATTTACTTAGAGACACATGACACAAATGATTTTGTCAATTTTATAGGGAACATCACATGATGCCTTCAACCTTAAATTAGCTTTCATGACCACAAGATAATAGAACTCATTGGTGAAGGAGTCGACCCTCCCCTCCACATACAAGCTAATAATAATGATATTACCTACAAGCGGATACTTTTTGACATGGGCTCATCCATCAGTATCATATCAACAGTAGCCCTGCATCACCTACACCTCCCTCCAGTGCATTTCACCACACCTTTCCTAGACCTGCATGATTTGGGTGGTTCCATGAGACCTATCATAGGATCCGTAGTTCTGCCCATCCATGTATGCATATGTACGATCCCCATCCTCTTCCACATAATTCAAGGAGAAATGCAATACACTATTCTCCTTGGTCATCCATGGATCAGAGACATCCAGTGTGTCCCATCCACATTGCATCATTGCCTCAAGTATGTCCACAATGTACTTGTTCATTATGTCCTAGTCGATGGAGACCCCTCTAAGTTTTGTAACATCGTAGACCTTCCCCCTACTTCTTCATTCTCATATTCCCAATTGCTCCCTGTATCTTCTCACTAGTTAGTAGGAGCATCGATATCCTATCCAATTTCCACCCCAACATCCCAGTGTTCATCAACCACACAAGCCTCGATATCTGCACCATTAGCATCATCTACTAGGGAACCTAAAAATGATACTATACCTTCTCTGCCACCATTCTCATGGCCTCCACAACCCTTTCAACCTCTACAATTCTAGTTTCCACCTACAGTGTCGCAACCACCATTGCCACCCATCACACAATCGACTATATTACCTCCTTCACCCTTGCATATGGAGACCCCTATCCTTCCTACACTACAGACGCCACCTCTTCCCTTTTGATCGAAACCTAAGACATTCACATCTCCATGCATCCTTGTACCTACATCAATGCCATACCCTACATAGAACAAACATCCTATTCAACCCACAACAACCAAACATCATGAACCTAAATAAAAAACACCCAGCTCGAATGAACCTTCACACCCATTAACTACCAGCATCAGGGAATCCTAACATTCTCCTTCTTTGTCTAACTCAAATATGCCACCTCAATCACCAGAGCATGCCACACCACGCATATCCATCTTCATGATAAGCAATGGCCTAGGATACTATAACGTATGTGATGCCTGTGTATGTGACACACCTATCCAATCTACTCGATATTTTGGTCACCCCTCAGCATCGATATTGACTATTGGAATAGTCATATAGTTAGTAAGTCCCAAAAATGACACTGAATTTATGTATGCATAAGTAGACTCTTCAATCCCCTCACCATCTTGTTCACCCCCATAATATAGCTCTGGTGATGCAATTACACACCTAGCCAACCCTCAATTTGCCTTGCGCTACCTATAGTGCTTTCATTGGCATGGTTTTGGGTTAGGTCATGTTGGTCACAAATCTGCCACAGGAAAGGATTTTATACATATACATGCCCTAGACTTGGCCAACATTGAAAGGCCGAGAGAAAGAGAAGTCTCCCGGGCCAATCTCCAGAGAGGGCTGGCTCCCAAACTACTCTAAACTGGTTTTGGAGATAAGGATGCAGGAAAGAAATGGGAAAATGCTGAAAGAGAGGGAAATAACAGAAAGGAATGGAAATATGGCCGAAGCCGATAGTTAATGGGGAACAACCTTAGATAGCAAATATTCTTAAACCAGATCCTGAAACTTAAGCAGCAACAGATTCTTAAGCGTATACGGAAATCGGATCGAAACTAGCCGTAGATTCGTCTTCAATTATACTTCAAACATTCAAAAAAAATACAGCTAAATTCAGGACAGCAGAATTCAACTTATATTAACACTGGATGAAACAGAAGTAGATCAGACAGAAAACAAAACATAAACAATAGTTTGGATCTCAAACTCAAAAGATGCTAAGAATAGAGCGAGACTGCATCTAGGATTTCTGCTTCAATTTTTGCAAAAAGGTCTTCCTCCTTTGCTTGAGATTTTACATTGGTATTTATAGAGGTGCCTGCCTCTTTCTTTCGTATTACAACATTTAAAACATGAAACAGGTTTTGAAGAAATGATCCCCTTAATCTGCCTCGGAGAAATGACAGTCCCTGTCTTAAATGAATTACAACTGAAGATAAACGAAAACAAGGGACCATATTTCTTCATTTAATGACCGTTATTGGAGCAAGCCGAGAGTTGTTAAAAGATCATGAATAGGAGCCTTGAATGCTGGAGGCGTCTTTAATTTTGGTGGCTTCAAAAATTGCTTCAGGTTCTTCTATCTAGCGCACATCGGTAATCAGCAACATTTAATCCTTGAGCTTCTTTGACCACGATCTCAAAATCCATTGGAGAACTATTAAAACATTACTGCGTTTGATCTTATCTTCTCTGCACGTTCTCCTATGCAATTCTGAAGGAAAATGCAAACAGAACTATATCGGGCCTTTGTTATTGCCTCTGTCGCAAAAATGAGACAAGTCACGAAAATGCGACATGTCACGAAATCATGACACTTTTACCTTACTACCTTCTCTTCTGCCACCAGGTCACGAAAATGTGACATGTCACGATATCGCGACATCTTCTCTTCGTCTGCCTTCTTCGCTACTCCAAGTCACGAAAACTCACCATGTCACGAAATCGCGACATCTTCTTCCTCCTTGGCCTTCATAAAACAGACATGTCACGAAATCGTGACATGTTTCTCTTCCTTCTTCATCTTCTCATCGCAAAAATGGACATGTTGTGAAATCATGACTTCATATTTAGGCATTGTCCTTCTAGCTCCTGTATCGTGAAAATGTGACATGTCGCGATATCATGACATTTTGTTTGCCTTGTACTTGTCAGCTTTCTTTTCGCAAAAATGTGATAGGAAAATGCGACATGTCGCGATATCATGATGTTTTTTTCATTTGGCTCTTTTATCTGCAACATGTCGCGAAATCGTGACATGTTTCTTCATTTGGCTTGATCTCCAAAATATGTCACGAAATCGTGACATTTTCTGTCTTCTTTCACTTTGCTGCTTTTAGGCCACGAAACTTTGACATGTCACGAAATCGTGACATTGTTACAATTTGCCTCCTTCTTCCTCCTCATCGAAACGTGACATGTCATGATATTCTGACAATTCTTCACTTTTCCCCATTTGTCGTGACACTTTCTTTCCTCATTGCCTTTGTCGTGATATCGTGACAAGTCCCTCTTGCTTGGCTTCGTCCTCAAAAATGTCATGAAATCATGACATCTTTCATGCCTTGTGTTTATCTTTAGTCCCTTCCGCGATAACGTGACATGTCATGATATCGCGACATTTCTTTTCTCCTTTCTTGCTTTTCTGTCGTGATATCATGACATTTTTCATTGATATTGCCCTTTGCTATTTATGTCGCGATATCGTGACAACTTTTCTATCACTTCTCCCTCATCGCAAAGTCATGAAAATGCAACATGTCGCGATATCACGATAGTTTGACCTCCTTGCTACCTTTGACTACGTTGACCATAAAAATGTGATAGGTCACGAAAATGCGACATGTCGCGATATCGTGACATTTTTTGTACTTAGCCGATTTCTGCATTTGACGTCGTGAAACTACAACATGTCGCGATATCGCGACTTCTTTGTTCTAACACAAAACTTGTAGAGATTTTTACATTTTCCCTTTCAAAGGGCTTGGAGGGACAAACAGAAGAATTAGTATCTCTACAATCTGTGCATTCTTTTACATGAATAGTAACAACAAAAATAATGTGGCAAAAATGCCAACATTCTTGGCGGCTCTCGGGGTATACAGTTCTGTTGTATGCATGAACCTCAGGCCTTTATCCATTGGGCAACAGAGTCAAGAAGCTGGAGGGATAGAAGAAGTAAGTGCTGGACGTCTCTACAGGCAGCTGCAACAAGCTTTTGCTGGCACTCGACACTCAGAACAGGACCTGCAATAGAAATTTATAGAAGAGCAGAACTTCCTTTATTTCTTGAATGACTGCATTTTGCCTAGCTCGGTTGAGCTGGGAAATCACCAGGTGCTGTGCAAGGATCTCCATGGTGGTAGTGAAAAGCACCTGAGTTGCAAAAATGGAAATGAATGGAATGATGACCAGTGGATGCGCAGGCCGTGGAATGGAAATGGTGAATAATGGAATGGTGGAAAATGGAGGAGTAGAAGGGGTAGATACAGCAACAGGGTGCTACTGTGCTACCAGCTGTTGTAAAATAGAAAGTGAAATGGAAGTGGATGGACTGGAGAAGGTGGTGTGAACTGTGAAAAAAGTGTTTAAAAGCAAAGAATTAGAAGAATGGGGAAAGAAGAAATGGGAATATTAGAGAGGGGAGTAGAAACAACAGTAGTGGCTTGAGTAATTGTAGAAGAAGAAGGAATAGGAGAGGAAGGGAATGAAGTAAGGAAGTGGAAGGAAGAAGTAGAGGAAAAGCCACTAGCTGCTGGGAAGGAAGAGAAAAAAGAAATAAACATACCTGCGGGCTCGCATGCAAAAGGAGCCAAAGTTCACAAGATTTTTTTTTTTTTTGGTTTTTTTTTTGTCTTCCATCAAGAAATGTAGGCTTTCAAATGAAAGTCATTCACTAAAATGGGAAGTGAATTACCATCCAAGTCATCTAGATAAAATGAATTTGCTGAACCTGCATGGACAATCTGGAATGGGCCCTCCCATAGAGCATCAAATTTTTGGTGCATCCCTGGCTTGGCCTTCCTCTCGTTCCACTTTAAGACTAAGTCACCTATTTTGAATGTGCGGTCAGTAGAACCTTTATGAAACCATTTTGATACTGCCTGTGAATGCTTAGCAAACTCATCATAGGCCAAGGAACGTTGCTCTTCCAGCTGCAACAACTGAGCCAATCGTATGCTCATGGGATCCATATTTTCCTCATCGTCCGAGAATTCCTTCAATTGCTGCAATGCAGGTAATTCTAAATGAACAGGCAATCTTGCCTCTTTCCCATATACCAGGGCATATGGTGAAGTCTTGATAGACTTCTTGATTGAAATTCTATCTGCCCACAATGCCTGGTTCAGCAGCAAGTGCCAGGACTTCTTATTATCACCCAATGACCTCTTTAAAATCTTCAACAAGTTCTTGTTTGTGGACTCTGCCAAGCCATTACCCTGAGGGTAATAATTGGAGGATGTCTTCAAAAAAATACCATATTTGTTTGCAAATTCACCTAACTTGGCTTCGATGAATGGAGTTCCATTGTCTGTGATAATGGCATCAGGAATGCCAAAACGCGTAATCAGTCCTTCAATGAAAGTAATTACCACTTCCTGATTCGCAGCCTTGGTTGGAATAGCCTCAGACCATCTTGTAAAGTAATCAGTAGCTGTCAGGATATACCTGTGTCCTGCTGAAGAGTTAGGATCAATGATCCCAATAAAGTCCAACCCCCATTGCTGGAAAGGTGCTTCAACTTGAATTGGATGTAGGGGCAATGATGCATTTCTGATCCGTCCCATATACCTTTGGCATTTATCGCAAGCTTGAGCAATCTTGAAGGTATCCGCGAACAAAGTTGGCCAATAGTAACCAGCCCAAATAATCTTTAAGGCCATGGGCCTACCAGCGTAATGTCCTCCCGACATGCCAGAATGAAATTCCTCCAGGAGTCTAACCTTCTCAGGTTCCTTCACACACCTTAGGAGAACTCCATCAATATTTTTGAAGAACAATCCCTCGGGCAACAATACATACCTAAGAGCTTGTAAGCGAAACCTTCTCCTTTGTGAAGCACTTAATTGTGGGGGACATCTACCGGTTGAAAAGTAATCCACAAGGTCTTCTACCCAACCTTGGCCTTGTGAAAAGGTATTCCTTAGATTCCTTTCTTCAACAGGATCGCTCACTTGATAATCAACTATCTCGGAGGCCACAGTTTTTGCTAATTGCTGACATAAGGCTCTACCCCGCACCAACTTGGTTGGATGGATCTCACAATTGAACTCTTGAATTTTAGTGACCCAACCAGCACGCTTATCACCCATCTCGCCCTGAATGATAAAATTCCTTACATCGGGGTGAACGACATAGATGATCGTCTTGCTCTGGGATACAAAATGCTTGAATTTTTTTAGAGACTTCATGACAGCATAGACCTGCTTCTCAATGAAATTGTATCTCTCTTCATGGGGTAAGATAACCTGGCTAAGGAAAGCAATGGGTCTTTCATCCCCATCGTCTCCTTCCTGTGTAAGTACTGCAACATAACTTTCATCCTCCCCAACTGCATATAGAATGAAGTCCTTAGAATAATCCGGATTGATCAACACAGGGGCTTTTACAATTCTATCTTTAATCTCCTGAAATGCATTCTTCCTCTGAGTTGTCCACTTGAACTCCGCATCTTTCTTTAATAGCTCAGTCATAGGCTTAACTACTCGGGCAAAGTCGAAAACAAATTTTTTGACAAAATTGATTTGCCCAAAGAAAGATTGCAACTCTTTCTTATTGGCAGGGAGTGATAGTTTCTTCAAAGCTTCAGCTCTCGATGGATCAATTGCCAAACCATTCTCTGAGATGACATGTCCCAATAGCTTACCTTCCTTTACTACAAAAATGGATTTCTTCGGGTTGATAGAAACGCCAAACTCTCGACATTTCTCAAATATCTGCCTCAAATGAAAATAGTGTTCTTCTCGTTTGTGCGAAAAGATAGTCATATCATCGAGATAGATGACAATAATCTTGTTTAAGAGCTCCCCAAATGTGATGTCCATGGCCCTTTGAAATGTAGCCCCAACATTGGACAATCCGAAGGGCATGCGCTGATAGGCAAAGGTACCCCACTTAGTTGTGAATGCAGTTTTGTGCTGATCCTCATCCCTGACCCAAATTTGATTATACCCAGAGAATCCATCTAGCAATGAAAAACGCTGAGCTCCAGCAACAACATGAAGGATCTGATCAATGCGAGGCAATGGGTAGTGATCTTTCAAGGATGCTCGGTTCAAGTTTCGAAAATCTACACACAACCGTATATCTCCATTCTTCTTACGAACTGGAACCAAATTAGCAACCCAAGTCGAGTGCTTGATCGGATATATAATCTGGGCCTGCAACATCTTTGCAAGTTCTGCCTTCATGAGGGCTTCAATCTTTGGATTCATTGGTCTTTGCTTTTGCCTGAAAGGTTTAACTCCATCCTCCAGCTCGATAGTGTGTTGAATGATCTCCTTATCGTATCCCCTCAGATCTTCATAGCTCCAGGCCACAATGTCAGAAAACTCCTGACACAATTGTCTGATCTCTTGCAATTCAGTAGGAGTGGAATCAGTTCCAATCTTAATGACCTTATCAGCCTCCAACTGAAGCTCCATGTATTCTTTTTTATCAACTTCGATCTGATGCTTCTTGGACCGATCATTCTGATCAAACAAGCTTTCTAGAGTAATGAGACCTCTAGGAATGTGGTTATTTCACAACTGAATCAACCCTTCAGTTTCTTCATGCTCCAAGGTCCTTCCCTTGATGGTAGCAGCTTCTCGAACCAAAAAATTAACAATTTGCTCATCGCTATCAAAGACTTGCCAAAAGGTGTCCTTATCTGGAATAGAGGGCCTATACACCATTCTCACTATTTTTGGCCTTCTGACCACCTGCTCAGTTGGTGAAAAATTTGCTCCCATGGAAGCCAGCAGGTCAGCATATTTATTTTGTTCTCATGGAATGGAATGTATGCTGAGAGCAGAGAATGATTCAAACAAGTCCCAGACCTTGTTGCGATAGTTCTTGAGATAATGGTGCTTGGACACACACTTATTGGTCACTTGATTGACAATTAACTCGGAGTCACCAAAAATTTGCAACTGTTTCGCTCCAAGTTTTTTAGCCTTCTTGAGACCTAGGCATAAAGCCTCGTATTCTGCTGCATTATTTGTGCAGCTCCAAGTCAAACGATATGAATAGGATCGTTGAATCCCAGAAGGTAATATTAAAACAATCCCAGCTCCAGCACCATTTCTGCATCGTGCTCCATCAAAATAGAGTTTCCAGAGCTGATCTTGACTTCCATCATTCTTCTCTTGAGCCTTTTCTGGCTTAAGAATGGAATAACATCCCAAGTCAGTTTCCATCATGGCGTTGAAATTGGCCATAGAAAATTCATTTTCTGGGCGGAGCTCTTCCAAAGCTTCTTCCATTAAGTCAAGCTCACCAAATTCTTCAGACATCATGTGCACTGAATTTGCTAATCTGTCCACTTCATCTATTCTCTCCACATGAAATGTGGAAGGCTTTTCATTGAAAATCTTCACCTTTTTCCCTTTATGGAGTACCTCCAAATGAGTAAAATCCAAAGAAAGGTAACCCCCAAGTTTAGCCATGAATTCTCGGGAGAGACACATACCAAAGCATGGCTCCAGGTCCACCACTATGATCTCCTGGATCACAGTAATCTGGGGCATGGCGTGCAGGGAGATAGGAACATCCTTAATCACGCCCACTATTTTTATCGAGGTACCATCTAGCTGCAAAACTCCCATGCTAGTTCTTGTATATTCCATGCCTATGACATCACATACTGCCTTTGGCATGACAGTAGTAGCTGCTCCTGAGTCAATAAGACAATTATGCACCACATGTCCCTCCATTCTCAATGAAAGATAAAAAGGTGGTGGCCTATTTTTCCCTGAAACTGAAGAAGTCAGAGTTTGAGACAGAACTACCTGGGCTGGAGCCTTCCCCTTACTTTGTGTGCTCTTCAGGGATTCTTGTAAGAGATTTACCTGTCCAGGCAGCTGCAAAGTGTCATACAGACTTACCTTAGCTGGTATCCTTTTGAGTTCCTCAATGATGTTGTACTCCGACGAGATCAGCTCTCTCCCTCCACTGGCAGATTCAAATCTGCTTCTATACTGCTGGGTGGCCTCCACTCGTTGTCGTTTAGTCAATGATGGATACCGCAACGTCGCTCTAGCTTGTTCTTTTGTTTCTGTTTGTGGCTGAGAGATAGAAGCTTGTTCCTTCTCTTTTGCTTGTGGTGGAAGTGGATCCTTCGGCAAAATAGGTGATTGTTGTGGAGCTGGAGAATCATGAGTCTTTACAGGTATTTGCTGCTTTGTTGCTTGCACAGGAGGCACTTTCAATGGCTCCATCTTAGCCGGATCTACCAACATTGGTTTCTTGTCGTTGCGTGTCAAAACCGCCATGTATTCCTCAGAAGACTCCACGGAACTCTGATCCACCTCTCGAATCATGTTTACACGGCTTCCCGCAAGAACTTGCAAATAATTTTGGTGAACCATGCAAGTGGACTCGTCATGTGGGTCATTGCATGAAGAACACCAGTATGATAGCTCATGTGTAACTTCAGAAGGGCCAGCCTCTTCACTTACCAGGATCGTTGAGTTCCTCTCAGGTACCTTCTCTATAGCCTTGCCAGGAGTAACTTGCTCTCTGGTTACCGCCGAAACAAATCTTCATGGCTGATAGTTCCTTTCCACCTCTCTCCGCTCCATAGATGTCATCTTGTTGGTGAGAGCTCTCATGGCCGACTGCATTTCTTGCAAAATAGCCAATTGAGGATCTGAGCTTGTGGACACAGGCGGGGCAGGTAAAGGTAATGGAACTGGTGGAGAAGGTAATGCAGGAGTTGGAAGTGGAGAGGTTATCTGTGGAATGGGAATCATAGGTACTGAAGGTATGGGAGGATTCTAGGAAGATGAAGGATATATGGATGGAGCAGTGTAAGATGTAGGAACTGCACCTGTATGCTGGTATTGTGGAAGCTCGAGAAAAATAGGCATAGTTATTTTTGGAGGCAACTTCCCAATGACAATCAGATCAGCCTCAGCCTTCTGTGCCTGAGCATATAGTGCAGGAAAGGTTTGAACACCAGACATCCTGATATTCATACCTATATCGGAATGAAAAGCCCTAAGAAAGTATAATGTTGCTTGTTCATGAGTAGGGCGAAGACCCTCAGGAACTCTCTGCCAAGTTCGAGCAAACCTAACATTGAAATCCACTATCTCCTCTTGAGGATGCCTCTTGATATTATTAAATTGATGCACTAAAGAAAATGGATCTGCTTGCTCATTGAACCCTTGGATTAACATCTCTGCTAATTGATCCCATGAAGTTATGGAGTTGGGAGGCAAGGATCTATACCAGCACAAAAACTTACCTCGGAGTGACAGGACGAGCAATTTGATCATGACATCTTCGTCTGTGATGTTATGAATTGAAGCCAAGGTTGCCACATCTGACACATGCTCGTACATTGTCTTTCCAGTCCCATCGTATGTAGGCAAGGCTTTTATTGCTGTAGTAGGAACTGGATTCTGAAAAGGCAGATCCAACGCTCCCGAATAGTTCCAAGCAGGAACTCATCATGGAGGAGGTTGTTGACCAGCCATTTGAACCGTAGGATTTGGATCTACTCGCAAGCTCGTAGCAGTACTGGGAGGAGTCGAAGATGGCACAAACTGACCTGCTGCCTATGAAGAAACAACAAACAATGGGTTCACAGGTCTTACCACTCTTGAGCGCTCCCTCTAGTTTTGAACATCAATCTCAAAGAATTTGACTGGATCTTCTGATTCTTTGGCACTTGATCTCATGATCATGAAGCGAAGATTCTCACCAGCTTCAGGATTAGGATTTTTGGGTACTTAAGAATCGCCTTCAGCAGAGTCACCAGATGAACTTATAATCACCGCTTTTGAGGTCAAGACAGTTCATCAATATCTTGATTCCTCCGGGTGTTAAACAATGGAACAATCAGTCTCACCGATTATGGGTCTTTGGGAGACAGAAATAGTCTATCCCATCGGGCGTGCCAAAAATTGTTGGTCACAAATCTGCCACAGGAAAGGATTTTATACATATATGCGCCCTAGACTTGGCCAACATTGAAAGGCCGAGAGAAAGAGAAGTCTCCCGGGCCAATCTCCAGAGAGGGCTGGCTCCCAAACTACTCTAAACTGGTTTTGGAGATAAAGATGCAGGAAAGAAATGGGAAAATGCTGAAAGAGAGGGAAATAATAGAAAGGAATGGAAATATGGCTGAAGCCGATAGTTAATGGGGAACAACCTTAGATAGCAAATATTCTTAAACCAGATCCTGAAACTTAAGCAACAATAGATTCTTAAGCGTATACGGAAATCGGATCGAAACTAGCCGTAGATTCATCTTCAATTATACTTCAAACATTCAAAAAAAATACAGCTAAATTCAGGACAGCAGAATTCAACTTATATTAACACTGGACGAAATAGAAGTAGATCAGATAGAAAACAAAACATAAACAATAGTATGGATCTCAAACTCAAAAGACGCTAAGAATAGAGCGAGACTGCATCTAGGATTTCTGCTTCAATTTTTGCAAAAAGGTCTTCCTCCTTTGCTTGAGATTTTACATTGGTATTTATAGAGGTGCCTGCCTCTTTCTTTCGTATTACAACATTTAAAACATGAAACAGGTTTTGAAGAAACGATCCCCTTAATCTGCCTCGGAGAAATGATAGTCCCTGTCTTAAATGAATTACAACTGAAGATAAATGGAAACAAGGGACCATATTTCTTCATTTAATGACCGTTATTGGAGCAAGCCGGGAGTTGTTAAAAGATCACGAATAGGAGCCTTGAATGCTGGAGGCATCTTTAATTCTGGTGGCTTCAAAAACTGCTTCAGGTTCTTCTATCTAGCGCACATCGGTAATCAACAACATTTAATCCTTGAGCTTCTTTGACCACGATCTCAAAATCCATTGGAGAACTATTAAAACATTACTGTGTTTGATCTTATCTTCTTCGCACGTTCTCCTATGCAATTCTGAAGGAAAATGCAAATAGAACTGTATCGGGCCTTTGTTATTGCTTCTGTCATGAAAATGAGACAAGTCGCAAAAATGCGACATGTCACGAAATCGTGACACTTTTACCATACTACCTTCTCTTCTGCCACCAGGTCATGAAAATGTGACATGTCACGATATCGTGACGTCTTCTCTTCGTCTGCCTTCTTCGCTACTCCAAGTCGTGAAAACTCACCATGTCACGAAATCGTGACATCTTTCTCTTCCTTGGCCTTCATCTTTTGTATCCCAGAAATCGCAAACATGTCACGAAATCGCGACATCTTTCTCTTCCTTGGCTTTCATCTTCCTGCAAGTAGAAAAAATGAGACATGTCACGAAATCGTGAAACTCCGTACTTAGCATTGTCTTTCGGGCTCCTTCATCACGAAAATGCGACATGTCACGATATCATGACAATTTTAGTTTGCCTTGTACTTGTCATCTTTCTTTCGCAAAAATGTGACATGTCGCGATATCACGATTTTTTCATTTGGCTCTTTCATCTGCAACATGTCACGAAATCGTGACATGTTTCTTCGTTTGGCTTGATCTCCACAATATGTCATGAAATCGTGACATTTTTTGTCTTCTTTCACTTTGCTGCTTTTAGGCCATGAAACTTTGACATGTCATGAAATCATGACATTTCGTACAATCGCTTCCTTGCTTCCCTCGTGAAAACGTGACATGTCACGATATCGTGACAATTCTCCACTTCCTTCCATGTCTGAAATCAGACACTTTCTTTCCCTCATTGCTTTCGTGATATCGCGACAAGTCCCTCTTGCTTGGCTTCGTCCTCAAAAATGTCATGAAATCGTGACATCTTTAATGCCTTGTGTTTATCTTTAGTCCCTTCCGATAACGTGACATGTCGCGATATCACGACATCTTTCTTTTTTCTCCTTACTTGCTTTTACATGTCATGATATCGCGACATTTTTCATTGGCATTGCCCTTTGCTGCTTTATGTCGTGATATCGCGACATTTTCCATCACTCTGCTCCATGGCCACCGCAAGTCACGAAAACGCGACATGTCGCGATATCGCGACACCCCCCCACAGTTTGACCTCCTTGCTACCTTTGACTGCGTTGACCGTGAAAACACGACAGGTCACGAAAATGCGACATGTCGCGATATCGCGACATTTTTTGTACTTAGCCGATTTCTGCATTTGACGCCGCGAAACTGCAACATGTCGCGATATCGCGACAGTTTCATTTTCTTTGTTCTAACACAAAACTTGCAGAGATTTTTACATTTTCCCTTTCAAAGGGCTTGGAGGGACAAACAGAAGAATTAGTATCTCTACAATCTGTGCATTCTTTTACATGAATAGTAACAACAAAAATAATGTGGCAAAAATGCCAACAGGTCATTATGAGCAAGGGCTATGTACACCCATTAACCCTCATGTCCTCTCACCTACAGATAAAACTAGTCTATATTATCACCCAACCATCGCCTATACATTAGAATATGAGATACAAGATCTATCCTTACATCCTCCTCCATGCCCAACACAAACCTTAGAATATTACATTGACATGGAAATGCTAGAAGACATGCCTTCACCCACATCAATCGTCACCATCCCCTACGATTTCTTCCAATAATCTCCTATGCCTGATACCTCTTTGTTTTGTGATGTTCAACGATTGGCAAAACACTTTGCTACTTTATCTCTAGCTACACCACCAACAGAGTTAGACACACTCCCGCATGATCCACCACCTATAGATCCAGATACGGTGCCGCCTGACCCACCACTAATATGCCTGCTAGTATTGTTGCCTATACATAGATAGTTACAGAGAGTAGCCTCTCATCCTCATTCACCACTAGTCATCCTGTGGCCTCCCTTGAGCCTCTTAGGATGTGCATAACCTATCCAACCTCCATCACCAAATTTTACCCCACCTACTTCACCTACAACATCTATTAACATGGTTGAGGTAGATTTACATTCTCCCCTCTGTTACAGCCACCAGTGAATTTGAGACAATACCCAAAACCCAAACTTTATCGATCTCACACACATCTCATACATACTAGCACCTGGAGACTTTCTTCTCTCTCCTCACATATTGTAGACAACAAATACACCTTCCTCATCCATGTCACACCAAATACCTCAAGTCCATCACATTGGCATTTACATAGATGATGAATTTGAGTTCAGTGAGGTCATCGATGACTTCAATATCATCCCTATCCCTGAATAGTTGCATGACAAATCTCACATGCTCATCGAGGACACGATCGACGTAGACATCTATGATGATCCATAAAATCTACACATCCTTAAATTAGCCACTAGCCTCTCACGTGAGGAGCACATCACCTTCATGAACTTCCTATGCAAGTATATAAAAGTGTTTACATGGTCTTACAAAGACATGCCAAGACTTGACCCTGTTGTAGTAGTGCATAATATTATACTAGATCCCAATGCCAAACTAGCAAGACAAAAGTTGCGACGCATGCATCCAACTATCGTATTGATAGTAAAATCCAAGCTTCAAAAACTCTTAGATGATTTCATAATATCCATCGACTATTTTGAATGGTTATCCAACATGGTCCCTATCCCCAAGTTATCTGGTGATGTTTGCATGTGCATAGGCTTTCACAACCTAAACAAAGATTGTTCCAAGAACAACTTCCCTTTACCCAACATTGACTCCCTTGTTGACTCCATCGTATGTCACGAGATGATTTCCCTTATGGATGGATTTTTTGGATACAATCAAATTCGAATCAACCCAACTGATCAACACAAAACTTCCTTCACAACACCCTGGGGGATGTTTTTCTAAAAGGTCATGCCCTTTGGCCTTAAAAATGTTGGGGCAACCTATCAACGAGCCATGACCTACATCTTTCACAACCTAATGCACAAAAATGTGGAATACTATGTAGATGACCTCATAGACAAATCAAAGAAACATGTTGATCATCTCAAAGATCTTTGTTAGATTTTCGATCGACTACTAGAACATGTGTGCCTCAATCCAAAAAAGTGTGTGTTTGGTGTTACATCTAAAAACATACTAGGATTCATTGTCTCCCAATGAGGCATTGAAGTATATCCTACTAAGCTAAAAGCCATCATTGAGATGCCTCCTCCTGCCACCTTAAAGAAATTACACAACCTACAAGGAAAGATTACTACTATTCGTATATTTATAGCGCAATTATCAGACAAATGCCAACCATTCAATCATCTCCTACAAAAAGGTGTACACTTTAAATGGGATTAAAACTATTAATCTGCATTTGATGCTATCAAAACCTACCTCACATCACCGTCGATAATGTCATCACCACATCCATAATTACCACTAACTCTATACATCTCAACCATAGATCTTGTTCTAGGTACACTCCTAGCTCAAAAGAATACTCTCAACAAAGAGCAGGCTCTCTAATACATCAATCGCATGCTAGTTAGTTATGAAATGAGATATAGGTACATGGAGAAGCTATGCCTAGCAGTGGTATTCACCACCCAGAAGCTAAGACACTATATGTTAAACCACATAAATTTTGTCATAGCTCGAGATAATCCCCTATGATATGCGATGAACAAAATTTATCATAACTCATGCATAGCCAAATGGATCATGCTCCTAACTGAGTTTGACCTAGAATTCATATCTCAAAATTCCACCAAAGGGTAAGTCATTGCTGACCAACTGGCCGAACCCCCTATAACTGATAATCAACCCCTACTCATCCAACTCCCCAATGACTCTATCTTTCATGTAACCGAATATGAGGAGTACATAAAACCAAAATTCATGGCTGACCTCACCATGTTCTTTGATGGGTCCAGGTGTCTCCTGTTGGGGGTGCAGGCATTGTTTTCTTTACACCTGAAGGAGAACCACTCCCATTTTCATTCAAACTTGATTTTCTCTATACCAATAACAAAGCATAGTACGAAGCCCTAATCCTAGGACTGAAATAAGCACACACTATGCACATCAAGCGCCTCCACATCATAGGTGATTCACTTTTGATTTTCAATCAAGTGCAAGAACTTTGGCTATGTAATTGCCTAGTTCTCCAACAATACAAGAATATCGCCCAACAACTCCTATCCCAATTTGAATGGTATTACCTCAAAGCTACATCGTGCTCATCAAATTATTTTGTAGACACCATGGCCTCCTTAGGGTCCCTTATCTTACAAAATCCAATGTCCAGCACAATATCTGTAACCATTCATACACTTAAATAATCGGCTATATCACCCACACCTCCCACAAATGATGGTGGTGTATATGTGGTAAACACTGAACCTCACGACTTATGGTTCTCACAGATCAAGGAATACATCAAACTAGGCTTCCTACCATGTGATTTACCCCATGCTCAATGCCAAACATTTAAACAAAGAGTGATCCACTACACCTTGTTGGGGGACATCCTTTACTACCACAACTATGATGGTATACTCTTCCATTGCCTAGAACTGCAAGAGTTGTAGTGGGTTGTACAAGAAACCCATGATGGAACTTGTGGCGGCCATTTTAGTGGTATGGAGATTACCAAATGTATTCTCTGTATGGGTTACTACTGGCCTAAAATGGATCAAGACTACTATGAGTATGTCAAACATTGCATCAAATACCAACAACATGCCAATTTAACATATTTACCTTCCCAAGCACTTCAACAAATCCAGTCTATGTGGCCCTTCTCCAAATGGGGCCTAGATCTAATTGGAAAATTACACCTACATCCTCTAGCAATCATAAATTTATCATTACAATAATAGAATATTTTACAAAGTGGGTTGAAGCCATCCCACTAGTCCAAACTACAAGAGCCAAAATTGCAACATTCATCATGGAGCATATCATATGCCGCTTTGGAATTCCCTCCCAAATTATTTCAGATAATGGGAAATATTTCAAAAATAAAACTATTTGAGCCCTATGCAATAGATTTCACATACATAATAGTTTTTTGACCACATATTACCCTCAAGGAAATGGCCAAGCAGAAGCCACTAATAAAAACATATGTTCTATTCTCTGTAAAACTGTAGTGGAATCTCACTGGGACTGGCATAATCAAATGCCCCTAGCTTTTTGGGCCTATCATATAAGCATTCGTACTCCCACTAGGGCAACACATTTTTCACTTGTCTATAGGGTAGAGGCTATCATTCCCCTTGATATGGAGATAACCTCTTTACGGATATCCATGAAATATTTCATTTACGATGATACTACTCGCCAAGCTCATCTAGATCAACTAACACTCCTTGATGAACATCGCATCCATGCCATCGAGCACACATGAGTATATCAAGATCACCTTCGTTTTGCCTACAATATTAATGTACATCATCATGAATATCATATTGGCAACTTGGTTCTCAAGATGAACTAGCAAATCACAAGTCAGCCTTACCAACAGTACGATAAGTTTACCCCAAACTGGTTGGGTCCATTTATTATCACACACAAATACGATTCAGGAGCATATCATTTGGAAAATATTTAATGTATTAATGATATTGAACCCATCAACATATTTCATCTTCGTGATTTCAATCCATGATTTATAAACACAGTCACCATCACGAGTGTCACATAGTATTAGAAATAAATCATTAAGCACATCATTGAGTGAATCTATTATTTATGCTTTATTATTTTTGTATACATGTACATTTCATCTTTTTGCAATTTTTATGCTTAGGGTATTTATTTTCCTTTTTCAGGACTCACGCCATCAACAGGAGAGCTCTACAATGACCTCACCTACCACCATGTAGGACCATCTACAGCCACAACAAAAATCCATTACACCAGCCTATCTTGCCCGACCACCAACCGCCCTTCATACCAAGTGCTCCTTGCACTCATCCCATTCAGGTCACCACACTTCACCTCAACACCATTCCCCTCGCCAGCGAGGTTCATCCTATTCACCATGCTCTGGAAATAGCTAGATAACCATGTCCTCTTTCGATGATAAAGAGGAATCCATCCAACCGCAAGCACAAGGATCATCCTCCCATCTGTCTGATGATCTTAGACATCACTATTCACCTCTAAGTCATCCACAACATCCCATAGGATCTTACCACCCACCTAATAGGGAATACACACCTCATAAACCTCACCTTGCATTTCTACTCACTTCCCTTCCCAATGGTGAGTCTACCTACACCCAGGCTTTACCAGCCCTTGCGGCCCAATCTACTCAATATGATTGTACAAACATCCCTCTTTATCATTCACGTCACTACCTTAGGCCATCACCTATGCCATCGGTTCTCAAGACACCACCTTCACCACTATGAGGCTTACCGTCCCAAAAAATATTACAATCACCATAGTCATTTCATTCTACTTCTTCCTCATCGCAGCCCTATCCTTTTTCTACCATGCATCGATCCATTCTATTAATCTTGGAATCTTGATTGCCCCATTCCCCAATACCATCACTACAATACCATGATATATTGCATCTCATCTCTTGTATCAAATCTCTAGGGTTACAGATGAGCCACTGTCATTGCCACATTCAACCACAACATTCTTCCACGATCCGTCCATCCTCACCACCACATAGATCCCTTCCTCAACCTAGGACTTGACCCATACTAGAACCCAGACCCATACCTCCATTACCATATCATCTTTCACCTAGACCTCACTCACCTCTAGTAGAGCCATACATCTATTCTATGCCTATTCCACATACGCCCATTTTCGAAACGTTCCATCATCTCATGCACTAGGGTATTATTGACCTACCTGATATTCGACCTACTAAACCTTCACATGCTAAATCATGCAATTATAATGAGAATTAATTTTACATCTACCATCGCTATCTAGATCATGATATCGAAGAGTGCGGATCATTCAAAAACCTAGTGCACATGTTACACGACGAGCGTACCCCATCACCAAAGCATTCTTTTCTATTTAGCCAACTTGTCAGTCCTTCATGTCATGTCACTCCTAGGACTTTATCACCCCGTAGTACCCTAACAGTGCCCACCCACTATATTCATAATATTTCCAACTATGGATCTAGCCGTAAATCTAGCCATGTCATCACTTCACCATCCCATTCCCGCCTAGATCTACACCATTTTTCCTGATAGTAGTGTTAGTTTATCATATTCTTCTATGTTATTCTTCTACTTCTTACATACATTGTATCATTTCTTCTCTTCTATCATTGTTAGTTGTTGGTGATCCCCTTATCTTGATTGGTTACCACAACCAATTTCTTCTCACTTCTACTTGTACATTCCACTCTCACATATTACTTCTTCTTGGCGACTATTACATACACTTATACAACTCACAACTTATACATCTACTACACACACACACCCCACATGCTAGGGCAACCATGATCATAGCATCTTAGTTTTTGTCATCATTACATACTTTAATCATATATAAATAGGTTCTTCTAAAATTCTCCTTCTACACAACATAACTTTCTTCTTGTAAATATCGTATTCCTCCACTTGCATCACTTACATTTACATTCATTGCACATAATCATATGCTTTATAGTTAAAAATTTTAATTCATGTTTGTACATTCTTCCCCAAAATATGCCTTAGAAGGAATAATACATGCACTTGTTAGCATCACCACTTGTATGTCCATTCCCCCTTTTCAGGATTAGGGTATACATAGGTGTCATGTTTAATTTTGACTACTCTATAGTTTAGGAAATCAAGTGTCACCCATAGCTACTGAGTCTTGTATATTCTTTTGATGGTATTTTAGGTTGTTTCAACTTCTGTTATGAATCACTCACAACAGGTTACACATTTAGGAAAGAGGACGTCTTGAGTAGATATCGCCATCTAGCGAACGGTATCCCCTGCTCGTCTTATCGCCTGCATGGTCAACATACGACTTGGGGATAAAAAAAGGGATCAAGCATAAGAAAAATTAAATAACTGGGTAGAAAATAAACTTCATCACCCATACAAAAAGAGCAAAAAAAATGAAAAGAGCACTACCACAATCATATAGGGTAACACTAGAACAAGGGCATAAAACAAAAGGAAATACCTCTTGATATCACACATGTTATGCTTATCGTCTTTGGTCCTTAGGTTCAACATAACACTATGGGATAATTCCAAAAACCTACCTACCAATGGAATAATCTCACATGTGACAACACATCTCTTACATTAGCATCTCGCTTTTATAGAAATCATTTTTGTGGATGGATGAGCTAGCTAGTACGATAGCATCTACAACGGGTTAATCCTACCTCCATAAAAATGGATAAATGAACATTACACATTCACACACATAGGTCCAAAAAATATTTTGAACCAGCTCGATCATGTTATAAGTTGCCACAAAAATTGCATAGCTAAGGTTTTGAGATTTGATTGCCATAACTATGTTAGTCAAAACCATTACACATACCTTACATTATCCAGAAACCCTGAAATAATGGAATGGATAGCATCCATATAGGTAAATGCAATGATGCAAGTGCTTCCTTGGTGCATTTCAGTAAGTCCATACATGCATACATGTATCTATGTTAGATACATTTCATACACATTATAGCATTGCATTCAGCCTACATGCATTTCATATCAAATTACATTTATTGCATTTATCCCATATGCATTTCAAAATCGAGTCATATTATCACAATTACTATACATACATTCATTACAAAATCATATTCGATATCACATCATATCGCATTGGAAATATAATCATAACACTACTCTACAATCCATTTATACCATAACATGATAATAGATCTAAACCATGTCATACATGTATATCTATTCATTAGATATATCTACAAATTATGTTACACTAATCCATGCAAACATAAACAAGAACACATTTCAAACCATCAAAATAACACATTTATATATAATAACCAAAATCAACAAGGTATATATATACCATCCATACAAAATGCCCGAAGGCTATAACCTAGTATCATGCCCATCATCATATATCATCAAAACAAAATGCTCGTAGGTTACAATCAGTGACAGCTATCCTAGCTCCCACTAGGAGTCTCCCCATGGCCCTCATAGCTCACTTGCATCCCTGTAGCCTGGCTTGAATTTACCCTAAAATCTAGAACTAGATCCACAATAGGTTGATCTTGAACCTTAGCCCTACCACCTCCCTATCCCATAGTAGCCACACTACGTTGACTCTAATGTGATGGTACCCATACCTATGAATGTGATCTATATTTCACCACAATCCTACCATAATCGGGTAGAGGGATCTTGTGCACCAACAAGGTAGTCTCACACATCATCTTCTTAGTGGACTCAGCCACCAACTGACTAGTCAGAGTATCGATTGCCTGATCCTGCCTAGACATAGCAGCTCTCATCTCCATCATGTCTGCCTCCAAATGTTGAATCCAATCATGCAACCCCTATACATCCTCTACAGCTGGCCTCTCCAAAATTTTTCTAGGAATTTTCTATGTTATATCAAAAAATTCCAATATCAATGGTATCATCGATACCATCCATATCGGCCACCTTGCCTCCCTCAGCCTGAGCTCCAATAGTATGCTCCATCCCGACCTCTACACCCATATCCACCTCCTCTACCATCATACCCTAGGTGCTCTTCAAAGCATCTATACGACATCATGACCATTATAGAGGAATATTATCCTCAATAGTAGTTTTAATCGCTGCCCCATCCTGGGTCCTCCTACTCATCTTCGTATCTAGTGGAGATGCCCTAGCAGCATGTGCCACCCATCGATCCACCACACCTCTTCTAGGCTTCCAAGACTATAGCACCCATAAGGCATCAAACTCTGGTGTCGTCCCTACATCCCCTAGATATAGGATATCCATAAGAGGGTCTCTCTCCCCAACCCAAGGTGGTACAATAAGGCACTCTCCTCTATCTCCTTGTCACTTGAAATAGATAATAGGAGTCCCTAGAACATCCTATCGTAATCCAAACTATCGATGTACTTGATCAAACTAAAAATACTCAGTCTACCGTGTATATCTCCCAACCAACCATCTACCCCATCGTATATCCTACAACTGCTCATAAACCTCTCTCCAAATCACTCCACCCATCCATGGTCTCCATGTAATGTCACCTACCATCAACTCACTAAACTTAATCCTCCACAAAACTGGATCACCCTCATGAGGCCTCTTCATACCCTACTCCACCTTTGTACTCCACCTCAAGGTGTAAGGAAGCTCCTTATCCTCCTCATGTACAAGCTAAGGTAACAAAGAGGGCCTCTCAATGGCTATGTGTTCCCATGCCCATACCTGAAGCAAGGGAATCACACTCAATCTCGTTCTTCTACCTTTAACCACCTCATATAACTCATGATACACTTGGGTCAGAAGCGCAGGCACCCAGGTAAACATAACCTTGTGCTCCTCCATGTCACTAACTATGTCTAGCATGTTCCAGGTAAACAAAAACCTAAAACTATCAGGCAGGGCATAGGCAGAGATGATCATCATAACCACACACTGCCTATAGGATATTTTATTCTAACACAACAACCACTCATAGTCCATATTGGTAGTATCGATCTCTCTCCACCCATCCCAAAATAATATCTCCAATACCGTGTCCTTCCTCCCATATTTTGCTGCCCTCATAGCAACATCCTCAATCGGTAGTCGATAGATGTGATACATGTCCTCCAATGTCATGATCATTTCCCCTGTAGTAAAATGAAAAGTGTTTCGATCTACATCTCATCGCTCACATAAGGAAGACACAAATGCCCTATTAGTGAAGATGCTCTTACACTCCCACACACCGCGGAAGTGTATGTCATCTAACCACTGTAATTCCTCCTCAGTTTGCATCAAATTTTTAAAATCTTGCTTAAAATTTCTCACCCGATGACGGGGTTCAAGTGACTTCACCTGTTCAACACTCAACACAACACATCAGTAACCCACATAAAAAATCAATCACATATAACATCATCACTTAGAATTTACAAATTAAAAATATTTAATTTGACACGCATCTTGAGAGAAAATAACATACAAATCAAATGACAAAACACATCAACAACACAATCACATATTTGGACACTCATTTTATCATTTTATGGCAAAAATCCAAACACATACAACATATAGTACACATTGTTCATCCAAACAACCAATAACAAACTCAACTATACAAAAACTATGGCACGTGATCCAAAAACTTGATCAATCAATATGGCATAAAAAAATCACATTTATGGATACCCATTTGTCCACTTAATGGTAAATGTGTCGAAAAAATTCAAAAACAAAGAACCAATCAATACAGATCTAACAATCAAATTTGTCATAAAAACACCAAAATCGAACACATATCCAAGCATGCAATCTAAAAATAATAGTCACATTTTTAGATACCCATTGGCCCGTTTAGTGGTGGAAATTCAAACTGATATCAAGTACAATCTACATCGGGCTCCCTATAGCTCATTTTCTATTTAATACTATCTACACCATGGCACGTAAATCAAAGGCATGTTAAATGAAGTCAACTACCAAAAAAACCAATATTTTTGGACACCCATTTTGCCCTTTTGTTGTGAAAATGTTATCATTTTTTAAATATTCTACCTCTAACATGGTAGATCTAACGCCCTAGAGTTCACACATTACACCTCAAACCATCAAATACCGAAATCACATCAAATGAAGTCATAAAAATAAAACAGCTACATAACGGGATACCCATTTCCTACTTTAGTGGACAAAATACAAAAACATATTGATGTCAGTATACCATTACCTCACAAACTGACAGTCAAACTTCACACCTACTCTACCCATTACCCGATAAAATCGGTGATAAAACAAATCCAATTGAAAAACCAACCACACTTTTGGATACCCATTTGGCCTGTTTATCACTACGTTTTCAAATTTTACTTAAAATTTACAATTTTTTTTTAATCGGGACGAAAACCTCCCCCCCTCATTCATATTTTCTCAAAAAAATAAAACACACAAAAAAAAATCAAAGATCACTTACCGGTGGGATCCCACGCCTGATGCTAGCTGGTCTACGTCCCTTCATCATCTTGGCTCTCACAATTGGTAATTGCACTCCTTGCATGCCGTCGACTGCTCTCCCAAGTCACTTTCCACACACGTGCATCATACAAATGAGCCCTCGCCATGCATATTGGGGATTAAAAACCACTTAGTTGTCGTTTTGCAACCCAAGTTGCAAGTTAGGTCAGAATCATGACCCAAGTCACGAATGGGATCAAAACAGTGACCCGATTCACAAATTCAGTCAGAACACACCAGAACATCCCCAAAACCCTAGGAAAATAGCAAAATATCCTCTAAAACACTAAGAGACTCAAAAACTTACCTTTTAACACCACTTGCAAACACACATGGCATTTTATCGACAAACTTGTCGCATTCATACTTTTGGACCATATTGACCTAGTCGTAAAAGTGTAGCAGACAACCATTGTCGTTCTCTGTTGGCAATTTTGGGTACCTTGAGTACATTGCCTTTGCTCAAGTATAGTTGTTGTCATTGATGTCAAGGAGCTCTTGGTAGTTGTTGTCTTTGATGTCAAGGAGTTCTTGAAGCAATTTGTTTCTATGTCAAAGAATGTGTTTTGATGAAGGTTTCAGCTAGTCAGTAAGTCTCCAAGAAAATCAGAGTAGCCCAGTTGCAAAAGATCCAAAAAAAGATAAGTTAGAAAAAGTTTGCAGGCGGTTGGAAAAACTGTCGCGATTTCGCGACATGTTTCAGGAGAGAGAAAGCACTGGCAAAACTGTCACGATTTCACGACATGTTTGAGGAGAGAGAAAGTTCGGCAAAACTGTCACGATTTCGTGACATGCTGGAAGGCAGAGACGAAGCAGGCAAAACTATCGCGATTTCGTGACATGTCGCATTTTCACGACTCGGGAAGCGTAGGAAGGCAGAGAAAGAAAAGTGTCACGATTTCGCGACACATTGCCAGGAAAGTTGTTCGGACGAGCAAGTGTCACGATTTCGCGACATGTTGCAAGAGAGAGAGTCCGAAAGGAAAAGTGTCACGATTTCATGACATGTTGCAGAAGAGGAAGTCTGCAGTGTTAACTATCATGATTTCACGACAAGATTGAAGAGAGAGAAAGTGATTCAGGAACTATCACGATTTCGTGACATGCTACAAAAGACAAAGTGAGGACTATTGCGATTTCGTGACATGATGCAAAGTTCCAGTTGAGGACTGTCACGATTTTGTGACATGCTGAAAAGCTCAAAGTGAGAACTATCACGATTTCGTGACTTGCAAGCAAAGAGAAGAGCTCGAAAGGAGAAGCATCATGATTTCGCGATAGGCAGTGGAGAAAGCGTACGAAAGCTAGAAGTGTTGTGATTTCGCAAAAAGCTACAAATAAGTTGTACAGATGTAGAAAGTGTCATGATTTCATGACAGGTTGAGTTGGCAGCGTGTAGTTGCCGAAAGTGTCACGATTTTATGATAGGTGAGATGACGTCAACAAAATTCATAAGTGTCATGATTTCACGACAGAAGCTGAGAGGAAGGCCATGAAGACTAAAGTGTCACGATTTCACGACAGAAGTGTGATGACGTCAGCAAGAGGCAAAGGTGTCACGATTTCATGACAAAAGCTGAGAGGAAGGGCATGAAGACAGAAGGGTCACGATTTCGCGACAGAAGAGAAGATGACGTCAGCAAAGACAAGAAGTGTCACGATTTCGTGACATAAGCGGTAAGGAGGTCGACAAAGGCAGTAGTGTCACGATTTCATGACAACAAGCATAGAAGGTGTACGGTAGGCAAAGATGTCGCGATATCACGACATGTTGTAGTTTCACGCTAGAAGCTACAGGGAGGCAGTGAAGTCGACAGAGTTAAATCTGGGCCGATGTAGCATAGGGTTTTGCAGTCGACGTGATTAAAGTGTAAACAACCGACTAAGATCAAGGTTCTAATCTTGAGATTGTGAGTATAAAAGGAGGGCTGTTTGAGGAGATTTGATCATCGATCGAAGTGTGCGTTCGAAGTGCGATCTACAAAAATAAAGTGCAAGGGAGAAGTTCGATCGTCAAGAAGCAGAGTGTGCAAAGTCTATGTTGTTGTGGTTGCACAGAGTGTGCTAAGACTGTACTGCGGTGGATGCGCAAAGGAGCAGAAGCTGTTGGTGTTGCGACATTCGGAGACAACATGCAAAAGTGAAGAGTTCGATAGCCAAAGTGTTGTGTACTGTTGTGACTACGCAGAACTGTGCGAGAGTTGGTTTCGACCAAATACAGTTGTGACAGAACAGTAAAGACTTGGGGATAGCATTGAGCAAGCATTTGAAAGCTTGTGAACCATTCTTCTTTAACCAGTTTTTGAGGACCAGATTGAGGCAGAAGAGGACATTTGTGCTAGACCGAAGGACTACGTTTAGTGCAAATTCGAGGACCAGCTTTGCGGTGACAGAGTTGAGGACAGAGATCTCCGACCGAGCAGGGAAGACAGGTGTCTTCTATGGATAGAGTTCCACTTGCTAAGGGCAGAGGAGGTAGAGGTCTTCTAGAGGATCACCAACCAAAGCAGAATTAGGGGAAGGTGTCTCCTTTGAGTTGAGGCTCATAAACATTGTAATCAGGAAGGATTCCCAGAGGACTTTGATATTACTTTTAGAAGAAAAGTTTTATCCGTGGAGTAGCCCACCTTGGGTGAACCACGTAAATTGTTGTGTCACTTTGTGGATTATATTTTGTGCATTGTTTTGATTACTGCTATTATTACTGCTATCTTTATTCTGCATGTTATTGATTTGAAAGCTGCTTTGAAAGAAAAAGTTAAAAGTGGTCTTATACTGTTCACCCCCCCCTCTCAGTATAAGCTTGTGTTCTTCAATTGGTATCAGAGCTAGTACCTTCGAAAAGTTTAACAGCTTGAAGGAAAAGCTTGCAAAGAACACAATGGATTATTCAAGTGGCAATGCAGCACCTATTCTTGATGGATCAGATTTCGGTCTATGGAGTGCAAGAATGAAAGTCTATCTAATGGCACTTGGTAATGAGGTATGGGAAGTTATTGAAGATGGGTACACCATTCCTGCAAATGGTCCTTATACTAAAGAAGACAGACTCCTACATCACAGCAACTCAAAAGCCATGAATGCAATCCTGAAGGGTTTACAGAAGGCTGATCTTACCAAAGTTATTCACTGCAAGACAACTAGTGAAATGTGGAAACAATTGCGGGTTGTTCATACGGGTGATGCAAATGTCCGAAAGGCCAAGTTGAGACACTTCAAAGGTATGTTTGAACAGCTCAAGATGAATGATGATGAAAATATTAGTGACTATATGCTCCGTATGGATGAAGTTGTTAATTCTATGAAAGACTTAGGTCTTGAACTTGCTAAAAATGATGTGTGTGATAAGATTTTAAGATCTCTTCCTAATAGATTTAGTGAAAATATTTCTGCTATTGAGGAAGCTAAAGATTTAGATAAGTTGAAAAAGGATGAGCTCCATAGTATTCTTGCAGCATTTGAGCTGAGAACTCAAGTGAAAATTGATGTAAAGAAAGAGGCAGCTTTCAAAGCTACCAAGAAATCAAAAGGCAAACAGGTTCAAGAGAGTGATGAGTCTTCTAGTGAGGAAGAGGCATATTACAACAAGAAAGGCAAGTTCTCTAGAAAGCACAAAAGCAAGAAAAATATAAGATGTTTCAACTATGGAAAATTTGGTCATTATGCTACTGACTGTATTGTTTCCAAGAATGAAAGTGATGAAGATATACAGGATGTTAAGAGCAAGGATTCTGAAAAGCACAGGTATTACAAAAAGAACAAAGATGAGCACAACAATCAAGGAAAGAGATATTCACACAAGAACAAGAAGAGCTTCTATCTGGACAAAGCAAGTAAGTGTTCTAGCAATGATAGTGAAAGTTCTTCTAGTGATGATGAAAATGAGATGTTGTTCATTTCAGAAAAAGAGGAAGAACCGAAACATAAATTTATTGTCATGAAATGTTTTAGATGTGGAAATTTTGGGCACCTTGAGGATGATTGCACAAATAATGAATTGGTTGCTAGTATGTATGAGGATGCTTCAGAAAATGATAAGGAAGATGCTTGTATGGTTTTTGAAAAAGGTAGCACCTCTAGTGATAAGAAATCTAAAAAAGGCCTTGATAATTCAAAGTGCAATCAAATAGAGGATCTTGAATGTGAACTCAATAATGCTCTTAGTGTTTTGAAAAAGGAAAGAAAGAAGAATGACAGACTCAAGATTAAGTTAGATGAATGTTGTATGGAGAGAGACGATCTTATAGAAAGTCTTGACTTCTCTATAGCTAAAACACAGGAACTCAAGGATGAGTTAGAGTCTAAGATTCTTGAGTATAATGATTTAGAACAGAAAATGGCTTCTTTGAAAGAAGAAAATAAAGAGTACAAGGATAAGCTCTACAGATTTCAGGATAGCTCCAAGAAGGTTAAATTTCTCATCAAAGGACAAAGAAAACCAACAGATAAAATAGGTCTCGATTTTGTTGAGCCGCACAAGAAACAGGTTGGGACATCTAGCAAGAGATTTCAAAAGGAAGAAAGTTCTGATGAAGAAAGTATTTCAGATCATGAGTTCGTGAGTGATGAATGCGCAAAAATAGAAAACAGATTTCTGAATGTGAAGCAGAAGTTTTTGGGACCCAAGAGATCGATTAAAAGAATATTTCACGGTAGATGTTTTGCGTGTTACAGGTTTGGACACATGGCTGCACATTGCATATCTCAAATGAAGAGGGTTAACAATAATTTCAGAAGTGGTAATTTCTTCCAAGGGTATTGTTACTCTTGCAATCAATTTGGGCATAAAGCAATTTTTTGCAAGGCAAATATCAGGAACTGGGTTAGTCAGAACAGGCGGATTCAAAAAATAGCTATGCCTGAAAGAAATAATACTGTTACTTGCTATAAGTGCAACAATACAGGTCACACAGCCAGACAGTGCAGAGCTAATCTTCCAAGGTACAAGAACAGAAAAAGTGATATGAACAGGTCTAAGGATCAAGGTATGGATAAGAACAGGAATGATAAAAGAAACAGGAACAATAGTATGAACAGGTCCGAGGATCAGAACAGTGACAGAAACAGAAATACAGACAAAGAAATCAAGAGAAGGCACGACAAAGAAATTGTAGACACTGATGATGATGAGTGTCTAATGGGAGTTTCACTCCCAACCCTATTTTAAATCACCTCATCAGGAGGTGGGGGAGGGACTAAGCTAAGAGGCTCATTCTTAGTCCCAAGCCCCAAAGGTGACCCTTTGCCATTGATGACAAAGGGGGAGAGATTTGAGTAAGGGGGAGAGATATGAGTAAGGGGGAGAGCTTCAAGTGAAGAGGAAAGCTTCAAGTCAGGGGGAGCAAAACTTCAAAGAGATTGTTTTCAGTTTTGGCTCTTGAAGATGTGTTTTTAGTAAAGGTTTGCCATCAATGACAAAGGGGGAGATTGTTGGCAATTTTGGGTACCTTGAGTACATTGCCTTTGCTCAAGTATAGTTGTTGTCATTGATGTCAAGGAGCTCTTGGTAGTTGTTGTCTTTGATGTCAAGGAGTTCTTGAAGCAATTTGTTTCTATGTCAAAGAATGTGTTTTGATGAAGGTTTCAACTGGTCAGTAAGTCTCCAAGAAAATCATAGTAGCCCAGTTGCAAAAGATCCAGAAAAAGATAAGTTAGAAAAAGTTTGCAGGCGACTGGAAAAACTATCGCGATTTCGCGACATGTTTCAGGAGAGAGAAAGCACTGGCAAAACTGTCGCGATTTCGTGACATGTTTGAGGAGAGAGAAAGTTTTGGCAAAACTGTCATGATTTCGCGACATGCTGGAAGGCAGAGACGAAGCAGGCAAAACTATCACGATTTCGCGACATGTCGCATTTTCGCGACTCGAGAAGCGCAGGAAGGCAGAGAAAGAAAAGTGTCACGATTTCGTGACACATTGCCAAGAAAGTTGTTCGGACGAGCAAGTGTCGCGATTTCGTGACATGTTGCAGGAGAGAGAGTCCGAAAGGAAAAGTGTCATGATTTCGTGACATGTTGCAGAAGAGGAAGTCAGCAGTGTTAACTGTCATGATTTCACGACAAGATTGAAGAGAGAGAAAGTGATTCAGGAACTGTCATGATTTCGTGACATGCTGCAAAAGACAAAGTGAGGACTGTTGCGATTTTGTGACATGATGCAAAGTTCTAGTTGAGGACTGTCATGATTTTGTGACATGCTAAAAAGCTCGAAGTGAGAACTGTCACGATTTCGTGACTTGCAGCAAAGAGAAGAGCCTAAAAGGAGAAGCGTCACGATTTCGTGACAGGTAGTGGAGAAAGCGTTCGAAAGCTAGAAGTGTCACGATTTTGTGACAAGCTACAAAGAAGTTGTACGGATGCAGAAAGTGTCACAATTTCATGACAGGTTGAGTTGGCAACATGCAGTTGCCAAAAGTGTCATGATTTCATGACAAAAGTGAGATGATGTCAGCAAAATTCATAAGTGTCACGATTTCATGACAGAAGCTGAGAGGAAGGCCATGAAGACTAAAGTGTCATGATTTTGTGACAGAAGTGTGATGACGTCAGCAAGAGGCAAAGGTGTCACGATTTCACGATAGAAGCTGAGAGGAAGGGCATGAAGACAGAAGGGTCACGATTTCATGATAGAAGAGAAGATGACGTCAACAAAGATAGGAAGTGTCATGATTTCGTGACATAAGCGGTAAGGAGGTCGACAAAGGCAGTAGTGTCACGATTTCGTGACAGCAAGCATAGAAGGTGTATGGCAGGCAAAGATGTCACGATATCGTGACATGTTGTAGTTTCGTGCTAGAAGCTACAGGGAGGCAGTGAAGCCGACAGAGTTAAATCTAGGCCGACGTAGCGCAGGGTTTTGTAGCCGACGTGATTAAAGTGTAAACAATCGACTAAGATCAAGGTTCTAATCTTGAGATTGTGAGTATAAAAGGAGGGTTGTTTGAGGAGATTTGATCATCGATCGAAGTGTGCGTTCGAAGTGCGATCTATGCAAGTAAAGTGCGAGGGAGAAGTTCGATCGTCGAGAAGTAGAGTGTGCAAAGTCTGTGTTGTTGTGGTTGCGCAGAGTGTGCAAAGACTATACTACGGTGGATGCGCAAAGGAGCAGAAGTTGTTGGTGTTGCGACATTCGGAGACAACATGCAGAAGTGAAGAGTTCGATAGCCGAAGTGTTGTGTACTACTGTGACTACGCAGAACTGTGCGAGAGTTGGTTTCGACCAAATACAGTTGTGATAGAACAGTAAAGACTTGGGGATAGCATTGAGCAAGCATTTGAAAGCTTGTGAACCATTCTTCTTTAACCAGTTTTTGAGGACCAGATTGAGGACAGAGATTGAGGCAAGAAGAGGACATTTGTGCTAGATCGAAGGACTGCGTTTAGTGCGAATTCGAGGACCAGCTTTGCGGTGACAGAGTTGAGGACAGAGATCTCCAGCCAGAGCAGGGAAGACAGGTGTCTTCTATGGATAGAGTTCCACTTGCTAAGGGCAGAGGAGGTAGAGGTCTTCTAGAGGATCACCAGCCAAAGCAGAATTAGGGGAAGGTGTCTCCTTTGAGCTGAGGCTCATAAACATTGTAATCGGGAAGGATTCCCAGAGGACTTTGATATTACTTTTAGAAGAAAAGTTTTATCCGTGGAGTAGCCCACCTTGGGTGAACCACGTAAATTGTTGTGTCACTTTGTGGATTATATTTTGTGCATTGTTTTGATTACTACTGTTATTACTGCTATCTTTATTCTGCATGTTATTGATTTGAAAGCTGCTTTGAAAGAAAAAGTTAAAAGTGGTCTTATACTGTTCACCCCCCCTCTCAGTATAAGCTTGTGTTCTTCATTCTCAAGCAACTAGTATGACATCGTAAATGTCATACAGACACAATAAAAACACAGCACTGCATTCGCAATCATCCATTCCTTTTTATTAGCATTACCTTTTATTTCTTTCCTCTTCTTCTCCTTCCCTTCTTTTCCCTTCTCCTTCTTGGCTATCCAGTAAATTTTGTATGGTCATGCTTCGAGTGGATACATACCTTTGATTATATTCCATTATTTTTCCTTCTCCTTCTTGGCTATCTAGTCAATGTTGTATGGTCACGCTTCAAGCGGCTACATACCTTTGATTAGATCATATTATTTTCTCTTCTTACTACCAATCATATTCATCATGAATTGATATCTTTATCAATCTTTGCATCATCAATTCACCACACTTAATTCACCTCATTATTGATTCCTAATTTGAGGGGGTATTCGTATCAAAAGTTAGCTTTGCATGCAACCACAACATCAAAAAATACAAAAGCACGGTTAACACATTTGTCTACAAAATTTTTTACTGAATATTATCATACGATTATAATCTCAATCCCAAATAGACATGGGTTACATCAGGAGAGTTACACGTTACTATGGAGAATTCAATCTAGCATTCATGTACGTCGAGTACACAACGGATGATACATTTGATCAATCCTAGCGCAACATTTGGAAATGGACTTTGGGACCATGCTGATATGGTCACGAGTTGATGATCCAAATGTTAAAATAGCTCAAATGGTTTGACACTTGTCACCATGTTCATATCAATCAATCAGTAGCAAATATTTAGTTAGGATTTTATCCTAATCATACTTTTGGACCACGTTGATCTAGTCACAAAAGCAAAGTAGTCAAAAGTTGCCATTCTCAAGCAACTAGTATGGCATCATAAATATCATACGGACTCAAAAAAATAACATCATTGCATTCATAATCATTCATTTTCTCTTTCTAGCATTGTTTTTATCTCTTTCCTCTTTTTCTTCTTTCCTTCATCTCTTCTTCCCCCGTGGACATTCAATTGATGTTGTATGGTCACGCAAGAGCGACTACATACCTTCGATTAGATTCCATTCTTTCTCTTGTTTTCCTTGGATACCCAATTGATTTGTCTGGTCATGCTTCGAGCAGCTACATACTCTTTTATTGGATTCCATTCCCCTTCTATCCCTTTTTCTTTTGCACAAACCCTTCATATTTTTGTATTAAACTATGTTCTACACAGTATAGTACAAAGAGGGGTAAAATGTAGACACCCAAAAGTCACACATTGCTATTTTTGCATATCTATAGCTGATTCCAAACATCCCTAGGATATTGTAGACTATTGTAGTCATGTGTAGACATGCATAGACATGCGTAGAATTCTATAAGTTCACCATAGTAATGTGTAGACTTCCACAAATCGCTTTCAGGTCCAAAACCCTAATAAGCCCTCAAAACTACATTTTATGCATCGATATATCTTCAAACGGAAACCCGAGGTGATGCATAGCCCATTTACACTAAATTGACACCCCCACGGGGTATTAATTGGTAAAATCAATTAAAATTCAATTATTAAATTCTAATTTAATGTTGACTTCACTTAAGCCCTTTTTAGGGAAAAATTGGATTAATTAACTCTTAATTCATAATTAGTGTTAATCAAATCCTCCCACATGTTCCAATTTATGTTTTCTTAGGGTTTTCTTTTAATCCTCCCCTAAACATGCTTAAGACCTAATTAGGATTAGCACTAATCCTTCCTCACACATGTGTGAGGATAGGATATTTCCTACTTAGAATGATATGTTGCCACATAGCATTTCTTAACATAATCCTAGTCAGAATCAAACCTAGGTTTAGTTTATCTAACTCCCTCACCTAAACCTTGCATTTGCCTATAAATAATGGGTCCTAAACCCCTAATTAATTTTGATTCCCATATTCAACAAAGTATAGTTACTCTACAGAAATGGAAATCCAATAGCACATAGTTTGTTACCGATGCATACAGATGGATTCTAATAGCATACAGAGGCACCCTAGCTGCATTAGGACCGATCTACTGAAGATATTTTACCAGAGGATCATCAAAGCTCAATTTGCATTCTACGTTGCGAATCTGACACCAATTAGTGACTTAGGTCATGAATTGCATCTGTAGGCCCTAAATCACTCTAGATTTGGGAGGTAAGCTCTGTTTAAACATGTTATTATCTTTTGCATATTTCATTTTAGTTTCTATTATATTTGTATAGTTATTTTCATCTTCCTAAATATGGGGCCTGACTAAGGCAAGCCCCCCAATGTATTGACCCTTTCTTGCAAGTTTATTTCAGGTTATGCAGCAGATTTGAAGGAAAGGAACACTAACAAACAACAACCCAATGATGGCCTACATACATCGAAGCCCACCTACACTAAGGGATGCTATAAGAAGACGTCAAATTGATTGTAATCTTGTTAGGAATAGATATGGATAAATGGAATCAATACCCTCTTGTAACACATGCTCATTAATATCAATGGAATACAATTTCTTTGTTTAATGCATCATTGTGCTTTGCTTTAGGTTATAAAATATCATTTGTACCCGTTTCAGATATTGTTGAGAAAATATTAGTGAAATAATTTCTCCATGGAGTAGCCCACATTGGGTAAACCACGTTAAATTGGTGTCTCTATTATTTGTGATGATTTATGCATTGCATTGGTTATTGCTATTGATATTACCATTGATTATATTAGATAATACTATTTTGGAAAGAAAAGTAAAAAGTGATCTTATATTGTTCACCTCCCTCTCAGTATAAGCTTGTGTTCTTCATTTGGCATATCCTTGAATCCTAGGAAATGTGTGTTTGGGACCACATAAGGTAAAATGCTCAGGCATGGTTTTTCAAATGATGGGATTAGTATTGATCCACAAAGAATTGAAGCAATTGCTAAAATTCCTCCTAAAAATATTAATGGAGTTAGATCATTCTTCTAGAATATTAACTTTTCAGGAGCTTTGTCCCTAATTTTGCTCATATTGCCAAGTCAATTAACGACATGATAAAAATAATAGGGAAATAATGTGGATAGAGTAAAATACTATAGATTTTCAAAATATCAAAGATACAATTACTTAGGTGTTAAAAATAGAATATATGATATCATTTGAGTCATCTAAATGTACCTTCCTAGGTACATACTTAGGACATTAAATTACTTTTAGGGGAAAGTTATCTAGTTACTTCATGCAATGTAATAAATGCACAAGTGTTAAATCTCGGGCCTCATCAGACTAAATGCTTGTTCCTTTCTTGGTGCTTTCAGTAGCATAAAAGGTTTTAAATGATTGTGGTATGGTAGTTATAGGGGTGGACTACGTGAAGCTCTGTGTGGCAGCTTTTAGGGTGGATAATGCAAAATACTATGGCGGATATAAAAGTTAGAAAACCTACCGAGATTCATGGCTGTTATCAATTCCACATTTTAAATTCAATAAATAAATGTACAAGTGTCAATGTGCAAGTTGCATATGTGAAATTTGTCCTTTGTATAGCTAGGTAGAGTGTTGGCCAAGGAACCTATTTTCCTATATTAAAAGACCTCGTTGTAACAAGTAGACATGTGGAAACATATAGATAGATAGAGAGTAGCTCATAGCATTCGTAGGTAGTAGCATAGTGTTGTGTGGATCACCATATATTGGTGATGGGTGCAATGTAGTCTAGTAGCTTTGTTAATGGAGTGTTCATTTCCTCCATAGCTAAATTGTATTCATTTTTATCATTTCTATTTATATCATATTTTAGTCATCTTGAAGATTTACTTTCTTTCATATTATTCTACATCTTGTGATTACTATCTCCCATTAAACACTTGCTAAGGGCAGAGGAGGTAGAGGTCTTCTAGAGGATCACCAACCACAGCAGAACTAGGGGAAGGTGTCTCCTTTGAGATGAGGCTCATAAACATTATAATTGGGAAGGATTCCCAGAGGACTTTGATATTACTTTTAGAAGAAAAGTTTTATTCGTGGAGTAGCCCATCTTGGGTGAACCACGTAAATTGTTGTGTCACTTTGTGGATTATATTTTGTGCATTGTTTTGTTTACTGCTGTTATTACTGCTATCTTTATTTTGCATGTTATAGATTTGAAAGTTGCTTTGAAAGAAAAAGTTTTAAATGGTCTTATACTATTCACCCCCCTCTCATTATAAGCTTGTGTTCTTCATTCTCAAGCAACTAGTATGACATCGTAAATGTCATACAGACACAATAAAGACACAGCACTGCATTTGCAATCATCCATTCCTTTTTATTAGCATTACCTTTTATTTCTTTCCTCTTCTTCTCCTTCCCTTCTTTTCCCTTCTCCTTCTTGGCTATCCAGTCAATTTTGTATGGTCATGCTTCGAGTGGCTACATAACTTTGATTATATCCCATTCTTTTTCCTTCTCCTTCTTGGCTATCTAGTCAATGTTGTATGGTCACGCTTCAAGCGGCTACATACCTTTGATTAGATCATATTATTTTCTCTTCTTACTACCAATAATATTCATCATGAATTGATATCTTTATCAATCGTTGCATCATCAATTCACCACACTTAATTCACATCATTATTGATTCCTAATTTGAGGGGGTATTCGTATCCAAATTTAGCTTTGCATGCAACCACAACATCAAAAAATCCAAAAGCACGGTTAACACATTTGTCTACAAAATTTTTTACTGAATATTATCATACGATTATAATCTCAATCCCAAATAGACATGGGTTACATCAGGATAGTTACACGTTACTATGGAGAAGTCAATCTAGCATTCATGTACATCGAGTACACAACGGATGATACATTTGATTAATCCTAGCGCAACATTTGGAAATGGACTTCGGGACCATGCTGATATGGTCACGAGTTGATGATCCAAATGTTAAACTAGCTCAAATGGTTTGACACTTGTCACCATGTTCATATCAATCAATCAATAGCAAATATTTAGTTAGGATTTTATCCTAATCATACTTTTGGACCACGTTGATCTGGTCACAAAAGCAAAGTAGTCAAAAGTTGCCATTCTCAAGCAACTAGTATGGCATCATAAATATCATACGGACTCAAAAAAATAACATCATTGCATTCATAATCATTCATTTTCTCTTGCTAGCATTGTTTTTATCTCTTTCCTTTTTTTCTTCTTTCCTTCATCTCTTCTTCCCCTGTGGACATTCAATTGATGTTGTATGGTCACGCTTCGATCGGCTACATACCTTCGATTAGATTCCATTCTTTCTCTTGTTTTCCTTGGATACCCAATTGATTTGTATGGTCATGCTTCGAGCAGCTACATACTCTTTTATTGGATTCCATTCCCCTTCTATCCCTTTTTCTTTTGCACAAACCCCTCATATTTTTGTATTAATCCGTGTTCTACACAGTATAGTACAAAGAGGGGTAAAATGTAGACACCCAAAAGTCACACATTGCTATTTTTGCATATCTATAGGTGATTCCAAACATCCCTAGGATATTTTAGACTATTGTAGTCATGTGTAGACATGTGTAGACATGCATAGACATGCGTAGAATTCTATAAGTTCACCATAGTAACGTGTAGACTTCCACAAATCGCTTTCAGGTCCAAAACCCTAATAAGCCCTCAAAACTACATTTTATGCATCGATATATCTTCAAACGGAAACCTGAGGTGATGCATAGCCAATTTACACTAAATTGACACCCCCATGGGGTATTAATTGGTAAAATCAATTAAAATTCAATTATTAAATTCTAATTTAATGTTGACTTCACTTAAGCCCTTTTTAGGGCAAAATTGGATTAATTAACTCTTAATTCATAATTAGTGTTAATCAAATCCTCCCACATGTGCCAATTTATGTTTTCTTAGGGTTTTCTTTTAATCCTCCCCTAAACATGCTTAAGACCTAATTAGGATTAGCACTAATCCTTCCCCACACATGTGTGAGGATAGGATATTTCCTACTTAGAATGATATGTTGCCACATAGCATTTCTTAACATAATCCTAGTCAGAATCAAACCTAGGTTTAGTTTATCTAACTCCCTCCCCTAAACCTTGCATTTGCCTATAAATAATGGGTCCTAAACCCCTAATTAAGTTTGATTCCCATATTCAACAAAGTATAGTTACTCTACAGAAATGGAAATCCAATAGCACATAGTTTGTTACCGATGCATACAGATGGATTCTAATAGCATACAAAGGCACCCTAGCTGCATTAGGACCGATCTACTAAAGATATTTTACCAGAGGATCATCAAAGCTCAATTTGCATTCTGCGCTATGAATCTGACACCAATTAGTGACTTAGGTCATGAATTGCATCTGTAGGCCCTAAATCACTCTAGATTTGGGAGGTAAGCTCTGTTTCAACATGTTATTATCTTTTGCATATTTCATTTTAGTTTCTATTATAGTTGTATAGTTATTTTCATCTTCCTAAATATGGGTCCTGACTAAGGCAAGCCCCCCAATGTATTGACCCTTTCTTGCAAGTTTCTTTCAGGTTATGCAGCAGATTTGAAGGAAAGGAACACTAAAAAACAACAACCCAATGATGGCCTACATACATCGAAGCCCACCTACACTAAGGGATGCTAGAAGAAGACGTCAAATTGATTTTAATCTTGTTAGGAATAGATATGGATAAATGGAATCAATACTCTCTTGTAACACATGCTCATTAATATCAATGGAATACAATTTCTTTGTTTAATGCATCATTGTGCTTTGCTTTAGATTATAAAATGTCGTTTCTACCCGTTTCAGATATTGTTGAGAAAATATTAGTGAAATAATTTCTCCGTGGAGTAGCCCACATTGGGTGAACCACGTTAAATTGGTGTCTCTATTATTTGTGATGATTTATGCATTGCATTGGTTATTGCTATTGATATTACCATTGATTATATTAGATAATACTATTTGGGAAAGAAAAGTAAAAAGTGATCTTATATTGTTCACCTCCCTCTCAGTATAAGCTTGTGTTCTTCATTTGGCATATCCTTGAATCCTAGGAAATGTGTGTTTGGGACCACATAAGGTAAAATGCTCGGGCATGTTATTTCAAATGATGGGATTAGTATTGATCCACAAAGAATTGAAGCAATTTCTAAAATTCGTCTTAAAAATATTAATGGAGTTAGATCATTCTTCTAGAATATTAACTTTTCAGGAGGTTTGTCCCTAATTTTGCTCATATTGCCAAGTCAATTAATGACATGATAAAAATAATAGGGAAATAATGTGGATAGAGTAAAATACTATAGATTTTCAAAATATCAAAGATACAATTACTTAGGTGTTAGAAATAGAATATATGATATCATTTGAGTCATGTAAATGTACCTTCCTAGGTACATACTTAGGACATTAAATTACTTTTAGGGGAAAGTTATCTAGTTACTTCATGCAATGTAATAAATGCACAAGTGTTAAATCTCGGGCCTCATCAGACTAAATGCTTGTTCCTTTCTTGGTGCTTTCAGTAGCATAAAAGGTTTAAAATGATTGTGGTATGGTAGTTATAGGGGTGGACTACGTGAAGCTCTGTGTGGCAGATTTTAGGGTGGATAATGCAAAATACTATGGCGGATATAAAAGTTAGAAAACCTACCGAGATTCGTGGCGGTTATCAATTCCACCTTGTAAATTCAATAAATAAATGTACAAGTTTCAATGTGCAAGTTAAATATGTGAAATTTTTCCTTTGTATATCTAGGTAGAGTGTTGGCCAAGGAACCTATCTTCCTATATAAAAAGACCTCGTTGTAACAAGTAGACATGTGGAAACATATAGATAGATAGAGAGTAGCTTATAACATTCGTAGGTAGTAGCATAGTGCAATTTGGATCACCATATATTGGTGATGGGTGCAATGTAGTCTAGTAGCTTTGTTAACGGAGTGTTCATTTCGTCCATAGCTAAATTGTATTCATTTTTATCATTTCTATTTATATCATATTTTAGTCATCTTGAAGATTTACTTTCTTTCATATTATTCTACATCTTGTGATTACTATCTCCCATTGCACACTTGCTAAGGGCAGAGGAGGTAGAGGTCTTCTAGAGGATCACCAACCAAAGCAGAATTAGGGGAAGGTGTCTCCTTTGAGATGAGGCTCATAAACATTGTAATTGGGAAGGATTCCTAGAGGACTTTGATATTACTTTTAGAAGAAAAGTTTTATCCGTGGAGTAGCCCATCTTGGGTGAACCACATAAATTGTTGTGTCACTTTGTTGATTATATTTTGTGCATTGTTTTGTTTACTGCTATTATTATTGCTATCTTTATTTTGCATGTTATATATTTGAAAGTTGCTTTGAAAGAAAAAGTTTAAAATGGTCCTATACTATTCACCCCCCCCTATCAGTATAAGCTTGTGTTCTTCATTCTCAAGCAACTAGTATGACATCATAAATGTCATACAGACACAATAAAAACACAGCACTGCATTCGCAATCATCCATTCCTTTTTATTAGCATTACTTTTTATTTCTTTCCTCTTCTTCTCCTTCCCTTATTTTCCCTTCTCCTTCTTGGCTATCCAGTCAATTTTGTATGGTCATGCTTCGAGTGGCTACATACCTTTGATTAGATCCCATTCTTTTTCCTTCTCCTTCTTGGCTATCTAGTCAATGTTGTATGGTCACGCTTCAAGCGGCTACATACCTTTGATTAGATCATATTCTTTTCTCTTCTTACTACCAATCATATTCATCATGAATTGATATCTTTATCAATCGTTGCATCATCAATTCACCACACTTAATTCACCTCATTATTGATTCCTAATTTGAGGGGGTATTCGTATCCAAAGTTAGCTTTGCATGCAAACACAACATCAAAAAATTCAAAAGCACGGTTAACACATTTGTCTACAAAATTTTTTACTGAATATTATCATACGATTATAATCTCAATCCCAAATAGACATGGGTTACATCAGGAGAGTTACACGTTACTATGGAGAATTCAATCTAGCATTCATGTGCGTCGAGTACACAACGGATGATACATTTGATCAATCCTAGAGCAACATTTGGAAATGGACTTTGGGACCATGCTGATATGGTCACGAGTTGATGATCCAAATGTTAAACTAGCTCAAATGGTTTGACACTTGTCACCATGTTCATATCAATCAATCAATAGCAAATATTTACTTAGGATTTTATCCTAATCATACTTTTTTACCACGTTGATCTGGTCACAAAAGCAAAGTAGTCGAAAGTTGCCATTCTCAAGCAACTAGTATGGCATCATAAATATCATACGGACTCAAAAAAATAACATCATTGCATTCATAATCATTCATTTTCTCTTGCTAGCATTGTTTTTATCTCTTTCCTCTTTTTCTTCTTTCCTTCATCTCTTCTTCCCCCGTGGACATTCAATTGATGTTGTATGGTCACGCTTCAAGCGGCTACATACCTTCGATTAGATTCCATTCTTTCTCTTGTTTTCCTTGGATACCCAATTGATTTGTATGGTCATGCTTCGAGCAGCTACATACTCTTTTATTGGATTCCATTCCCCTTCTATCCCTTTTTCTTTTGCACAAACCCTTCATATTTTTGTATTAAACTGTGTTCTACACATTATAGTACAAAAAGGGGTAAAATGTAGACACCCAAAAGTCACACATTGCTATTTTTGCATATCTATAGCTGATTCCAAACATCCCTAGGATATTGTAGACTATTGTAGTCATGTGTAGACATGTGTAGACATGCATAGACATGCGTAGAATTCTATAAGTTCACCATAGTAACGTGTAGACTTCCACAAATCCCTTTCAGGTCCAAAACCCTAATAAGCCCTCAAAACTACATTTTATGCATCGATATATCTTCAAACAGAAACCCGAGGTGATGCATAGCCCATTTACACTAAATTGACACCCCCACGGGGTATTAATTTGTAAAATCAATTAAAATTCAATTATTAAATTCTAATTTAATGTTGACTTCACTTAAGCCCTTTTTAGGGCAAAATTGGATTAATTAACTCTTAATTCATAATTAGTGTTAATCAAATCCTCCCACATGTGCCAATTTATGTTTTCTTAGGGTTTTCTTTAAATCCTCCCCTAAACATGCTTAAGACCTAATTAGGATTAGCACTAATCCTTCCTCACACATGTGTGAGGATAGGATATTTCCTACTTAGAATTATATTTTGCCACATAGCATTTCTTAACATAATCCTCGTCAGAATCAAACCTAGGTGTAGTTTATCTAACTCCCTCTCCTAAACGTTGCATTTGCCTATAAATAATGGGTCCTAAACCCCTAATTAAGTTTGATTCCCATATTCAACAAAGTATAGTTCCTCTACAGAAATGGAAATCCAATAGCACATAGTTTGTTACCGATTCATACAGATGGATTCTAATAGCATACAGAGGCACCCTAGCTGCATTAGGACCGATCTACTGAAGATATTTTACCAGAGGAGCATCAAAGCTCAATTTGCATTCTGCGTTGCGAATCTGACACCAATTAGTGACTTAGGTCATGAATTGCATCTGTAGGCCCTAAATCACTCTAGATTTGGGAGGTAAGATCTGTTTCAACATGTTATTATCTTTTGAATATTTCATTTTAGTTTCTATTATAGTTGTATAGTTATTTTCACCTTCCTAAATATGGGGCCTGACTAAGGCAAGCCCCCAATGTATTGACCCTTTATTGCAAGTTTCTTTCAGGTTATGCAGCAGATTTGAAGGAAAGGAACACCAACAAACAACAACCCAATGGTGGCCTACATACATCGAAGCCCACCTACACTAAGGGATGCTAGAAGAAGACGTCAAATTGATTTTAATCTTGTTAGGAATAGATATGGATAAATGGAATCAATACCCTCTTGTAACACATGCTCATTAATATCAATGGAATACAATTTCTTTGTTTAATGCATCATTGTGCTTTGCTTTAGATTATAAAATGTCGTTTCTACCCGTTTCAGATATTGTTGAGAAAATATTAGTGAAATAATTTCTCTGTGGAGTAGCCCACATTGGGTGAACCACTTTAAATTAGTGTCTCTATTATTTGTGATGATTTATGCATTTCATTGGTTATTGCTATTGATATTACCATTGATTATATTAGATAATACTATTTGGGAAAGAAAAGTAAAAAGTGATCTTATATTGTTCACCTCCCTCTCAGTATAATCTTGTGTTCTTCATTTGGCATATCCTTGAATCCTAGGAAATGTGTTTTTGGGACCACATAAGGTAAAATGCTCGGGCATGTTATTTCAAATGATGGGATTAGTATTGATCCACAAAGAATTGAAGCAATTGCTAAAATTCCTCCTAAAAATATTAATGGAGTTAGATCATTCTTCTAGAATATTAAATTTTTAGGAGGTTTGTCCCTAATTTTGCTCATATTGCCAAGTCAATTAACGACATGATAAAAATAATAGGGAAATAATGTGGATAGAGTAAAATGCTATAGATTTTCAAAATATCAAAGATACAATTACTTAGGTGTTAGAAATAGAATATATGATATCATTTGAGTCATGTAAATGTACCTTCCTAGGTACATACTTAGGACATTAAATTACTTTTAGGGGAAAGTTATCTAGTTACTTCATGCAATGTAATAAATGCACAAGTGTTAAATCTCGGGCCTCATCAGACTAAATGCTTGTTCCTTTCTTGGTGCTTTCAGTAGCATAAAAGGTTTAAAATGATTGTGGTATGGTAGTTATAGGGGTGGACTACATGAAGCTCTGTGTGGCAGCTTTTAGGGTGGGTAATGCAAAATACTATGGCGGATATAAAAGTTAGACAACCTACCCAGATTCGTGGCGGTTATCAATTCCACCTTGTAAATTCAATAAATAAATGTACAAGTGTCAATGTGCAAGTTGCATATGTGAAATTTGTCCTTTGTATAGCTAGGTAGAGTGTTGGCCAAGGAACCTATTTTCCTATATAAAAAGACCTCGTTGTAACAAGTAGACATGTGGAAACATATAGATAGATAGAGAGTAGCTTATAACATTCGTAGGTAGTAGCATAGTGCTATGTGGATCACCATATATTGGTTATGGGTGCAATGTAGTCTAGTAGCTTTGTTAATGGAGTGTTCATTTCCTCCATAGCTAAATTGTATTCATTTTTATCATTTCTATTTATATCATATTTTATTCATCTTGAAGATTTACTTTCTTTCATATTATTCTACATCTTGTGATTACTATATCCCATTGCACACTTGCTAAGGGCAGAGGAGGTAGAGGTCTTCTAGAGGATCACCAACCAAAGCAGAATTAGGGGAAGGTGTTTCCTTTGAGATGAGGCTCATAAACATTGTAATTGGGAAGGATTCCCAGAGGACTTTGATATTACTTTTAGAAGAAAAGTTTTATTCGTGGAGTAGCCCATCTTGGGTGAACCACGTAAATTGCTGTGTCACTTTGTGGATTATATTTTGTGCATTGTTTTGTTTACTGCTGTTATTACTGCTATCTTTATTTTGCATGTTATAGATTTGAAAGTTGCTTTGAAAGAAAAAGTTTAAAATGGTCTTATACTATTCACCCCCCCCTTTTAGTATAAGCTTGTGTTCTTCATTCTCAAGCAACTAGTATGACATCGTAAATGTCATACAGACACAATAAAAACACAGCACTGCATTCGCAATCATCCATTCCTTTTTATTAGCATTACCTTTTATTTATTTCCTCTTCTTATCCTTCCCTTCTTTTACCTTCTCCTTCTTGGATATCCAGTCAATTTTGTATGGTCATGCTTCGAGTGGCTACATACCTTTGATTAGATCCCATTCTTTTTCCTTCTCCTTCTTGGCTATCTAGTCAATGTTGTATGGTCACGCTTCAAGCGGCTACATACCTTTGATTAGATCATATTCTTTTCTCTTCTTACTACCAATCATATTCATCATGAATTGATATCTTTTTCAATCGTTGCATCATCAATTCACCACACTTAATTCACCTCATTATTTATTCCTAATTTGAGGGGGTATTCGTATCCAAATTTAGCTTTGCATGCAACCACAACATCAAAAAATCCAAAAGCACGGTTAACACATTTGTCTACAAATTTTTTTACTGAATATTATCATACGATTATAATCTCAATCCCAAATAGACATGGGTTACATTAGGAGAGTTACACGTTACTATGGAGAAGTCAATCTAGCATTCATGTACGTCGAGTACACAACGGATGATACATTTGATCAATCCTAGAGCAACATTTGGAAATGGACTTTGGGACCATGCTGATATGGTCACGAGTTGATGATCCAAATGTTAAACTAGCTCAAATGGTTTGACACTTGTCACCATGTTCATATCAATCAATCAATAGCAAATATTTACTTAGGATTTTATCCTAATCATACTTTTTTACCACGTTGATCTGGTCACAAAAGCAAAGTAGTCGAAAGTTGCCATTCTCAAGCAACTAGTATGGCATCATAAATATCATACGGACTCAAAAAAATAACATCATTGCATTCATAATCATTCATTTTCTCTTGCTAGCATTGTTTTTATCTCTTTCCTCTTTTTCTTCTTTCCTTCATCTCTTCTTCCCCTGTGGACATTCAATTGATGTTGTATGGTCACGCTTCAAGCGGCTACATACCTTCGATTATATTCCATTCTTTCTCTTGTTTTCCTTGGATACCCAATTGATTTGTATGGTCATGCTTCGAGCAGCTACATACTCTTTTATTGGATTCCATTCCCCTTCTATCCCTTTTTCTTTTGCACAAACCCTTCATATTTTTGTATTAAACTGTGTTCTACACATTATAGTACAAAAAGGGGTAAAATGTAGACACCCAAAAGTCACACATTGCTATTTTTGCATATCTATAGCTGATTCCAAACATCCCTAGGATATTGTAGACTATTGTAGTCATGTGTAGACATGTGTAGACATGCATAGACATGCGTAGAATTCTATAAGTTCACCATAGTAACGTGTAGACTTCCACAAATCCCTTTCAGGTCCAAAACCCTAATAAGCCCTCAAAACTACATTTTATGCATCGATATATCTTCAAACAGAAACCCGAGGTGATGCATAGCCCATTTACATTGAATTGACACCCCCATAGGGTATTAATTGGTAAAATCAATTAAAATTCAATTATTAAATTCTAATTTAATGTTGACTTCACTTAAGCCCTTTTTAGGGCAAAATTGGATTAATTAACTCTTAATTCATAATTAGTGTTAATCAAATCCTCCCACATGTGCCAATTTATGTTTACTTAGGGTTTTCTTTTAATCCTCCCCTAAACATGCTTAAGACCTAATTAGGATTAGCACTAATCCTTCCTCACACATGTGTGAGGATAGGATATTTCCTACTTAGAATGATATGTTGCCACATAGCATTTCTTAACATAATCCTAGTCAGAATCAAACCTAGGTTTAGTTTATCTAACTCCCTCCCCTAAACCTTGCATTTGCCTATAAATAATGGGTCCTAAACCCCTAATTAAGTTTGATTCCCATATTCAACAAAGTATAGTTCCTCTACAGAAATGGAAATCCAATATCACATAGTTTGTTACCGATGCATACAGATGGATTCTAATAGCATACAAAGGCACCCTAGCTGCATTAGGACCGGTCTATTGAAGATATTTTACTAGAGGAGCATCAAAGCTCAATTTGCATTCTATGCTGCGAATCTGACACCAATTAGTGACTTAGGTCATGAATTGCATCTGTAGGCCCTAAATCACTCTAGATTTGGGAGGTAAGCTCTATTTCAACATGTTATTATCTTTTGCATATTTCATTTTAGTTTCTATTGTAGTTGTATAGTTATTTTCACCTTCCTAAATATGGGGCCTGACTAAGGCAAGCCCCCCAATGTATTGACCCTTTCTTGCAAGTTTCTTTCAGGTTATGCAGCAGATTTGAAGGAAAGGAACACTAACAAACAACAACCCAATGATGGCCTACATACATCGAAGCCCACCTACACTAAGGGATGCTAGAAGAAGACGTCAAATTGATTGTAATCTTGTTAGGAATAGATATGGATAAATGGAATCAATACCCTCTTGTAACACATGCTCATTAATATCAATGGAATACAATTTCTTTGTTTAATGCATCATTTTGCTTTGCTTTAGATTATAAAATGTTGTTTCTACCCGTTTCAGATATTGTTGAGAAAATATTAGTGAAATAATTTCTCCGTGGAGTAGCCCACATTGGGTGAACCACATTAAATTGGTGTCTCTATTATTTGTGATGATTTATGCATTGCATTGGTTATTGCTATTGATATTACCATTGATTATATTATATAATACTATTTGGGAAAGAAAAGTAAAAAGTGATCTTATATTGTTCACCTCCCTCTCAGTATAAGCTTGTGTTCTTCATTTGGCATATCCTTGAATCCTAGGAAATGTGTGTTTGGGACGACATAAGATAAAATGCTCAGGCATGTTATTTCAAATGATGGGATTATTATTGATCCACAAAGAATTGAAGCAATTGCTAAAATTCCTCCTAAAAATATTAATGGAGTTAGATCATTCTTCTAGAATATTAAATTTTTCGGGAGGTTTGTCCCTAATTTTTCTCATATTGCCAATTCAATTAACGACATGATAAAAATAATAGGGAAATAATGTGGATAGAGTAAAATACTATAGATTTTCAAAATATCAAAGATACAATTACTTAGGTGTTAGAAATAGAATATATGATATCATTTGAGTCATGTAAATGTACCTTCCTAGGTACATACTTAGGACATTAAATTACTTTTAGGGGAAAGTTATCTAGTTACTTCATGCAATGTAATAAATGCACAAGTGTTAAATCTCGGGCCTCATCAGACTAAATGCTTGTTCCTTTCTTGGTGCTTTCAGTAGCATAAAAGGTTTTAAATGATTGTGGTATGGTAGTTATAGGGGTGGACTACGTGAAGCTCTGTGTGGCAGCATTTAGGGTGGATAATGCAAAATACTATGGCGGATATAAAATTTAGACAACCTACCCAAATTCGTGGCGGTTATCAATTCCACCTTGTAAATTCTATAAATAAATGTACAAGTTTCAATGTGCAAGTTGCATATGTTAAATTTTTTCTTTGTATAGCTAGGTAGAGTGTTGGCCAAGGAACCTATCTTCCTATATAAAAAGACCTCGTTGTAACAAGTAGACATGTGGAAACATATAGATAGATAGATAGTAGCTTATAACATTCGTAGGTAGTAGCATAGTGCTATGTGGATCACCATATATTGGTGATGGGTGCAATGTAGTCTAGTAGCTTTGTTAATGGAGTGTTCATTTCCTCCATAGCTAAATTGTATTCATTTTTATCATTTCTATTTATATCATATTTTAGTCATCTTGAAGATTTACTTTCTTTCATATTATTCTACATCTTGTGATTACTATCTCCCAATGCACACTGTATCAAAATGTAATAGTGGTATCAGAACCATGATAGATATAGCCACAATAGATCTATCCATGGTAGATTAATAGGAAAACCACCATTATCATTGAGCCTAACTTTTTTTTCAACTTGATGAGCTACTGCACAACCACTATCAAAAATCTCAAAAGAACCGAGGTGGTAGAATTAGGAAGAGCCACAAGTGAGGAGTAAGATTACATTTTGCTAGAGTCTTTCCACAGAGTTGCAGGAAAACTCATGAAGACTAGGACTCAGTTTTCAATCCACTAGATTGATAAATCAACTAGTGAAGATCATTCAAGATATGTAAAATTTATTAACTATTTTCCAAAGTTTATTTTATTTTATAAAATCAATTATCGTATGATTGGGACCCCTTCTACAATAGAAATCTAGGATACTTCAACCTCATTGCCTAAATATTGGTGTACCTTCATAGTGTAGAGATTAGTTCCTTGTGCAAGAAAAGAATACTGTGGAAGAAGACTTCTAAAGAAGATTAATGGTGAAGTTAGAATATTGGAGATCTCCATTGCTAGATTAAGAAATTCATAGAAGAAGAAAAGTCCATAGTAGCCTTGATATAAAAAAAAGGCAATAGTATCCTTGATCTATAAGAAAAGGCCATAGAAGCCTTGATCCAAAATAAAAGGCCATAGAATATTTATTCCAGAAGAAAAGTTTATAGAAGCCTTGATCTTGAAGAAATGGCCATAGAAGCCTTAATATTAAAAAATGCCATAGAATCCTTGATATTGAAAAAGGCCATAGAATCCTTGATACTAAATAATGCCACAAAAGCCTTGATATTGAAGAATACTCCAAAAGAGAGTATCTAATTCAGAAGTAGACTAAATATTTTAATACTATCACTTTTTTGCAAGGAAAAGAGATTCAATGAGTGTGGAAACTTCCTACAAGAAATTTAGGAAGAGTATCCTCTTTAGAATCAATCTAGGACCTAAATAATAATTGAAGATAAATATATCAGGAGAATATCTCATTGAAGAACTTCTAGTCTTAGAAGAACAAGAAGGACTAGGAGACTCTTGCTCGAATCTAGATGTAGCAAAATCAAAAGATCTAGATGAAGATTTAACCACCAACACTTCTAGGAGCATAAGGTTGAAGCAAATGTCTCAAGGAAGACTAGAAAAAGCTACAATATCATGACCTTGGGGAGGTCTCAATGAGCATCTAGTAAAAGGCTTGGAGAGCCTTACTGAAGAAGTCATCAAAGGAGAACTCATTAGAAGAATTCACTATAGAAGATAGTGAAAGATTTGGAATATTTATCACCATACGAAAACAAGCCCAAAATAAGAAGAATTTTACAAGGAATTCTAGATCCCAGAAAACCTTAAGACATTCATAATATTGAGAAGAAGAAGACCCTGCTTGAAGTTAAAATTCTATTTGAAGATAGAATAAGCTTTCCAAAGGTGGGAGTTTTGAAGATTACCTCTCATAGCAAGAAGGAATATTTTGCTGATATAAATACTTCCAAATCATCTACGACAAAAATGAGACTACAAGAGGAGAACAAGCCATCGAATCCTAGGCTCATGAAAGAAAGTTCGAGACTACTTTTTGTTGAAGAAGAAACTAAGCAACAAGATCCTACTCGAAGTAGCACCCTGGTGATCTTATACACCAACATCCTCTACAAGATCAACATCCTCTATATAAGTGGCAAAGGAGCCACAAAAGCTTTAAAAAATGTAAGCAACTATTGATGCAATTAGATTCATTAATTGGATTACTTATCATATTTTTTAAAGCACCTTATTTGGATTAAAGCTGCAAGAAGGAAATTTGGATTACAATCTTCAAAAGTGCAAAAAGATAAAAGTTCCTTATAAATTTCATTTGTGCACTAGTTAGGAGTTGACTATATTACACAATTACAACTACATCTATCAAATACCTATCATCTACTTTGGAAAAAGAAAAAAAAACTAATTCCTACAATATTAATTACAGCAAAATTGTAGAATAAATTTTGAAAGTTCATTTCAAATTATTCTTGATTAGTCACAATAAATTGATTAAGTGCACTTATAAGTTATTTTGAGAGTTAATTGAAGTGATAGGGTGTGATTATTAGTGCATCAAAAGTGAAATATTAGTGGGTCCATTTGCACTACTATATTACTCTCAAAAATCTTATTGTTTGTGTTCTTGAGAAAGGCATAAAATCAAAATTTGATAAAGTATCTAAAGACACTATTAGTGCACACAAATATGCAACACATAGTGGCCAAGTGAAGCCACCAAAATTAGGTTAGAATCCTCCAAAAATTGGAGAAGAAGATAACTAACCCAAATCAGAAATAGAAGCTTCAAATATTGAGACTTGGTGAGTCTCAAATCCAAAGTATTACAGGGTTTTGTGCAAGGAGAAAAGTGCAAAAAATTGCATTGATATTTTTTTCTATCAAAGGAGGCTACAACTTTGTTCGATGATTCTACCTTACAAGCCCTTCCTAAAATTTCCTCTGATCATAATCCTATTTTGTAGGAGATACCTAACTCTCTACCCTTCAAGAAACCTTTTATATTTCAATCTATGTGGAACAAACATTTCAGTTTCAAAGATAACTTAATTCAATGGTGGCAACAGCCTATCAAGGATAGTGCAACTTTTAAACTTGCTATAAAATTAAATTTTGTTAAGGAAAAGCTTCAAACTTGGAACAAAGAGGTCTTTGGAAACCTCTTTGAAAATAAAAAATAGGTTGTTGAAAGTTTGAAGATAACTGATCAAAGGATTCGACATGGTGATGCTGATGAAACTACTAGGCAGGAGGAATGGATAAAACTAGCAAAGTTTCATAACATTTTGGCCTATGAGGAAATCTATTGGAGGTAAAAATCAAGGGCTCTTTTGTTGAAAGATTCAAATTCCAGGTTTTTTTACGTCACCACACTTAGAAACATAAGCAATAACAAGACAATTTTTTTTTAAAAAGCAGATGGTTCTATTACTCAGGACTTAACAAAAATAAAAAAGGATGTAGTAACTTATTTCAATTCTATCCTTGGTCAGGAATCGCAGTGAAATGAGGAGGCAAAATATATTCTCTTGAAATCCATTCCTACCATAATAAATGAGGATATAAACCTTAAGCTTCTAGCTCCCTTTTATGATGAGTAAATTAAGGAAGCCTTATTTAGCATGGAGCCAAAAAAAGCCCTAGGACCCGATGACTTTCCCCATCATTTCTATCAAGATTTTTGGGACATCGTAAGTGAGGATGTAATTTCTATTGTCAGATAATTCCAAGCAAGCAATCATATCCCAAAAGGTCTCAACTCTACTTTTATTTCTCTAATTCCTAAGAAGCAAACCCCTGAATCTATGGCTGACTTCAACACAATCAATTTGTGCAATGTTTCTTACAATATCCTAACTAAATCTATTGTAAATAGAATGAGAGATGTTCTACCCCACATCATAGATCTATGCTAGGGAAGATTTGTCCAGTGTAGGACAATATTGGATGGAGTTATCATAGTTCATGAAGTTCTGCACTCTGCTCATAAGACTAACAGGTCTATTTTTACCCTCAAGCTTGATATGAACAAAGTATTTGACAGGCTAAATTGGGACTTTCTAATTGCTATCATCCTTAAGTTTGGTTTTCACCACCAATGGGTTAATTTGATCAAATAATGCATTTATAAATCATGGTTCTCAATTATGGTTAATGGAACAACTGTTGGTTACTTTCAAATTCATAGAGGAATTCGGCAGGGGGACCCTATCAGCCCCATGTTATTCATCATTGTGGCAGAAGCTTTAGGCAGAACCATAAAAAATACTTGCAGTTCAAGGCTAATATCAGGAATCAAGGCAACATCTCTCACTAGGCCTATTTCTCACCAAAAATTCATCGATGATACCCTTCTATTGACTAAGGTGTCAGTGGTTGAGCAAAAATAATTAAATACATCCTGCAACTCTATGAGGATGTTGTTGGTCAGAAAGTTAATTTCAGTAAAAGCAAGTTATATTTATTGAACACCCCATTCAAAGGTAAGGAAGAATTGTAGAAATTTTAGGGTGTGATATAGCAAACCTCCCCACTTCGTATCTTGGTCTGCCTCTTTTCATTGGTTCTTCGAGAGAGTCAATGTGGGACAGGGTTATTCTAAGAATTCAAAAAACTTCTTGGATGGAAAGATCATCTTCTATCTCAAGCAGGAAAGTTGACCCTCACTAAGGCCTCTCTTCAGAGCATTCCAGTCTATTTCCTCTCTATTTTCAAAGCTCTTATGAAGGCTTTCCAAAAAATTGAGAAACTCCAAAAAGAATTTTTATGGACTGGATCAGAGGAGAAAAAATTGATACACCCTGTAGGATGGACCAAAGTGTGTGGACCTTAGAAAATGGGGGCTTAGGTCTAAGGAGAATTGCTCATATAAATTTAGATTTACTAGCTAACCAAACATGCCACCTCATTTTTGGTGAAGAAAATTAATGGAAAACTATCATCAAACAAAAGTATCTTCAAAATATGGAATTTCTAAGTGACTCAGTTCCAATCAGAGGTTTTGTTTTTTGGAAAGCAATTCTCAATTGTAAGGAAATCATCAAAAAAAGTTTAAGATGGGTTTTAGGCAATGGTGAGAGGATAAATTGCTAGAATAATAGGTGGTCTAAGGATGAACCACTGATGCAATATCCTAACTTAACCCGAATTAGAGATATCATAGAAGAACTCATTGGCAGAAAAGTCTCTAATTATATGGTTGAGGACAGAGGTAGAATTAAGTGGAAACAAATAATGATTCAGGGATTTCAAGTGGAATCAAATGATCTTTTTAACATTCTCGGGCAACATTTTATCACCATGAGACCCAAGGAATATCAAGTGACCCGGTCTCCTATGGAAAATGGGCAGTTCACTATTAAATCAGCTTACAAGCTTCTGCTTGATGATGAGGATTTTGTCCTCCAAAAGGACTTAGTTTGGATAAAAAAATTAATTCCAAAAATTGTAGTCTTTTTCATGGCTATTTATCCAAGGAATAATTCTAACCATTGATAATATGATGTGTAAAGGTATTTGTATCTCTAATCGTTGTTATCTATGCAGGGCTAATTGAGAGACCATTTATCACATTTTCCTTGAGTGCCCTTTTTCCTTGACTTTCCTAAGTGGGGTTTTTTAGACCTTCAATATTTCTTGGGTTAAACCAACCACTGTACTTGATTTGTTCATCCAATGGCCTTGCCCCTTTTCAAGCCAAAGACTTAGATACATGTGGAAAATTTGTCTCAATCACTATCTTTGGCAGGTGTGGTTAGAAATGAACCATAGAGTATTTAATGAGTCTATCCATGTTCATCAAAATATTATTACCAGGATCCTATCCTTTTTCCAATGAGAATGTGAACCTTATCCCTTTTGATAGTCGTAAACCTCATCTACATGAAACCATGATTGCTCAAAATAAATCTTAACCTTGTTAGATGAGTCTGTGCCTAGGGTAGTCAACCCTAGAGCCAATGTTAAGTGGTCCCCACCTCCTACGGGTTGGTTTAAGCTTAATTTTGATGGAGTGGCTAAGGAAAATCCTGGTAGAGCAGGTGCTAGAGACATTGTGTGAGATCATAATGGGAATATGATGCTTACATTTTTTGAATATTTGGGAACAAGGACAAACAACAAAGCTAAAGCTAGAGCTATGTGGAGAGGCCTTCAAATGACTCAAGACTTAGAAGGAAATTTGATCATAGAAGGAGACTCTATGCATGTTATAAATCTCCTTAATAATTGGAAAACACCTTCTTGGAGGATTAAAATAATTGTTGAAGAGGCTAGGATACTTTTCTAGGGAAGATGAGACAGAAAAGCCCAACATGTCTATCGGGAAGCTAACAAAGTTGCTGATAAGCTGGCCAATTTTGGTGTCGATGGTGACGGAATTTTCAAATGGGAACACGGTGTCCCAAGCAAAGTAGAGGAGCTTATTCAATAAGAATTCCAAGAATGATAGTCGAATTTACCAATAGGTAAGGCATTGTAAGTTCAAAGGCTATGAGTATTCCTGTCTCTTTTTTGAAATGGACTCACAATAAAAATTATTCGAGTTGTTAGTCTTGGTGGATACTGCTTGGAAATACCACAAAGACTAATGGGGACAGTCACATGTCAGATAACACGGCTCCTAGTCATATTAGTAATTTGATGTTGGTTGATAATCATAGGGCAGGAAAGAAACGACAATATAAGACTTCAAACTAGATCCACGTGGACCACTAGATAGCCATCGCCATAAATCTAGCCAGCAGGTTCACTTATCCAAGGTTGATTTCCCAAGATGAGATGTGGTCCCAAAGCATGTCATATATGAAAGAAAGCAATTACCAAATAATTATTAAGAGTAACTATCAATACAAATCTTGTGGGAGTTTTTTTCAGTACTCCACTGTGTGTATGCAACTTTTTGTTTCTCCACTGTTTCAAGGAAGAGATTTGTGTTCGTTTCTTTTTTTGTAATTATGATGCAGGTGTGTTTTCTCGGGGTATACCCAAAATTTTGTATGGGAAGTTTCTTTTTGATAACATAATATGTGTCTTACTAGATGTAATGGCTTTGGCGGCATGTAGATTTTACATATATAGTATCCTTAGTAAGGACATGTTCATCAACAGCCCTGGGCTGATTTTTGTAAAAGGTTTTGGGTCAACCTGTAAAACCTAGTATCAATGCTATAGTATCTTATCTACCAAAAAAAAAATGAGCTTCTATCTAATCTTAGATTTATCATCAAAGTATCCAATCAAAAATTGGAAGGTGTCTAAACAAAGATACAATCTCAAAACCCCTACATTTCATTCAAAAATTCTGCCACAAAACCATAAATTTAGACTTGAAAAAAGAGTGCAAAGGAAGGTGCAATAAAGGTTATTTTTATACATAAATTTGTCACATTATCTTGTGTTATCCTAATCTAGTTTATACAAAAATGATGTCATATTTGAAGGTGCCTCAAAGGCACAATATCTATAGGGTAAACCAGTCGACGATAGTCGAATACTTGCACACTCCAAGCAAGGAAAAAATGCACCATAGAAGGGTTATATTCCCTACTTCTTGGACAGTCAAAGCTACAAGTAATAAAGGTACAAAAGCAAATAAAGGAGAAGCATTATATTCAGGTCTACAAAAGGAGCATAACAGGTTGAAGCAAAGTAAGCAAAGCAAGACGTACATAGGAGCACTCTATATCATTATTGGAGCACCACCAAGGCTCAACCAAAGATCCACCATATTGTTGGATATTTTGAGTCCCTAAGCTGAAATGTTGTCATTGATGTCAATAGAGCAATAAATATCAAAAGGATTTATGAAGGGTTTTTGTGAAAACCAAGGAAAGTAAAATAAAAAAATTTATTTAAAATCATGAACAACATATTTGATTTGGGTTTTTCTTAAAATCCACATTGGGGTTTCGTTTCGTCAAAAAAGGTGCCTTGGTGATGGAGTTATTTTAGTTTTAATGTTTGGTTTAAATTTTAATTATTTAAAATTTAAATTCAAATTTAAATGGAAAGTTTCCCACCGACGTCATCATGCAAATACAATTTTAATATTTTCATCGATGTCTTCAAATTGTTATTAAACACTATATAAAAGGGTGGCAATTAAACCAAATAATCATCCTTGCTCTCGTGTGTTAACTGCCTTGGAATTCGAAAGAGCTCATGCGAATTGTTGAAAAGGAAGCAGAGAAGAAAGCGCAGAAATTTGGAAATCTCAAACATGGTATGAAGCATGGTGCATTGGCGTATCGATCTTGCTAATACTATGGGCAACGCAAATATAAGGGATCGAATCCCCTTGACGACAGCGTGTGGGAAGCACTTTGGTGCTTTGTTCTTTGCGATAGGCGAAGGAAGATTAAAGGCCCTTTTGGCCTTTGCTTTTTCAAAAAGCGCTTTGGCTTGGTTGGAATATTATTCGTGGCTAAGACGCTTGTGGTGTGTGGCAGACGAAGTTTCGAATCCCCTTGAGAGGTATTTACATTTTTGCCTTTAATAATTTTTATTAGCCCTAAAGTTTGGAGTTATAAGGTATTTAATGGGAATTAAATTTTATCATTAGGGCTGTGATTATTATTTCAAAAGCATATTTGATTTATGTTTTATTTTGATGGAAATGGAGAATTTATTTTAGGAGAAATAAGGAGTTGTTGTTAAAGTGATTTTGAGAGATTTATTATGGGTTATTTTTAATAAGGGTTTTTATTAAAATAGACTTTGGTGGATGTGTTTATGAAGTTGGAGTGAAAACGGTGTAAATTAAGTTATACTTTTATTGTGATTAGTTAAGACCACTAACCCTTATTAATATTGAAAATGAAAGTTGTGATTAAGTGTGGCAGATTTTGTGGACAACTTATTGGCATCAAAAAGGTATGGGCACATTCTCCTATTGATTGTTTGTGGTGGTTGATTTCTGAAATATCATTAGAGAGAAAATGATTGATTATGATTTTCTTTGTGAATATGGTTGGTTGAATGCTTCAAGGTTTTTTTGATTTGTGAGTTGTATTTAAACCTTGTTTCATTAGCATTGTTGTTGAAGCCCATTGATGATGAAATGAACTTGAACATGATCTAGAAAAGAACACGAGTATCATTATTATGTGAGATTTGAGAGAAAGAATTATTGGAAATATTTTGATTTGGTTGATACATCCTTGAACTAAGGTTCGTGAGAAAGGGTTGTTCCTTGATGTGATTGGTTGAGTTGATTTGGTTAAGCCTAGTCAAGTGGATGTGTGAAATGGTTGTTCAAGTTCCATAAAACAAACTATTCTATATTCTAATTTGAGTTGAGATTGAGATTGAAGAATAGGACATATTGAGTCTCTAACAATTCTCTTTATGCTTCTATTGAGTTGAGATTGGAATTTGAGTATAGAACATATAGAGTCTCTAACAATTCTCTTTATGCTTCTATGAGATTTATTTGAGTTGAGATTGAGATTTAAGAATAGGACATATTGAGTCTCTAAAAATTCTCTTTATGCTTCTATTAAGTTGATATTGGGATTTGAGTATAGAACATATAGAGTCTCTAACAATTCTCTTTATGCTTCTATGATATTAAATTGATATATTGATTGTACTTTGAGTATAGAACATATTGAGTCTCTAAAAATTCTCTTTATGATTCTATGATATTGAACAAGTTCTATGTGAGCTTGTTAAGCAGATTTGAGACAAGTCTTTGAGAAGGATTATGGACTATTTTGAGTTAAGATTTTGTGAAATATTGCTAAATAGATTTGAGAAAGTCCAAGAGAGGACTTATTGAGCAGATTTGAGCAAGTCCAAGAGAGGACTTATTGAGCAGATTTGAGCAAGTCCAAGAGAGGACTTATTGAGCAGATTTGAGCAAGTCCTAGAGAGGATTTGTTGAGAAAATTTAGACAAGTTTTGTGTGAACCTGTTGAGCAGACTTAGACAAGTTTTTGGGTGAACCTGTTGAGCAAATTTGAGCAGGTTCTAAGTGAACCTATTGAGTAGAATTCTACTAGACTGACTATACTATATTTAGTGCAAGATATTGAGTAGAACTATGCTAGACCAACTAAAATGTATTTGGTACAGTATTGAGATAGAGCTTTGGAGGTGACAGAGTATAGAGGACAGAGTCTCAGTGGATAGAGATCCAACAACCAGGACAATTGAAGACAAATCTAAGTGAGAAGTCTTCAGTGGAGAGAGATCCACCAGTCATTTCAGCATAGAGACAAAGTCTTTTAGAAGATCACTAGCCATAGTAGAAGAGGAAAGAGTTCTCCTATGGTAGAGATCTACGAACTTGATATTAGGGGATCAACATCTCCTTTGGACCGAGGTCCATAAACATTGTAATTTTATAATGATTCCGAAGAGATCATTTGAGAAATATTTTCTTTGTGGAGGTAGCCCACATTGGGTGAACCATGTTAAAATATGTGTCTCTATTGTGTATGATGATTGGTGCATTGCTTTGGTTATTGCTATTGATATTTCCATTTATTATACTTATTAATACTATTTGGAAAAGAAATGTAAAAATTGGTCTTATACTGTTCACCCCCCTCTTATTATAAGCTTGTGTTCTTCAATTGGTATCAGAGTTGGTTCCTTCATAAAGGGTTTAATAGCTTGAAGGAAGATCTTGCAAGAACACAAATGACAAATAAAGGCAAGAATAGAAGCATGAGACACAAGAAGAAAATAACACCTATGGTCATAAAAGAAAAGGAATATGAGTTTAATATTGTTGTGTTGGGAGGACACATGGAAAAAAATTCAAGAGATGAATCAAGTAATGGAGAAATATCTAGACTGATAAATTTCTATACCATATGTGGGAACACAGGTCACCATGCAGCTTATTGTCCACAAGAATGTTTTGTTTGTGGTAAAATTGGCCATGATTCAAGATATTGCAATGGGTTTGATAGCAGTAAAGATGAATATGATTCCCTTAGATTTGAAGTTCTAAAAATGAATCAAAAAAGGATAACAAGAATAATTGAAACAGATATCAAGAAGAAACTCCACTTTGGACAATAGAAGAAAGTAAAGAAGAGGAATATTCAGATAAAGAAAAGGAAGAATCCACTCTTAAGGAACTTGTTGAATTGAAAAGACAAAATTCAGAATTGAAGGCTCAAATACAAGAAGATGAGAAATGTAATACAAAGCTTCTACAAGATATATTTGACTTGAGAGATAAGGTTGAAAAGGCAAGAAGAGTTGAAAAATGTATGGTTGAACATTCAAAGGTAAAAGAGATAGAATGTGAAAGGCTTATGGTTACTCTTGAAGAATTAAAAAGGGAGAACTCGGGATTAAGGGTCCAAGATCAAGAAGACAAAAAAGCAAAAGCAAGGTTTTTATAGTAACTCACCAACTTCAAAATCAAAGTTGAAGAGACAAGGAAAATTGAAGAAGGTATGGTTGAAACATTAAAGACAAAAGATCTAGAGTGTGAAATATTAGAGCATGAGATAGTTTCACTAAGGATGGAAGTAAAAGGATCTAAGGATAAGCTACACAAGGTTGAGGAAAATTCAAGGACCTTGGAAAGGAATATCAATGCACAAAGGTCATCAGCCACCATAATAGGACTTAGTTCTAAAGAATAACAAGGGAAACAAGAAGTAGAAAAATGAAAGTCAAGCTACTATGTAGATAATGCAAGTAAGTACTCAATTGATAGTGATGCTCATTTTTCATACAATAATAGAGATGATGTCTTGTTTATGGTTGAAGAAAAATATCTAGTTAAGAAAAAGACTCCAGTTATTCTCAAGTGTTTTAGATGTGGTAAATTTGGACATCTTGAAGATTATTGCACAAGGGACGGCTATAGTTTTAGTGATGATGATTTTGAAGATGCACTTTGTAAACCAGATGAGAATATTCTAATGGCATTAGAAGATGAATAATTGAGTGATCCTATAGAAGGTAAGTCAAAAGAAAGAAATAATATGGACAAAGGCAAACAAATAGAGGACTATTCAATAGAGAATGTTTATGATCTCAAAGGTGAACTTATCTATGCTCTTGACATAGTAAAAAATGTAAGAAAGCAACACTCTAAGATTGAAATATAGTTTCAAGAATGTGATGAAGAAATATCACTACTCATAGAGGACTTAGAAAAGTCAAAGGCTAAGGCAAGTAAGTTCAGAGAAAAGTTAAAAGCAAAAAATCTTGGAATGTGAGAAGTTAGCACAAGAAGTGGCTACTCTAAAGAAATATTTACAGGACTCCAAGATCAAGATGAAGAGTTTCACAAATAGCTCTAAGAACCTGGATAAGCTCATTTGTGGACAACAAAGAACATCATGTTCAACAGGTCTAGGTTTTTGAAAGAAATAGGAAAAGGCAAAGCCTACTTCAAAGTCTTGAAGAAGAAGAAACAACATCAGAAGAAGATACTTCAAAAGAGGGATTCTCATATATAAGTTAAAGTGAAATTTCTAGGATGGTTAACTATGAATGCAAGTCATTTACAAAATTGATTAGACATTTTTTGCAGGACTGCCCAAACTATCGAACTCGTTTCGATCATATCTCACTCATCCGAACTTGGATTGAGCTAAAATTTTGAGGGTAGATGCCTAAAAAATCCTAGAATGTCTCCACCAATTTTCATATCATTTGGAGCAACACAAATCCTAGCACATACCTATGTGTGAACGATATATTTGGCAAGCGGCTATGCGAGGGTTTCATCTGGGTTGAGTGCAAGCAGATCCAGAGGTTGGTTTTTAGGGCCTACGGGCCCTAGTAGCCAATATTTTTGTGGTTTATGCTCAATATTTTAGCAATAAATATTACAAGGGATACAATATGGGTTATAAATTTGTCTTTCAATAGATCATACTGTGAACTTGAGTGACAACGACTTCCAATTTTCTACACAAAAGAAAAGTGAAAACCATACCTTTCCACGATGTCTAGGGAAAATATTAAAGAGATCATGAAACAAGTTTCAAGCATTTGATCAAAAAATGGCTCATATCTCAAGTGAATCTGGTGCTAAGGTGCACCCAAAAAATAATTCTACTATGAAAACCCCTATCAAGGGTAAGAATTTCGAAGACTCAGTCCCAAAAATTAATTTTAGGGATGTCCTTCATGGTGGACAACCTCATCCCAATGCTAATATCAATATTAGGGCTTCCCATAAATCTCTAAGAATACCTAAGATTGATCCTAGGAAAACGAAGTCAGGATGTCTTAAAGCAGCTGATGGAACTCCTATTGTTAAGCTTGATATGGGTAATATTCATACTAGTATTGAAGATTTGGAAAAAAGAGGACTAATTTGTCAGTTCATGGGTTTTCGTCTGAGTCTATCTGCTTTCAAAGTCTGGGTTGAAAAAAGCTGGAAAACTAAAGGTGAGTTATAAATCTCTATTTATCCAAATGGTTATTTTCTTGTTTTATTTTCTAATAATGAAGATAGAGAGAAAACATTTCAAGGGGGTCCTTGGTTTTTTGGAAGGGTAGGGCTTTTCATGAATCCCTAGCATACTAAATTTAAAGTCGAAGAAGAGATGCCTTCTATAGCTCTCGTGTGGGTTAGACTCTTTGGCCTCCCTATTGAATTTTGGAATCCTACTATTTTTTCTTCAATTGGAAACTCTTTAGGAACTTTTATGATGATAGCTGATTGTACTCAAAATTTTGAACATATTATTTATGCTCGAATTTGTGTTTTAATGGATTTTGACAAACCCCTACCTAAAAATATCACATTACAATTTGGGGAAGACACTTGGGAGCAAGTAGTGGACTATGAGAACATTCCTTTTCATTGTAGAATTTGCCATGAATATGGTCATTTGTCCAGTGCTTGCCCAAATAAAATTCCTAATAAAAAGAAATAAGATATGAACTCAGCAGGTTTCCAAATACCTAAGAAGAAGAACACTCAGAAAAAACTAGTTATGAAGGATCAATCAAAGTCATCTCCTAATATGTTTGAAATCCTTTCCACAAATGATGTCCCAAGTGAGGAAGAGGAAATAATGGAAACTAAAATCTTAGAAACACAATTTAAATATGAAGGGAAGAACTCAGAGACAAACCAACAAATCAAAGGTTTTCAACAGAAAAAAAAAATGAGAAAATTTACACAAGAAAAACAATATTTCAAATGTCAAAACTTCAAATAATGCAGGTCCCAATATAGACTCCGTTGAACCATCTAGTAAAATTTTGGCTGTGTACGAGCATTATTCAATGTTAGAAGCAATCTCAGATTTAATTGGAATAAGTCAAAAAATAGGGAAAAAAAAATTGAAGATGGATTCTAATAAAAAAGTAGGTCGCAAGACCAATCAATATCATATGGTAAAAGAAGGTGAAAAGCTTGTAGAGGAAGGTAACATTAATGCCCTTCCCAATTTTTTTAGCCCCGGTATTAATGAAGATCATCACTTGGAATATTAGAGGACTCAAAGGGAGTCTTTCAAAACAAAATGAAATTAGCAAGAATGATTCAGATAAATCATCCACATCTTGTTTTCCTTCAAGAAACAAAGATTTCAATGGAGGATATGGACTTAATTTCCAGTAAAATTTGGCCAGCTGGAAAAGTGGTTTCCCTCAGTTCCCAAGGGACTTCGGGTGGCATTTCTTGTCTTTGGGACCCAAAAGAGGTAGTTATTCACCATATGATTGGAAGTTGGGGTTTGTTGGCTATAGCTATTCAAAGTAGACATTCCAACCAGATTATGCTCTGCATTACTATTTATGCTCCAAATTATTTGGAGGAAAAAAGAAGACAGTGGAAGGATATTACTCATATTATCTCTCATTTTCCTAAAGCTTGGATCTTGATCGGAGGAGATTTCAATACCATCCTCTCTGGATGAGAAAAGGGAGGGAAATAGAAATTTGGACAAAAGCACTGACCTCATGAGCAAATATATTGCAAACCTCCATCTTATGGATATCCAACCATATAATGGCCTTATGACTTGGTCTAACAGAAGGCAAGGCTTAGCTTATATAATGGAGAGATTGGATAGGTTTTTGCTTTCTAAAAATTTCTTAATCCATGGTCACATTCCTAAAGTGAAGACTCTTAATAATTTTGGTTCGGATCATTGGCCAGTCATGGTGGAAATGTGGAAAACCAATGTGAGTTTCTCTCCTTTTCGTTTTCAATTAATGTGGCTTAGAGACATTTCCTTCAGACCTCATGTGCAACAATGGTGAAAGGAAGGTAAACCTAGGTATGGGACTAAGATGTTCTATTTTGCCAAAATACTATAATGCTTTAAATCCAAAATCAAGACTTGGAACTGGAAAGAGTTTAGGGATGTTCATAAAAAAATATATATTTATTGCTCATATTGAAAATTTGAATAAGAAAATACGTTTAGATGGCCTCACAGAGAAGAGAAGTGCAGATGAAATTAAACTCACAACTCAGTTAGAGGAATGGGAAAAAAGAGAAGAAATCTTATGGAAGCAAAAATCTAGAATTCAATGGCTCAAAGAAGGAGATCGAAACACAAATTTCTTCCACAAATCTCTTCTAGCTTGAAGATATCACAACTTTATTTCTTCCTTAAAATCAGATTTTGGAGATGTTTTTTATACTTGGGATGGCATGAACTCTATTGTTGTTGATTACTTTTCCAATATTTTTGTTGCTACTCCTCTTGACTCAGCTTCCCAACATAATGTTCTTCAAGCAATCCCTTCTCTTATCACTTCTGAGGAGAACTCTATTTTGACTACTCCTCGTTACTATCAATGAGCTTCAACAAGTAGTTTTTAAAATGCAAAAAGGGAAAACCCCAGGTCCTGATGGTTTTCCTATTGAGTTCTACAAAGAGTTCTGGGATATCCTTCATGTTGATTTATTAGAGGTGGTGGAAGAAGCCAGAAAATCCAAAGAAATTTTTAAGGTTATAAATAAAACTTATATTACTCTTGTTCCAAAAGCTCAAGAGGTTGATCATATCTCAGCTTTTAGACCTATTGCTTTATGTAATGTTCTCAAAATCATTACTAAAATCATGGCAAAAATGTTGAAGCCTCTTTTGCATAAGATTATTTCCCAAGAGCAAGGAGGTTATGTGGAAGGACATCAAATAGTATATGAGATAGTTCTTTCTTAGGAATCCATCCATTCCATGGATATGCAAAATTCTCCTTCCATGTTCATTCGATTAGACTTATCCAAAGCTTATGACAGAGTGGATTGGCACTTCCTTATCAAAGTTTTGAGGCAATTTGGTTTCTCTAAGGATTGGATGGATTGGATTATGGGATGTATCTCTTCAGTTTCCTACTTAGTTCTTATCAATGGCAAGCCTTATCAGTCTTTCCCAACTTCCAGAGGTATTAGGCAAGGTGACCCGCTATCCCCTTATTTATTCATCATTCTTGCTGAATGCTTGGGTAGGACTATAACCAAAAAGAGGGAAAACAAAACCCTTGAGGGAGTTACCATTGCTCATGGATCTAGACCTATCTCTCATCTTCAATTTGTGGATGACTCTACTCTTTTAGGTAAAGCTACAGTTAAGGAAGCTTCTAATATTAAGCAAATCATTAGCTATTTTTCTAAGGCCACTCGATAGTTGATCAATGAAGACAAATCTAAAGTTATTTTCTTTCATTGCTCTGCTAGATAGGAATCCATTGTCTTGGATAAATTAAGATATAATAAGACCTCTCTTCCAATCACTTATTTAGGTATTCCCATAAATATTCAAAGGCAGAAAAATAAAGATTGGAATTGGTTGTTGGACAAAGTCAAGAAGAAAATTGGAAAGTGGACCAACAAGTGGCTTTCTTCTGGGGGTAGAATCACCTTGGTAAAATCAGTCCTTCAAGCTATTCCTATTTATGTTTCTTCCGTTTTGAATATCCCAAAGGTTGTTCTTCGAGAATTGGATCAAATCAGTCATCGTTTCCTTTGGAGTGGTACTAAGGAGAAAATAAAATGGGCCTTGGTGAAATGGGATACTTTATGTCTTCCTAAGAGTGAAGGGGGGTTAGGATTCTGGTCTTCAATTAATAACAACAAATCTTTAGTTGCTAAATTATATTGGAGGATGTTGCATAACCCCAATGCTCTTTGGGCCAATAATATATGTGCTAAATATGCTGAGAACAAAAGTCCTGAAGACCTTGTTCGCTATCAACTTCCTACCAAAGGTTCTCCCATTTTAGCAGTTCTTAAGACTGGTGAGGATTTGATAAAGAAAAAATATTTTGGATCATTCATAATGGTCAACATGCAAATTTTTGGACAGATTCTTGGGATGGTCACAAGCCTTTGATAACTTAGTTTCTTGATTGGAGGCCTTGGATGGAGGAGCTTCATCGAGCTAATTGGATAAAGGTGGCTAATTACTATCGGTACCATACTGGTAATTCAAATGTTGGTAGATATTGGATCCCTATTGAGGATTGGCCTATTCAAATCCCAGAAATGCAAAGACAAGATATCCAAGGCATCCTTCATATGAGATCCCTCTCTTGGTCCCATGAAAAAGATTGTTTTGGATGGAACAACACTACTAAGGGTGAGTATTCAGTTGCTCAAGGTTATTTGACCTTATGCCATAATAATCCCAACCATTCTTCTGACATATTTTCTCTATTGTGGGCTCAAAATCTCTGGCCTAAGGTGAGGTTCTTTAATTGGCTTTTATTGCATCGTAGGGTGCTTATTGGTGAGCAACTTATGAAGCGTGGTTTTCATGGCCCTTTTAGATGTGAAATGTGTGAAGAGAATGTAGAAAATATCAACCATATTTTTATTGAGTGTACTTTAGCCTCTGAGCTATGGAGGAGAATGGCCACTTTACTTGGCTTATAATGGTCCAATTTTTTTACTTTTGAATAGCTTTGGAGGGATTGGCCTAATCAAGAGGGTGTTGATCATTTTATTAGGTAGTTAGTTTGGATGGGTTCTACCATTCTTCTTTGGAATATTTGGAATGAAAGGAACAACCAAATTTTTAATCAAGATAGGAAGGATATTCACTATATTTGGCAAAAGACCATAGCCAACTTAGTTGAATCAGTCCATCAACTCCTTAATCACCCCCAAAAATCCCACCAAATATGGGATCAAGTGATGCAAATATTGAAGATTAAACCTTCTAAGGGAAACCAACTTAAAGGGAATGTGAGTATTAGTAATATGGATAGGACTAGAAATTGGCAACCTCCTCCTAAGGATTTTGGAAAAGTCAATACTGATGGAGCCTCTAGAGGGAACCCTGGAAAAGCCAGTGTGGGAGGAATTGGTAGACTTTCAGATGGCTCCCTGGTTTTTACTTTTGCTGAGAATTTTGGTATTCTTTCCAATAACCTTGTTGAGGGGTATGGTATCCTCAGAGGTCTTTAGGAGGCTACTAAGGTTGGATGGGAAAAGGTGTTAGTTGAGTCTGACTCTCAACTTATGATTAATCTCTTGAAGACTCCTTCTAAGAATCATAAGGTGGATTGGAGAATAAAAATAATTATTGAGAAGATTCAGTTAATCCAGATGGGATTTTTGAAAGTTGATTACAATCATGTGGTTAGAGATCAAAATAAGAGTGTTGATGCTTTAGCTAATTGGGCTTTGGACAAAGGTGATCTTACTTGTTATGGCCACCCTCCTATATGGTGGGCTTCTCAAATTAGGGAAGCTCTTCTTTCTATCATTTCTTTGGATGGCTCCAGTTCTAAAGGTACCTAGTTTCTTCTTGTTTTTTTTTTTTTTGCTTCTCTTTGGTTCATTTAGTTTTTTTTAGTTCCCTAGCTCATTCTATTCTTTATTTTGTTTCCTCTGTTGATTCTTGCCTTATTAGTCTTCTAGTCTAGATAGGTCATTGTTTTGTTCATTTTTTTTTCTTTTCTTTTTTTCGTTTTTTTTGTTTAGTTTTTTAAGGTGGGTGGGTTCTTTTGTTTTGTTTTGTTTTTGTGTTCTTTGTGTTGTTTTTTTTTGTTCTTGTGTTTTTGTTGTTTTTTTTTTTAATGTTTTTTGTTATTGTTCTTGTGTTTTTTTCATTCTTGTTCTTGGGTTTCTCTTTGTTTGTGTTATTTCGTGTTTTTATGTGTGAGTGTTTTCTATGTATTTTGTTTTTCTTTATTGTCTGTTGTTGGTTGTTTTTTATTTTTATTTTTATTTTTATTTTTATTTTATTTTTTAGGTTTTGGTTGTGTTTATTTTTCATGTTTTTTTGGGTTATGTCTTTGTAGTGTTCTGTTGTTTTTGTCTTGTTTGTGTTTTTTTATGTGGTTCTTGTGTTTTTCTATGTGGTTTGTGTTGTGGTTTCTTTTATCTTATTGTGTGTGTTTGGTTGTGCTTTTGTTTTTGACACACTCAAGGAGCATGTTTTTTATTTTATTTTATTATTTTTGTTGTTATTTACTTATTTTTAAATTGGTTTTGTGTGTGTCTTTGCTCCTTGAGTATGTCAAATGTGGTAGGCCAGGTCTGAGTCCTGGGTATTTTTTGCGGAATGGATACCCCTGCCTCCTTGGGTCTTACCCGAAAGTGGCATCCCTTTTGGGATGTTTTCCACAAATAAAAAAATTTGAAATTTCTAAGGATGATTCAGATTGCAGTGGGTCCAACAGAGACAATGGGCAAAGAAGATACATATGGAACAATAATCAGAATAAGAGACCAATGAGGTCTATGCAAGGAAGCTTCAATGGAAGATGCTTCTCATGTCACAGGTTTGGGCACATGGCTTCACAGTGCAGGACACATGAAAGACAAGTATATGGAAGAGAACAATTTTTCCAAGGATATTTTTATTCATGTAATGAGTTTGGTAAGAAGGCAATAAATTGTAGGATTCATGATAGAAGAGGATACGGCTTCACTAGGAGAAACCCTATGACTATTGCACATCCAAGGAATAATAACATTAAGTGTTATAAATGCAATAATGATGGTAACATAGCAAGATGGTGTGGAGCAAATATTCCAAAAATAGGTATGAATAGAAACAGGAATATGAACATGAATAGAAACATGAATATGAACATGAACAGGAATAGGAATATGAATAGGAACAGTAACAGAAACAAGAAGATGAACATGAACAGAGACTTAGAAAAGAAAAGAGACTCAAAAAATAATGAGAACAAGAATAGGTACAATAACATGAACATGGATGAAAACAAGAACAGGAACAGGAACAGGGATGATGACTCAAAAAGAAATAGTGAGAGAATTCAACAAAAATAAAGAGGAAAAGACAAATGCAGAGAACAGTTCTTTTGAGGACTAGAAATACTCCCACCCCATAATTAACCACCTCATGTGGAGGTGGGGGAGGGGCTAAGCTAAGAGGCTTATTTCTTAGCCCCGACCCCCAAAGGTGACCCTTTGCCATTGATGTCAAAGTGGGAGAGATTTATGTATTATGGGGAGAGTTTTTGGATATGAGGAGAGATTTGATATCTAAGAGAGCATTGAGCCAGGGGGAGCAGAAAAGAAGATCAAAATTTAGTAAAATAATTTGGGTTTCCATCAATGACAAAGGGGGACATTGTTGTAAATTTTGAGTCTCAAAGCTGAAATGTTATCATTGATGTCAATAGAGAGCAATAAATGTCAAAAGGATCTATGAAGGGTTTTTGTGAAAACCAAGGCAAGGAAAATAAAAGGTTTTATTTAAAACCATGGACAACAAATTTGATTTGGGTTTTTCTTAAAACCCATATTGGGCTTTCGTTTCGTCAAAAAATGTGCCCCGGTGATGGAGTTATTTGAGTTTTAATGATTTAAATGGAAAGTTTCCTGTCGACGTCATAATGCAAATAAAATTTTAATATTTTTTCCGATGTCTTCAAAGTGTTATTAAACACTATATAAAGGGGTGGCAATTAAACCAAATAATCATCCTTGCTCTCGTGTGTTAATTGCCTTGGAATTTGAAAGAGCTCATGTGAATTATTGAAAAGGAAGAAGAGAATAAAGTGCAGTGATTTGGAAATCTCAAACGTGGTATGAGGTGTGGTGCATTGGCATATCGATTTTTCTAATATTGTGGGAAGTACAAATATTAGGGATCGAATCCCCTTGACGACAGCATGTGGAAAGCGCTTTGACGCTTTGTCCTTTGCGATAGGTGGAGGAATATCAAAGGCCCTTTTGGCATTTGCTTTTCCAATGAGCGCTTTGGATCGGTTGGAATTTTAGCCATGGCTAAGACGCTTGCGATGTGTGGTAGACGGGGGTTCGAATCCCCTTGAGAGGTATTTACATTTTTTCCTTTAATAATTTTTGTTAGCCCTAAAGTTTGGATTTTTAAGATATTTAATGGGAATTAAATTTTATCATTAGGGCTATGATTATTATTGCAAAAGCATATTTGATTTATGTTTTATTTTGATGGAAATGGAGAATTGATTTTAGGAGAAATAAGGGGTTGTTGTTAAAGTGATTTTGAGAGATTTATTGTGGGTTATTTTTAATAAGGGTTTTTATTAAAATGGACTTTGGTGGATGTGTTTATGAAGTTGGAGTGAAAAGGGTGTAAATTAAGTTCTGCTTTTATTGTGATTAGTTAAAGACCACTAACCCTTATTAATATTGAAAAGGAAAGTTGTGATTAAGTGTGGTAGATTTTATAGACAACTTATTGGCATCAAAAAGGTATGGGCACATTCTCCTATTGATTTTTTGTGGTGGTTGATTTCTAAAATATTATTGGAGAGAAAAGGATTGATTATGGTTTTCTTTGTGAATATGGTTGGTTGAATGCTTCAAGGTTTTTTTGATTTATGAGTTGTATTTAAACCTTGTTTCATTAGCATTGTTGATGAAGCCCATTGATGATGAAATGAACTTGAACATGATCTATAAAAGAACATGAGTATCATTGTTATGTGAGATTTGAGATAAATCATTGTTGGAAACATTTTGAGTTGGTTGATACATGCTCGAACTAGGGTTTGTGAGAAAGGGTTGTTCCTTGATGTGATTGGTTGAGTTGAGTTGGTTAAGCCTAGTCAAGTGGATGTGTGAAATGGTTGTTCACGTTCCATAAAATAAACTATTCTATATTCTGATTTGAGTTGAGATTGAGATTGAATAATAGGACATATTGAGTCTCTAACAATTATCTTTATTCTTTTATTGAGTTGAGATTGGGATTTGAGTATAGAACATATAGAGTCTCTAACAATTCTCTTTATGATTCTATGAGATTGATTTGAGTTGAGATTGAGATTTAATAATAGGACATATTGAGTCTCTAACAATTCTCTTTATGCTTCTATTAAGTTGAGATTGGGATTTAAGTATAGAACATATAGAGTCTCTAACAATTCTCTTTATGCTTCTATGAGATTGAATTGAGATATTGATTATACTTTGAGTATAGAACATATTGAGTCTCTAAAAATTCTCTTTATGATTCTATGATATTGATAAAGTTCTGTGTGAGCTTGTTAAGCAGATTTGAGACAAGTCTTTGAGAAGGCTTGTGGACTATTTTGAGTTAAGCTTTTTTGAAAGCTTGCTAAAAAGATTTGGGCAAGTCCAAGAGAGGACTTATTGAGCAGATTTGAGCAAGTCCAAGAGAGGAATTATTGAATAGATTTGAGCAAGTTCAAGAGAGGACTTATTGAGCAGATTTGAGCAAGTCCTAGAGAGGATTTGTTAAGAAGATTTAGATAGGTTTTGTGTGAATCTATTGAGAATATTTAGACATGTTTTTGGGCGAACCTGTTGAGCATATTTGTGTAGGTTTTGAGTGAAAATTTTGAGAAAAATTGTACTAGATCAACTATACTGTGTTTAGTGCAAGAGATTGAGTAGAACTATGCTAGACCGACTGAACTATGTTTTGGTATAATATTGAGATAGAGATTTTGAGGTGACAAAGTATAAAGGACAGAGTCTCAGTGGATAGAGATACAACAACCAGGACAATTGAAGACATATATGAGTGAGAAGTCTTCAAGTAGAGAGAGATCCACCAGTCAGTGCAGCATAGAGATAGAGTCTTCTAGAATATCACTAGCCAGAGTAGAAGGGGAAAGAGTTCTCCTATGGAAGAGATCCATGAACTTGAGATTAGGGGATCATCATCTCCTTTGGACCTAGGTCCATAAAAATTGTAATTTGGGAAGGATTCCTAAGAGATCATTTGAGAAATATTTAGAAGAAATATTTTCTTTGTGGAGGTAGCCCACATTGGGTGAACCATGTTAAATTTGTGTCTCTATTGTGTGTGATGATTGGTGCATTGTTTTGGTTATTGCTATTGATATTGCCATTGATTATATTGATTAATACTATTTGGGAAAGAAAAATAAAAAGTGGTCTTATACTGTTCACCCCTCCCTCTCAGTAAAAGCTTGTGTTCTTCACATAACATTACTTCTCACTCAAGGCATCATCAAAAATATCTTCAACAAAGAAATTTAAAATACCAAGCTTTGCTAATAAGGATAATGAAGGGTTACTTTGAAGGAGCAAAGGCCCATGCACAAAGAGTAACTGACACTTATCACTTTGAGGAAAACCCTAATATTCCATCCATGAGTGATCATATTGGTCAAATAAATGTTACTAATAGTAGGTTGGTATGTTAAGAATGTATGAGACACTTGTCTACAAAGATAACAAGCACTCACCTAAAGAATGTAACTCCTAGGCATTATCTAGCATCATTCATACTAGGTTCTCAAGAATAAAATGGATGTGCCACTTGGAACTTAAATCAATATTCCATTCCATTTAAATGGTATCTAAGATGAAGGAATTCAAGTGCATTCATGTATCCACATTCAACACTCTGGAGTCATTGTGTACATAGCCAAACTACAGCGTGGAAGCAAGGAGAAGATACTTCAATGCTCTGGTCTGAAGATGTCAAATGAAAATATTAAAAAGGCCATATTTGGAGCATTAAATTCAAGGAAGTTTCCAAGCATTCTATTGAAGGAAGAAGCCAAAGCAGACACTAATATAGAATCCCTTGCACACTGGAAATTAGCATCGATTATTACAATCTTGGCATAGTGAAAGGTAATATGTATTCCCATTATAAAAGTGCTTTCAATATTTAGGGAGTTATAAGGTTGATAAATTAAGGTTAAAATTAGAAGAATTTAACCATATTGAAAGCTATATTTTAAAGGGAATAATTTATCAAATAAATATAATATTTACAATATTAAACTTAGGAGTAGTAAGGGTTTCTACTAAAAATTGATTTTAAAAATGTTTGCAAATATTATTGTGTTCTAATTTTCTATATTTGGGAGCTATAAGGATTACAACACCAAATTAAGGTTATTGAAAATTAGAAACACTAAATCAAATTCTAAGGGATATTAAAATATGTTATTAAGGTTTTTTTGCTAAGGTTGGAAATATATAATATTCTTGTCTCAAAATTCCTCAAAAATAGATAAAAGAAATCCAAAATTAAAACCTCTTTCAAATTTGGAAAAGTTCTTAGTTCAATATGAGCAATAAGGGATAATAGAAGTTGATTTTGGGATTTGCAAATACTTTACAAAATCAACCAAAAATTGAACTACATTTTACAAAAGCATTGTATTATATTCCAAAACATACTAGGGAGACATAAGGAAGTCCACAAAATCTAAGGATTGATATTAGGGAATCTAAATAGCATCAAACAAATTCTTCCTAGTAGAATCTCAACTACTAAAGGGTCCTAATTATTTCTCCTAGAAGAATAAAGTGAAAGCGATCTTGGTATATAATTTTTTTTGTAATATTTTCAAAGGGTAAACATAGAGATCTACCATAGTTGATACTGAAATCCTAAAGTTTGAGAAAAATGATTCAAAGGATCTAATGATAATAACCTTTGCTATCATTGATGATATACAACCCTATATCAGTTTAGCAAAATCATATTCAGATGCATGAACAATACTAGAGAAAATATTTGAAGGAAAGAATATGGTAACTATTCTTCATCTTCAAACTCAACTTCACTCATTAAAGATAAATAGTGGAGAAATCATAGAACTATTCCTACGAAATGTAGCATATATTAAAAGGAAATTATTGATCTTAGGAGAAATAAATAATAATGAAATTCTTACTCAAGTAACCATAAGAGCACTTCTAGACAACTATAAGAATTTGGTAACATATTTACAAGTCCTAAGTAAAGATACCTCTTTTGATGATCTAGTCAAAATTCTACAGGAATATGAGGTGGAAAATACAGCTAAAAATGATATGATTAACACTGCATTCGCATCTAAATATAATCCATAGGGAAATATTGCTTCTTCATCAAAAGGAAAAAAACCATGGTACAACAGGTGTTGTTAGATATGCAAGAGAAAATTTCATAATACCATCTATTGCAGGTTCAATCCCAGAAATCAGAGTCAAGGAAATTAGATGAACAATGGGAACCAATTCTAGCCACGACAATATCAAAATCCTCATTAGCAAAAATTTTAGCATCCAACCAATTATCCCCAATTGGAGTATCGAAAAAGAAATAAAAAAGGACATCTAGCTCAAAGGATAGAAGAAATTGAAGAACTAGAAGAATCTACAGACGATTATGAAGTCAAAGTTCTTTCAACAAGAATGATAGATTATGAAGATACTAACTACTTGCTTGAATAGGTTACATAAAATAGAGAAGAATAATATGAATCTCAAGATCAAGAAAAAGATCCACATTCAATACTAAAGTCTTAAATACCCAAATAATGTAATATAGGGGTGTTAGAAATATATTATATTACATCATTTGGGTTATGTAAATGTACCTTACTTGGTACATACTTAGGAAATTAGATTATTTTAGGGGGAATTTATCTAGTTACTTCATACAATGTAATAAATGCACAAGTGTCAATGTGCAAGCTATATATGTGCAAGTTGTCCCTTGTACAACTAGGTAGAGAGTTGGCCAAGTAACCTATCTTCCTATATAAAAGGCATCATTGTAACAAGCAGACATACACAAACATATAGATAGATAGAGAGTATCTCATAGAATTCGTATGTAGTAGCATAGTGTTGGGTGGATCACCATATATTTGTGATGGGTGCATTGTAGTCCATTAGCTTTGTTAATGGAGGGTCATTTCCTCTATAGCTACATTGTATTCATTTTCATCATTTCTATTTATAGCATATTTTAGTCATCTCACGGATTTTCTTTCTTTCATATTATTTTGCATCTTGTGATTGCTATCTCCCATTGCACAATGTATCAAAAGATAACATAAGGCTCTAGTATTGAATTACCCATATTATTATAGAGATTTCAATATCTACTCATTTTCTTCAGAACATACTATTGTTGTAGTTCTAGCTTAGAAAGATGAAGAGAAAAATGAGTACAACATTGAAGGTTTCTCAATTGAATACTCTTTGTTGGAAAAATAGGCTTATGCATTTATCATAGCATTAGATCATTTTAAATGTATCTTTGGATTCAACAAGGTAATAGTCTATGTCCTCTACATTTTTGTTAAATATATATTCACTCAATACGAACCTTTAGGTATTCCTGTAAGGTGAATGGCTAAATTGCTATAGTATGATGTGGAATTCAGAGTAGTTAGATTATCAAAGGATATGGATTGGAAAAGTATCTAGCTAACAAATAATGGGAGGCTATGAATAACACTATTTCAGTAGATGAGAAACAAGAAACAAGATCAGTTGATAATTATTATTGTAGGTGGTATAATGGCATTATATTTTACCTTCAAAACTTATCATTTCTAGGAGACATACCCCAAAATAAAAGAAGGTCTATCAATAAATTGACTTAAAGGTATTAAATTTAGTAAGGTGGACTATAAAGGAGGTATCCAAATAGTGTGTTGCTTCTCTGTTTGTTTGAGAAAGAGATCCCTCAAGTGCTAAATATCATTCTAGATTTTATGTGGTTCACTTTGCTCCAAAAGATACCACTCATAAAATCATGAGAGTTGGTTATTATTGGCCCTCCCTTTCTAAGGATATCTATCAGTTTGTTAGAAGTTATCATAACTATCAATTTTTTGTACGAAAAAATAATTTTCTAGTCATGACTCTTAGGCTAGTAATTGTGAAAGCTCCTTTTTCTCAATGGAAAATAGATCTCATAGATGATATTAACCCCAACTCTTCTGAAGGTCACAGGTAGATCATTACAGTAACATACTATTTTATCAAGTGGGTAGAATTAGAATCTCTCAAGAAATCCACTACAGAAGTGATCATCAAGTTTTTAGAAGAGCACATATTGACAAGATTTGGGGTTCCCAAGAAGATAGTCATTGAAAATGATAATTACTTCACTTCTTTTGAGATGATTGAATTATGTGCTAGGTACAACATAGAACTTTCTCATTTTGTGAATTACTATCCTTAATGGAATGGTTTAGCAAAATCCTCAAATAAGAATTTTATCAAAAGAATCATAAGAGAATTAGATAGAAACAAAAGTTGGGATAGTGAGTTGAAGTTTGTTTTATGGACTGATAGAATATCTATCAAAAGAAGCACTAGAAAATATCCTTATGAGATAGTTTATGGTGAGAACACTCTACAACCTCTTCAATTGGAAAGTCATTCTTTATATTTTCTTCTTCAGGATCATGAAAATCCAAATATTTTGTAGATAAGAATTGATCAAATTGTGAAGTTCCATGAAGATAGAAAGGATTCATTAATGAAGATAACTAAGCAGGATCATAAAATAGCACAATTGTTCAATAAGAAAGCCAAAGGTAAACCTTTTTAGGGATGAGATATAGTTTTGTACTAGGATCCTAAAAATGAGAAGCATGGTGAAAAAAGGAAGTGGAAACCTAATGGGTTTGATCCCTATCAGATCCTTTAGATGGTAGGCCAGCATACTTACAAATCGTAAACTGTCGATGGTATAGAATTTTTTTTTGGTAAGTAGTGTTTGTATTTACAGTGGGTTTTAACAAGGATCCCAAAACCTGATTACATAAGCAATGGGCCTAGGGCATCAATCACTTGAAACTGAACACCAAAATAGAAATCCCGCCCGAGTGATAACGATAAGCATGAAACAATCCCTCTCGGCGGGAAACAAACAAAAAAGAAAGAAAGTAGTTTTGGAGATCCCGCCCGACGGGAGTAGCCAAAAACCACCATCGAGAAGATCCCGCCCAACAGGAAGCAAAGAAAAACTATTACAATAAAATCCCGCCTCGCGGGAAGAAGTCAAAACCACCACAAACAGTCCCGCCTAGCAGGAAGCAACAGGGAAATCTCGCCATCCGAGAAACCAGCAGAAAAGAAGGATCCCGCATCGTGAGAAAACCGACGGATTTGGCAGATCCCGCCCTGTGGAGAAACCATCCCGCCCACCAGGAAAACATTTCGTTCAGCGAGAGCCATCCTGCAAGAAACCGACAGCCAGCACAGAGAGGATCCAGCCCATCAGGAAGTGACTAGAGAGTTGCACCACAAGGAACCCGCCCCGGGAAAATAAGAGAGGATCCCAGCAGCAGGGACCAAGAATCTCGTCCAAGCACAGAGCCCGTCGAGGATTCACAAGAAAAAGGGGGAAGCTGTCCAAACCCTAAACCGTCACCTCCATCGCACCGAGAAACGCAGGGTACCAGATCCATGCGAATAACCTGCAAAAAACCCCAGGGGGAAGCCTGAGGGAAAAAGGGAAGGGATCCCCAACCAAACAGGGATCCCTGGGAAGCACCAGTCCGAAAAAACAACCAAGGAAACCCTAGCCGGCCGGGAGGGGCGCAGATAGTGGAGAAGGATCTCCCCCCAGGAGATCATCTGCAAACAACCACTCCCCGGGAGGGATGACCTGGGTTGAGCCAGGGACTGGGCAGGAACCAGGAGCCATGGGAGGGGGAGCAGGGGAGGGACCAGAGCCCTCGATGGTATAGAATTTTTAGTTCTTATAAATAGCCAGCATTTAAAATTATATCATTTAGCATTGAACGCTTGAGAAGCCTCACAAAAAAAGTGTGTTTCAGTCTTGTCCTTTTTAGGTGATTAAGGTATTCTTTCTATGTGATTTATGTGTTCTTTCTAGGTGATTAAGGTATTCTTATAGGTGATTAGGCAAGTTTTTCAAGTCCTTGTGGTCTTCTAGATATTCTAGAGTTCATAGGTAATTCATTGTCAAAGAATATTTTTCATCATCTGTACCAATGAAGCCTCTGTTGGATCCTCAAAACCCAAATTGAGTTTACCCCAAATCTTTGAAATTTTGGTGTCCTATGAGTCCTTTCAAAATTCATAATAATCCCTTTGTCAATCTCCTTTCAATTAAACTCTGAGTTCTATCCAATCATTGTAAATTTTTGGTCTTTTCAAAGTCCTATCTCATCCTTCAAGAGTATTTTTTGAAAATTTATGTCATCGAGGTCAAGTCTTTGTTTTGGTATTATGTCATTTTTGGGCCTAAATAAGATTTGATTAATTATTTTTGACCTCCAAGGGTCTTAAATATTTAATTAATTTTTTTTTTATATAAAGTTTGATTATATATTTAATTAAGTATTTAATTAAATTTAATTAAATTTATTTAAATATTTAATTTTATATTTAATTAAATTTTATTTTTATAAAAACTAAAAATATGTAAGAAGGGGAACCCCATCCCCCTTATTTTTCTAGGATTCCTAACCCCCCGCTTATCCTATAAAATAAATAATAAATAATAAATAATAATAGAGAGGGGGTATCCCATCCCCCTTTTTCCCTTCCTAATTCCTTGTTCATGCTCCACCCTTCCCCGTTCTTTTCCCTAAGGTTCTACCTACCCATCCCCCTTCCCCTTTTCCCTTTAATTAAACCCATTCCTCTTCCCCTTTTTAATTCTCCCTTCCCACCCATGTGAAACCTTCCATGGAGAAAAATTAAAAAATAAAATCAAAATCAAAATATAAAAAAATAAAATGTTATCCTATGACGCGGGCGAATGCAGATGAAAATAAAAGGAGGGCCACAGTTGCCACGTGGAAACCACCAAGGCGAGCATAAAAATCGAGATAAAAAAATCAAATGCATTTGATGACACGTGTGAGCACAGGACAAAGGAAAATTGGTCTGCATCCGCCACGTGGAACCCACTAAGACGAACATGGAAATTGAGGTGATCAAGATCAACACATAGATCGATGATGCATGGAAATGTGTGTCAATCTGATGGTTCACATACGATAGGGGGCAGCATGAATTTTAGAGTGCTCCAGTCAAGGAGTGCCACATGGTGGCCAATGAATCTTCTGCTTGAGCAAGTGTAGAAAAAAAATTTGGTTTTCATTTTTTATTTTTTTCCTCCCTATGCGGACCACATCATTATATGGTGGTGGCCCACATGAGTTAAAAATAAATAAAGGGACACCTTTAAGTTTTATTACCAAACCCATATATATAAAGAAAAGGGGGGTCCCATGGGTCCGCTTTTGCATGGTGGCCCACAGGGCCATGAGAATTATAAAATTTTATTTTATTATATGTAAAAAAATAGAAAAAATAAGAAAAATGAAAAAGGGCCATAAATAAATTAAAAAGAAAAAAGAAAAAGAAGGTCATAAATAAAAAAGGGGCCCATAAAAAAATGCCATATAAAAATTAAGAAAAAATTAGAAAAAGGTTAATAATAATTTTATTATTATTATTATTATTAAAGGTTTAGCCTTTATAATTCAAAGTTTTTACATAAAAGTTGTAATATGTCTATTTTGAGTTGAAGCTAACAGCTGAATTGTTTTTTTGGCCAACTTCAAGAGAAATTGTAATAGGTAAATATGGAGGTATTTTTTATACCATTACCATAACACAAATGAGATCCACTATGAATGCAATCAATGTTGTAGATCAAATATGGAGGCAGTTGCAGTTATTATTGGCCATTACCTGGTAAATAACAATTGAAGTTATGGACCATCATCAAGCTTTGAATGAGAACCAATTTTTAGGCTATATGAGAGATTTGTTGCAACAGTAAAAGGGGATCAAGTTTTTGCATAGTAAAATTCTACAAGAAGTATACCAAAGTGCCCATATTTGTCATTTGTATTTTTTTTTATGATTCTTGTCTAGTCACTCCTTTTTCTTCCCCATTATTGTGCAGGTTTTTCTAAGGATGTGCCCAATTTACCGAGATCATTTTCAGTGGTTGAGAATGGAAGCCATGATGTTCTTTGTTACATCATTTGAGTGAAGAGTTGTAGTTCTCTATTGTATTATTTGAATGGAGAACTTGTTTGTACTTAGTGAGATCTAGTTATTTTGATCAAACTATCATTGTAATGATCTATTATTTAATATAAATCAGGATTCCTCCTTTTAGTAGTTTTATGTGCAGTTTTGTTTGTTGTCCTATTTATATGTTACATCATTTGAATGTGTAAATGGCATCTTATTTTGCTGGTATGTTCAATTATTTCTACTACATTATTTGAATGAATGTGATTGGCTCAGTTTTGTCTTCTCTCCCTTATTTCTTCATCATATTTTAAGTCTAGCTACAATTTCCCAATGGATAAGGTACCAATCTACTGCTTGAAGCATTAGTTGAGAGTTACTTTGAATCTTGATCAAATTTTATGTTGCAGTTTTATTTTATTTTTGTAAATTTGGATGAGCATGAGCATATAAGAAATATTATAGGCTCACCTCAAGGGCTTCCTTACCTTACTCAATCTATATAGAGTCTTGTGAATATTTTCTTGAATCAAAAAGGTCGATCCACTAGAGCCCATAGTGCTGATTAGATCAGGGAAGTCTTGCAATGTGACAAATATTTTAAGGGTGCAAGAATTTTTCCCATCAAGACGGTAATAGAGGTGAAGTAGCTATATTATGGACTACAACTCTTCTTTTTAACGGAATAGTTATAGATAGTTATAACAACCATATCTAATAGACACAAAATCTTGGACACAGGCTCTTTATATAGTTGTATTTGGGCTCTTTATTTAGGGTAGAGTCACCAAGTGAATGCAACTTCTTGATTTTGAAAAGTAGATAGCTTGAGACCTTCACCTAAATATCAATCTATAATTTTTAGCAGTGGCTTCTTCTGGTGTTCCTTCTAGAGTGAAGTCACCAGGTGAATAAACAAGTACTTCAACAAGTGAGAATAGAACAAGACCCTCACCAAGTCTTAGCCCTACTCCTTGTAATTTTGGGACCAATGATGTATCACTAGGGTCCCATAAAGCATTCTAGTAAACTTTTGTTGTCTCTAATTTTCCTCACTTAGGAAAATGTGCCTCATGTTGGAGCAACAAATTGGACCACAACTGAGAGGGTTTGGCTCAATCAGGGGCCTCTAAGAGTTTTAACAAGGTTGTCTCCTTGTTAATATGTGATCTTTAAGGTGTTAGTTTCTCAAAAAAGGAAAAGGGTTCAAGAAAGTAAAAATACTAAAAAAAATAAAACAAAATGGAGTGATGTGCCAAGATATCTACTAAGATATTCCTATAAAAATAGATCTAAATGCTACATTCTAGCGGTGAACACTTCCTCTCCTCAACATAGAGAAGTATGATCAAAATGTACTAGTTATATATATGCATAAAAATGTGGGTCTCATAGGAGATCCAAGCTAGTAAGTGACTCAATTCAAAAATAGATACAAGCCCCTCATACACACATACACTTAGCAAAATTTGATATTCAAGCAAAATATCACAAACACATACACATACACAACAATGGGTTTGTAGGCAAATACCAAAAAATTAATAAATACTCCCATGTATATATATATATATATATATATATATATATATATATATATATATAATGCAAGAAAACTCATAAAGATTATACCAAAAGTAGGGATTTGAGATTTTCCACAAGCCACTTAGGAACCATAACTAATTTTATAGAGAAATAAAAGGAAAGCCTACAAATGTATACAATTGCAAACTCATTGATCCTTTACAAAGCTAAGACTACTACTATTTAAAATTTACAAAAGAAGAATTTTCCCTCCAAAATTTATAGGATAATCTAACTTTTCATCTACCCATCTCTTGGGAGATCTAAATATTTAATGGAATATCCCTCAATTATTGTTCCTATTAGTCTATAGTTATTATAGTTGCAGGTCCCCATTCTTTCACCTTTAATGGTTCACCTACATTTTTTTTATTTGTAGAGCCAAAGTATTCTTGGTACATATCCCATATTTTCTTAGTAATGGTGTATTATCTAAATTCTTCCTAGGGAACTGTGCACTCACCTGCCTCCCCTTGGTTTTGGTACCCTCATCCACCTTCAAAGTTGTTCGTTGTTTCAAAACTTTTCTAGCACCCTTTGTTTATATGATCAGGATATTCTTAGTAAAAAAATTTGTTTGGTTCCTTCCTCTAGGAAGTTCCAAAAAGTCATTCTATCGAGCCTTTTTCATCAAATATTCTTTCTTCATTGAATTTCATTAAAACTCTTGATCACTTTTATACTTTTCCTGCTTCTCTCTTTGTTATGTTTTATTCTCTCTTATTTCTCTTTGTTCATGCTAATATTTATCGTAGAATGTTTTCATGTGTGCCAACTCTACTAGTAACTCAGTTGGTTCTTTTATTATTGTAGAGAGGCTTTCACCTTAGCGATCTTCCTTATCAATATGGGGAAGTATATGTATTTTAAATTACATTATTATAGAGTGATCACAAGGATCCTTCTTCTTCCCTACTTGTTGATTTCCTTCTTGTCATCTTCCACATCAAGGATATCCTTACATGTTTGGTGGCGAGATGATGCATGAGTTGCTAGAGGCTACTTACCCAAACTTATGTAGATGATGATGAGCTCTACTAATTTTTCCATGGATGATGTTTGGGTTGATCCTCCTCCTATAATATATTATTTTTAATTATCAATGAAAAGGATCATTGACTTTTGTCAGAAGTGAGGTTTGTCTCAGATATCACCAAAATGAATTTAGATTGCTCATTGTGGGTAATTTTCTTATTAAGTGGTTAGCTTTCCCACATAGAAGGAGAGTTTCCACTTCTGTCTCTACCCTTTGGAGATATTTATTTGGTGAAATTTGACATGGAATATTTTTAGGTTGGTATGGATTATGTTCCCCTAGTTTTAGGCTCAAGCTACTCATCTTCTTCTGGGGAAAAATCTATCAAGGTTGTAGTGATTTATCACTATAGTTGACATGAGTTTTTTTGCCTAGCTTGATTTAGAATCAATGGCTTATACCATTTTTCTCAATGTTGTGCTTCACACACTTTGCCCCACCACTCTACAACCATTGACCATAATTGTATAAATGTGCATGTCCCTACCTCCAACAAACCCACATGTACATTGGCTTCGACCACTAGCAACCCTTGTAAGATCTCAATCACACCCAGAAACATAGTTTTCTACTTTTAAGATTTTATTTCAAGTTTCAAGTTCCACTATCTCCATATCCAAGTAAATTAAACATTGAAAGCATTGCACTATGTCCATTTCCTCAATATTATCACTATATTGTCATTTACATTCCTTCACAACATAAATATAATGATGATGACAACTTGGTAGGCCATAAGTCTTTAACAATGTGGAGCTAAAGGATTATCCAATAGAATACTAAATCTAAAATACTAGTTATTTTATTTGAAAATAGTGTTTAATTGCTTATCTACCTATTTATAAAATAGGTAAGTATTGAGGAAAGTAGGCCATTTGGGTATCAAATATTGGGGAGTCTCCACTAGAAACATATTGACCATTAAGTTGTCATTCTTCATTAAGCTATACATGCTATGAAAAACTAGTAGGCACCAACCACCCAATTATTTGCTTTCCTTGTGCAAGAAACCACTACCCACTCACCAAATTGTGCCATAAACTTGTTGGTAAAATTTGATCATATTCGTCTATTTGCACTTGATTGTCTATGCTTAGGTTGCTTGTTGCACATTGAGTAATAGGCTCATGATGATGCAAATTATAATCCTAGTCAAGAATAGTTAATTTTGCATTGCACTTGTACTAGGTGATTGATACGAGCAAACTTCTCGAGTCCCCTCTTTGTAAATCAAAATTTTGATTATTATAAACAACTCTATTGATTTTCACCTCTCATAATTTCTCAATCCTAATTTGTTGAACAAGGTACAGCAGAAGTATTGTCATTGTTGTCAACACAGACAACAATTGATGCAGTTGAAGCAATGGACAAGAATTCTGAAGTCAGTCAGATCAAGTACAGTGAATTTCTAGAAAAACAGAAGTGACCCAAATTCAAAAATTTGCAGAAAAAGACAAGTAAGAAAACATGTCGCGATATCGCGACAGGTTGAGAGGTTCGAAGGCAGAAAGAAAAATTGTCGCGATTTCGCGACAAAACAGAGGAGAGAGAAAATGCAAGAAAAATTGTCGCGATTTCGCGACATAACCGAGGAGAGAGAAAATGCAAGAAAAATTGTCGCGATTTCGCGACATTACGAGGAGAGAAAATGCAAGAAAAATTGTCGCGATTTCGCGACATTGCCGAGGAGAGAGAAAGTGCATGCCAAAATTGTCGCGATTTCGCGACATGGCCGAGGAGAGAGAAAGCGAAAGGCAAACTGTCGCGATTTCGCGACATGCTGGCAAAGAAGGAAGCAAGGTGAAAAGATGTCACGATTTCGTGACATAAATGGAGGAAAGGAGCTTGCAACGAAAAGTGTCGCGATATCGCGACACGTCGGGTTTTCGCGACCCGAAGAGGAGAGAGAATGCTCGGCAACAAAGGTGTAGCGATTTCGCTGCATGTTGAAATGAATGGCAACAAAGGTGTAGCGATTTCGCTGCATGATAAAATGAATGGCAACAAAGGTGTAGCGATTTCGCTACAAGTCCAAAATGCACAACGTGAAGGTGTAGCGATTTCGCTACCAGTCAAAATTGCAAAACTCAAAGATGTAGCAAGTCAAAAGCACAAGGCACAAAGTTGTAGCGATTTCGCTACTACATGAAGCATGGATCGTACGAAAGCAGAGAACGTCACGATTTCGCGACATGTTCCATTTTTGTGTTGCTGGCAAAGAAAAGTGTACGAAGCAGAGAACGTCACGATTTTGTGACATGTTCCATTTTCGTGATTGCTGGCAAAGAAAAGTGTACGGAAGCAGAGAATGTCACGATTTCGCGACATGTTCCATGTTCGCGGTTGCTTGAAAAGAAGAGTGTACGAAAGCGAAAAGCGTCACGATTTCGTGACAAAGTTGAGGATGACGTCAGCAAAATTGAAAGTGTCACGATTTCATGACAGGGTGAAAGAAAAGCCACTAGAAGCTGAAAGCGTCATGATTTCGCGACAACATTGAGGATGACGTCAGCAAAAGTTCGAAGTGTCACGATTTCGTGACATGAACGGTTGAAAAGCTTTCAAAGGCCAAAATGGTCATGATTTCGTGACAGCAAGGGCATGAAGGCGTACGGCTACAAAAAGTGTCGCGATATCACGACATGTTAGTATTTCGTAGTCAACAGCCCAGAAAAAGTCAACTGGGCAGAAATGTCACGAATTCGCGACAGGTAACAGTTGGGCTGGAAAACGCCGAAGGAACATGCAAGGTGACACGTGTCGAAAAAGCATCATGCAGTCAGAAGTAACTGAAGTCAGATCGGCAGTTAAACATTGACAGGTGTTGGACATGCACTGCAATAGCTGTATAAGCATGATTGAAAAGCATTCGAAGAATCATATAGGCAGGATCGAAAAAGCATTCAAAAAGCCGTATTTGAAGTATTCGAACAACCGAATATGAAGCATCGAAAGGCTTTCAAAAAGATGCACTTGCAGCATTCAAAAGGCAGTATTTGCAGAATTCGAACAGTCGAATATGAAGGATCGAAAAGCTTTCAAAAAGATGCATTTGAAGCATTCGAACAGCCATACTTGCTAGCATTCGAACAGCCGTACGTGCAAGGATTCGAACAGCCGCTTATGGAGAGGAGAAAAGAATTCGAACAGTTTGTAATTCGACTGCATGCAGGTTTGAACAGTGATAGAAGACGAAGAGCCTCGATGAGAAAAGGGGGTTATAAAAGAATAGTCGTACAGAGAAAAAAGTTGCTGCTGTTAGAGAGAAAGTACAGAGAAAAGAGAATTCGAAGAAAGCCAAGAGAGAATTAAACAGAACTTTGAGTATGTGCAGAGTGTGTTTAATTGCAGACCAGTTAGGGTTGTATAAACAGTGAAGACATTTTATGTCATTTTAAAATTGATCAGAATTGTTGTCCAAGTTGGTGCTTGGTACTAGGGGTTGGTGCTCCTATCTGTTGCAGCAAAAAATTAAGGGGTTGGTGCTCCTTCCAGTAGATGCTGGTAAAGTATTTGTAAAAGTGATATTTTGCAAAGACTGGATTTGGATTGGAGTCCAAGCAGTCATTTTTGAGGAGTAGCCAAATTGGTGAACCTCGGTATATTGAGTGTTGTGGTGTGCTCTCTTGTTCAATTTGCTTTTCTAGTTTTCAAGTTCTTTTTGTTTCATATTAAATGTTGTAGATATTAAAATTAATAGCTACACTGATTCACCCCCCCCTCTCAGTGTCATTGTGTGAATATCAATTGGTATCAGAGCAAGGTTCCTTGAACAAGCTTAATCAGCTAAGGTGATCTTGGAAGAAACAATGGCAGGCGGTGAAGGATTCTCATCCAACAAAGCTCCCTTATTTGATGGAACAAATTACACTTTCTAGAAACTCAGGATGCAAACATATCTGAGTGCATTGGGATATGATATTTGGGATTCTGTAGATAGTGGATACACAGCACCCACTACCCCTCCAACAGATACTGCTGAGAAGAAAAAATTTGAGAACAACTCCAAAGCTAAGAATGCCATAATGTGTGGGCTTGTTGACAGTGAACTGATAAGAGTCATGAGTTGTAAATCAGCAAAAGACATGTGGGATAAACTGAAGAGCATCCATGAAGGAGACAGCAAGATCAAGGAAGCCAAGCTGCAAACTCATCGAGCACAGTTCGAAGCACTGCAAATGAATGAAGATGAGAACATAGAGGCTTATATGCTAAGAGTCAACGGAATCATTAATGCAATCGAGAGGACTTGGTGAAGAAATTGATGATGCGATGTTGTGAAAAAGGTTCTCGAACACCTGCACAAAATATTTAACTCCAAAGTTTCTGCAATAGAAGAGGCAAAAGATCTAAACAACTTCAGCTTGGATGAGATGCATGGTTCCCTGACAGCATATGAAATGAGAATAGGTCAAACCAAGTCTATAGACAGAGAAGCGACTTTTAAAGCACACAAGAATATAAAAGTTGAACATGAATCTGAGGATGAAGAGACACTGGATGAAACAGAAGCTAATTTTGTTCGAAAACTCACAAAGGGAAAAGGAAAATATAGAGGAAAGCTACCTTTTAAGTGCTTCAATTGTGGAGGAGTCGGTCATTTTGCAGCCAAATGTCCAATGCATGAGAAAACCAAAAATGGTGAAGGTTCACACCAAGAAAAAGGTGATTGGAAGAAGAAACAAAATTTTAGAAAGAACAACTTCAAGAAGAAAAGCTTCATATCCAAGAATGTCAGCACTTCTGAAGAAAGCTCAGATGAGGATTCTGAAGAAGAAAAAGGTGAAGCTCTGTTCATGGCACTTGAAGAGGAAAGAACAGAAGAAAATCAGGAAGGTGATGAAAACTTTAAAGATGAGGCTGAAGTTTATCTGGAAGGAGAATTGGTTGCTGCACTTGAAGAGTTGAGTGTCGAAAGGAAAAAGAACAAAAAGTTTTCAAGAAAACTAGAGGATGCCACTGACATAATAAACAGTTTAAAAATACAGACAGAGGAATTCAAGAAAATGTCTGAAGTTCTTGATGAACAATTAACTATAAAGACAGTTGAAAACAACAAGCTAGAGGAAGATATTGTTAAGTTAAGGATGCAGCTAGAGGAGATGAATAGAAAATTGAGCTTTTTTCATAAGTTTGAAGAAAGTACTGTAAAGCTGGATAAAATGTTAAATAACCAAAGGCCTTCAGGCATCAAATTTGGTTTAGGCTTCGATGAAGGAGAATCATCAAAGGGTTCAAAGGCCTTGAATGTAGAACCCATAAAGAAAGAAGAAAAAATCAGGGTTGACCTAGAAAAAACAAATCATGCCAAAGAAAGCAACAATGCCAGACTCAAGAAAAGTACTGACAAAGATGGATTCACAAAAGTCACACATCCAAGAAGGAAAAGATTCATGGCTCCCACTTCAAACTGGCAAAGACCTGCACCCAGGTTTAATCATTCCTTTTCTGGTTATTGTTTTAAATACAATGCTTATGGTCATAAGATTTCAGATTGCAAGCATAATGTATCTCAAAGGAATTTCACCAGCAGAAATGTTTTTTCTCCTTTAATGAATTATGCGATTGAATGTTATAATTGTCATAATTTTGGACATATTGCTAGAAAGCTGTAGAAGCACTTTTGCATCAAATAATTATCAAGGTAGAAAATCTCAACCAAGTGGGTTGAAACAAAACAAGAAATTTCTTGAAAAACAGGCACATGCTAATGAAAGGACAAAGGCAAAACAAGTAGCCAAATCTGCTATCAAACCAGAATGGAAAGAAAAGGAATCTTTGATTGTTCAGATTGCCTTTAAAGCTCAGAACAAATCTGCACCTTGGATACTTGACGGTGGTTGCTCCGATCACATGACGAGTGACAAGCAAAAATTTGAGAAGTTACAGAATTATGAAGGTGGTTCCGTGAAATTTGGAAATAATGATGGAGCAAAGATAGTTGGAAAAGGATCAGTCAAGATCGGTGATGGAAAGATAAAATCAAAAGAAGTCTTGTTTGTGATTGGACTGAAGCACAACTTGCTGAGTGTAAGTCAAATCTGTGACAGAGGTCATGAAGTCACTTTCAAGAAGGAGGGTTGTGAAGTGAGAAAATCACACAGTGGGAAACTGGTAGCTACTGGATCAAGGACTTCAGGTAATCTATATACTCTCTCAGAAACTACAGAAGGAACATGCTTGATTGGACAGGAAGATGAAAATTGGCTATGGCACAAGAGGCTTGGTCATATTAGTTTTGACAATCTGGCAAAAATCAGTTCAAAAAGAGCAATAAGAGATATACCAACCATTGGCAAACCAGTAAATAGCATCTGTGCTTCATGTCAAAAAGGAAAGCAAACCAGATCCACATTTAAATCAAAGGAATACTTCACCAGCAAACCATTGGAGATAATTCATACTGATTTGTGTGGACCTATGAGAACTCAAAGCATAAATGGTGACAAATACTTTATGTTGTTCATAGATGACTACTCTAGGATGACATGGGTATTATTTTTAAAGTCTAAATCAGATGCTTTTGAGTTGTTTAAGATGTTTAAAAATCAGGTGGAAAATCAAACTGGAAAGAGGATTAAATGCCTAAGATCAGACAGAGGAGGAGAGTTTATTTCAGAAGAATTTGTAGAATACTGTCAAAAATATGGGATAAGAAGACAGTTTTCAGTAGCTAGGACACCTCAGCAGAATGGTGTTGTAGAAAGGAAGAATAGAACAGTGCAGGAAATGGCACGGACAATGTTGGTGAGAACAAAATAGCTGACGGATTTTGGAAAGAGGCGATACATACTACAGTTTACATTCAAAATAGGTGCATGCTAAGACCACATGAAAGCAAAACACCTTATGAGCTGTGGTTTGGCAGAAAGGCAACAACAAGACATTTCAAAGTATTTGGCAGCAAGTGCTACATAAAACGAAATGAAGATAATCTCGGTAAATTTGAAGATAGAGTTGATGAAGGTATCTTTCTTGGTTACTCAACAAAAAGCAAAGCCTACACATGTTACAACAAGAGGCTAAAGAAAATTGTTGAGAGTGCTTGATGTGAAAGTTGATGAAGGTAGAGAACAAGAAATTACTTATCAAGAAAACTACCCTATGTATGAAGAAGTCATTGAAGGTGATGATGAAAAGGAAACAGATAAGAATCGAAAAATTGATCCAGATGTTGTAAAAACTGAATCAGAAGAAGAAGAAAACAGGAAATTTAAAACAGGCAACTGGCAGAAAAATCATCCAAGTGAACAGATTATTGGGGACCCCACAGATGGTATTCAGACAAGAAGAGCAGCGAGTGCGGAACTATTCTCTGTTATCTAGCATTGAACCTAAAAATGTTGCTGAAGCAAGCACTGATGAAAGTTGGTTGAAGGCAATTAATGAAGAACTAGATCAGATTGAGAAAAACAATACACGGGAATTAGTACCTCGGCCAACAAATAAAAACATAATTGGCACCAAATGGATTTTTTGAAATAAATTAAATGAAGATGGGCAGGTGGTCAGAAATAAGGCAAGATTGGTCTGTAAAGGCTATGCTCAGGTTGAAGGCATTGATTTTGAGGAAACCTTTGCACCGGTAGCCAGACTAGAGGCAATCAGATTGTTTCTGGCATTAGCAGTTCATAAAAACTTCAAAGTATATCAAATGGATGTTAAATCAGCATTTTTGAATGGAAAACTGGAAGAAGAGGTTTATATTGAACAGCCAGATGGCTTCCAACTTGGTGACAATCCAGATTTTGTTTGCAGGTTAAAGAAAGCATTATATGGTTTGAAACAAGCACCCAGAGCATGGTATGCAAGGTTGGATAACTATCTAATTAATCAAGGATTCAAGAAAGGTTTGGTGGACAGCAATTTATATGTCAAAACAGAGAAGGGGCATCTTATTGTTCTTGTTGTTTATGTAGATGATATAATATTTGGCAACAGCATGGATGAATATTGCAAAGACATATCAACTAAAATGAAGAAAGAATTTGAGATGTCTATGATTGGTGAACTTTCTTATTTTCTAGGACTGCTAGTCAATCAAAATGAAAAGGGCATTTTTATTTCTCAAGTTAAATATGTAAAAGAAATGCTAAAAAAGTTCACAATGGAAGATAAGTAAACCTGTTAGCACTCCCATGACAACAGGCTGCAAGTTGAGCAAGGATGACAAATCTCCAGATGTAGATCAAACAATGTACAGGTCTATGATTGGAAGCCTGCTGTATTTAACAGCCACTAGACCAGATATATTACAAGCAGTATGCATGGTTGCAAGATTTCAAGCTAGTCCCAAAGAAACTCATGTGACAGCTGTAAAGAGGATCTTCAGGTATCTCAAGGGTACTATGGATTATGGGTTGTGGTACCCAAAAGGTAAATATTTCACTTTGATTGCTTATTCTGATGCAGATTGGGCAGGATGTATTGATGACAGAAAGAGTACCAAGTGGAGGAGCATTTTATCTTGGAGACAGGCGGTAGCATGGCACAACAAGAAACAAGAATCAGTCTCTCTATCCACTACAGAGGCAGAATACATTGCAGCCACAACATGTTGTACACAGATATTATGGATGAGACAAACTTTGAAAGATCTTGGTATTCATTTCAAAGAGCCAATTTCAATTAAATGTGATAACACTAGTGCTATCAACATATCCAAGAATCCAGTTATGCATTCAAGAACCAAACATATTGCAATCCGGTATCATTTCTTGAAGGATAAAGTTGCAGAAGGAGAGGTCAAATTGGATTTTGTTCCAACTACAGAGCAAGTAGCTGATATATTCACAAAACCATTGCCAAAGGATGTTTTTGAGTACCTTCGAAATAAGTTGGGAGTGGTCACAATTCCCAAGAACTGACTATCATTTGGGATCACATTCTCAAGGGGTGCATTTATGCCTATACTTATAGTTTTGCTTATACTTATGATTTTTGCTAACTATAACAACATTTGTCTGAGAATGGTGTGCAGAGACTCAAGGGGAGTCTGCAGCAGCCCTTTGGTATTATTGTCAAAGGGGGAGAAGAATTACAGGAGAGTGCATAAGTGTTGCCAACAATTCCAAAGGGGGAGATTGTTGAACAAGGTACAATAAAAGTATTGTCATTGTTGTCAACACAGACAACAATTGATGCGATTGAAGCAATGGACAAGAATTCTGAAGTCAGTCAGATCAAGTACAGTGAATTTCCAGAAAAACAGAAGTGACCCAGATTCAGAAATTTGCAGAAAAAGACAAGTAAGAAAACTGTCGCGATATCGCGACATGTTTTCTGTCGCGATATCGCGACAGGTTGAGAGGTCCGAAGGCAGAAAGAAAAATTGTCGCGATTTCGTGACATAAACGAGGAGAGAGAAAATGCAAGAAAAATTGTCGCGATTTCGCGACATAACCGAGGAGAGAGAAAATGCAAGAAAAATTGTCGCGATTTCGCGACATAGTCGAGGAGAGAGAAGGTGGAAGCAAAATTGTTTTTGGTGGTTGTCACGATTTGGCATGGAGGAGAGAGAAAGTGAATGCAAAATTGTCGCGATTTCGCGACATGGCCGAGGAGAGAGAAGGCGCAAGGCAAACTATCGCGATTTCGCGACATGTTGGTAGAGAAGGAAGCAAGGTGAAAAGATGTCGCGATTTCGTGACATAAATGGAGGAAAGGAGCTTGCAACGAAAAGTGTCGCGATATCGCGACACGTCGGGTTTTCGCGACCCGAAGAGGAGAGAGAATGCTCAGCAACAAAGGTGTAGCGATTTCGTTGCATGTTGAAATGAATGGCAACAAAGGTGTAGCGATTTCGCTGCATGTTAAAATGAATGGCAACAAAGGTGTAGCGATTTCGCTACAAGTCCAAAATGCACAACGTGAAGGTGTAGCGATTTCGCTACCAGTCAAAATTGCAAAACTCAAAGATGTAGCAAGTCAAAAGCACAAGGCACAAAGTTGTAGCGATTTCGCTACTACATGAAGCATGGATCGTACGGAAGCAGAGAACGTCGCGATTTCGCGACATGTTCCATTTTCGTGGTTGCTGGCAAAGAAAAGTGTACGGAAGCAGAGAACGTCGCGATTTCGTGACATGTTCCATTTTCGTTGCTGGCAAAGAAAAGTGTATGGAAGCAGAGAACGTCGCGATTTCGCGACATGTTCTCCATGTTGGCAAAGAAGAGTGTACGAAAGCAGAAAGCGTCGCGATTTCATGACAAAGCTGAGGATGACGTCAGCAAAATTGAAAGTGTCGCGATTTCATGACAGGGTGAAAGAAAAGCCGCTGGAAGCCGAAAACGTCGCGATTTCGCGACAACATTGAGGATGACGTCAGCAAAAGTTCGAAGTGTCACGATTTCGTGACATGAACGGTGGGAAAGCTTTCAAAAGCCAAAATGGTCACGATTTCGCGACATCAAGGGCATGAAGGCGTACGGCTACAAAAAGTGTCGCGATATCGCGACATGTTAGTATTTCATAGTCAACAGCCCAGAAAAAGTCAACTGGGCAGAAATGTCACGAATTCGCGACAGGTAACAGTTGGGCTGGAAAACGCCGAAGGAACATGCAAGGTGACACGTGTCAAAAAAGCATCATGCAGTCAGAAGTAACTGAAGTCAGATCGGTAGTTAAACATTGACAGGTGTTGGACATGCACTGCAATAGCTGTATAAGCATGATTGAAAAGCATTCGAAGAATCATATAGGTAGGATCGAAAAAGCATTCAAAAAGCCGTATTTGAAGTATTCGAACAGTCGAATATGAAGCATCGAAAGGCTTTCGAAAAGATGCACTTGCAGCATTCAAAAGGCAGTATTTGCAGAATTCGAACAGCCGAATATGAAGGATCGAAAAGCTTTCGAAAAGACGCATTTGAAGCATTCGAACAGCCATACTTGCTAGCATTCGAACAGCCGTACGTGCAAGGATTCGAACAGCCGCTTATGGAGAGGAGAAAAGAATTCGAACAGTTTGTAATTCGACTGCATGCAGGTTTGAACAGTGATAGAAGACGAAGAGCCTCGATGAGAAAAGGGGGTTATAAAAGAATAGTCGTACAGAGAAAAAAGTTGCTGCTGTTAGAGAGAAAGTACAGAGAAAAGAGAATTCGAAGAAAGCCAAGAGAGAATTAAACAGAACTTTGAGTATGTGCAGAGTGTGTTTAATTGCAGACTAGTTAGGGTTGTATAAACAGTGAAGACATTTTATGTCATTTTAAAATTGATCAGAATTGTTGTCCAAGTTGGTGCTTGGTACTAGGGGTTGGTGCTCCTATCTCATTGCGACAAAAAATTAAGGGGTTGGTGCTCCTTCCAGGTAGATGCTGGTAAAGTATTTGTAAAAGTGATATTTTGCAAAGACTGGATTTGGATTGGAGTCCAAGCAGTCATTTTTGAGGAGTAGCCAAATTGGTGAACCTCGGTATATTGAGTGTTGTGGTGTGCTCTCTTGTTCAATTTGCTTTTCTAGTTTTCAAGTTCTTTTTGTTTCATATTAAATGTTGTAGATATTAAAATTAATAGCTACACTGATTCACCCCCCTGATCATTTAATTTTTCAAATAATTTTGCTTTCAAGCATCACAATGTTAGATATGTGTTGGATGCTTTTCATGTTTTATAGTTATAAAGGGTGGAAAATGATGTTTTTTTGGATGGGTTGTATTTGGGTTATTTTTAAACCTATGGTTTTGTAAAATTTGTGCATGTGCCTTTGTTATTTATTTTGTACTTGCATTAGGGTTTGAACACATAAGAGAGAACTACATTATTATATTACATATGGTTGAGTTTATGCAATATGCATTAGGGTTTACAAATAAATGTACTAACATATTGGAGACGATTGAGTTTATGCAATAAGAAGAAAGGTTATTGTGCTAGTTTTTTACCCACATTGATACTAAATTATGGGACCTAAACATAACAATGGGTAACAAAATAAATATGCAAATACAAAACCATTTTAGAATAAGAGAATAACAAGGGTAAACCCCCTTGGAGTATGTCTAGACATTCCACTTTTTTCCATTAGTAATCTCAAATAAATACTCCATTGCATCTTCTACAAGGAAAATCTAGCATCTATCACTGCCAACTCACCTCAAATACAATAATATAGTTCTCTATAAACCCTAATGCATATTACATAAACTCAATCTTATCCAAAACAAAAATGCAATTCTCTATAAACCCTAATGCATATTGCATAAACTCAACCATCTCCAATACAATAATGTAGTTCTCTCTTATGTGTTCAAACTCTAATGCGACTAAAAAAAAAATAACAAAGGCACACGCATGGATTTAAAAAACCATGGGTTTAAAAATAACCCAAAAATAGCCCTTCTAAAAAATATTATTTTTCCCCCTTTATAACTATAAAACATGAAAAGTATCCAACATATATCCAACATTATCCCACTTGTTGAATACTTTCCATAGGCAAAAACAATATTATATTATCAAATTTTAAGGGCAACCATACCCATTAATTTTCTACACAAAAAACATATATGAGCACTCATAGCCTTTGTTAATGAATTAGCAGTAGTTTATTTTGTATCAATTTTTTTCAACAACACCTAATTCTTCTCAACCATTTCTCTTACAAAATGATACTGGATATCAATATATTTTATCGATCACAAAAAACATGATTCTTGGCCAAAAAATCACACTCTGACTATCACTATCAATTCTCATATCATTTTGTATAAGATAGAATATTGAGCACAATATTCATAGCCACATTTCTTCCTTACAGGCATGATTTATTGTCATGTACTCTACCTCTATTATGGATAAAGCAACCATTGATTATATTTTACTCATCCAACTCACTACCCCTCCAAAAAGACTAAACACATAGGCACTAGTGGATCTTCTATTATCAATATCTCCAACCCAATCAAAATCCACAAAACCTTGTAGATTCAAAGTTTTATTTTCTTTGGATTTTCCTTGATAGTAGATTGCATAAATTAGGGTGCCATGTAAGCATCTAAAAATATCCTTCACAACAGTCCAAAGTTCCTTTCTTGGATTGGATATATATTTTTTTACTACTCCCATTGCATGTGCAATGTCAAGTCTAGTACAAACCATTGCATACATCAAGCTTCCCACAATACTAGCATAAGGAACCTAATACATCTCTTGAATTTCATATTCTATCTTGGGATATTGTTTAGCAAATAGTTTTTGACCAATAGAAAATGGATTACTCCTATTTTTACTATCATACATCCTAAACCTTTGTAGTATCAATTCAATATGCTTCCTCTCATTGATCGATAATTTCATGTTTGCATGATCCTTTATGATTTCCATATCTAAAATAAATTTTGTAACACCAATATCCTTTTGTTGAATTGATAAAATAACTAAGATTTGAATGAACTAATCATATCTTTGTTACCAATTAACAACAAGTCATCCACATACAAAACAATAATAAAAAAAAATCACCTTCTTATTTGAAATACACATAAGGATCTGATTTGCTTTTGTTAAGCCCAAGTGCCAAAACAAACCTGTCAAATTTTTGATTCCACATTCTTGGTGATTGCTTCAAGCCATAAAGGGGCCTTTTTAGCTGGCACACCAAGTCCTACTTACCTCTTACCTTTAAGCATTTAGGTTGTGTCATATATTTCTTCCTCAAGTTCACCATGTAGAATGTTGTCTTTACATCCATCTGTTATATTTCAAGATCGAAAGCAACAACAATAACTAATAAAAATCTAATAGAAGTTAATTTAGCCATAGGAGAAAAAATATCACCAAATTCAATTCCCTCAAATTGAGAAAATCCCTTTTCTACTAGGTGAGATTTATACTTCTCCAATTTTTCTTCTTTATCGTACTTCTTAAATACCCATTTACATCCAATAGGTTTTATTTCAGGAGATACTTTCACCAAGTCACATGTTTGATTTTTATCCAAGGACTCCATTTCCTCCTCCATAGACTTTTTCCAAGACTTATTTTCACTTGACTCAAGTGCCTCATTTATAGTCTTAGGATATTCATCAGTAACTGATAAAGTTGATAAAGTAAATATAGAACAGAAATCATGACTACCTTTTTGGTATTCTTCTTACTTGATTGATATTCTTAAAATTGGAGTTTCTCATTCTATATTTTTAGCTTCCTTCTTCCCTTCTGAATTTTCCTCTTCCAAATATCTCTCTAATTCATCTTCTACAGTAGCATCCAATTTAGACATAGGTTCCTCCCATTCTAGTGTAACTTGAACTTGTTCAAGTTCTTTGTTTGGTTGTAGTTCTTGTTTAGGGACCCCTTTTGTTTCTCTAAATATTACATTATGATTGTAAACAATATTCTATATTTTTGGGTTCTATTAGCTTTTGATGCAGCATGTAATGGGAGATAGCAAATACAAGATGCAGAATAAAATGACAAAGTAAATCTACAAGATGACGAAAAATAATAAAGTGATAACAAAAGTTTTGCTGAATAAGATTAGCTTGTATTATTTTAGTTAATGTGAATGTGGTTTGATCACGTTCAATGTTTTAAAGGAGGTCTAAAATCATAGGGGTTATAAGGTATAGTTAATGCTTTCATCATTCATTTTATGGATGTAAAGGGGTATTCTTGGGTAGAATGCTTATAAGATAAAGGGGAGATATAAGGAGTCACGCAGGGTTATGTTTTTGTTGTTAGTTTTTTTTTAAATAAATAACGTTTAGAAGTGTTATGTTTATTAAATCATAGAAAATGATGATGGATTATTTTCTTATATCCATTCATTATTTTGTTTGTAAGATAAAATGAACCGAAAGGACTTCTAAGAATTATTTATACCTTGTTATCCTACCTTTTTCAAGGGGGGCTGAAAATGATGTAACATTTCAAGAAAGCAATAAAGAAAGAGAATTTTTTAGATTTTGAGAGTGTAGAAAACTTCTGTGAGAAAAATCAAAAGGAGGGCTTTTATCATAAAACTAACATTTTTAGTGTCTTATCATTTTTGCATTTTAGTGACTTCTAGCCATTGTCTTATGCCATGAAATGGGTTGAAATAGACGAAGGTCAAGATTATGCAGTTTCTTTATGTTTCCTTTGAGTATCGCACTTGATTTAATGGTATTGTGCTTATGTTACAGGTCCATTGATTCAGGTTGTTTTATGATTACCTCATAACTTGGGATTTTGCAGGGAGGATCTTGCTAAACTAATTTAGAATTTGAATTTTTCAGCTAATCAAATTTACATGTTTATTTCATTACTATTCTCAAAGTTTATTTTATTTCAAGCATTCCATTCTGGTCCATCCAGAATTTTAGTTTATTTCATTTTCATTCTGGTCCTTTTCCATAATTTCTGCTAATTTCTTGTTAGTTTCATTTTTTCTGGTCCATTTCCAGAATTGTTAAGCTTTCAAGTTATTTCCATTCTGGTCATTTTCTAGAATTTTTGCACCTCCAAGTTTCATTAATCTAAATCTTTCATATAAAACACATGGTTTAGGAGGGATACTAACCTACTATTTCACATTAAACTAAGATAAGAAATGAAAGCTAAATTTGCTAACTTTTCTAACATTGATAACATGCTAACTTCTACTAACCATTATTAGGGTAGTAACATCAACATAAGGAAGATAAAATGAACCCAACTATCTAAAATTTACTTAATATTAAAGGCAGGGGCATTAAAATAAGGTGGAAAATTCCATATTTTGTCATTTGAAACCTTTTAAATGAAGATAAAATACTCTACTAACAAGGATTCAAGGTAGCACCAATTTAAAAAAAAACCCTAAAAAGAAATTTTATTTTTAGTTAGATCTTTCAAATCACTAAAGCATTGTTTAGAACCAGTAAAGGCCCTTGTTTATGGTCACATGCATTATTGAATTATTTATGGCACTATTGTAATCTTTTAGATATTTTACCAGAACCTTGGAGAAGTTGAATATTTATCATTTGGTTTCTTTTAAAGAGAGATTTTTCTATTCAATACTCTGCATGTGGTGGTATTTTGCAATTGGGAAAAATATACACTCAATAGGATCCGAGAGGTAATATACTTGGAACATATTTACACAAAGGAGGAGTCAAGGTAGATCCTAACAAAATAAAATCTTTGTAAGGATAGCCCTTATCCAAATCCTTTAAACAACTCCATAGAATTTTAGAACTGATAAGATATTATAAGAAACTTATCCATAACTATGGTAAGATTGTAACTCCTCTCACTACTCTCATTAAAAAGGATGCCCTTGTTTGGTCTGAAATTGCTTCCCAAGTAGGGTTATGCATAAGGGGTCGGCCCCGAAATCTATTTATAAAATAAATGTGAATTATCTTGGAATCCTAGCACAATTTGTATAAGTATACATGGCGAATTGCATTTATTTTTCTCCAAAAAAATTTAAACCATGGCGAATTTCATTAATTTGTCTCAAAAATTTTCAAACCGTGGTGAATTTTTTTGTTTTTGGGGATATGAATATCATTTGCAAAATTTAAAAGTGTATGGCATACTTAAAAGCTTTATGCCAATATGAAAGAATTTAGGTCGACATGATGACCAATGGCATGTCGATTGGTTGCAGTCATGATGATCGGTTGCAGTCATGATGATTGATTACAACCATGACGATCAGTTGCTGACAAATATTTCTCTGCAACCAATCGACTTATACCAATTGATAGTCTCTAAAACCAATAGATAAATGTCGATCACACATCCCTAAAATCTATAGAATGATGCCAATTGAAACCTCTACAACCGAGAGATAAATACCAACAACATTATCGATCGACTGTCCCTACAACTGATAGGCTTATGCCGACAACACTGCAATCGATCGACTAATGTTGATTGGCATGGTCCTACAACTGATAAACTAATGTCGATCGGCACATATGCAACTTACTGATAAATTTTGATAGATAATCCCTAAAATCGATAGGTAAAATTTGATTGGTAGTCCTTGCAACCAATAGATGAATGTCGATCGACACCATTACAACCGACTAACTAATGATGATTGACATGATTTTGCAACCGACTAACTAATGTCAATTGAAACCTCTGTAATCGATATGCAAATGTTGATTGATAATCCCTACAACTGATAGGCTTATGCTGACATACACAACTCTATAATTGATCGGCTTATGCCAACAGATATGACTCTGCAATCGATAATCTTATGTCGATAGACACTGCTCAACAACTAATCAGCTTATGTCAACAGACACAGATATTTAATCTATTGGCTTACACTGTTAGACACAACTTTGCAACCTATCTCCTTATGTCGATAGACATGGACCTACAATCGATCAGCTTATACCAACAGACACAGCTCTACAACCGATCGGCTTACACCAACAAACATGACTCTGCAACTAATCTCCTTATGTTGACAAACATAGCCCTATAATCGATCAGCTTATACCAATAGACATAGCTCTACAATCGATCAGATTACACCAATAGACACGGCTTTGCAACCAATTGCTTTATACTGACAAACATGGCTCTACAACCGATCGACTTATATCGATAGACACGGCTCTATAACTGATCGTCTTATGCCAACAAACACGACTCTACAACACATTGACTTATATTGATAGACATGGCTCTGCAACCTATCGGCTTATACCCACAAACACGACTCTACAACCGATCAACTTATACCGACAGACATAGCTTTGCAACTGATCAACTTATGTCGATCGACATGGCTCTGCAACTGATCGAATTATGTCGATAGACACGGCTATGAAACTGATCGACTTATGTCGACAGACACAACTCTACAATCGATCATCTTGCACGAATTAACACTCCTCTGCAACCAATCGGTTTATTTTGTAAGTCACTCCTCTGCAACCTTCTCAAGTTTTTTGTTGTTTCAGAGCTATTTTCGAGTTAGAGTATTTTTTATGTATGTTTATCGGTACCTAGTATAGTATATATACGGGTAGTATATGAGGCGATTTGGGTGGGAAAAATAAAATTATTTATAATTTGAAGGCGATTTGGGTGGGAAAAATAAAATTATTTATAATTTGAAGGCGATTTGGGTGGGAAATATAAAATCATTTATAATTTGAAGGCGAATTGGGCGAGAAAATCAAAATCATATGTAATTTGAGGTCGGTGAATTAAATAAATTTAGGTTCATGATTATCAACGGCAAGTGAATTTACTCCAAAAAAACTTCCACCCTATAAATTTCAGGTGAATGGGTCCCCATGAAAGGATCTATAATTAGCCTTTTCAAAATTTTAAAAATCCTAAATAAAGCCAATTTACGATATTTCGTGCTTGTGCATAACCCTGTTCCCAAGCCTTTTAATCCCTAAAGGATATGATATGCACCACTCCTATTTTTGCCACCTCTAACTCTAGTTGCATGTGATGCTTCTAGAATGGGTATTGGAGTTGTTTTAATGTAGGATGGCCACCCATTAGCATTTGAAAGTAAGAATGTTTTTGGAAAGAATCTAAGATGATCAACTTATGAGAAGGAAATATTTTGTATCCTGTATACCATAGAAAAATGAAGGTCTTATTTCTTGGGGTATTTCTATATTATTAAGAATACTCATAGCATCCTTAAGCATTTCTTAGAATATCTCTCTTATCTTGAATAGAATATATGGTTGATCAAGCTCTTAGGGTATGATTCAAACATTGAATACAAGAAAGAAAAGACGAATGTAGTGGCTAATGCTTTATCTTGCAAACATGAGGATGTCATTTCTATCAGTGTCATCTCTAGACCTCTTCCACAATTAATTTTTCAATTTCAAGAGGATTGGTTTTCTAATACAAGACTACTTGGATCATTGAGAAAATGGAGGTTGGTTCATCATTGCCTTCTTATATATTGTATGATGATGAAGTTATCCTAAAAAAAAATCACCTTTATATTTATTATTCCTTGGCTACTAAGACAAGTCTCCATGAATTCCATGCATCTCCTTTGGCATGATATTTTGGATTCTTGAAATTCTATCAATGGGTGGAGCAATATTCTTTTGAGAAAGGATTAAAATTAAGTTTCAAGACTTTTATAGAGAAGTGAAAGGTGTATAAAAATAATGAAGGAAAATATTTAAATCTCCTAGACAGTTATGACCCTTGCCTTTCCCTAATATCCAATGGAAGCACATATCCATGGATCTCATTGAGTGCCTTTCCAAATTTAAGGGGAAAACTATAATTTTTGTGGTAATGAATCACCTTTCCAAGTATGCTCATTTATGTGCATTACAACATCCTTATTTAGCAAGTAAGGTGGAAAAATTATTCCTTGATTCTATTTTTAAATTACACAATATTTTCAAGTCCATTATTAATGATTGTGACCCTTTATTTACTAGTCACTTTTAAAATGAATTGTTTCATCTTAGTGGTACTAAGAAGAGTATGTCATCTTATCACCCTTAGTAGGATGTCCAAATAAAGATTTTTAATAGATGTTTGGTGCTTATCTTTATTGTTTTACTCAATACAAGGGGTCTCATTAGGTTCATTGGATCTCATTAGTTAGATGGTGGTATAATACATCTTACCATTCTTCCCTCAAGATATCCTTATTTGAAGTATTGTATAGTTATAAACCTCCATCAATGGTAGACTATGTTCCAAGATCCTCCAAGGTTACCCAAGTAGATTATTGTTTTTCATAATTTTTTTCAGCTCATCTTTTGATGCATTTATCTTCTAGAATATTGTGAGTTCAATATTGTTACTTACTTTTCTCAATATTGATAAAAAATAATTATTGGTGGTCATGAATTAATGATGTATTATAGCACATTGGTCATTTAGAGGATGTGTGTATGAGGAGAAAGAATAAGCAATCCAAAAATCTTGGTAAGCATATCAACACGCCCCCAAATATCAATAGTTTTTACTAGTACCTTCTTTCTTCCTTAAATGCTATAGCTTCATCTTCTCACAACACATATCATACTTCATATTCTCTTTACAATAACCCTCCTCCTATCACTCTTCCTACTATCGCTATACTATTGATCCTAGTCTATGTTTCTATATTGAGAATAAAGAAAAAAAAAATTACATGCATTGTAAAGTCCTTAGCTAACATCCAATGCGTCTAACATCACCTTGTCCATGGGTCTCAACAAATTGTTGAGCAACAACCTTTGATCATTCATTAGACACCAATTGCAAGGGATACTAGCATTTTTTCATAATCGTAATTTGGTCATAGTACTCCAATATCCTATAGAAGTCATTCATCTCCCTATGCTACCTAAGGTACTCCTCTAGGTATATGTGGTTACAACTTAGGCTTTACTTTTTATCTAGATTCCTCTACAAGAGGTGCTTTTATTTTCCTTAACTTACCTCATGATGTTCTAGTTCTATGCATTGACATACCCAATTTAGACAGTGTCAATCCACATGGGTGACTACCCAAGATGGATAGCATTATTCGTTTGCACCATGTTACTAAAAAATATTGTATCACATTAATGGTTACTATGTTTGGAATCCATGCTTATCAATGGTTGTTATTAGAGATTTTCCAACTAGGATCTCCTTTTTGTGGCCTAACATCAAATAATGATGATTTCAAAACTTTGAAAAATGATGTTCCACATTATATGTAGTCCATCTAATGCAAATAAAGTAAACAAGAATGGTTGAGTAATGTGTATATTTCACTAGTCTTCTCACCTATGCCCGTAAATTGAATCTAACGATAATGGTCTCAGTATTTATCCATGGTTTTAAGGATAAATTTTTTTGGGAATTCAATATGTTTGACCCCTACACTCTTGATGATGCTCAATGTATAGCTTTGGTAGTAGAATAGAAGATCCAATAGCCTAGTTCCCAATATAGACATAGCTTCAACTCTTAGCACCCTTACTTCAATAATACCAATAACAACTATTTCTAGGGATTCTTTTATTTCAATTTCATTCTCACCATCCTCAATATCAAGCCTACGAAGACATTGTAATTTTTAAGTGAAAGTTGAATATGCAATAGTTATTAAAAGATGAAGATTTATTATAGAAAATTCAAGTGGCTAAAGTAGATGAGGTGGAACTTGAGGATGATACCATGGATTTTTGTACTCATGCTCTTATTGGGCTTGAAACAAAAAAAAAGAGATATTTACACTACAATCCTTCATTCAAAAACCATAGTGATCCACTGCTTTGATATTAAGATAAAAAGGAGAGGTTACAAAGTGAAATCCCCTTTACAATCCTTGCCCTAAAGGCTACAATAGGGTCTTCCCAAAGGAAACCCTCTTAGAAGTGCTCCAAATATAGTAAGATATCTCTTTTAGATGTTCCCAAGTGTAGGTGGGCTTCTTGCACGTGGGCCACCACTAGTTTGATTTTTCCTTTGTACTTGTTGGGCCTACAAAATCTGGTTAGAACATTTGGGGGCTTACCTCAGTCAAACCCCATGTTTATATAGACAAAAATACCTTAAAACATACTTATAAATGTGTATAATGATGATATATAGGGTTAACAAGCATATTTACCCATTTATGGAGCCTCTAGACTATCAAAAATTAGGTTTTAATGGGGACCTACGAACTTGTTTGGGACTTGGAAGTTCACACCCTGGGGTGCGAACCTATCTATTTTCGATCAAACTTGCCATATATGAAGTAAATGGTGTCTTAATGCTACTGCTTCATTAATTTTTCACCGGTTCACCTTTAAATATCACCTTCATTTTTGATAACCTGTCTAAATCATAGAGAGCATAATAGATATAATGAAAACCCTAATGATAGATGGATGTTTTTGAAGTATAATGAATGTTGGATGGCTAGAGTGAAATCTGTAGAGTTTCTGTAAGCTAAACTTAATATCCCTAAAATGGTGAAAATGGCCTTCTATTTATAGACTTGACAAAGGTTAGGGAAGGGGATGATGTGTCCCATAAGGTGTCCCCTATGAGGTGTGCATTGTGACATGTCCACTATAAAGTGTCCACTGTGGTGTCCTACCTCATGAGAGAATCTCTCACCCATCCACATGTCATGATGACCTAGAGGAAAGTCTCCAAATAGCATTAATTGGATTTGAATTGGAAATATCTTTGAATTTGATATTCCTTTTTATGTGCAAAAGTTTCCAATTCTTATTTATTACCCGCAGGAGTGTGATATGGATGGAATATTTGGATTAGAGGTGGCAAGGCTAGGCTAGGCTAGGCTAGTCAAAGTAGACTAGGTGAGGTGGAAAGTCTAGGCTAGTCAAAGTAGACTAGGTGAGGTGGAAAGGCTAGGCTAGTAAAAGTAGACTAGGTGAGGTGGTAAGCTTAGATTAAATCATAATTAGTTCTAATTAAGCATGTGATTTAGCCATAAAGCAATTTTTGACCAAAAATGTTGACTTTTGATCATAAAGTGCTTTTTGACCATGGTGGAGAGTTCAACCTTAGTTGAGTTGTGAATGAGGTTACATGAGGACCTATAATTAAGCGTAGGAAGTATCTTAGTTAGCCCAATGGGGCTAAGAATGATAAGTAGTGAATTTTATGAATGAATAGTGTTTTAAAGCCAATTTATGCAATTTTTGAGGGTTTTGCAATTTGATTGACCATGAAGATGAGTAAAGGGACAATGTGTGAATTTTTGTACTGTGTTGTGTGAAAATATGATTTATGACTGCCTTAATGAAGAGAGGAATCCATGAGTTGTCTACAGTCATAGGTGTTTTCAGGTCTATCAAAAATTATTTTGGTTTGGGTTGGAATTTTGGTCTTGAGATAATCATTATTAAAAAAACATTTCTTAGGCAAATGTTGAATCCTTAATTGTATGTTTGGTTGTTTGATCATGTGCAAAGGTAGCTTTTGATTGTTGAATGACTACCCCATCAAGAGATAAATTAGCGATGGAGGAGATGAAAAATGGTGATGAGTTTATTGAAAATGATAAAAATGAGAGGTGAGAAATGATGAAAAATACCAAAGATGATGTACCAAGGTAAAACCAAGCACAACAAGTAGGATGGTGCAAAAAATGGAGGTGCAAAAATATTTGCATGTTAGAGCACAAACAGAAATATTCACATGGTAGGGTGCGAACCAAAATATTCACACGGGTCCATGTGAATCTATCTAGTTGACCCATGTGTAGTGTTTTGGTAGTTTCGAGGACCAAACGATGTCAGAATTGGATAAAACCTATACCATTGGAAATATATTTTTGATCCCAATCTAATGGTGGTAGTTTTGGAAAATTTAGAATTGATTTTATAGGTTAAAATTTGGGTCAAACATGATCCTTCTTTTGAAGGTGGTGAATGCGCAATTTCAAGCCTTTTGAAAATGGAAATCATCATGAATGGTTAGAGGGAGTGCATGGACCACAAAGCAATCAAAAATGGAAGTAGAGCAGGTGAATTGTGTTGAGGTCTGATAATGGAGGGGATTATTTTTCTAATATATTTGAGAAATTTTGTAAGCAATGTGGTATTGCAAGACAGAAGACTACTCCATATACACCTCAATAGAATGGAGTTGTAGAGAGGTTGAATAGATCACTGATGGAGAAGGCTAGAAGTATGCTCAGTGGTGCGGGTTTGGCATAGGAATTCCAGGCAGAAGCAGTGAGTGCAGCATGCTACTTGCGAAATCGGTCACCTACATCAGCATTGCTAGATCAAACTCCATTTGAAGCTCTATTTGGTAAGAAACCTTCTATTTCACATCTCAGAGTTTTTGGCTATGATGCATACATGCATATTCCAAAGGAGAAAAGAAGTAAGCTAGATAATAAGGCTGTTAAATGTATCTTTATTGATTATAAAGATGGTGTTAAAGGATATAAGATTTGGAATCCAAAAACTAAAAGTACAGTGTACAGTAGAGATGTGGTGTTTAGGGAGATGATCAGTGATTCCAGGAAGGTAGTTACAGAAGAGGAACCTAGAACGGTCCAATTTGATTTCATGGAAAACTATCAGATAGTAGAGGATCTGGAAGAGGAGCATACAGATGAGGATATGGAAGAGGAGCATACAGGTGAGGATCTGGAAGAGGATGAAGAAGAGGTTCACATACCTATGGTAAGGAGATCAACACGAGAAAGGAAGCAACCTGAAAGGTACAGTCCATCTACTTTTCCTACTTCTTTTGTACTATCTGTTACTGATGAAGATCCTAGAACAGTTAGAGAAGCTATTAATTCTAGAGAGGCAAACCGTTGGGAAGAGGCCATGGATGAGGAAATGATGTCCCTGAAAAAGAACAGAACATGGGATTTAGTGAAATTACCAAGTGGTAGGAAAGCAATAGGTTGCAAGTGGATCTTTAAGAAGAAGCGAGAATGCTGAAGGTAAAGTGGAGAAATATAAAGCTTGCCTGGTTGCTAAAGGTTTTTCCCAGGTTGAAGGAATTGATTATGGTGAAGTTTTTTCTCCCGTTGCAAAGCTAACATCAATTAGATTTATGTTAGTTGTGGCTGCTACATTTGATCTTGAAATAGAACAGATGGATGTGAAAACTGCATTCCTTCATGGAGATTTGGAGGAAGAAATCTATATGAGGCAGCCTGAAGGTTTCACTATTGCAAGAAAGGAGGATCTGGTATGTCAGTTAAAGAAATCATTGTATGGACTGAAACAATCACCTAGAATGTGGTACCAAAAATTTGATACTTATGTTTTAGGAATTGGTTTTGTTCGTAGCAATGTTGATCATTGTGTGTATTCAAAGAAAATTGGTAATGTAATTGTCATTATAGTTCTTTATGTTGATGACATGTTACTAATTGGAAATAGCAGGAAACTGGTCAGGGAAGTAAAGTCTCAGTTGGCATCATGGTTTGACATGAAGGATCTTGGCCCTGCAAATTTTATATTGGGTATGCAAATAAAAATAGATCGCTCTAACAGAAAGTTGTGGCTGGATCAGAAAAAGTATGTTGAGACAGTGTTGAAAAGGTTCAATATGCAGGATTGCAAACCAATGAAGGTACCTATTTCTTTAGGTGAAAAATTTTCTGCTGAACAATGTCCAAAAATAGAAGAGGTAGAGGAAATGTCACATATTCCTTATGCAAATTTTGTAGGTAGTTTAATGTATGCCATGGTTTGTACTAGAGAAGACATTGCCCATGCAGTGGGAGTCTTGATTAGATATATGTCTAAACCTGGTAAAGAGCATTAGACTGCTGTGAAAAGGGTTTTCAGATATTTGTGTGGCACCTCCGATTTTACAATCTGCTATGAGGGTACGAGTAAAGAAAATAGACAATTGGATATAGAAGGGTTTTTTGATGCGAGTTAGCTGGAGATTTGGACAGGAGAAGATCTACTAGTGCTTATGTATTCAATTTGTTCGGAGGGGCCATTAGTTGGATGAGCAAGAGGCAAACTGTTGTTGCTCTTTCAACTACTGAAGCTGAGTATATGGCAGCCACTGATGCAAGTAAGGAAGCCATATGGCTGCAAAGACTATGTGCTGAAATTGGGTTCTTTCAAGGAGCTGTGAAGATAAACTGTGACAGTCAAAGTGCCATATTTTTGGCAAAGAACCTTGCTTACCATTCAAGAACGAAGCACATTGATACAAAGTTCCATTTCTGCAAGGACATGCTTGAACAGAAGAAAGTGTTGCTGGAAAAGGTAGAAACCAAGGAAAATGTTGCAGATGCTTTAACCAAGGCTGTAAGCATTAAAAAGTTTAGATTATGTACAATTGAAATGGGTCTGGAAAAGTATTCAACAAGTGGGAGAATATTGGATGTGTCTCATTCTTTTCCAGAAAATAATTGTACGATAGGCACTACAGTGCAAAAGACGATGGGTAGGGGGGTTTCGAGGGGGCTGGAGGCCCCCAAGGACCCCCGGCTATGGTAAAGGTGATTACGTAATAGGTGATGGCTCAGGGTGCATAGCAGGATGCCCTCGGATACGGTGAAAGTGATTGAAGCTGATGAAGCTGGCGACGAAATTTTCACCTAATTTTATCGCTACTTTTCACCTACTTTTATCGCTACTTTTGGAGCGACCCTTGGGATTCCCACGGTTGGTGGGTGGTTAGTGGGTGTGGGTGGTTTAGCCCACGGTGTTGTATCCATGGTACCCTAATACCACTTGGTGGTTTAGGGTTGTATGAGTTTCCTTATATAATTATTGTAATGTCCCATTTTAGGGACAAGAGAGAGAATAATATATCGAGGATAGACTCTTGTTTGCTGGACTAGCCCAAATTGGGTGAACCAGGGTAAATCTTGTGTGTTATATGTGCATTGAATGGTGTCATTATTTCCTTAGTTATTATTTTTGCATTATTTCTAGAATATGTTTCTGAAACCACCTTAATCCTTTTATCAGTTTGATTCTCAACAAGTGCTTTAAATTCCTTAAATTTTTCAAACACTTCATCTTTGCTCTTAAGAAAGTAAATCCATGCATATCTTGAAAAATCATCAACAAAGGAAGCATAATACCGTGATTTTCCAAGAGACGGCATAGGAACAGGACCAAAAATATCATTGTGGATCAAATCTAGTTCCCCACTAGATCTTATGGCACCAAATGGAAAACTAACCCGATTCTATTTACCATAAATACAATGTTCACAGAACTCGGAAGACATTGAGTAATTAGGGATACCATGAACCATACCTTTTGTGTACAGGGTATGCAATCCCTTTTCTCCAATATGTCCCATCCTTTGATGCCAGAGTGTTGAGCTTTTATCAGAATCAACCTCAGGAACAGTTGAGCTATTACACTCATTTGTCATAGTGCTTCCCAATAGCTTATACAATGTTCCAATCCGAACTCCCCTTGCCAACACCATTGATCCATGAACCATTTTGCATGAATCCTTGCCAAAACTGACATTCACTACTGCATCGGCCATTTTGCTTACCGAAATCAAATTTCTAGCAAGTCTCGAAATATGCATCACACCTGGTAGGGTCTTAACCCTACCATCCTGCAACAAAATTTTCACTCTTCCACGACCCATGATTTTGAGTGGTGAATCATCTCCCAATAGTACCTCCCCTCCATCATATCTTTCATATTCACTAAACCACCCTCTATGAGGAGTCATATGAAAATAGGCACCAGTATCAATCAACCAATCATTTTTATCTGATCGTGTGGAGCACGATGAGCAGGATGCCAAATATACATCCCCTCCTTCATCAATGGATTTATTCATCTCTGTGGAAGTCGATTCATCAGAATTTTTTCCAGACTCAGCTTTATTTGATTTGCAATCATTCTTCATATGACCAGGCTTGCCACAATTCTAGCATTTTCTCTCAAACTTCCCTCGAGACTTGGATCTACCTTTAGACTTAGACCTATCACCATATCTAGATTTGTCCTTCTCCTTGGCATGCCCTCTCACTATTAGGGCTTCCTTAGATGTGCCCTCCATGGCTTTTCTCCTCATATTCTCAGATAATAGAGATGCCTTCAATGTGGATGAAGTTGTACTACCAATTGCTACTACTATGTTATCCCATGAATCTGGTAAAGAGCATAACAAAGTAATGCATTTATCTTCCTCACTCAACTTAATTTCTATAGATGTTAGTTGACTTACCACTGTATTGAATGCATTCAGATGATCTACAACCGAATCCCCGTCATGCATCCTAAGATTGTATAGTTTCTTTCTAAGGAATAATTTGTTCACTAGGGACTTCGATTGATACAAAGCCCCTAACCTCTCCTAGAGATCCTTTGCTGTAGCTTCTCCTGAAACATTGATGAGCATCGAATCTACAAGACACAGTCGAATCAGACTCCTTGCTTTTCAATTCATCTTCTCCCAATCTTCATCGGAAGTACCCGTAGGTTTTTTTGTTTCTGAAATAGCAGCCCACTGATCTCTGTCCACGAGCATATCTTCCATCTTTAACTTCCATAGCTCAAAACTTTTGTCATCAAATTTCTCGATCTCTATCCTTGAATGATTTCTTGACATTTTTCCTTCAAACTCCTTCTGCGTAACTCCCACTCCAGAATAGGTTTCCTCTCACTCCTAGAAACCCTAGATCTTCTTCAAACGGATTTAAACCCTAGCAATAAAGGCATCCCCCTATGGCTAACGACTTGGCTCTGATACCAAATGAAGAGAATTTACGAAACATATTCTAGAAATAATGCAGAAATAATAACTAAGGAAATAATGACACCATTCAATGCACATATAACACACAAGATTTACCCTGGTTCACCCAATTTGGGCTAGTCCAGCAAACAAGAGTCTATCCTCCTTGATATATTATTCTCTCCCTTGTCCCTAAAACGGGACATTACAATAATTATATAAGGAAACTCATACAACACTAAACCACCAAGTGGTATTAGGGTACCATGGATACAACACCGTGGGCTAAACCACCCACACCCACTAACCACCCACCAACCGTGGGAATCCCAAGGGTCGCTCCAAAAGTAGCGATAAAAGTAGGTGAAAATTTCATCGTCGGCTTCGTCGGCTTCAATCACTTTCATCGTATCCGAGGGCGTCCCCCTACGCACCCCGAGCCATCACCTATTACGTAATCACCTTTACCGTAGCCGAGGGTCCTTGGGGGCCTCCCGCCCCCGGACCCCCCCTACCCGTCGTCTTTTGTGCTGTAGTGCCTATCGTACAATTCTTTTCCAACAAAGAATGAGACACATCCAAAAAATTGATGGATAAAATAATGGATTGGGAGAGTTGGACCTCAGTATGAATGGTGGATTAGGGCTTCTCTAGTATTAGAGAGATGGAGTAAGAGCTGAGAAAGATGCTACCAGAGCAAAGAGGTAGGGGTTGGAGGAGAGGCTAGAGGTAGCCTTGGGGGAGGTGAAGTGATTAGTATATGGGAGAAATTTACTTTCATTAGATGCTAGAATGGATGATACATATAAGCTCATAGGGGAGGCTTCTTTTTTGCACCAAGAGGTGGATGATGTGAGGGTTGTGGGTGATCAGGCCCCAATGGCTCAGGAGATGAGTGGGGAGACTCCTGATGAGCAACATGGTTGATTGATATTTTTTTTGGTGGCCAAGTGACCATTATTTTATATATGAGGAGTATATATACACACTATGTACATGTGATGAGGTACCCAAAAAGGGTACGTTATTTTTTGGATGCCATTATGCTTTTTTGTATGTGTAGGAGAATGATGTGAATGTATGAATATAGCATGGATGTGGGAATTGATAGAAGTAGATGTGTGTGATATGAATGATAACATGTATGTATATGAATTTATGAATATGTAAGAAATATGATATCATTTATATTAGAATAATCATAAATGATATAATAAGGATGATAATGAATGATCGAGGAACATATAAGGCATGCAAGACAAGCAAACATGTAGTGAATGATATGAATATGGAGTGTGAATGAATATGCAATGTATGCATCAGATGAGACATGACAATATAAGTATACTATGAATGATTGTGCAAGTGGATGAAAACAATATTGAAGAAGGCACTTGTATTATTACAAAACAAGTAGTGGTGCGATATGTTTTGTTCTTTCAAAGATATCATATGTAAAAATTTCTTTGAAGAGAATCGAACATTAGAGTTTGAGAAATCAAACCCATTGAATAACTGAGCAATATTATTTGAAAATCTCAACTTGCTTGACTAACAAGAATCCAATCGTGGACCAATGTGTGTGAAGTGAAGTTCATTTAACCATTTAGAGAGAGGATGGTTTCAACTGATTGTTAACTTAGCCTATAAGCTAGCTCATCCACAAACGCACAATGGTTTGTTCAAAAGAGAAGTTGCTAATGCAATATATATGTCACCACTTGTAAGGCATACTCCACTTCCATTCAAGCATCTATAGCTCCTATGGAGATCTATCCCATGATTTCAATTTGAACTTAAGGACCTCAAGGATTCAATTTTTTTGATAGTACTCTTTTCCTTTGCTTTTAATTTTTTTTTGCTTTTGTAGTGCTCTTTTTGGGTGTTTGCTTTTGTTTTTACCCCCATTTTTTTTGTAGCTTGTCCTTTTTTTGATCCTCAAGTTTGATTTAGATCAAATGATAGGATGATCAAGGTGACTTTCACTAGACAGCCAGTATATGTATAATATTGCCTATCTTATTCTCAAAATTTGCTTAATGTATAAGATGTGCAATTTGATCCATGAAAAAACTCAATATAGCCAAGGGAAGCCTTGAAGTGCTTTAGAATTTTCTAACTTTAGATGATGGTTGATTGAATTAACTGTAAATGGTTAAATCACACAAAGCTTTCAATGATCTAGTCTCATGAAAATGGGATTGGACACCAAAATTATCATGCTAGCAAGTGTGTATTTAATTCTTCAGATGTAGTATTTACAATTAATATGTATAGATATGGATATGAACATAATATATATGCATGTGAATATGTGTGAATAATGAGAGAGGCTATGTATAATGCCAATGTAGTGAGGAAGAATGAAGTGGTGACAATGTGTGATCATGCAGTGAATGATGCAATGAATAACATGAGTATGTGATGTATGGAGTATGCAAATACTATACAAGGGTGCCCCAGAATAATATATGATGGAATAGGGTGATGAAAGTAATGATGAGGATATGATATGATAACAAAAAAGAAGAAGAAGAATAATAAGGGAAAAAAAAAAAGAGAAAGAAGGAAATGAAACTAATCAAAGGTATGTAGTTGCTCGAAGCATGACCATACAATATTGATAAGTAACAAGAAGAAAGAGGATGGAGAAAGAAGAGAAGGATAAATCAAAGGTATGTAGCTGCTCGAAGTGTGACCATACAACATTGATAAGTAACAAGAAGAAAGAGGAGGGAAAAATAAGAGAAGGATAAATCAAAGGTATGTAGTTGATCGAAGTGTGACCATACAACATTGATAAAAGAGGAAGGAGATGAAGAATAGAAGGAGAAAGAAGTAGGATAAATATGAAGAATGCAATGTAGACATACATCACGAATGGACGGTTTTGTTTTTGGTGTTTTTATTATTGTTAATATTTTTGAATTTTTTTATTTTCATAATAGTCGTGATGGTATGTACAAAGAATGATGAGCCATATGTGAAAATTCTAAGGCATAAAATGCTCATTGAAGAATGATGTTGATGGATTCAAGGTTAGCAATACCTTCAAGATAGGCAAGACGATATGCCACAAAATTGAATTAATTTGTAACAATGTAAGAACCTAACCAATTAGGCACACATTTAACACAAAGGTAGCATGATTATTTGAATTGAAATTTTCATGGATGTACCTTGCTGTGATAGGCATGTCAAAGACAATCTTGGTAAACGTGTGTGATGATGTAAATGCAACTTTCATCCAAGAGCGTTAACTAGTCTAATTTTATTGGATGAGCAATATCATCATTGCTAAAGTTTAGTATTGATGTGTACAATTATGAGAATATCGAGCTCTACGGGTAGTAGATTTTAAAATTTTTATTGCCCTAGTTGTAGTTTAAATGTTATGACTCTGCAATGGTTTTTTATGAAGAATGACACATATGGTTTGACGGGTAAGTATGGTTGAATTTCTCACATAGTGCATAAACATTCTTGGTCTGGATAAGTATAACATTATTAGAGATGACCATGGAAGAGATGTCAAAGTAGCAGGTGATGTGGAAAGTAATGAATTTTATGATTGTAAGACCTATCATTTGAACGAGAAGAATATCTTGAACCCAATGTGTAAAATACTTCGTAGTATTGCTAGATGGGGTGGGGAAAAGGACCACATATATTGAACCTACTGGAGTACTTGAGATGATGAAAAGTGTAATATTATCATGATTTTTCCATGTGATATATGGCTAAAATGTATTCGCAACAACCATGCTCCAGTGTAGGCCAATACTAACCCATGTGTAAAATTATTCTTAATGAAGTGTTGGTGTATCGCTCCAAATTTTTCATATCATTACCTTTAGGCTATAGGATCCACACCCGGAAGGGGTATGTGAGAAGGATGGGACAATACCTTAGACTAAGAGGCCCTTTGAAGGTCGTGCCTCTCAAGGGAGGGGTATAAGGATGAATTTTCGATGGATGGTGGGTTCACCAGGAAAATTTTGAGTGGTAGTTTCCATGCCTAGGTTGAGAGTATGTTTGATGTGTTCATTTTATACTTTTAATCATTCAATTCCTAGGTTTGGCCAGGATGAATCTAAGCTATTCTATATGCCAATGCTAATTTATATGAATATAGAAAACATGAATAACTGCTAAACATAGAGAGTATGCCAAATAAGACAGAATATACCTGATTTCGAATGTCTGATGAAGATTCTAAGGTTTGTAGAAGTTCAAATTGTCTCAAATCGTACGTAATCGTTTGAAATTACATAGAATTTTCTCAGATCTCAGTCGGTCATCTAAGATCAGATGAGATCATCATCAATCTGATGAATTTTTCAAACAAATTCGTCAAAAACTTGTAGTCACAAAAATAGATACCAAAAACCAAAAGTGCAACTGCAAAAGCAAGGGGAAATGATAGAAATGACAATAATTTTACCTAGATGATAGATCTAGATAGAAATTAAAGGAAATGCATTAATTTAATGATTTATTTTAACTTTATCATGCATCTATGCTAAATGAGGTGAACTTCGAGAAGTAAAAAATAGAATAAAACAAGTTAATGTATAAAGGAAAGAAGATATAAGATAAAGAAATGCAAATTCTGGGCTTTGATTGCCCCCAATCTGGACTGCAGTAGATATCACCTCCAATCATACAAGATCATCGTCGATCTATGACAGGATTTTCTAAAATTATCTGAAATCGCATGAGACGATCCGAGCTTGCTCCGACTGAAAAATAGTAAAATTCCTGCAAGAAAACTTGAAATACGCAATGCAAATGAAGGTGTGAAGGTGTTCTAATGCACGAAAAATTAAAGTTGCAAAGAAATCAATCAGTCAGGGGGTTCAGGGGGATAAACTGATAAAATCCCAGTTTATATAGGATTAGGGAGAGGTTAGGAGGTTGGATATCATCCCAATTTGGGAGATCTCCAACGGGGGAGACTCTAACTGCGCAGACATGCTTTCTGCCCAAGTTAGAGAAGTTGTTGAAACAGAAGCTAATTATGAAAATTTGGTTTTAGGACAAAATCGTATGGATGTTCTTTTCTAGACGAATTCATCATATTTAGGATGATTTTGTCTAATCGTCGATGATATCGTCCAATGGTCAAAAAAAATCCTAAAATAGGTGCAAAAAACAAGGAGAGCGGGTAACGGGCGGTTTGGGTTAAAATTCAAATTTTTATCTTTTTACTAAGGTTTAACTACGCCAATTTTAGGGTGCTACATTTTGCCCCCTCTTTAGCGATTTTTTTGAAGAAAATGCATTAAAGACGAGTTTTTCCTGTTTTACGAGAAAGCAAAAATTTACTCAATTTTCTAGACGACAATTCTTGGTCGAATCGTACAACTGCTGACTATGGTGCCCCCTCCGTGTTTTTACCCAAATCAAGCGTTTGAGGTAAAAGCGCATAAAAGAAAAATTTAAAATGTTGTTTTTTAAATAAAATTAAGAAAATAGGGTAAAACCCTAATTCATTTTCACTGTTCATCATTTTTTTATGGTTTGAGAGCTCTGCAGACAAAAATGGTCTAGACAGTGCATAGATCGACAGAGGTATGGTGCGGGCTATGGGTAAGGATCTAAACTTGATGCATTATGTTTTAATTTGATTTGTGCAATTTTTTGTTTGAAAATTTATTGTTTTGGGGCATCGCAGCCGTTTTTAGGCCGTCGACGATGTCGGGACGAAATCGTCCCCATTTCGTCGAAATTGTCCCTAGATCGTCGATTTCATCTGCGAGCAAAATCGATGAACTAGGGGTGATCCCGTCCAACAAATGGTGATCCCCAATTTGCAAAATCAAAGATGATTTCGTCCTACAAAGGATGATTTTACCCAATTTAGGATGATATCATCCAATGATGGACGATATCATCATTTTTATGAAACTAAGTTTGTTTGAATTGCATTTAATTATTTTAATAATTGGTTTATTAATGAATTTTGTTGTTTTATTATTTATTTTGCAGATGGGATTACTAAAGAGTCATGAGTGGAAATACGGGGGGCTGAGAGATGACATAACCACACTCGACCAGGCAGAGCACGACCGACTAGCACAGGTCAGGTTGCAGCATGTGGCAGAGATGCCACAAGTATCAACGGACATGTGGCTACTGACAGCCATAGCAGAGAGGTGGTATCTAGGGTCGTCTTGATTTTGGTTATCGATAGGGGAGATGGCTCCCACACTAGAGGATGTATGGAGTATCTTGAGGATCTCCATAAAGGATGGTTGATGACTCCTGCGGCCAATCAGGGCTAGGCTATGATGAGGCTGAGCGGAGACCCGAGCTTCACCCTGGAGAAGGGCAAAGTGAACATTGAGTCATTGATGCAGATGCTTGGGGCATCTAGATTGACTCGGGTGTTGGTCGGGGTAGTGGGTAGCTTACTATTGTGCCACCAGAGTGGGTGCAGATTACCCTGGCTCCTTTTTGATGTGGTCTATGACATGAGAGAACCACAGATATAGATATGCATGGGGCAACTTTGTACTATGTCGCTTGTATAGGATCCTGCACAGGGTTGTATACAAGGGAGGCTGATATCTGGTTGTGACATCACTACTATAGGTTTGGTGTTGGGAGAACATCACGGTGCGAAGGCCGATAGGACTCCCACTGACAGGGGTTGATCGGGAGAGACCTCGGGTTTTCTATTAGTGGCTACAGAGAGCGTCACAGTGGTGGATAGATTTTCCGATGTCATGGAGGTTGCTAGACAACCTCATCCCAGACCAGATCACCTAGATGCCATGGAGAGACCATCCAGGGTGGATAGAGGATGGGCAAGAGTTGGCTTGCATCAAGCGATTTCGTTGGCTCAGGATGGAGCAAGGAGAGGTAGAGCTCCATCGCTACGATCAAGTTTTGTGGCAGTTTGATCTTCAGTAGGGGATCCCTTCTCTTAGGGATTATGAGTACTCTTGAACTATTCAGGATAGTACTACACTGAGTGAGGCTCCAGATATGCAGTGGTTTTGGATCCAGGATGCAGATGATGCCCCAATCTAGCCAGTGGATGGTGACGATGCTAGGGTTGCCAACGAATATGATGCTTGGTACGTAGGCATCTGCCCTCCTCAAATGATGAGGGCACAGGGTTTGATGCACACCGTGGTGCGATGAATGGGGAGGCAACACCAAGCTGCTATTGAGGCAACATGGGGTCACGACGGGAGAGAGCAACGACTGTCTCCATAGGAGAGATGCCAGAGGATGGCACAAGATCCATAGAGACCACAGCGAACAGGGAGGAGGGAAGAGAGATTCCCTTCTCATTAGGGGGATAGGCTACCATTTCCCATTAATGGCAAGGGTGTCGAGGTGGGGGAGAGCAGCGATATGGTGGCTCTTCGGGCTGAGAATGCCCACCTCCGTGCTCAGGTGCAGATACTACAGGATGAGGCTACACGTCTCAGGTCTCAGAGCAGAGGGGCGAGCACTCGATATTTGGTGTGGGTTATTGCTTAGACCATGTTCTACCAGGGGTTGTACTATCATGTGATTCTAGAGGGGTAGAGGGTACCATTTCCAACCCCCATTGCGGAGCCGATCATGATGGGATCGTCGAGGACATCCTCATGATCAATGGCGAGGACCCGAGACACAGCTCGAACCTCTATGGGACCACCTCCTCCACCTCAGGGTAGGAGAAGAGATGAGGCTAAGAGCTCGAGGGCTTCTCGAGGCTAGCTGCTACAGACTATAGATTGTATATATTATTATTACTTTTTGATGGGATTGAGTATGCCAGGGTATTGATTGTGGCATACCAGTCCAGATGATGTACATAATTGATTAATATATATAGATTGTTTTTTTGATGATATGACTTGTGTATATGTTGTATGATGCTTTAATATTGAATTTTTTGATTGATTATTCCTGTAATTATGTCATTGGAAATAAATTATAATGTTATGGCATGCCATAAAATTGTAAATGAAATAATTTGATGTGAATAAATTGGTTGTTTTGTGGTGTGTTTTGATGCAAAATAAAAGGGACTTCTAACAATAATTTCAAAGGACATTGTTGCTGTTATAGACCATTTCATGGAGTTGTCACTCGCTAGGTCATCAAGCTAATCCAAGTATAGAAATATTGCTAAAAGTAAAATGGTGCTTAACAGATTGTCTTAAGACTTTGTGTTGTGATGATGAAAAATGGTGATGGTGAGAATTTGTTTTCAGATTTTCATAAAAATTTTATGCATGAGATATTAAAGAAATATGATTTTTGCAAGGCATATATTCCTAATTGTGATAAAAAATTTGAATAAGTTCCTAGGAACTATACCATCATTGCAAAATTGAATGTTGACATAAGGACAAAAAATAAAAAAATTTGTGTTCTTTTTAAAGCACAATTGTGTAACATAATGATGTAAGCCATATGTTTTTATAAATTAAAATGAATGGGAAAATAAAATTGGAACAATGGTTTGCGCTAGGCATAGAATTATAGTTATAGACTTATACCATCATCACGAAATCTAAAAAAGAATTTGATATTTTAGTTTTATTGCATGATTGATTTTTTGGTTTTGAGATAAACAGAAAATAATAATACATAAACATGACTTCATTTTGCGAGATTTTTGAAGATGTGAAAGAAAATTTTTGTTTGTTGGAAAGACATATATTTAATTGTTTTTATGCTAAGAAAATGTTCTTAAATAAGAGGATGAAATGATTCAAAAGGAATTGCAGAGATATTTTAAATTATCTTAAAGACAAAATGTAGATTTATAAGGAACCCTCATGTGCAAATGTGAGTTCATTACCGAACTTGATTTATCATAATGATACAAAATATCTCAAATACAAATATGTGTGCAATTGTATTGTTCATTCACCAATTTTGAGCAAGAGAATTTGATACATGTAAGTTGAATTAACCAAATAAGGGTTCATTGACCATGATTTATATGCATGTAACCATACCAGACTACTATGTAAGTCAGGTCATCAAGAGCTAGCTAATCCATAAGCTGACATAGGTTTGTACAAAATATGGTCGCTAATGTGACAGACATATCACCACGCTAGGGATTACCGAAGGCCAAGCAGGTTGGGCACAAACCGCCTGTTATGGGGCTTACCTCACAGTTTTCGAATAATTGAGAATTCCAGAGATTCAAGCTCATTCACCCTTCTTTTCTTTTCAATGGCTAGGGAAAAGGATTTTGTTGCTTTTTGCTTTGTTCTTTTCTCTTTCTCCTCTTTTTTTTTTGTATTTTTTCTTGGAACTGAGACAATGCTAAAATATTGCTACGATGGTACAAAATAATATTTTTCTTTTTCTTATTTTCTTTGACTTTTCTTTTTCTTCCTATACTAGGGATACTTGCTCGGATTGGCTATAGAGAAAGGGATTTTTATTCTGGGTAGGGGTGAGCTTGTCATTTTGTCAATTCTCAAATATTCTAGACCATGTGCATGATAGGATAGCAGGGGAGACTTTTCGCTCAAGAAACTATTTCTACTGTGTAGCATCATATCAAATTTGCAATGAAATCATTTTAATGTGAATAAATATACTTGGTTTAAATAAATAACGAGATCATTTCTCTATGCTCAAAACTTTATTTAATTCAACTATGGACTTTGATATAAGAGAGATTAATAATCATATCTGTTGTGGTTAATCCACAACACACCCCAAGATTGGGGACCCACCTTGTTGCAGGTTTTCAAAGAAAATCTCACTGACCCAGGATGCCAAAAATGAAGAAAAGGGGGCAAAATGTGCAAGTGTAGAAAGTGTCGCAAAATTGCGACATGTCGCAAAATCGCGACATGTCGCACCGTCGTCGCTGAAAAAAGAAAAGTGTCGCGATATCGCGACATGTCGCTCCGACGCAGAGAAAATGGTCGCGATTTCGTGACATGTTTTGACGAAGTGTACGGACGATGAAAATGGCAGCGAAATCGTGACATGTTGCTCTGTCGCAGCCCAAAGAGGAGAGAGAAAGGCAGAAGGAAAAACTGTAGCGAAATCGTGACATGTTGCTCTGCCAAAGAGGAGAGAGAAAGGTAGAAGGAAAAACTGTAGCGAAATCGCGACGTGTCGCAAAATCGCGGTCAACATGGTCAACGACAGCAGGTGGGCGAAAACGTCGTGAAATCGCGACGTGTTTGATTTTCGTGGCTTGAAAGTGGATAGAGGGCACAAGGTAGAAAATGGTCACGAAATCGCGACAAAACTGGGATAGAGGTGCATAGCTCGAAGAGGCGTCACGAAATCGCGACGTGTCGCGTTTTCGCGGCGCAAGTGGATAGAAAGGGCCGAAGGAGAAAATGGTCACGATTTCGTGACGTGTTTTGCCAAAGTGTACGGACGGAGAAAATGGTCGCGATTTCGCGACGTGTTTCGGCAAAGTGGCCCGACGGAGAAAATGGTCGCGATTTCGCGACGTGTTTCGCCAAAGTGTACGGACGATGAAAATGGTCGCGATTTCGCGACGTGTTTTGGCAAAGTGGCCCGACGAAGAAAATGGTCACGATTTCGCGACGTGTTTTGGCAAAGTGGCCCGACAGGGAAAATGGTCACGATTTCACGACGTGTTTTGCCAAAGTGTACGAAGCAGAGAAACGGTAGCGATATCGCGACAAAAATGAAGACCATGCCCGAAGCAGAGAAACGGTAGCGATATCATGACAAAAATGAAGACCATGCCCGAAGCAGAGAAAGCGGTAGCGATATCGCGACAGAAATGAAGACCATGCCCGAAGTAGAGAAAGCGGTAGCGATATCGCGACGGGTTGCGGTGAGATGGCCCGATGGGTAAAATGGTCACGATTTCACGACGGGGTTACAGTCGAAGCGTACGGAGAATGAAAGCGTCGCGATATCGCGACATGTCACGATTTCATGACATGTCGCGATATTGCTACGAAAGCAAAGAAGCAAGGCCGCGGGCTATTTTTAGTCGAGATTTTCGGGGACCGTTACTGAACATGCAGAGAGCGGCTGAACACGTGGCAAAATGCATGAGGATCAGAGTAACGCTTCGGATCGACAGTTACTGGCCGCAGAGAAGATCAAGCGTTGCAAATGCATGCGAAGGGTTAGAACACCAAAAGGCGGGAAATTGAAACGAAGCATCCTAGAAACTGAAACGAAGCGTCACAGAGCAGCCGAGAGCAGCGACAAAAAGTTTAAATAGCAGAAATGTAGTTATGGATACGGGGCTGGAGATTGTAACAAAAAGCATTATTTGTTGAAATAAAGGAGTTATTTGGTAAAAGCGACTTTTGTGTGTAAAATCAAAAGGAGATCGAAGCTAAGACTATTGTTTTCATTGTCAATCTTTCCTTTGCATCATTTTTTCTTGTATCTATTCGTTTACGCCATGAGATGGGTTACGATAGGTGAATGACAGAATGATGCAGTTATGTTCTTTCCTTAGAGTCTTGCATCTGATCTGATTGGATTGTGTGTTAGTGCAGGTCTGCTCGGTCGGGTTGTTTTAGAACTTCATCTCTTAACTTGGGGTTTTGCAGGGAGGAGATTGCTAACCAGATTAACATCCTTCTTTGGTTTTCCAGTTGATTTGTATAAGAACATTTTCTGTTTTAGTTCTTGATATGTTTAATCTCATATTAAAGACTAACGTTAAAATAACAGAATGATTAAACAAAGATAAAATGAACCAATTAACATTAGAATAAACCATTAATGTTAGAACATTAAAAGGATTTTTGTTGCATGATTGATTATTTTAACAAATTAGGGTTACAAAGTTTGTTGTGAATCAACAAAGGCCCCTTGTTAACAGTTACTTGCAGGATCTGAGTTATTTTGGGATATATTTGTTTATGTGCATTAAGTTGAAATTGGTTTTATGCATATAGAGATCTGTTCCACAAGAAGCTTGGAGAAATAAAAAATAATAATAACTTATTTCTTTGCAAGAAAGAGCTTCCTGTCTGAGACTCTAGTTGTGTGGTCATTTTGTTGTGAGACAAAATATTCACTCAACATTTTGGCGCTAGAAGGAGGGCCTTCTTTATTGCTTTGTGATTTTTAATTTGTTCTAACAATTAACGTGGGTAGTTTTGTTTCCACTTATTGTGCTTGCAGGTATAACATTTAGATATTTTATTTTGCAAGTGAGTTGAGAGAAATCTTTTAGAGTTCTAGAATTTCCAAGCTGGCCCAACCTGAGTACATTGCTACTAGGTCTAAAACCACAGGGGAAACTATCTTCCAAAGCCTTTCTCCCACTGCTAGGAGGCCGAAAAACAAAACATTAGAGATCGAAATACCACCCAGTATACTTGAGTTAGGGATTTCTTTAGACTCAAGTACGTCTAGCGGGCCTGAACCCTTAAGTTCAAGTGCGACAGTAACACCTGTGATATCTGTCTCCACAGTTCCAAGCGGTTCCAATTGTTCCCACAGGGTTAACACCTTTGAATAACATGGCCCAACAACAACAACAACAACAACAACAGCCACCTGCCCTTTGGTATGGTGCTCAAAGTTCCCCTTTAGATATTCTCGGGGCAGTCCATGACTTGCCTAGAAACATTGAAAGGGGATTACCCAAATTCATTCACGATGGTCCCACAACAGCAGAAGATCATGTCCAAATCTACAAAGATTACATGTTTAGGCAAGGGGTTACTCACGAGGATGTTGCTTGCCGAGTTTTCCCTGCTAGTCTAGACCCCATTGCCAATGAATGGTATCGAAATCTGCCAGCAGGGTCCATCACTTCATGGGCCCAATTAGAAACCGCCTTCATAAGCCAATTCAGAATGTTAGTGGATCCCTCCATAATCTATAATTTGTTCGTATCATGCAAAAGATTACCCAATGAACCCATACGAACATTCAATCAGAGGTTCCAAAAACTATACACGAATGTGACTCGTCACTTTGCGGTAGATCCTACGGTCGCCTTGCAATTATATTTTGGAGCCTTAGATCCTTTAACGTCTTTGTTGACTAGAAGGAACCCTCAGGTTACGACGCTTCCTTTGGCCTATGCAGAAACAATGACTCTCGAACAGCAGATGAACCTGCCAGGGGCAGGATTGTCTCAATTGACTGGGATGGGACAATATGGTCCATACAGTCAATTTGCCATGATGAACCAGTTAATGGCACCACAGGTCCCTATGATGAATAATTTTCAAACACCCACTCAAGTGACGCCATTTCCAAGTTATCCGAATGCCTCAGTCCAAATGCAAGGATTAATTCAAAATAGCCCGATGGGTTTGCCCGGGTTCGGCATGGGCAGTAATTTGTTGACCATGTCGGGGTTTGCTCCCATTAGCACGCCAAGCCCAACGACTTATCCAACAATCACTCCCATTCAAAGTGTGAATCCAGGGTGGAATCCACCTGCCTAGACCCAAGCTATTCAAAATGTGAATCCAGGATGGAATCCACCTGCCCAGACCCAAGCCATTGTACCTATTCCAGAGGTGGCTAATGCAGCAAACACGACTGGACCCGAAATTACAGTGCCTCAACCACAAGGGTCCGAATCCGCCATAGAAAACATGAAGGAAACCTTGGCCAAAGTTTTGGTCACGGTGGGAAATGTCAATAAAAAAGTGGACCAAGCCATGGGTCATAACCGGCCTCATAACCATAGAGGAAAAGGAATGTACAACACGCAGCCGAATAATGGGCGAGTACCCAATCCCGTAGCCAATCGAGCAGATGTCTCGGAAGATTTTGGAGAAACGGGACCTTGTGATAACGATTGTATGCACTGTGGCCACGGGAAGCATGAGTCTATATTGATTGAGGTTATACATTCCCAAGAAAGTGAAGAAGAGGAGGATGTAGAATTTTTTGGAAGCGAAGATGAAGAAACCTTGGAAGTTCATGCCAACAAACGTTTTGGGAAAGGAAATCACAAATATTACACTAGGAGTTCTAAGGAGCCCAAAACTTCCTCTACTCCTCCAAACAATCAATTACTCCCTCCTGATTTTAAAGGAGATGTCAATCCCCCTCCTCCATCCAGGGTTGAAAAGTCTAAGATGGTGCAAAATATGTCAAATTCAGAAAAGCCCACTTATGACTTGGTGGAAGACATGAAGAAGACTAAGGCCAATGTCTCGATGTATGACATGTCCCGATTATTAGGCCAAGAAGTAAGTTCACCAAAGAGATTAAATCCATCTGCCCAAGTTCATGAAGCCAAAAGTGTTGAGTCCCGAATGGTTTTACAAAAGGAAAAATGAGATATACCTCCTTTTTTGATAACCATTAGAATTGCAGGTAAAAACTTGCACAATTGTTTAATAGACTCAGGGGCCTCGGCTACCATCATGCCCCTAGAAATCTGTAAAAAATTGGGACTTACACCAAAGCCTTCTAGAAGCAGGGTGGTGCAGCTGGATAGATCAACCATGGAGGCAGTGGGAGAATTGGGTGATGTGCTTATTCAAGTCAATTCAGAACCTAGGGTTCAACAGCGCATAGACATATTGGTGCTCGACATTCCTATCAAATATGGCATGGTTTTGGGAAGAGATTGGAGTAAAAACCTAAACGGTTACATTGTGATAGATTCTTCACATATGTGGTTGCCTTGGAGGGGAGTGGCCAATCAAATTCGGATTGATAGTGAACCCAGGCTCAAAGAGATGATCACAGATTACAACAAACCGAATGAGATCCAGTACATTGAAGCGGAGTTGGGAGCATATTGTTTGGACATAGAAACACTTGAAAATACCCAAGATGAAAGGATTGGGTGCAACGTTACTGAAGGACATCAGGACATTTGGACTTTAAGATTTGATGGATCCAAGTCCAGGCAAGGAGCAGGAGCCGGTATTGAATTATCATGTTCGGACAGAGAGCCTACGTTCGCCGCATACAGACTACAGTTCCCTGCCACCAACAATATGGCAGAATATGAGGCCTTGATTCTCGGACTACAATTGGCCCTTCGGAAGAAAATTAAATATATCAAGGTTCTTGGTGATTCGAAACTGGTGGTAAAGCAAGTCAAGGGACAATACGTATGTAAGGATAGGCGGCTCAGACTTTATCGAACTAGGGTTAGAGATTTGATAGACGAGTTTCATGCTTTTAACATATCTCTGATTTCTAGAAAAGGCAATCGTCTAGCAGACTCCCTAGCCGTAGCTGCGAGTATGTTGAAGCCAGTGGACCATAAGAAATGCAAGAAGTTCTCCATAGAGCTGGTCCCTTGTCCCTCGATACCAGATAATGTCACGAATTTCCAAGTGTTTGATAGTGACAGGCACATATTCCATTTTGTCACTAATTCTGGTATATTTGAAAAGCAGGTTATAGATGAGGACGAAAGGGACCTAGAGGAGGCAGTTTTGGATGAAAAAGTTACTGGAAATAAGATGCCAGATGAGATGGCTTCATTAGAAAAAACTTTCGATATTGGATACCAACCAAGAGAGGGTAAAAAGGTTCCACCCCCCAGAGAGGCCTGTGATTTAGTTAACATTGGAAGTGCAAAAAATCCTCGAGAAGTATTCATAGCAAAAGCATGTACCAAGCAGGAGAAGGATTCCATCGCCAATGCATTAAAAGAATACATAGACTGCATAGCTTGGAGTTATAAGGAGTTGAAAACCTATGATCAGAATGTCATAATGCACACGATTCCATTGAAGCCAGATTCCAAACCCTTCAGGCAAAGGCAAAGGCGAGTTAATCCATTATTAGAACCCTTGATAGAGAAAGAGGTGAAGCGACTGTTAGAAGCTAAGATCATCTTTCTTGTTAGGCATTCCACATGGGTTGCTAACCTAGTCCCCGTGAGGAAAAAGAGTGGAGAAATAAGGTTATGTATCGATTTTAGAAATCTTAATAAAGCCTCACAAAAGGACAACTACCCGTTACCCACCATTGATGAAATACTCCAAAAGGTAAACGGGTCGGAGATGATGTCATTCCTGGATGGCTATTCGGGATATAATCAGGTCCTTATCCATCCTAGTGATAGGATGAAAACTGCTTTTACCACAAAGTGGGGCACCTTTGCATACAGGAGAATGCCCTTTGGACTATTGAACGCAGGTGCCACTTTCCAGCGAGCTATGGACTTTGCTTTTAAAGGGCTCATAGGTAAGTGCATCATTGTCTATGTCGATGACATTCCTGTCTTTTCTAAGAACAGGGAAAACCACGTCAGGGATCTTAAGAAAGTTTTTCAAAGATGCAGGGAACACGGTATTTCTCTCAACCCAAAGAAATGCATTTTTGGGGTAACGGAAGGAAAAGCTGTTGGGGCATATAATATCTAAGGATGGAATTTCCATTGACCCTGAGAGAATAGAGGCCATACAGCAGATTCCTTGTCCCACTAGCAAGAAGGGGTTGAGATCATTTTTCGGGAAGATCAATTTTGTCAAAAAATTTATTGCAGATTTTGCAAAAATAGCAAAACCTTTGAACGACATGTTAAAGAAAGAGGTCCAGATCAAGTGGACAAATGAAAATATAGATGCTTTTAAAAATATCAAGGACGCGATTTCTAAAGCCCCGGTTTTAGTGAGTCCCGATTATACGAAGCCTTTCTATATCTACACATTTGCTTCAGATCACTCCTTTGCGAGTGTTTTAACTCAGAAGAGTGAAGGCAGCATTGAAAATCCCATTGCCTTCTTGAGTAGTCCTCTCAAAGATGCGAAACTGAGATACTCTATCTTGGATAAGCAAATGTATGCTCTAGTTAAGACTGTAAAAAAATTCAGGCATTACATAGTCCATAGTAGGGTCTTTGCTATCGTCCCAGATCCTGCAGTCAAAGCCATGTTCATTCAGAATGAATTAGGTGAGAGACGTGGTAAGTGGGTTTCAAATTTGTAGGAGTTTGATCTTGAGATTTAGTCGATGAAGATAGTGCGGGGGCAAGGGTTGGTTAAGGCAATAGCAGAGCAGGATCTAGCAATTTCATGTCAACATTATGAAGTCTCAGATATAACCAAGGATGAGTGGTATGCAGATGTGGTGTACTATCTACTAAATGGTAAATGTCCACCGCATTTGAATGCTACTCAATGAAGAGCCTTGCGTTTGAAGTCTGCTAATTTCCTAATTAGATCCGGCACATTATACAAAAAAAACCATGAAGGTATTTACCTTCGTTGCGTTGATCAAAAGGAGGCAGTGCAAATACTCGAGGAGTTTCATGGTAAACATGGGACGGGGCATGGGTCCGCTAATTCCACAGCCCATCAAATCCTCGGAGCCGGTTATTATTGGCCTCGTCTGTTCAAAGATGCCCATACTCATGTGAGTTCATGCCATACATGTCAAGCTGCAGCCAATAGAGACAGGAACGCTTCCATGCCTTTACAATTCGTAATTGAGTCTAGGCCTTTTGCACAATGGGGCCTGGATTTTGTTGGGATTATCTGTCCCAATTCATCCGATTCCCACAAATACATTCTGATGGCTACGGATTATTGCACAAGGTGGACCGAAGCTATCCCCACAAAGAATGCTACTTCGGAGGTTGTTATTAAATTTTTAGAGGATAACATTGTCACTCGGTTCGGGATGCCTAACTCCATTGTAAGTGATAATGGTCCAGCTTTTTCCTCTCTAGAGTTTGCTAATTGGGCATTTGATAACAACGTGAGTTTAAAATTCTCTTCCAATTATTACCCGCAAGGTAATGGATTGGCCGAATCATCTAACAAGAATCTGTTAAATGTCATAAAAAAATTGTTGGAAAGAAATCCGCGGGACTGGCACAACAAGCTTAAGTTGGCCCTTTGGGCTGACAGAATCAGAGTCAAAGAAGCAATAGGGACATCTCCTTACCATCTGGTTTATGGACAGGATCCCATTTTTCCTACAAATCTCAGATTACAAACACTGCATTTCATGAAAGATTATTTCGGAACTAATGATAAACTTGAGTCTAGACTAACGCAATTAATGCATCTGGATGAAAAAAGGGATGAAGCTATGCTTCATTTTAGTAAACACCAGGATGTAGTAAAAATATGGTTTGACAAAAAGTCTAGAGCCAAGGCTTTTAAAATATCAGATCTAGTGCTGTTATGGGATAAAAGACATGAGAAGAAAGGGGAGCATGATAAGTTTGACTACCTTTGGTTGGGTCCCTACCAGGTTTCAGAAGTCCTAGGGGAAAACAGTTTTAGACTAAGAACCTTGGATGGAAAGGATTTGGCATTACCTATCAATGGGTTGCACTTGAAACACTACTTCCAGGCTTGAGGCAGCTGGGTTTGTATTATATGTAATTATGCCATGCTTTGTTTCTTTTGTGTGCAGATTTGATATTTAAGTTGTGTGTTTTGACATGTTCAGTTTTTTGTATTAATGTTGTGCTTTGTTTTGTGTGTGCAGGTTGGACATTTAGGTGGTGTGTTTATTTGACATTTTTTCATTGTCTTATATATATAAAAAAAAAAAAAAGGGAATAAAAGTTTGAAATGTTAAACACATGCCTAAGATTGGGAGAATATGAAGCATTGGAATTATATTGTAAAAGCTCCACATGTAATACAAACAGTTAATTAATATCGCTTGAGGCTTGTGATGCATGAAGTAGTCAGTTTTACAAATTATGGTAATACTTCATTTGCAATTCAAAGGGCAATGCATTCATAGTACATCTCACTTTGCATATTCATGCCATCCTAGTTACATATGCATTTCAGATACAAATCATTAAAGTGTGTTAAATCCTCTTAGGGTTATACTATAACATAAATAAAGAAAAATCCTAAGGTTGGAAGCCGAGCCCCAGGATATCTAGAACCAAGCACAGTTTGTACACATTAAAAAGGATCTTGGGCAAAATGATCAAAACCTTGCTTGGAGGAAAAGGGTCAAGCGAAAGGAATATTTCATGTCTATCCTATTATGCAACATGATCCTTAAAACAGTGGTTTTCACCACTTCCATTAAGCTTAAAGCCTAAAATCAGAGTAGTAAGGATAGGGTTAAGTCCTCATCGAACTTAGGTTGAGGATCCAACTCCCCAAAGCTTTGATTTGACCTACATGGAGTAGTAAGGATAGGGCATAATTCTCATCTCGCCTAGGTTGAGAATCTGATTCCCCAAAGCTCCTATGTCTCATATCAAGATAAAACTTGGATTGGAAGGATCGTACTACTTGTCCTCTGCAAGGGATGGGTAGTCATCCCCAAGGTCTAAGTAATAAAAATAATATTCTTCATTTTCATCTAAGACTTGGGTTGGAAGGATCGTACTACATGTCCCTGGCAAGGATGGGTAGTCATCCCTAAGATCCAAGAAGTAAAATTAACTTTTCCCATCTCATATTTATATTGGATTGAAAGGATCGTACTACTTGTCCTCTGCAAAGGATGGGTAGTCATCCCCAAGGTCCAAAGAAATGAAGTTAAGTCATGGATTATGGGGTTAGGTATGCCCATGCATGACAACATGTCTTGTCTAAAAAACAAGACCATTGACTGTTCAGAGGGTTAGACTAGCATGACCATTTCTTCCATAATTGGTTAAATCATTTTGCTCAAAGTGAGGTAATGAATTCCAAATCGGAGTAGTAAGAATAGGGTTAAACTCCCATCTAGATTAAGTTGGGAGTCCGATTTCCCAAAGCTCCGATTTCACTTTCACTTACACATGGGTTCAAGATAATAGTGACTCATAACCAACTTTGGGATCTAATAAAACAATTCATTATACACATGGTTAATCCTAAGAGGGTTTGACAATCTTGAATATTTGTATATGATGTTAGAAGGTCTATGCATTTGTAGAAGCAAATCTCTAAGCATATTCATTAGGTTTCACAAATCATTTACAATCTCACACATGCATGCATGTAAAGCTGACAATGGAATGTTGATCAAGTCCAAGCGATAGGGAATGAAAACAAATAGCACACACCGAGCTAATACTAATGATTCTGATGTTTCATGTACTTCTGATCTGTTGGTATTTGTTTATCTTTTATGTGCTAACGCCTGTATCTAAGCTCATATATTTCAGGTTGGGTTCTCACAAAATGCTCTGGAGCATTTGACAGCAGAGTCGCCATTTGTTGTGGTTAATCCACAACACACCCCAAGATTGGGGACCCACCTTGTTGCGAGGTTTCAGAGAAAATCTCAGTGACCCAGATGCTAAAAATGAAAAAAGGGGGCAAAATGCGCAAGTGTAGAAAGTGTCACGAAATCGCGACATGTCGCGAAATCGCGACATGTCGCACCGTCGTCGCTGAAAAAAGAAAAGTGTCGCGATATCGCGACATGTCGCTCCGATGCAGAGAAAATGGTCACGATTTCGTGACGTGTTTTGGCGAAGTGTACGGACGATGAAAATGGTAGCGATTTCGTGACAGGTTGCTCGTCGTGGCCGAGAGGAGAGAGAATGGTAGAATGAAAAAGGATGAGTGTATGTAAATGGTCAATCAGTTTGGTGAGGAAAGGAGAAAATGGTCAATTAAGGGATAGGTGATAGCTAAGAGTGTGTGACGTGTGTTTCGCGGAAGTGGATAGGGCGAAGGAGAAAATGGTCGCGATTTCACGACGTGTTTTGCCAAAGTGTACGGACGGAGAAAATGGTCACGATTTCACGACATGTTTTGGCAAAGTGGCCAGGAGAAAATGGTCACGATTTCGCGACGTGTTTTGGCAAAGTGTATGGACGATGAAAATGGTCACGATTTCACGACGTGTTTAAAGTGAAAAATGGTGGATTTGGAGGTAAAGTGGAGAAAATGGTCAGATTTGAGGTAGAAATGGTTGCGATATCGTGAAAGAAGAATGCAAGATGTAGCGAATGGAAAAAATGAAGACCATGCCCGAAGCGAGAAAATGGTAGCGAAATCGCGATAAAATGGAAGACCATGCCCGAAGAGAGAAAATGGTAGCGATATCGCGACGGGTTGCGGTGAGATGGCCCGATGGGTAAAATGGTCACGATTTCGTGACGGGGTTACAGCTGAAGCGTACGGAGAATGAAAGCGTCGCGATATCGCGACATGTCGTGATTTCGCTGTGAAAGCAAAGAAGCAAGGCCGCGGGCTATTTTTAGTCGAGATTTTCGGGGACCGTTACTGAGCATGCAGAGAGCGGCTGAACACGTGGCAGAAATGCATGAGGATCAGAGTAACGCTTCGGATCGACAGTTACTGGCCGTAGAGAAGATCAAGCGTTGCAAATGCATGCGAAGGGTTAGAACACCAAGAGGCGGGAAACTGAAACGAAGCGTCCTGGAAACTGAAACGAAGCGTCACAGAGCAGCGACAAAAAAGTTTAAATAGCAGAAATGTAGTTATGGATACGGGGCTGGAGATTGTAACAAAAAGGGCATTATTTGTTGAAATAAAGGAGTTATTTGGTAAAAGCGACTTTTGTGTGTAAAATCAAAAGGAGATCGAAGCTAAGACTACTGTTTTCATTGTCAATCTTTCCTTTGCATCATTTTTTCTTGTATCTATTCGTTTACGCCATGAGATGGGTTACGATAGGTGAATGACGAGAATGATGCAGTTATGTTCTTTCCTTAGAGTCTTGCATCTGATCTGATTGGATTGTGTGTTAGTGCAGGTCTGCTCGGTCGGGTTGTTTTAGAACTTCATCTCTTAACTTGGGGTTTTGCAGGGAGGAGATTGCTAACCAGATTAACATCCTTCTTTGGTTTTCCAGTTGATTTGTATAAGAACATTTTCTGTTTTAGTTCTTGATATGTTTAATCTCATATTAAAGACTAACGTTAAAATAACAGAATGATTAAACAAAGATAAAATGAACCAATTAACATTAGAATAAACCATTAATGTTAGAACATTAAAAGGATTTTTTGTTGCATGATTGGTTATTTTAACAAATTAGGGTTACAAAGTTTGCTGTGAATCAACAAAGGCCCCTTGTTAACAGTTACTTGCAGGATCTGAGTTATTCTGGGATATATTTGTTTATGTGCATTAAGTTGAAATTGGTTTTATGCATATAGAGATCTGTTCCACAAGAAGCTTGGAGAAATAAAAAAATATAATAACTTATTTCTTTGCAAGAAAGAGTCTTCTGGTTCGAGACTCTAGTTGTGTGGTCATTTTGTTGTGAGACAAAATATTCACTCAACACATACCAAATAAAATCAAGATATTGATTCATGTGAATGTGAAAGTGCGGGATTCCAAATAAATGCTAATTTATCCAAAATAACTAGAAATATAACTACAATACTTCAAGAATTGACAGGTACAAAAATAAACAATATTTTGAAGATTTTGATGATTTTGAAGTTTTTATATTTTGATTTTGATTGATGAATTGAAAGAATAAATACCGTTACTGTTTTGAAAAATTTTATATGGATGACTAAAATGAAACAATATGCAAAATAACAAAATATACAAATGATGAAATGACCAAATGTTATGCATAATAGCACTTAAGATGCATGATGTTCATAGGTTCTTTAAGATATTTACCATCTAAGGTAGCTAATTCGTATGCTCCTGAGCCAAATTTAGCAGTGATGATATACGGTCCAAGCTAGTTAGGCTCAAATTTACTTTTAAGGTCTTTAGTTGCATTAGTATTTTTTTTATTTTCTTTTAAGACAAGGTCGTCGATCTCAAAGGATCGATGATGAACTTTCTTGAGGTATGCTCGCTTGAGCTTGTTTTGGTAGGCACAAAGATGCTCCAAAGCATTGATGTGCTTCTCATATAGGAGTTTCAGCTGACTAAATCTGCCAGCACGATATTCATCTCCTACTTCAGTATCTTGAAGTAGTAAAGTCAAAGAAGGAACTTCTAATTCAAAGGGAAAAACAGCTTTAGTGCCATAAACCAAAACAAAGGTGAAGTGCCCATGGGAGTGGGAACACTAGTTCGATAAGCCCACAAAGTAGGATATAATTGGATGTGCCAATCTCAGCCAGATTTATTGACTAGTCTTTTGAGGATTTTAATTAATGTTTTATTAGATGCTTCTGCTTGGCCATTACCTTGAGGATAATAGGGAGTGGACCAACGATGTTGAATTTTATATTTTTGACATAATTTTTTGACATCTTTATTTTTGAAACAAGTTCCATTATTTGAGATGAGATTTGCAGGAATTTCGAACCTACAAATAATTTGATTAAAAATAAATTTGGAAACTTGGGTTCCAGTGCAAGAAGCTAAGGGCATAGCTTCAACCCACTTCGTGAAATACTCGATGGCGGTTATGATGAATTTGTGTCCATCAGATGACACGAGGTTGATTTTTCCAATGATGTCTAAGCCCCATTTTAAAAATGGCCAAGGAGATGAAATAGCCTGCAGTTCTTATGCAGTCGCATGGACAAGGTCAGCATGTTTTTGGCACTTGTCGTAATGGCACACATAATCATGTGCATCATTCTCCATGGTAGGCCAAAAATATCCTATCCTAAGGAGTTTCTTAGCAATGGTGCTACCACTAAAGTGTCCCCCACAAGATCCATCGTGGGCTTCACTCAAAGCTGATCTAGATTCTTCTAGATTCAAACATCGTAGTAGGATACCTTCAAAATATCTCCTATACAATGTATTGCCAATAATTATGAAGTGACTTGCTCGTCTACGTAATAACTGGCACTGGTTTCTATTACAACCTTCAGGGAAGGTCCCATTTTGAAGAAAATGAAATATATCAATGTACCATGGTTCAGGAGTAGTTTCGTTGATTAGAAACACATCCGAAGGTTCTAAGCATGATTTATTTGAAGCGGGTTCTTGTATTTGATGAATAATGATGGTAGCATATTCGTCATCTAACTCCAAGGGCAAAAGAGATGCAGCTGTAGCCATAGCGTCAGCCGCACGGTTGCTAGTTCGAGGAATAGCTTCCAAGGTAACTTGATCAAATAAAGATAATAATTGTAAAACATATGCTTTATATAGACGTAATTTATCATCTCTGGTCTGGTAAACATCATTGATTTGATTTATGACAAGTTGAGAATCACCGAAAACCAATAGATTTTTAATTTTCAATGCCAAGGAAGCTTGTAATCCAAGGATGAAAGCCTCATATTCAACAGTGTTATTATTGCAAGCAAACGTTAATTTAAATGAAATGGGTATAAGATGTTTCTACAGAGATATTAAAATAATACCTGAACCAACCCCACTCATGCATCGGGCTTCGTCAAAGTATAGATACCATTGCTCTGGATGGTCTGCCTCTAGTTTAAGGCATTCATCAAGAAACTCAATGATGAGGGGATGGGTAGACTCTAAAGGTGCAGTAGTTAATTGATCTGCTATGATTTGACCTTTAACAGACTTATGTTCTATAAAAGTGAGTTCAAACTCACTTAGCATAAGAATCCACTTTGTTGTATGACCAGATAAATAAGGTCGACTCAGGAGATATCGCAAAGGGTCGAATTTAGCGATAACATATGTTTTCTGACTGAGCATATAATGTCATAATTTTTGTGTAGAAAATATGACTGCTAGACATAACTTCTTTAATGTTGTATAGCATATTTCATAATTGATTAAGGTTCTGCTAATGTAATAATTAGCACGCTCTCTTTTCTCATCGTCAAGTTGAGCTAGCATGGCTCCTAAGGCAAAATCTGAAGCAGAAATGTACAAGATAAATGGGCGATCAGATCTAGGTGGTGAAAGCACTGATGGTTTAAGGAGATATTTTTTGAGGAGTTCAAATGCTTCCTGACATTCATCGTCCCAATGAAAAGAGACATCTTTCTTAAGAAGCTTAAGAAAGGGTCTTGTTTTGTCCGCCAATTTATCGATGAAGCGGCAAATAGCTTGAATTTTACCTTGTAGACTTTGTAATTCATATATATTTGTGGGTGCGGGCATATCAGTGATAGCCATGATCTTGAGAGGGTCAATTTCAATGCCACATAAAGAAACTATAACCCCCAATAATTTACTGAACTTAACTCCGAATATACATTTAGTTGGATTCAATAGGATAAGATATTCCCTTAACTGGTCAAATACTTTTCTCAAGTCATCTAAATGATCATCTTCTTTGATGGAACGAGCTATAATATCATCTACATAATCATGTAGAATATCATGCATCATATCGTGAAAGATATAAGTCATGGCTCGTTGATATGTTGCACCTACATTCTTCAAACCAAATGACATCACTTTCCAACAAAAGGTTCCCCAAGGGGTAATAAAGGTTGTTTTAGCCTGATCTTCTGGAGCTATCCTGATCTGATTATAACTAGAGAATCCATCCATTAGGGATATCATTCCACTCCCAATAGTAAAATCAATGATTTGATCCATGTTGGGAAGAGGAAAATCGTCTTTAGGGCACGCAGCGTTAATATCTCTAAAGTCTGTGCAAACCCTAACTTTGGTAGCTTCTTTCTTAGTTACTGAAACTACATTCAAGGTCCATTCAGCATAATCAATAGCTTGTATAAAAATAACCTTCAGGAGTTTTTCTAATTCCCCTTTGACTAGTAAAGCCACTTTAGGATGCATTTTTCTAAGTTTCTGTTTAACAGGTTTAGCATCGGAATGGACTACTAGGTGATGCATGACTACAGAAGGGTCTAAACCTGGCATATCTTCATATGTCCAAGCAAAAACATCCTCATAGTCTTTAAGGAATGCAATGCATTTATCTTGTTTTTCTTGACTCAATTCTGATCCAATGTTGATTATGTGGGGGTTATCTTTGGTTCCAATATTAATTTTTATGACGTTTTCTACTTCCATGTGTAGATCTCTCTCAAAATTAGGTGGGGCTGGTGAAACGCCCAATTCTTGTAATTCTTTCGAGGTTAGTTTAGATAATTCGTCTTGAGGATTCATGGCCTCAAGTTGGGCTATACTAGGTATAGAGCCATCAAAATAAAATTCATGATGTAATAATTCCTCAACGGAGACATCATGGAAGATATCTCCCTCCAACTCATCGTGGAATTCAGCAATCATCTCAGGGTAGGCTATGGATAGCATATTACATGTAAACGGCTTATTTATTAAATGCAAAGCATCATGTTTATCCAAATAATCTTGATAACACATGAGATAGTCATCATCCTTAAATGGGAAGGGCTGACCTTTACTAGAAAATAGGCCCACACCACATCGGGCAGGCCATGGTTCTACCTCAAAAGTTTCTTTCATACCATTCTGGAAAGGTCCCAAACCTTTCCCTTTATATCCCAATTTAAGCATTATAGGCTTAGCTTTAATATACTCATTAGCAAAATAACATCAAGCATATCCATCATAATGAGTCTTGATGTTTCTAGGTATTCTTCCCCAGTCATATCCCTTGTAAATAAAAGCACAGCTCCCGACTTGGTAAATACTTCACATAGGCTATGGGAGGCCCAAGGTACGAGGAGAGGGTGGCAATTTATTTAAAATAAGGGCATCCTGCATAGCAGCATTTGTTTTCTCTAATATAAGAATTTTAGATAAATCGGATAAGAACTCATCAGTAAGAGCGTAAGAGGTAGAAGGAACATTTTCGACATCTTCTGATGCAGAAACTATGCCTCTGGTAGATGTAGATGTTGTAGAGATGTCGATGGACGGGTCTATAGGTATGGAAGTTATAGGAGTAAAACAAGAAGCATTGGTTGTGGTTTTAGGATCCTTTTGAGGTCCTAATGTTGTTTTTTCAAAATATGGTTGAACTATATGTAGAGGTGGAGTTGATGGAGAAAAATTAGATGATGTTATGGGTGTGTGTTTCACATGTTTAGATGGATGATTAGAATTAGGATGTGTGGATGATAAAGCAGGGCAAAATTGAACTCCAACAGGTTCTGCCAAAGCACACATATCAAAGGGTCTAGGATCACCATGAATGGTAACCAACTAATTTTTAAATTCAAATTTAACACACTGATGTAAAGTTGAGGGAACAGCTCGCATCGCGTTGATCCAAGGGCGACCCAAGAGTATATTGTATGATGCAGGGCAATGTACAATAAACACGATCGTGTCTAAGGTTATTGGACCAACTTGCAAGGGTATAGTAATAACTCCACATGTTTCTTGTGTTTTGTCATTGAAGGCTTTTATGATCATATCAATTCTTTTCATTTCGTCACTTCTAAACCCAAATCTTTGGTAGAAGTCAAAAGTGCAAATGTTTAAAGATGAACCATTATCAATCAAGACTCGTTTAACTGCTACATCTCCAATTAGGGAAATAATATATAAGGGGTTATCCTTATATAAACTATGTTGTGGTATATTTCTATCCTGAAAGTCAATACAATTGACTTCTCGAGTTATGATAGTATTGGCCATGGCTTCAGGTTGAATATTTTGTGGTACCATCATTTGGCTTAATGTGAGCATTAATTTGTCCCTATGTGTAGGAGAAGATATTAAAAGGTCCAAAAGGGAAATTCTAGCTATAGTATTTGATAATTGTTCATTAATATTATAAGGAGGTTTAGGTTGAACATTAGGCACATGATTCCCTTTATTAGGAATTTTCAAAACAAATGGGGTTGATCCATCGTTCTGAGTTTGATCTTGTTGAAAATTTTGAGCCTGGTCGAGTAAAAGCTCCGATGGTACCTACAATATTATTTTGAGGATGATGAATGGGGCTTGATATAGCATTTATGGCTTGTTCATTAGAAAGTAATTGGTGAGAAGATGGTCTAGTAGTGACTCTTCTTGGAAATGTTTCTTTCAGAACCATAGAATTTGTGATAGGTTGAATAGCATCTAATTCATCTTCAGAACTATTTTATTGATTTGATGTGATTTCCATGTCACTTTTAGTCTCGTATTCTGTATCACTAAGATCATGAGTCTGGATGTTATATAGAGGTCGGTCGTAACCATGGATAAAGTTGTGTCAAATATTTTTAGATCATGAGCAGGTAGATTTCCACTAATAGTCCCTACATATCGGGTAGGAGGGGGAACATTATGATGCTCAATTTGATTAGCCACCTCTTTACCATGCTTGGGTAAAGGATGTTGAAATATGTCCAATGATTGATTGGCATTCTAATTCTAATTTTGGGGGATGTTCTTTTGAGCATTATTAGGAGGATTTTGTTTAGGTTGAAAGGCTTGTACCTCCATCTCATTGCTATCAAGTAAGTCTTGTATTTTATGTTTTAATATTTTACAAGAGTTGGTAGCATGTCCAGGTCCTCTATGGAAATCACAGTGTAAATCAGCTCTGTATCCAGGTATAATTGGATCAGGTTCCCAGATAGCTAGTAATTGGATCAAACCTCGTTCTAATAATTGCGATAGAATGGTTGATAGAGGTTGGTTTAACCTAGTAAATTCTCGAGGTGGTTTATTAGGATGTTTCAATATAAACTTCTTCATTGTTTTTGCAGTATTAACATTAGCAATGTTTCTGCTATCGGTGACTCCATCACCCAAAACTTGTTTGTTTTTATATTGATTTTTGGATGTTTTCTCATCATCTTTCTTTTTAATCTGACCTCTCCTAATGAGAGCATCTTCCACTCTTCGAGCTAAATCTATATCTTGATCGAAGGTGGTCAAGGTAGCAGTTGATAACTCATAAGATAGTTGTTCTTGTAAATTATTGATAAATATATCTAGCATTTTCTGATAAGGTAACACAAAGTGTAATTTTCCTATCAATTGTCTCCACCGAGCTAGGAAATCAGCAAAACATTCATCTTTGTCTTGTTTTAGGTTGTATAAATATTTAATGGTTACATGCCTTTCGATGTAGGCACTAAATTGATGCACAAAAGACTCATTGTTTCCTTGAAATTCCTCAAATAATGAGTGGGTAATTGATAATACCAATCCAATGCCATTCCTCATAAAATTTTTGGGAACATTTTTAGTAATAACAAATCATCATGTGATATATCATGACATGCTATCCTAAACATACGAATATGCTCTATAGGATCTTTTGTTCCTTTGTATATATGTAGGATAGGCATAGGAAAGTGTTTAGGATAGGGTTGTGCTACAACTATAGGATCTAGAGGCTGACTACACATCTCTCGATAATTGTACAAGGGATGGTAGGGATCTATCTGGTCCATGCGGGAAACTAACTATTTCACCATGGCTTCGAGATTACTAGTTTTTCCACCATGTTGGTTCAGTGGTACATGAGTATGGGATTTGTGAGCGTATGATGGTGTGACATAAGGATTAGATGTTATATTGCTATTATGCAAATGGTTGGTTGGGAGAGTATTATGAAGAAGATTTGTAGTAGCATTATGTTGTATCCTAGATTTTTGGAAATTGGTGTTTGGTTTTGTCTTAGGCTTTTGTTGATTTGAGGTATGTTGATCAATAACTTGGTGAAATAGAGTAGTGAATGAAGGTTTCTTCTGTGTAGGAATAACTCTAGGCTTGGTAACAGGCACTCTAGATGGTTGGGTAACCTGTTGTTGTTGCATATTCTGGATTATAGCATCCATATCCAAATTGGATGGTCTAGCTTGATCACTTTCTTGATCAACGAAGGACAAGGGATTAGTGCATGTGTGATATATTTCTTCTAGGGTTGCTTGAGTGTCACTAATTTGATCCTTGTCCATATGGACTGCTCTATTAAGGGTGCCAATATTAGTATTGAGGAACTTCCAGAAATGTTCCATATTCTCAAAAGTAACAGCTCCTTCCGAAGACATTTTAGGAGATGAGGATCCTTCCTCTCTAAATAGGAGATTGAATATTATTTCATATTTAATTGTTTATAATCTACCATCTAAATATGATATGCAACTTTAATTTTTTATCTAATGATTTTAAATGCATTTATATTTTTTTTTTTGTTTATTTTATGGATTGTTTTCAAAAGGTTTTAGTTTTCACGTCGGGTTCACCAAAATGTATCGCTCCAAATTTTTTGCATCCTTACCTTCAGGCTATAGGATCCATGCTTGGAAGGGGGATGCAAGAAGGATGGGACAATACCTCAAACTAAGATGCCCTTTGAATGTTACGCCTCTCGAGAGAGGGGTATAAGGGTGAATTTTTGACGAATGGTGGGTTCACCAGGAAACTTTTGAGTGGCAGTTTCCACGCCTAGGTTGAGAGTATGTTTGATGTGTTCATTTTATACTTTTAATCATTCAATTCCTAAGTTTGGCCAGGATGAATCTAAGCTATTCTATATGCCAATGCTAATTTATATGAATATAAAAAACATGAATAATTGCTAAACACAGAGAGTATGCCAAATAAGACAGAATATACCTGATTTCGGATGTCTGATGAAGATTTTGAGGTTTGTAAAAATTCAAATCATCTCAAATCATACGTAATCATCTATAATTACACATAATCATCTCATATCTTAGACCGTTGTCTGAGATCAGACGAGATCATCGTTGATCTAACGAATTCGTCAAATGAATTCGTTAGAAACCTGTAGTCATAGAAACAGATACCAAAAACCAAAAGTGCAATTGTAAAAGCAAGGGGAAATGATAGAAATGACAGTAATTTTTCCTAGATGATAGATCTAGATAACAATTAAAGGAAATGCATTAATTTAATGATTTATTTTAACTTAATCATGCATCTATGCTAAATGAGGTGAACTCTGGGATGCAAAAAATAGAATAAAACAAGTTAATGTATAAAGGAAAGAAGATATAAGATAAAGAAATGCAAACTCTAGGCTCTGATTTCCCCCGATATGGACTGCAGTTGAGATCGCCTCCAATCGTACGAGATCATCACCGATCTACGATAGGATTATCCAAAATTGTTCGAAATCGCATGAGACGATCCGAGCTTGCTCTAGCTAAAAAACAGTAAAATTCCTACAAGAAAACTTGAAATATGCAATGCAAACGAAGGTGTGAAGGTGTTCTAATGCACAAAAAATTAAATTTGCAAATAAATCAGTCAACCAAGGGGGTCAGGGGGATAAACTGAGAAAATTCAAGTTTATATAGGATTAGGGAGAGGTTAGGAGGTTGGAGATCATCCCAATTTGGGAGATCTCCAACGAGGGAGACTCTAACTATGCAGACACGCTTTCTGCCCAAGTTAGAGAAGCTGTTGAAACAAAAGCTAATTATGAAAATTCGGTTTTGGGATGAAATCGTCTGGACGTTCTATTCTAGACGAATTCATCAGATTCGGGATGATTTTGTCTGATCGTCGACGATATCGTCCAACGGTCAAAAAAAATCCTAAAAATGACACGAAAAACAAGGAGAGCGGGTAATGGGTGATTAACGGACGGTTTGGGTTAAAATTCAAATTTTTATCTTTTTACTAAGGTTTAACTACACCAATTTTAGGGTGCTACAGTTGGGCTTGTGTGTGGTTTTATATAATTTCAAAGGATGCCATCATGGTTGTGTTGAGAAATAATATCTTCCAATAATGAATAATGAATTTCCCTTTGTTTGGATGCTCATTGAGAAGTGTGGGGCAAAAAAAAAAGAAAATGCCTTATTTTTATAGAATATTTGACATAGGAAAAAATAAAATATTGTGAGGCTCGACCATAGATGTGATCAGTATGAAAATATGGTGAAATGTGTTGTGGAATGAGGATGAACTCTCTTAGTTATTTAAATGGATTAAAAAGGGAACATAATCCCCTAATGACGAAAGTGAGTATATGAGGGGAGGAAAATCCCCCCTAGTGATGAAGAATTGGTGGAAGTGGATGAGCCATGATGATGGTATTGAAGTAGTATATGGTAGATGGTATTGTGATCATGATCAATGTAATATGCCCAAAATTTGAAAGGGATAAATATTTGTGGAACTTTACCTTTGACAAGCTTTGAAGCTTGGTTTTATTTGGTCAAGTAGTCAACCATAGATGGGTCCTACTCATGATAGCGCACACACATGAATTCCCCAGCATCAAATGGCATGTAACTGATGAGCAAGGTGCAGCAACAGTACTGTCATTTTTGTCAACATAGTCAGACAGATCAGTTGATGTAGTGGACAGGAGTTAAGAGGATCTTCAGAGCATGTACAGTGATTTTTCAAAAGACAAAAGTGGCCCATTTGAGAAAAATCAAAAGAAAATCATAAGGAAGAAAACTATCGCGATATCGCAACATGTTTGAGCAAGAAAGAAAAACTATCGTGATATCGTGACATGTTTGGAGAGAAAGAGCAAGAAAGAAAAATTGTCACGATATCGTGACATGTTTGGAAAGAAATATTCAGAAGGCAAAACTATCACGATATCGCGACATGTTTAGAGAGAAAGAGCAAGAAAGAAAAATTTTCACAATTTTGTGACATGTTGGAAGAGAAAAAGACAAGTAGAAAAAGTGTCGCGATTTTGCGACATGTTTCATTTTTGCAGTCCAAAGCGAAGAAAAGAGTAGAGAGAAAAAAGTGTCACGATTTTGCGACATATTTCATTTTTACGGTCCAAAACGAAGAAAAGAGGAGAGAGAAAAAGGTGTCATGATTTCGCGACATGTTTCATTTTCACAATCCAAAGCAAAGAAAATAGGAGAGAGAAAAAGGTGTCACGATTTCGCGACATGTTTCATTTTTGTAGTCCAAAGCGAAGAGAAAGAGGAGAGAGAAAAAGGTGTTGCAATTTCGTGACATGTTTCATTTTCGTGGTCCGAAGCGAAGAGGAAGGCAGAGAAAGAAAAAGTGTCACAATTTTGTGACATATTCCAAGGAAGGTTGTACGGACGAAAAAGTCTCACGATTTTATGACATATTGCAAGGAAGGTTGTACGGACGAAAAAGTGTCGCGATTTCGTGACATATTGCAAGGAAGATTATACGGATGAAAAAGAGTCATGATTTCGTGACATGTTGCAGGAAAGAGAGTCCGAAAGAAAAAGTGTCACGATTTCGTGACATGTTGCAGGAAAGAGAGTCCGAAAGAAAAAGTGTCATGATTTCACGACATGTTGCAGGAGAGAGAGTCCGAAAGAAAAAAGTGTCACGATTTCGTGACATGTTGCAGGAGAGAGAGTCCGAGAGAAAAAGTGTCGCGATATCGCAACATGTCAGGTTTTCATGACCCGAAGGCAAGAGAAAGAGCTAAGGAGAAAAAGTGTCACGATATCGCGACATGTCGGGTTTTCGCGACCCGAAGGCAAGAGAGAGATTCCAAGAGAAAAAGTGTCGCGATATCGCGACATGTCGGGTTTTCGTGACCCGAAGGTAAGATAAAGTGCCAAGGAGAAAAAGTGTCGCGATATTGTGACAAAAGTAAAAATGAAGAGTACGGAGGCGAAATTGTAACGATATCACATGTTTTTGCAGGTATGAACCAAGTAAAGCAGCAAGGAGGCGAAAGTGTCGCGAGATTGTGACATGTAGTGTTTTCGCGGGTATGAACCAAGTAAAGCAGCAAGGAGGCGAAAGTGTCACGATATTGCAACATGTGTTTTCGTGGGTACAAGCCAAGAAGAGGACAAAGAGGTAGAAGTGTCATGATTTCGCAACAGGTCGCCATGGCACGAGCTAAAAATAGAACCCAGCCAAAATAAGATATGTGACCGTTAACTGAAGGTATACAGCAGTTACAGGGGTAGTTACAAAGAAAAATCATGCAGCTAAATTAAGAACAGTTAACTGAAGTTATACGATAGTTACAGGGGCTGATTCAAAAGATCATCATGCAACTAATAAAAGAACAGTCGAAGAAGGAGAAATCTAACAGTCGTATAAATAGAATCGAATATGCATGCATGCACAGAAATGAAATACAAACAGTCATGGTAGGGGTATATGTGTCAATGCGTAACATGCATCATGTTTGACAAAAAGCCTACCCTATATATATATACAAAAGCAGTTACAGTGAGAAGGCATTACAACTGACAAGTGGTGCATGAGAAATGAAAGGAGTTACAGCTGGAGTTACAAAAATACAATATGGGTATAAAAGGTGATCTACGAATAGTATTACGTGCCACTGAAATTGTGTGAAAGTGTGGCAAGAAGAGTATCAAGTAGAGCAGTGAGAGCCATAGAAGAGCAATAAGCAGAGTTTGAAGAGTGTATGTTTTGGTGAAGAGTGAGATAGGTTGGGTTAGCAACAAACCAATCAGGGTCTTGTATAAGCGAAGGCATTCTTATGTCAATCTGATAGTTTCAAAAGTGAAGTTCAAGTTGGTACTTGAATTAGGGGTTGGTGCTTCTTTCTGTAGGTGCAGAAAAATTAGGGGTTAGTGCTCCTTTCTGTTGGTGCAGATAAACCAAGGGTTGGTGCTCCTTCCAGTGGGTGCTAGTAAAGTGATTGTAAAATTGTATTTTGCAAAGGCTAGATTTGGACGGGAATCCAAGAAGTCATTTTTGAGGAGTAGCCAAATTGGTGAACCTCGTTACATTGTGTGTTGTGGAATGCTCTCTTGTTATATCTGCTTTATTGAGTTTTAAGTTTTCTCTGTTTGGCATTAATAGTTGAAGATTTAAGTTTTTAATAGCTACACTGATTCACCCCCCCCTCTCAGTGTCATTGTGAGACTAACAGTAACCTACCACATTGTGTTTATATTAGAATTTTGTGGAGAAGAAAAAATTGGCTACATGTTTGCCCCATAAAATGAGGGCTAAATATAGTCTTAGGCAATGTTCTTGGAAAAACGTCAGTTCCAAGATTTAGTGTGTGTTGATTGATCATGTGCAAGATAACATTTATGTGTAAATGTCTATCCCTTAAAGAAAGGAATAAGTGATGGAGAAGATAATAAATTATTATAAGACAATTTAAAAGGAGTAAAAATACCCCCAATGATGGGATATTGAGTTTAAGGAGGAGAAATCCCCTAGTGTTAGAAGTATGGCAAGGGGGAGAAGTCCCCCAATCATAGTAAATGGATGGTGAGGAGCAGAGGTCCCCCGTTTGAGGGATATGACTGGAAGCAAGAGAAACTCCCCCTAAATTTTATGCTGGGCTATGGATATGCTAGCCTATACTAGGTGACTTGGTACACCTATGCTATGCTAGGCTATGTCTATACTAGACTAGACTAAGATGCATCCTCACGAAATAAAATCTATTCTAAAGCATTAAAAGCAAGACTGAATAGAAGTATGATTGGAAATAAATCTAAGCTAGAATGCTTTCTCATGAAATCAAATCTATTCTAATGCATTGAAAGTAGGACTGAATAGAAGTACATTTTAAAATAAATCTAACTAGAATGCTTCCTCATAAAATCAAATCTATTGTAATTCTTTTGGAAATAAATTATAGGAATTGAAATGACAAGAATTAAGATGATGAGAATTGAAATAATGGGAATTAAAATGTGTAGATACCTAAAAAACGTCATGTTTAGGAGACTAATAATATGGGCACCTTTGCAGACCATATGAATGATCTTGGACCTATCCAAGAGCTAGCAATGGTTCTAACCACTCATCTAGGACAATATGGTCCTATGCAGGCTTAGCCACTAATGATCAGAGTGGTTACTATCCTAGCCGCTAACGCTCAAAGTAGCCACGAGCTAGCCGCTCCTATTGATAGTGGCTAAGAGCTCCTAGCCACTCTGAGAGAGAGCGACTAGCTTTTAAACTATCTCAGATCTATGACCTAAGCCAAAATTAGTTGTAATAGCTAAATGCAATTGATCTTGGGTTTTTTTGGGTGAGGAAAATTTTGGATGCTTCCTCCCAACTGCTCCAACCTCTCAATTCTTGATATTGACTTCTCAAGGAAGCTAGGATGAGGAGTTGAGAAGGCTATAAGACCCCCCTCCAAATTGGAGAAAGGTTTGGATGAGTAATACAACTTTGATGCAATGAAGCCCTATCTAATTGGAGAGCCAATTGCACCTTGTGAAGAGTAACAATATGCTATCAAAATCCAATTTAATCATCAACCTTGCAACAATGGATATTTAAAGATCTTGAGGAGCAAGTTTAACAATTGATAAACTTCCATCACAAATTTAGAGGAATTACACAGCCAATCCATTCCAGAACATCGAGGCAACCCTTGACCATCTATTCAACTAGTGAATTATGTGTTGCATATCTTGATTCAAGAGGCAAAAGTTTTAGTTTGCAACCATTTTCGTAAACAGTGGCCTACAGGCCTCCACTGTTGACGATAGTAGTGGCTAGGGTTTGATGTAGGATTTACTCATTTTTAGCTTAGATTATTATTTATTCATGCTTTACTAGCCTAAATTAGGGTAGATTTGTCATTTCCACTTCATTTGCATGATCAATTAGCAATATTAGAGGTAGCTTTACCTTGATTTAGTCATATTTTCTAGATTCAATTAATCTTCTTAGATTAGCTTCATTTCATGTTTCTATTGTAAATTATATGGTAGATTAACTAGATTTCTATGTTTTACTCCATTATTTGCATCAATATAGCTATTTCCTAATTAAATTTGCATATATCCATGCTTTATTTCAAGATTAGCCATACTTCTTGCAATTTCTTGATAAAGCCTCATCATGAGAGGCCTATTATGATTTTAATTGTGCTTTGTTGTTTCATATACGTAGGCTACAGGATCTTGTAGGCTTCAAAGCATCATCAACTTTGAGTTCCTCTTGGCGAATAGAGAATAAGGTATCCTTATAAGCCCTTAAGTAGTTTGGAGAAGATATGAAGATCAATTGAAACACATCTTTCTTCCATTTTGGGATTACTTGATTATTGTAACAATTGTATCAATATTTTGGTATCCCTAAGAGAGATAAATCTATAACAATACTCATTTGATTAATAAAGAGAGCTTGTATTTTTTTTCCTTCTTGTTATCAAATGTATGCTTAGATTACATGTTTTCCTTTCTCTTTGTTGTAATACCAATGGATGTGTGGTCTTTGTAGCCTTCTACAGTGGTGATCACGATGGCACACCCTCATTTTACGTTGTTCTACTGATTTGTTAAGCATTTTTTACATACAAGTATAGTCACTCTAATTGACAATGGCTAGAAAAGCTCAACTTCTGTTGATTATAGTGACCAAATTCAAAGCCTCTCTTAGTGATAGCGATTGATGGGAAAAACCTACAAACAATAGATATTCAAATCTAGATTTGGGTTCTAGGTTGGTTAGAATTCCCTATAATTTTACTTCTCTGACTGTATTTTTTTCATTTGAAATGAAGTAGATGAAGATTAAATAGAAAACATAGAGAAAGTGTAAAAGCAAAATGCATAATATCTCTTAGTTTTCTACTAGTCATTGCTAGGAGCAGTGGTCTAGATTGTGTGTTAGATTTTGAATGCTTGGGGCTTGTCTAAAGGCCAATTTTCATGTAACTTTGCATTGCATTATTTCAAAATAGAATTTAATTTTGCATCCTTCTAAAATTAAAATGTCAATTTCCTAGGCATGTAGGAAGAATCATGGATGCTCTATGATGCATTTTTGTTTTATGTAAAATTAAAATAAACCCCACACACCATGTCACGCTTTAACATTAGTGAGTTGGAATTCATACCCAACCACTAATAGAGACCAACAATGGTAGGTTTCATCTCCATATTTTGGCTCAAATCCTAAGCACCCTATTATTGTCCAATATCGGATCCAAGAACCGATGTAGCTTGGAAAATTTACATGTACTTCTCTTCGAAGGGTATAATATTGACCAAGTGAGACTGGATGAGGACTGGAAAAACTTGTGCTCCATGATGGATATGGGCTTCATATCCATACTTTGGTGGGTTTACATGACTGAACTTTCATTGTCGGTTGTCAAATTGTGAGCATACAAGTGAAAACCATTAAACTATACCAGTATATCATCAACAAATCTAAAAACATGATGAGAGATAGTTTATGATTCAATAAACTAGAAACATACTAAACAAGTTTTAGGACACAAATCTAATCCTTAAAATATATAATCATATTTCCTACTTTGTGTGTTTCTTTATTGTTTGGGTAATCAACATAAGATCCTTGATCTGGGACCAAACCCTAATTTTAAAAAATTGGATCAAATCGAAGCCATAAGTAAACTACTACTTTTTTATTTTACATCTATAAAATTGGAAATCATGTAAATTAGAGCCATAACAAAAAAAATTATGTTGGTTTTATGATTACTCTATTTTTGAGTGATTTTTAAGCCAAAAATAGGGAAAAACTACACTAAAACAGTCATAAAAAGCCCTAGATAACTCCAAATATTATCAAATTTATTTTGTTGTCTTATTTAACCCATTGTGCACCTCTCAAAAAAAATTTAAGTCCTAACTCTTTATTTCTAAAAAAATCCCAAAAATTCCTAAAACTGGTCATTTTCCCCATGAGCCCTGATTGGCCAAACAGTCCAAAAAAACAAATTTTGAACCGAAAGTCACTTTTTGGATTCATAACCCATTGTGATAAGCTCTTCACATTTATTTTTTTGGTATATAACACTCACAACCTTATGGTCAATACACGGGGTCATCCTTGATCCAAGACTAAGGTGGCATCCAATGCACCAAAGGGCCCAAACCGCACTAGGGGCACCACACTTACCCCTATCATACCTAAAAAAAAATTAGGTAGTATTGTAGGAGATAATTCTACTCAAAATGGATCTCACCAAGAAAATCCACTCAAGAGAACTAACACCAGATCTTCTTATGACCTAGATGAGAATACTTCCAGACCTACCACATCTCATTACACTGAGAGGTCAAATCATCCCAATGAGGGGCAAGATAGAGGGAAGGTGACCATTTGCATACCCATTGTAATGCCAAATCCTTTTGAATATGGAGGATGTCATTTGTCTTACCGCAGTATTGGTGAGGAAGGTACTCCTCTTGCCCAACCTTAGAAGACCCATCACCTTGACTTCTTAGATCAAGGTGTTGGAATATTGCAACATAAAATAGTTGAGCATGGAATCATATAACACGATCATACCCCTCATGGATATATTGGATAAATTGAGGAATACATAATGGATGAAGAAACTATAACCTAGTTGCATCTTGTTCATACCTATGGTGAACGCTCCAGGAAAATACATGGCACCCCCACAATATACTTACATGAGGATCGTACCCCTAGGGAAGAGTGTAATGTCAATGTTATCTCAAATCATCAAGGAAATGAGTTGCTAACCTAGTTATGAAATTTGAGGTAAACAATAACCCTCTCATAGAGTTGTAGAGTCATAGACCCAGCACAACAAATTGATCATACTGGTCACATAGGTCATATGCAATTCAAAGATAACAAATGCTCCAAGATCAATTGGAGGATTTGTGTATCGAGTGTGAGAACTTAGAAAATCTAGAAGGAGAAAGCACAAAATAATAGTGGTTGTGCCAACAATGACTATATGAACACCGCATAGATGAACAATGCCTCCTTGATCAAAAGGAGCATGAAGAGCAATCAAATAGATTGGCTTGATCAGAATTACCTCCTTGTAGTGGGTATAGGCAGCATCACAATGAGAGATGTGCTACTTCACACCTTGAGTTTAATAATAGGCAAGTAGATGATTATATGTGCCATACTTCTCAACATTCTTCTCGACCACATGAGATTTTAGTGCCAAAAAATCTTGTGCATACTCGATATGAAGAATCAAAATGGGATCACCAAGATTAGAAGTATCCTGAACCATCTTCTATAGATGTGGCTGATGAGTACAATCGATCATCTCAAACTCAAAGGAACCTACCCCCACTTGCACCTCGAATACCCCTTTGGGAGGAAGAGATCATCTCTTCTCAAGCCTACAAAGTACTTATCGAGAGAGTCAAATCTATCGAGAAACAAGATGTGGCTTATCAAAAGCCCACTCTAATAAAGATACATAACCAACCATTGTGTCCATCGGTACCAAGTCCTACCTATCTGAAGCATTTTAAGATGCCTCAGTTAGATAAGTTTAAGGGAGAGGAAGACACATAAGAGCATGTGATCAACTTCATGAATGTGTGCTTTCAACTCCAACACAATAACACCCTAATGTTAAGAACGTTCATCATCATATTATCAAGCGCAGCAACAGAGTGGCTTAATCAACTACCCAAACATGGCATCACCAATTTTGAATAGTTGGTGAATACTTTCCTTTAGCACTTCTTATTTGGTGCCAAAAATAAAACTAATCTATCCGACTTGGCCAATCTATGATAATATGATGATGAGCCAGTCATGGATTATAATAATATGTGGCAAAAATTAATGGTGAAATTACCATTCTCTATTCCCATTACTAAAATTACCTGAATATTTATGAAAATTTGTGCTAAGCACATATCATTGTTGCTCCAATTACAACAATATTCAACATTCGAGGAGGCTTTGGTGCAAGCCAAGGTCATTGAAGATATCAAGATAGAGGAAGGAGACCTAAAGCTTTGTAGCAAGAAATAATAAAACAACGAGAACACATGACATCAACTATAATAGTACAAGCCTACACATGTTAACCAGGTCATGTTAAATGTTCCAAAACTAGAACGGAGCCAAGAACCACAAAACTATCAGTCTCAACCTCCTCCTATGCATTACAACTAGTGCAACATGAATCAAGGTAAGGATAGATAAAAATTTCCACCTCGTAATTATATGTCATTGCCTAAATCTTTGGCATCAATTTTCAATTGCCTTTTCGAGGCCAAGGCTTTAAACTTGTAGGACATGCACACCCTGGATCCTAATCACCCCAAACCTAAGGAGTACAAGGAAGACTTGTAATGTACCTATCATTGATAAAATGGCCATGATATCCAAGATTGCATTGCATTCAAAAATGTGGTGTAGAATATGTTGGACAAGAATGAATTGCAAATATAAATTCCCTTAGATATCGATAATCAAAACATTGACATATTCAAAAACCCTCTGCCCAACCATGAGGTCAACAACAATCAAGTTAACCATTTCAATGAAGTGCATATAGCCCCACCTGACAAGGGCTTTATCGATATGGTAAATATTGCGACAAAAAGCAATAAATGCATTAATCAAGATACCTTACCACATAGTTCCAAGAGAGATGATTATGGGTTGCCACCCTTGAAAACATCACATTTATTTCACTTATAAAATGATCCTGTGATTACCTTTCATATATAGGAAATTAAGTAAATCATTAAATATGAACTTGATCATCCATTACACATCATAGCGAGCATCAATCATATTCTATACAAGAGATTTTTTATTAACACTAGGTCATTTATCAACATCATCATAGTTGTAGCTTTGAAGCATTTAAATCTACCATCTTCACACATTAAGGACTCAATGTTCACTTTGAGAGCCTTCAATGATGCCACCTCCCCAACAATCAGCACAATAATCCCACCTATATAGGTTGGTATAAAGTGAAGAACAAAATCTTATACTGAGAGGGAGGGGTGAACAGTATAGTACCCACTTCTTACTTTCTTTCCAAACTAATATCAATTAGTGTCCTCAATTGCAATAACCAAATATAGCAGTGTGCATTAATAACATAGATAGAAATAGTAAGCAAGTGCACAAATCATCACACACAATTGAGACACAAGATTTAATGTGGTTCCCCCAATGTGGGGTAGTCCACAAGATATTCTCCTTATAATATTTCACAAAGAAATAGGGATCCTTATCCCAATACAAATGATTACTTTGATCTACTCAAAGCTAGGATGTCCTGATCTACTCAAGTGGGCTCCACTGATTTTCTCAGCTAGGCTATTCACTGATCTACTTAGCTAGGCTCTCCACTGATCTGCTCAGCTAGGCTATCCACTTATATGCTCATCTAGGCTATCCTCTAATTTGCTCATCTAGGCTATCCACTGATCTGCTCAGCTATGATATCCATTGATCTACTCAGCTAGGTTATCCACTGATAAGCTCAGCTAGGCAACTAGTGTTGATGTATTTTTTTTTTGTCTTGTCTCTTTCACTGCTCATAAATATACCTCAATTCCTTCTCACAAGGCTCAAACAATCCTACTCAAATGTTGTCTCAAATCTATTTTCAAAGCCTTCACAAAAGTCTCAAACAATCCTGCTCAAATTTTGTCCCAAATCTATTCTTAAATCCTTCACAAAAGTCTGAAACAATCATGCACAAAATTTATCTCAAATATGTCAAAAAAAAATTTCCCAAAAGCCTTCCCAAAGGCTCAACCAATCATGCACAAAAGCTGTCTCAAATATGTCCAAAAATTTTGTCCCAAAAGCCTTCCCAAAGGCTCAACCAATCATGCATAATAGTTGTCTCAAATCTATCTAAAAATTTTGTCCCAAAATCCTTCCCAAAGGCTCAACCAATGACTCTCAAGTAGCACTCAAATCTCAACCACAAATCAACAAAGGCAAGGCTCAATGATGAACTCAACAATGGATAACAAATGAATGATGACAATACTCAATAATGTGCTCAAAAATGAATGGCAATGTACTCTTCAATGGATGACAACAATTATCCACAATGATCTCAACAATGTATGACAAATGATCTCTCAAATGGATGACAACAATGCTCAATAATGTACTCTCAAATGGATAACAACAATTCTCAACAATGTACTTTCAAATGTATGGCAAATGAGATCACTAATGAAAACCTCTCCAAGAAATAACAATGAGGACATCAACCAACCAAGGACAATCTCTACAAGTGATAGCAATAGGTTCTCAATAATATCTTCCTCATGTAATGTTAATAAGCTCTCAAGAAACAAGCACAACTCCCTCAAGCAAAGAGCTCTCAAATAGCCAATAATGATCTCCTCAAATGAAAGGCAAATATATCCACAAGTGACTAGCAAATGATATTCTCAATGGTCTCAAATAGTGGCAATGTACTCAACAAGTAACCAACAATAATCTCCTCAAATCAATAGCAAAAACCTCCTCAATAATGGCAATACTCTCAATGAACTCCACTAAAGCAATCATGGAACTCAATTATCAATTTTATCCATAAAATTGATTTTCTAATCCATCCACTTCCTCTCAATAGCCAAGGCACATAATCAAGCAATTTGTCTTCAACTTCAAACCCTAACTCATGTGCATGTCTTCTAACTCAAGGTAGAAATTAACTAGGTCTCAAGTTCCTAGTTTAATTTCATAATTAAATTATGCACTAGGACATATAACAAGTTCAACACTTTTCAACCTTATGACTCCCTAATTTCATTAACACATACAACAAACACCTATGCTTTTATTTTTTATTCCACACCTTATAACTCCACATACAACAATCACAAATATTTAACTTCACACCTTATAACTCCCTAAGCACATACAACAATAATTTATTTTCACTAAATACCTTATGACTCCCTAGTTATAATAGAAATAATTTTCAATGCACCAAAACTTTGGCAATATCAAATATTACCATGCGCTAGAGATAAATACCTTTTTACAAAATTCATAGCCTTTGAAACCTTCAAAATAATTAATGCCTTTGCCAAAATTATTGTGCCTTCACCACCTTTGAAATCATTAATGCTTTACAAAAAATCAATGTGCTTTCGCACCTTCGAAATCGTCAATGCCTTGCCAAAAATCAATGTGGCTTCACACCTTTGTAGGAGTCGAACTATGTTCCTCTTGCCTAGCACTGTGAGGTGCTTACCATGTGGGTGTTAGCCCACATTGGTATTTTAATCCCAAACACCCAACCTGCACTCAAATCTGAAACTAGATTTTACTTTCTTAGCAAAACACTTTGCCCTTGGTGGGATTCAAACAACGAACCTGCCTTCTACAAAATTTGTGTGCTACCAACTACACTATAGGCTCCTGCGTGATGTCACTTTCCCATACTATTTACTTGACCTTGCTCTCAAATAGAAATTTATTTATCTTTCTTTCTTCGTTGCTCCCCTTTTGACGACTCTCTCTCATGCGCTATGTCAAGTCTTCAATAAACAAAGGTTTTTACCTTTTATTTATATGCACCTCCATGCCTTCGAATGACGTCGGCGAATATTTATTTATCTCCCCAACTTTTCACATCGACGGATAATATAATACAACCTTAGACCTTATAATTATTAAATAAAAATTTAATAATTCACCTTTTAACTTTGAATTGGGATATCTCCTTCATTCTTTTGAATTTCATCATGAAACTTTTTGCACCTAGGTTTTATTGGAAAACCTTTTCATCCATCATAATTTGGAGAAGTCTTAGCATAGTGGTTTTAATGAAAAACCCTTTCCAATGGTTTTAATGAAAACCATTTTCGTTGGTTTTAATAAAAAAACCTTTCCATCGGTTTTAATAAAAACCCTTACCATTGGTTTTAATAAAAACCCTTACCATTGGTTTTAATAAAAACCATTTATATAATATTTAAAAATATATATTATATGCCTCTTTTGCCACAAAACCTTGTATATATCCTTGCTCTCCAAAATATCATAAATGATTATTTATGAAGTGCTTTTGCCACCAAAACTCAATGTGATCCATGTGACATCAATGACTACACAAAATAACTCAAATTGCTAACATAAATATGATACATACATTGTGCCTATCCTGGGGGTGAAATATTGCTAGGCAGACCATGGATGAGGGATATGGAATGCATACCTTCCATAGTGAACCAAAACCTAAAATTCATACACAAAGGACAAGTGTATGTGGTCCCCCATGATCCTGAGCCATTCAAATATTACAAGAAGGTCGATGAGCCATAAGAAACTCTAGTGACATGCGAGCCTCAAAACATTCATTTAGATAAAATCATCAAACATTCAACTGAGTCTTGGATCAATAAATCGCTACCTTCTCCCATCACCAAAGATCATGGTATCATATTACCTGATGAGAAGAAGAAAACATTATTTATCATGATTGATATAGAAGCAATTCAACTAGTTGATGATCCACCTACAACTTATATGAAAGCCAAAGCACCTTCTCTTGAGTTTATGGGAATGGTCAACATCAAGACAGACGATCGAGTGACTCTAAAGCAGTTTAAATAATAGATGATATCATTAGATGTTAATTTAACATCGAAGGGGCCAAAACCATTGAAATTAGTCACCCCTAATTCATTTCTTATGATGCTCTCTCAAGAGCAAGAACAAATTTCTTGTTGAGCAAGTTGCAGCAAAAGTATTGTCATTGTTGTCAACACAGTCAAATAGATCAGTGGATGAAGTCAGATCAGTTGATGAAGTGGACAAGAGTTAAGAGGTTCTTCAGAGTATGTATAGTGATTATCCAAAATATTGAAGTGGCCCATATGCTAAAAATCAAAAGAAAATCACAAGGAAGAAAACTGTCGCGATATCATGACATGTTGAGCAAGAAAGAAAAACTATCGTGATATCGTGACATGTTGAGAAGCAAGCAAAACTGTCACGATTTCGTGACATGTTCGGAGAGAAAGCGCAAGCAAGCAAAACTGTCGTGATTTCATGACATATTGCAAGAGAGATAGTATGAAAGAAAAAGTGTCACGATTTCACAACATGTTGGAAGAGAAAAATGCAAGTAGAAAAAGTGTCACGATTTCACGACATATTGCAAGAGAGATAGTACGGAAGAAAAAGTGTCGCGATTTCACGACATGTTGGAAGAGAAAAAGGCAAGTAGAAAAAGTGTCACGATTTTGCAACATATTGCAAGAGAAATTGTACAGAAGGAAAAGTGTCACGATTTTGCGACATGTCACATTTTTGCGACTTGAAAAGTGCAGGAAGGCAGAAAAGGAAAAGTGTCATGATTTTGCGACATGTCGCATTTTTGTGACTTGAAAAGTGTAGGAAGGCAGAAAAGGAAAAGTGTCATGATTTCACGACATGTCACATTTTCGCGACTTGAAAAGTGTAGGAAGGCAGAAAAGGAAAAGTGTCACGATTTCACGACATGTCACATTTTCGCAACTTGAAAAGTGCAGGAAGGCAAAAAGGAAAAGTGTCACGATTTCGTGACATGTCGCATTTTTGCGACTTGAAAAGAGTAGGAAGGTCGAGAAGAAAAAGTGTCGCGATATCATGACATGCCACGTTTTCGCAACCTGAAGGCAAGAGAAAGAGAAAAGGAGAAAAAATGTCACGATATCGCGACATGTCACATTTTCATGACTAACGGAGGAGAGAGAAAGTAAGAAGGTAGAAGTGTTGCGATATCATGACAAAAGTAAAGAGAAATAGTATGAAGGCGAAAGTGTCACGATATCGCGACATGTTGTGTTTTCACGGGTACATGCCAAGAAAAGCAGCAAGGAGGCAAAAGTGTCATGATATCGCGACATGCATTTTCAAGGGTACAATCCAAGAAGAGGACAAAGAGGCAGAAGTCTCATGATTTTGTGATAGGTTGCTTTGGCACAAGCTAAGAAGAGAACCCAGCCGAAAGAAGATATGTGATAGTTAACTGAATTCGGTATGATAGTTACAGGTGCAGTTATAGAAGAAGTCGATACGACAGTTATAGGTGCAGTTACAAAAGAAGTCGGTACGACAGATGCTTACAAAGAAAAGGTTATAAAAAGAGATCTGCATGGAGAATTACATTGCTAAAAAATGCTAAAGAGTGCGTGTCGTAAGAGAGCGTTAAGGAGAGCCGAGAGAGCAATAGACCAGACAGGGTCTTGTAAATTGGTGCTTTGAATTAGGGTTTGGTGTTCCTTTTTGTTGGTGCAGATAAATCAGGGGTTGGTGCTCCTTTTTGTTGGTGTAGATAAACCATGGGTTGGTGCTCCTTCCAGTGGGTGCTGGTAAATTATTTGTAAAATTGTTATTTTGTAAAGACTGGATTTGGATAGGAGTCCAAGCAGTCATTTTTTAGGAGTAGCCAAATTGGTGAACCTTGTTACATCGTGTGTTGTGGAATGCTCTCTTGTTATACTTGCTTTATCTGATTTTAAGTTTTCATTATTTTGGCATTAAGAGTTTTAGATTTGAATTTAAATAGCTACACTGATTCATCCCCCCTTTCAGTTTCATTGTGAAACTATCAATTGGTATCAGAGCCAAGTTCCTGAACAAGCTTAATCGGTTAAGGTGATCTTGGAAGTGAGACAATGGCAAGTGGTGAAGGATTCTCATCAAACAAAGCACCATTATTTGATGAAACTAATTATGCATTTTGGAGACTTAGGATGTAGACATATCTATGTGCCTTGGGATACGACATTTGGGAGTCAGTAGATAGTGGATACGCAATATCCATCACTCCTCCAACCGATGCTATCGATAAGAAATTATTTGAGAATAACTCTAAAGCAAAAAATGCTATCATGTGCGATTTAGTGGACAGTGAACTGATAAATATTATGAGTTGTAAAATGGCAAAAGACATGTGGGATAAACTAAGGAGCATTCATGAAGGAGACGGTAAGATCAAGGAGGCCAAGTTACAAACGCATCAAGCCTAGTTCGAAGCATTAAAAATGAATGACGATGAGAACATAGAGGCATACATGCTGAGAGTTAATGGAATCATTAATGTGATTAGAGGACTCGACGAGGAAATGGAAGATGCTGTCATAGTGAAAAAGGTACTAAGAGCTCTTCTCCAAAGATTTGATTCTAAATTTTTTAGCAATAGAAGAAGCTAAAGATCTAAATATTTTTAGTATGGATGAGATGCATGGTTCTCTGACTGCATATGAGATGAGAATAGGAAAAACTAAACCCACAGACAGAGAAGTTGCTTTTAAAGCACATAAAAATATAAAAGCAAAACAAGAATCCGAGGAAGAAGAGACATCAGATGAAACGAAAGCAAACTTTGTTCGGAAACTAATAAGGGGAAAAGAAAAATACAGAGGAAAGATACCATTTAAGTGTTTCAACTATGGAGGCATTGGGCACTTTGCAGCTAAATTTCCACTCAATGAGAAAAACAAAAGTGATGAAGGTTCACACCAAGAAAGAAGTGACTAGAAGAAGAAATCAAATTTTAGAAAAGGCAACTTCAAGAAGAAAAGTTTCATATCTAAGAATGTCAGTCCTTCAGAAGACAGCTCCGGTGAAGATTCTGAAGAAGAAATCGGTGAAGCTCTTTTCATGGCATTCGAAGAAGAAAAAATAGAAGAAAAACTTGAGGTTGAGGCTGAAGTAGATCTGGAAGGTGAGCTAATCACTGCACTTAAAGAGCTGAGTATAGAAAGAAAAAAGAATAAGAAAGTTTCAAGAAAATTTGAGGATGCTAATGAAATCATAACCAGATTGAAAGTACAGATAGACGAATCTAAGAAAATATCTAAAGATATAGAAGTACAATTAACTGTGAAAATATATGAGTGCAGCAAGTTAGAAGAAGAGATTGTTGGATTAAATATGTAGCTAGAAGAGATGAATCGAAAAGTGAGATGTTATCACAAAATTGAAGAAAGTTCTGTAAAGTTGGACAAGATTATAAATAGCCAAAGGACTACAGGCATCAAATTTGGTTTGGGCTTCATTGAAGGAGAATCATCAAATGGATCAAAGGCCATAACTATAGATCCCATAAAGAATGAAGATAAGATCAGGATTGATCAAGAAAAAATGAATCATGCTAAAGAAAGCAATAATGTCAGGCATGAGAGGAGTATTGACAATGATGAATTCACCAATGTCACTCATCAAAGGAGAAGAAGATTTGTGGCTCCTACTACAAAATGGCAAAAACCATCACCCAGGTTTGCTCATTTATTTTTTGGTTATTGTTTTAAATGCAATGGTTATGGACATAAGATTGTAGATTGCAAGTATAATGTAGGACAAAGGAATTTTGTCAATAGAAATGTTTTTTCACCATTGATGGATTATGCAGTAGAATGTTATAACTGTCATAATTTTGGACATATTGCAAGAAATTGTCAAAGTACATTTGAAAAAAATAAACATCAGGGAAGACAATTTCAATCAAATGGTTTGAGATAAAATAGAAAATTTCCTGAAAAACATGCACATGCTACTAATAAAGAAAAGTCAAAACAAGTGACCAAAACTGTAATCAAACTAGAGTGGAAAGAAAATGAGCGACTCAAGGAAGAAAAGGAATCCTTGATTGTACAGATAGCATTTAAAGCACATAACAAATCTACACCATGGATACTTGATAGTGGGTGCTCTAGTCATATGATAGGTGACAAACAAAAATTTGAGAAGTTACAGAAGTATGAAGGTGGTTCTGTAAAATTTGGAAATAATGATGGAGCGAAGATAGTTGGCAAAGAATCAGTTAAGATCAGTGACGGAAAAATAAATTCAAAAGAAGTCTTGTTTGTGATTGGTCCGAAGCATAACTTGCTAAGCATAAGTCGGATTTATGACAGAGGTCATGAAGTAATTTTTAAGAAGCAGGGGTTGTGAAGTCGTAACAACAAACTATGGAAAGTTGATAGCAACTGGATCAAGAACATCTGGCAACCTGTATACTCTCTCAGAGACTTTAGAAGGAGCGTGCTTGATTGGACATAAAGAAGAAAATTGGTTGTGGCACAAGAGGCTCGGTCATATTAGTTTTGACAATCTAGTAAAAATCAGCTCAAAAGGGGCAGTGAGAGATATTCCTACCATTGGCAAACCATTAAATAGCATTTTTGCTTCATGCCAAAAGGGGAAGCAAACTAGAGCCACATTTAAAATAAAAGAGTACTTCACAAGCAAACCTTTAGAACTAATACATACTGATTTATGTGGACCCATAAGAACGCAAAGCATAAATGGTGACAAATACTTTATGTTGTGCATAGATGACTATTCCAGGATGACATGGGTACTATTTTTGAAGCTTAAATCAGATGCCTATGAGATGTTCAATATTTTCAAAAAACAAGTTGAGAATAAAACAGGAAAAAGGATTAAATGTTTAAGATCAGATAGAGGAGGAGAGTTCATTTCAGAGCAGTTTGCAAAGTACTATGAAAACTATGGGATTAAGAGACAATTTTTAGTAGCAAGGACACCTCAGCATAATGGTGTGGTAGAAAGAAAGAACAGGACAGTGTAGGAAATGGTAAGGACTATGTTGACTAAGAGCAAAATAGCAGATAGATTTTGGAAAGAGGCAGTCCATACTGCGGTATACATCCAAAATAGGTGCATGTTGAGAACACATGAAAGCAAAACTCCGTATGAGCTGTGGTTCGGTAAAAAGGCAACAACAAGATACTTTAAAATTTTTGGTAGCAAATGTTACATGAAAAGAACTGAAGATAATCTTGGTAAGTTTGAATATAGAGTTGATGAAGGTATCTTTCTTGGATATTCGACAAAAAGCAAAGCCTATACATGCTACAAAAAGAGGCTAAAGAAAATTATGGAGAGTGTTGATGTTAAAGTTGATGAAGGTAGGGAACGAGAAATTAGTTATGAAGAAAACTACCCAATATATGAAGAGGTTATTGAAGCAGATGAGGAAGAGGAAACGAAAAAGAAACAAAAAATTGACTCAGATGATTTAAGTAGTGTTTCAGAAGAGGAATAAAACAAGAAATTCAAAATAGGCAGCTGGTAGAAAAATCATCCTAGAGAGCAAATAATTGGAGATCCCATAGTTGGTGTTCAAACAAGAAGAAGATTAGTAAGTAACTACTCTCTATTATCCAACATTGAGCCCAAAAATGTTGTTGAAGCAAGCAAATATGAAAGTTGGATGACGGAAATAAATGAAGAATTAGATCAAATTGAGAAAAACAAAACCTAGGAGTTAGTACCAAGACCTGCAAATAAAAATATAATCGGTACAAAATGGGTTTTTTGAAACAAATTGAATGAATACGGACATATAGTCAGGAATAAAGCAATATTGGTCTATAAAGGCTATGCACAAGTTGAAGGTATTGACTTTGAAGAAACCTTTGCACCAGTGGCTAGACTTGAGGCACTTAGAATATTTCTGGCTTTAGCAGTTCACAAGAATTTCAAAGTTTATCACATGGACGTGAAATCAGAATTTTTGAATGGAAAACTTGAAGAAGAGGTCTATATTGAGCAGCCAGATGGCTTCCAACTCGGTGATAATCCCAACTTCATCTGCAAGTTGAAAAAAACACTGTATGGTTTGAAACAGGCACCCAGAGCATGGTATGCAAGGCTAGACAACTATCTTACTAAACAAGGGTTCAAAAAGGGTATGGTGGACAACAATTTGTATGTCAAAACATAGAATGGCCATCTCATTGTCCTTGTTGTATATGTAGATGATATCATTTTTGGCAGCAGTAATGATGAGTCGTGTAAATATTTAGCAAATAAGATGCAAAAAGAATTTGAAATATCTATGATTGGTGAACTTGCGTATTTCCTCGGACTGCAAGTTAATCAAAATGAGAAGGGCATATTTATTTCTCAAATTAAATATGTGAAGGAGATGCTAAAGAAATTCACAATGGAGGATTGTAAGCCTGTTAGGACTCCCATGACGACAGGTTGCAAGTTGAGCAAGGATGACAAATCTTCAAATTTTGATCAAACCATGTACAGATCTATGATTGGGAGCCTACTATATTTGACAGTTACTAGACCAGATATCTTGCAGGTAGTTTGCATGGTCGCACGATTTCAAGCTAGTCCCAAGGAGACTCATGTGACAACCATGAAGAGGATTCTTCGATATCTGAAGGGTACTATGGAGTATGGGTTGTGGTATCCGAAAGGTAAGTATTTCACCCTTATTGCAAATTCAGATGCAGATTGGGCAGGATGTGTCGATGATAGAAAGAGTACCAGTGGAGGTGCATTCTATCTTGGAGACAGGTTGGTTGCATGGTACAGTAAGAAACAAGAGTCAGTTTCCTTATCCACAGTAGAGGCAGAATATATTGCAGCATCAACGTGTTGTACGCAAGTTTTATGGATGAAACAAACCCTAAAATATCTTGGCATTAACTTCAGAGAACCAATTTCAGTTAAGTGTGATAACACCAGTACCATTAACATCTCAAAGAATTCAGTTATGCATTCCCACACAAAACGTATTGCTATCTGATATCACTTTCTGAAAGAGAAAGTTACGTAAGGTGAGGTTAAGTTGGATTTTGTGCCAACTACAGAGCAAGTAGCGGATATCTTCACAAAATCGTTGCCCAAAGAAATTTTTGAGTACCTTCGCAATAATATGGGAGTGATCACGCTTCCCAAGCATTGACTAGCAATCAGGACCACATTCTTAGGGGGAGCATTTATATATTTCATTATCTTTTTGCTCATGTTTGTAATTTTTGGTAACTATAATAATTTGTGCCTGAGAATGTTGTGCATGGACTCAGGGGGAGTTTGCAGCAGCCCTTTGGTATTATTTTCAAAGGGGGAGAAGAATTACAGGAATTACAGGAAATTGCATGAGTGTTGCCAACAATTCCAAAGGGGGAGATTATTGAGCAAGTTGCAGCAAAAGTATTGTCATTGTTGTCAACACAGTCAGATAGATCAGTTGATGAAGTCGGATCAGTTGATGAAGTGGACAGGAGTTAAGAGGTTCTTCAGAGTATGTATAGTGATTATCTAAAAGATCGAAGTGGCCCATATTCTAAAAATCAAAAGAAAATCACAAGGAAGAAAACTGTCACGATATCGTAACATGTTGAGCAAGAAAGAAAAACTATCATGATATTGTGACATGTTGAGAAGCAAGCAAAACTGTCACGATTTCATGACATGTTTGGAGAGAAAGAGCAAGCAAGCAAAACTGTCGTGATTTCACAACATATTGCAAGAGAGATAGTACGAAAGAAAAAGTGTCACGATTTCGCGACATGTTGGAAAAGAAAAAGGCAAGTAGAAAAAGTGTCACGATTTTGTGACATATTGCAAGAGAAATTGTACGGAAGGAAAAGTGTCACGATTTCGTGACATATCGCATTTTCGCGACTTGAAAAGTGCAGGAAGGCAGAAAATAAAAAGTATCACAATTTCGTGACATGTCGCATTTTTGCGACTTGAAAAGTGCAAGAAGGCAGAAAAGGAAAAGTGTCGCGATTTCATGACATGTCGCATTTTCGCGACTTGAAAAGTGTAGGAAGGCAAAAAAGGAAAAGTGTCACGATATCGTGATATGTCGCATTTTCATGACTTGAAAAGTGCAGAGAGGCAGAAAAGGAAAAGTGTCGTGATTTTGTGACATGTCGCATTTTCGCGACTTGAAAAGAGCAGGAAGGCCGAGAAGAAAAAGTGTCGCGATATCGCGACATGTCATGTTTTCGCGACCCGAAGGCAAGAGAAAGAGCAAAGGAGAAAAAGTGTCGCAATATCGCGACATGTCACATTTTTGTGACTAACAAAGGAGAGAGAAAGTAAGAAGGCAGAAGTGTCGCGATATCGTGACAAAAGTAAAGAGAAAGAGTACAAAGGCAAAAGTGTCATGATATCACGACATGTTATGTTTTCACGGGTATATGCCAAGAAAAGCAACAAGGATGCAAAGTTTCGCAATATCGCGACATGTGTTTTCGCAGGTATGAACCAAGTAAAGCAGCAAGGAGGAGAAAGTGTCACGATTTCGTGATAGGTCGCTTTGGTGCGAGCTAAGAAGAGAACCCAACCAAAAGAAGATATGTGACAGTTAACTAAATTCGGTATGACAGTTACAGGTGCAGTTACAGAAGAAGTCGATATGACAGTTACAGGTGCAGTTACAAAAGAAGTCGGCATGACAGTTACAGGTGCAGTTATAGAGAAAAGGTTATAAAAGGAGATCTACATGGAGAATTACATTGCTGAAAAAGGCTGAAGAGTGCATGTCATAAGAGAGTGTTAAGGAGAGCCGAGAGAGCAATAGACCAGACAGGGTCTTGTATAAGCGAAGGCATTTTTATGTCAATCTTATAGTTTCAAAATTGCAGTCTGAGTTGGTGCTTGGAATCAGGGGTTGGTGCTCCTTTCTGTTGGTGCAGATAAATCAGGGGTTGGTGCTCCTATATTTTGGTGCAGATAAACCAGGGGTTCGTGCTCCTTCCAGTGGGTGCTGGTAAATTGTTTGTAAAATTGTTATTTTGCAAATACTAGATTTGGACGGGATTCCAAGCAATCATTTTTGAGGAGTAGCCAAATTGGTGAACCTCATTACATTGTGTGTTGTGGAATGCTCTCTTGTTATACTTGCTTTATCTGATTTTAAGTTTTCATTGTTTCAGCATTAAGAGTTGTAGATTTGAATTTAAATAGCTACACTGATTCACCCCCCCTCTCAGTGTCATTGTGAAACTATTATTTCTCCCCGATGTCATATTGGGGGTATTAAAACCATCACAGTTCAACATTACAAAGTAAAATAAAAACATGAAGTGAGTTAGAAACATGAGCGTGTGGATGTTGCTATTAAAGTGGACCATCATGAAACGTCCACATAATCTCAAATGAAAGATATGGGTGATTTTTATTTACATAAGGTTTCTATAGCACCCACTCTTTTGCCTCCTTTAGTCGATGATGGTATTTCAAGCCAATCATTAGCAATACATCTAAGAGACTTGTTAGTCTTAGAATGTATACAAGATCACTTAACTAATCTAGAGGTGCATATGAAACAATAGTATGAGGCATTGCAATTTATCATGTTCCATATTGAGATCCAGGAAATACAAAAGCAACCTCCATATGAGACTGAACCATCTCATGTTCAATCATAGGATAAGCCTCAACTATAGCAAACACCAAATCGATAGCTCCAATAACATAGCAAGTATCCCCCTTTGCCCGAGCTTGTGGTATTGGTGTTCAATTAATTATGTGTAGTAAATGCCATCACCTTGCCTAAGGTTCACTAGCTAAATATGAATCATCCAAAACCCCAGGGGTATGATGAGGAGTTATACTATCTGTATCATAGACAAAGTGGCCATGATATTCACTCACGTCAGGGTTTCAGAGCAACAATATTTAATATTATTGGAAAGAATTAGCTTTAGTTTGTCAACCAACAAATAAGCATTATCAGTCCTGGTACCAAAAAGTAAGAAGAGCCCTCTAAGAAATCAATTAACATACCTAGGGCTCAACATAGTCATAAAACCAAACCAGTATGGGCTGAGCACCCAAAATAGCAGCAACACATTTGGACTCCTTTAAACGAGTCCATGTCAGATATTTTTCAAAAGCTACAAGAGGCTAAGGTCTTAACCTTATCCGACATAAATCATTTAGACCAAAATAGATCTAAACCTAAGGGTTATAGGTAGGACCATTATTGTATCTATCATAAAATAGAGGGCCATGGCATTTGCAATTGTTATGGATTCAAGAATGTGGTTTAGGATCTCGTAGATAGTGGGGCTTTTCCCATAGATGGTTCATCCATAGTACCTTAGCCTACAAAAATAGAGGCCACATCTTCCCATGTGCACCCCCTAGGTCAACCACATCCTCATAGGCCTAAAATGCCATCTCAATGAGTGGTCACATTTGATCTGACTACTATGACTTTATTTCAAAATTTATACGAGGTAAATGCATTTGTATTACCAGAGGTTAAACAAAGAGTACCTAAGCTTGGGTCACCTAGTGAAATCCTCTATTATATCTACCATCGTATACATGGGCATGCCATCCATAGCTACCATTCATTTAGGAAGGCATACCAAGACCTGTTAGAACGAAATGAGCTCCACGTAAATGGTTCGCTCATTTTACCCCACCAATATATGGGCATCCCACAGAGGTTTGTGCCCCAATTGGGAGAGTTGATTTCTATCACTCTTCTTGAGCAACATGATTACATTATAGTAGACAACATGCACATTAGGGGTCCTCAAGGTAATGTACCTTCCCCACCATCCACATCAAGTTAAATGAGGAAAAGTTAGGATTCTAAATGTATCACATATTCCTCTTCTTCATTGAGTGGCACACACATTGGAGGTACCTAAGTTAGCGTACCTTTCCCCCTAAAAAACATAAAATCCAAAAAAATAATCATAAAATCATTTAAAATTCAAGAATAATTTAGAACACAAAATTCAAACAAATCAAAAAACAGTAAAACTTAAAAACATTGCAAAACATCAAAATACAAAAAACATTTACATCATGCATTTCATTTTGCACATGCATTCATTTACTTGCATTGCATTAGGCATGTTCATGCATTGCACTTGTATTAGGATAGGTTGTGTTTACAATATCATAAATGATACCACATTTGTATCTTAATCATACATCTATTCATCATCATCATCCATCACCCCTATAAGTAATTGTGTTTTTCAACACAACCCTCCTATTGCTATAAGGAATATACTAGGGTTTTCGGTTATTCAACCATACCTAGTGATATTCTTAGATTTTGTAGAAAGATATCTTCACTTTCTAATGATGATGTCTAGTTTTGATAGTACCTAGAATATGTCAAAATTCTATCACTAATTAAACATTAACAATCCTATATTAGTACAAGGAAGGATGAACACTACAAAGTGGTTCTAGTCACCTTAAGCGAAAGATTTTTACTTTCTCATTTTGTGATGTGCATGGTCTAGAGGGTTGATCATTGATAAAAGTATAAGCTCCACACCTACCCAAATAAATCCCTTGCTTTAACAAAATAAGCAAAATCCCAAAAATCAAAAGCAAAATAAACAGTGATTATCATCACTACACAAATCCCTTGCTCAAAATAAACAATGATTTTCATCACTATGCATGAGCAAGTATCCCAATAAATATAAAGAAAATAAGGGGGTGATGAGCTTGAATCCCTGGAATGTTTACCACTCAAATCCATTGAGTGATCCCCAATACAGCAATGGGCTGAATGAATCTCTCCTAACATTGGGGTAGTTCTAAGCAATTTACAACTGATCTAGATTTAGGTGGCCTGTATTACCTAGTGGTCTAGTCCAACTAGGTCTAAAATTAGAATCATGGTGAACATTTGGTTATCCTCATTACAACAATGGTCTGAATGAATCCTACCTAGAAATGAGGTAGTATTATGTCTTATATAATACATTCATTTGCACACATAGGGATAATGAATATCTTGGTCTTCATAATAAAAACATTTTTTCTTTTAGGAGTCCTGTATAGTCATTATACAACTTTTGATTAATCAACTAGGATGTTTGAGTCTCATGGAAAACCTCAAAAATACCTCATAGCAACAAATCATCTCATCTCATAAATCATTACATATCACAATTATCTCATTTCACATATGGATGCTTAAATGATTAATTCTTATGATAAGAGCTACCATTTACATTCATGATTTTCATACATTCTATGGTATCATCCAGTAGTTTGCTAAACACATATCACATTCATTCCTTATGTTTTAAATGTTTAAAGCATATAGGTTCATTTGTATTAGATCATTCTCATGTAATTAATGCATCACATTACATATCATCTACCATATTATATCATATAGATTAAATGCATCAACAATTGAAATAACTTTAACATGCATTTACCATACATCATTGCATCCATATATGCATACATAGTAGTGCACCTACACATTTAGATCATAGCATCTAAGCATACATATATTATCTAGTTAGTGCATGTCATCAGTACATTGCATACATCTAGCATAATAACATCATCACATAGGCATCACATCCATTAATGCACACATGAAAATAAAAATAAAAATTAACAAAAAAAAATTAAAATAAATCAAAATTCAAATGTGTCTTGTATCCATTAATTTACCCTATACACTTGGTGGTTGCAGTGACTTACGCTCCATGCAATTCGGAAAGATGAGTAAATTACCATAAGGTCATTTAGGGTAAATTAGTCATCGCTGAATTGAAATGTCTTTACTTCAATCCCGAAGAAGGCGATTACGACCAAACTGCCCCATGAGAATGAGGCGTTCATTTCAATTTATTCTATGATATTTTCAGCAGATCATTGAACATAGTGATTCACCATAATCTTATATAGAATTACTATTATCTTGATTCTCTATGAAGGCTATTACGATATGACTACTCCGCGGGATAGGATATACAATTAATATTAATGGCTAAATTCACGATTGTAATAGCATTTACCATATAATAAAATGTAAATATTTTGAACTATCCAAATCAATCATTTTGGTCAAGCAACTCGTCGCTTTAATAACTTGTCCTTTCCTCATTGACTCATCGCTTGATGGGGTAGTCATAATAATTAACAAATTCATAGTCAAAGTCAACAATTGAACACTTGATCGTGTGAATCATGTTCATCTTATGAATCATTGCTAACAACTATCATAAGCTTCCCCATTTTTAGGGGGAAAAAATCAAATATGATGAGATAAGCCTTTGTCGCTCCGTCTATCGGTCCTACTTGATTATACCTAAAAGTGCTAGAGCACCAAATTTAAGCCTTCCATCCCATTGGAAGTAATGATTCTGAGATGTACATCCTTTCTAGGATTGGGGCATCTATCATTGACCAGATCAATGAACATCCACAAACCTATAATATGGCTTTAGGTGGTCTATTTTTTCTCAGTGTTATGTTTTCCCACAATGCATCCCAAAAAGGGACATATGTAGATACCTAAACCATGTCATGTTTAGGAGACATATGGGCACCTTTGCATACCATATGAATAATCTTGGACCTCTTCAAGAGCTAGTAGTGGATCTAACCACTCATCTAGAGAAGCCTGGTCCTATGCATACTTAGCCACTAATGATCAGAGGGGTCACTATCCTAGCCACTAATTCTCAGAATGACTACGAGCTAGCCGCTCTTGCTAATAGCGGCTAAGAGCTCCTAGTCGCCCTGAGTGAGAGTGACTAGCTTTGAAACTATATTGGCTTTGTGATCCAAGACAAAATCAATTGTATTAGCAAAATGCAACTGATATTGGGTAGTTTTGGGCAAGGAAGCTTCTAGATGCTTCCTTCCAACTTCTCCAACCTCTCAATTCTTGATCTTGGCTTCTCAAGGAAGCTAGGATGAGGAGTTGAGAAGGCTATAAGACCCCCCTCCAAATTGGAGAAAGGTCTAGATGAGATATACAACTTTGATGCAATGAAGCCCTATCAAATTGGAGAGCCAATTGCACCTTGTGAAGAGTAACAAGATGCTATAAAAATCCAATTTAATCATCAACCTTGCAACAATGGATATTTCAAGATCTTGAGGAGCAAGCTTGAAAATTGACACACTTCTATTGTAAATTTAAAGGAATTACACTCCCAATACATTCTAGAACACTAAGGTGACCCTTGACCATCAATTCAACTGGTGAATTATGTGTTGCAAACCTTGATTCAAGAGGTAAAAAAATTTAGTTTGTAGTCGTTGTCGTTGATAGCAGCCTACAGGCCTTTGCCATCGACGGTAGTAACGACTAGGGTTTGATGTATGATTTACTCAGTTTTAGCTTAGATTCTTATTTATTCATGCTTTACTAGCCTAACTTAGGGTAGATTTATCATTTCCATTTCATTTGCACGGTCAATTAGCAATTTTAGAGGTAGCTTTACCTTGATTTAGTCATATTTTCTATATTCAATTAATCTTCTTAGATTAGCTTTATTTCATGTTTCTATTGCAAATTACATGGTAGATTAACTAGATTTCTATGTTTTACTCCATTATTTGCATCAATATAGATATTTTCTTATTAGATTTTCATGTCTTCATGCTTTATTTCAATATTAGCCATACTTCTTGCAATTTCTTGACAAAGCCTCATAATGAGAGACCCATTATGCTTTTAATTGTGCTTTATTATTTCATATACGCAGGCTATATGATCTTGTAGGCTTCAAAGCATCATCAAAATTGAGTTCCTCTTGGCGAATAGATAAGAAGGCATCCTTATAAGCCCTTAAGCAATTTGGATAAGTTATGAAGATCAATTGAAATATATCTTTCCCCCATTTTGGGGTTACTTGATTATTATAACTATTGTATCAATCTTTTGGTATCCCTAAGAGGGACAAATCTATAACAAGACTCATTTGATTAATAAAGAGATCTTACCTTTTTGTTATTTCCTTATTGATATCAAATGTATTTCTGTTGCAATATCAATGGATGTGTGGTCTCCATAGCCTTCTACAAAATTATAGGAATTGAAATGACAAGAATTGAAACTAGGATAAGAAACTTTCTCACAAAACCAAATCTATTCTAATGCATTGAAAGCAATATTGAATAGTAGTATGTTTTAAAATAAATATAACTAGGTACCACACAAAAATACAAGGAATGATCTCACCTTGCATACACCGTGGTAAGAGGCGACTTGGGGTCTGGGTATGGGGACACACAATCCTCGGGAACATGAGGCTCTTAACCTCCCCTGACTTACCTTACCAGTTGTTGGGGTGTCTAAAATTGATACATATGCTTCAAGGACCAATTTTGAGGTAGATTGGGAATTTCACATGCCCAAGTGTGTACTATCAAACCTCTGAAGCTCGTTGGTGCACCAATAAAATTTGTGATAGGATGAAGCAAAGGGTACAACCTTTGACAAAAAGATGCAACCTTTTGAACCCAACCATTGATTTTTATGGGTCATATGCATTGATTTTCATGGAAAAACCTTGAATGCAAGGCAAAGAGCACAACCTTTTTTACCCAACGATATACTGATGAGGATGAGATAAAGGGTAAAACCTTGTCAACCTCACACATGTTGTTGCATGAGTGGTTTTTGGAGAACCAGCATTAGCTATTTATGGTCCTGGTACACGCTAATTATGGAATGATGTGGTGGAGGACTAGTGTGTGTTCTTGCTGCACTAGTGCTTGATGAATAGAATGTGTTATAGGTTATGGAACCAGTATGGATGGTGATTGTACCGGTACTCGTTGATGTGGAATGATGTAGTGGAGAACCATTGCATGTTCTTATTGCACTAGTTCTTGATGAATAGAATGAGTTGTAGGTTATGGAACCAATACGGGTGGTGATTGTACTGGTGCCTATTGATGTGTAATAATTTTGTGGAGGACCAGTGTGTGTTCTTTTTGCACTAGTGCTTGATGAATGGAATGACTTACAGGTTGTGGAATTAGTACGAGTGGTGATTTTACTATTACCTACAAATGTGGAATGAGTGGGGGTTGAGAAATCAACATTATATTTTTATGTCTCTGTTACTCATTGATATGAAATAACATGGTGGAGGACCAGTGTGCATTCTCGTTGCACTGGTGCATGATGAATCTAATGATTTATAGGTTGTGGAACCAGTACGGGTGGTGATTGTACTAGTACTTGCAAAGGTGGAATGAGTGGAGGTTGAGGAGCCAGTATTGGATTTTATGGTCTTGGTACCCGTTGATGTGGAATGATGTGGTGGAGGACCAGTGCATGTTCTTATTGCAATGATGCATGATGAATGGAATGAGTTACAGGTTATGTAATCGGTACTTGTGGTGGTAATACTATAACCTAAAAAGGTGGAATGATTTATGGAGGACCAATATGGTTAGTGGTAATAGTAGAACCTATGTTGAGTGAATGGAAGTGTGGTTGGATTGGCATTGGTGGTAGATGCCATGATACCTAATGAATTGAATGAGTGGTAGGTTGTGATACTAGTGTGTGTTGTTGTTGCACTAGAACCTATCGATGATGAGTGTGTTGTGGATGGTGTGAATTGTGAATGCAAGGAAAATGATGTAATCTTGTGAAGTGCCTAGTGATCGTGGTATTCAGTGAAATATGTTGGAAGAAGATGATACGTTGTGAGATGTGGTATATGAGTGGGATGGAGAGAAAAAAATGGTCCCCCAATTTTGGAAGATGTGGTGGAAGAAGATGAAACTCCTCCAAGGGTGGAATATGCGTGAGAGGGATATGAAACTTGCTATATATAGAAGTTTTGGATGGATATGAACTCCCCCCAAGTGTGAAATAAGTGGTAGGAGAAAGTGAATCTCTACTAAATGTGGAAGAATGTGGTGAAGGAAGATGAAACTCCTTCAATGATGAAAGAAGTGGTAGGAGAATGTGAATCTCCTCTAAGTATAGAAAAGGTGTTAGAGGAAGAGAAAACTCCCCCAAGTGTGAAATATGGGTTGGAGAGAGATGAAAATCCTCCAGATATGAGAAATGATTTGGAAGGAAGAGAACTTCCTCAATTGGAAAAGATGAGTTGGTAGGGGAGAAGCTCCCCCAATTGTAGAAGGTGAATGATAAGGAGTCCTCCTAGTTGAATAAGATGTATGGGAAGGAGGATAAATCTCTCAATTATGCAAATGAGGAAAAATATGAAAAATAAGAGGTGAAAATATGTAGAAAATGTGAAATGTAAGCACAGATAGCAATATCCATGCATAAAATGATGAATTCCATTGGAAAAATCAGGTTCGCATGGGGGGTGTGAACCAAATATTCGCATGGATCCGTGCAAATTTTTTAGGGTGACATAGGTACAGTGTTTTAGCAGTTTGGAGGACCAAATGATGTCAAAACTAGAAAAAAATTATACCGTTGGAAATATAGTTTCAAGCCTAATCCAATGATTGTATTTTTGGGAAATTTGGTGATGATTTAATAGGTGAAAATTAATGTCAAATATGATTCTTCTTCTAGAAGTGATGAATGCATAATTTTAAACCTTTTGATGAATGCACAATTTCAAACCAAAAGAAATGTTATGTTGTTGGAGGATAGTGCCTCAGAGGATGGGAAATGCTAGTTGTAAGATTGGGATGACTAACATCGTGATAAGAAGTATGACCATGGACAGGATGAACTTGTTGAGGCAGGGGAATAGATGCAAAAGTATGAACATGTGGTGGTGGTGGTACTGGATGAGGCAATGGATTTGGAGTTGTGCCCCCATTCTTATGTGAGGAAGTAGTGTGATTGGTTCATTGGTTGTGTCCTCATCCATCATGTTGTGGACCAGATGTGTGAAAATAAAATTGTTAATATCATGCCTTTATTGGCGATGATAAGCACAAAATTTGTGCTCATTGTACCCTTTGGGTTTTGGATAATTTATATTGAACAATTTGACCTCAGGTATAATTAAGTGGCCTATGCAATGTATCTATTGGAAGGTTTAAGATAGAGTCTCAAAATAAGTGGTGGACGAATGAGTAGAATATGGAGGATGTTGTGTTTGAATGGGAGTTGGACTAGGTAGTGATGAATTGAATGCTTTCCTAGGTTGGGGAGAACCCATTTTTTGAGGATGAGGGGTTGGTGGAGGAGGAGAAATTATGGGACCCACCATGATTGGATTATGCATATATGTATGACATTGATAGCAACTCATGTGTAACTCAAGTGTATCGAGATGTGCCAATATGTATCGCATGTCAATGGGTGGAGAAGATGGAGGTATGTAAAGGGGATGAGAATGAATGCCAATTATGGAGGGTGATGATTGATATGAAGAGGAATATGGATGTGGATGAGATGAAGAATGCGATAATGGGGATTGATAAGGTTGGGAAATACCAACCTATTGGGTGATGTGAAATGGAAGTTGAGGTGGAGAAATAATAGGTGGAAGATGTGATCCTGAATGAGGAGAAGCATGGTAGGAAGCATGATGATGCAAATAGGGGAAAGTGGAAGGATCATCCATGGGAGGAGGAGGAAGAGTGTGATGTCTCACATCATGATCATAGGATGAAATCCTAGAGTATTATGTGGAAGGTGAGAGTAATTGTGTGAGGAAGCAAAAAGAGTATAAGAATGGGCAGAGGTGGCTTCCTTTGAGTGCCCTGATGAAGTGGTTTGAGAAGAAGGGAGAAGATGAGAGTCTTGCATGATGATATGGGAAACTATGAAGAGACTACCAAATATTATGAATTTTAGAATTTTGGGTGCTCTGTGACTGATTGTGGATCATTTTGTTTTGAAAAACATAGGTTTGCACAAGGGTTGCAAATTTTTCTATTTTTGGAAGTTTGCACGGGAGGGTGCAAACTTGGCAAAAATAGACACAATGAAGTGTTTTGTGAATTTTGGAGCCTCTATGTATTGTGTGTTGTGTGTTGTGTGTTGTGTATCTATTTTTGAAACTTTATGAAGGCTGGAATATAGGTTGGCACGGGGGGAGGGGGGTGCAAACCAAAATATTTGCATGGGTCTGTGCAAATTTTTTTGTTCAATCTAGATGTAGTGTTTTAGCAGTTTGGAGGACCAAATGATATCAGAATGGGGTAAAACTTATACTGTTGGAAAAATATTTTTGAGATCGATCCAATGGTAGTAGTTTTACAAATTTTATAGGTAAAAAGTTAGGTCAAATATGACCCCTCTTTTAGAAGCGATGAATGCATAATTTCAAGCCTTTGGAAAGGATAAATTAGCATAAATGATTAGAAGATCAATGAATGATGATGATGGAGTAGAATAAAATAAATAATTAAATAAGGGGGTGCAAACTGCAATAAAATAGATAGATTGAAGTGCATTGTGATGTTACAGACTATGTAAAACTAGCAAGTGAGTTGTGAGAAATTTTTATATGTTGTTGTAACCACTTTTGTGACTCAAATAATAAGTGATTTTTTTTGGATTTTGTGTGTTTTAATGATAGTACGGTATTCATCCTAGCAACAAACCATAGGAATGGGTGAATTCTACAATAAATGGGTATGTCATAGCATATAACCTCCTACAACACCCAAAGGTGCATAGAATAGAACTATGTTTCCAACGGGTGAGTGGCAACCTAAATGAGATCCGATACAGTAAAATGGTATCCAAATGAGGGAGACTCAAAATGCTCTAATGATTCAATATACTCTCATGAAGAGAGGTCGCACTATTAATGTGCTACTACCGGTCAAGTATGGCTTTTGCTTAACCCTCACATTTAAGGCATGCATAGTAATGATTAGTTGTATCCACTAATTATTTTTAAAAACCCTATGGTAAATGGTATTTCTAAAACTACCCACTTCAAAGGTATCTTCCAATGATTAAATCTAGATAACCAACACTCGAAAGTGGGCAATCACCTAGGGATTAAGGTTGATCGACCACTTCTAGGGGGCTACTATGGTGACTAGACAAATAGTGAGCCGATGGAGGGTAGAACTCTGACCTCACCAGTCTTGAGTGGGTAATTGGTGATGAAATCCAATCCTTACACTGTGTTTTGGTACGTGAGTGTGTGGTGTTTGTTTTACACAACTATTTCAGAAGTAAAGCTACCCTAAGTGCCTTTTAGAAAGAAATTCTACTTAGCCTAAGTGTTGTTGAAAATGAATCTAGGCTAGGGTATTTTTGAAAACAAATCTTAAGCTAAAATTTATCTTCATGAAACCCAATTTGCCCTAATGCTTTGAACCAACCTTGAAAAGATACAAACAATGCATGTTGAAGCAAAATACCTACATCCTAGTAGTTGTAGAGGCCCCTAGCTGTCTCTATGTACCTAAATTTTGTAGTTTTGAAAATTTTGCATGGGTTGGTGTGAACTTGTCTATGTCTAGAAGTTTGCACAAGGGGTGTGAACCTAGATTTTGGGCCTGAAATATTGCAGGGCTAGGCCTAAAGTATTTCTTAGGGCTTTGGTGAGGTTTTTTTGGGGTTTCCAACACCTGAAACATAAAACAAATAGTCCACATGGTTTGTTAGTTAGTCATTTAATCTAATGCTTGGTGGGGGCCCCACCGAGCATGCCAAAATGAAATTAAAAAAAGAGACATTTACACTACAATCCTTCATTCAAAAACCATAGTGATCCACTACTTTGATATTAAGATAAAAATGAGAGGTTACAAAGTGAAATCCCCTTTTATAATCCTTGCCTTGAAGGCTATAATAGGGTATTTCCAAAGGAAACCCTCTTATAAGTGCTCCAAATACCTCAGTGTAGGTGGGTTTCTTATGCATGGGCCACCACTAGTTTGATTTATCCTTTGTACCTATTGGGCCTTCAAAATCTGGTTAGAACATTTGGGAGCTTGTCTCAGTCAAAAACTAAAGAACACAAGCTTATACTGAGAGGGGGGTGAACAGTATAAGACCACTTTTTACTTTTATTTCCCAATCAATATTATGTAATGTATCAATAGCAATATCAACAACAATAATAAAATCAATGCATAAATCACCACACACAATAGAGACACCAATTTAACTTGGTTCACCCAATTTGAGCTACTCCATGAAACAAATATTTCACTAATATTTTCTCAATAAATCTCTTTGGAATCCTTTACCTATTACAATATTTATGGACCTCTGTCCAAAGGAGACACCAATCCCCTGATCAAATTTATGGATATCTATACATATGAGAACTCCTTTCTCCTATGCTCTGCTTGGTGATATTCTAAAATAATTGTTGCCTCCACTACACCGGCTAATGGATCTCTATCCACTGAAGACTCATGTCCTCACTTATAATACTTTTCTTCACTACCTTGGCTAATGGATATCTATCCACTAGAGACTATCATCCTCTATACTATGTCACGTCCAAAGCTTGCTCTTAGCTCTATCTCAAATCTATACTAAACATAGTCCTTCGGTCTAGCACAAATCTGCTCAATCTTTGTCTCTAGTCTGGCACAAACCTGTCCTTAAATCTGCACCAAACTCTATCCTCAAATCTACACTAAAATCTATCCTCAAATTTGCACTAAACATAGTCCTTTGATCTAACACAAATCTACTCAATATTTATCCTCAAGCCTTAACACAAAGCTTGACTTAATTACAAATCAAATCTGCTAGATCTGCCCCAAACCTTAATCCAAGGTTTGAAAAAATCAATCAATCAACTCTGCTCACAAGTCTTCTCAAAGACTTATCTCAAATCTACCTTGTAAGCTTCCACAAAATCTCACACCAATCTGCTCAACATTCTTTGTCCTCAAATCTATATTGTAAGCTTCCACAAAATCTCACACCAAACTGTCCACAAGTCTTCTCAAATACTTACCTCAAATGCTCAAAAATTCCTCACTAGAACTTGTCCAATCTGCTCTCAATCTCTATATTCAAACTCTATATTGTAAGCTTCCATAAAAACTCACACAAATTTGTCCACAATTTTTCTCTAAGACTTGTTTCAAATCTCCTCAACAAGTCCTCACTAGAACTTGTCCAATATCACATAAATATATAGAGAATTTTTAGAGACTCAATATGCTTCACATTCATCACAATGCTCAATCACTTTCAATCTCTCTTTTTACCACAAAAACATATAGAGAATTGTTAGAGACTCAATATGTTTCACATTCACAAACACTCAACCTCTTTCTCAAATCAATTTAGAATATGGAATAATTTGTTTCACAGAACTTGAACTATCACTTCAACACATCCACTTGACTAGGCTCAACCAACTCTACTCAACCAATCACTCAATGAAATAATCCTTGCTTACAAACCCTAGTCCAAGCATATGAACACTCACTCACTTATTTCCAACAATGCTTATCAAAAAAATTCACATAACAATGATACTCATGATCTTTCACAAACTCTAGTTCAAGATAGTTCACAACCTTGCATAACAATGATACTCATGTTCTTTCACAACTTCACATAACAATTAAACTCATCTTATTTTCACACACCCTAGTTCAAGCATATGAAAGATTTACTCAATATTTCCAACAATGCTTATAAAACAAGGTTTTTATCATCAACTCTCACTCAGAAAAACCTTCAACAATCAAACTCAACAATGTTTATCAAACAATCCTTTTCACTCCAACTTAGAATTCACAACATCCAACAATCACTCACTAGGAATATGTACCCATACCTTTTTGTTTGATGTAGAAGTGCCCTTAAAACCTGTCTCAATCACAATTTTTTTCTTTGCCAATTTCAATGGTTAGATGACAAAATATCACACTAACACTCTCTCAAAGTATTCCTCAATTACAAAAATAATCAAACTCAAATACACCTTATTACTCCTTCTTGAAATTAGTAATCATCAAATCATACAAAAAAACAATTACTCAATTGCTCCTTATAATCTCCAACTTTAATTAATCAACCTCCAAAACTTAAACTTTCAAAATAATATTGCCTACCCTTTTATCTCCCTCAAATACTAAATATACAAATTAATTCAGGAAAAAAATAAACTTTATAACCATAAAAAAAAAAATTATTTTTTTCAACCTTAACACATCCCAAATAATCAAGCGACCAAGACAAATGACATCAGCGCATATCTTTAACACTAGCCAAAATGCCTCGGTGGATTTTGAATGCGAGACCACTCCCAATAGAGTGCCTTATCAAGGTGCTAGCCCACCACATGGGCTAAGCGCTTCCATGGGGAAGGGAAGGCACAAGCCTCCCTTTATTCCCTTCATTCGATGTTGTTCAAAAATGAAAATGCCCTCACTTCCTTGCAAAAATGAACTAGATAGGATTCGAACCCTCCACACTTTGCCTGCCACAAGACTTAGCACCATCTACCATTGCCAATTGTGATACACAGCACTGTGCGAGGTAAGAGGAGCCTCGCTCCTATTTATCTACTCCTTTGTCATTTAAGACCTTTCAAAACATGAAAAACCCTTTCTCCCTTTTTGCGCACAATACTTTGGAGCTTAAGAATTCGATCGATGGTGTATTTGGGGGTAAGGCAAAGGTTTTTGCCACCTTTTATATACGAAGACCTTGTGCCATAAACGTTGGCACTTTAAATCGAATTTCAAATTTGATTTTTAATTTAACCTTACAACCCTCTTTAGGGTTAATTAAAATAATATAAATTAATATAAATTAATTTATAAATTAATTATAATTAACTTAAATAACTTTGGAAGTTAATTAAATTAATTAACAAAATAATTTATAATAAAATTATATTAATTAATTTATAATTAATTTTAATTTGCCTTTTTAATATTATAATATTATTTGCTTGGGCCTCTTCTTTGCACTTTGGACCACATATGACTACCTAGAACCGGATCTAACCAACTGGAGGAAAACTCTCCTTTTTGCACTGATTGTGAAATTGCTTCTCCTTGCATTGCTCACTGAAACTGACTTTTGACATCAATGACCACTCACTCTTGAGATCAATGACAATTCATCTACTCAAAATTTCCAACAATCTCCCCCTTTGTCATTGATGGCAACTCATTTATCTTTTCAAATTTCCTTAACCTTTTTCTATCCTTCTCCCCTTGGGAAACTGCTCCCCCTAACTCAATGCTCTCTTCTTAAATCAAATCTCCCCCCCTTACTCAAATCTCTCCCTCTTTGACATCAATAGCAAAGGGTCACCTTTGGGGCTCAGGTCTAAGAATGAGTCTCTTAGCTTAGCACCTCCCCCACCTCCTCTTGAGGTGGTTCATTTTGGGGTGGGAGTATTTCTACTCCCAGAAATCACTAATCTTTACCTTTATCCACTTTCCTTCTCATCTGATCCTTATGATTCCTCTGATTGTTCCTGTTCTTGCTTGTCTCTAGAATTTTTGCTCTACACCACTTTGTTGTATTTCCATCATTATTGCACTTGTAACTCTTAATATTGTTATTCCTTGAAGGTGCAAATATCTTGGAATTTCTTCTGGTGAAGCCATATCTATTCTTGTCATGGACCCTGCAATTCATTGCCTTGTGACCAAACTGATTACATGAGTAGCAATACCCATGAAAATGCTACCTATTTATGAAATTCCCATATTCCTATCTTTCATGTGTCCCGCATTGTGAAGCCTTGTGCCCAAATCTATGATATAAGAAATATCATCCATTTAAATTTCCTTGCCTTGACCTCATTGGTCTCTTAGTCTCTTTTACCCTGTGTTGGTTCCTATTCCATCTGTTCCTCTTTTGTGCATTGTTTGTTTTCTTGTTGAAATTTCTATTGTCCAACTCATCCTCAGAAGTCTCACTTTCTCTCACACTGTCTTCTTCTGAAGTTTCTTCTTCTTCAGAACTTGAGATCGACTCCTCTTCTTGTTTCTTTTGTACCTGTTCAAAACCAAGACCTGTTTTGTTTGTTGACCGTCTTTGTACCTTTATCATCTTATATATGATTTTTGAGATTTTTCCAAACTTATGTAGCTTATCCTTAAACTTTGCTACTCCTTCCCTTAGTAGAGCTACTTATTGTTCTAGTCTTTCACATTCTAAGACCTTTGCTTCTAACTTATCCTTTAACTTCTTTGTCTTAGCCATTGAATTATTTAGATCCTCTATAAGCTTTCCTCTTTCTTCATCACATTCTTGAAACTGAATCTTAAGTTGGAAGTTTTGCTTTCTTACCTTCTTTAATGTGTTAAGAGCATAAATAAGCTCTCCCTTAAGATCAACTTCTCCTTTCTCTGATTCTTCCTCTATTTGTTTGGCTTTGAAAACATCTTCATTCTCTTCTGATTTATCTTCTATAGGATCACCTCCTTCTTCTACTAGTGCCATTATAATATTCTCTTCTGGTCCTTCAAGTGTATCTTCATATTCATCATCACTGAAACTGAAACCATTCTTTGTACAACTATCTTCAAGATACCCAAAATTTCCACATCTAAAACACTTGATAATTATTGGTGACTGTTTCTTAACTTTTTCTTCTTCTTCTGTCAGAAATAGAACTTCATATTTATCATTATTTGAGAAACTATTATCACTATCACTTGAGTACTTACTTGTCTTGTCTGCATAGTAACTCCTTTTTGTCTTTGAAAGAACTTCTTTTCTTGTTTGCCTTGTCCATCCTTGCCTTTCTTTTGGTACCTATATTTTTCTAATTCCCTATTTTTATGATCCTATTTTTATTCATCATTGTTATTTCTAGCTTCTTGAAAATTAGTTGCATAGTGACCATAATTTCCACAGTTGAAACATCTAAAAGATTTTACATCTTTAAATATTCTTGGATCCTTATTCCTTCTACCATAATTTGCTTCTTCATCATTGGATGACTCATTGCTTGAATCTGACTTCTTCTTAGTAGCTTTGAATGTTGCTTCCTTCTGAATATTAGGTTCCTCTTTTGTTCTTATCTCAAAAGCTATAAGAATACCAAGTAATACATATCTTATCAAAATATCACCATATTTTTTTTTTTTTGGTAATTATTATAGTAGATTAAAAAAGGGTTTTTATAGAGGATCCCAAAACCTTATGTACAAAATCAGCCTTGCATCATGCCTCCTGGCTTTATGTATAAGCCTATTACAGAAAACGTAACCCCTAAAAAAACTTGATTACATAAGCAATGGGCCTAGGGCATCAATCCCTTGAAACTGAACACCAAAACAGAAATCCCGCCTAGCGGTAACAGTAAGCATGAAACAATCCCTGTCGGCGGGAAACAGGACAAATAAGAAAGAAAGTAGTTTTGGAGATCCCGCCACGGGGAGTAGCCAAAAACCACCATCGAGAAGATCCTGCCAAAAAGGAAGCAAAGAAAAACCGTTACAATAAAATCCTGCCTCGCGGGAAGCAGTCAAAACCACCACAAATAGTCCCACCTAGCGGGAAGCAACAGGGAAATCCCGCCATCCGGGAAACCAGCAGAAAATAAAGTATCCCACCTCACGGGAAAACTGGCGGATTTGGCAGATCCCGCCCTGTGGAGAAACCATCCCGCCCATCGGGAAAACATTCCGTTCAGCGAGAGCCATCCTGCAGGAAGCCGACAGCCAGCACAGAGAGGATCCATCCCATCAGGAAGTGACCAAAGAGTTGCACCACAAAGAACCCACCCCGAGAAAACAGAAGAGGATCCCAGCAGCAGGGACCAAGAATCCCGTCCAAGCACAGAGCCCGCCGAGGATTCACAAGAAAAATGGGGAAGTTGTCCAAACCCTAAACCATCACCTCCACCACACCGAGAAACGCAGGGGACCAGATCCATGCGAATAACCTGCAAAAAACCCCAAGGGGAAGCCTGAGGGAAAAAGGGAAGGGATCCCCAACCAAACAGGGATCCCTGGGAAGCACCAGTCCGAAAAAACAACCAAGGAAACCCTAGCCGGCCGGGAGGGGCACAGATAGTGGAGAAGGATCTCCCCCGGGAGATCATCTCGCAAACAACCACTCCCCGGGAGGGATGACCTAGGTTGAGCCAGGAACTGGGCAGGAACCAGGAGCCATGGGAGGGGGAGCAGGGGAGGGACCAGAGCCCTCCCCTCTCTACTTTCTTCCCTCACCCCAATATCACCATATTTTGATTCCTCTATAGCAGAGATATTTTCACTAAACCTTTTTGGGACATATCTTAAGATCTTATCACAAACATTAAATTCTTCAATCTAAAGTCCAAGTTCTTACATGGTGTTAACAACCTCGTCTACACAAAGTAGATAAGTACTAATATTGTCCTCATCCTTCATTCTTAATTCTTCAAGTTGTCCTTTGAAATTTTGTATCTTTAACTTTTTGACACTTTTATCTCCTTCATATATGCTTTGCAACTTATCCCAAATTCCTTTTGTTGATTTGTAATGCATAACCTTTATGAACTCTGTTCTATGCAAACCTCTCAAAATTGCATTCATTTCTTTTGACTTGTAATTATGTAGAAACTTCCCATATTTATCTATAGGTGGAGTAGCTAGTGGTGTGTATCCATTTTCAACTGCTTCCCCATATTTCATTACTAAGTGCCATCAGGTGAATCTTTATTCTCATACTCCAAAATATATAATCGCTTCCATTAAATACTGGTGTTAAATTATATAAGGATCCATTCTTAGAATCCATTATGTTCTTGTAAGCTTTTCCTTCAATTTGTTAAACTCTTTCGAAGGAACTCGCTTTGATACCAATTGAATAACATAAGCTTATACTGAGAGGGGGGTGAAAAATATAAGACCACTTTTTACTTTTCTTTCCCAATCAATATTATGCAATGTATCAATGGCAATATCAACAACAGTAATCAAAGAAATACATAAATCACCACACACAATAGAGACACCAATTTAACATGGTTCACCCAATGTGGGCTACTCCACGAAGAAAATATTTCACTAATATTTTCTCAATAAATATTTTGGGAATCCTTTCTCTATTATAATGTTTATGGACCCCTATCTAAAGGAGACACCAATACCCATATCAAGTTCATGGATCCCTATACATAGGAGAACTCCTTTCTCTTATGCTCTGGTTGGTGATTTTCTAGAACTATTACATCCACTACAGTGGCTAATGGGTCTCTATCCACTGAAGACTCCTATCCTCACTCAGAATACCTATCTTCATGCCCTAGCTAATGGATCTATATCCACTAGATATTATCATCCTCTATACTTTGTCACCTCCAAAGCTTACTCTTAGCTCTGTCTCAAATCTGTAATAAACGTAGTCCTTTACTATAGCACAAATCTACTCAATCTCTATATTTGGTTTGGCACAAACCTGTCCTTAAATTTTCACCAAACTCTATCCTAAAATATGTACTAAACACAGTCCTTCGATCTAGCATAAATATTCTCAATTTATTTCCTCAAGCCTTAACAAAAATCTTGACTTAATTATAAATTAACTCTACTAGATCTACCCCAAACCTTAACCCAAGGTTTGAAAAAATCAATCAATCAACTTTGCTCACAATTTTTCTCAAATACTTATCTCAAATCTACCTTGTAAGCTTCCACAAAAGCTCACACCAATCTATCCACAAGTCCTCTCTAGAACTTGTCCAATCTAGTCAACATTCTCTGTCCTCAAATCTATAATATAAGCTTCCATAAAATCTCACACCAAACTGTCCACAAGTCTTCTCAAAGACACCTCAAATATGCTCAAAAATTCCTCACTAGAACTTGTTCAATCTGCTCTCAATATCTGTCTTCAAACTCTATATTGTAAGCTTCCATAAAATCTCACACAAATCTATCCATAAGTCTTCTCTAAGACTTGTCTCAAATCTACTCAAAAAGTCCTCACTAGAACTTGTCCAATCTCACAGAAACATATAGAGAATTGTTAGAGACTCAATATGCTTCACATTCATCACAATTCTCAATCACTTTCAATCTCTCTTTTTACCATAGAAACATATAGAGAATTGTTAGAGACTCAATATGTTTCACATTCACAAACACTCAACCTATCTCTCAAATCAATTTAGAATATGGAACAATTTGTTTCAAAAACTTGAACTTATCACTTCAACACATCCACTTGACTAGGCTCAACCAACTCTACTCAACCAATAGCTCAATGAAATAATTCTTGCTTACAAACCCTAGTCCAAGCATATGAACACTCACTCACTTATTTCCAATAATGTTTATCAAACAATTTCACATAACAATGATACTCATGATCTTTCACAAACTCTAGTTCAAGATAGTTCACAACTTCACATAACAATGATACTCATGTTCTTTCACAACTTCACATAACAATGATACTCATGTTCTTTGCACAAACCCTAGTTCAAGCATATGAAAGCTTTACTCAATATTTACAACAATGCTTATAAAACAAGGTTTTTATCATCAACTCTCTCTCAAAAAACCTTCAACAATCAAACTCAACAATGCTTATCAAACAATCCTTTTCACTCCAACTTAGCATTCACAACATCCAAAAATCACTCACTAGGAAGATGTGCCCATACCTTTTTGTTTGATGTAGAAGTGCCCTTAAAACCTGTCTCAATCACAATTTTCTTCTTTGCCATTTTCAATGGTTAGAAGACAAAATATCACACTAACACTCTCTCAAAGTATTTCTCAATTACAACAATAATCAAACTTAAATACACCTTATTACTCCTTGAAATTAGAAATCATCAAATCATACAAAAAAGTAATTACTCAATTGCTTCTTATAATCTCCAACTTTAATTAATCAACCTCCAAAAATTAAACTTTCAAATTAATATTGCCTACCCTTTTATCTCCCCCAAATACTCAATATCCAAATTAATTTAGGCAAAAAATAAACTTTATAACCATAAAAAATTATTCTATTTTTTTTAACCTTAGCACATCCCAAATAATCAAGTGACCAAGATAAATGACATCATTTCATACCTTTAACACTAGCCAAAAGGCCTTGATGGGTTTAGAACGCGAGACCATTCCTAGCCGAGTACCTTATCGAGTTGCTAGCCCACCACGTGGGCTAAGTGCTTCTACAAGGAAGGAAAGGTACAAGCCTCCTTTTATTCCCTTTGTTTGTCACTGTTTAAAAACGAAAATGCCCTCACTTCCTTGTAAAACTGAACTCGGTGGGATTCGAACCCTGCACACTTTACCTACCATAAGACTTAGCACCATCTATAATTGCCAACTATGTTACACAGCGTTGTGTGAGGTAATAGGAGCCTCACTCCTATTTATCTACTCTTATACCGTCGGAGACCTTTCAAAATAAGAAAACTCTTTCTCCCTTTTTACACATAATACTTTGGAGCTTATGAATTCGATCGATGGTGTATTTGGGGATAAGGCAAAGATTTTTGCTACCTTTTATACACGAAGACCTTGTGACATAAACATCGGCACTTTAAATCGAATTTCAAATTTAATTTTTAATTTAACATTACAACCCTCTTTAGGGTTAATTAAATTAATATAAATTAATTTATAATTTAATTATAATTAACTTAAATAACGTTGGAAGTTAATTATATTAATTAATTTAAATTTCCTTTTTTAATATTATAATATTATTTGATTGGGTCTCTTCTTTGCGCATTGGACCACATCTGACTATCTGGAACTGGATCTAACCAACTAGAGGCAGACTCTCCTTTTTGCACTTATTGTGAAACTGCTTCTCCTTGCACTGCTCACTGAAACTGACTCTTGACATCAATGACCACTCACTCTTGACATCAATGACAACTCATATACTCAAAATTTCCAACAAAAACCATGTTTATATAGACAAAAAGACCTTAAAATATGCTTATAAATGCATATAATGATGATATATAAGGTTAGGAAACATATTTACCGATTTCTAAAGCCTTTAGACTATTGAAAAATAGGTTTGTAGGGGGGCCTAAGAACTTGTTTGGGACTTGGAAGTTCACACCCTGGGTTGCAAACCTATCTATTTTCGATCAAACTTACCAGATATGAAGTAAATGGTGTCTTAATGCTACTATTTCATTGATTTTTCACTGAGTCACCTTCAGAAATCACCTTCTTTGTTGATAACCTGTCTAAATCATAAAGAGCATAATAGATCTGATAAAAACCCTAATGATATATGGATGTGTTTGATGTATAATGGATGTTGGATGGCTAGAGTGATTTATGTAGAGTTTTTGTAAGCTAAACTTAATATCCCTAAAATGGTAAAAATGACCTTATATTTATAGACTTGGCCAAGGTTAGGGAAGGAGCTGAGGTGTCCCATGAGGTGTCCCTTGTGAGGTGTGCATTGTGAGGTGTCCACTATGAAGTGTCCATTGAGGTGTCTTGCCTCATAAATGGAATTGGGTGAGAGAATCTCTCACCCATCCACATGTCATGATGACCTGGAGGAAAGTCTCCAAATAGCATTAATTGGATTTGAATTGGAAATATCTTTGAATTTGATATTCCTTTTTATGTGCAAAAGTCTCCAATTCTCATTTATTGCCCAGGAGAGTGTGATATGGAGGAAATATCTGGATGAGAGGTGGCAAGGCTAGGCTAGGCTAGTCAAAGTAGACTAGGTGAGGTGGAAAGGCTAGGCTAGTCAAAGTAGACTAGGTGAGGTGGTAGGCTTAGATTAAATTATAATTAGATCTAATTAAGCATGTGATTTAGCCATAAAGCAAGTTTTGACCAAAAAGGTTTACTTTTGACCATAAAGTGCTTTTTGACCATGATGGAGAATTCAACCTTAGTTGAGTTGTGAATGAGGTCACATGAGGACCTATAGTTAAGCGTAGGAAGGAGCTTAGCTAGCCCAAGGGGGCTAAGAATGATGAATAGTGAATTTGATGAATGAATAGTGTTTTAAAGCCAATTTATGCAATTTTTGAGGGTTTTGCAAATTGATTGGCCGTGAAGATGAGTAAAGGGACAATGTGTGACTTTTGGGTGTCTACAAGGTTCTAAGATCTCCAAAATATCAAGGTCCAATTATTTATCAAACAAAATCCATCAACGTGTCGATTGATTCAAGTAGAACACATAACTTTATAGATAGTAAGAAACTAAAGTCTTTGGGATTGTATATCAATTATTTAAATTAAGATAAATTTCAAGTCTTAATTGCAAATGGGGGTACTAATCAATGTGTGGGTCAAATGGCTAAGGTTAACATCCAAATGGGGTATTATACTTATTTGGACAATCTCTTTGCCATGGATGTGGGTAGTGTAGATGTCATCTTAGGAGAACAATGGTTATCTCTACTTGGTGATGTTACTATTAATCCACAAATATTATATGTGAAGTGGATGGAGAATGGAAGGATAATTTATCTCTAAGGAATTCAACCTTGTCCCTTTAATGTGGTTAGTTCCCATAGCATGGAAAATATATTGAAAATGATGGTCATGGATTCTTTGCCCAAGTTAATTGCATGGAGGTTCAACCTTTGGAGCTACTTCTTCCAAATATTCCATTAGAATTATATAATATTATGGACTACTATAATGAGCTCTTTGTTGAGCCCACGGGTCTTCCTCCTAAGTACACACAGGATCATATCGTTCACCTTATCCTAATAATTCAACCTCTAAATGTGCATCCCTAATGCTATCCTTATCTGCAAAAATCTAAATTTGAGAAGCTCATTCAAGAAATGTTGGAGCAAGAAATCATCATTCTAAGGACCGGTTCTTACTCCTCTCTAGTGGTTATGGTATGATGCAAGGACAATTCTTGGCACATGTTTCTTGATTTTTGAACTCTCAACAAGTTCACCATCAAAGACAAATTTTCTATCCCTATTATAGAGGATTTATTGGATGAACTGTATGTTACTAGATAATTTACAAAATTAGACTTATGTTTTGGGTTTCATCGAATTAGAGTTAGAGAAGAGGATATCCCTAAGACATATTTCACACAAATGAGGGTCATTATGAGTTTCTATTCATAACTTTTGGCCTCACTAATATTCTTTTCGCTTTTCAAATTATTAAGAACTCTATCAATTGTCCTTTTCTTTACAAATTTGTTCTAGTTTTTTTAATGATATCTTAATTTATAGCAAGTATTGGAGAACCATCTAGTTTATGTGGACAAAGTCTTCACTTATTACAAAGGAAAAAAATCTTTGTTAAAAGTTCCAAATGTCCCTTTAGAGTCCAAGAGGTAGAATACATTTGGTATATAGTAACTCATGAAGGAGTCAAGGTGGATCCTAAAAGCTATGCAAGACTAGCCCTTACCAAAATCCTTTAAATAGATCCATTGATTTTTAGGACTCATAAGCTATTATAGGAAATTTATCCATAAGTATGGCATGATTATCACTATTATCACTATTCTCGCTAAGAAGGATACCTTTTTTTGATCTGAAGCTACTTCCCAAGCCTTTTAAGTCGTAAAGGAAGATGTGTGTACCACTCCTATTTTGGCCATCCTTAACTTTAGCAAACCTTTTGTCATTGAGTGTGATGCTTCTAGCATGGGTATTGGAGTTGTTTTAATGCAATATGGACACCCATTAGCATTTGAAAGTAAGCAAATTTCTAGAAAAAAATTGGGATGATCCACTTATAGGAAGGAAATGTTAGCTATTTTGCATGCCATAGAGAAATGTAGACCTTATCTATTATGGTATTTCTACATCATCAAGGATGACCATAACATGCTTAAGCATTTCTTAAAACAACTTATCTTATCTTGAACAAAATAAATGGTTGACCAAGCTCTTGGGGTATGATTTTATCATTGAATATAAGAAGGGAAAGGAGAATGTAGTGGTTGAGGCTTTATCTTGTAAACATGAGGATGTTGTTGGTGTTAGTGTCATCTCTAGTCCTCTTCCATAATGGATTTCTTGACTTCAAGAGGATTGGATTTATAACTTGAATACTACTTGAATCATTTAGGAAATGGAGGTTGGATCATCAATACCTTTTTGTTTCTCACATGATGATGGAGTTATCCTAAAAATAATCACACTTGTCTTCTTCAATCCTTAGCTTTTAAGACAAGTTTCCTCCAAGAATTACATGCATCTCCTTCGAGGAGGATATTTTGGATTCTTGAAAACATATCAGTGGGTGAAGCAATATTTTATGTTGGAAGGATAAAAGTAGATGTCAAGACTTTTGTGGATGAATGGAAGGAGTGTCAATGCAACAAGGGGAAATAGTTAAATATCCTAATGGTCAATGGGAGTAAATATCTATGGATTTCATTAAGGAATTTTCCAAATCTCAGGGTAAAATTGTAATCTTTGTGGTAGTGGATTGCCTTTCCAAATACTCTTATTTTTATCCATTGTAGCATCCCTATTCAATAAGTAAGGTGGTTAAGGTATTTCTTGATTTTATTTTAAAATTACATGGTATGCTCAAGCCCATTGTTAATGATTGTGACCTTGTCTTCACCATTCCTTTTTGAAAGAAAATATTTCATCCTAGTGGTACTATGTTGAGTATATCATCTTCTTATCACCCTTAGTTGGATGTTTAGATAGATATTGTTAATAAATGTTTGGGTACTTACCTTTTTTTTTTGCTCTAGACAAGTAGTATCCATGGATTCATTGCTCTCATCAGTTGAATGATGGTACAATATTTTTTAACATTATTCCCGCAAGATTCTCTTATTTGAAGCATTATATGGTCAAAAATCTCCATTAGTGGTAGACTATGTTCCAAGATCTTCGAAGGTTGCCTAGTTAGATGATTCATTATAACAAAATCACTTGTGCTTTAACTTCTTAAAAATAATTTGAGCTAGGTCCAAAACTGCATGAAGTAGTAGCAAGACTTACATTAATTTAAACAATAATTTGCCATGGGGTATATGGCCTTTTGCACTAGCAACCCTATAAGCAATTGTCCTTGAAGACCAAGTCCATTCATAAGTGGCCTCTTACATTTTATGTGCCCTATAAGTTGGTTCGTTGCATTGGTGAGTGGCATATCAATTGGAGCTTCCACTATCTTCTCGTGTCCATCTTATCCTTCATGCATCTTGTCTTAAAAAGGTTATTGGTCAAAAGGTGTAGTCCCAGATGGAGCTTCCATTACTTCATGAAAAAGGAAAAATCACTCTCTAGCAAAAAGCATTATTATAGTCCAATGTTTATTTTCTACAATCTCGATTCTAAATCTATCGAGATTGTAGAAAATAAACAAACCTAAGAGTGATTTTTGAAATGTTTATTATAGTCCAATGTTTATTTTCTACAATGTTTATTATAGAAAATAAACAAAATAAAAATTGTAGAAAATAAACATTCTAAATCTCGATAGATTTAGGAATCTCTAGTCCAGAAGAAGATTCTAAGCCTAAGAGTATTTTCTAGTCTTTTCTAGCTTTGAGGACAAATATTTTTGAAAGGAGAGCCATGTAATAGCTCCAATCTAGTCACAATAGCTATTTTTATTTTTATTATCTTGGACCCTAGGTTAATATAGTCGACCCTTCAACATTAGGGTTAGGATTAATGTTGTTTTAGTTTATAAATCAAAAGAGTTATGTGGTAATTGAAATCATTTTTCATATTCAAATCTTAGTCATATATATAAAACTTCTCCATCTCCAATCTCCAAGTGACTATAAGACTTTGTCTTTTTAAATGACTAAAGATTTATATTAATTTGAATCTAAAATATACTTATTGTATATTTGACTTTCTAAATTTAAATTATTATTATTAATAAATATTATTCATTACATATTATTAAATTCTTATAATTCTTTAAATTTGTTTTTTAAAAAATCTCTTATTTAAAATTTCAAATTCTTCATAAACCACTCAATAGTTGCCTATTCATTGTAGCTTCTTTGTAAAATCATAAAGCTAGTAAAATATGTCATTTAAAAATGTTTCAAAGCTAAAAAAAAATCATGATACTCAAGATTACAAGAGCATATTTAATATTTCCCTTGCTAATCTTCATGTGCCTACCATCCATCTGTTTAGGTACCAGATTCGTAGACACAATAAATAATGTGCAGAGTTATCTCAGGCTTTTCGTATTGACAATTTTTAAAGGTAAAATGCGAGATAATATATCTTACGTCTCTTTGGTTTTTGCCTTTTTAATAAATTATGATTTAACATACGGGAATAATGGCATACTGAAAAGCTCATAGAGTATAAATGAGAGGTTGAACAATTTGGGCGAAAAACTCATCTACAAAAGTTGTGAAAGTCAAAGAATAAAATCGCAAATTAAATCTAAAGTTAATTATAAAACTTATAACATTTGTTCTTACTAAACAAATAAATTGCTATGTTGGAATTTCTTTTTCCTTTTAATACTTCTTCTTTTAATGTTTTATAAAAATAAAGTAAATTTTTGGACTTTGGCTTTTTTTTAAAAGGTTTTATGTTCAAACTATAAACTACACTATGTGTGTTCAATTTCCTATAATTTAAGCTTTGGTTCTCATGTAAAAAAAATCAGTCGTTTATGTGGTTATATGTGTTAAACTAAAAAACTCTAATATAATGAGCTTTGTGGTTACAACCTTTTGTAACCACAACGAGAAGGCGAGCTTGGCCTCATTGAACAACGAGAGGTCCACGGTTCAACCTCTTCGATGTGAAGGGGGACTCAAGGTTTTTTTTAACCTAAAAATTTAAGTCCTCAAGGGTTAGGTGGATTGGTAGTTGCTTGTCTGGTGAGGCACTTACTAAAAAGACACTCAAGTTCAAACCTTGGGGGCAGCCAGTTTGCAAAAGTAATAGTTTGATCTGAATCTTTTGAATGTGCCTCAGTTACAGTAAGAATCTCAAACGACCAACTTACCCCCTCCAATTTCATATGGTTGGAGCTTTGATTCTCATGTACATCAGTGAAAATCAGTCGTTTATGTGGTTATATGTGTTAAACAAAAAAAACTCAAACATGATGAACTTTGTGGTTACAACCTCTTGTAACCACAACAAGAAGCTGAGCTTAGCCTCATTGAATAACAAGAGGTCCACGGTTCGAACCTCTTCGATGCGAAGGGGGACTCAAGGTTTCTTTCTAATCTAAAAATTTAAACCCCCAAGGGTTAGGTGAATTGGTAGTTGCTTGTTTGATGAGGCACTCACCAAGAAGACACCCAAGTTCAAACCTTGGGGGCAACCAGTTTACAAAAATAATAGTTTGATCTCTGAATACGCGGCAATTACAGTACCCAAAGCACCCCTCGCATCAAATCAACAACAATGAGATAAATTAAATTTAATCGAAACAAAGTTTGAACACTATGGTTGTAGTTACTAATACATTAAATAATATTGTAATATCTCTTCTCCTGTTGCTATGTTAAAGCATTTTTTTTAAGGCCCGTTTCTTGCTTTGAAGGATTGGTTACTTTTTCGGTATTTTTTTCCTACGTAAAGCACACTAACTATGTCTCAACTTTAACAAAGTTTTAAAGCACACTAACTATGTCTCAACTTTAACAAAGTTTTAACCGTGAGACGTACTTGCAATTTTAATTAGAATGTAATTTTAAAGCTATGCGATAATTACACATATTATAATTTTTTAATAGATTGTGGTAGATGCCCTCGGCAAACAACTATTTATGGTTGATTTTTTTTAAATGATTCTACATTCATGAAATAGGAACTCTCTTCGGGTAGGAGACCACCTCATAATGACCGAGCTTAGATTTCCTAAGAGTGTTCCAGAGAAAGAGCAGAAACGTGTGAAAATACTAGTCCGAGAATCATGGCCCTTACTAGAGAAGCTAAAGCCAATATCTTTTTCTGGACTTGTAAATTGCATGCCCTTCTCTTTTAACAGCAGATTTCGCTTTAAATTCACGATACAATTAAACTTGATGCAATTAAACTTAATGCGGGCAAGCTCCACTTAAAAATTAGTTTTATTTTTAGATTTTAAGGGAAGAGATATGGGTTAAAATTTTATTAAAGAATATATGTTTAAGTAATTAATTTTTTGTAATATTAATTTGTGGTCATTATATAATATAGATACAATCAATTTGTTAAATTTGTTGTACTATCACTTTGTGGTGATGATGTAATATGATGTAATACAATGTAATCAACTTGTTGTCATACTACTTTATGATGATGAAACATGATAGAATTTATTATAATATCATTTTATAATAATAATATAATAAAGATAATCCCAATATAATTAACTTCTAATATAAATTAAACAGTTTCAATCTATTTATTAAAAAAAATCAAAAAAATCCTCCTTAGCTAGCCGAGCAAAAATTGAAGTCATACACAAAATCCCAATCCCCTTTGTGGAAAGAATGTCTACACGATTTTGGTTTGGGGATACCACTCTGTGTATTTTCTTAAGAGGATAATCGAGTACTATAAAATATAACGAACAGATAACTGAGAGTTATATTTTTGGAAATAGTAATAAGGACTTCTTCTAATATAAGACCAACGATGAAGTATAATTGAGATTTAACACTTGAAGGTGCTAGAAACATAACCTAGTCCCCCACCTTAACCAATATAAAGTGTTCAAAAGACAAGAAAATCCATTGAAGGGAAGAATTTTGCCGGGTGGAATAAGAAGTGGTTATAAATAAAAGACCACCCCTGCCCGGAATGCGACCGTCGAGGCCCACCATAGATATTTCGTTTGACCTTAAACCATTTTTTAAGGCTTAAGGACGGTCAAATTTAATAAGAAACGCATCTCACGTGATAGTTGCGCCACCGCCTTCCTTTCCCTTGTAATTTTCTAACCATAAATCAACGAACGAAGCACTCATTTTGCAAAAGGAATGCACCGAGTTGGACCTCGATCTGCTACCTCGGGCCTCTGTTTGCAAATTCTTCTTCTGTGTGAGTCATGGCTGTCGCATCGCCCTTCACGGGGATTTCCTTTTTTTCACCTTCGCGTCATCAGCATTTGAGGTCTGGTCCAGTCCGATGCTCCGGAGTCAAGATGGGTTCGGACTTTACAAATGGGCAGAAAGTTTTATGCTATTCTCACTGGATCAAGGGTATTCAGGTGGAAAAGATAAGGAAACGATCATTAAGCGTCAGAAGCGAGGCGACGGAGTCCCTGCCCGACATGCTGACCGCGCTGGAAGGGGACAAAACGGAGGTGAAGAAGCCCAAGAAAAAACTGGCTGAAATGTGGCGGGAGGTCCAGGGGGCCAACGACTGGGAGGGCCTGCTCGATCCCTTCGACGACGTACTGCGAAAAGAGATCATCCGTTACGGCGAATTCGCCCAGGCCTGCTACGACAGTTTCGACTTCGACCCCTACTCCAAGTATTCGGGCAGCTGCAAGTACCACTTCAAGCAGCTATTCCAGGGTGTGGGGATGTCTGATTACGGCTACAAGGTCACCAAGTATCTCTACGCCACATCCAACATAAATCTGCCCGGTTTCTTCCAAAGGCCACGCGTGCAGAAGCTATGGAGCCGGCACGCCAACTGGATGGGCTTCATCGCCGTGGCGACAGACGAGGAGGAGATCAAGCGGCTGGGGCGCCGAGACATCGTGGTGGCGTGGCGGGGGACAGTGACGTACCTCGAGTGGATCGCCGACCTCATGGACTACCTGAGGCCGGCGACCCTCAACTACGTGCACCCCCACCCGGACGTCAAGGTGGAGTCCGGGTTTCTGAACCTGTACACCGAACGGGACGAGGGCTGCCGATTCTGCAAGAGCAGCGCCCGAGATCAGGTGGTAGAGGAGCTTAAACGCCTGGTGGAGAAATACAAGGGCGAGCAGCTGAGTATCACCGTCACTGGCCACAGCCTGGGCAGCGCCCTCGCCATGCTCAGCGCCTACGATATCGCGGAGCTGGGCCTCAACTTCCCTGAGGGCTCCGATAAGATCCCGGTGACGGTGTTCTCCTTTGCCGGGCCACGGGTGGGCAACGGGGCATTCAAGGACCGGTCAGAGGAGCTGGGGCTCAAGTTCCTCCGCATCGTCAACGTCCACGACAGCGTGCCTAAGGTACCAGGGATCTTGTTCAACGAGAAGTTCAAGCTCGCCAGGCAATGGGTGGACAAGCTCCCCTGGAGCTACTGCCACGTAGGGGTAGAACTCGCCCTGGATCACACCATCTCTCCTTTTCTGAAGCCCACTAACGATCCCTCCTGCTCCCACAACCTGGAGGCCCACCTGCACCTCCTCGACGGGTTCCACGGGGCCGGGCAGCGGTTCGCGCTCACCTCGGCTCGAGATCCGGCGTTAGTGAACAAGGCATGCGATTTCCTCAAGGACCACTATCTGGTACCTCCTTTCTGGAGGCAGGACGCCAACAAGGGCCTTATTCAGAACTCGGACGGAAGGTGGGTGCAGCCTGATCGGATCCGAATCAACGACGAGTCTCACGCAGATCACGACCATGACATTGTAAACGGGGTCAGCAACGCCTCCGTCAATGGTCTGAAGTCGTAATAGTGTTATGTACGTAGCTTTCAAACGTTAAAACCCGATATTTAAGATGGGGTGTAATCAGGATTATAAAGTCTTTGGTGTAAATATCAATGGAAACTAAAGTTTTGCTGCGTAAATATATGGTGGTGGTCAAATATTGTTGTTTTGTAGCAGGTTTGTGATGATGACCTGCAGATGCTTTTTTATTATGACCGTGCCCACATGGACATTATTATTACTTGAATCATATTATCTTTATGATAACGTAACGTGGGATAGAATTTTTAAGGGCCACGTGACCGCAGCCAGAATGTTAACCAATAAAGGTGAAGATCTGAAAAATATAGGTTTCTAATCAATACGATTACAGCTCAGCGATCTAGTAATGGCATTGACATAGGGGTTTTTGGAGTTTTCTGCGAAGTAAAGGGAAATCCCATTAATTTAAGGTGGAAAATGACAACACAAATTTTGAGAAACGCATATTGACTAGAGTCGACGCCGCGAGAAAGAGAGAGATGTGGAAATGATGCTATGCAATTTTGGACTGTTTGTATATAAATATTATATATTGATGCTATGCAATTATTTGGAGCTCGGATATTATTTAGGTTCGTCAAGATTCCTTATTGATAAGATATGACACCTAATATATTAGGTGAGAGTTGGTGAAATTTAAATTAACACAAATTTTATTGTTTTAATGTTTATCGTTTTACCTGAAAAGACTCCGCAGGCATGTGTAAGGTCTCATGTACCAAAATCCAAAGTAATGGATTTGTTTGGAATATTTATTTTTTCTAATTAAATTAATTTAGTTGAAAATTAAATTATATTTTCTATCTTTTAGAATTAAAGGAGGTTTTTAAGCTAAGTTGTGGATTATCCTCTGTCATGTTTAATCCACTATAATTATCTATGTAAAATAAATAAGGTTATGATGTAAAATAAATATATATAAATTTAGATACAACATGTAGTAATATTATCAATGGTAAGAATGGAAAGAAGGTTTTTTTTTTGTTTATTGAGACAAGGTCAAAAGCTTAGTTAGCTATTTCATATACCACCTTATTTTGATCTCTAAAAATATGTATAAATTTTGCTATCTTAAAATGCTATCCAATCATTTATTTTTGCTCAAGTTTTTTCTATATAGTTTAGATTATTTTGCTTGGAATAATCTGAATATATCACTTATTGGGCTTGGGGTACTCTAGCAAAGGGCTAAGTATCCAGAGACAACTGTATATTCACCCCATTCCTACCTCATCCAAGAGTATCCACCTCTTGAGACCACAAGAGTGATATTGTTTGGATGGTCCTATAGATTTCGTTTCTCTAATCTTCTAGGGCTTGGATTGACAACTCCTCTATTGGGATCCATTTCCTTCCTACCTCTTAGCTATTGGTTCAAGGCTTACAGTAATTGGCTATCTTAATCCATGTGTTTTTATGTAGATTCTCCATCAAAAGTATTCAAGCCTAGAATTAAATTATTAGAGGATGATCATTCCACGAGTCTATCTAGAAGTTAGCCATTTGTCCATTATGGATAATCCAAAATAATCTTTTCTTGATCATATCCTCTCTTAGTTTTAGTCCCATTAAGATAGGAGATCCTCTACTAAGAAGTGGAAATCGAATAATCTTTGTTGGGGTTTTATTCTTTGCATATTTGGCCCTCAAAATTTGAGCCCATAATTCCTTAGGGGATTTTAGCAATCTCCAATATAACTTACTTGTTAGTGTCTTGTTATACTTGACAATTAATATGATTCCTAGTCCTTCCTCCTTTTTCTATAGGTATGAAGTATCCCCCACTTCACCAATGCCCTTTTTCGTTCTTCCTTGACCCCACTCTAGAGGAATCTATAGCTTATTTGATCCAATTATTTAAGAATTGCCTTAGGGATGTCTAGAACTAGGGATACATAAATAGGTATGGTGTTGAGGACTACTTTTATTAGGGTCACTCAACCTCCTATAGAAAGCCACCTATTAGTCTATTTTCCTAATTTGGCTTTCACTCTCTCTAACAACTAAGTCTATTCCTTCTTTTTTTGCCTCCCAATTGTAAATGGAATTCCTAGGTAAGTGATTAGAAGAGATGTCTTCTTGTATCTCAATTTATCCAACAACAATATCTCCTACCTAGGTGAGCAATGGAAAAAGATGACCTTGGATATTTCTTCATTTATAAGTTGTCTAATTGTTTTGTAAATTAATCTAGAATCATTTTAAATCTTGAGGCCTTCCTTACTATTACTTTTACTAATAAAATAAAGTCATCAACAAATTGTAGGTGAGTAAGTGGTTTAGCTTTAGTTGCTATTATTATTCCCTCCAAAGCTCTGGTTTATTTTATCCTTAGCTAAAGTTCTACCCAGACATTCAACCAATATGATGAATAGGTTTGTTAATAAGGAGTCTCCCTACCTGATACCTCTAGAAGCTTTAAATAACTGGCTAGGAGCTCTATTTACTAGAACTAAATTCAAATTATTCCATCACCTTTAGGAGGAAGTGCTAGTCAACTCTATTGTATGCTTTGGAAAGGTCTAACTTGATAAACACGAAGGGTATTTTTTGAACCTGGATGGAGTGGATGACCTCCTAAGCTAAGACTATCTCATCCAAGATATGTCTTCCTTCCACCAAAACACCCTATTTTGAAGAAATAATTTTGTGAAGATGAGGTTTGATCCTTTTTGCCATGATCTTAGTGATAATTTTATATAGGACATTACAAAGAGATATTGGTTGAAATCTAGAGATGTATTCAGACTCTCGGGTTTTTAGAACCAAAGCTATATATGTCTTGTTCACCTCTTTGAGCACAACTTTGGCTATCCTAGCATCTTCTACCACTTCCAACAGTTCTTCCTTAAGGATATCCTAAAATTCTTGGTAGAATTTTATGGGAAATCCATCTAGGCCTGGAATTTTACCTTTTTGTATCTTGAAAACTACTTATAGTTCTTTGGCAGTATTTGGGGCAGTCAAAGTAATATTATCCTCCTTTGTGATGAGAGAAAGAATATCTTGGAGTACTTCCTGCCATACCTCTTGGTTTAGTGGATGTCTTAAAGAGTTTTCCAAAGTATTCTCTTGCTATATCTTTCATCCCATCCTATGTGTGTATTGAATCATCCATTTTTATTTTCAAGGATGAGATGAAGTTGTGTGACCATATTGCTAGAAGAGATTTATGGAAGAAGCTAGTGTTCCTATCACTCTATTGGAGCTATTGGAGCCTAGATTTATGTTTCCACATGATCTTTTCTATTTTATCCCATTCCTCTAGTTAAGCAATAAACCTAGTCTCCTTGATTCAAATTGTAGTAGTTTCATTTATTGATATTTGCTCATTTAGTTCCTCAAGTTTGATTAAGATATGTTGTTTATTTTCATTTAATTCACCAAAATCCTCCTGGTTCTATGTTTTCAATTTGGAATTGAGGTACTAAAGCCTCCTTATAAATTTGTACATCTTCATACCATGCCTAGGTTTACCCTCTTGCCGCCATTGCTAAATATTGTCTCATAAACTATTTTCTCAATATCACATTAGTTGGAATCTAAAAAGAGCACGACTAGGTTTAGTCTTCCACACTTATTTATCTAGTGTAACATTTGTGCTCTTGTAATATATCCACCACTGAGAAACTCTCTTGATAATAGAAACTTATGTAGTCTTTCTAGAATACATGTTGGACGTTGCCTTCTATTAGACCAGGTCATCATACCATTGTCTATTTTGATATCTACTTAATGAAGAGATTTAATATGCTTCATCAAGGTCAATACTACCATTATTATTTCCTCCTATATTCTCTTCTAATGAGAGGATAGTATTGAAATATCCACCTACCAGTAGTCAAGCTCCAAGGAAATGACTAATAATATAAACTACATTCCTCCATTGTTGTCATTTTCCATCTAGGCTGATAGGTGTGTATACATTGAGATAAACATTGTTGAGAAGAATGTTTGCTATGGGCTAGTAAATTTAGAATCACTCAACTTCCTATTATTTGGTGTATCACCTCTTTTGGATCCCAAAGACAAGATACTCCTTCAAATGCTCCTTAGGATCTTAGGGATTCCACCCTACATGCAAGCCAAATATTTATGGTAAATATTTGCACCTCTTCAACTAACACTTTCATTTCTTGGATGAAAACCATATATGAAAAATGCTACTAAATCATTCATTTTACTTCATTATGCTTTACTAGACTACCCTTAAGCCCTCGAATATTCTAGATGATGCACTTCATCAAGCATGGGGACTCAAGATGTGGGTAATATCCTTAACCTTATCCATTGCTATCAACTTTGCATATTATTTCTCTATTTGATGTTGAGTAGTCTTCTTGTCTACTCTTTGGTGTGTCTAAATTCATCTTTTTAGTAGACTCCTAACCAACTCTTGTTGGTTCTAGGATGGAATCCAAACTTGGTGTAGGTGAGTATACTACCATTTTTCTATTAGAATATTCTTGGATATCACCTTCATTATCTATTCCTTTATGAGTTCGTCTATTTGATTAGTTAGATTCATTATCTTTCTCTTGGCTTCTATTTTTCCTTTGGGATTTCTTCAACTGTTGGGTTAGTTTCTCTTGTGGGCTACTTAGTAGATGAAAAATTAGCTTGATGTTATGATTTATTTCTTCAGTTGTTGGTTCCTTTATTAGGGTTTAAACAAGAGTTTCTAGGATCTTTTTCTCCATGATGTTCTCCTCATCATCTATTGGGAGGTTACCAAACATATTGGTGGAGATGAAGGACTTCTCTTTAGATGATTGTTTTCTTTGTATGTTAGTTTGTTTAGATAGTTGAAAAAACCTCTAGGGGTCATTTGCTATTGTGCCTGCTTTAGGATCCAATATTTGCAATCCCTAGCTAGGTGACCATATTCATGACAAATCCTCCACCTAAATAAGATGTTCTCATAGTCCACATCTTATTCTTGGTATCCTCCCCTATCTATAGAGTAATATTTTTTTTGCAAGGGCTTGTCAAGATCGATAATAACATGAATTTTGGCTTAGATAATTTGTTCAAATTGGCTTGTACTATCAATTTTTAACACATAAGATCCTAGAGTGTTTTCTATTGTCATGAAGACAACTTGGTTTCAAAACTCAAATGGAAACCCAAAACGTCTCACCTAGACTAGGGCTACTAAGGGTATTTCCTCTTCTACCTTGAACTTGGTATGTCAGGGATTTATGAAAAGCTTTCTCCTACCTAAAAACCAAGGATCCCCTAGAAAACATGTTCTTTATCCTCCTTAGAAGAAAAATAACTAACAAATAACCATTGGGGTAAGCAAAAATATTTCACTCACCTCTAATTCTCCATTATCTAGTAACCTACATCTTGAAAGCAAAGAGGGCTAGACAAAGACCAAAAAATTGACAAATTAATCCTCTATGTTCCTTAGCGTCGATCTGAGTATGTATGTCTAACATATGAAGTTGGACTATGGGAGAGTCATCTGTCACTTTTATGCACCCTAAGGTTGTTTTCCTAGGGTTTGTTTTTGGTATTCTTAAAGATCCGTAGGAAGTCCTAGTGTTATTAACTATATTTGTTTATGAATATCCTCCTATCAAGGCATCTCAAAAGGTCATCTTTGATAATGTTTTACTAGATTCTCTTCCCATTCTGGGTATCAACACATTTTCCTTGCTATGACTAGAAACATTGGCCTATGCTTAAGTACTTTCTAAAGATCCAAGTTTATTCTCCAATTGAGACATTTCCACTTGTTGCAAAAAAACTCTATCTTATTATTTTAAATTTGATCTTCTACCTCTTGTGCATTTGCACCCTTGGTTCTGCCCTTGTTTGGGATTGGCTTTGTCAACTCAAATAAATTTTTAGATTTCTCTTCCTAGATTGGGATCTAATTACTAACTTGTATTATTTGTTCCACTTGCATGTGCTCATGGTTATTTTGGCCCTTCTTGGAGTCAAGGTGCTCTATTTTATTTTACATATTGGTCATGTTCTTATGGAATTATCTTTCTTCCAGCATCTAGGGTTTCACCGTTCCATTTTCAACCAATATCTATAAACCCTCAGCCAAGGGTCTTTGTAAACCCTTAGCCAAGGATCTCTATAAACTCCTATTGAAATATTCCAACAAAACAATGATGACAACCACCTAGAAAAAATCTAGAAATATGGAGTTAAATATGGAAAAAACTATAATATTGGAAAAAATATTATAAATGAAACCTTATAACAATGGTTTTAAAGTTAACTTCCTAAACATTTTTAAATATGAAGTTTTTTCTCAAACATATGATCTAAAAATGTTAAACAAAAAAATAAAACTCTTCAATACACATATAGAATAATAAACCATAAACATATTTTTCATGAGTGGGATTTGGGTTAGTTTTCATCTATTTGTCAATCTTAAAATGAATAAGAACATTAACATTCAAAAGCAAGTAATATTTTTCCCAAACTCATTTTATTTAAAAGGAATTGAAATAGTTATTATTGGCTTGCTGCATGGTTGTTGAGAAACAAATGCTTAATAAAGGTAAAGTAGTTTTTAATGGCCATGAAACCATAATCCATATAAGACGAACCTCATAGAGGATGTTATTTACTTGATAGATGTCTGTCCAATTAAACTTTGGTTATCAAAGTATGGTGTACAACTCTAACCCCATTGGATTTGAACTTTGAACTTCCTATTTGTAGTTTCAAAGTCTTACTATTAGACCCACTCTAATTGTACCTAAAGACAAACAATAATTTATAATATTTTTAAAATTGTTGAAAAATATAAAATATTCGTAAAATATAAAATATAACTATAAAGACCTCAAATAAATAACAGATGAGCTTCAAAGAATGCTTCAAGAGTTTGATTTACCTGTTTTTAAGAAGGATAGGTTGGTTTAGAATCTATTGAAAGATAGTGGATACTTGGTCAAGTTGGGATATAGGGGTTTAGAGCAATCAAATTTCTTTATTCACAAATATTTTTCTGTGAAGAATGTTTGGTCACTTGAAACTCTCCCTAAAGCCTCAACATTCCTTTGATTAGCAACCAAAAGCAATATTCTTATAAGTAATAGTTTGTAAAGAAGAGAATATCATAGTGTGCCTTATGTGAGAAGATCTAAGAACATAAAATTACTTACTTCTTTATTGGCCCTTTGCTTACACCATTTGGGATAAATCTTTAAAATATATGAGAGTATATTGGGTAGCTCCATCAACATTAAAAGAGTTGATGAAATGTTGGATTAATTAATTTCAAAGTTAAAACATTATGTATTTTATATAGGATTGGTCCTCCCATTATTATTTGGAATTTATAGCTTGAAAGAAATAATAATAACTTTAAAAATAAATATCAAATTCATGTCCAATATTGGAATCATATTATTACCTCTCATAGAATTTTTACAGACATGGTGTTTATCATGGCAAGTCTCAAGCATAGAAAAAGATGTGTTAGCTTCTTGTTTTATATAATTTGCATATACATGGAAGGGTCATTAGTGACAATGGAGTTAACACAAAAAACTTGCTTCCATCTATTGTAAAATAAAAATGTCCAAAAGTTAGGTCTTTATTCCAAAAAAAATGTTAAATAAGTTGATAGAGGTGGTATGTTTTGAAATACTAACTACAAAATTATCCTTACCTAGAATCATATGGAACTTCAACTAATACATATGCAATGTATAAGGCACTTCTTATAAGGATAATTTTTTAATTTGAAAAAAGGATGGATACATATTTCATTTGAGAGGATTCACAATTTATTATTAATGTTATCAACAAAAATGGATGTGAGGATTGAAAGAAAAATATTTATCATTTATGTATATTACTTATTGTGGAGGTAGTAACTTGAAAATTTTAGGAAATTGAGTAGCAAAAAATATAACCAATTATGATTTTGATCTTCATCTTGGTAAAGTTTAAATTTTAGAAGGTAATTAGCTAAGTGAGATTTTATCTCATCTTGGTAAAGTTTGAATTTTAATTTTCTTTTAGAGGCACCAATGATCCTACTCTATATTTTCATAAGACTAAAGGGACATCAAATACATCAAGATGTAGATAACAAAACCCCAATCCCAAAGAGCAATGGTGAGGGTAAACCATCAAGCATATTCCCTAAGAATGAAAACCACCAGGAAGAAAAGGACCAGCCCCCCAAAAAATACCCCCTAGAGAGAGAATCACGACAACACAAAGGATACCTCAAAAAAGCAGAAATACAATAAAACGACCTCCTATATAGGTAGACCTAATGCTTCCAAAGCAATAATTGTCATTAATTATAGGGGAAATTGTCTTCCCAAATTTTGAATTGGCCACAATCCACCCCCAAATTGGTCATAACATCAGCAGCCTGATTACCTTCCCTATAAATATGCTCAATTTTAATTTCTAACATACCTTTGAGAATCATCTACACACCAGTCAATTGGGGGGGTATAAATTTAAAAATTTTAAGCGATGGGAGGAGTGGCCAATTACTGTCTCTCCGGAGTTGGCGCCCATCCTGCAAAAAATCTTGTCAGAAAGGTTCCTCACGGGGAGGGATGAGGAAGATGAATTAGCCTGGGGCTATGGAAGCCTTGGGGTCTACTCAGTTAAGGCTGGATATGAAGAGATCCTCCCTGAGCCTCCCCCACACTCTTTTCCGGTTTAGCATTGGAGAAGGATTTGGCATTCAAAGGGTTGGCCGAAAGTGAATTTCTTTGCTTGGCAACTTATGCATAACGGACTTCTCACCTTTGACAATCTCAGACGTAGGGGTTTCAATGGCCCCTCTCAATGTGCTTTATGCCTCCAACATGAGGAAACTGCAGATCATTTGTTTTTTGAGTGCCCTTTTACTCATCAGATTTGGGAACGCTGGTTCTCTCAATTTAAACTCCAGGCTAATGGTGTTTTCAATCGTACCAATATTTGGGAAAAATGGAAAAGGGGCAGGTTCAATTCCATAGCTCTCCGAACTGGCTGGCAGTTAGGCTTTCTCTTCATTTGGTGGCAAGTTTTGTTGGAGAGAAATGCCTGGATCTTTAGAGACACTTTCTCCTCGATTGACGATGTTTGGCAGGTCATCTGGAGCAAAGTCACAGAAACTGTTGCTATTTATGTTGATGAAGAGAATCAGGCAGCTCTTGGGCATCTTGAAGAAGGGTTTGATGGACATGAGGGGCAAGGCAGAGCATGCTGGAAACCTCCCCCTGTTGGCTGGATAAAGATCAATACTGATGGGGCTGCAAAAGGCAACCCGGGCAGCGTAGGAATTGGTGTTGTTTGTCGGGATCACTCGAGTGCGGTTCTTTACTGGGAATTGTAGGGATTGGGCAGAGCCACGAACAATGAAGCCAAAGCCTTTGCCATTAAGTCTGTGTCTATCTGGGCTGTTAAGCAGGGTTACCGGAGGATAATTCTTGAATCAGATTCTCAAGTCCTGATCGGTGCTCTTGATTGCTTGCAGAATTTCTCATTAAAATCTTGGAGACTGCGGATTTTGATATCCCAAATCAAGGAGTTATGGAGGGAGTTAGATGATGTTATCTCGGTGTATGTGAGTAGAAATTTGAACACGATAGCTGACTTCCTTGCAAAGATGGGTGCTGAGAAAGAGGTAGGTGTTCAGCTGCACAGTGATATGCCTATGATAGATGAAGAGATTCGGAGTGGTCTGGAACGATCCCTGCATCCATGAGCTCAAAAATGGCTAAGGTTAGTTTTTGTCGCGATATCGCGACATATTGCGTCGTCGCGACCTTGTTTGGAAAGCTGTCGCGATTTCGCGACATGCTGCTCTGTCGCGACCTTTCCTGGACAATTGTCGCGATTTCGCTACCTTTTTTGTTGTCGCGGCCTTGGGAGGAAAATTGTCACGATTTCGCGACTTGTTGCGTCGTCGCGGTCTTTGATGAGAAGGTGTCACGATTTCGTGACCTTTTTTGTTGGTTCTGCTTCTGGAGGAAAGTCGTCGCGATATCGCGACATTTTTTGTGAAAAGCTACTCAAAGGAAAATTTGTCGCGATTTCGTGCCATTTTTGAGGAAAGGACGCAAAGGGGCAAACCCGTAGTGATTTTGCGAAAATTCTGGAGAACAAACTTCATAAAGGATAAACGTCGCGATTTCGCGACTAGTTTGAGAAAATGGCACCATGGGGAGAACATGTCGCAATTTTGCGACCTTTTTTGTCGGTTCCGCTGCTGGAGGAAAGTTGTCACGATTTCGCGACGCTTTGAGAAAAATTGCGTTAAGGGGAAAAACCGTCGCGATATCGCGACATTTTTTGTGAAAAGCTTCTCAAAGGATAATTTGTCGCGATTTCACGACATTTTTAAGGAAAGGAAGCAAAGGGGCAAACCTGTAGCGATGTCACGACAGTTCTGGAGAACAAACTGCATGAAGGATAAACGTCGCGATTTCGCGACTAGTTTAAGAAAAGGGCACCATGGGGGAGAACATGTCGCGATTTCGTGACACTTTTGCGGAAGGGGCGCCCAATGGAATTCTTGTCGCGATTTCACGACACTTCCGACCAACTGGGGCTTTAAGGAAAAGTCGTCGCGATATCGCGACACTTTCTCAAGGTTGCTGTTTAAGGGAGATCTCGTCGCGATTTCACGACAATTTTGGTGAGCAGGTCCCTTCTGGATTTCTCGTCGCGATTTCATGACGTTTTTGGCGTTTGGGTGCTTTGGAGCTGTGTTGTCGTGATTTCGTGACATTTTTTGAGTTGTGTGGCCTCGGCGCAGTTTTGTCGCGATGTCAAACTCTAATACACTTCCTCCATAGATCCCCAAAATTAAATTCTTGCAACACCTTGTCAAGGAACTCTTAAGAGACCCTGTCATTAGCCTTTTGCATATCAAGTTTAAGAAGTATTCTAACCAACCTGCTTTTGGATATAAAATGTAAATTCTCATGAACCGTAATGATCCCATCCACAATCTTCCTACCATGAACAAAACCACCTTGAAGAGGATAAATCAAGATGGGAAGAAGCCTTTTCAACCTATTAGCAAGTGTATTAGTAAGAAACGTATATAGGGTATTGCATAAGCTGATAGGTCTAAAATACTTTAGAGAATAGACACCATGTTTCTTCAAAATCAAAACAACAAAGGTAGTATTCCATGCTTGCAACAAATATGAAGAAGATTGAAATTCTCTTGAGGCTTTCAAAATATCCATTTAAGAAGGTGCCAAAACCTTTGAAAAAATTAATAGGGAACCTATCTAGCCTAGGTTCTTTATCCTTATTCATACTAAATAGGTTGATATTGATCTCATCATTAGAAAATGGGGCATTCAAAGCATTATTCATATTAGCCGTCACTACCTAGGGAATGTTCCTAATAAGTTCCTTTGAAGCATCCCTATCTTCCTCCCTATCTCTAGAAAAAAAATCCTAAAAGAAGGATACTATGGCAGTAGCAATTTCTTATTTATCTTTAAGGCATTCACCGAATTCCAATGTAATTTCTCTTATTTATTATCACTCCTATGTTTCAAGGTTGAGAGGTGGAAAAACTTGGTATTCCTATCCCCCTCCTTAAACCATGTAGTTTGCGATTTTCACCTCCAAAAAGACTCCTCACTAGCAAGAATATTATAAAATTCTCCAAGAGTAATTTGCTCTTTGCTAATCAGCTCCTTTGACCAAACTTCACGTTGGCCTTTTTCCTCAATTTTCCTACAATTCTTGAAATATTTTTTTCTTCCTATGGAAGAGGTTCCCAAAAACCTCTCGATTCCACCTCTTCAAGTTAGCTTTGATGATTTTTAGCTTCTTGGCCACTTGAAACATCTTAGTTCTATAGACATTTGTATTCCACCAAGCCTTAATAAAGCCTTCAAGATTCGGATGAGAAAGCCACATTGTCTCAAACCTGAAAGGATAACCTTTCAAACATTTCTCCTCCATGAATTCTAATAGTATTAGGTTGTGATTAGAAGCAATTCTTGATAAATTCCTCAAAGAGAAATCCTGAACCATGGTAAGCCAACACATCAAAGCAAGGGCCCTATAAATCCTAGATTGAATCAGCCTTCCTCCCCTTATTTTGTTGGACCAAGTGAATTTAGAACCTTGCAAATCAATATCTACTAGTCCCATGGAGGTCAAAAACTCATCAAAATCTTCCATATTATCTGAAAAAATAGTCAAGCCTCCAAGTTTCTCACAAGGGAATAGAATGGAATTAAAATCACCAACAAGCAATAATGGAAGGTTAAATTAAGAACCAAGGGATTTTAAGTCAATCTGGAGTTTCCTTCTATCCACAGCAAAATTTGGAGCATACACATTGGTAGAAATCCAAGAAAAGTTAGTTTTTTTACAACATAATAAAAAAGATAACTTATCAACTTGATGAATGAGCTTGCCCTCCACATAATCAGGATTCCAAAAAATTTACAACCCTATGGAAGAACCATGATTAACCCAACTTACACCTTTGCACCCATTCCAAACAAACCTTCGTAATCTATCAAAATCCTCATTATCCATCTTAGTTTCTTGTAAGAAAAGAATATCAAGATTGAAATCTTTTTGAAAACTTTTAGCACTCTTTCTTTAGTCGGGGTATGCAAATCCCGAATATTCCACGAGATAATCTTCATTACTTCAAGGATTGTGGAGCCTTCCATCTGCTCAAAGGTAATGTAGGCTGGGAGCCATTAGCCACATATTGAGTTGTTTTCTTTAAGAGAAACTTAGATTATTTTGGTCTTCTTGACCCCTTCCCACTACTTATATCCATTGTTCTTTGGGTGTTTTTGATGGGTCACATAGAGCCAATCATTATCTTATTGCTTGATTCTATTGATTAAGGAAGGAGTTGTTGTTGTTGAGCTAAATTCTTTAGTTTCATATTTCATCTATTTAGAACTTCTTGAAATCCATATTCCTTCTTGGAAGACTATACTTCCTCTGATTTCCTATACAATACATTTTTAGAAATCTCTCCCACTTCTACATATGAAGAACATGTGCTTATACTGAGAGGGGGGGTGAACAGTATAAGATAAAAAAAATTGCTTTTTAATCCAAATGATAACATCAATAATATTAAAGCAGTAAACATCACACAAAGCATCACACACATGAGAGACATGATTTTACGTGGTTCACCCAATGTGGGCTACTCCATGGAGAAAATATTTCTTATAATTTTTTCTCAAATAAATTATCTTGGGAATGCTTTCCCTACAATGTTTATGGACCTCTGTCCAAAGGAGATAGCAATCCCCTAATCAAGTTCGTGGATCTCTACCCACAGGATAACTTCTTTCTCCTTTGCTCTAGCTGATGATCTTCTAGAAGAAATGTTACCCCCACTGCTCTGGCTAATGGATCTCTATCCATTGAAGACACTTGTCCTCACTGCCTTAGCTTATAGATATCTATCCACTAGAGACTGTCATCCTCTATACTCTGTCACCTCCAAAGCTCTATCTAAAATCTACACTAAACACAATTCTTCGATCTAGCATAAATCTATCCTCAATATTTGTCTTTGATCTGGCACAAACCCATCCTCAAATCTATACCAAATTCTATCCTCAAATATGTCCTTAATCTGTCCTCAATCTCTATCCTCAAATTTATCCTCAATATGTATTGTAAGCTTCCAAAATCTCACCCAAAACTGTCCATAAGTCTTCTGTAAGACTTACCTCAAATCTTTTCAACAAGTCAACACTAGAACTTGTCCAATCTCATAGAAACATAAAGAGAATTGTTAGAGACTCAATATGCTTCACATTCATCATAATGCTCAACCTCTTTCTCAAATCAATTCAGAATATAAAATAATTTGTTTCATAGAACTTGAACTATCACTTCATACATCCACATGACTAGGCTCAACCAACTCTACTCAATCAATCACTCAATGGAATAATCCTTGCTCACAAACCCTAATCCAAGCATATGAACACTCATTCAAATATTTCCAACAATGCCCATAAACCAATCTCACATAAAGCTCAACAACTCAATAAGGAAACATAATTAAGTCATTTTCACTCCAAATTTGTTTTCCAAAAAACCAACCAATCAACTCAACCAAGGAAGAATATGCCCATACATTTTCTTTGATGTAGAATGATCTTCAAAAACCTAGTTCAATTATCACAACTTTCTTTGCTAAGTACAAAAGGTTAGATGAAAAGAATTATCACCCTAAAACTTTTCACAATTTACCTTAAACACAAATATAAATTAAATTTCAAATACACCTTATTGCTCCATCTCAATAATAAATTTCAACATCATAATTTTCATCAAAAAACCTCTTATAAAATATAACACAATTTCTACTTATAATTCCTTTTTTAAATTGCACTTATCAAATAAAATAATTTATAAAATAATGCAATTTATTCTTCTAAGGTAAAAATTAATTACCCTAGTTTTAACTTTATCAAAAACAACTTTTTACCATGCCCATAAATCACTTTATCATATAGGTAAATAGTCCAAATTAATTACCACCTTATACCTCCCAATTTACTCACAAAAATCTTAGGGCAAATAAAATTTAAATAAAAAATTGTACCTTTGCCCTTAGTAGGTTTTGAACCCACGTCGCTACCTCCTCAAGTGCCTTAGCCGCGACCTTGGCTGTCACGTGAGCTAAGCACTCACATGGGAGCTAAACTTCCCACACGCTCCTTGTTCCTTCTGTTGGTGCTGAAATCAAAAATGAAAAGGGGCTTCCAAAAATTTCTATAGTCGGGTTTCGAACCCGTAACCTCCCCTCTGTAAACACTAAGCACTTGCCACCTGCGCTAGCCATCGGATGGTGCTAGAACCCAAGCGCCTTGTCTTCTTCAATGCTCCAAACTTTGGGATAAATGCAATGCACGAATTCCTCTGTCTTCTCCTCCATGAAATGCAACACATTTTCAAATTTGAATACATTTATTTTGGCCTTAGCAAGGCAATATTTATATTGCTAAGTGCCTTGCTTTGTTATTTCTTCCAACACGTCGATGGGGTGGTTTTCGACTTGCACGTCGGTGGGGTAACCTTAGGGTTATACCATTCCAAATAAATAAATATTTATTTATAAAATTTAAATTCAATTTGAATTTAAATATTTATAAATTAAATATTTAAACCTTCCTTGGAATTTTTAATTTGGAATAAAAAGCCTCCTTGGATTTTTATGAAAACCTTTTATTTTTCCAATCCATGGTTTTTAATAAAACCTTTTATTTACCAATCCATGGTTCTAATAAAAACCTTTTACTTATGCTTCCTATAATATCAAAAATGAATATTATGAAGCTCTTTTGCCATCAACCTTTTGCATTGATCCTTTTGACCTTTTGGCATCAATGGTGGTTCATTTATTGGCATCAATGACAACCTCATGCCTTGACATCAATGTGTAGACACCTAAAATGTGTCATGTCGATGGTGACTACTCATATGGGACCTGCTACAAGTCCATATGGAAGATCTTGGATATACTCCAAGATAGAGCAGTAGTTTTAAACACTCAATTTGGGTTCCTTGGCCTAATCAGCTCAAAACGTTGTTGAGACGAAGTTCAGTTGGCCTTCATCAGAGCCAAATCGATTTGAACGACCATTTGTTCTAGAAGATGGTAGTTGAAGGACAAAATATTCTAGAGGCTTCCAATCCAACTATCCCAACCACCTCTTCTTGATCTTGGCTTCTCCATGAAGCCACCCCTAGCCCTTGGGTAATCCTATAAGTACCCCTCAAAATTAGGGTAAAAAATCAAGTGTGCATTGGATATTAGAGCAACGAAGCCCTGTCAAATTGTAGACTCACTAGAGTGCATTGAGAGAGCTTTTTTGCCATTCCATTTACCAATTCATCAAGCATCATGTCAATTTGTGCCATGGATGCCCTAAGGAGCTAGAATGCCAAGAAACATGAATTCGGGCAAACGAAGGCCAATTGTGCAATTCAACCGCAAAACCAGTCAGAGGACACCAAGGCGACCCTTGATCATCAATTTGACAAGGAGGATCAAGCCCACAACCCTAGATTTGGAGGGCAAAACTACTTTTTTGCCCGTCGTGGCTGACAATCATGGTGTATAGTGCAGACCACTCATTTGAGCTGCGGTTTGCAATCGATGAGAGATCTCCTTACTGTTTCTTTTGCACCATATTTCATTAGGTTAGATTTAGAATTTTAGTGGTTTATTTAGCATTTGTAGAGACTCTAACTGATAGAATTAGGGTTTTCATTAAGTTTACTTCATTATGGAAAGTAGGATATAATTAGCTCCTTTATATGTTATTTTGCTTCATTTCATGCAATTAATCCATTAGATAGATAGCTATGTTTTCTAGTTATATGTTCCCATAAATATTTTCAAGTATTACATAGGTTTAACATGCTTTATTTACTTTCTTGATTTCATTAGTGTTATGGCATCTTCATGTGCACATTATTTAAAGGGCCTCATCATGAGAGGCTACATATGCTTTTAATGCTTTTATGTTGTTTCTTGACTACAGGAAAGTAGATTCAAAGGAGATTCAACCATCCAATTCCTTCCTCAATGTGAAGAAGAGGGTCAACTCCACCCTGGAGTAGTTTGTGACTATTTAGAGAGCCTGAGTATTGTGCCTACCCCGTTGGGGCTTTCAAATTGTATCAATTGTATCAACATTTGGGTGACCCTAAGAGGGGTATGATTGTAACCGAGATTCATTTCCAATATTAATAAAAGAAACATCCATTTTCTTGTTATTTGCAATCTTGTCTATCATTTCATGCTTTGATGTTGATTCCAATTGATGTATTAGTTAGGTGCATGCTTTTTGGATAGGTCAGAAGGCGATCACGGTGGAACTCCACATTTTTAGCATTTGATTTTTGACATTTTTATGTTTTTTGATATCAAGTGCAAACCGCGGTTGACAGCTGCGGTCTCATTGTTGGCCCATGGCTTCAAGATGCGGTCTACAGTAGCAACCATGCAATAGATCTATGGTTTACAACAGACACAACAGACAGTAGGAGTTCAAAGCTAAATCAAATGAGGACCTGAGGTAGGCCCTTCTAACATTCTATGTCCTTGTATTTTGCCTCTGTGTTTTTCCATAACAACAAAATTGAAACCTAAACTGATTAAGGATAAAAATAACATAAAAGTTGATTAGGTCCTTAGGGTTTCTTTTTCTATATTTTAGCTAGGCGCTGCTAGGAACAGCGGACCTCTGAGTGCAATTTGCCCTAGAATCCAGTGTGCTAGATTAAATTGTGTGTTGGTTTGCATGTCTAAGGCCCAATTAGAGGCCATTTATCATCGTAAAGTGCATTGTCGAAAAGAGCATGTAGTATGTAGCTTGCATTTTCTGAATTTGAAAAGTTCTTTCATTGCATAGCACGTAGGAAATGAGCATTCATGTTGTATGATGCATTTTATTTTCATGCAACAATTAAAATGAACCACACACACCATGTTTCAATTAAAATCTAGTGAGTTGGAAGTGACATCCAACCACTAGTAGGGTTTCAATGACGGTGGAGGTGATTTCCATCCGTTGGCCCAAATCCCACGTACCTATTGTTCTAGACCAATATCGGATCCGAGAACCTTTTGTACCCTGGAAAATTTGCATGTATTCTCTTTGGAGGGTATAACACTGATTGGGGGAAAACGAGTGAGGATATGGGAGGACCTGTGCTCCCTGACCATGTGTGGGCTTCATTACCACACATTATATGTTGGATTACATGACTTGGAGTTCATAGCCAAGTTTTTGAGCTGCGAGTATACAGGTGAAAGCCAATTAAACTGAGATTATCATCCAAAAAGCTTTCAAACATGATAAGATTTTCTAATACTGACACAAAAAATTATGAAACAACATCAAACAGTTTAGGGCTCACTTTTAAAATTTAAATTTGATATAATCACCATTGTATACCTTGTTTGCATAATAAAAGATAAATCTAGACACTAGGTGCACCATGGTGGAGACATAGGGAGGTCGACAAAGGCTTAATCCTAATGCCAATGACCAAGCCCCACCAAATTCACAACAAAATGTGTCGAACCCTCACCCACATGCACTTCTTGAATGTCATTCGATGAGCATCAAAGGAGACAATTTGACACGAGGGGACACCATTGAGCGTACCCCCAATAGAGGAGCTTTTGTACACTCTTCTAGACATAGGATAGAGCATGGAGCCTCTCAACATGAGGGTGCTCCACTCGGAGGCCATTACCGAGATCGTAGTGCACGTGCATCCATGGGATTGACCGATGAGTATGTCATACAGGGGGCCAAGTTGGTACCCCTACGTACTAGGTCTACAAGAGGTTCCATACCTCCAACTTTAGAGTATAGAAGATATCGAGATCCACCCATTTAGGGGTATGCAGACAGGCCCACTTTTGAGCATAGGTCTATTCACACTCCCACACATAGTGAACCTCGCAAGATCACTATCGACATATCCAAGATGGGAGCCAATGGTACGCCACCGTATGAGCCATGGTGATCTAGATAGTTGGATGGTTTAGGTGGCGTCCTCGAGCAGTTAGGCTATAAGCCTTCATATCTAACCACTCATGCCCCGAGTGAGCATGGTGGGAGCATTATTAGGACTACCAAAGAACATGGGGAGGCTTCCAAGCACCCTCATGGTTCGCATCCACCATCCATGCATGGTGGCACACAACACAGGACTCAACATGATGCCAATGTCATCTTCATGGACAAAGGCAAAAGCGTAGCAAATCCGCCATATGGGTACAAAACCCATAAGATCACTCGCATGAAGCACACATACCAGAGGCCTCTTATGGCTGATCACATTGATAGATCGCATAGACTGGTATCCGAGCAGAGACGACAACTCCTTCAAGATCAATTGGAGGATGCCCACGCAGAGAGGCAACACATTGAAGATGAGAATATTTAGTCGCAAAGGCTCATTAGAAAAAGATTATATGAGCAACATATGCGTGAGGAACACATCCTTACCCAAAAGGAGTGTGTAGAACAAGAGGATAGGCTAGCCAGGGATGGTTTATTCACTCACACTGAGCACAAAGAGCGCATTCATATGAGGGATTTTTCACAAGTCGACATGCATCAGGAGCGCAGAGATGCTCACACTCATGTCAGTGCCCAACAAAGATAATGACCACAAACATTCGAAGATCAGAGGCAAAGACAATATGAGGAAGAAGAGGGATACAAAGCCGATCATGGATATCCTGAAAGCTCCCAAGTTAAGGAGGAGGAAGATCAACGTCCTCCACCTCGATAGAGGAAGAATGTACCTCCAAGACCACCCTCACATCAGCTTAGGGAGGAGGACTTTCTATCCTCACAGGCCTATAAGGCCTTAGCAAGAGAAAGTGAAAGCAATCAAGAGGCAAGGCATGACTTTTCAAAAGCCGACATTGAGCAAGATTCATAACGAGCCTTTGGACCCCTCGATGCCTACTCCAGCATATCCTGAGCATTTTGACATACCTAGGCTAGATAAATTCAAAGGTGACAAAGATGTGCAAGAGCATTTCACAAGCTTTTTGGACATATGCTTTCATATTGCAAGCAATGATGCCTTGCTTTTTTGTACATTCATCACAACCCTCTCAGGCCCAACCCGAGAGTGGTTTAATCAACTGAAGAAGCACATTATCACCAGTTTTGAGCAATTGGCTAACACCTTTCTTGAACGCTTTTATTTTGGCATTAGGAAGCAAGCTAACCTTTTCGATCTGGCTGTGCTATCTCAGCCCAATGATGAGCCAATCCTAGAATACAGAAAGAGGTGGAGGAGATTAATGGTAAAGTTGCCATTCCCCATTCCTACTACAAAATTAACCCGGATGTTCATGAAGAGTTGTGCCAAGCACATCTCATTATTGTTGCAACTGCAATAGTACCAGACGTTCGAGGAAGCTTTGGTGCAAGTCAAAGTAATTGAGGATATCAAGTTGCAAGAGGGCAACTTGAAGCTCAAAAATAGGAAGGAGGGGCATAAGAAAAGCTCCACGAAACATCAGGGCAAGCAGGCCCATGTCAATCAGGTGATGTTAAACCTCCAAAGAGAGGATAAGGGGTAACAAAAGTAGAACTATTAGGCCCAACCTCCTCCTGTGCAATACTAGCAGCACAAGAATAATTACAAGGGCAAAAATAAGGAACAACTCCCGCCTCACCAATTCACGCCTTTAATGAAATCGTTGACATTGATATTCCATAAATTATGCGAGGCTAAGGCAATCAGGTTTCCCGAGATTAAGCTAGTCGATCCTAACCATCCCAAGTCAAAGGGGTATCAGGATGATCTATTTTGTATCTTCCATCGCACAAAGGGCCACGACATCGAAGTGTGTTGGTCCTTCAAACATATAGTGCAAAATATGATCGATAAAGGTGAGCTTATAGTGCCGAATAATCTATTGGCACCCAAAAACCAAAACATGGGGATTTATAAAAATCCATTGCCAAACCATGAGGCACTGTGCAACAACGATGGCCACGTCAATCAAGTATGCATCAAACCACCTACTCAGGGGTTCATAGGTATGGTTAATGTTGTTACCAAACATGGGAGGTATGAGCAACCAAATCAACCTCATGCTCCCATAAGGATACAAGCTACACCAAATCAGCGACCAGTTCAGAATATTCTAGGCCCACCAACTAGACCGGTGGTGACCATACGAAGTAGGTTGGTTCAAAACCTGTAGACAAATCCTATGAAGTTGTCTATTTATGAGTTGATACAGCAGTCCCCTAGGCATAGGGAGACTCTCATGGACATTCTGAGGTCCATCGAGGTGCAGTCCCAGGATGCTCAAGCATTCACCAATTTTGTGGGACACGTACAATAGTGCCAGGAACCTATGATCCAATTCTATGATCATGAAATCAAGACGGTTCCTATAGATACGGCTGACCCACCGTTACATATCATCACGTGTGTTAATCACATGCCATTCAAGAGGGTCTTGATCAACACTAGTTCATCGATAAATATTATAATGACCAAGGCATTGAGTCATTTAAAGTTGCCCAAGTCACATATTGTGCCCACCGCATTCACATTGAGAGCGTTTAACGATGCGCTATGCTCGATGGTTGGCATAATTATCCTACCTATTCAGGTGGGCCTAAAGACCATCCCCATGATGTGTCACATGATCGAAGGCACCATGCAATATAACATCCTTCTTAGGAGGCCTTGGATTCAAGAAATGCATTGTGTTCCCTCTATACTACATCAATGTGTAAAATACATTCATGAGGGATGGGTTCACGTGGTGCCATCAGATGAAGAGCCCTTCAAATTTATGAACCTAGATGATTTACCAGGGGGTTTCATACTCCCATCAATGCACCTAGATGTCCGGCCAGCATCGTCGGTTAAGAATATAGGAGGTAAACAAAAAGTGTGTGCTCAACCATCAACATCTGTATCGCACAGATCCAAGCACACTACAACAACATCTTTGAAACCGACTGCATCAACAATGCTTCGAGACGAAAGGAAGCTAAAGGTAAAAATGGGCAAAAAGGAAAAGAAGCAGGTGCCCAAATCAGTCACCAAAGAGGCTCCCACTCCCATGGAAGTGGAAGAAGCCCAAGACAAAGCCGAGGAGGTACCTCATCCTGCCTCACCTGCATCGTCAATAGGATCATCCGCATCGTGGGTGACTGTTCATCTGGCCAACATAGGGTTAGGTGAATATATTGTGCAAAATGTCACCTTTGGACCAATCCTAGAGATTGCACAAGAGATGGGACTACCGCATGCTCACTATTTTCTGGTTGGATCAGTAGTGCCATTGGGAGAGCCACCCAATCAAATGAACTTCATCTACGCTGGGTTGGATCAACTTCCTACTCGAATGCCCATGGATGAAGATGATGATGAACCATTCATAGTGAATGTTCATTACCTATCCAACCCTGAATATTCCATGTGCATTTTTTAATTATATCATTGGCATGGGTATGGCCTTGGTATTTTTTAGCAAGGATGTAGGACTCCGCTTGAGCCACATTATCAGTTGGCAACTGATAGGTTCGTTCTAGGGTTGCAAATACGAGGATAGGATGATTTTCTTGCAGCATCTTTAGATCACTTGTGCCTTAGATTGGGGAACGATGTGGACTTCAATCTGTATCACCCTGATCCTTCTATGTTCTAGAGGGATAACTGGATGGTGTCTTACGTCACCATAGAACCACCCAAGTCATATCACGATAATATCTTGGTGGATAGTGAGTCCTCATCTAGCAATCAGTCGAGGGATGAGGTTGAGCCGGTTTATGAGGTAGTATCGTATTTATGGTGCTTGTACCCAATTTTATCGGACAACGATGATAGTGATAAGGAGATAGCCTATATGGGGCCACATTTTCTAGAACATCCCATTCTAGTGGGGGAAAATGAGGGCTTGTATTATGATAGCGATGAAGAAGATGAGATAGAGAGAGCCTACCTAGGACCTCCCTACTTACGCTATCGCAATACACCATATATGGCTAAGGACATGCGTAGAGAGATCAATCTCAACCCTCACCTTAGGGGAAGACCACCGAACTTTGATGTGATCTATCACATGGTGTTTCTTGAACCACCTATGTACATGGAGCTCATTGAGCCGAATGATCCAATATTGCAATTAGTGCATAGAGAGGACCCAGTCATCCATAGCTGGCATAGAGAGGACCCATTTGTGCTTGTGTTGATAGAGCCAGATATCGGGTATGGGAGCTGCATCGATGATGTAGATGTTTGTCCGTGTGGTCCTGGAGATCAATTCCATTCCATCAATATGGTCTCCATTGATTTGACCACCCCACTCCGCAATCCAGTCGATCCATCCAAACCGTTGCATTTAAATGTAGATGCTATCGACTGGGATCACGTTGACTCACCTGTTGAGCCTGAATATTTCTTCCCTAATGAAGAAATGCTGCAACCATTTCATTTTGCACCAGGATGTGCTTATGATGTTTATCATGTTGAGGATGCTTCCAATGTAGAACCTATAAACCCAACAGATAACATCCATTTGATCCCTATGCCTCATCAACTTGAGGAGGGATCACACATGTCAATAGAGGAAACCTTTAATGTGGATATCAGTAATGATCCCACCAATCCAAGGAAGGTTAAATTTGGAGAGAGTCTCACTCCCAATGAGCGTGCCACCCTCATCCCTCTACTGAAAGAGAGACCTAATATTTTTGCTTGGACTTACAAAGATATGCTAGGTCTAGATCCAAAATTGGTTACCCATAACCTTTCACTAGATATTTCAAAGAAGCCAGTCAAGCAAAATCTTAGAAAGATGCATCCAAAAGTAGCCTTAATGGTGAAGGATGAATTGCAAAAGTTATTGGACGTAGAGTTTGTAATCTCCATCGACTATCCAGAATGGGTATCCAATATGGTGCCTGTAGGAAAACCTGATGGAAGGATCCGTATTTGTACGAATTTTAGAGACCTGAATAAGGCAACACCAAAGGATTCATTTTCATTGTCAAATATCGATGCTCTTGTAGACGCAACTGCAGGTCATGAAATGCTCTCCTTAATGGATGGTTTTTTTGGTTACAATCAAATTTAGATTAAGCCCGAAGACCAGCATAAAACCATGTTTATAACACCATGGGGAACATTCTACTATAAAGTTATGCCATTTGGCCTTAAAAATGTTGGTGCCACATATCAGCGTGCCATGACATATATCTTTCATGACTATATGCATAAAATATTAGAAGATTATATTGATGACTTGTTGGCAAAGTCATTACTACGTTCTGAGCATGCGGAGGTCTTAAGGAAGGTCTTTGATCGCCTGATAGAGCACAATGTCAAGTTGAATCCTAAGAAGTGTGTATTTGGTGTAACTTCAGGAAAGCTCTTAGGGTTCATCATTTCAAAGTGAGGCATCGAAGTTGACCCAGCAAAGGTCAAGGCTATTCTAGAGATGCATCCTCCCTCAAACATCAAAGAATTAAGAAGCCTTCAAGGCAAAGTAGCATCCATAAAGTGATTTATCACTCAATTATCGGATAAATTTTGACCCATGAATCGACTGCTACACAAGGGGGTCCCATTCAATTGGGATGAGGACTGTCGAGAAGCCTTTGCTAAAATAAAGCAATACCTGACGACGTCGCTAGTATTAGCTCCACCAAGGCCAGATGTGCCATTTCTACTATATATATCAGCGATCGACTTTGCATTAGGGACCATGTTAGCCCAAAAGAATGTGCAAGGCAAAGAACAGGCCATATATTATATTAGTCGAACCTTGGTGAGCTATGAGCTCGGATATGCATATGTGGAAAAGTTGTGTTTAGCAGTAGTGTTTGCTACAAAGAAATTGTGACACTATATGTTGAGTCATATGACATATGTTATATCCAAATAAAATCCTTTGTAGTATATGATGAGCAAGACATATCATAACACACGTACTGCAAAGTGGATCATGCTACTGACATAATTTGATCTAGAATTCATAAGCCAAAATTCCATTAAGGGATAAGTCATAGCTAATCAACTGGCTAGAGGCACCGTTGTCAAACAATAGGCCTCTTACCATTGAGCTTCTGGATGATGTGGTCTTCGTCGTATCCAAAGCTCTTGAGCCTGAAGAACCAGAAAATAATGTTGATATGACCTTGTTCTTCGACGGTTCAAAGTGCGAGCAAGGGGGTGGTGCAGGAATAGTGTTTGTCATGCCACAAGGAGCTCCAATGCCCTTGTCATTCAAATTAGACTTTCCTTGCACCAACAACAATGCTGAATATGAAGCCCTACTGCTGGACCTCCACACAGCCATTGCCATGAACATTAAAATATTAAACATCTTTGGTGACTCCTTGCTCATAGTCAACCAAGTTAAGGGGCTCTTTCAATGCCGATGTCCCATGTTAAAAGCTTATAAAGATCTTGTTGTTACATATTTGGCTAAATTGGAATGGTATGACATCGAGGCAATCCCTCGTTCATCAAATAGGTTCGCAGACACCATGGCATATTTGGGATCCTTAATCCCTCAGAATCCATCTATCGATTTTACTACCATTCATGTTAAAATGCTCTCGCATCCTGTAGCGTAGCACAAAGCCTTTGATAATAAAGAGTCAATCAACATGATTAGCATGGATCCAAAATCTAAATGGTTCTATAGAGCTGAATACTTTCTAAAGAAGGCACCCTAGGGATCATTAACCTCTTAGAGTCCAATGGGGAGTGGTACTACCATTCACCACAAGGTTGTTTCCCAGTCTGCATTTGCACATGTAGATACACAAGGGGAGCAAGTCATCTTGGCAGTCAAAGCTGAGGCTTACCAGAGTTGGATGTCACAAATCCAAGACTTCTTAAAACTTGGTGTGATCCTAGAGGGATTGTCACATGCCGTAAAACGCACATTCAAGCAGAAAGTGACTAAATATGTCTTGCTAAGAGATATTTTGTACCGACGAGGCTATGATGGAGTTCTCCTTCATTGTCTAGAGCCCCAAGAGGCATCTTGGGTGATTTCACAAGCTCATGATGGTACGTGCGATGGCCATTTCAGTGGCATGGCCATCGTCAAGCGCATCCTTAGAATGGGTTACTATTGGCCCACTATGGAGAAGGATTGCAATGTGTATGTCAAGAAATGTATCAAATGTCAGCATCATGCTAATCTTATGCACTTGCCATCATAGGCCTTATAGCCCATCCAAGCGGCTTGGCCATTTGCTCAGTGGGGATTAGATCTTATCGATAAAATCTCTCCTCCATCATCGGGTCGACATACTTTTATTATTATGACCATTGAGTACTTTACCAAATGGGTGGAAGTAATACCCTTAACAACGATGACTGGAGCTCGCATAGCAAATTTTATACTCGAGCATATCATATGTTGTTTTGGGATTCCATCCAAGATAATTTTGGATAATGGAACGTCATTTAAGAACAAAACTATGAGAGCTTTGACGTCTAAGTATAGAATCAAGCATAGTTTTGTGACTCCATATTATTCATAGGCAAATGGAGAAGCTGAGGCCTCAAACAAGATAGTGGTGGCTATCTTGAAAAATACAGTCCAAGAAAACCATAAATATTGGCATATCCAACTGCCCCTTGCATTATGGGCTTACAGGACTAGCATTCGGACGCCCACTAGGGCAACATCGTTTTCACTAGTATATGGCGCTGAGGCCATTATGCCCTTAGAGTTGGAAATTCCAATGCTGCACATCACATTAAAAGAGTTCATTTATGACGACACCGCGCAACAAGCTCGCCTAGATCAATTGACGCTGCTTGATGAACATCGCGTGAATGCCCTGGAGCATCTCCGCGTTTATCAGGAGCGATTAAAATGAGCTTATAATAACAAATTCCATCAGAGAGACTTTGAAGTTGGGGATCTTGTGCTGAAAGAGAACCAACAAAACTCTAATTTGTCGCTTGATATGCGAGACAAATTCGTGGCTAATTGGCTAGGACCCTATATCATATCTAAAAATATTGGTCTAGGTACCTATCACCTAACATCGCTAGGGGGTGTTGAAGAGCCTGAACCTCTCAACATCATCCATATTAAGGCGTTCTATGCTTGAGAGCGTAGCAAAAGGCACCAAGGGTTCCAAAAACTGCTTGGTCATGTCAGTTAAAGGCCCCGAGGGTTTGCTTAAAACCGCTCAATCATCCCAAAAGGCTCCGATGGTTTTCTTAAAACTGCTCGATCAATCCTAAAAGACTTCAAGGATTTGCTTAAAACCACTCGATCAATCCCAAAAGGCCTCGAGGGTTTTCTTAAAACCGCTTGGTCATCCCTAAAAGCTCCAAAGGTGCTCATAATCCCTTTGGTCAACCTAAAAGCCCCAAGGGTTTTTTGAAAAATTGCTTGGTCAAGTTAAAGGCTCCAAAGGCATTTCCACTGTTTGGTCACTCCTAAAGGCTCCAAGGGCATGTACTCACCGTTTGGTCAAATATAAAGGCTCAAAATCCATAAAAATTAAAAAAGCAATAAAATCCAAAAAATTGGTAAAGCATAAAATCCAAAAACATTTGCATTTGCATTATGCATTTTCATTTACACATGCATTCAACTCATCACATTGCATGTAGGCATTCTGCATCCGTTGCATTCCGTAGTAGAATGGATTGTGTTTGTTAGTATTACAAATGATGCCACATTGTGTTTCAATCATGCACCTCTACATTTATCATAATCCATCATTCATGTGAGTAATTGTGTTTTTCAACACAACCCATAATGTTGCTATGAAGAATATACTAGGGTTTTCCGATCATTCAACCATACCTAGAGGTCTTCTCAAGAGTTGATAGAAAGCTTGCTTTGATTTTGTAGTTGAGGTCTAGTTAGTATAGCCCTTAGCATATCAAAATCCTATCACTAATCAACAAATTAAACAATCCTAATAAGGACTAGGGGAAGATGAAAGCCACGAAGTAGGACTAGGTATCCTGAGGTGAAAAGAGTTATTCTTGCTTATCCCCCTGTGCGAACGGTATGGGAAATATTGGTAATTGGCAAAAGGACAAGTTTATTCCCTACCCAGAATCCCTTGCTTACGATAAAATGAGCAATATCCTAGAGTGATATCCCACATCAATCCTCAATATTGATACCCTCGATCAATATCATAGATCGACTTCCCAGATTGATATCCCATATTGATATCATAGATCGATATCCTAAAATTGATATCCCAGAAACAATTCCCCAAAGTAAATCCCCAAAGGAAGTTTTTGAAGCAAATTATCAAATGTAAATTCCAAAAAGTCAATTCAAATGAAGACAAATTGTACAAAGGAAGAAAAATCAGTATCAAATCCCTTGCTCAAGAAAAAAAAAATAAAGTACAAAATAAACAGTGATTTTTATCACTAAAGTACAAAAATAAACAGTGATTTTTATCACTTTATATGAGCAAGTATCCCAAAAAATTGAAGAAAATAAGGGAGCGAACTTGAATCCCTAGAATTGTCAGCACTACTATACCTTACGCATGATGATATGTCTGATGCATTAGCACCTCGCTTATGTACAAACCAATATTTGAATGTGGAAGAGCTAGCTTCAAGTGTCCTGTATCGCCTAGTGGTCTAGTCCAATTGAAATCTAAACCTAGGATTGGATAAACATTTGCGGATCCCCTATCTTAGCAATGGGCTGAAAGAATCCCGCCTGACATTGAGGTATGCTTATGCTTTATCTTAATATACTCATTTGCACACACAGGGATAATGAACAGTTAGGGCCTATCCTAGCGAAAGCCTTACATTTCAGAAGTCTAGTTTGGTCAGTATACAACTTTTGATAAGTCCACTAGGGTGTTTGAGTCTCATGGAAAACCTCAAATATTTCTCTAATAGCAACAAAATACAAAAGATCACAAACCATCAAAAATAAAAGTCATTCAATCATCAAATTGCAAATTATCGAATCCGTGATACATCATTACATTGAGCACAATCAAGATATAGGATAGATACTAGATGGATATCAAAAACGATATTTAGATGGCCATTGAATATATTATGCATATCTTTTCAAATTACAAAAGGAATATAGAGTGACATATTATATCATTCGCATCATACCACTTCATATCATTGCATTTCATATATGGGTGATTAATTGATTAAATTTTTGTAATGAGGATTTTCAATTACATTCATGATTTTTACACATTATGTGGTGTCGTCCATTAGATTGTTAAAAACATATCGCATTCATTCCTTATGTTTTAAGTGATTAAAGCATACAGGTTCATTTACATTAGATTACCATCGTGTAAATAAAGCATTACATACATTGCACCAGCATATCGTGACATCGTCATAAATTAAATGCATACAATAAAGAAAAATTAAATATAAACATCGCATCCATATGCATCCATCATAAATAGCACATCTAAGCATCTAGATCACTACATATCATCATCATCACAAATTAAATAGCTATCTAGTGCATGTCATCCATACATTACATTATATAAGCATAGCATCAATATGAACATCTGCATCCATGTGCATAACATAAACATAAAATAAAAAATAAAAAAGTACACATAATGAGCCAAAAATGATCAATCTCATATATATATATATATATATATTTTTTTGTGTGTGTGTGTGTGTGTGTGTGTGTGTCCAAAAAGAGTACATCAAGAGTATATCAAAATGCCCGTAGGCTACAACTATGTAGGTCCTCGACCTTACACTCAAAAATGGTACAAGAATATCTCTAAAGATCTGTACTACACAGGGCCTATGACCCCAGTCTACGAGGCACCTCTATCACCTCCGCCACCCCTATGAGTCCTCTAAGAGCTAGCACCCTGAGTGCTCAAAGACCTGAGTCCTCTCGGTCTTGTGCGTCCTGTGGCTCAAACTGGCGGTAGACCGTCCTGTCTCCCTGGTCCTAGTATGAGATCCGCTCTTGTGGGTCCTTGTGGTGCGAGTGTCCTCTGGTACCTCCAAACCACTCAGTCAAATGTAGCCTTCCAACTGGGAGATACGAGCTACATACCCATCCTACCGATCATTACCCTCCTCCACGAGGGAACGAAGCCTCCGGATCTCAGCCATAGGGTCATGACCTGCTGGCAGTAGAGCATATGGTGCCACGAGAGGTGCCATGGTAGTTTGTGTAGATGAGGGCTCTACCCTCGTAGATGAAGTCCCCCTATCTTTGAGCTACTATGAGTTGTACCTACAACATAGCAATATTTATATCCCTCTAGCGTAGTTGGATCCTCAAAGTGCCAATCTGAGTTTGTAAGCTCACCACTTGAGCTAGTAACTATCCAACCTTATTTTTAGGAGGTACCTCACCCTCCTCAGCTATATCCTCCTCTACCTCAACCTGAGGATCCTCCCTCGTGGTGGCCTCTATGCCCCATCCGCCCTTGGTATATTGGTGCATGTTGCGCCCATCTGGATCAGCCTCTATGTCATCCTCTACCCGATCGAGAGGAACCTCTCGTTGTAATTTTAGGAGTGACCACCAAGTGTCATACTCTACGGTGGTGCCAGCTCGATCCACACTCGACTCCTAGAAGTCATTAACCTCATCCCCTAGTGGTGTCGGATGGATCCACTATAGATCTCTCTACAGAACTAGGTGCTTGTAGATAGTAGGAAGCATCAGAATATCCTGAACCAGACCAAACTACTGCAAGATGCGTGAGTAGTATTGATACTCATGAATCTCGGCCTTACAACCGAGTAGCCACCTATCCCTCCTCATTTGGCATATCTGCTTTTCAGCCTTCGGCCACATAGGGCAGTCCATGTATGAGCACCACTCTATGTCATCCACCCGAAGCTATGCAAATATAGCAATGTAATGGTCCAGGTCCCTAGCGTGAGACCTGCTCTAGAACCCCTCCTCCTTGCGAGGCCAACATGTCACATAGCACTGGCGTGCAATAGGAATAGTAGTAATGTGGAGCAGTAGGTCTGTAGGCCGCTCGATCCGAATGTGTTGCCAACCCTAGATCTAAAGCAAAAGACTGCAGCTAATACCAACCCGAACCCTATGGGTAACCTGATATAACTCATGATATAGCTAGGCTAATAATGTGCTCCCCCAAGCTAAGAGTAGTGGCTACCACATAGAGCTCTGAGTAACTCTCCTGACGATGGCCAGGAGGTTCCAAGGGATCCTCATGCCTGAGGAGTCTAGAAGCACAATATGAATAACTAAGTGCATAAAGACCGCCTCTCAGATCAAGAAGATGCCCTTCCCCTACCAATATTCGATGTGGACGCCTCCATGGTCAATCCTGCCCTGGGAATCCTCACTACGATCACCAAATATGGCATCAAAAATAGCTCCTCTATTGGTAAATGGAGTGGAGGTGATGGGCTCCCCATCGATCGGGATCCTAAAGATCCGATAGATGTCCTCCAATGTCACTGTCATTTCACCTGTGGGTAGGTGAAATGTGTTGGTCCGTGCATCCCAGTATTAGGCCAACACAGTCATGTAGGCCTGGTCTACCCTGATCGTGGGTAGATCAAGCACATATCTGAAACCAATCACACCAAACCACGCTCACTCCTGGTCAGTGAGCTATCTGTGGAGGGTGCGGAGGAGATCCGGCTCCCGGGCTCTAGAGGTCAATTTTTGAATAGAAGTAGTGCATAAGGGAAAAAGATAACTAAAAATAATCTAAAAATTGCTAAAAATACAAAAACATGTAAAAAGTGATCAAAAATTCCAAAAATGCATCTCATAAGTGCAATAAATGGCATTAATTGCCAAGAAAAATAAAAAAATAAATAAAAATTTGAATTTTTTTTCAAAATTGCGGAACCGCGGGTCAAATCTGCGGTCCATGTAATGGTCAAAAATCTGACCATTGGGATTTGAATCCCACCGTGGCTGACAACCACGGTCCCCAATCTGACAATTGGGAGCCATGTCTACCAGCTGTGGTCTAGGAATGTAACCCTAAAAGGGTCACTTCCTAGCCTAGCACCCAAAAAATTAAAGCCCTAATCTAGCCTAAACTAATGTGAGGTTCTTTACCAGCAGTTTAGTGAGATTAATTGGACCCATTTATTTAATGTGGTTCATTTTAAACTGATAAGGAGTGCGAGGACTCGGTTTCGAGTTACCTTTCCTACACCGATGCCTCGGCTGGATGAAGGTTGTGTAGGGTCTACCATCAGGATATGCGTGAGGTCGTAGGAAGTTGTTTCAGTAGCATTTCACGTCAAGTTTGCTTCCTCACCTCTCAGAGCTCTCCAGTTGCAATCACTTTCAAGGAATAATAATGAAATTTTCAAATGGAAAAAATTTATATACTTTTCTTAATTTCTGTGGGACCGCATCTGACAATCGCGGTCCCAAAATTAGGGTTTTTCGATCGTAGCTCTGAGCCGCAGTTCCCAAATTTTGATTTTTCTAACTACTGCCCGTGCGTGCGGTTTGCAACTAGCATTAAATGCACCAAAATCCCATTGTGGGAAGGTTTTAAATGATAAATTAATGATTCCTAATAGATCATAATCTCAATAAGAGCAATAAATTTAACAAATTTGGTGATTTTCAAGCACCAGGATCAATTAAAAACTAAAAAAATAAAAAAATTATTAAACAAGTCAAAAGCCAAATGCACCTTGTATTCAGTTATTTACCCTAGACACTTGGCGGTTGCAACAACTAACGCTCCATGCAATCCGATGAGATGAGTAAATAACCATAAGGATATTTGGGGCAAAATTGTCATCGTTGATTTGACATGCTTATTTTCAATCCCGAAGAAGGCCTTCGAGGCTGGACCGCTCCATGGGAATGAGGCGTTTCATGTCATTTCTCCTATGACATCTTTTCATCAGATCATCGACAAATTGATTCAACATAAGTCTAATTGGCATTGTATTATTTTGATTCCCTAAGAAGGCTATTGCAGCTCGACCGCTCCATGGGATAGAAATGTGCAATTACTATTAATAGTTGCAATCATAAGCTAAACTAAGCCTAGTCAAGTAATTAAATGCTAAATTCTAAGTTTGTTCAGATCATTCATAGTGGTCAAGCGACCTCGTCGCTTCATTTAATTTTCATTACCCTCATCGACTCATCGCTTAAGGGGGTAGTCATACTTTCAAATCATAATCAAAATCAGCAGAAGATCCCTTGATCGTAGATTCCTTGATCTTGTCAAATTACGTTTGTCCTTGTGAATCATTGTCAACAACTATCATAATCTTACCCCTTTGCTTGGGGCAAATAGCAACTATGAAAAATTGTTTGTAGCTCTCCTCCTTTCGGTTATATAGGCCTAACTCCTATTGTAGCACCAAAGCTACCCGAATGCCTGATGATGAGTGCAAACTATTTTAGATTAAGCCTCTAATGAGTTGGAAGAAATGATTCTAGGATGTGCGTCCTTTTGCAGGACTTGGGGCATATAATGTTGATCAGATCAATGATCATCATGCAACCTTCGACATCATTTTAGGTGGTGTATTTTTGCTCACACGTTGTTCAATATCATAACACATCTCAAAAGGGGCATCTGTAGACACCTAAAACGTGTCATGTCGATGGTGACTACTCATATGGGACATGCTACAAGACCATATGGAAGATCTTGGATAGACTCCAAGATAGAGCAGTAGTTTTAACCACTCAATTTGGGTTCCTTGGCCTAATCAGCTCAAATTTTTGTTGAGACCTGCGATCTATAGTCTAAATTGCTACTAACACCCATGGTTCACAGTCTAGGCCATAGTTGAGACCCGTGGTCTAGAATTGAAGTTCAGTTGGCCTTCATCCGAGCCAAATTGATTTGAATGGCCATTTTTTCTAGAAGAGGGTAGTTGAATGATGAAATATTCTAGAGGCTTCCAATCCAACTGTCCCAACCACCTCTTCTTGATCTTGGCTTCTCCATGAAGCCACCCCTAGCCCTTGGGTAATCCTATAAGTACCCCTCAAAATTAGGGCAAACAAGCAAGTGTGCATTAGAGATTAGAGCAGTGAAGCCCTATCGAATTGTAGACTCACTAGAGTGCATTGAGAGAGATTTTTTGCCATTCCATTTACCAATTCATCAAGCATCATGTCAATTTGTGCCATGGATTCCCTAAGGAGCTAGAATGCCAAGAAACATGAATTCGAGCAAACGAAGGCCCAATTGTGCAATTCAACCGCCAAACCAGTTAGAGGACACCAAGGTGACCCTTGATCATCAATTTGACAAGGAGGATCAAGCCCACAACCCTAGATTTGGAGGGCAAAACTACTTTGTTTCCTGCCACGACTAACAATCATGGTGTATAGTGCAGACCACTCATTTGAGCTACGGTTTGCAATCGGTGAGATATCTCCTTACTGTTTCTTTTGCACTATATTTCATTAGGTTAGATTTAGAATTTTAGTGGTTTACTTAGCATTTGCAGAGACTCTGATTGATAGAATTAGGGTTTTCATTAAGTTTACTTCATTATGGCAAGTAGGATATAATTAGCTCATTTCTATGTTATTTTGCTTCATTTCATGCAATTAATCCATTAGATAGATAGCTATGCTTTCTAGTTATATGTTCCCATAAATATTTTCAAGTATTGCATAGGTTTAACATGCTTTATTTACTTTCTTGATTTCATTAGTGTTATGGCATCTTCATGTGCACATTCTTTAAAGGGCCTCATCATGAGAGGTTGCCTATGCTTTTAATGCTTTTATGTTGTTTCTTGACTACAGGAAAGCAAATTCAAAGGAGATTCAACCATCCAATTCCTTCCTCAACGTGAAGAAGAGGGTCAACTCCACCCTGGAGCAGTTTGTGACTATTTAGAGAGCCTGAGTATTGTGCCTACCCCGTTGGGGCTTTCGAATTGTATCAATTGTATCAACATTTGGGTGACCCTAAGAGGGGCATGATTGTAACTAAGATTCGTTTCCAATATTAATAAAAGAAACATCCATTTTCTTGTTATTTGCAATATTGTCTATCATTTCATGCTTTGATGTTGATTCCAATTGATGTATTAGTTAGGTGCATGCTTTTTGGATAGGTCACAATGACAACTTTATGGACTCAAAATGTCTAACAATATACCAAAGAGACTTCATGGTAGCTTCATATTTTCCTTATCAAGAGGGGAAACAACCCTCTTATTATACAAAACATGGGCAACTACTCTCGAAAACACCTCAACATGAGTCTTTTGAAGGGGGGACAAAGTAACATGAGCAAAAGTTGATCTCCTTGACAATCTAGGATCTCACCTCCCTTATCTAGAATAGCATCCAACCCAACCTCAAGACCAAAAGGTAGGAACTCTTCTAATATAGAAAATTTATTTGAATTCACCTCTGCACCCTTGGAATGTCCATCAACTTCTAGAAAAACCCAACAAATTTAGAGCAATATTCTTTTTCTTTCTACTGATCTAGTGCTCTTGCATTTAAGGAGGTTGCTTCTTAGGAAACTTAGTCTATAAATGACCAACCCTTTTACAATCAATGCAAATGGGCATAGAGGTTTCATATTCTATATCTTGAACCCAAACTCCAAAATCAAAATCAACTTAATAGAAGGATGAGGTTTATAGAGATCATATTTAAAATAAAATAAACCATCCTTATTTTTTCCCGAGTGGTCGAATCCACTACAATCAAGCTGCTTATTTATTTAACAATACCCTTAAGAATGACATCATCCTAGAATACCACAGGTAACCCAAGAAGATGCACCCAAAAGGATGCCCTATTAACATTCTTGATGGACGGATTGAAGTCTGGGAATTATTTCCTCAAAAAGAGGTCAATATGAGCAAATAACCATGGTCCTTTCATGACCACAACCTGCATGTCTTCTAAGGTTTTAAAATTAAAGAGCATAAAGCCTTTGGGTAACACCACCACTTCCAAATCCCCTTTTAACCTGCATCTTTTAGTAGTCCATTTTTTTGATAGAGTCTAAATCTGGTCGGACCCCAATAAACTTATCAACCAAAGAGTTTGCTCATTCCACCATAGTTCAATGAAGAATACATTCAGGAATTTGTAAAGAAGGAATATCAGCCTCTATCTTTGGAACCAGATAAAAGTGAGTCTTAACAATAGGGTCAACTCCCAATAACACTTAAGACTAAGGATGGTTTGAATTATCTGCACAGAGGGAGCATAAGATATCGAACCTTTTAGACCCCACAATACCTGGTTCAAACACATTAAAACCTAGATAGAGCCTCAAGGTCCCACCTACCACGTCCCCCTTACCATCAGTGCCTCCATCAAATTGCACATATTCCACGCTGCCCCTACCCCCTCGGGACCTTGCACTCCCTTTTCACATGCAAATTCTATTTGAAACTGATACCATCTCCTCTAGAGCTATTAGGGCTAGATCTCCCAACACCGCTACTTAGATCCTACTCCTCTTGTGGAACCTCCACTTTGTACACCTCTGTCAATGCATTATACATTGTGCAGTTTTAAAAACTCTAACTTTCTATGATCACAGCTTCAAAAATTCTCTCTCCACAATTGTAGCTCTAAAACCCGAGCTCCAAAAAACCTCCACAATCGTATCGTAACTTTGAAAACTCTCCATAATCATAGATTTGTAGTGTATATATATAAAACATAAAAACTAAACTTAAAGGTTAAAAATAATAATTATTAATATTGTAATGATTTATATAAATGTACCTTGTATTGGTTGAGTCATTTAATAGTGAATCTTTCACTATATAAATCATTCAATATGTGAATCAAGATTAATTATATAAAAAATATTTCATAAATTATAATAATTTTTTAATATAATGATTTTATAAAAATATTAAACAATGTTATTATGTGATTCAATCTTATTTTTCTAATTTTATATTATAAAAATATAATATATACATTCAATAATACTATGTTTTATAGTAGAGTAATAATGTAAGTTGGTTTTGGTTCTTCTTTTGGTAGGTTTAAGGTTCAAACTTGGGTGTGGACGAGTGTTTGTATGGTTGTATGTTTGGCCCCCTATTTATAAGCCCAACTATCATCCTCCCTATTAATAAGCCCAACTATCACCCTCATGAGAGACTATGGTGAGATGAGAGACCATGATAAAATAGAAATGTTCAACCCTAAACTCACACAATTTTTTTCACACCAACCAAATCTAAAATAAAATAATGTAAATTCCATTTAATATAAACAACATTCCTTCACAAACCTATAATGAGCATCAAAACCAGAGTTATGGATAATTTTCCTCAGAACTAATAATGTGATTTAACTTAAATGTTTAAGAATAATGTTTGTACAAAGAGGGAAGAGAATTAAAATCACCAACAAGCAGCCATGGAAGAAGGTTAAACAAAGAACCAAGGGCTTCTAAGTCAATCTAGAGTTTCCTTATATCCACAACAATATTGGGAGCATGCACATTGTTGGAAATCCAAGAGAGTTTATTTACAACTGAATAAAAAAGAAGAGAACTTATCAACTTGATGAATGAGCTTTCCCTCCACATAATTAAGATTCCAAAGCATCCACAACCCTTTGAAAGAACCATGAGTAGCCCTCCTTACACCTAAGAAATCCTTCCAAACAAACCTTCGTAATCTATCAAAATATTCATCACCCATCTTAGTTTCTTATAAGAAAAGAATATTAGGATTATTTTTTTTTTGAAATCTTTTAGCACTCTTTGTTTAGTTAGGGCATGCAAACCTCGAATATTCCACGAGATAATATTCATTACTTCAAGGATTATGGAGCCTTATCTCCACTCAAAGGTAATGTAGGTTGAGACCCATTAGCCACATCTTGAACCATTTTCTTTAAGAGCACATCAGGTTTTTTTGGTCTTCTTAGCCCCTTCCCACTACTTAGAATCATTGTTATTTGGGTGTTTTTGATGGGCCACATAGAGCCAATCATTCCCTTCTTGCTAAGCTATCTTCTTTAGTTTTTGATTAATGAAGGAGTTGTTGTTGCTGAGCTATCTTCTTTAGTTTCATCTTTCACCTATTTAGAACTTCTTGAAAGTCATCTTCCTTCGAGGAAGACTAGACCTCCTCTGATTACCTATCCAATTTATTTGTAAAAATCTCTCCCACTTCTACATCTTAAAGAGACTCCATGATAGATTCATATTTTTCCTTATCAAGAGGGGATAAAACCCTCTTACTATACAAAATAGGGTCAACTACTCCTGAAAACACCTCAACATGAGCCTCTTGAAGGGGGGACAAAGGAACCTAAGCAAAAGGTAATTGATCCCCTTGACAATATAGGATCTCAACTCCCTTATCTGGAATAGAATTCAACCTAGCCTCAAGACCAAAAGGTAACAACTCTACTGATATAGCACATTTATTTGGATTCATCTCTGCACCCTTGGAATGTCCATCAACTTTTGGAAAAACCCCAACAATTTTAGAGCAGACTTCTTTTTTCTTTCTCTAGATCTGAGCCTCGTACTTTTGAGGAGGTTTTTTCTCAAGACACTTAGTCTATAAATGACCAACCCTTTTACGGTCAATGCAAATGGGTATAGAGGTTTCATATTCTATATCCTGGACCCAAACTCCAAAATTTGAAACCAACTTAATAGAAAAAGGATGAGGCGTAGAGAGACCAGAGTTAACACAAAATAAACCATCATTGTTTTTCCCGAGTGGCCGGATCCACTATAATCAAGCTGCCCATTGATTTAGCAATACCCTTAAGGATGTCATCATCCTAGAAGACCACAAGTAACCTAGGAAGACACACCCAAAGGGGTACCCTATTGACATTCTTGATGGACGGATTGAAGTCCAGGGATCATTTCCTCAAAAAGAGGTCAATTTGATCAAGGAACCATGGTCCCTTCATGACCACAACCTGCATGTCTTTTGAGGTCTTAAATTAAAGAGCATAAAGCCTTTGGACAATGCCACCACTTCCAAATCCCCCTTTGGCCTCCACTTTTAGCAGTCCATATTTTGATAGAGTCCAAATTTTTGGTCGAAATCCAATAAATTTTCTAACTAAGGAGTTTGCTTGTTCCACCATCGTTCGATGAAGAATAGGTTGAGGAATTCATAAAGAAGGAATATCAACCTCTATCTTTGGAACCAGATCAAAGTGAGTCTTAACAATAGGGTTATCTCCCAATAACACTTGAGACCAGGGACAGTTTGAATTGTCTACAAAGAAAGCAAAAGACATCAAAGTTTTTAGACCCCCCAATACCTGGGTCAAACACATCAAAACCTAGATAGAGCCCCAAGGGCCCACCTACCATGTCCCCCTTATCATCAGTGCTTGCCTCAATTTGCACATCTTCCACGTTGCCCCTTCCCCTTAGGTCCCTGCATCCCCTTTGCACACGCAAATTCCATTTGAAATTGATGCCATCTACTCTGGAGTTGCTAGGACCAGATCTCCCAACATCAATGCTTAGATCATTTTCCTCTCATCAAACCTCCACTCTATGCACCTCTGTCAACGCCCTCCACAATTGCAGCTTTGAAAACCTTAACTTTCCATAGTCAAAGCTTTGAAAACCCTCTCCACAATCGTAGCTTTGAAAACCCGAGCTCTAAAAAACTTCCACAATCACAGTTCTAAAATAGTTACATCTTCGTTATATATATATATATATATATACTAGAAAAACTCAACTTAAAGGTTAAAAATAATAATTATTAATATTGTAATGATTTTATATAAATACACCTTGTATTGGTTGAGTCATTTAATAGTGAATCTTTCACTATATGAGTCAAGCTTAATTATATAAAAAATATTTCATAAATTATAATATATATTTTTTTGGTTACATAGGAGAGTTGGTCACAACCACACTATTTTTTAGTAACTGACAAGTGCAAGGTTCAAACCACAAGGGTTGCTCCCACCAAACCTATTTCACTTGATTATTGTTGACCCGACGTGAAGGGAACCCTCGATTGCTTAAAACTAGAACCATCATCGTCAGTCTGATCCGCACTCAGAAAATTCAAATTAGACTATTACCTTTGCAAACAGGCTGCCCCCGAAGTTTGAACTTGGTGTCTTCATGTTAAGTGTCTGGCTAGACAAGCACTTACCAATCCACCTAGCCCTGAGGGGCATAAATTATAATAATTTTTTAATACAATGATTCTATAAATCTATTTAACAATGTTATTATGTGATTCAATTTATTTTCTAATTTTATATTATAAAAATATAATATATGTATTCATTAAGTTTTACACTAGAGTAATAATGTAAGTTGGTTTTGGTTCTTTGGGAAAGGTCTAAGGTTCAAAACCGGGTGTGGGCGAGTATGTGAGAAGGTGGGTGTGTGTATGACTGTATCTTTAGCCCCTATTGATAAACCCAACTCTCACCTTTACAAGAGGCCATGATGGGATGAAAATATCCAACCTAAACTTAATCAAAAAAATTTATACGCTAACTAAATCTAAAATAAAATAAAACAGTGTAAGTTACATTTAATATAAACAACATTCCTTCAACACAAACCTATAATGAGCATCAAAACCAAAGTTATGGATAATTTTTCTCAGAACTAATAATGTGATTTAAGGTAAAATGTATAAGAATACTGTTTGCACAAGGAGGCCTATTAGCTTAGTAGTAAAGCAACATCAAGCTCAGATTTCTATAATAATATATTTTCGTTAAATGACTTAACTGGTTTTGAAGCTGAGCATACCACAGATTTCTAATTACGTCTACGTTCATCTTGAATATCGTGACAGCAAGCAATCAGTAAATTGATTACCCAGTTACTGAGACATTCTTCAAGCCAATAACATTTCTATTTATAACTCTACCGCACCCTCCTTTCTTATTGAAGTCTTTCTTGCTTGTCTATTTTTTTCGGAGATGGCAATGAAGTAATTACTTCTGACACCTTGTCTTCGTCCATGACAGACTTTGGAGATAGCAAATAATGGACTCGTTTGCCAGCTATCTACGTTAATCTCAGGTCACTTCTGAGATGAGATGGACTTACGGACTATGTACGTTTATTCGTGCATATACATTGTTCCAAAGACGACATAGAGACCCTCAAATAGTTATCACTGTCTTAAGGCAGAGCTGGGATCCCCATCAGATACGCTGTATCTTTACGGCCGACGTCTTCCCAATATGACAATCCCTATTGATGTATTTCTGAATTGGACTGTACTAAAATTACAGTACATGTTTCTTGAGAACTGTCATTAGTCATTGTACACCCTTATGTCAATGTTAAATTAATGCATTGCATCTTTTCTTTTTAAAGGCAAATTATAGTACCATCATTATCCAAAACGCACGCTTGTACTGTAGTCTTTGCAGAGCTGATCTGTAAGGGCAATGAGTAGCCACCTTCCCAACGCCCATGTATCGTTTGTTTGGATGGAGATGTTTTCTACATGTACACCTATATACACTCATACATATTATAAAGCGACCTCGTGAAAACTACCTGAAAATAATGAAGTGATCAAAACATGTAACTATCTTACAGTTCGTGGATGCGGTGTAGGGGACCGCCGGCTCTGTGGATTTAAGTAAATTTAAGCAACTTCCGAGGCTATTGGACTTCGAAATTGCCAAATTGAAAAACCCATAGTATATTTAAGTATATTTAAGCGAGACGGATAACAAGTTATTTTCTACTTAGTTAGTGTATGTGTGCGCGTTTTAATAACCTTACATTGATCCAGTTGTGGGATCTGAGTGGTTTTTGAGTTCTAACACTTGCTAAATTCTTTGCCAATAGGGTAGCAGGCTTAAAGGTGGAAGTCCTTAGTCCTCCTCACCATAGGGTAGCAGGCTTAAAGGTAAAAGCCTTTGGTCCCGCTTATGTGGAACTTCTCACCATAGGGTAGCAGGCTTAAAGGTAAAAGCCCTTGGTCCCGCTTATGTGGGACTCCTCACCATAGGGTAGCAGGCTGGGACTCCTCACCATAGGGTAGCAGGCTGGGACTCCTCACCCCTGCTTATGTGGGACTCCTCACCATATGGTAGCAAGCTTAAAGGTGAAAGCCCTTGTGGGACTCCTCACCCCTATTAATCGAGTAGCGGCATTTGTGTGGGGTAGTTGGCCCTCATGTTTTTTAACTGGTTCATATTTGTGTGGGGTAGTTGGTCCTCTTGTTTTCTAACTGGTTCATGTGATGTTGTTCCCTTACAAGCTGTTTATTTCCAGTGGCATATTTGTGTGGGGTAGTTGGTCCTCTTGTTTTCTAACTGGTTCATGTGATGTTGTTCCCTTACAAGCTGTTTATTTCCAGTGGCATATTTGTGTGGGGTAGTTGGTCCTCTTGTTTTCTAACTGGTTCATGTGATGTTGTTCCCTTATAAGCTGTTTATTTCCAGTGGCATATTTGTGTGGGGTAGTTGGTCCTCTTGTTTTCTAATTGGTTCATGTTGTTCCCTTGCAAGCTGTTTATTTCTAGTGGCATATTCCTATGTTGGAATTTCGTGTGGTTTATGAGCACCAACACTTGCTAAACTCTTTGTCAATGGGATAGCATGCATATTCCTATGTTGGAATGGGACTCCTCACCCCTATTATGGTTTATGAGCCCGTGTGGTTTATGAGCATCAACACTTGCTAAACTCTTTGTCAATGGGGTAGCAGACATATTCCTATGTTGGAATGGGACTTCTCACCCCAATTATGGTTTATGAGCCCCAACACTTGCGAAACTCTTTGTCAATGGTGTAGCAAGCTTAAAGGTAGAAGCTTTTGATCCCTTTTATGTGGAACTCCTCACCTCTATTAACATCCAGTGGTATATTCTTTTCCCTTAGCAACATATTCCTATGTTAAATTTTCCAACCACTTTAATACTACTTCTATATATGACTAAGAAAAGACGTCCCACCATCAAATGGCTTTAAATAATAATAATATAGCTAGAACGATGGCTTTGCCTTTGCCGCGGTGTGTGCGCTCGGTGGGGCACAATCCCAGGCTCCAGTATCAAAGCCTTTCTAGAACAACCGTTACTAAAGCAGCAAATTTCGATTTTCAGGAATGATTTTATAATGCAGACCGTTTTGGAAAAATAATAAAAATAATGTTTTACTTGTTTTAAAATTTATTATTAAAAATTAAAGTAATATTAATTAAAATATAATAATAAAAAAATCTATACACACTTTTAAATAGTCGTTAATAGTTTAAAAATAATAATTTATTCAATTAAAAATTGTTTTATATCTTTTCAAATGTAATTCACGTCTTTGCAAAGATATCATGTTTGTAGGTAGATCCTTTGGCGTGCTATACATTTATGTCCGTAATTTACGTGTCAATTATCACATATATGTTAACGTTGGTTGTCCTTTACATTTACAAGCATTCTTTTACGAGAGATTTGGCTCTACAGGCCTTCCCTTTGCGTTGCCTTAGCACGGAGGGTATGGTATATTTAGCAGTTCCTTTTAATTTTTTTTTTTCATAAACCTCGTTTTATTTATCCTTCATCTTAAAATTAAGATTGTTTTTGTGACTCATAGTATGATATTATTACGTCCTACTTTAAAGTAGAAATTGTCTTTTTATTGTTCTTTAGTTTGATCTCATATCCACTCAAGATTTGGCTTTTTCTTCAATTTTCTACTCATCATTGTATTCAAATCCCTTATGGTTTCATTTTGTGTCTTTACTTATCTCATCATTGTTAGGTTTAGAAGTTTGTGGTGAAAATGAGTGATAAGGGTTTTACTCGTACTTCTTTCCTTCATCTAATCTTTTGTCAAGCATTGGTGAGGAAAAAAAAAAAACCACTATCATGTATTGTATAAGCCCTCAAATCCCTATATATAAACAATGTTATAGTTTAGGATGCTGACTTGTACAATTTCAAGCAAACTAGAGGAACCAATGCTTCCAACTATAACTTTCCTATTAAAGGATAAGATAAACTTCTCTACATTTTACATACAAATAAATTTAACCGTTTTTTTAAAGATTTGTTAAAAATGGTTATTTATTTTGCGTGAAATTCTAGTAGATGTTGACCTCTTTAGGTGGATTAAGATTGTTTGGGAAGATGGTAGGGATTGGTTTGCAGAATTTATTAATGGGCTAGGAAAATGATATGTATGTTTTTTCAATCTTGTTCATTCTTAGCTTACCTTGCACTATGACACCTAGGTTGTTTATGGACAGATAGGTTACTTATAAAGCTTAACTATATATTTTCATCTAAAAGGACCATTTTGCTCTAAGTATCCAATTTGGATTGAGTTCTTGTTTTTTAATTTGGTGTTCTAACCACTTTTACAATCCATTATAGCATAATTAGGATGAGTTGTTTGGGTGTCAAAATGATAAAGATAAGTACTCTAGTTTGGGCATATATCTTATGATTTGCGTTGAGATGGACATCTCAAACTCTCTTCCAACCTCTATAACTTAGTTGGCTCTGGTTTAGCATTCTTCCAACTAATTTACTACCTCAACCTCTTGAATTTTTGCTTCTACTATTGGAAGGTTAGCTACTTGATTAGAGATCATCCAAAAAATACTCACTAAGAAAATACAAATAGAGGAAACAACAACCAAAATTGTTAATATACCCCCAAGAACCAAAATTGCTTATATACCCCCAAGAACCAAAATCCTCTATTGGACCTATGATTCCTCTAAGTTCTTAACCATTAACCAGGGTTATGCGTAAGGGGTCAGCCCCAAAATATATTTATAAAAAAATGGTGAATCAGTTTCAAAATCCAGGTGAATAGTGTCCAAACACATGTAGAAGGTTCACTATTATTAGGGGCAATGTTGGAAATTTAAACTTAAAATGGTCAAATTATTATAAAATTGGGGCGAATCGACAAAAAAAAAAATTTGCACCCAATTTTTTTGGCTAATGGACCCTGGTCAAGGGTCCCAAATATTAGCCAATTCCAAATTTTAAAAATCCTAATTTTAGCCAATTTTGCGAAAATAGCCACTATGCATAACCATGCCATTAACTATGAACAATTGTAGTCACCATAGAATATTAGTTAACATATTCTCCTGGTAAAATATTTCCACTTGATATGGAAATGGATTTAGAGTGGAATATTTTGGGCATATGGGGTCGCTTCTCACCTAACGCTTATCTTAAACACTTTATCCCATATAGTAAAGGATAATTCATCAAAGAGATTGATCATTCCTTTCAAATTTTCTCCTTTGACAAGTCACTCATATCACATTCCTCTACACATCACCCCTATTACTTACATCTACTTGTTACCATAATATTCATCATTCATCCTCTTATAGTAACCTTAACACTCCCTTCTCAAACGATGCTAGTCCTAGTAACTATTTTTGTGGTAACAAATGAGGTTGAGTAGTCTGTAAATTTTAATTTTACATGAATTTCAACTATATTTCTTAGAATGTATTTTATTCTTACAAGAAGTCAAAATTATTTGTATCTTGTTAAAGCATTATTTGTCTCACCTTCAGCCTTAGGATAGAGTCTTATATACAAAATATGATTTTGGAAAGGTGGGTGGTATTCTTTCTCTCCCTCACTCCCTTGCTTTTGCTATTGTAGATTATGGTTATGACCCCTTAAATAGATGTGTTTGGAATACTATTATGCAAAATAATCATCTTCATAATTTCTACTCAATCCATGCTCTCAATAATCAAGTTGGTCATATTGAGCTTTAGGGTTGGATAGCAATGTCTCTTCCCACTACTAAATAAATATTAGTCAAATATTTTAACATGGGGAATACTATGGTGAATTTAGTTGGAAATATAAATAAGCCCCTCAAAAGTGATGAATTTGCAAGTTGGATTTTCTATAGGAATTCTTTAGGTATTTTTTTACCCCCTTTTCAATTGCTCCCATTTGACCAAAATAAATGGTTTATCTAGTGTAATGTATACCCCAAACATGATAGAAAATTCAACTACCTAGACAAGGCCTACATGATAAAATCCCTAATTTAGGGACTGTCTCCTAAAAATATGGTGTCTATAATCTTATATATTGCATTTTTATATCACTTATCACTATCATTTTCTCTATACCATGAATATCCTCCTAATATCTCTTTTAAACTTAATGTTCCTCAATTGGAGTTTAGAACTTGCTTGAACATTCTTATGCAAGTTTAGAATGCACACCCTTATCCCTCTAGTCTAAATGTATAGATAACTTGGTGGGAAAATGACATTCTAAGGACTATGGAATCCCTCTAGGTGTATGGTAAATCAATAATTGTCAATACCATGTGCAAGAAAAAATATTGTAAAGAAGGGCTACATATCTTTGATAAAAACTCACTATTTATCCATCCCTTGATTGCCACCATACCTATTTCAAGATGAAAATGATTTACATAAGTATGATTTCTCTAAGGATAACATTGTGTGTGTGTGATCGTGACTTACCTAGCCAAAACATGGTAATAAGGCTTTTAAAAATTTCATATGTCTTTAGCAAAAAGGCTCATTAGAAAAGATAACTAGGCTTAAATTATTCAATGGTATTATTCTTACTAATTCCCATCTAATAGATGATATCATAGAGTGTATTCCCAATATTTTATCTCCCACTATGGATAAGTATTTATATATGATTCTCTACATGGATGATCTCAAACAAGCCCTTTGAGACATAAAAAAATATAAGGCTCTAGGGATGGGTGGGCTACCTATGAGTTTTTATCAAAATATATGGCTGATACTTGACAATAACCTTAATTTTATGTACAAAGAAGATCTTAAGAAGGGATCTCATAGATTCTTCATTGAAGTCTCTAATTAAATTGATTCCCAAGAAATTTGATAGAAACATCATTTTAGGATGCCATCCTATTACTTTGTTTAATGTTTTTTATAAGATTATAATGAAATATTTAGTCTTTAAACTCAAATATTTTGCTCAAGATATTGTTAGTATGGAGCATATTCATTTTATCAAAGACTAATATATCTTAAACAATATTATGTTGGCTTGGGAGGCATCCCTATGGGCTGAGAAATCTAACTAGGATATTAAATTTGTGAACATTGAATTTGATAATCTTATGATTAGGAATCAAATGGGATTTTAGTATCATAATGTTTAGTTGATTGAGTTTTAAAGAACAATTTTGTCACTTTGAGATGCTTCTACATGTGCTCAAGTTAATGGTATCCTTTTTGGTAAGTTTTAATTGCATGGATCCATTAGGTAAGTTTACCCTCTAGATGCTTTGCTCTTTGTGATCATTGTTGATTACTTTGATAATATTTTAAATAACATACATTTTAAGAACCTATTGATAGGATTGAGAATTTCCAATGGAAACTTTGCTACTAATTCCCATTTTATAGATGCTTGTCTCCTCTTTCTATATAATAAAAAAAGAGTGCACCACCATATAGGAGATCTTTCAACTTATTATATTTATTTTGGAACTATAGACATCCAATTTTGAGCACATCATTAAAACATATCAACATCCTCATTAGCTAACTAATAAAGCATCCAAATCAAGTCAATTATATCAAAGCTCAATCTAGGAGTATTTATTGCTCCAAAAGTAAAACCATTGGGACTGAAGCAATAGCTTTGGCAATGTTTTTGCTAAACTTTTAAATTTTTATCATTTTCCACCCAATCTACCTAGAAATAGTTATTTTGGCACTAGATTTGGGACATTACTATTATTAGCGTTATTGATCCTATTGCTATTAACTATTAGATTCAAAAAATAAATGTAAGCAACTATTAGCTGCCAAACTACCCACCAAATATAGATATGAGCATATAAGTCTAATATACTATATCAAATACACCTTGAATGATAACCTAAAACTCCAAAAAGTTCTATTTTTATCTTGCATTATTAATTGCATATTGATCCATTTTTAAAACTTACCTTTAATTAGCCCCAACCAACTCCATGCAATCATCCTCTAAGAGGTCACTAATTCCTATAAAGTCATCCCTTGGGAGAAAGTAAACTATATGGATCTCTCATAATAGTGAAGTTCTATAAAATTCTCAATCACATTAAGTAATAACAAGCTCTTATATTCTAATCACAATAAGAGAACATTAGCTAAAGCTCTTGAGGCTATAAGCTTGCTTATACTCAATTGGTTGTGCCCTCTTATAGCTTGTCATTATCATTGTTTTTATCATTTTTTCATCATTTTACCATTGATACTAACTTTGTTTTAATATCAAATAGTTTATTCTTTTATCTCTTTGTTCTCATTTCATCATAGTTGCATATTTTATCATTAATTAGATTATCCTATTGTCTCCATCAAAAACCTTGCATCCCCTAGTCATGAATCCTTATTAAATAATTTAAAACCCATAGTATTTAATCTAAAGACTCATTCTACTATATCTGTAGGTGAAAGTATTTTTGAATTATAGTCTTAGTGGCACCACTACACTTTGTTTCTATTGTATAAGAGACTGTGATTCTACTTTAACAATCTTCCATAGAAAGCAAAAGCATTAGCAATGTTATTGCTCTCTAGTGGTGCTTTTTCCTCTGATATAATAGTCATAATTATTACCTTTTCATCTATCCATTTTTATCTTCTAGATAGGGTTCTAATTCTGATCAAGAGAGCCATACATTCTTCATTTATCTAGGCATACCCCTTTACCGCTATTCCATCTATTTTTGTTTGTTTTAGGTTTCTAAAAAAGTAAGAGTCCTAAGCAAAAGTGCCACTAGCTAGTAGTAGCACCAAAAATACTTTTATGGCCCAAAAATGCTTTTGCCATTAACACATAAAGTAGATTTTTAGAAAGTAGGAGTCATTAACAAAAGTGCCACTAGAAAACAATAGTGCCAATAATATTTTTCATCCTCCTAGCACTTTTACCATTGAGGCAAATATTAGGTTCGAGGTTTCAAAAATCACTTTTGTCATTTCTATAAATGTTGAAAAATATCATACATCCATGAAATGAAATACAAGATCGAAATGTAGCAAATCAATATGCAACCATAAAAATAAAGAATGAAATAAAATAAAATAATGGACGATTCCCTTTTTATTATTAATATCTTGTTATTTTACAAGAAGATTATAAATAATATCCCCTTTGAGGGATTGCTACCAATATTAATACAATGGATTACAAACGAAACAATTCGGATGTACTACACAAAATATTTTCGCATCCACAAACTAATTTAGGATAGGTTTTTGGGACTGTTGCAATAGATGATGATATGTGAATATTTATGTTGTTTCTTCCTTGTAGATATCTATGATCTACACACAAAAATATTAAAGAACATTAAAATCATATGTAGAGTTTTTCGAGATAAGACCCATATTGATAGCAAGAAAAATGAAAAAGAAAATAAAATAAGACAAATCCATGCATGAAAATGAAGTCTCTCTATGCTAAATAGTAATTAGAAATGCGGCTAAAACTTGACAAAAAAAAGAAAACAAGAAATAAATCTCTGCTTGGGAGGTCATATCTGTGCAGTATGATCGTACATACGGGCCATATTTGAGAGAGATGATTGTACATGCAAGTCGTCTCTAAGAGATATGATCGCTAATATGCAAGGGATTCTCTTGTGGCCAATGTGAGGTAATGTTGGGTTTGATATGTGGATTGGTCAAAAAATTGGTGCATTGATGGGGAATGACTTATGGGTGGAATTCAACACTCAAACAAGGATGTTAGATTGCATAAAGAGCACAAATGCGATCTTCAACCTTCAAAACGATCCATTGGTATGATTTCTATGGAGAAAATAATGCAAAGGGGGTTGGAATCTTCGTGGTTAAAATTCGGTAGCACTTCATTGCTTGAAATTTAAAACTTTCCTTGATAAAACGAAATTTCTAGAGGTGGATATGTTGGAAGTTAAAAGGGTAAAAAAGGTAAAATTTTATTTTACCACCGTAAGCTTTGGACCTTACCCTTTTACCTCCTTGGACGACAAGTGAGTCAGCAAGATTGGATGACATGGACGACAGGGAGTTTGACTCCTAACTTCATTTTTCCTTTCCTCCCTATTTTCCTTCTTCCCTATTATTCTTCCTAAGCTTTCTAGGTTATTGCTAGTAATTATCTTATTTAAGCTTTGTAATATTTTAATTAAGATGAATGCAATTCTGGTTAATAATGTAAGTGCTTCTAATATTCATGATTGCTATATCTGGTATCAAAACTAGAGTTGAGGTCGATAGGCTGGTGAGGCACAGAGCTCAAGGAGATCGATAGACGAACATGGATCCCAAGGTGGTTTAGGAAGCCTGTAGGCGAGTCACAAATCTCGAGGAGGTTGAGGAGCCCGTAGATCGAGGTCAAGAGGCCCATAACACGTGAATTGAGGTGAGGTCAAAGAGGGCCCATAGAAGGCACATGAATCGAGGTGAGGTTGAGAAAGGCCCATAGAGAGCATGTAAATTGAGGAGCTAACTAGAAGGTGACACGTGGTAAGTGGATGAAGGTGGACATGCAGACCAGAGTAGACATGTGACATGGCAGATAGGCTACGTGGCAGGTGATGTGGTGGACAAAGGGCAATGGTGACATGGCACGTAGTGATAGGCTCGAGTAGGAGGAAAAAGGGCAGTAACTGATTGCCCAAAGGCAATCGACTGAGTAAGGGCATGTTGAGGCTTTTAAAAGCCTCGTGTACAGTGCATGTGGGACTAAAGTCCCCGAACATTTTTTTTTCATTATGCACGATCGCGATGAGATAAAGAAGGCAAGCCTCCCTTGCCTCCCCATCGGGCCACGCAACTCGACTAGCTCAGGGAACCATCCTTAAGCCGCACGCCCTCCAGGAGGTCGCGAGTTCGAAACTCGACGATTTTGCAAGTTAATTTTTTTTTAATTTTTGTATGAAATCTGCTCGATTATCTTGAAATAGCAGTGTATGCTGCTTAGATTCCATCTATAGCTATAGCCGAGTTGGCTAGGAGGCTTCTCTTGGTAGATAGGAGTCACAAGTTTGACTCCTACGGAGTCTAATTTTTTTTTATTAATTTATTCTCTTCTTTTTTATATAAAGTTTATTATTATATTATATTAAAAAATATATATATTTATATTTAATAAAAATTAAATAATAATTGTTATTAAAAAAAAATATTTTTAAATCAATTATATATATTTTTATTAAATACAAATATAGATATTTTTTTTTTATAATATATTTAAAAAAAAAGGACATCGCCTAAGAGGCAATTTATGTAAGCAGAATCAAAATTGCAAAATTATGACTAAGAGGCTTCAAAGGTGATAGAAGATTGTGTAAAAGACCTAAAGGGATTTAGATATTTCTTTCTAAAAGTTTGAGAGAGGTAAAACTTTGAGGACTAGAATTTTGTAAAAGAGACATATTGAAGGGCAAAATTTATGATTCGCTCCACAAGATGTTATCATGCACTTTGTGCACTTTTAGTAAGAGAGAATACTGAAAACTTTGATGAAAAAGTGAGAACTTATGGGCTTTATACTGTGTTTAGTCAGTTGCAAAATGCAGTAATCTCACATCAGAGACATCCAAATTCAGGGTACGAGGCAGACTCTGAAGACAATTCATTTGGGAGTATATTTGAGAAATATGAATCCATAGAAATTGCACCTCAAGAATATGAATATACTCATTATAGTAATTCAGTGGAAATCCTCAAACTGAAATCACCAAAGATAATATTGATCAGTGACGACGAAGAAGAAGTAGTAGACAATTTCATGACTCAAGAAATAGTAGCACCACAGCAAGATGAACAAGCCATCAGTGATAGAGTGAATCAAGTCAGATTTGACTTAAATTTGTAATCTCTTCTTTCTTCTTCTTTCTTCCTTCTTCCTTATTCCTTCTTTGAAAAAGCATAGTGCTTTATTGTAATCAAGAAATAAAAAGAGTGTTTTAGTAATTATGGCCTCACATAACAATCTACCAATTCCAGAGTTCAACGGGTATGAGTACGCATATTGGTCTATCAAAATGAAGACTTTGCTCATAGGAAAAGGATTGTGGGACATAATTGAAGAGGGTTACCCTGAACCCATAGACTGAACAACATTAAGTTCCACATATAAGAAAACAAATAAAGAAGCACAAAAGAGCAACTCTTTTTCTCTTTATCATCTCCAAGCAGCATTGGAGAAAAGTATATTCCCTAGAATAGCCACTTGTATAACTGCACAATATGCGTGGAAAGCTTTGAAATACTGATTCTAGGGAAGTTATCAAGTGAAGTAAGTAAGGCTTCAAACACTGAAATGATATTTTGAAAATCTCAAAATGAAATAAGACAAAAAAGTTGGTGACTACTATGTCAGAGTCAAGGCAGTAGTTGATAAAATGGTTACTCTTGGCGAAGAAATCAAGACTGAAACAATTGTAAAGAAAATGTTACAAACACTTATTCAAATATGGAATCACATATCCATAATCATAGAAGAGTAAAAATATCTTTCCACTTTAACATTTGATTCATTAATAGGGTCATTAATGTATCATGAAGAGAGGTTACAAGAATATCCTTTAATCAGCTATGGAGGTAATGATAAAGCCTTCACATATAATGAAAATTTTGGCATAGGACATGGAAGAGATCAAGGTATAGGCCAAAGAAGAGGTAGAGGTAGAGGCAACTACAAAGGTGGCAATCAGAATAGAGGAGGCAATCAGAATAGAGGTGGAAACCAAAGTCAAGGAGGAAATCCAGGACGAAGTGGAAATCAAGGACGAGGAAGTGACAAGTCCAAAACAACTTGTTTTAATTGTGGCAAGCTAGGTCACTTTGCTCGTGACTACTGGTCAAAAAATTCTTAAAGCAAAAACAGTCAATATGGGAATTATGGAGAAGAAGATGATACCTCTAATATTTTTCTATCATATGGACAATTAGAACAGGATCTAAATGACACATGGATTCTGGATACTGGTTGCTCAAACCATATGAGTGGTAAAGAATATCTATTTGCTACTCTAGATTCCACTTATAAATCCCAAATCAAGTTAGGGGATGATAAATATTTACAAGTCGAAGGCATTGGATCCATGGTGGTTCCAACAAAATGACTAAAGAAAGTGAATGACATCTACTACACTCCAAAGCTCCAACACAATCTACTAAGTGTTGGGAAAATGATGGAGAATAATTACAAACTTGTTTTTGATGAAGGAAAATGTATCATTCTTGATAAAAACAATTGTAATCATGTCATCACATAGGTCCTAATGACCAAGAATCGGTTATTCCCTCTCAAATTTGGTGAGCCAGGGGGAGCTCAACTTGAAAATGTAGCTATAACTAATCCAAGTGTGCTTTGGCACTTGCGATATGGTCACCTTAATTCTGCTAGCCTTAAATTGTTAACTTCTCAAGCTATGGTGATAGGACTTCCCAAAATCAAATAACAGAAGGAGATCTACGGAGGATGTGCTTTGGGAAAGCACTCAAGGTCAAAGTTTCCAAAAGGACAAGCGTGGAGAGCCAACTATCCACTTCAGTTAGTGCATTCGGATATCTGTGGTCCAATGTAGACAAAGAGTATTGGAAACAATTCTTATTTTCTCACATTCATAGATGATTTCTCTCGCATGTGCTGGATTTATTTCTTGAAACATAAAGATACAACTTTTGATTTATTCATAGATTTCAAAAACAATGTAGATAAAAAAAGTGGGAATTATGTAAAATATCTTAGAACAGATCGAGGAGACGAGTACTCCTCCAATGCATTCTTGAAATATTATAAATCAAGTGGGATCAAAAGGCAACTCACCACTGCCTATACCCCACAATAGAATGGTGTGGCTGAGAGAAAGAACCGCACCATAGTTGAGATGGAAAGAACAATGCTTTAGACTAAGCATCTAACTAATATGTATTGGGCTGATGCTATAATAACCAGTGTATATATTCTAAATAGAAGTCCAACTTCTAGTTTATATGGTGTCACTCCTTATGAGGGGTGGTACGAAAAGAAACCAAATGTAAAGCATTTCAAAGTTTTTGGTTCTTTAGCATATGCACACAACCCTGATGAGAAGAGGAAGAAGTTTGATCCCAAAAGGCAAGCTTGCATTTTTGTAGGGTATTGTGAGTCTACGAAAGCATATAGACTCTACAAACCAAATATCATAAGATTATTCTCTCAAGGGATGTAATTTTTGATGAAGGGGGAGAATGGGGTCATCAAAGAATTTTTGTTGATGATGGATCCCAAGATGTAAATTCTTCATAGGTACATCAGGTGTCTCCCAAGAAAAACAAAGGCACACCCCCTCCAAGCCCAAGCAAGAGTGCTTCGAGTACATCTGACACCACTCCAAGTCCTCCATAGAGATATGTAATTTCTTCACCGATGGACATTGAATCTCCATCAAGAGGTAAAATAACATTACAACATCATCCATATTTTCAAATGTTGGATCAAAATTACTAGAAAAGATACACTAGAAACCAAGCTAGTGAAATGAATTCAGTTTTGCAGAAACTTGAAAATTTGCATATGTATGGAGATGATGACTCCCAAGATCCTAAGGGAGATGTAGTTAATTATGCTTTATTAACTAGTGCACAACTATAACCATCTAGCTACAAGAAGGCTTGTACTCAAAATGTATGGCAAGAAGCCATGAAAGAGGAAATAACCTCTATAAAAAATAATAATACATGGGAGCTAGTAAAGCTTCCAAAAGAAAAAAAATGTGTTGGATGTAAATGGGTCTACAAGACCAAATACAACGTTGATGGAAGCATTGAGAGGCACAAGGCGAGACTAGTAGCAAAATATTTTACTCAAAATTTGGCATTGACTATGAGGAAACCTTTGCCCCTGTTGCACGACAAGAGACAATCAGACCAGTTCTTTCCTTAGCTACCCATAAAAGATGGAACATTCAACACATGGATATGAAAAGTGCTTTTTTGAATGGATACCTGACTGAGGAGATTTATGTTCAACAACCTCAAGGCTTTTAAGAACAAGGAAAGGAGAACCTTGTTTATAAATTGAAAAAAGCACTTTATGGCCTCAAGCAAGCACCAAGAGCTTGGTGCTCACGCATTGACGGCTATTTTAGCAAGTATGGATTCACGAGAAGCAAAAGTGAACCAAATCTGTACTACCTAAAGCATGGAGTAGACATTCTCATAGTTTTTTTGTATGTGGATGATCTAATATTTATGGGTAGTAACAATAAAATGAATATGGAGTTCAAAAACTCCATGATGAAATAGTTCGAGATGAAATATCTTGGTTTAATGCGATACTTCCTAGGCATGGAAGTGCATCAATCAAATAAGGGGATCTTCTTATGTCAACATAAGTATGCTCGAGACATTATCAAGAAATTTTCCATGGAGCAGTGCAAATCAGTTGCAACTCCAACTGGACATGGAATCCAATTGAGCAAGGACGATGGAGCACCAAAGGTTGACATGACCACTTATAGGAGCATGGTTGGGAGTCTGATGTTTCTCACCAACACAAGTCTCAATATTCAATATGATGTTTCTCTAGTTTCAAGGTTTATGGCAAGCCCATATGAGCTGCATCTACAAGCAACTAAAATAATATTAAGATATATAAAAGGTACATTGGATTTTGGAATCCATTACCACAAGTGTAATTCTATGAAATTAGTTGGCTTCAATGATAGTGATTGGGGAAGTAATGTAGATGATAGGAAATCTACATCATGGAACTGTTTTAATCTAGGGTCAAGACTAATAACTTGGATTTCTAAGAAAAAAACTATTGTAGCATTGTAATCTACTGAGGTTGAGTATATAGCCATCAAACATGCTAGTACTAAAGCCCTATGGTTGAGAAAAATCCTTTAAGAGATTGGTGAAAGTCAAAGTGGTCCAACTCGACTGCATTGTGATAACATAAGTGCCATTCAATTGGCATACAATCCAGTCCACCATAGCAGATCAAAGCATTTCTATATGAAGTATCACTTCATTCGAGACATGGTGGAGCAGCAGATAGTTGAGCTTAAATATTGTAGCACTTTGGATAACATTGCAGATATCTTCACCAAAGGCATGGCTAAAGCTCAATATATAAATCTGAGAGACTATATAGTCAAGCCTCTCAAATTTAAGGGGGAGAATATTGGAATTTAAAAGGGTAAAAAAGGTAAAATTTTGTTTTACCACTGTAAGCTTTGGACCTTACCCTTTTACCTCCTTGGACGACAAGTGAGTCAGTAGGATTGGACGACATGGACGGTAGGGAGTTTGACTCCTAACTTCAATTTTCCTTTCCTCCCTATTTTCCTTCTTCCCTATTATTCTTCCTAAGCTTTCTAGGTTATTGTTAGTAATTATCATATTTAATATTTGTAATATTTCAATTAATATGAATGCAATTCTGGTTAATAATCTAAGTGCTTCTAATATTCATGATTGCTATAGGAGAGATTAAAAAACAACAATAAAGCAATTCTGATCTAAGACAAAAAGAACATTAATGGAGCATGGATATCACCCAAAAATGGTCCAGGAGTGTTTAGTGATTAATATAAACCAATTTTTAATGTCAAATTATCAAATATTCTTAGCCAAAAGCTCTAATTTTAGCAAACTATGTTGTTGGTCCAAACCAAAATTTTTGATCTATATTAAAAAAGCACACAAATATAAACTTTAAAATAGCTCCACATAAAAGATCCACAATTGTGCATAATTAAATATTCCTATTCTTCTCATTTTAAAAAATAGTCCAATTACAAAATATATAATGATCAATCAGCCTTGATCATGCAAAAAAAACTAAAAAAGCTAAAAAAACATAAAAACTAGATTTTTATAAAAAACAACTTTTATTATGCCACTTTGCATGTTGTTTTTTATTTATTTTTAAATTAACTAAAAATAATAATTTGCATGAATAAAGTACTATATTTAATATATTTTTCATGTTTTTTATTTTACAACTCATATATTAATTTAATAATTATGGGCGACTTTTGACATCACCCTCAACAATCCTCCCTTTGATGTCAAAGGAAGAAATGTCCAACATTTCTTTGAGTCTCCCATGAGTCACCTTCAATAGCCCCTTTATGAGTATATCAACAACTTGATCCTCACTCTTAACATACTCAATGACAAAAATTTTGTCATGTACCAAGTCTCTAACAAAATGGTGCTTCAACTCTATGTGTTTGGTCCTTGCATGGAAAACTGGATTTTTGAACAATTGTATTGCCCCACTATTATCACAAAATATTTTGATAGGATCATGTTGAGTCTCACAAAAATCCTTCAATATTATACTAAGCCAAATACCTTGAGTACAATCTAAAATAAGGGCTGCATATTCAGCGTCAGTGGAAGACAAAGCCACTGTACTTTACTTCTTGGATGACCAAAAAATCAATCCACTTCCCAAGATGAAACAATGGCCTGTAGTAGATTTTCAGTCATCAATAGAACCCCCCCAATATGAAACAAAATACCAAACCAACCTTGAATATCTTACTGATCTATAGTGTATGCCATGATCAAAGGTTCCCTTCACATATCTAAAGATTCGTTTCATCGCTTACATATGCCTTTGATTTGGTAAGCTCATAAATTGGAAAACTAGTGAAACTGCATAGGTAATATTAGGTATTGTGAATGTAAGGTACATAAATCCACCCACCATACTTCTAAAAGTCTTCTCATAAAAAAGAGGACTCCCATCCTCTTTCATAAGCTTCTCCCCACTAGCAATAGGAGTATCAAACACCTTGTAGTCTAGAAATAAAAATTTCTTCAACATGTCTTGGGCATACTTGGCTTGGCATATGAAGATCTCATATTCCCTTTGTTGTACTTCCATGCCAAGAAATTATTTCATTTTTCCAAGATTAGACATCTCAAAATCACTCTTCATGCTCTCCTTGAAGTCTTGTATCATAGCTTTGGAATTTATTGTAAAAATGAGATCATCAACATAAATACAAACATACAACCTGTTAGTGTCAACAATTTTAATGTAAATAGTTGGCTCATTTTTACTCCTTTTAAAGCCATTTTTAGAGAACCATCCATATATCTTTTAGTACTAAGTCCTAGGAGCTTGTTTCAAACCTTAAATTACCTTTTTCAACTTGTATACCCAATGCTCTTTACCATTTATTTCATAACCTTGTGGTTGCTCCACATATACCTCTTATTCAATGTCACCATTCAAGAATGCACTCTTGACATCCATTTGGTGAACTTTTCATCATTTCTGAGTAGCAACTAAAAGCATAAATCTAATAGTATCATGGCAAGCCATAATAACAAAAGTCTCCTCATAATCTACTCCATATGTTTGTGCATATCCTTTTGCTACTAGTATAGTTTTGTGTTTGTCTATTTTTCCATCACCATGGAACTTCATCTTGTAGACCCATTTTGTATTAATGACATCCATGTCACTAGTAGGCTGAATGAGATTCCATGTCTCATTTATCTAAATGGCCTCCATCTCAACATTCATGGCCTCAACCCATTATTTCCTTTGACTAGCCTCTACATAGTTTTGTGGTTCACTAGAAATGCAAGATAAGGCATAGTAAGTTATTTCATCTTCAATATCTTCAAGATTATTACTTGATTGAGCTTGGAGTCTTGTTGTTCTCCTTTGATAGTTTTGATCCAATATATGACTTGCTAGATGTGACAGCAAAAAACTTTTGTTTTTGACTTGCATTGAAGTTGGTGGTAAACTAGTCTCTTGGGAAGAACTAGTATCATTGCCATTAACACTAGGAACTACTGGAGTATCTTGTTTGACCTCCATTTCACCATCAAAATGTTGCTCCCCTTCACTAATAACCTCCAAATTATTCTGGTTATGATCAACAAACACATCATTCTCAAAATATTTACAATCTCTAGAAACAACAATTTTCTTATTAACAATATTAAAAAACTTGTAAGCCTTACTACCAACACTATAACCTGTAAAAATGTGAGGCTCACTCTTGGGGTCTAATTTTTTCCTTTTAGCATCATCAATGTGTACAAATACTAAACAACCAAATAATCTAATATGAGCCACCATGGGCTTCTTACCATACAATTCTTCATAGGGTGTCTTGTTTTTCATTACCATTGTGGGGCTTCTATCCAGGATGTAGGTTGTTGTTTGCATTGCTTCAACCCAAAAATTCCTCTCCAACTTCTTGTTCTCCAACATGGTTCTTTATAACTCCATTATTGTTCTATTATTTCTATCTACAACACCATGTTTTTGTGGTGTGTAGGGAGCAGTAAAATGCATTTTTATTCCATACGAAGAGCAAAAATCTAAAAATCCCTATGAACAAAATTCCCCACCTCTATTAGTTCTTAACACCTTGATAGAACAACCTGATTTCTTTTTAGCCAATGCCTTGAATATCTTAAAGGCTAAAAATACCCCATATTTGGTATTCAAAAAGAAAACCCACATTAGTCTGGTAGCATCATAAATAAAAGAAATAAAATATAAATTTTTACCTATGCTAGGATAAGACATAGGCCCACATAAATATGAATGTACCAGTTCCAATTTCTTGGTAGCTCTCCATTTTATGGTCGGAAAGCTTTCTCTATGATATTTTCCAAGTATACATGCCTTGCATGCTTCCTTCAATTTGGATTCAATCCTTGGAAGACCATCAAACATCTTGTTCTTAAAAAGAACATGCAAACTTCTGAAATTTAAATGACCATATCTAGAGTGCCACAACATGCTTGATTCCTCAATGGTAGAAAAACAAGAATTCTAATTTAACATATTTATTCTCAATGGAAAAATTCTATTTTTTGACATAATAGACTTTCCAGTAAATTTGTTACCTTTCTTTTTGTCATATATCAAACATTCTCCATTGTAAAAAAGTAGCTTGAATCCTTTCTCTACTAGTTGTACAACACTCATGAGATTGTGATTTATATTTGAAGCTAGACAAATATTGCTGATATCACCCTTCCAATGCTTTGTGGTGATAGACATACTCCCTTTCCCTTCAACATGAATCATATTACCATATCCTAAGTGAACTTGGCTCTTGAATGAACCATCTATCTTGTCAAACAATCCTTAAAACATGACATATTGTTAGAACATCATGAATCAAGAAACCACAAATTTATTTTATCATCCAAACCTGAATTACATGAAAGAGAATAATTAATTTGATCATCATTATTCTCAGCTTGGTAAGCCTTTTTCTCACCCCCATCTTGGTTTGCTTGATTTTTGGCTGCTAGATTCCTGCAATCTTTTATCATGTGACCTGGTTTTTTACAATAATAACAAGTGATGACCTTCTTACCCTTCCACTTTGAATTTGATTGGTTTTTACCTTTCTAATCTGAACTTTGAGAAAAATTTACATTCTGATTTGTGGGCTTTTTATTTGGGCTAGAAACCCATACTTTGGACTCTAGTTCATGATTTAATTCATTTGAATAAATTTTCATTTTATCTTCATGGGACAATAAAGAACCCACTACCTCTTCAACCTTGATTTGTTCTATATATTTACACTCCTCAAGTTAATAAAAATATGCAACCACTTTGGAGTTAGGGATCTCAAAATATTTCTTACTACTACTTTATCTTCCATGAATTCACCATACACTCTCATTCTATGCACTATATCATTTACTCTAATACAATAGTCTCCAACATTCTCATCATCATGCATTTTCATATTTTCAAAATTGATTCTTAATACTGAGAGATTTTATGCTCTTACCTTCTCTGATCCTTGATATGATATATCCAAGGTAGTCCATGCCTCGTGCATTCTTAAAACCAACTATCCTTGGGTAGATGCTTGGATCTATCACACTCTACAAGTAGAAGAAAACTTAAGCATAATTATTTTCTTATTCTTCTAAAGTGTTCTTTTGATATTTAGGAAGAGATTTCCAATCCTTATGAGGATTATATGGCTAAAAGATACTTTTCCAAACTCCCTTCCATATAAATATCCTCCTCATTTGATCTCCCCAATACTCAAAGTTATCTCCTTTGAATGTAGGTATATTTAAGGATGTACTATTTTTTGCCATGATAGTAAATAAATAGCCACAAGTATTTTTGATCCAAACTCTTGTAAATTATGTTGGGAATAAAAAATATTCACCCTCTCTTGCTGTAGCTACATCTGCAAATTCTAAAATCACATACACAACCTTGCTCTGATACCAAATGAAAGTTCTAGAGGTGGAAAGATAAAAAAAACAACAATAAAGAAATTTTGATCTAAGACAAAAAGAACATTAATGGAGCATGGATATCATCCAAAAATGGTCCAGGAGTGTTTAGTGTTTAATATAAACCAATTATGAATGCCAAATTATCAAATATCCTCATCCAAAAGCTTAAATTTTAGTAAACTATGTTGCTGGTCCAAACCAAAATTTTTGATCTATATTAAAAACACACAAATATAAACTTTAAAATAGCTCCACATAAAAGCTCCACAATTGTGCACACTGAAATATTATTGTTCTTCTCATTTTCAAAAATATTCCAATTACAAAATATATAATGATCAATCAACCTTGATCATGCAAAAAAACTATAAAAGCTAAAACTAGCATTTTATAAAAAACAACTTTTATTATGCCACTTTGCATGTTGTTTTTTATTTATTTTTAAATTAACTAAAAATAATAATTTGCATGAATAAAACACTCTATTTAATATATTTTTCATGTGCTTTATTTTACAACTTATATATTAATTTAATAATTATGGGTGACTTTTGACATCATCCTCAACATGCATGAAGGCTGGGTGCCATTATATAGACTTCCAAAATGGGAGTCCAATCTTGCATGGGAAGCCAAGAAGTGGTTAAGAAAGGTAACTACCCATTCTTGAATCTTCCCCGCAACTAATTGTGTATGTTGTTATGCTTAGTTGGCTCGTGTAACCACTTTAACTATGGTGCAAGAATTTGCTGATGGTGTGACCATCTCGAGGTGAGACGACCTTGATTGCGAGTTATCTCATGGTAAGACAATCTTTGGAGGTTTTCCTTTAGTGGGATGGTCCTGGATGCAAAGAGAAATTCCTCCCTGCTTGAGTGGTGAAAACCGCTGTTGAGCCCCAGGGCTATCCAAGGTGGGTCATATGGCCTTAAATGAGTCCATATAGGTAGTCTCCTCAACATGACATGTTTTAGGTGTCTACAGATGCCCCTTTTTGAGACGTGTTGTGTGAAATATTAGTGCAGAGAAAAAATAGATGACCTATAGTCAAATTGAGGGTATCTGGTGTTCATTGATCTGATCAATGTTAGATACCCCAATCATGGAAAAAGCATACATTTTTGAATCATTGCTTCCAAAACTTTGATGGACTTGAGTTTAGGTAAACTTGTCAGTTGAGGGTAGATTTTCTACGTTAAATAACTTTAGGCATACTTGATCTTGGTGATATTCAATGTTTCAAGTAGATTTTCTATGGGTCGGGTCTTAGACCTACCAAGAATTTCTTAAATTTTTTGCTTTTGCCCCAGAAAATAGGGAGGCATATGATGGTTTTTGGAAATTATTCTTGAATGAATATGATTTGTATTTATTGAGTGTTTAATTATTGATTTTGATTATGAACTTTGTAATTATATGACTACCCCATCAAGCGACTAGTCAATAAAGGAGATGGAAAATAATGAAAGCGATGAGTCGCTTGACAATGTTAGCTTTTTATGTAGCAAGTAAAGGGAGATAGAAATCACAAGATGTAGAATAATATGACATAAAGTAAATCTGCAAGATGACTAAAAATATACTATAAATAGAAATGATGGAAATGTATACAAAGTAGCTATGGAGGAAATGAACACTCCATGAATAAAGCTATTGCTCAAGAATTAACTTTGAGCCTATCACACTCCATCTTATTACATCACACTTCGCTACATCACATCGCATTGTTCTACACTACTTCCTACAACTATATAATGCTCTATGTCAATGTCCCTTTATATAGGAACTATAGAAACCTAACACACATCATGTCGAGGCAACTACTCATATGGGACATGCTAAAAGACCATATGAAAGATATCAGATAGATTCCAAGGTGTAGAAGTGGTTCTAACCACTCATTTAGGCATTTTTGCCTAATTAGTGTTGGCCAAGGCTGACACCCACGGTTAACAGAGTTGACCGCGTCTGAGAACCATGGCTAGACTTCAAAATCAGTTGGACCTTGGCTGACCCAAATCGATTACAATGACCAATTGGTTGAATATCCAAGCAGTTAGAGGGCATAAAGTTCCAGAAGTTTCCATCCAACTACCCCAGTTGTCCCTTCTTGATCTTGGCTTCTCCATGAAGATGAGACATGGCCTTACCTTGTGCTGTAAAATACTCCTCCAAATTAGCGAGAAAAGTATAGAAGAATCTTGATTTGAAGAGCAGTGAATCCCTATCGAATTGCATACTCAATTACACACATTGAGAGGAGCACTTTTGCTACCCAATTGGAGATCAAATGGTATTTTGGAACCAAGAAGGCTATGGAGGGCTAGAAGAAATCAAGAAACACAATTTAACCCAATCCATCACCAATCTGAGAAATTCAATCACCAAATATATTAGAAGACATTGTGGTGACCCTTGATCATCAATTCATCAAGGTGAATTGGAGATCTAAGACCAGCATTTGAGAACAAGGACATTCATGGCTCAGTCACGGCTATCAGCCACGACTAATAGTTCCAACCGCTTGAAAAACCCGTGGTCAAGGTTTAAGTTCCTTTCCCCTTTGTTTTAGTAGTAGCTTATCTTTTATTTGTTGTAGATTAAATGCATTCAATCTAGATTTTATTTATTAAAGATAATTATCCGATAGAAATAGGGATTTAAGACATATCTCCTTCATTTATTGTCATTTGGTAGCTAGATTAGTTATGGCTATTTCTCATGTTTCCATGCTTTCAATTATTTAATTAGAACACTAGATAGATTGATCTATGTTTCTTGCACATTTATTGATGGTCAATTATCTTGTTTAGAGTAGATTACTATGCTTTATAAATTTTATTGATTTAAGCTTTCAAGACAATATTTTATATAATTTCCTCTAAAAGCCCCATTAAGAGAGGCCTCCTTTGTTTCTAATTGCTTCTTGTTGTTTCTTGAACGCAGGGTTAACAGGGTCTTGTCCTTCAAAGCAACAAATACCTCTAATCTTGGAGAAGAAGGCTACATTTGCCATAGAGCAGTTCGTGTCAACCTAGGAAGCCTATGAAGTACACCTACCCTTGCATGGGGACTTTATTTGATTGTAATAATTGTATCACATTGGGTATCCCTAAGAGGGATGGATTTGTAATCGAGTTTCATTTGAAATTTAATAAAAAGAGACCCTTATTTGTGGTTATTTACAAATTTACGTTTCTTTCATGCTTTATGTGATGTTTCAATTATTATTAGCTTGGGTGTATACATCTTGGATTGCTACAGAAGGCGATCATGGTGGAACCCCAAAATTTAAGTGATCTAAAATACTAACTTGTATTTTGTGATGACATGTCTTAGTTATGGTTGACAACCATGGTTAACAGTTGTCACCGTACCATAGAGCCGCGGGCAACAGTTGCAACCACGCCTGACAGATGCGGTCAGCAAAAAATATAACATATAGTAAGCAACCAGATCTCCATCAGACTGGTATTTGAGGTAGGAGCACTTTTATGTCTCTCTAATTTCCTATCTGTATTTTTTTGGCAGAATGCATAAATTTTAGGCTAATTAGAAAGCATAGCAAAAAGTAGAATGGGAAAATCCTATTTGCATTTTTTAATTTTCTACTAGTCGCTGCTAGGAATAACGGATATCTAATTGCAGTTTGCCCTAGTCTCCAACGGTCTAGGCCATTCTATGTTTAGAGTTTGCATGTATTAGGTCTAATCAATGGCCATTTTCATCATAGATAGTTGTATTCTATGAAAATTCATCTAGCATAGTCATGCATTCTCTTAAAATCAAATGCTATTTTGAAAAGCATGTAGGGAAAATCATTTGAATGTTGTTTTATGCATCTTATTTTCATACAAAGTAAAAAGAACCACACACACCATGACACATTGTAAATGCTAGTGAGTTGGAAGTCACATCCAACCACTAGTAAGGTTCAACTATGGTTACAGTGATTTCCATCTGTTGGCCCAACTCCCTCGATACTTTTGTTACTAGGCCAATACCGGATCCAAGATGCCATCATAGCCCATGCAAAATAGCACGCATTCCTCTTCAAACGGGTCTATTGATGCACATGGGTGAACAAGGTGAGAACCAGGAGGACCTTTGCTCCCTACCCTAGTGTGGGTTTCATATCCACATTTCGGAGGGTTTACGTGACCGTGACTTTCATTGCCAGTTGTTGAGCTACAATTATATAGGTGAAAACCATTAAACAATTGAGTATATCATCAACTTATTGAAAACACGATGAGAGTTACTTTTTGATACAACAAATATTAAAATACACCAAACAGTTTAGGGATTACAAACAAAAATTTAAAAGATATAATCATTATTGTTTACTTTGTTTGCCTTAAGATTTACATACGAGATAATATAATATCATGGTGTATACATGGAGAGGCTGATCTAGGCATAGAATCGAGGTCGAGGCCGAAGCTCCACCCAATGTATAACAAGATACGCAGAACCCTCCACCATAGAATCCTCCAGAACATCATTCGATGAGTATTAGAGGGGATAATTCTATGCGCGGGGATCCTATTGAGAATACCCTGGTTTGAGGAGCCACTAGACACTATTCAAGACACATATTAGAGCATGGGGTTTCCCAGTATGGAGGTCCTAGATAGGTTAGCATTTACCATGACCGCATTCTATGTGGTTCCACGAGATCTTCTAAAGAGTATATCATAGAGGAATCCAGATTGGTACCCCTTCGACCTATAGCTAGGGGAGGTGAGAGGCCCCCACCATCTGAGTATAGATAAGTTCAATATCCACCCATTCAGGGGCAAACAAAGAGGGATGATTTCAAGTGTATACCCATGCAAACTCCCAACAGAGGTGAACCTTGTAATATCACCATAGATATGTCTAAAGTGGGAGTAAATGGTACACTACCTCATGAGCCATGGTGTAGTAGATAGTTAGACGGTCTAGACAAAGTCTTATGATAGTTAGGTTATAAAACTTTTCCTGCACCTTCTCATTCTACGAGTGTGCATAGCAGAAGTACCATTAGGACCATAAGAGAACTTGGAGAATTATCCAAGTGTTCTTGTGATATGCATGCCCTTGCATCCCATGTGGGCACACAGTATAGGCAACTGCTAAATGTGAATGCCATCTTCATAGACAAGGGTAAGAGTGTAGTAAATTAGTCTATTGGGGACACACCCACAAAGCTGCTCGAACATAGCACACACACCAAAGGCCTCATACGACTAATTACATAGATAGATCTTATAAGTTGGTGTTAGAGTAGAGACGTCAGATACTCCAAGACCAATTAGAATATGTTCGTGCAGAGCATGAACACCTCAAAAATGAGGACACTCAGAGGCAAAGGTTCATAAGACAATATCTATATGAACAACACATGCACAAGCAACACATTTTTGATCAAAAGGAGTGTACTAAGAGGGAGGACCGATTTTCTAGTGTTGGGTTACCTTCCTGTAGTGAGTATAGGGAGAGCATTGATAGATGAGATTCTTTGCAGCCCGAGTTACACCCTAACCATATAGACACCAATGCTCTCCATACGACCCAACACAGAGATCAGCATCTTGCATCTAAATATCGTGGGCATAGGAAGTATGAATAAGAAGTAGGAGATACACTAGATCAAGAATATCCCAAGATCTCCCAAGTCGAATTGGATGATGAGCCTAGTCCTCCATCGAGACTAAAGAGGAATGTTACTCCAAAGGTGCCTCAAAGGCAATCGAGAGAAGAGGAGTTCCTATTTTTACAGACCTATAAGGCCTTGGAAGAAAAGGTCAAATCTATCAAGAAGCAAGGGATGGCTTATCAGAAGCCTACCTTAAACAAGATTCATAATGAACCTTTATGCCCATCAGTACCTATTTTGGCCTATCTTGAGCATTTTGAGATGCCTAAGTTGGAAAGGTTTAAATAAGAGGAGGATGCTCAAGAACACATCACGAGTTTTCTAGACACGTGCTTTCAAATCGAGAGCAATGATGCCTTACTCCTATGAACCTTCATTACAACCCTCTCAGTACCTACATGAGAGTGGTTTAATCAACTCAAGAGGTACAACATCACCAGTTTTGAGCAACTGGATGATGCATTTCTTGCATGCTTCTCCTTCGATGTCAAGAAAAAGGTAAACTTATCTAATTTGTCTGCTTTGATGCAACATGATGATGATCCAATTATGGATTATAGGAAACTATGGAGAAATATGATGGCGAAGTTGCCATTCTCCATCCCTGCTTCTGAATTAACTCGAATGTTTATGAAAAGTTATGCAAATAACATTTCATTATTATTACAGTTGCAACAATATCAAACCTTTGAAGAGGCTTTGGCTCAAGTCAAAGTGATAGAATATATCAAGTTATAGGAGGGTAACTTGAAACTAAGAAGTAAGAAGGAATGGAACAAGAAGACCACTGAGAAACAATAGGTCAAGTCGGCCCACATTAATCAGGTCGTTCTAAACCTTCAAAAATGGGATAAGGGGTAGCAATAACAAAATTATCAAGTCTAACCTCCTCCTACGTAATATGAGCAACACAAAAACAACCAGAAGGGTAAAGATAAATAAAGACACCCTCCTCGCATATTCATGCAATTATCAAAATTGTTGACATCGATTTTCCATCAATTATATGAGGCAAAGGCAATAAAATCACCAAAAATCAAATTATTGGACCCTAATCAAACCAAGCCTAAGGGGTATAAGGATGCTCAATATTACATATTTAATCGAACGAAAGGTCATGAAATTTAGTGCAAAATATGATCGAAAGAGGTACACTTCTTGTAGACAAATCGCAAGTGCCTAGTAATCAGAATATGAGGATTTATAAAAATTCTCTACCCAACCATGAGATACCAAGGAACAATGTTGGCCAAGTCAATCAAGTATGCATCGAACCACCAACCCATGGGTTCGTCAGAATGGTCAACGTTGTCATAAGACATGCGAGGTATGAAAGACAAAATCAACCTCCATTGTCTATTAGGGTCCAAGATGCACCTCCTCTAAGGCCAACCCAAAATTTTCCAGGCCCACCAACTAGACCGATGGTTCCAATCAGGCATAGGTTAGTTCAAAACCTACAGATAACTCTAGTGAAGTTGTCCATTTAGGAGATGATTCAATAGTCTCCCAAGCACATGGATATGCTTATGGATATTCTAAAGTCCATAGAAGTGTAGTCCCAAGATCCCAAAGCATTCACACACTTCGTGGAACACATACAATAGTGTCGAGAATCAATTATACAATTTTATGATCATAAAATTAAAATGGTTTCGACTGTCATAGCGGACCCACTGCTCCACATCATTGCGTGTGTAAATAACAAGCCTTTCAATCTAGTTTTGATTGATATGATATCATCAATCAATATAATTATGACCAAGGCATTGACATACCTAAAGTTTCCAAAGATGCATATCATACCTTATGCCTTCACGATGAGAGCTTTTAACGATACATTATGCTCAACTGTCGGCACGATAGTTTTACCTATTCAGGTGGGACTGAAGACCATCCTAGTGATGTAGCATGTGATTGAAGGTGCTATGTAATACAATATACTTCTAGTATGACCTTGGATAAGAGAAATGCATTGTGTCCCTTCCATTCTCCATCAATGTATTAAATGCATGCATGAGGGATAGGTTCACGTGGTACCCTCAGATGAAGAACTATTCAAATACATGAATCTAGCATATTTTCTTGGGGACTTCATGCTCCTCTCAACACACCTGGACATACAACCAACATCACTAATAAAAGATCTAGGAGGTAAAATGAAAGAAGTGTGTACCAAACCTACAACATCTGCATCTCAATGATCAGAGCACACGATAGCTGATTCTATCAGACCATCCACATCCATAATGCATCGGGGTGATAATAAGCTAAAATTAAATATGGGAAAAAAAGAGATAAAGCAAGCACCCAAACCAGTTTTCATCGAGGTTCCTACTCCCATGGAAGTAGAGGATGCTCAAGAAGAAGTTGAAGAGGTACTTTAGCCTGCTTCACCTATGTCTTCAGCAGGGTCATTTGCACCATAAGTGACCATTCATTTGGTTAATACTGGATTAGGGGAGTATATTGTGCAGAATGTGACATTTATGCTAATCATCGAGAGTGCACAGGATATGGACCAACCACACACCCATCACATTCTCATAGGGATGGTGGTACCGCTAGGGGTACCTCCTAATCAAACCAACTTTATCTATGGCGGGCTCAACCAATTTGCATCTCGTACTGCCATGGATGAGAATGTTGATGAACCGTTCATTGTGAAAATTCATTATCTCTCTAACCTAGAATATGACTTATGCTATTTTGAGCACTACCATTGGTATGGTTACGATCTCAGATTATTTGAGCAAGGGCATAGGAGGTCTTACGAGCCACAGTATTAGTTACGTACTGATAGGTTTGGGTTAGGATATTATATTGGAGGATATGATGAACTCCTCATGGTATCTTTAGATCGTATGTACCTCAGTATGGAGGGTGAGTTGACTTCAATCCTTATCACCCCAATCCCTCCACCTTTTGAAGGGATAACCAATTAGTGTCTTATGTCACTATAGATCTGCCCAAGATATATCATGAAGACATCTTGGATGAACAAATCCATGGGGCAGCCAATGACACAGGCCTTCAAGATCAGAATGCTAGCATAGTGTTAGATTTTGAGTCAGAGGATCATTATGAGAAGGATATAGTAGAGTCCATCTCTGAGAGAGACTTACCAAGTTACATGTATGAGAGTGATGATGATGATGAGTGCTCGCACAATGAGAAATATGAGGATGAGACTGAGTTGGCCTACCTAGGACCTATAAATTTATCTCATCTGTTACCCTTGGAGAAAATTGTAGAGGATGAGCAATCCTCCATTGATGATAGCAGATATCAAGAGTGGGCTTACATGGGGCACCATATTCCTGATATCCTAGTTTTAGTAGGTAGTGGTGAAGGTTTTTATTATGATAGTGACGACAAAGATGAAATAGAGAGAGCCTATTTGGGGCCTCCCTACTTGCATAATCATAATGTGTCATACACTACAGAGGATATGTACAAAGATATCAATATCCATCCTTGCATCAGAGGAATACCCCCTAATTTGGATAGGATTTAGCATATGGTCTTCCCTGATGCATCAAAATTTAGAGAGCTCCTAGAGCCTAGCGATACTGTGTTTGAGTCTATCCATAGACTAGATCTAGAGATACCCATACCCCCAGAACCACATCTCGATGATGGAAGTTATATAAATGTAGAGTCACATGCATGCGAACCTGGAGACATGATCCATTCCATCAATATGATCTCCATTTATTTGACCACTCCACTTCACAATCCAACCGACCCTTCCAAACCATTGTGTCTTGATGGAGATGCTATTGATTAGGATCACGTTGACTCACCATTGGAGCCTAAATATTTCTTCCCCAATGAAGAAATACTACAACCTTTTCATTTTGTGCCAGGATGTGCACACGATGTTTATCATGTTGAGGATGATTCCAATGTGGAACCTATAAACTCAGTAGATGACATCCACTTGATCCCTATGCCTCACCAGATCGAGGAGGGATCCCACATATAAGTAGAGGGAACCTTTGAAGTGGATATTAGCAATGATCCCACAATTCCTAAGAAGGTTAAATTTGGAGAAATTTTATCTCTTGATGAGCATGCCAACCTCATACCTCTACTAAAAGAGAGACCTGATATATTTTCTTGGACTTATAAGGACATGCCGGCTCTATATCCAAAACTGGTTACTCATAATATTTCACTAGATCTCTCAAAAAATTCAATTAAGAAGAAACTCATGAAGATGCATCCAACAATAGCCTTAATGGTTAAGGACGAATTGCAAAAGTTGTTGGATGTAGAGTTTGTCATTTCCATCGACTATCTAGAATGGGTATAAAACATGGTTCCTATAGAAAAACCTAATGGAAGAATCCTTATTTGTACGGATTCCAGAGACCTCAATAGGGAAATACCAAAGGATTCATTTTCGTTGCCAAACATATATGCTTTCGTAGACGTAATTGCGAGTCATAAAATGCTCTCCCTAATGGATAATTTTTTTGGTTACAATCATATTTGGATTAAGCCCGAAGACCAGTATAAAACCATGTTCATAACACCATGGGTGACATTTTTTTATAATGTTATACAATTCGGTCTTAAGAATGTTGGTGCTTAGTGGGCTATGACATATATCTTTCATGACTGCATGCATAAGATCTTGGAATATTATATCGATGACTTGTTGGTAAAGTCATTGTTGCATTCAGAGCATGCAGAGGTCTTGAGAAAGGTCTTTGATTTCTTGATAGAGCATAATGTTATATTGAATCCTAAGAAGTATGTATTTGGTATAACTTCAGGAAAGCTCTTAGGATTCATAATTTCAAAATGAGGGATCAAAGTAGACCTAACAAAGGTCAAGGCTATTTTAGAGATGCATCCTCCCATGAATATCAAGAAATTAAGAAGCCTTCAAGGAAAATTAGCATCCATAAAGTGATTTATCACTCAATTATAGGACAAATGTCGACCCATGAATCGACTGCTACACAAGGGGGTCCCATTTAATTGGGACAATGACTGTAAAGCAGCCTTTACTGAGATTAAGCAATACCTGGAAATGTTGCTAGTGTTAGATCCACCAAGACAATACATTCCATTTTTCCTATATATATCGGCAACTAAATTTGCATTAGGGACCATGTTATCCCAAAAGAATGTGCAAGACAAAGAGCAAGCCATATATTACATTAGTCAAACCTTGGTGAGTTACGAGCTAGGATATGCCTACGTGGAAAAGCTGTGTTTAGCAGTAGTGTTCACTACAAAGAAATTGTGGTATTATATGTTAATTCATACGACGTATGTTATATCAAAATAAAATACTTTGTAGTATATGATGAGCAAGACGTATCATAATAAAATTACTACAAAGTGGATCATTTTATTAACATAATTCAATTTGGAATTCATTAGAAAAAAATCCATCAAGGGATAGGTCATAACTGATCAAATGGCAGAGCCACCTCTAGAAAATAGTAGTTCTCTCACCATTGAGCTTCCTGATGATGCACTCTTCACATTATTAGAAGCACCTAAACCCGAAGAACTGGATAATAAAGTTGATATGACCTTGTTATTCGATGGTTCAAAGTGTGAGCAAGGGGGTGGTGCAAGAATATTGTTGTTCATGCTGCAAGGTGCTCCCATGCCTTTGTCATTTAAGTTGGACTTTCCTTGTACTAAAAATAATGCTGAATACGAAGCCATAATCTTGGGCCTCCAAACAACTATTGCCATAAAGATAAAAAGGTTAAATATCTTTTGCAATTCCCTTCTCATTGTCAACCAAGTGAAGGGACTTTTTCAATGTAGGTGTCCTATCTTGAAGGCCTACAAAAATCTTGTTGACACTTATCTAGCTTAGTTGAAGTGGTACAACATTGAGGCAATCCCTCATTCATAAAATAGATTCACAGACACTATGGCATCTTTGGGATCCTTAATCCCTCAGAATCCGTCTCTCGAATTTACTACCATCCACGTAAAAATGTTGTCACACTTTTTTGTGCAACACGAGGGTTTGGATAACAAAGAGTCAATAAACATGATTCATATAGAACCAAACCATGAATGGTCCTGCAGAGACAAAGACTTTATCAATATGGCATCCTGGGGGTCATTGATCTCGTAGGGTACTATGGGGAATGGTACTACCATTCACCACAAGGTTGTTTCCTAGTCTACATTTATGAAGGTTGAACTATAGAGGGAACATGTTGTCTTGTTAGTTGAGGCTGAGGTCTATCAAAAATACCGATAATTTGGTCTGAAGGATGTTGTATTTCAGATAATGGAATGTCACTCAAGAAAAAAACTGTGAGAGCTTTGACATCCAAGTATAGGATTAAACATAGTTTTGCGACTCCATATTATCCGCAGACAAACGGGTAAGTTGAGGCTTCAAATAAGATGGTGGTATCCATATTGAAAAAGATGGTATAGGAGCACCAAAAATATTGGCACATCTAGTTGCCCCTTGCATTATGGGCTTATAGGACTAGCATTCGAACATCCATTGGGGCAACTCAATTTTCACTAGTATATGGCACTGAGGCCATTATGCCCCTAGAGTTGTAAATTCCAACACTGCATGCTGCATTGAAAGAGTTTATTGATGATGACACTATGCAACAAGCTTGCCTAGATCAATTGATGATACTTGATGAATGTCACGTGAATGCTCTTGAGCATATTCATATTTATTATGAGTACTTAAAACAAGCTTACAATAACAAAGTCCACTTGAGAGACTTTGATGTTGGTGATATTGTATTGAAAGAGAACCAATAGAACTCAAATATGCCACCAAAAATGCGAGACAAACTTACGGCTAGTTGGTTAGATCCTTATATAATCTCTGAGAATATTAGACCTAGGACATATTGCTTGACATCACTTGATGGAGTTGAAGATCCTGAACCTATCAACATCCTTCATATTAAAGCGTTCTATGCCTAGAACCATCAAAAGGCTCCAAAGGAATCTGTAAGCCCTTTGGTCATCCCATTAAAAGGCTCCAAAGGCATTTGTAAGCCCTTTGGTCATTCCATAAAAATCCCCAAAGGTTTCTGTAATCCATTTAGTCAAATCAAAATTTCAAAAATATATAAAAATTAAAAAACAATAAAATCTAAAAAAATATTGAAATATATCAAAAATTCAAAAACATTTGCATCATGGTATTTCATTCAAAAACATTGCATTTTCATTTGCATCAAGAATTTTTGTTTTGCACGTGCATTTCATTTTGCATTGCATTAGGCATTTACATCTATCGCATTTGCATTAGGATAGGTTGTGTTTACAATCTTATAAATGATACCATGTTTGTGTTCCAATCATGCATATATGCACTATCATTATCATCCATCACCCTTGTGAGTAATTGTATTTTTCAACACAATCCCTCATATTGGTATGAATAATATACTAAGGTTTTCCAGTCATTCAACCATACCTAGTGGTCTTCTCAAAAGTTGGTAGAAATCTTGCTTTGCTTTTATAGATAAAGTTTAGCTTTGATAGCACTTAGCATATCAGAATCCTATCACTAATTAAAAACTAAACAAATCCTAATTAGGACAAGGGAAATATGAACACTATAAAGTGAGACTAGGTATCCTGAGGTAAAAAGTTTATCTCACTTATCCCCTTGTGCGAACAGGTCGAGAAATCATGATAATTGGCAAAATGACAAGTTTTCCCTACCCAAATAAATCCCTTGCTTACATAAAAAGAAGCAAATTCCTAGAATAAAATTCCAAAATCAATTCAAAATCAAGATAAAATTCAAAATGAAATCAAATAAGTATCAAATCCCTTGCTCAAGAAAAAGAAAAAAAGAGTATAAAATAAACAGTGGTTTTTATCACTATAGAGAAAATAAACAGTGATTATTATCACTTTACATGAGCAAGTATCCCAATAAAGTGAAGAAAATAAGGGAGTGAATGATGAGTGTCATTGTTCATTCATCATTTAATCATTATATGTGTCAGTCCAGGGTGGTGTCCAAAGGCTGTATACGATAGAAGGTGTCACAGTTGCAGGTTCAATTCATTCAAGAATAGGGTTTTATTGGTGGAACAGTTAGTGTTTTTGGGGGTTTTTGTGTGACCTCTAATTCCTAGAACTGGAAATCAAATTGCAAAAAATAAAGCTGAATTAAAACTTGCAAGAAAAGCAGAATCTGAAATAGCAGAAAATGAAATGTTGCTAAATTTAACAGAAAGGTAAATTGCAGAATTGAAATCACACATAGTTGCAGAAAAATAAACTAACTACAATTCCCTGAGCATGTTCTAAATCTAGAAATTCAAACTATCATCTATTGCAAAACTGGAAAATGTCACAAATCTGGAAATTACAGTAAAATGACAAAAAACTGGAAATTGCTGCAAATCTGGAAAATGACAGAAAACTTGAAGTTGTTGCAAATCTAAAACAGAAATATTGAAGTTGCATGGAATGATGGAAAAATGTTGTCAAGACTGAAATCTGAATTTAAAGCTGCTAAAGAAGTGAAAACTGGCAGAATTCTGCTAACCTGCTACAACAAGAAATTAGCAATGTATTCTGTCAGAAGATGCCTTCCTCTGGTCCTGCAAGTGGCCCTTGCTTCCAGAACTAGATGAAGGTGAAGAGTTATGCTAAAGAAACTTAAATGCTAATCATCAACTCAACATGCTAATTGATAACTAAAAACTGCACCTTTTATTACATCTGGAAATGCATTACAGTAATGCAGGAAAAACCTATAGATTATTGTTTTGCTACAAAAATAACTGCACTCTATTGCCTATTTCTCTCCTATATGCCTATATGCCTATATTCTCTATATGCTCAACCGTGCTGGGAGCTTTCTTATTTATAATGTAATGCTGATATGCTTGGTTGCTGATTTGCAGGGATTTACAACTGTTTGCACAACTATTTCCTAAAATGCATGAGCTTGCTTTGTCAAACTTGATCCATTCAACCTTATTGAGCTGCATTCATTGAGGAAATCAGTTAATATGAGTTGGGGCAACTTTTTGGTCAATTTCCAATACTTTCCTCTATCGATCTATCGCTTTTTGACCATCCTCTATTGTTCCTGCGCTATTCCCTATTCTTGTGCTATTATTCCTGCACTGCTCCGAAATAACAAGAAGTGACATTTAATTATTATTTCATGCTCCAAACGCGTAGGGAAGAAGTGTTTGACCGCCTAGAATGTTTTCCTTTATCTTGTACATCCTTTTTGCATTGGTGGCATGTGCTGGAGTGACTGTTTCCAAGCCCTGTTGTATATGTATAGCTGGCTGGAACTATCATAGTCACAGTCTATTTTCCTGCACAGTCAGCTATAGGGGACAAGGTCTTTGGCACCTTTTGCATTTGAATTAGTTCAAACAGAGGAATACTACTATTAAGCACCAAACACTCAACAATTACTACTGATTTTAAATTACTATTGATAAATTAGCTGAAAAATAGGTGAAACTGCAGAAATAAATAGTAAAACAGAATATATGCACTTAACATTTCAGAATATGCAAATATCATTACATAATGCATTTTACCCAAAATTAGCATAGAAACATAATAAAAAGGGTGATTCAAATAAGTAGAATGTATCCAAAAAGTGTTCATAGATGAGGCAATTCCTGGCCTCATCATTTTCCCCCCAACTTATGGTAATGCATGTCCTCATGCATTTTGTGCAACTATCGAAGCACACAGGTCCAGATCCAGACATCTTTCTTGAAATTTTAACAATGCACCACCAATTTTGTAGAACCCATTGACTATTTTTACAGACTGAAACCATTGTTGGAAGTCCTCGTCAGGCTATGGATCATTATCAAAGAAATAGGGGACATGAGTGATAACTATGGGCATTCTGTATCTTAGCCCTATCCAATGTTCTTTGATTTCTGAAATAATGTGTATAATACCTTCCGCCCTTCTCCTTGACCAAAATAGGTTAGTGGGAGAAATTGGCTCCCGTTTCGTAGGGAGATAGACAATTCACCCCATCTGTTCTTACATGCTGCCACAACATCATCAAAGAAATCTGCACAAAATTTTTGAAATTGAGTTATACCTTTTTGCAGATTTCCTAGATAAAGTTGTCTCATTCTAGGATCCCTCATAAAGGAGTAGTGAGTACTGGTACAATCCCTATGATTGAGAGGAGCAGGCCTGACAAGTAAAACTACCTGTGATTCTAAGTCCTTGGCTATCTTCTTCTCTGAGTCCCAATAAATATTATTTTGTAAGGTGGACATAAAGGCCCTCAGTTGTAAATCTCCTGTATAAATGTGAGGCAAAAACATGCTCTCTGTTGGTAAAAAGAAGTTATGTAAGAATAACTCACATAATAAGTTCTGCTGCTCCATTGGACTCTGCACAAAGGCTTCCACAAATTCTGTAGGAGTGGTCAACTGGTGAGGGAGCTCAGAAACCAGTCTCATAATCTACCAACGTAGGTACCTCTCCTTGAGTAGGAGGCTGTAGAACCTAGGTGGTCTTCTCTATTGTATTGCATACTCTGCAATTTGACATACATCTTTTACCCGTGTTTTCAACTTTGTTGACTTCTATTTCTTTCTCTCTAGTTTGGTTGTGGTAGAGTTCAAAGTTGCAATTTTCCCCTCTAATTGATGACACTGAGTCATCCAATAGGCTAGGTCTTCATTGTACCTAGTCAAGGGCACTATGTTTGGGGGCCTCAAAATTGGTTGCATCTGTGCCACTATGTTGACCTGTACACCAACTTCCATAGTTGATGTTGCTATTGGCAAATCTGTCTGTGTTCTCTATTTTTAGGGCTTTTTAATCTTCAGCGTCGAACTGCTTCGAAACATGCAGAATGTCGTGGCAGCGTTTACGATGTCGTCAACCCCTAATTTTTGCTTGGTTTTGTTATGGTTGTCAACTTTCACGTGCTGCACGAAATCCAAGACTTGAACTTTCCCTTTTCAACCAAATAAATTACCGCAGGCCACGTGTCATAAAATTTTTACACAAAACCCATTCCTGCCCTTAATGACTTATTCCTGCGCTTAGTGAATAAAATAGTTCATTCCTGCGCTTAGTGGTTTACACAGTTCATTCCTACGCTTTGGGAATAAAACAGTTTATTCCTGCGCTTTGGGAATAAAATAGTTTATTCCTACGCTTCCTGGTTACTGATTCCGACGCAGTTTTCATTTTTGCATTCTAGAGCAGAATTAGGCAGAGGCATTTGTAAAACACTTTCTACTTTTGATTCCCCTTTTTACATGCTTTATACTAATCAAGGATATATACACTATATACTAATAATTTACACTATTCAGAAAATGAGAAGGCACATACCTGTTAAAACCATTTTATCTACATTTCAGGGTGCTCCTGCTGAAATTTCCAGCTAACCAATCTTTGAACTAAGGCAGGTGCAATCTGAAAATAGGTGAAACAATGGTCATGGAACAATGAGGGTGAAACCAATTAGGTAAACATGCCGGAACCCCGGTTTTCATGTAAACCCAACTCAGGAGCGCCTCAAAGAGGTTTTCACTTTCTGAGTTTTTATTTTATTATTATTTTTATTTTTTCTTTTTTTTTTTTAATTTGTATCATTCTGTTGAATTCGAGATGGAAGAAGAGCTTTCTTCCCAAATGTGTACATCCAAACTTCCCAATTGCTTGAGAAATTCCTCCTTGTTTTGTGGTTTATGGTACATACGAAGACGATGTCCATTTACCACCAATTTGCGTTGTGAGTCATCGATAGGTGTAAGGCGAACAACTCCATTGTCAAACACTTCCTCAATTTGGTACGGCCCAAGCCATCTGGTCTGCAACTTTCCAGGGAAGTCCTTGTATTGTGAATCAAACAACAAGGCCCAGTCACCTTGCTAAAATCTTCGTTGCTGAATGTGACTATCATGCCACATCTTCCTTTGTGCTTGGATCATCTCTGTCTGATGTAGGGCATCCATGCGTAGTTCATCCAATGCATCAAGTTGTAGAATGCGATCTTCTTGTGCCTGTGACAGATCAATACCTACTTCCAAAGTAGTTCGAAGAGTTAGTAATTCAAATTCAATAGGCAAAAGAGGTTGTTTTCCATAAACTAATTCATATGGGGTAAATCCAGTGGTGGATTTCCACGTGGTATTATAAGCCCAAATAGCTTCTGGTAACTTGTCTAGCCAATTCCTTCTATGGACTACTATGGTTTTGGTCAGAATTCATTCTAATTCTCTATTAGTCACCTCGACTTGGCCATTGGCTTGTGGATGATAAGGTGAGGATTTTCTGTGTTTGACTTGATAGAGTTGAGTGAAGGCTTCAACAACTTTTGAAGTAAATTGGGGTCCTTGATCCGTGGTGATGGATTGTGGGGCTCCAAAACGCAGAAAAATCTATGAATACAAAAAATCAGCAACTTTCTCTTCACGAGCATGCTTAAAGGCACGAGCTTCTACCCATTTGGTAACATAATCAGTACATACCAAGATATGTACTTTGCCTTTGGAAGGAGGATTAATGGGTCCTACAAAATCTAAACCCCATATTTCAAATGGTTCTGTTCCTATTTGAGGTTGTAATGGCATTTCACTAGTAAAAGTAGGTTTTCCCATTCTTTGGCAAGCATCACAATGTCTTACGTACCTTTTTACATCTTTGTGCAAAGATGGCCAATAGTATCCGGTACCCAAGATTTTGCGAATAGTGCTTTTGACTGAATAATGCCCTCCCGATGGTTCATCATGGCATGCTCGTAGGATGTCATATGCTTCATCCTGGCGGATACACCTACGTAAAACATGATCAGGACTACATTTAAACAGTAATCCTTCTATCCATTTAAAAGAAGAGCTTTGCTTGATTAACTGTTTCCTTTGTTTAGGGGTAAAGTGAAGAGGAATCTTCCTTGTAGCTAAGTAATTAGCTATGTCTACAAACCATGGAGATTGTACAGAGATAGCAAACAACTTTTCATCTAGGAAGGTATCTTCTACAACTTCCCCTGTATCTGCATTTGGTATTCTTGACAAGAAATCTGCAACTACATTAGATTTCCCAGGCTTGTTTACTATGGTAACATCAAATTCCTGCAATAGAATCAACCAACGAATAATTCTTGCACTAACCAATGGTTTATTCATCAAGTATTTGATTGCAGTATGATCCGTATGGATGAATACTTGATACCCTATGATGTAGTGTCGAAATTTGTTAATAGCATAGACTACAGCCAAGAATTCTTTTTCAGTGGTAGTGTAGTTTTTCTCAGCTCCTGTCAAGTTTTTATTGATATAATATATTGCATAATGTTCCCCATTTTCAATCTGTCCTAACACAGCTCCAATAGCATTATTGGAAGCATCAGTTTGAATATGAAAGGGTAACTCCCAATTAGGACCTCTTAAAACAGGTGGAGTGGTTAACTTCTCCTTTAACTTTTCAAAGGAATTTTGACATTCAGAAGACCAAACAAATTCAGAATCTTTCATGAGCAAAGCAAACATGGGATTTGCTATGGTACTGAAATTAGCAATGAATCTACGATAAAAACCAATGTGTCCTAAGAAACTGCGTACATCAGTCTGAGTTTGTGGAGGGGGAAGGTTTTTGATGACTTCAACCTTCTTAGGATCAACCTTGATTCCAAAAGAAGAGATATGATGTCCTAGAACAATTCCTTCCTCCATCATTAAGAAGCATTTCTCAGGATTAAGAGAGAGATGGTATGTTTCACGGTGAATCAACACTTTTTCAAGCTGTTCTAATGCATATTCAAAACTATCCCCAAATACCGTGAAATCATCCATATAAATTTCAACACTTTCATTGGTTAAATAAGAAAAAATTGCTAAAACAACTCTCTGAAATGTTGTTGGAGCATTACATAACCCAAAGGGTAAAACTCTGTAAGCAAAGGTTCCCCAAGGACATGTAAAGGTAGTCTTTTCCTGATCTTCTGGGGCAACTTGAATTTGGTTATACCCGCTGAAACCATCAAGAAAACAGAAAAATTTCTTTCCAGCAAGGGTATCCAATACTTGGTCTATGAATGGTAATGGGAAATGATCCTTATGTGTGGCCTTATTCAACTCCCTATAATCCACACATACTCTCATTTTACCATTTTTCTTTGGAACAATGACCAGTGGTGAAACCCATTTACTGTCAAAAATTGGATAAATGAATCCAACATCTAAGAGTTTTTCAATTTCCTCTTTCACAATTTCCTTTAGAGCAGGATTCAAACGTCTCTGAGGTTGCCTTACTGGTTTTACGTTGTCTGTATATATCCTATGTGTACATACCTCAGGATGAATTCCAGTCATGTCTTTATAATTCCATGCAAAAGCTTGAACATGCTTTTGTAGGACTACAAATAATTGGGCTTCCTGGTTCTCAGTTAGCCAGCTATTAATGTTCAAAAATTTACCTGGTTGGATTTCAATTTGTTTGATCCCTGGATAGATAGAACTAGCTGCTTCATAGTTACTGATTAATGCATTTAATGGACAATGGTGTGGCTGTAGAGTATGAAATACTCTAGAATCTATCTCAAAAATGATACCTGGTGGAATCAGAGGACATTTGAAGGTGTTAAGGAGATGATGATGCCATCCATGTGGTAGAATGAATGATCTTTCCTGATTAGGCATGGATGACAGAAGTTCAGAATTTTGTTCCTCTTCTTGCCACAACAACCGATGAACAAGAGTTTGATCATCAGTTAGTCCTTCTGATTGTAATGTTTCAATTAGGATAGTTTCATTCTCGAATATTTCTCTTTCTGGTGCAGTGATTTCCTCAATATGTTCCTTCACTATGACTGTAGCCAAAGTAGCAATGGTTTCTTGTTCAAATTCTTCATCAGATTCAGGATACCAAATTTGTCCAAAAAATTTAGTTGAAGGTTGAGTTGGTGGATACAAAGAAATTTTTTGCAGGTCAATACCATTGGAAATGGTCATTTCCCCTGACCTGCAGTCTATAAATGCAGCTGCAGTAGCCAGCCAAGGTCGTCCTAGAATGATAGGGTATCCATTGACTGAAGTTCTAGGCTGCAACACCAAGAAGTCTACAGGATATTCCCACGAAGAGACTTTAACGGCCACATCTTCTAAGATACCTTCTAGTTTAGCTACTGACCTATCTGCCATTTCCAAGACTGTGGTGGTAGGACTGAGATTATGGAGCTACAGTTTTTGCATTGTGTCTTTAGTCATTACATTAATTGCAGCTCCAAGGTCAATTAGCACATTAGGAATTTGCATCACTCCAATAGTAACTGTAACTATTGGACTACCTGGGTCACTATACTTGGGAGGAACTAGTTTCCCAGCCAATAGATCAGCTAATTTCCCTTCTACCTGAACAGTTTTAGGAAAGGCCTTCTTTTTTACCAGGTTTCTTGATACATAACTCCTGAATAGTCTTTTTGATTAAAGGTATATCCCTTATTGCTTGCAACAAAGGAAGAGAAATTGACATCTTTTTGAGTTCTGTCACTAATTCCGATTCAGGGGTAGTATCAACATGATCAAACCTTTCAGGGTATGGTAAGGCTACTGGAGAAGATTCCTGCATTTTTGCTATTTTTTCTTCTTTTTGTTTTTGTTGCAACGCCTCTTGATTTGGAGGTTCTTGTTTCTCACTAATTTCTTCAATGGTGGGTGGAACAGGTTCAGATAAAATCTTTCCTGAACGCAGCTGGATGTTACTACAGTCAAGTACATGAACTACAGCAGTGTCTTCAGACTCAGCCTCATAAATAGGGGTTGTTTGTCTGGCATTATTTGGGTTAGTCACAGGCTGAGCTGGGAGTGGAGGTTGTTTCACTGGTTGAGTTTGTTGATGTTGTATTCTTCCCTAAAAATTGGGATTAGGAGCAGGCAGCAAGTTTTGAGCTTGTCCCTGATACTTTTGTTGTCCTTGATAGGGTTGATATTGTTGTCCTTGATAGGGTTGATATTGTTGTCCCCATATTTGTCCTTGTTGTGTCCATTGTGGAGGCATGGTATGCCAAGGTGGGTTCATCCATCCAGATTGTGACCAATCTGGAGGAGCTGTCCAAGGTTGGTTCCAAGGTTGTGCAGAAACTTCTGCCTGTCCCCATGGCATATTCATATTCCAAGGAGATTGTCCCCAGTTTGGAAATCTAGGAGCATTGGGATATTGTGCATAACCACCACCGGATCTCTGCCCAATAGCATTGAGTTCTTCTGTTTGGGTGCCCAAAATAGATTTTAGATGAGGCAACAAAGGGCATTTATCTGTTGAATGTTCCTTGGAACAAATTCCACAAATAGAAGTTTTGTTTAGGGGGCAATCCTGCAAGGCATGCTTATTCCTACACCTTGGGCAATAAATTGCCAAAGGTGGTGTAGAATTAGATTTTGTATTTCTCTCACCTAATGCAGTATTAAGTTGAACAAGGATATCAGTTTTTAAATTAGCCATTTCCTCCATCAACTCTTTTATGTCATTATTGCCAGAATTCCTTTTCTTTCTCCGTTGGTGAGTGCGGGAATAGTTTCTACATAACTCCACAATATCTTCAAGGTCAAGTTGATCTATGTCTCCTTTTCCCATTAAATCTAACACTTCCCTAGATTCATCTTGCAATCCTCTTAAGAAGATAGGCTTTAAGAAATCAGGTTCTACAGGACCACATCTCTTTTGGACAAAGGCAAAGCGATCAAGGTAATCCTCTAAACTTTCATCTTCTTCTTGCTTGATCCTAAACAACTCATCTTTCCTGTTTCTTACTCTACAATAATCTTGATATTTATTTAAGAATGCAGTCTCCATTTCATCCCAGGTACGGATTGAGTTAGGTTCAAGATTGCTCATGAACCATCGGAGAGAAACATCCTTAAGTGTGGAAGGAAACAATTTCAATTTTTGATTATCATTTATGTAGTCATAAGTTTGACATAACACCTTGAATTCAAACAAAAATTGATCAGGATCTTCTGAAATAGTTCCCCTAAAAATTGGCAATATGGATGGAGAAATTGTTTTCATGGGGGCATCTAGAAGTGGATCCAATCTTATGGGATACTCAAAAGTCTTAGGAGGATCATCAAGATTATCATATCCACCTGGGGTGGTCGTTGCTGGCCATAGTTGTTTTCTTTCTAGAGTTTGATGTGGATGGTTCAGACTTAAGGGAATGTTTAGCAGCTAGTGCTTCAAAAAGCTCTCTTTCTAATTTTTCCAAAACTTTAGTTGGTGAAGAAGGTATTTCTTGCTTGTTTCCCGGATTTCAGGCAATTCTTCATCCGACCGAGTAGGTCGCTTTGGTGGTTCAAAGCCACTTCGGATAAACCTCCCTCTTTCGTCCCTTAGCCTATGCATTCATGCCTATTCACTAAATAAACTGAAATGCAGTATTTCAAGGATTGTAACACAATTCTTGACCTGTTTCACTTTTTCTAACAACACCTATTTGTCCCCGACAACGGTGCCAAAAATGATGAGTGTCGTTGTTCATTCATCATTTAATCATTATATGTGTCAGTCCAGGGTGGTGTCCAAAGGCTGTATACGATAGAAGGTGTCACAGTTGCAGGTTCAATTCATTCAAGAACAGGGTTTTATTGGTGGAACAATTAGTGTTTTTGGGGGTTTTTGTGTGACCTCTAATTCCTAGAACTGGAAATCAAATTGCAGAAAATAAAGCTGAATTAAAACTTGCAAGAAAAGTAGAATCTGAAATAGCAGAAAATGAAATGTTGCTAAATTTAACAGAAAGGTAAATTGCAGAATTGAAATCACACACAGTTGCAGAAAAATAAACTAACTACAATTCCCTGAGCATGTTCTAAATCTAGAAATTCAAACTATCATCTATTGCAAAACTGGAAAATGTCACAAATCTGGACATTACAGTAAAATGACAGAAAACTGGAAATTGCTGCAAATCTGGAAAATGACAGAAAACTTGAAGTTGCTGCAAATCTAAAACAGAAATATTGAAGTTGCATGGAATGATGGAAAAATGTTGTCAAGACTGAAATCTGAATTTAAAGCTGCTAAAGAAGTGAAAACTGGCAGAATTCTGCTAACCTGCTGCAGCAAGAAATTAGCAATGTATTCTATCGAAGATGCCTTCCTCTGGTCCTGCAAGTGGCCCTTGCTTCCAGAACCAGATGAAGGTGAAGAGTTATGCTAAAGAAACTTAAATGCTAATCATCAACTCAACATGCTAATTGATAACTGAAAACTGCACCTTTTATTACATCTGGAAATGCATTACAATAATGCAAGAAAAACCTGCAGATTACTGTTCTGCTACAGAAATAACTGCACTCTATTGCCTATTTCTCTCCTATATGCCTATATGCCTATATCTCTATATGCTCAACCGTGCTGGGAGCTTTCTTATTTATAATGTAATGCTGATATGCTTGGTTGCTGATTTGCAGGGATTTACAACTGTTTGCACAACTGTTTCCTAAAATGCATGAGCTTGCTTTGTCAAACTTGATCCATTCAACCTTATTGAGCTGCATTCATTGAGGAAATCAGTTAATATGAGTTGGGGCAACTTTTTGGTCAATTGCCAATACTTTCCTCTACCGATCTGTCGCTTTTTGACCATCCTCTGTTGTTCCTGCGCTATTCCCTATTCCTGCGCTATTATTCCTGCACTGCTTCGAAATAACAGGAAGTGACATTTAATTACTATTTCATGCTCCAAACGCGTAGGGAAGAAGTGTTTGACCACCTAGAATGTTTTCCTTTATCTTGTACATCCTTTTTGCATTGGTGGCATGTGCTGGAGTGACTGTTTCCAAGCCCTGTTGTATATGTACAACTGGCTGGAACTGTCATAGTCACAGTCTATTTTCCTACATAGTCAGCTATAGGGGACAAGGTCTTTGGTGCCTTTTGCATTTGAATTAGCTCAAACAGAGGAATACTACTATTAAGCACCAAACACTCAACAATTACTACTGATTTTAAATTACTACTGACAAATTAGCTGAAAACAGGTGAAACTGCAGAAATAAATAGTAAAACAGAATATATGCACTTAACATTTCAGAATATGCAAATATCATTACATAATGCATTTTACCCAAAATTAGCATAGAAACATAATAAAAAGGGTGATTCAAATAAGTAGAATGTATCCAAAAAGTGTTCATAGATGAGGCAATTCCTGGCCTCATCAGTGAACTTGAATCCTTGGAATTGTTAGCACTACCGAACCTTACACATGACGATATGTCAGATACAATAGCATTTTACTATTGTGCAGACCAATGTTTGAATGTGGAAGAGCTAACTTCAGGTGTCCTGTATCGCTTAGTAGTATTAGTTCAACTAAAATCCAAACCTAGGATCGGATAGACATTTGAGGATCCCCAATACAACAATGGGCTGAATGAATCCCGCTTGGCACTAGGGTATGCGTATGCCTTATCTAAAATATTCATTTGCACACACAGGGATAATCAATAGTTGGGTCTGTCTTAGTAAAAAAATTGTTTTCAAAATTCTAGTATAGTCATACAAATTTTGATAAAGTCAACTAAGGTGTTTGAATTTCATGGAAAACCTTAAAAATTCCCAAATAGCAACAACCATCGCAATCATCAAGAATCAAATTTCTCTTTATAAGATTTTGTTTATTAAAGAATGTTTGTAATATAGGTCAGATACCAGATGGACGTCAGAAATGATATTTAAATGATCACTGACTATGTTACGCATATTATTTTAACTTGCAAGAGCTTATGGACAGAAACAATATATCATTTTATAGTACACATGGGTGTTTAATTGACAAATTCTTATGATAAGATACATCAATTATAGTTCATGATTACTATGCATCCTGTGGTGTCATCCAGTAGATTGTTAAATCATATTGCATTCATACATTATGTTTTAAATGATTAAAGCATACATGTCCATTTATAGAAAATCATCATCATAGCAAGTATGCAGCACATACATAGTATGAAGCATGTCATAACATCATAAATTAAATGCATATAAATACTGTAAATTAAACATGCATTTAACATCAAACATTGCATTCATATACATTCATCATAAGTAGTCCATCTACACATGTATATCATTGCATATAAGCATATATCACATAGCTAACGCATGTCATACATACATCACATCATATAGCATAAAATAAACATAACACATCAGCATTGCATCCATATGCCTCTCTTAAACATAAAACAAAAAAAATAATAAATTGCACATATAATAAGTCTCAAATGTCAAATCATATAGATATGTGTATCAAAAATAAAGAGTACATCAGCATATGTCAAAAATACCCACAGGCTACAACTGTGTAGGTCCTCAACCTTACACTAAAAAATGTTACAATAGATGGCATAGATCTGTACTAAGTAGTGATTGCACCCCCAGTTTGTGAGAATCCACCATCACCTCCACCCTCCCTATGATTCCATATGGAGTTGGCACTTGAAGTCCTCTCATTACCGTGTGACCTATGGCTGGAGTGAGTTGAGGAATGACCTATCTACCTGGTCTGAGTCCTATAAGATCCTAGAGCCATCGACCTCTCAAGTACCTCTCGAGTAGCCCGATCTCTCCCCTCAAGTTAGAGATGTAGGTAACATATGATGATTTCTCACTAATGTGTTGCTACACTAGATCCCGTGGTCTCTTGATCTCTTCCATCGGGTTTGCCACTGCTAGTCCCTATATTGGTACTACTGGTACTGTTGGAGCAGTAGGAGATGCTAGAACAACCTATGAAGTTAAGGGGTATCCCCTTGTGATCCTGAGTGAGTCACACTTTGCGATCACAACATCTAGCTGAGACTATAGGAGGATATGCTATCGTATGACCCTCTGGATCTCCATCTATGTTGTGATAACATGTTCCTAGAGAGTAGTCTTCTCTTATGCATAGTTGCACCACTAAGACTACCCTCTTGTGATCTATGATTGTAGGTTACTAACCCATACCTGTAAGGTCACTATGGTGGTGTCTTGAGAATCTACATCTACAGTATGCCTACTTGAGTCTATAGGCTAGCCACCTAGGCCCTAAGATATCCAATATCACTGTTAGGAGGTGCCTCACCCTCATCTAGATCCTCATCCTTAGCTTCAGTCTAGGGGGCCTCCTCTATAGCTACTCCCTCACCCCATCCTCCCTTGGTCCTATGATAAAATTGACACCCATGAGGATTGACCTCGACTCCCTCTGCGTCCTCTTCTCTAGTCTCATATGTTATTCTACCCAAGGGGCCCTCCATGCCCCACCATACCCTGGTCGCCCACCAGGTGTTGTAGTCAGGTGTAGTAGCTGCATCTACCAGGCCTGACTCTTGAAAATCATTGTTCTTTTTGCCCAATAGAGTCACCCTGGGCCATGTCAAGTCCCTATCTAGAGTGAGATGGTGGTATATGGTAGGCAAATTTGGGATGTCCTACCTGATACCAAGCTGTTTGATGACATGAGAGAAGTCTAAGAACTCACGTACCTTGGAATTGCATCCGAGGATCCATCTATCTCTACGTGCTCATCGTAGGTACTCATCAGCCTCCTTCCATGGAGGGCAGTCTAGTTTGGGGTGCCACTCAATCTGATCCACCTACAGCTGTGCAAACTACTTTATGTAGTAACTCATGTCTCCTGTGTGAGACCTATTCTGGAAACCCTCTTGATCTTAGGGCCAACATGCTACATAGCACTAGCGATCCTCACCCTAAATGTCTGCTATCTCGAGTGGTAGTCCTACAGGGTGCTTGATCTTGATGTGCTACCACCCCCAAATCTAAATAAGTAAGCTACAACCGATGCCCACTCTACTCCTCTAAGTAATCTCATACATCTCATTATAGAGTTATGCTAATAGGGCACTATTAGTCTAAAAAGACTACCTCCAATAGATAGCAAATTTTTGCATAGAAAGACCAGTATTTCATTTTTACAACATGAAGCAGAGAATTGGCTAAGGCATGAAGAAGGTCACGATTTCATGACATTGACTTTTCATCAAAATGTGGCTTGAAAAGGCCAGAAAGTAGAAGAATGTCATGATTTCACAACATGACAGGTTTTCACCCATGAAGTATACTGAAGGAGCAAAGAGAGAAAGAATGTCGTGATTTCACGACATGATAGGTTTTCACCCATGAAGTGGATCGAAGGAGCAAAGATAGGAAGAGTGTCACGATTTCATGACATGGCAAATTTTTGATAGCATGCTTCTCACAAAAGCTACAATACAAGAAGGTTTCGTGATTTCATGACTTAGCAGGTTTTATCCCGCAATACATCCCAAACTAGCCAGAAAAGAACAAAGATCACGATTTTATGACATGTCATATTTTCACCCATGATGCAGCCTTAAAGAACATGAACTTATACTGAGAGGGGGGGTGAACAGTATAAGACTTAACCAATTAATAATTTTAATTTTAGATAGCAGTGGCATCAACACAACATTAATCAAGACAGAAAGCATCACACATTGAAGACCCATTTTTAACGTGGTTCACCCAGAATGGCTAGGCTACGTCCACAAAAACTTTTCTCTAAAAGTTATCTCAAAGTTCTTTGGGAAACCTTCCCAATTACAATGTTTATGAGCCTCTGCTCAAAGGAGATACCTTCCCCTAACTCTGCTCTGGCTGGTGATCCTCTAGAAGACCTCTGCCTCTGCTGCCCTTAGCAAATGGAACTCTATCCACAGAAGACACCTGTCTTCCCTGCTCTGGATGGAGACCTCTGTCCTCAACTCTATCACCTCAAAGTTGGTCCTCGAATTTGCACTAAACACAGTCCTTCGATCTAGCACAAATGTCCTCGAATCTGTTTCTCTGATCTGCACCAAACACAGTCCTTCGATCTGGCACAAATGTCCTCTTCCTCTTTCTCTAGTCTGGGTATAAATCTGTCCTCAAATCTGCACCAAACTCTGTCCTCAATAGGTCTCTTTGCTCAGTCATAGCCGCACTTGGTCGAAACCAACTTTTGCACTATCTGCACAAACACAATAGCACTCAGCTCTCGACGATCGAACTTCTCACTCTGCGCATCAACTCGCCACTTCTATGCTATCTGCGCTGTTATGGCTGCATCTCGCACACTTCGCTCGATTCGACTCGACTCGCTCTCTGCGCACCATGGACTTAACTTGCGCAAGTTCGATACTTATTCGATACTTTCAATCTCAAAACAACCCTCCTTTTATAGTATAAATTTCAAGAACAAAACTTAAACTATAGTCGACTGTTACCCTAAACTCCATCGACTGCACAACCCTGAACTTCGTCGGCTCAAAGTTAACTCTGTCGGCTTCAACCGCCTCTGGTTCTATAGCTTTTCCCACGAAACTACAACATGTCATGATATCGTGACACCTTTGCAGCCGTACACTTTCTTTTGCCTGTTGTCGCGATATCGCGACACTTTTGCTTCTTTAGACTTCCTTTTTGTTTTTGTCGCGATATCGTGACATTTCTGATTCCGTACATTCTCTCTCCTCTTTGAGTCATGAAACTACGACATGTCATGATATCGTGACATCTTCCTCCACTGGCGCCTTCACTTGCCTTCTGGTCGCGAAACTATGAGATGTCGTGAAATCGTGACATCTTCCTCCGTTGGCGTCTTCACTTGCCTTCTAAAACGCGTGTGCTGCCTTCTCCGCGTCTTCCTTCCTTCCGTCGCGAAACTATGACATGTCACGAAATCATGACATCTTCATCTGTTGGCTTCTTCACTTTTGCCTGTCGTGAAATCGTGACACTTTCTGCATCCGTACGCTTTTCTTTCATCCTGTCACAAAATCATGACGCTTTCAGCTTTCGAAAGCTTTCTTTGCAACCTGTCACGAAATCACGATGCTTCTCATTTCAAACTCTTCCCTTTGCTGCATGTCATGAAATCGTGATAGTTCTCATTTTGAGCTTTGCAACATGTCATGAAATCATGATAGTTCTCACTTCGTCTTTTGCAGCATGTCATGAAATCATGACAGTTCTCACTTTGAACTCTACATGTCATGAAATTATGACACTTTTCATGTTACTTTCTCTCTCTTTGAACTTGTCATGAAATCATGACAGTTCACACTGCGGACTCTCTCTTCTGCATTATGTCATGAAATCGTGACACTTTTTCTTTTGGATTCTCTCTCCTGCAGTATGTCGCGAAATCGTGACACTTTTTCGTCCGTACAACTTTCCTGGCAATGTGTCATGAAATCGTGACACTTTTCCTTCTCTGCCTTCCTACACTTTTCGAGTCGCGAAAATGCGACATGTCGCGAAATCGTGACACTTTCCACCTTGCTCTTTTTCTCTGCCAACATGTCGCGAAATCGCGACAGTTTTTCCACTTGCCTTTTTCTCTGCCAACATGTCACGAAATCGTGACAGTTTTGCCAACTCTTTCTCTCTCCTCTAACATGTCGCGAAATCGTGACAGTTTTTCTTGCCTGCTGTAAACACTTTTCTTACTTGTCTTTTTCTTCGATCTTTTGCAGATGGGCCACTATGATCTTCTTGGAAACTCACTGTCCATGCTGTAACCTTCATCAAAACAAATTCTTTGACATCAAATCAGAATCCTTCAAAAGCTTCTTGACATCAATGACAACTTCTACACTTGAGCAAAGGCAATGTACCCAAGGTACCCAAAATTGCCAACAATCTCCCCCTTTGTCATTGATGGCAAACCTTTACGAAAACACATCTCAAGAGCCAAAACTGAAACCAACTGTGCCAACAACTGAGAATCTGCCTTTGAAGTTTTGCTCCCCCTGACTTGAAGCTCTTCTCTTCACTTGAAACTCTCCCCCTTACTCATATCTCTCCCCCTTTGTCATCAATGGCAAAGGGTCACCTTTGGGGCTCGGGACTAAGAATGAGCCTCTTAGCTTAGTCCCCCCCCACCTCCTGATGAGGTGATTAATTTTGGGGTGGGAGTACAACTCCCAATTTCTCCCTTAGATACTCAAACGTGTCTCTTGGAAGAGGTTTGGTGAAGATATCTGCAATCTGCTCTTTAGTAGACACATACTCTACCTTGACCTGCTTGTCTTGCACTTTCTCCCTTAGAAAATGATATTTGATGGAAATGTGCTTCGTCCTTGAGTGCATTACCGGATTTTTGGAAATACTTATGGCACTTGTATTATCACAAAGAATGGAGATGGGTTGTTCATGCTTGACTTTGAAATCCTCCAAGGTGGTTTTCATCCATAAAACTTGTGTGCACCCAGCCACTTGTTGCTATGTATTCAGCCTCTGTTGTAGATAAGGAAACTGAAGGTTGTTTCTTACTTAGCCAAGAAACCAAACTCTTTCTAGGAAAGAATGCTCCACCACTAGTGCTTTTCCTGTCATCAATACTGCCTGCCCAATCTGCATCTGTATAAGCTGTGAGGGTGAAATCATCACCTTTGGGATACCAAAGCCCAAAGTCCATAGTGCCCTTCAAATATCTGAATATCCTCTTAACTGCTATAACATGAGATTCTTTTGGAGCTGCCTGAAATCTTGCTACTAACCCAACGGCCTGCATGATATCTGGTCTGGTAGCTGTACTGTATAGTAAACTGCCAATCATAGATCTGTACAACTTCTGATCTGCCGTTGGAGATTCATCATCTTTACTCAGATTGCACCCTGTAATCATTGGAGTACACACGGGTTTGCTGTCCATCATCCCAAATTTCTTCAACATTTCTTTGATATACTTTCCCTGAGAGAGAAATATACCATCTTTTGATTGCGCAATCTGAAGCCCTAAAAAGAATGATAGCTCTCCAATCATAGACATCTCGAATTCCTTCTGCATGGTGATAGCAAAAACTTTGCACATCTGAGTATTATTTCCCCCAAAAATAATATCATCAACATAGACAACTATAATCAACATATCATCATCTTCATTCTTAATATACAAGTTGCTATCTGCCACGCCTTTCCTGAAGCCTTGCTCATGAAGATACCCATCAAGTCTTGAGTACCAAGCCCTGGGTGCTTGCTTTAACCCATACAAGGCCTTTTTCAGTTTACACACATAGTCTGACTGTTCTGAGAGAGACACTCCTTCTGGTTGTTCTATGTAGACTTCTTCTTCCAACACCCCATTTAGAAAAGCTGATTTTACATCCATTTGATATACTTTGAATGATTTGAAGCTTGAAAGGGCCAAAAACATTCTGATAGCTTCAAGACGAGCAACAGGCACAAACGTCTCGTCGAAATCAACACCTTCTACTTGAGCATAACCTTTACAGACTAACCTAGCTTTGTTTCTGACAATATTTCCATCCTCATTGAGTTTATTTCTGAATATCCATTTTGTGCCAATGATATTCTTGTCCTTAGGTCTTGGAACCAAATCCCAAGTTTCACTTTTCTCTATTTGATTTAGCTCTTCATCCATTGCTTTTACCCAAAACTTATCTGTACATGCTTCACTGAAATCTTTTGGCTCAATCTGAGATAATAATGAAACATTCGTAGAATCATGTGAAGGAATGACTCTTCTTCTTGTTTGCCTGCTATTTGGATCACCAATGATCAAATATTTGGGATGATGTTTCTGAACATACCGTGAAGGAGTTTTGGGAAGCATTTGTTGTCTTTCCTCTTCTTCATCTGAAACCTCTCTGAATTCTTCTTGACAAATTTCATCACTGAGTTCCTTGACTGGTTCTCTTATCCCTGTCTTTTCATCTACTTGTTACATTTATGCTCTCTACAACTGTATGAGTTCTTTTGTTGAAGCATCTGTAGGCCTTGCTTCTGCTGGAATATCCAAGAAATATTCCCTCATCACACCTAGGATCAAACTTACCCAAATTCTGATCTTCCCTTTCGATGAAGCACTTACTCCCAAACACTTTGAAGTATTTCTATCGTAGTTGGTCTTCCTTTCCATAACTCATAAGGAGTTTTATGATGATTGACTCTAAGTTGGGCCCTGGTGATGATGTAGACTGCTGTACTGACTGCTTCTTTCCAAAACCCATCTGAAAGTTTTGACTCATTTAACATTGCTCTAGCCATATTTTCAATAGTTCTATTTTTCCTCTCAACTACTCCATTTTGTTGAGGAGTTCTTCTTGTTGAATATTCTCTTTTGATTCCTTGTTGCTCACAGTATTCCACAAATTCATTTGAAGTGAACTCTCCTCCTCTATCTGATCTTAAGCATTTTATTCTCTTGTCAGTCTCATTTTCAATCATCTCTTTAAACGCTTTAAATTTTTCAAAAGCTTCAGATTTTTCTTTGAGAAAAGTAACCCAAGTCATTCTAGAATAATCATCTATAAATAGCATGAAGTAGCTTTCTCCCTAAATGCTCTGAGTTCTGGTAGGGCCACATAAATCAGTATGAATAAGATCCAAAGGTTTTGAAGATGTATACCCTTTTGATTTGAAACTGGTTCTGGTCTGTTTTCCATGTTGACAGGGACCGCAAATGATGTTATGGGGCCTTTTTATTTTGGGCAAGTCTCTCACTGCTTCCTTGTTACTAATATTGATAAGATTATCAAAGCTCAAATGCCCCAATATTTTATGCCATAACCAACTCTCATCTTCTTGAGTTAGAAAACACTTTTCCTTTTTTATCTCACTTAGCATGTAAAGATTGTTTGGAGTCCTTGTAGCACTAGCAATGAGTTTTCCATTTTTTTCTTTACTTATCTCACATCTATCTGAAAAGAAAGATACTATGTGCCCTTGATCACAAAGTTGACTCACACTAAGAAGATTATGTCTTAGGCCTTCTACGTAAAGCACATTTTCTGTTTTGGATTTCCCATCCAAACTAAGAGTCCCTTTACCACAGATTTTTGCGGACTTGTTATCTCCAAAACTGATTGTTCCTCTGTTTGTTTCTTTTAAGACCAAAAACTTTTCCTTTTCACCAGTCATATGTTTTGAACAACCACTATCAAGATACCATTTTTCTACTTTGTCTTGAGCATGAAAAGCAGTTTGAACTATCATTGACTTAGATTTGATCTCATTTTTCTTTTTAGTGAACTCAAAGCTAGATCTATCCAAACTGCACATTCTTGCTATATGCCCAAAATTCTTGCACTTGTAACACATGATATTTTTATTCATAAGAGGTGCAAAAGAGTTAACATTTTCTTTACTGTGGCTATTCAAAGACTTATTGCAATGCATAGCAATGTGACCAAATTTCTTGCAGGAAGAACAATAGCCATGGAAAGTATTATGTAACCTGTTTTGATGCCTTGGATGATTGTTCTTCGTGTGACCAACTGGAATCCACCGCTCTTCAGGATGAAGATTGATCTTGCTCGAAGACCCTGTTTCATGAATGGTGATACCATCCTTCTTTTGCTTTTCACACGAAGTATTCTATCTGAGAGCCAACTGTTCCAACTTCACTCTAAGAGACATAACCTCTTCTTCTAGTTTCTCGCAATCAGCTTCCTTTCCTTTGAGAGCCTCTGTCAGAACTTGTTCAACCTTCTTCCCTTCTTCAGCTAGAATTTTTAAGTCTATAACACTTTGAGACAATTCTGATCTTGCTATCTCTTCTTCCTGACATTGATGTTTGAGAACAAAATTCTCTTCCCTGGATTTTTCAAGCTTTCTTAAAGCCAAGAAGAATTCACCTTTGAGATCAAACTCAACCTCTTCATCTCTTTCTGAATCTGTATGTTCCTCTGATAGATCCTTCTCCAAGCTGTTAGGCTCTTTCTGGAGTGACCCGCTCTGATACCAATTGAAGAACATGAACTTATACTGAGAGGGGGGTGAACAATATAAGACTTAACCAATTAATAATTTTAATTTTAGATAGCAGTGGCATCAACACAACATTAATCAAGACAGAAAGCATCACACATTGAAGACCCATTTTTAACGTGGTTCACCCAGAATGGCTGGGCTACGTCCACAAAAACTTTTCTCTAAAAGTTATCTCAAAGTTCTTTGGGAAACCTTCCCAATTACAATGTTTATGAGCCTCTGCTCAAAGGAGATACCTTCCCCTAACTCTGCTCTGTCGGTGATCCTCTAGAAGACCTCTGCCTCCGTCGCCCTTAGCAAATGGAACTCTATCCACAGAAGACACCTGTCTTCCCTGCTCTGGCTGGAGACCTCTGTCCTCAACTCTATCACCTCAAAGCTGGTCCTCGAATTTGCACTAAACACAGTCCTTCGGTCTAGCACAAATGTCCTCGAATTTGTTTCTCTGATCTACACCAAACATAGTCCTTCGGTCTGGCACAAATGTCCTCTTCCTCTTTCTCTAGTCTGGGTATAAATCTATCCTCAAATCTGCACCAAACTCTGTCCTCAACAGGTCTCTCTGCTCAGTCACAGCCGCACTTGGTCGAAACCAACTTTTGCACTATCTGCACAAACACAGCAACACTCAGCTCTCGGCGATCGAACTTCTCACTCTGCGCATCAACTCGCCACTTCTGCGCTATCTATGTTGTTATGGCTGCATCTCGCACACTTCGCTCGATTCGACTCGACTCGCTCTCTATGCATCACGGACTTAACTTGCGCAAGTTCGATACTTATTCGATACTTTCAATCTCGAAATAGCCCTCCTTTTATAGTATAAATTTCAAGAACAAAACTTAAACTATAGTCGGCTGTTACCCTAAACTCCGTCGGCTGCACAACCCTGAACTTCGTCGGCTCAAAGTTAACTCTATCGGCTTCAACCGCCTCTGGTTCTATAGCTTTTCCCGCGAAACTACAACATGTCGTGATATCGTGACACCTTTGCAGCCGTACACTTTCTTTTGCCTGTTGTCGCGATATCGCGACACTTTTGCTTCTTTAGACTTCCTTTTTGTTTTTGTCATGATATCGTGACATTTCTGATGTCGTACATTCTCTCTCCTCTTTGAGTCACGAAACTGTGACATGTCGCGATATCACGACATCTTCCTCCACTGGCGCCTTCACTTGCCTTCTGGTCGCAAAACTGTGACATGTCATGAAATCGCGACATCTTCCTCTCGCTGGCATCTTCACTTGCCTTCTTGAAACGTGACATGTCACGAAATCATGACATCTTCATCCTTCACTTCTTCGTCGGAAACTATGACATGTCACAAAATCGTGACATCTTCATCCGCTGGCTTCTTCACTTCTGCCTGTCATGAAATCGTGACACTTTCTACATCCGTACGCTTTTCTTTCATCCTGTCATGAAATCATGATGCTTTCAGCTTTCGAAAGCTTTCTTTGCAACTTGTCACAAAATCGCGACGCTTCTCATTTCAAACTCTTCCCTTTGCTGCATGTCATGAAATCGTGACAGTTCTCACTTCGAGCTTTACAACATGTCACAAAATCGTGATAGTCCTCACTTCGTCTTTTGCAGCAGTCGAAATCATGACAGTTCTCAATTTGAACTCAGCATGTCATGAAATCGTGACACTTTTCATGTTACTTTCTCTCTCTTCGAACTTGTCACGAAATCGTGATAGTTCACACTGTGGACTCTCTCTTCTGCATTATGTCGTGAAATCGCGACACTTTTTCTTTTGGATTCTCTCTCCTGCAGTATGTCGCGAAATCGTGACACTTTTTCGTCCGTACAACCTTCCTTGCAATATGTCATGAAATCGCGACACTTTTCCTTCTCCGCCTTCCTGCACTTTTCGAGTCGCGAAAATGCGACATGTCGCGAAATCGTGACACTTTCCACCTTGCTCTTTTTCTCTGCCAACATGTCACGAAATCGCGACAGTTTTTCCACTTGCCTTTTTCTCTGCCAACATGTCACGAAATCGCGACAGTTTTTCCAGCTCTTTCTCTCTCCTCTAACATGTCGCAAAATCGCGACAGTTTTTCTTGCCTGTTGTAAACACTTTTCTTACTTGTCTTTTTCTTTGATCTTTTGCAGATGGGCCACTATGATCTTCTTGGAAACTCACTGTCCATGCTGTAACCTTCATCAAAACAAATTCTTTGACATCAAATCAGAATCCTTCAAAAGCTTCTTGACATCAATGACAACTTCTACACTTGAGCAAAGGCAATGTACCCAAGGTACCCAAAATTGCCAACAAGCCCGAAAGAGCTAGAAAGGAAAAAGTGTCACAATTTTATGACCTGATGAGTTTTACCGATATAGATATATTTAGTATTGAATAAGATACCTCCAAGAGCCTGTGCCAGTAACTAGAAGTAGACAGTAGAAAATATCAATCCCTATATTCCTACTATTAGATTTTATTTGTTAGAAGCCATGCAAAAGATATGGAAGCATGATTATAGTCTGATTGCTTGTAATTGATTCTATATCAAAATATACTAATTTTAATAAGATACTCACCATAGGGTATATATAAGGGTAAACGTACTTGGAAAAGGGGTCGGATCTTGGAATTTTATAATATTGGATGTATGTACTTTGAATACAAGCAATAAAATTATGCTTCTATTGGCTTCTGGTTCACAGTGTGCAAGTGTATGTATTAACATTTCTCACTTCTATTCCATTGAAATATAGATTGCGTTTGTTCTAATATCTGGACTTATGCAAAACATAAATCATATTCCTGGAGTTGAAATCTGATATGAACATGTGTTAGATGGTGATCTAAATCACATTGAGAAATCCATGATTTCTACATGGAGATAATATTAAATTCTTTGACAAGTAAAGTATATGTGTCCATCTTAGTTGTTATTTAATCTGTACCATAATTAGGCTCTAGCCTTGGCTTTATTTCCCTCTCTTTTAGTAATGTTCTTTTCCCTTTTCCCATAAAAATATTAAGGAACCAGCCTCCTCTAGAGATTAGATGAAATATCTCAAAGATCAGTCTCGTCTATTCAATGTTGATAAAATCAAGGTGCAAATAACAACCACAGGCAGATTTTGTTCCAATAATTTTTGGCACGCTCGGTGGGACCCTAAATCCCATAGTATTCTATAATATTTGGTGTTTGCCTTTGATATTTAAAAATCCAAGTCAAATCACCTGACAACTTTGTTCGAAGGTATAGACCCAAGAAATATCTTATCTGTTTATCTGGTTAAATACTCATGATTATTTACTTATGTGATAACCAGATCTAAAACAAGAAACTCAGAAGAACCCATTGAGTTCTTTGAGTTACATATTAGTAGCCTAAAGGTGCATCCAGTTTTATCTGCTAGATCAAATCCACATACTACCAATATTACCACCCTTGTACCCTATGTTTTACCTATTTCTAGTATTAATCCATTTTTAGCGACTATCAATAGTTCTATAGTACATGTAAGTATAGTTTCTACAATGGCTACTCCTCCACTAGATTATCTTACATGGAACCACACAGGTCCACTAAATTTGGTGGCCCAGAATGCAATTCTTGTAGCAACATTGAAGGCGTTGCCTTCATATGATGGAACAGGTAAAATAACATATGAACATTTCTTAGATGTTGCAGCTTTAGCTACAACTTATAACATCACTCAGGAAGATGTGATGATCGGATTGCTAGTTATTTCCTTAAAAGAAAAAATGTTGTATTGGCACAACGCGCTTCCTCATCAATCAATCACAAATTGGGTAGAACTCGCTGGAAAACTTGTATATGAGTTCAATCATCATGAAAATCCATTCTCCCTACTCAACCAGTTCACCATTATAAGAAAACATCCTCAAGAGGAAATTGTTGATTTTAATATTCGATTCAGTCACACCTGGGAAAGAGTACATGTTGGATTAAAACCAACCATGGAACAAGCAGTATATTATTATTTAAGAGATTTGGATACATATATCAGTATGATAAGATGACAATCATGATATTCACTTTCTTTGCCATTTATCAACAATCTTATATAGCAGAAAGAGATCTTATGGCCACAGGAAGATATCTGCCTAAAGCAATAATACCTATTTTTCTTGATATACCTCAAGCTCCTAATGCTACTTCTTCCAGTGCTTCTCATTTTGTAAATGCATATCTCCCAAAATGGAACGGGCCACCTTCCATTCCTACCATACAGATGCCTCAAAACTCTTTGGCATTACCTCCTATTCCAACAATCCCCACATTACCTGCACCATAGCCTCAGTCAGTACCTGATAATCAGCTCACTCTTATACTGGATACAATGAAAAATATAGCAAATGATATGAATTCAATGAAGAAAAGAGAATTTGAGAGGAAATTTCAACCAAGAAGGTTCCCTCATATAACAAGAGATGTAATGCAGTCAAGTAACAAGGGTCAAGAACGATCAAATGTCATTTATGCAAATGAAATAGAAGATGTTGCAGAGCCTTCTGTAAATTTTTATTATTGGTTCACCAAGTGTAATGATCCACACAAAGAGAATTCCTATATGATCCATCAACATTATGTATAGAGTGTAGCTATTGAGAAAGAAGAGAAAAGCATTAAGGGCCATGTAAATATGATTAGAGAAAAAGACCACAATTTCATAATGTCTACAGTAGAACAAGTTGTAGTTCTAACCATATCGGGTAAAAAACCCTTGTAAGTAGATCCTAAAGAATTTCAACCTTTAAGTTTTCCCCCAGCTTCCAAAGCAACTCCCAAAGGAAATTTTCCTTATGGAAAAAATCTCAGGTTCTAGCCCAAAGCCAAGGGCAAGAAATACATAAAGAATTTACTCCACGAAAGGAAACTGAGACTCAAGACCAAGCTAAGGAAAGGTTGAGATTCCATTCATTAAAAAAAATTCAAAGGACTGAAGCTACCCAGGGATGCAAAAATAGGTATGATACCTTCACCAAGGAAAGAGAAAAAATTGTTGAATCTCCTACATTCAATATAGTTGAAGAAATGAAAAAAACTCCCTCAAAGGCGAGTATGTATGATGCTCTTCAGTTCCCTGGTCAAATTGATCTCCTACAAGAATATCTAAAGATAATGAAAGATAAGGGTAAAAACATATCCTCTTCAAATACAGTCCAGGCAAATCTAACATCTGCTACTGGAAAGAATAGACCTCCTCCCTTTTATTTATCTCTTCAAATGGAAGGATGGGTTGTTCACAACTGCATGATAGATTCAAGTGTTGCTACTATAGTAATACCCAAAGTAGTATGTGACATTATGGGGATGGAGTACACTAGGAGTAATCCAGGTGTCCTACAGTTGGATGGTACTCCAGTAAAAACTATGGGAGTTATTAAAGACATTCCTATACAACTTCACAGGATACCCCAAATGGTGGTTATACAAGAAGTAGTAGTGGTAGATTTGGCACCATATTTTGGTATGTGTTTATCTAGAGAATTCACTAAAAAATAGGAGGATACCTATCCCTGGATTACTCGCATTTAGAAATACCTTTAAAAGGTAGGAGGATTAAGATATTTAATTAGAAACCATCTACTTTTCATGTGTAAAATATAGGGGACGTTGACACCATGAATATGATGAATGAAGAAATTAAAGAAGTGGATCTAATGGAGGAGACCTTAGAATATCTTCAAGCAGAAGATCAGTTTTATTTGTAAGATTTCAATGCCATGATAGAAAAAAAATAGGTAGTTATTCCATTGAAAAACCCAAAAAGCAATTGACACCTAATCCCAAAGAAAATAACTCTACTAATCAGATGTGGAAGCTTTTCTTTGATGGAGCTAGGTGTAAGAATGGAGCTGGTGTCGGGATAGTTTTGATTTCTCCCACATGGAAGGAAAGATTTTTCTCTTACAGGTTGACATGGAGTTGCACCAATAACATGGTAGAGTATGAAGCACCTTTTTTAGGACTGAGAAAAGCTAAAAAATTGGGAGTAAAACATCTACTCATTTATGGAGACTCAGAACTTATCGTGAATCAATTCACAAAAAAATGCATTAGTAAACAACACTATTTAAAGGCTTATAGAAATAAAGTATGGGATATCTGAGAAGCCTTTGAGTATCTAAATATGAAGTCTATTCCTAGAGAATAGAATACCCATGCAGATATATTTGCATCAGTGGGAGCTAATTTCTATCCTATCAGTAATGTTATTCAGAAATCCAAGACAGTTAGACTCATATATAGACCCTCAGTGCTAGATAAGAATATCTTTTGGCAAGTGTTTGAAAATGATGAGAAAATATTAGATTTTTTAATCTATGAAATGAACTGCTCAAGTGATAGAAATCTACAAGACAAAGAAGAAGAAGATATGATTCAGTTGAAAAATAATCATATCCCTAAGGGACTTATCACTCTTGAAAGTCTGTTTGATAATAATGATAGATCTATAGACCATACAATAAAATTTGATAAGCGTCGGTATAAAGAAGTGGAGTTAGAATCGAGAAAGATGATTAAATTCGGGGTTAGTTGTACAGAAGAAGAATTGAACCAAATCAGGAAATTATGCAAGAAATTTCCTGATATCATAGCTTGGGTATACAATTATCTAAAGGTGTATAGAAAAGAGATTATTCAGCACACCATTGAATTAGAAGAAGGAGCCAAGCCTTTTAGGCAAAAGCAAAGACCAGTAAATCCAAATATAGAATATTTGATGAAGAAGGAGTTGCTAAAACTTCTTTAAGCTAAAATAGTGTATCCTATTAAACATTATACTTGGGTGGCAAACTTGGTACCAGTTAGGAAGAAAAATGGAGAAATTATATTGTGTGTAGACTTCAAGAATCTGAAGAGAGCATCACTCAAAGAACATTATCCCCTTACTCATATTGATCAAATTTTACACACAGTTGTAGGGGACAGAAAGGTTTTATTTACTAGATGGTTTTTCAAGGTATAATCAAGTATGGATCAGAGACAAAGATCAATTCAAGACTGATTTTACCATAAAATGGGGAACATTTGCCTACCAGAGGATGCCTTTCGGTTTGTCTAATTTTGGAGCAACTTTTCAAAGGGTAATGGATGTAGCTTTTGGGGAACTTGCTAGCAGGATTATAGTTATCTATTTAGATGACATGACCATATTTTCTCATCATAAGCAAGATCATATAACACACCTTGAACAAGTATTTGAAAAATGCAAAGAATTTGGAATTTCTTTGAACCCAAAGAAATCCATATTCATTGTAGAAGAAGGTATCTTACTTGGTCATGTCATCTCCAATGTTGGATTAGCTATTGATCCTGATAGATTGAAAGAACTTCTAGAACTATCCCTACTAGTTAATAAGAAAGGTTTGCAATATTTCTTTGGAAAAATAAATTTTGTGTAATTTTTTTTTGCAGATTTCACACAAATTGTTAAGCCAGTGACTGAATTATTGAAAAAGTATGCACCTTTAAAATGGAATGATACCAGTAAGAAGGATTTCATAAAAATCCTAGAGGAAATAGCACAAGCATTTATACTAGTTAATCCTGACTATTCACGAGATTTTATTCTATATGTTGTTGGTGAACCAGAGAGTTATGCTGCAGTCCTTACACAGAAAGGGGCAGACAATGAAGAAATACCCATAGCTTTTCTGAGTTACACTATGCATGATCATGAGGAGAGATACAATTTTATTGAAAAGCAAGTTTATGCTGTCATGAAATCCTTAAACAAATTTAAGCATTTTCTATCACAAAGCAAAATCATTATTTATGTGATCTGTCCTGATGTTAGAAACTTTATTATACAAGGAGAACTTGGCAAAAAAAGAGTTGGTTGGGTGACTACGATACAAGAATATGATGTAGAAATACACACAACAAAGATAGTAAGAGGTAGATCCCTGTGTCAAGAATTGGCCAAACAAGCTACAGATGAACATGTGGAACCCCAAGGTGTAATGGCTAATACAGAATTAGATCCAAGTACAAGAAACATTGATTGGATTGATGATCTTGTGGAGTCCTTTCAGACTGGAATGTGTCCTAAAAATCTGAATGCTTCACAAAGAAGAAGATTTAGAGCACAAGATTTGAAGTACACCCCTTAGTTAGAAGGGTTGTACAGGAAAAATATAGATGGTGTACTTTTGAAATGTATAATAGAATATGAGAAATAGAAAGTATTAAAAGAGTTCCATGGAGGTCTCTCTAGAGGACATTATTCAGGAATATCCACTGCTTTGAAGATACTCCGAGCAAGTTGTTATTGGCCTTCTATTTTTTTAGATACTTACAAGGTTGCCAAAAGTTGCAAATAATGTCAAAGATATGTAGGGAGAAATAGAAATGCTCCTATGCCCTTAAAACATGTCCAAGTTGAAGAACCTTTCTAGCAGTGGGGGTTAGACTTTGTTGGGATAATAGAACCCAATTCATCAGCTGGCTTTAAGTATATACTTACTGCCACAAATTATTTTACTAAGTGGGCTGAAGCTATCCCTACTAAAAATGCTGATCAGGAGGTGGTGATTGAATTTATGGAAAGCTTGATTACAAGGTTTGGTGTACCAGATTCACTAATTACAAATAATTGATCAGCCTTCATCGAAGCAAAAATGATTGAGTTTACTAGAAGATATGCCATATATTTGAAGACTTATTCCAATTATTAACCACAGGGTAATGGTCTAGCTGAGTCTACAAACAAAAATTTCCTCAACATTCTGAAAAGAACACTAGAATATAATAAGAGGAACTGGCATTTCTTGATTAACCAAGCACTATGGGCTGACATGATTTCAATAAAAAATCCATCAATACATCCCCTTATTATTTAGTCTATGGTAAAGAAGCTATTTTGCCTATACATATGGAGATACCAACACTAAATTTGCTAAATTAGATAAATGAAGAAAGAGGTCAACCTATGGATGCCTGATTAATGCAACTTCTACAATTAGAAGAACAAAGGGAACATGCTTATAATCATCACCAGAAACATATGGTAGACACGGAAGGATGGTTTAATAAAAATACAACCTGTAGAAAATTTAAAGTGGGAGATCTAGTTTTGAAATGGAATGTGAGAAAATCTAAGCTAGGTAATCATGACAAATTCGACGCTTTTTGGGAAGGCCCTTTTGAGATAATTGCTAAAAGGTAATTTAATTATTTCCAACTATAGGATCAGTAGGGTATGGTTCTACCCATCACAGTGAATGATTTTCACTTAAAGATCTATTTCAAATAGAAAAATGAATAAAACTTATGTATATAATGTATATTATGGTAAGTTTGTAAATATTTCCAAAGTTATTTCTAGTTCAGAGAATTTTGTCAGCATCCTGCAACCAACCAGAAGTCACCAGCAAGAGAAAAGATGAAATTAGAAAGTGCTATATTATCGGATATAGCAGTTCAAATTCAAAATTACCACATGGATTTTTGACTATTGGTGGGAGAAAACCATTTTCAAAGAACTTTGATATGCATTCCTTTCATTAAATACGATGAATGATCAGTTATCGATAGGAATTTGAAATTTGCCATGTGGCATTTCAATAATTGCATAAAGGAACCACCTTTGTAAATGGTGAGAGCTTTGGTAAGTGTAATATTAATTTGCATGATGGATAATCATTGGTAAGGTTTTTGAAACATTCAAAAGGTGGCAGAAACAACACACAAGGGGATTCAAGCAAATCCAACCCACCAACCGTGATTAATGCACACCATGCAAATGTTTCCAATCGACGTAAAACCCTAATTTTTCTCCTGAGTGAAATCTATTGAGTCACTTTCTATTCCTGCTTTTCTTAGTTCAAGTTCAATTCAGAAAAAAGGGGCTCAGTGTGACAAAAATATCATGGCTTCAAAAAATAATACTCAGAAAACAACAATGGCGGGTCCGTCTACTTCACCTTCAGCAAAAAGGCGTGGAGAAGATGTGAGCGAACAATTTGTTGATCAAAATTCTAGAATTAGTGATAGAGTAGTGACATGGAAAGACCCAACAAAGATCCAGAAAGATATTGAATATAGAATGGCAACTGGGATTTCTACGTCTTCTCCTGCCACTTTTGCTTTTCATTCATTGATGAAAAGAAAAGGATTGTTACAAATTAGAGTGGGAGAGTGATTTTTTCTTTAAGCACAAATGCTTTTATTTTTGCTTTCGTTGTTGGATATGTACCTGCTCTCGAGCCCAAGGATTTTGACCTAGAAGACCAGGAAAGATATTTCATTCCTTCTAAAAAAATCAAGAATTTCCTCTATACATAGTTGAGAAATCCATCCAATGGAGGTAGGATGCTTGAAACTCCTATTCCCATAGATGAATTTAAAAAAATAGAATTATTTTCCATATTGGCTATGGTGGCAGGATTAAAGACTGATGAAAAATTTCATGGATGGCAAATTGCTTTAGTCAATTGCCTATCTAACCTAAAAAATTATGACTCTGCAATTATGGATAAGAGTGTTTGACCTTTGTTTTTTGATTGGCCAGGGTATTTGTTTAAAGAAATACATGAAGGGTTATCTGCCATTAAGAGGGGGTCTTAGTTTTCTTTGTGTTTTTTTGCTATTTTAGTGTGGTTCTTTTTTATTTATGGCCAAAGAACTATTATTCATTTCAATTAATGATAAAGATGATAAAGGAATGACTTTACCAGTATATGAGTGGACCAATGTGTTGTACAAAACCGAGTCATATTATGATTTCAATAGGGAATTTTTGGGTCCCGCTTTGAAAATAATTTATGGAGAAATCAAAATGTTAACTTCCATATTTGAGAAGGTTTTAAAGAATAAACATGCTGAAGAGGGTGATTAGTTTATTCTCACCCAGGGGATTGTTATTAGGTTGTATGACTTTATTGGAAAACCTTTCTTACTACCCTATTATGTTATTGATAGATTGTTTGCATTAGAATATGTAAGGCAAATTGAACATATTAATGTGAAATATGACATGGGTATAGGTAAAACTTGTACTTTTACCATGCCTTTCCATTTTGAAGGAATTGTAGTTTCAAAAAAGGGTCAAAATGAAAAAATTGCTCAGGTTCTAAGGGATTTGGGGTTAGTAGAAATCCCTCATGGAAATATGATCCTGTTGAGCAAGGTGCAACGACGGTATTGTCATTGTTGTCAACACAGTCAAATAGATCGGTTGATGCAGTGGACAGGAGTTCAGAGGTTATTCAGAGTATGTACAGTGAAGTTAAATGCTTATGAGGATGTTTTTGATGTTTGGGTGAAGTTGTTACAGGTTGTCCAAGAAGACCGAAGTGGCCCATATGCTAAAGATAAAAGAGAAGCGAAAAAGCAAAGAAAGAAAAAGTGTCGCGATATCGCGACATGTTGCATTTTCACGGCCAAAAGAGAAGAGAAAATGCAAGGAGAAAAAGTGTCGCGATATCGCGACATGTTGCATTTTCATGGCCAAAAGAGAAGAGAAAATGCAAGGAGAAAAAGTGTCGCGATATCGCGACATGTTGCATTTTCACGGCCGAAAGAGCAAAGAGAAAAAGTGTCACGATATCGCGACATGTTGCATTTTCACGGCCAAAAAAGCAAAGAGAAAAAAGTGTCGCGATATCGCGACATGTATTTTCGTGGGCCAAAGCAAAGAGAAAATGCAAGGAGGAAAAAGTGTCACGATATCGTGACATGTAGCATTTTCGTGGACCAAAGCAAAGAGAAAGAGCAGAGAGAAAAAAGTGTCACGATATCGCGACATGTTGCATTTTCGCGGTCCAAAGTGAAGAGAAAATGCAAGGAGGAAAAAGTGTCACGATATCGCGACATGTTGCATTTTCGTGGTCCAAAGCGAAGAGAAAATGCAAGGAGGAAAAAGTGTCACGATATCGCGACATGTAGCATTTTCATGGTCCAAAGCGAAGAGAAAGATAGAGAAAGAAAAAGTGTCACGATATCGTGACATGTCACATTTTTGTGACTCGAAAAGGGCAAGAAGGCAGAGAAGCAAAAGTGTCGCGATATCGTGACATGTCGCATTTTCGTGACTCAAAAAGGGCAGGAAGGCAGAGAAGCAAAAGTGTCATGATATCGTGACATGTCACATTTTCGTGACTCAAAAAGGGTAGGTAGGCAGAGAAACAAAAGTGTCACGATATCGCGACATGTCACATTTTTATGACTCAAAAGGGCATGCAAGTAGAGTAACAAAAGTGTCACGATATCGTGACATGTCACATTTTTGTGACTCAAGAAAAGCCTCAAAATAGAAACGAACAGTAATGAAGGAGAAAACGAATAGTCATCGAAGGAGAAAACAAATGCATGCACAAGGGAAAAGAAAATGAACAGTCAGACATGCAAAGAGAAAATGAACAGTCATGCAAAGAGAAAATGAACAGACATGCAAAGAGAAAATGAACAGTCATGACCAAGAAAATGAATAGTCATGGTAGGAGAACATGGTGTCAATTATTTGCATGTGACGTGTTTGATGAAATGCCTTCTCAAAATATACAAAAGGAGTTACAACTTGAGAAGGAGTTACAACTGGAGTTATAAAGAGAAAGGATGGTTATAAAAGGAGTGTTGCTTGGAGAATTTATGAAGTACGAGGGATTAAAACATAGTAGATTTGATCTTGCGAAGAGAGAGAGAGGTGCATGACAGGTGAGTGAGAAGGGTGTGTGTTGTGTGAATTGTGGGCGATGTTGAGTAAGCAATAGACCAGTCAGGGTCTTGTAAAAGTGAAGGCATTTTTATGTCAATCTTCTAGTTTCAAAATTGAAGTCCAAGTTGGTGCTTGGCATCAGGGGTTGGTGCTCCTTCCAGTTGGTGTTGGTAAATCAGGGGTTGGTGCTCCTTTCTGTTGGTGTAGATAAATTAGGGGTTGGTGCTCCTTTCTTGGTGTAGATAAATAGGGTTGGTGCTCCTTTTTTTGGTGAGATAAATTAGGGGTTGGTGCTCCTTTCTATTGGTGTAGATAAATCAGGGGTTGGTGCTCCTTCTAGTGGGTGTTGGTAAATTGATTGTAAAGTTGTGCTTTGCAAAGGCTGGATTTGGATGGTAGTCCAAATAGTCATTTTTGAGGAGTAGCCAAATCGGTGAACCTCGGTACATCTTGTGTTGTGTGATGCTCTCTTGTTATACTTGCTTTATTTGGTTTTAAGTTTTCATTGTTTTGGCTTTAAGAGTTGAAGATTTAAGTTTTAAAGAGCTACACTGATTCACCCCCCTCTCAGTGTCATTGTGAGACTAACAATTGGTATCAGAGCGAGGTTCCTGAACAAGCTTAACCGGCTAGGGTGATCTTGGAAGTGACACAATGGCAGGTGGTGAAGGCTTCTCATCAAACAAAGCACCATTGTTTGATGGAACTAATTACGCATTTTGGAGACTCAGGATGCGAGACATATCTTTGTGCTTTGGGATACAACATTTGGGATTCAGTAGATAGTGGATACACAATACCCACCACTTCTCCAACCGATGCTTGTCGGTAAGAAACTGTTTGAGAATAACTCAAAAGCAAAGAATGCTATCATGTGCGGATTAGTGGACCGTGAACTGGTAAAAATTATGAGTTGTAAAATGGCAAAAGAAATATGGGACAAACTGAGGAGCATTCATGAAGGAGATGCTAAGATCAAGGAGGCCAAGTTACAAACACATCGAGCTCAGTTCGAAGTATTAAAGATGAATGACAATGAGAACATAGAGGCATATATGCTGAGAGTTAATGAAGTCATTAATGCGATTAGAGGACTCGGCGAGGAAATCAAAGATTCTGTCATCGTGAAAAAGGTATTAAGATCTCTTCCTCAAAGATTTGATTCTAAAGTTTCAGCTATAGAAGAAGCTAAAAATCTAAATACTTTTAGTATGGATGAGATGCATGGTTCTTTGACTGCATATGAGATGAGAATAGGAAAATCTAAACCCACAGACAGAGAAGCTACTTTTAAAGCCCATAAAAATATGAAAGCAAAACAAGAATCCGAGGAAGAAGAGACATCAGATGAAATGGAAGCAAACTTTGTTCAAAAACTAAAAAGGGGAAAAGGAAAATACAGAGGAAAGTTACCGCTTAAATGTTTCAATTGTGGAGGCGTTGGGCATTTTGCAGCTAATTGTCCACTTAATGAGAAGAACAAAAGTGATGAAGGATCGCACCAAGAAAGAAGTGACTGGAAGAAAAAAACAAATTTCAGAAAAGGCAACTTCAAGAAGAAAAGTTTCATCTCCAAGAATGTCAGTTCATCAGAAGACAACTGCAGTGAGGATTCTGAAAAGGAAATAGGTGAAGCTCTTTTCATGGCACTCAAAGAAGAAAAAATAGAAAAAGAACAGGAATGTGATGAAGAAGTAAATTTGGAAGAGGAACTAATTGCAGCTCTGGATGTATTGAAGATAGAAAGAAAAAAGAATAAGAAAATTTCAAGAAAGCTTGAGGATGCAAATGAAATCATAACCAGTTTTGAAAGTACGGATAGAAGAATCCAATAAAATATCTGAAGATCTCGAAGTGTAAATAACCATGAAAATAGATTATTGCTGCAAACTAGAAGAAGAGACTGTTGGTTTAAGAATGCAGATAGAAGAGATGAATCGTAAAATTAGTTGTCATCACAAACGTGAAGAAAGTTCTATGAAGCTGGATAAGATCATAAATATCCAAAGGACTACAGGCATGAAATTTGGTTTGGGCTTTGTCGAAGGAGAATCATCAAATGGATCAAAGAATGAAGATAAGAAAGAGGTTGATCAAGAAAAATTGACTCATGCAAAAGAAAGCAATAATGCAAGGCACGAAAGGAGAATTGACAATGATGGATTCACCAATGTCACACATCAAAGAAGAAGAAGATTTATGACTCCTACGACAACATGGCAAAGACCATCACCCGGGTTCAATCATCTCTTTTCTAGTTACTATTTTAAATGCAATGGTTATGGACATAAGATTTCAGATTGCAAGTATAACGTAGGACCAAGGAATTTTACCAGTAGAAATGTTTTTTCACCTTTGATGGATTATGCAGTAGAATGTTATAACTGTCATAAGTTTGGGCACATTGCAAGAAATTGTCGAAGTACATTTGCATCAAATCAATTTCAGGGAAGAAAATCTCAACCAAATGGAATGAGACAAAATAGAAAATTTCTCGAAAAACATGCACAAGCTACTGAAAAAGAAAAGTCAAAACAAGAGCCCAAAACTGTAATCAAACCAGAGTGGAAAGAAAAAGATCGATCTAAGGAAGAAAAGGAATCCCTGATCGTACAAACAACATTTAAAGCATAGAATAAATCTGCACCATGGATACTTGATAGTGGATGCTCCAGTCATATGACAGGTGACAAACAGAAATTTGAGAAGTTACAACAATATGAAGGTGGTTCAATAAAATTTGGAAATAATGATGGAGCTAAGATAGTTGGCAAAGGTTCAGTGAAGATTAGTGATGGAAAAATCAAGTCAAAAGAAGTCTTGTTTGTGGTTGGTCTGAAGCATAACTTGTTGAGTGTAAGTCAGATTTGTGATAGAGGTCATGAAGTGATTTTTAAGAAGCGGGGTTGTGAAGTCAGAAAAGCAAACTGTGGAAAGTTGATAGCAACTGGATCGAGGACATCTGGCAACCTGTACACTCTCTCAGAGACTTCAGAAGGAGCTTGCTTGATTGGACAGGAAGAAGAAAATTGGTTGTGGCACAAGAGGCTTGGTCATATCAGTTTTGACAATCTAGTAAAAATTAGCTCAAAAAGGGCAGTGAGAGATATTCCCACCATTGGAAAACCATCAAATAGCATTTGTGCTTCATGCCAAAAGGGGAAGCAAACTAGAGTCTCATTTAAAACAAAAGAGTACTACACAAGCAAACCTTTGGAACTAATACATACTGATTTATGTGGACCCATGAGAACGCAAAGTATAAATGGTGACAAATATTTTATGTTGTATATAGATGACTATTCCAGGATGACATGGGTACTATTTTTGAAGCACAAATCAGAAGCTTTTGAGATGTTCAAGGTTTTCAAAAACCAAGTTGAGAATCAAACAGGAAAAAGGATTAAATGTTTAAGATCAGATAGAGGAGGAGAGTTCATTTCAGAGGATTTTACAGAGTACTATGAAAAATATGGTATTAGAAGACAGTTTTCAGCAGCCAGGACACCTCAGCAGAATGGTGTGGTAGAAAGAAAGAACAAGACAGTGCAGGAAATGGCACAGACTATGTTGACAGCGAGCAAAGTAGCAGATAAATTTTGGAAAGAGGCAGTCCATATTGCGGTATACATCCAAAATAGGTGCATGTTGAGGACGCATGAAAGCAAAACTCCTTATGAGTTGTGGTTTGGTAAAAAGGCAACAGTAAGATACTTTAAAGTTTTTGGCAGCAAGTGTTACATCAAAAGAACTGAAGAAAACCTTGGTAAGTTTGAAGATAGAGCTGATGAAGGTATTTTTCTTGGCTATTCGTCAAAAAGCAAAGCTTACAAATGCTACAACAAGAAGCTAAGGAAAATTGTGGATAGTGCCGATGTTAAAGTTGATGAAGGTAGGGAACGAGTAATTAGCTATGAAGAGAACTACCCAATTTATGAAGAGGTTATTGAAGGAGATGAGGAAAAGGAAATGGAAAAGAAACAAAAAATTGACTCAGATGATTCAAACAGTGATTCAGAAGTGGAAGAAAATAAGAAATTCAAAACAGGCAGCTGGCAAAAAGATCATCCTAGAGAGCAAATAATTGGAGACCCCACAGTTGGTGTTCAGACAAGAAGAAGAGTAGTAAGCAACTACTCTCTATTATCCAACATTGAGCCCAAAAATGTTGCTGACGCAAGCAAAGATAAAAGTTGGATGAAGGCAATAAATGAAGAATTAGATCAGATCGAGAAAAACAAAACTTGGGAGTTAGTACCAAGACCTGCAAATAAAAATATAATCGGTACTAAATGGATCTTTCGAAACAAGTTGAATGAAGATGGACAGGTAGTCAGGAATAAAGCAAGATTGGTATGTAAAGGCTATGCACAAGTTGAAGGTATTGACTTTGAGGAAACCTTTGCACCTGTGGCTAGACTAGAGGCAATTAGAATGTTTCTGGCTTTAGCAATTTACAAGAATTTCAAAGTTTATCAAATGGATGTGAAATCAGCATTTTTGAATGGGAAACTCGAAGAAGAGGTTTATATTGAGCAGCCAGATGGTTTCCAACTTGGTGATGATCCCAACTTGGTTTGCAAGTTGAAGAAAGCATTATATGGCTTAAAACAGGCACCCCGAGCATGGTATGCAAGGCTAGACAACTATCTTACTCAACAAGGGTTCAAGAAAGGTATGGTGGATAGTAATTTGTATGTCAAAACAGAAAATGGCCATCTTATTGTTCTTGTTGTATATGTTGATGATATCATATTTGGCAACGACAAAGATGAGTGGTGTAAAGATTTAGCAAATAAGATGCAGAAAGAATTTGAAATGTCAATGATTGGTGAACTTTCGTATTTCCTCGGGTTGCAAGTTAATCAAAATGAGAAGGGCATATTTATTTCTCAAATTAAATATGTGAAAGAGATGCTAAAAAAGTTCACAATGGAGGATTGTAAGCCAGTTAGCACTCCCATGATGACAGGTTGCAAGTTGAGCAAGGATGAAAAATCTCCACATGTTGATCAAACCATGTACAGATCTATGATTGGGAGCTTACTTGCACTGACGACTACCAGACTAGATATTTTGTAGGCAGTATGCATGGTAGCACGATTTCAGGCTAGTCCCAAGGAGACTCATGTGACAGTAGTGAAGAGGATTCTTCGGTATCTCAAGGGTACTATGGAGTATGGGTTATGGTATCCGAAAGGTAAGGACTTCACCCTTATTGCGTATTCAGATGCGATTGGGCAGGATGTGTAGATGACAGAAAGAGTACCAGTGGAGGTGCATTCTATCTTGGAGACAGGTTGGTCGCATGGCACAATAAGAAACAAGAGTCAGTCTCCTTATCCACAGTAGAGGCAGAATATATTGCAGCGACAACGTGTTGTACGCAGGTATTATGGATGAAACAAACCCTGAAAGATCTTGGTATTAACTTCAGTGAGCCAATTTCAGTTAAGTGTGATAACACCGAGTGCCATTAACATCTCAAAGAATCCGGTTATGCATTCTCGCACAAAACATATTGCTATCCGGTATCACTTTTTGAAGGAGAAAGTTGTGGAAGGTGAGGTTAAGTTGGATTTTGTTCCAACAACAGGAGCAAGTAGCGGATATCTTCACAAAACCATTGCCCAAGGAAGTCTTTGAGTACCTTCGCAATAAATTGGGAGTGGTCACGCTTCCCAAGAATTGACTAGCTATCGGGACCACATTCTCGGGGGGAGCATTTGTGTATTTGTTTATCTTTTTGCTCATATTTGTGATTTTTGCTAAGTGTAATAATTTTTGCCCGAGAATGTTGTGCATGGACTCAGGGGGATTCTGCAATAGCCCTTTGATATTGTTGTCAAAGGGGGAGAAGAGTTACAGGAAATTGCACGTGTGTTGCCAACAATTCCAAAGGGGGAGATTGTTGAGCAAGGTGCAGTGACGGTATTGTCATTGTTGTCAACACAGTCAGATAGATCGGTTGATGCAGTGGACAGGAGTTCAAAGGTTATTCAGAGTATGTACAGTGAAGTTAAATGCTTATGAGGATGTTTTTGATGTTTGGGTGAAGTTGTTACAAGTTTTCCAAGAAGACCGAAGTGGCCCATATGCTAAAGATAAAAGAGAAGCAAAAAAGCAAAGAAAGAAAAAGTGTCACGATATCGTGACATGTTGCATTTTCGCGGCCAAAAGAGAAGAGAAAATGCAAGGAGAAAAAGTGTCGCGATATCGTGACATGTTGCATTTTCACGGCCAAAAGAGAAGAGAAAATGCAAGGAGAAAAAGTGTCGCGATATCGCGACATGTTGCATTTTCATGGTCGAAAGAGCAAAGAGAAAAAGTGTCGTGATATCGCGACATGTTGCATTTTCATGGCCAAAAAAGAAAAGAGAAAAAAGTGTCGCGATATCGCGACATGTTGTATTTTCGTGGGCCAAAGCAAAGAGAAAATGCAAGGAGGAAAAAGTGTCACGATATCGCGACATGTAGCATTTTCGCGGACCAAAGCAAAGAGAAAGAGCAGAGAGAAAAAAGTGTCACGATATCGCGACATGTTGCATTTTTGTGGTCCAAAGCGAAGAGAAAATGCAAGGAGGAAAAAGTGTCACGATATCGTGACATGTTGCATTTTCGCGGTCCAAAGCGAAGAGAAAATGCAAGGAGGAAAAAGTGTCGCGATATCGCGACATGTAGCATTTTCACGGTCCAAAGCGAAGAGAAATACAGAGAAAGAAAAAGTGTCACGATATCGTGACATGTCGCATTTTCATGACTCGAAAAGGGCAGGAAGGCAGAGAAGCAAAAGTGTCACGATATCACGACATGTCGCATTTTCGTGACTCAAAAAGGGCAGGAAGGTAGAGAAGCAAAAGTGTCGCGATATCGCGACATGTCACATTTTCGTGACTCAAAAAGGGTAGGCAGGCAGAGAAACAAAAGTGTCATGATATCGCGACATGTCACATTTTTGGACTCAAAAGGGCAGGCAGGTAGAGTAACAAAAGTGTCGCGATATCGTGACATGTCACATTTTTGCGACTCAAGAAAAGCCTCAAAATAGAAATGAACAGTAATGAAGGAGAAAATGAACAGTCATCGAAGGAGAAAACAAATGCATGCACAAGGGAAAAGAAAATGAACAGTCAGACATGCAAAGAGAAAATGAACAGTCATGCAAAGAGAAAATGAATAGACATGCAAAGAGAAAATGAATAGTCATGACCGAGAAAATGAATAGTCATGGTAGGAGAACATGGTGTCAATTATTTGCATGTGACGTGTTTGACGAAATGCCTTCTCAAAATATACAAAAGGAGTTACAACTAGAGTTACAATTGGAGTTATAAAGAGAAAGGATGGTTATAAAAGGAGTGTTGCTTGGAGAATTTATGAAGCATGGGGATTAAAGCGTAGCATATTTGATCTTGCGAAGAGAGCGAGAGGCAGAGCAATAGGCGAGCGAGAAGGGTGTGTGTTGTGTGAATTGTGGGCGATGTTGAGTAAGCAATAGACCAGTCAGGGTCTTGTAAAAGTGAAGGCATTTATATGTCAATCTTCTAGTTTCAAAATTGAAGTCCAAGTTGGTGCTTGGCATCAGGGGTTGGTGCTCCTTCCAGTTGGTGTTGGTAAATCGGGGGTTGGTGCTCCTTTCTATTGGTGCGATAAATCGGGGGTTGTCGTGGTTGGTGCTCCTTTCTATTGGTGTAGATAAATCAGGGGTTGGTGCTCCTTTCTATTGGTGCAGATAAATCAGGGGTTGGTGCTCCTTCCAGTGGGTGCTGGTAAATTGATTGTAAAGTTGTGCTTTGCAAAGGCTGGATTTGGATGGTAGTCCAAACAGTCATTTTTGAGGAGTAGCCAAATCGGTGAACCTCGGTACATCTTGTGTTGTGTGATGCTCTCTTGTTATACTTGCTTTATTTGGTTTTAAGTTTTCATTGTTTTGGCTTTAAGAGTTGAAGATTTAAGTTATAAAGAGCTACACTGATTCACCCCCCCTCTCAGTGTCATTGTGAGACTAATAGATCCTATAAACCTGTTTATAGAAAGATAAACTATTCTAAACAGACTTCCATTGAAAGTGTATCATGCATCTATTAGGCCAGATATCAAAGCTTGTAGAAATAATGATGAAAATGATCCATTAGAATGACATGTGGAACAAATGCAACCATTGCCTCCTTGGCATGACTTTTACGAACATGTATTGCATTTTGATCTAGGAAAAAATGAAAAGCATGTGTTGAATGAAAACACTATATCTAGAATGCAAAAAAAAGATGCAAATTGGATGATAGGGAAAATTCATGAATGGTGGACCATGAGGGTGCAAAAATACATGATTGAATCAAGGTACCCTATAAAAAATGATCTTGAATTCTCAGTATGATATGATCATTATCAAAAATATTGGTTAGGAATTTTCCCTATAAAAATACCTTGCAGTGTTGGTGGCAGCAAAGAGACAAGTCCTGAAGCTGCTAAAAAACAAAATGTTGAACATGAGAAAGGTAAGAAATTCACAGTTGAAAAAACATTGGTTCAAGCCCAGACCAGGTTGAGAAGTTCAAAGAAAAGGGCCACTACAAAATTTTTCACAAAGGAGCAAGGGAAAACGTATGGGAGAGCAACTCAAATGATGTTAAAAATGGGATATGAAGGTAAAGGCCTAGGAAAAGAAGGACAAGGGATCACTGAACCCTTGTAGGCCAAAAGAAGAGGAAAATGCCTAGCCTTAGGAGCTGATTCATCTAGAAGTAAAGCTCCAATTTCTAAAACTATTAAGTTTGTTCCCCCTTCAAGCTCAACTACAAAATCTGATGAAGAACCTCTTTGTATTAAGAGGAAGAGGCTAAAGTTTGTAGCAGAAGTTAAAACAAAAAATGATAAAAGTGTTGAAAAAAACCTAGTTCATGAGAAAATCGCTCAAAATAATGATACTAATGATTTAGAGATTGCTCTAGATAACGAGCAAATTGTTCATGATAGTGAGAATAATGTTCTAAATCCAGACCTTACTGAACAAGAAAATGTCTAGATTGGGACTATCGATGATCCAAATGACTCTGCTTAGGAGGATTGAAATATATATTTTTAAAGAAGTTATTGTAAAACAGGAAAATGTAGAATATAAGAAAAGACAGCTTGAGAAAATTCCTCCAAATGTTGAAATTATAAATCTTGAGGAAGCTACAAATGGTGAATACAAAGTTAATAACAATAGAAATGTAAGAAAAAATCCAAATCTGATGATGAGTGAAAGGACTCAAGACCACGGAGAAGGAGATCAACATCAACAAGTGCTTCAAATAGACAAAGGTATGATTTCTCTTTTCCTTCGATTTTTTCTCTCTACTTATTCCTACATCGATTTTCCTTCCATTTATTGTTCAAAGAAAGATGTAATGTTCCCTTTGGATTCATGTTTTCTTCCCCATAACCAACATTATTCTCTCAATTTCAATCTAAAGTTGATGCTGAGTTGGTACCAAATCCATTTATCTCTAGCGCTAGCATTCCAGCTATTCAATCCATATCCACTCCAAATAATGAGAGTCACCCCACTTTTTCAAAATTGAGATATTTGAGGAAAGAAAACAAAAATGCTTTAGACTGGTGGACATCTCATTATGCTAAGGATTCCAAAGACCCTACCCGTATTCAAGAGATAATTTCTCTAGATCCTACTACAATGCAGAGGAAGAAGGTAAAATTGACACCAGTTTCTCAGAAATCAAAAAGAGATATGACCATTGAGGATTATCAAGAAGAAGACACATTTGAAGATATTACTCAACTACATATGTCAGATGAGTGGGGAAAATCTCAAGCCCATTTTGGGACTGTTTATTTGCATGGAGAATTTTTTAGAGAAAATTTGGTCGAAGAACAAGAAGCCAAGAAAGAATTAGAATCCATCCTGCAATAACAAAAACTGACAAAGAAGGCTCTAAAGCTAGACACAAAGAAATGGGAAGATAGGTTTGGTGAGGTTGCTAATGAAGCAGCCACATTCAAAGAAAAATTAAAAGAGGCAGATGTATAACTTCACTATTTGAATCTACAAGTTCAACAACTACAATAATAACTAATTGAAAAGCAGAACACTCCATCTGGTCTTTCAAAAGAGAAGGCCAAGGCAGTAAGGAAATAAATGCTCGAAGATGTATTGGCATTGATCCTTAAGGCAAGGACCATGTTATTATACCTGTCCAAATTGAAGGAGGTAATTGAAGTAATTGAGGAAGAATTAAGAGCTTCAGTAAGCTTTCTTCAAAAAATATTAGATGCGGCCAAAAACAATCAAGTTTTATCAGAGAAAATGCTCAAGAGTGTTGCTGCTAAAATCTATAGTGAAGCATGGTCTCAAGCTAAGATTGCACCTAAAATTTTCTTCAGGAGACTTAAACTGGTGACTCAAGGTGATAAGTTCCTTCAAGAGCTAGAAGTTGAAGCTAAAGGATTAGTGAAGCATTTAAATTTAGCAAACAAAGTGGACTTCCATATTTGTGGGATGATAATTCAAAAGTATTAAGTGAATATGTACTAACACTATGCCTAAAAGCTTTCACAGAAGATTAGTCAGAGATAAATAATTAGGAAGAAACTGTAGAGGAAACACTGATATTTGCCATGGTGCAGAACCTCACACAGATTAATTCTTGCTTACAGGAGTTGATTCTGAGAAACAAGATAGTATCCCATAATAAGGTGGAAGAGTTGCAATATATATATCAGCTATTTATGGATTTTTTAGATATTGAAGATGAAGACTAGAAGTAGGTTTGCCTTACCTATAATGAAGTGGTTAATACAATATAAAAACTAAAAAAATCCAAACATGATAACCAAAAGCAGCTAACAGAAGGAGGGACTAGCAGCCAGCCATAAAATCAATTTGAAATTATCTTGAGTTAATGTATTTTTAGTGAAAAATCCATAAGCTGAAAAAGGTATCTTGTAAAGGTAATGCTTTATTTTGCATTTCTTCTTGAATATTATTTCCCAAAAATCTCCTCTCCTGTATTATTTTATTTTTTAACTCCGTTTCCCAATGGATGAAGGTCCTGGATTCTACTATTTTTGCTAGAAAAATTTCCCCCGAAGGCACCAAGAATGTTAGTCTAAAAAGACTACCCCCAATAGATAGCAGAGTTTTGCATAGAAAGACCAATATTTCATTTTTTACAACATGAAGCAGATAATTGGCTGAGGCATGATAAAGATTGCGATTTTGTGACATGTTGACTTTTCACCAAGATGTGGCTTGAAAAGGCCAAAAAGCAGGAGAACGTCATGATTTTGCGACATGACTATTTTTCACCCATGAAGCAGGCCGAAGGAGCAAAGAGAGAAATAACGTTGTAATTTCACGACATGATGGGTTTTCGCCCACGAAGCAGACCGAAGGAGCAAATAGAGGAAGAGTGTCGCGATTTCACTACATGGCAAGTTTTTGCATGCATGCTGCTCACAAAAGCTATAGTACAAGAATATGTTGTGATTTCATGACTTAGTGGGTTTTCGCCTGTAATATAACCAAAATGAGAAAAAAAGGACAAAGGTCATGATTTTGTGACATGTCAGGTTTTCACCCGTGACGTAGTCTGAAAGAGCTAGAAAGGAAAATGTATCACAATTTTGTGACTTGATGAGTTTTTATGACATAGATATATTTAGTAATGAATAAGATACCTCCAAGAGCCTGTGTCAGTAACTAAAAGTAGACAATAGAAAATATCAATCCCTATATTCCTGCTATTAGATTTTATTTGTTAGAAGCCATGCAAAATATATGGAAGCATGATTGTAGTCTGATTGCTTGTAATTGATTCTATATCAAAATATACTAATTTTAAGAAGATACTCACCATAGGGTATATATAAGGGTAAACATACTTGGAAAAGGGGTCGGCTCTTGGATGTTTACAAGACTTGATGTATGTACTTTGAATACAAGCAATAAAATTATGCTTCTATTGGCTTCTGGTTCACAGTGTGCAAGTGTATGTATTAACATTTATCACTTCTATTCACATTATTGAAATATAGATTGCATTTGTTCTAAGATCTAGACTTATGCAAAACATAAATCATATTTCTAGAGTTGAAATATGATATGTACATGTGTTAGATGGAGATCTAAATCACATTGAGAAATCAATGATTTCTACGTGGAGATAATATTAAATGCTTTGACAAGTAAAGCATATGTGTTCATATTAGTTGTTGTTTAATATGTACCACAATTAAGCTCATAAAACATTAAAGGAAAAAACCTCCTCTAGAGATTAGACAAAATATCTCAAAGATCAATCTCGTCTATTCAATGTTGACAAAATCAAGGCACAAATAACAACCACAAGCATATTTTTTTCCAACAGGCACTCCCCCAGGATAGGATCAAGGGTTGTTGAATGGTTCTCGCCAGGACATCTCGCATCCTAGCCATGAGGTTCCAAGGGAACCTCACTCCAGAAGTGTCAAGGAGAACGATATGCACAATCAAGTGCATGAAGATGAATGCTCGTCGATAGAAGACCTGCTCAATGTACCAATGTTCAATGTGGACCGCTGTGTGGTCTGAATGCTGCTGTGCTGCATCACTATTATAGCCAAAGATATGATTGAAGACTACCTTCTTCACATCGATTGATGAAGATGTGATGGCCTCGCCATCCAGAGGGATTTGGATGATGCGGTATACATCCTCTAGTGTCACAATCATCTCATAAGAAGAAGGTGAAATGTATTGATCTGTGCATCCAAGCATCAGGCCAAAGCTGTCATATAGGCCTGATCGACCTGAATATTGGGGAGGTGTAAGATATAGCTAAATCCCATGACCTCAAAGCAATATTGCTCTACCTGTGTTAGGATACCACGTAGGTTACGAAGTATCTTCGATTCCCTCGCCCTCGTAGTCAGAGTTTGATTGAAAGCAAAATAATAAAGCAAAAATGATTAACAATCAACTAAAAAAATTAAAAAAATGACTTAAAAACGTAAAAAAAATCACAAAAACTTCAAAAGGACATAAACATCAAAAAAATCACTTCACAAAAAGTAAAAAAAATTAGTTAATTCCTTTCAAAAATCCAAAAAACTAAAAAATTAAAAAAAATTCTAAGGTCGTTGAACCACAGATCAGACCTATGGTCAAGATGGTGGTCAAATTTACAGCCGCGGCCCCCAATTAGCCAATTGGGGACTGCACCTACCAGCCACGACTAGAAGGGATAAACTTTTTAAGGTCATTTCCTATCCCAAGATCCCCCTACCCCCCCCAAAAAAAAAAATTAAACACTCTCCTTTTAGCTAACCTAGGCTAAATATATGTAAGGTGAGGTTCATTATCGATAGTTTAGTGATGTTAATTTAACCCATTACTTAATGAGGTTCAATTTTATCAAGTAATTGAAAAATGAGGGTTTGTGTGCTTCTACCTTAGTAGCACTGATGCCTCCAGGTTGGTCTGCCATCAGTACAGGTGGTAGTGAGGTTGAGTTTGCAGTAGCGTTTTGCATCAAAGTTGGTAACTCACCTCTCAAAGCACTCAGGTTTGCAAACTGTCAATTGGAAAATGATGTAAAAATTGATAGATTTTTATTAAATATTTTCTATTTTGCTCCTAATCGTGGTTGACATCCGTGGGCACAATATTAGGGTTTTCTAACTATGGGTCGAAGCCGTGGCTAAGGAAATTTGAAAATTTGGCTACGTTTGACAAGCACGGCTAGAAAATTGCAATAAATGCTCCAAAAATCCAATCGCGAGGAGTTTCAAAGGGAAAAATTAAAAACATCTAATGGACCAAAACCTTCAAAATAGTAAAAATAACAAAAAAATTAGATAATTCAAAAGCCAAATATGCCTTGTATCTAGTTTTTTACCCTACACACTTGGTGGTTGCAGCGACTTGCACTCCTTTCAACCCAACAAGATGAGTAAATTACCATAAGGACATTTAGGGAAAATTCGTTATGGATGAATTGATATAATTCATTTCAATCCTGAAGAAGCCCTTGTAGGCTAGACCACCCCACGGGAATGAAGCAATCATGTCAATTATTCTATGATATTTTTAGTAGATCATCGATAATATGATTCAACACATGCCTAATTGGAATTGTTATCATTTCGATTCCTTAAGAAGGCCTTTGAGGATGGACTACTCCATGGGATAGAAATATACATTTACTATTAACAGTTGTAACCATAGTTTATTAGGCCTCGCCAAGTATCAAATGCTAAATCTTAAATCAGTTCAAGTCATTCATTGTGGTGAAGCGACTCGTCGCTTCATTTAATTGTCATTACCTTCATTGACTCATCGCTTGAGGGGGTAGTCATTATATCATAATCATAATCCAAGTCAATGGAATATCCCTTGATCTTGTCAAAATTATGTTCATCTTACGAATCATTGCCAACGACTATCATAAGCTTACCCTTTGCTAGGGTTAAAAGCAACTATGACAGTTTAGTTTGTCGCTCTCTTTCTTTCGAACACATAGGCTCAAAAATATATAGTAGCACTGAACCTACCCGAATATATAATGATGAGTGCAAGATATTTTAATTTAAGCCTTCCATCTAGTTGGAAGTAATGATTCTAGGATGCACATCTTTTTGCAGGACTTGGGCATCTAATGTTGATCGGACTAATGATCATCATCCAACCTACAATATCATTTCTAGAGGTCTATTTTTTCTTAGCATTGTTCAATCTCACAATGCATCTCAAAAGGAGCATCTATAAACACCTAAAACATGTCATGTCAAGGCAACTACTCATATGGGACATGCTAGAAGACCATATGAAAGATCTTGGATAGATTCCAAGGTGTAGCAGTGGTTCTAACCATTGATTTAGGAATTTTGGCCTAATCAGTGTTGGTTGTGGTTAACACCTACGGTTAAAAGAGTTGATCATGCCTCAGAGCCATGACTAGCCTTCAAAATTAGTTGGACCTTAGCCGACCCAAAATCGGTTACAACGGCCAATTGGTTGAAGATCCAAGCAGTTAGAGGGTAGAAAGTTCCATAAGTTTCCATCCAACTGTCCCAGTTGTCCCTTCTTGATATTGGCTTCTCCATGAAGCTGAGACATGGCCTTACCTTGTGCTATAAAAAACTCCTCCAAATTGGGGAGAAAAGTATAGAAGAATCTCAAGTTGAAGAGTAGAAAAGCCCTGTCGAATTGCATACTCAATTGCACACATTGAGAGGAGCACTTGGAACCAAGAAGGCTATGGAGGGCTAAAAGAAATCAATAAACACAATTAAGCCCAATCCATCACCAATATGAGTAATTCAATCGCAAAATATGTCAGAGGACATCGTGGTGACCCTTGATCATCAATTCATCAAGGGGAATTGGAGATCTGAGATCAAAATTTGAGAGCAAGGACATTCACGGCTCAACCGCGACTAACAATACCAATCACTTTACAGACCCATGATCTAGGTTTAAGTTTATTTTCCCTTGGTTTTAGAAGTAACTTATATTTTATTTTTTGTAGATTAAATGCATTCAATCTAGATTCACTTATAGAAATAGGGATTTAAGACATATCTCCTTCATTTCTTGTCATTTGGTAGGTAGATTAGTTATGGCTATTTCTCATGTTTCTGTGCTTTCAATCGTTAAATTAGAACACTAGATAGATTGATCTATGTTTCTTGCATATTTCTTGATGGTCAATTATCTTGTTTAGAGTAGATTACTATGCTTTATACATTTTCTTGATTTAAGCTTTCATGACAATATTTTGTATAATTTCCTCTAAAAGCCTCATTAAGAGAGGCCTCCTTTGTTTCTAATTACTTCTTGTTGTTTCTTGAATGCAGGGTTAACAGGGTCTTGTCCTTCAAAGCAAAAAATACCTCTAATCATGGAGAATAAGGGTACATTTGCCTTAGAGTAATTCATGTCAACCTAGGAAGCCTGTGAAGTACACCTATCCTTGTGTGGGGACTTTCTTTGATTGTAATAATTGTATCACATTGGGTATCCCTAAGAGGGATGGATTTGTAATCGAGTTTCATTGGAAATTTAATAAAAAGAAACCCTTCTTTGTGGTTATTTGCAAATTTGTCTTTCTTTCATGCATTATGTAATGTTTGAATTATTATTAGCTTAGGTGTATGCATCCTGGATTGCTACATGAAAATACATTCCTTGGCCAACACTCTACCTAGTTGTACAAGGAACAACTTGTACATATACAACTTGCACATTGACACTTGTGCATTTATTACATTGCATGAAGTAACTAGATAACTTCCCCCTAAAGTAATCTAATGTCCTAAGTATGTACCAAGAAAGGTGCATTTACATGATCCAAATGATGTAATATAATCTATTTATAACACCTCCATGTATTACATTATTTGGATGTTGAAGACTTTAGTCTTCAATGTGGATCTTCTTCCATTGAATAATGGAATTTGTATTCTCCTTCATTGCTTACTATGATCAGGTTCAATAGATAATTTGTGTCTTCATACGATGCAAAGTAAGTTGTACCTGGAGGTTCTTCTGACTGATGTATGTGTTCAACTATTTTAGTCTTCATGATGCCATGTTTATTTTTAGCATGTCTTTTCTTCATTTTCCTTCTTCTTCTTCTTCTCTTGTGATTCTGCATTGGTGCTGGTAGAATTTTTGTTTCATGACAAGTTATTTTATCATCACAATAATATTGTTCTTTATCTTGTTCCTTGTGTTGAGTAAGTACAAACACAATTAGTGATAGATACACCATCAAACATTCTTCTATTGAAAATAAAACCAATCTTTGTGAATTCCACCATGCTGTGAAGAGAATATCGTGAAGATAACTAATCAATGTTGTAAAGTTACCTTCTTTAGCTTCTTTAAGAAACAAGGAAAATTTCTCTTTGTCACTATTGGATAGATACTCATATCCTTCTAGAGTATCTATTAAGTTTTGAGAGTAGTATTCTACTTCATGCAGTAGTTCTTCATTATTGATTGCATTTTTCATATCATCCATGATAGATCCTTGCAAGAATATTAGAAGACTACCTTATGACTCTCTGTATTAGGATATATGATTCCTATAAGCTTGATTTGATAAAACATTTATTAATACTTAGTTTTGTAGGCTTCCTTATGACTCCTAAGTAATGTGAGTGTATACTGTTAAAGATTTTTAGGTTTTGAAGAAAGCTTATATTTTTTGACTTGATAATCTTTGATAGATGCTGATATTACCAAGTTTTGAAGAATGCCTTATGACTCCCTAGTATGTCATAGATAAGATATAGTGATTTTGTATTTTATAGTTCAATATTTGGTTGATTTTGTAAAGTTTTGTAAAAAATCAACTTCTAATATCCCTTATTGCTCCTATTGAACTAAGAAATTTTTCCAAATTTTAAAGAGGTTATAATTTTGGATCTTTTGTCTCCTTTTGAGAAGTTTGAGACAATGATTTTAAGAATTTCCAACCTTTGAAATACTATGATAAACCTCTATTTTAAGTAACCCTTTGGGAATTAATTTAAGTGTATGTAATTTCCAATAAATTAATTTGATGTAGTAACTCTTATGAATCCATAATTTTTGGAAATATTATACCACAATAATATTTGAAAAATATTAAATAATCTAATCCAAGTATAATTCCTTATATCTCCTAAGTTAATTTGCAAATATTATTCTAGTTTGGTAAGTTATCTCCTATGTCTTTTGCTTTCATAATCTCAAAATTTATCCTTGAATTTTAAAACCTTATATCTCCTTTATTTTAAAGCAATATTAAATGATATAAATTACTTACCTTAGCTCCTTTATCACCACACTTGAATGGATTTGAATTTAGTTGGATATAACAACTGCAATACGTAACTTTTGATGCTTGAGATGATGAGTGTGGATTGGGTCGGCATTGTCTTTAATGCTAAAGTGAAGAGCACTATAGTTTTCAAAAGGTTTGACCTTATTTTACAGGAGCCTTTAAAGCTCCTCCTTCCTTCCTTCCATGTTGTGATTCGAACGTGTTTTCACTGCACTATTCTCTACCAGATGCCTTTGACTGTGTTATTCTATATTCTTCACTCTCTACTACTTTATGTTTAGATATATTTTAAGGTGGTGAAGGCTTTGACAAGTGTCACTGAGCATTACGTATGAGCTCTCTCATTTGTAACATAATAGTCCTTTAGTAATGCTCTACTAGCTTCTTGGTCACCTTGTAATGCATTGCTAACTTCTTGGTAGCCTTGTAACGTACTACTAGCTTCTTGGTCGCCTTGTAATACATGAACACTTGTATGGGTGCTTGTAACTCCTTCACGAGTTTTATTGAATGTTAAGAAATGGATGGCACCTTAGAGAATCCGTGCCAAGTGGTTTTCAAACTTTATGCATGGAGTTCTTTCATTGTAATGCTTCCAAGGAGAGTATAACTCCTTTTTATATGTCTCTTCTTTGCTTGCTACATTTCATGGAGTGCAAGCAATATCTTCTCTTGCTGGTCGATCGTTGAGGCAATTTTAGAGCTTCAAATAGTATTGTAAGTGATTATTTTGGTGGAAAATATTCACCAATATACCCTGTAGTGCTTTGCATTTGAGACTCACCAAGTCTCAATATTTGAAGCTTCTTTTGGTTAGTTTTTATTCACTTGTACTAACAAATTTTGGTGGTTTTTATTGGCCACTATGAGTTGCAGATTTATGTGCTTTAAGAGTGTATTTAGATACTTGATGCAAACTAGATTTTGTACCCTTCTCAAAAGCATAAAACTAATTTCTTTTGAGAGTAATAATAGTGCAAATGAATCTAACAATTTTCACTTTTAATGCACTAATAATTACACCTTATCACTCCAATCAACTCTCAAGATAATGCACTTAATCAATTTACTGCAACTAATCAAGAATAATTTGAAATGAATATTCAAGAATTATTTGCAATTCTCTTACATACAAGGTAGTAGGAGCTAGTTTTCTTTTGATTTCCAAAGTAGATGATAGGTAGTTGATAGATAGTTTGAAATTCTAAAATCTAATAGACTCCTAAAGTGCAAATGAACCTTAAAGAAAACTTTCTCTTTTTTCACTTTTGAAGACTGTAATTCAATTCTACTTATTGCAAATTTAATACAAATTAAGGTGCTTAAACAAATTTGATAAGTAATCCACTTTAATGAATCTACTTGCACCAATAGTTGCTTACCTTTTTCTGAAATCCCTTTTTACCGCTTATGTAAAGGATGTAGATCTTGGTGTATAAGACCACCAAGTTGCTGTCTTGAGTAAGATCTTGCTGCTCTTTGTAGGTTGCCTTGAATAACTTCATCTTCACCAAAATATGGTCTTGAACTCTCCTTCATGATACTAGGATTTTGGTGGTTTGTTCTCCCCATGTAGTCTCATCATTTAGCTATAGATTTGAAGAGATCTTTGTTTCTTAAGTAGTGCCTTTTTGCTGTGAGAGTTAATATTCAAATCTCCTATATTTTGTAGGCTTATTGTATCTGAATCTCCCTTCAAGATTCTTGTCAAATTATGAATTCAAACAAGATATTCTTCTCAAGATTCTGAATGTCTTGAGGTCTTCTAGGATTTGGCACTCCTTGCCAAATTTACCTTCTTGGTCTTATTGTCGGATGGCGACAATTGTCCCAAATATTTCACTATCTCCAATAGTGAATTTCTCCAATGAGTTCTCCTTGGAACTCCTTTGATGATATATTCAATAAGGCTCTCCAATACTTTTACTAGATGCTCGTAGAGACTTCTCCAAGGCCTTTGATCTTACCATTTATTTTGTCCTTCCTTGAGACCTTATCTTCAATATTCTACTTATGGAAGTGTTGGTGGCGAGATCTTCTATGGATATCTGATTCTGCTACTTCTGGATTCGAGCAGGACTCTCCTAGTCCTTCTTCTTCTTCCAAGTGTAGAATTTCTTCAATGAGATCTTCTACTGATCTCTTTTGCTTCAGGTGCTAGATTAATTTTGAAGAAGATACTCTTCTTAACCTTTTTGTAGAAAGCTTTCCCAACTCACTAAATATCCCTATTATTAAAACAAAGTATTAGTACTAAAATCTACTTTTGAATTATATACTCTCTTCTAGAGTCTTCTTCAAGATCAAGACTTATGTGGTATTTTCAGTATCAAGGCTTCTATGGCCTTTTCTTTTGGATCAAGGATACTATGGCCTTTTCTTCTGGATCAAGCCTTCTATGGTGTTTTTTTGATTAAGGATTTTGTGGCATTTGTTTCTTGTGAAGTTTCCAATCTAGCAATGGAGATATCTTGTCTCCCAAATTCACCATGATTCTTCTCCAAAAGTATATTCTACAGTATTATTCTCTTGCAACAGCTAATATCTGCACTATGAAGGCACTCCGACATTCAGGAAATAAAGTTGAAATATCATAGCTTTATGTTGTAGGAGGTGTCCCAATCATATGAGAATTAATTCCTTGAAATAAAAGAAACTTCAGGTAAATTTCTCCAAATATCTTAGATGATCTTCACTAGTTGATTCATCAATCTAGTGGATCAAACACTGAGTCCTAGTCTTCACGATTTTTCCCTTGTAACTCTGTGGAAAGACTCTAGCCATATGCAATCTTAGTATTTCATAAAATAATATTTCTTTTAGTCCTTACTTGTGGATCTCCCTAATTCTAGCACCTAGACTCTTTTGATAATTTTTTTAGTAATTGGTCCAATGTTGCGTTAGGCTGACAAAAACTCAAGGTCAATGATAATGATGGTTTTCCTATTGATCTACCATAGCTCTGATACCACTTTTAGATTTTGATGTAGCAAATAATGGGAGATAGCAATAAAAATATGCATAATAATATGACATAAAGTAAATCTACGAGATGACTAAAAATATACTATAAATAGAAATTATGGAAATGTATACAAAGTAGCTATGGAGGAAATGAACACTCCATGAATAAATCTACTACTCAAGAATGAGCTTTGAGCATATCACACTCCATCACATTACATCACACCACATTGTTCTACACTACTTCCTACTACTATATAATACTCTATGTCTATGGCCCTTTATATAGGAAAATAGGTTCCTTGGCCAACACTCTACCTAACTGTGCAAGAGACAACTTGCACATATACAACTTGCACATTGACGCTTGTGCATTTATTACATTATATGATGTAACTATATAACTTCCCCCTAAAGTAATGTAATGTCATAAGTATGTACCAAGAAAGGTACATTTACATGATCCAAATGATGTAATATAATCTATTTCTAATAGACCAAAATGACTTATTTTGGGTTTTGGAGGACTGTAGCAAAAATGGAAGGGGGAAAGATCCCATTAAAACTTTGATTTCAACCATTAATGATAATTATTTTTGTTCAAGTGTCCTTATGGTAATCTACCCATCTGACCAGATTGCATGGATAATCAGTCACTACAACCGCCAGGTGTGTAGGGTAAATCACTAGATTCGAGGATCACTTGAGAGAATTTTGACCAAAATATTTTAGTTATCTTTGGAGCCCTTTTTTTTTGTTTTTTTTCAAATTTTGCAATTTTAGGGGTCCATCCCATGGTGGGAAGGTCACACTAAATGTGACCATCTAACCCAAAGATGGTCGCACAGTTTTGAAATATAAAATTAAATTTTTCATATTTCTGACATTATTTGCGATTGCAGGAAAAAGGAGGTGGGGAGGAGGAGGACAAATTTTGAAGTGAAGTGTTGTTGAATTGTCAACCAATATCACATGGACCAACATGATACCTTGACAAGTAGAGGATGTAGAGATAAAGGTAAAAACCATATTCTCTGCTTTATTATTTCATAATTTAAAACGAACCTCTCTAATTAATGCAAAAAATAAATTTCACCAAAGATTAAGGTAAGGGATCACATTTTAGATTAAAAGTAGTGTAGGTTGTTAATTTTGCTTTGATTGCTTGATTTTTTTGATTTTTTTTTTAATTTTGGATGCATACACCCTAATATCAGGGTCATCTCACGGGGATACAGTCCCTCTTATAGGCTTGGGGGCCATCTCAGGGTGGGACGACCGCATTTCAATTACAACGATCAAATTTTTGATCGTTACAAAGATCGTATCGTCTCGAGATGGTATTATTAGGCTTATAATTTTTTATTTGTTTGTTTGTTTGTTGTTTTTTTCTTTTTGGGCCTCTTTGCCAGATTATTTTATTTTTTATTTAGCTTGTTAGGGCCCGCCATAGATTCTTGATAGTATATAGGAGTGCACGTTGTCAGCTCTCTAATGATAATTGGGCATGGCTTGATGCCATTGGTCTTAAGAAGGTGACAGGGCTAGAGGTGGTGATAGTGGACCGGGCCTATTTGATGACCTTGATAGATCGTTGGCATAGTCAAACTAACACATTCCACCTTTTGATTGGTGAGATGATAGTCACTCTAGATGATATCTACAAGATTCTTCCTATGCCGATTGGGGGTTGCCCCATCAACTCGATACATGTTAGTCAGTAGGATAGAGTACTCTAGAGGGTTTTTGGTGAATATTAGGAGGTGGCTCAATGAGACTTAGGTAGTGGTGGGGTACTAGTGGAGGTATGGTTCACTGTTGACATCCTGACTAGGAGATATTTGGTGCTGATGTCACTTTGTCCAACATACTACTATCAGATTCTTTAGGAGTGAGGTTCCCATGGAACCTAATTGAGCTAATCTAGGAGTTAGCTGAGTGCACCGTTAAGGAGCCATTGGTTATGGCCTAGGGGAGTACCCTACTAGAGTGTATGAGATTCATTAGTGGAGTAGGCATGGATTGGTTTGTGGCCTCCTTCTTTAGGTCTAGGGGTGGGAGTACATATGGGTAGATAGATCTGTGGGACTTTCATGGGCATCACAAACATAGATAGTAGATTGTGAGATCGATTATAAAACTCGATGGGGTTGAGAGTATGAGCGAGATCAAAGTCATCCCCATTTAGACAAGATTATTCATTATACATAGTCTTTTGAGTGACTAAGGTCAAGTAGGTGATATAGAGACCTTATCAAGACTACCCACCATGGATGGAGTTAATGGACCAGTTGAGGTGTGTTAGACATGAGATATGGGTGGTTGGGCATTATGGCATAGAGCGAGAGTAAATATAGTACTCTCACATCACTCGATAGTTTGGGGTTCATCAGGATATCCCTGGTGAGCCCATAATCTACCATAACCAAGGAGATGAGGTTCAACTAGAGTGGCCATGCATTGGGCCAATGGGTGAGGATGCAAATTCTCCAGTGGTAGATCCAAATAAGGAGGACCCCAGTATGAATATAGAGTATGACACTTGGTGTGTCTCTCAGTTATGGCAAGGTGGTGGACCTATGGGTGGACATGCCAAAGTGATAAGAGATGAGGGCACTATGGAGGCTAAGGCTAAGTGACAAGTACATCATCAAATGGAGGGGAAGTGGGGCCAGACCTCAGAGGGAGTGGAGGAGCCATAGGATGAGGGTGGGGATGATGAGGATCCTCATGATAAGGATGCTCAGGTTAGAGGACAAGTGTAGTCTCTTCAGGTATAATTGGCAGATCGGGATACCATAGTGGCAATACTCCATAGCCAACTAGCCATGGGGAGACAATAATGGAGGGGATTATCTAAGGAGTGGGACCTACTAAAGGCCTAAGTGGATAGCTACCAATCAAATATTAATAGGATGATGGTAGAGCGATATGATCTATGGGCACAAATGGTTTTTAGGATAGTAGATCAAGATGCTATACAAGTACATATGACTATCAGGATAACAAAGCAGAATGATCTACAAGTTCAGGTGGTGGCCTTGACCATGGCTTAGGTAGAAGAAGGTATAGGTGGATAGGCCATAGATGATGAGATTAGGCTACAGGTATGGGTGGTAAATATACAAGGGATAGTGGCCCGCTACATCTCTCAATGATGGTTAGATCGAGAGTATATCTCTGGTTTGGAGGATGATGTGGAGCAGCTAGGAGGCATGTTACCTTCATGAGCCTAATTGGGGGTATCTCATCAGAGTCAAAATAGCGGAGCAAGGGAGCCTTCATTGAGGTAATCGATGCTTATATTTCAAAGTAATCATAAAGGATTAGATGCTAGTGGATCTACTAAACCTCGTCAGGATGAGGCTGAGGGTGGAGGTGATTCTGGAGGTGTAGGACCCACTTGATTGGGACTAGTTTTGTACTACTCTTTTTGGGTGTGAGGTCCGAGGATCCACTCTTATTGTAGCCTATGAGCATTTTGTATCATGATGTATTAGACTCTCACATATATATGATATATTTTTTATTATGGCCCATCATGTGTTTATGTCATGTTTTATTTTATTTGATGTATGGATGCACTTTATGGATGCAATTGTGGATGATGGACGTATACCTAGATATTATAGTATAGATGCATAGATGTATGCCTAGATATATGCATATATATGATATACTAATGATATGATGATGCAAATATTTTTTATTTTTATGTTTATATGTTAAAACATAATGAATGAATCTAATATGCTCAATAATCTATATGTAAGCACCACTGAATGTATAAAAGTCATAAATCAAAATGTTTAACCTTTTCACAAAAGTCACATATTTACGAGAGAAATTGATGGCTATGAAACCATTAGGTGCTATGAGGGATGCTAAGAGTTTTCATGAGACTTAAACATCCTAGTTGACCAATAAAAAGTTGTATACTGGATATACATGACTCTGTAAGATAAAAATCTGCTAGGAAGACCCAAATATTCAATAACCTTATGTGTGCATGTGTTGTTCACTATAATGCATAAGACTACCTCATTTCCAGATGAGTTTCATTCAACTCATTTACGTAATGAGGATTACCTTGTGGTAATTATTATCTTGATTTTGGATGTAGTTGGACTAGACCACTAGTTAATACAAGTCACCAAAATATAGCTTATCCGCAAGCTGACATTGGTTTGTACAAAAAATAAGATCGTTATTGTGACAAAAATATCACCATGCATGAGACTACTCCATTATTAGGCGAGTTTCATTCAACCCATTGCTATAATGAATATTGCCCCATGAATTATGAATAATTAAGGATTCCAGGGATTCAAACTCATTACCCCTTTATTTTATTTTAATTGCTTAGGGATACTTGCTCATTTCAAGGGGAGCAAATGATTTTATTAGTGGTGAGAACTATCGTTTATTTTTTTTTTGAAAAATTGCTCATTTTGGATAAGAGCAATGGGATTGCTTAGGTAGGGGGGAGTGGTGAGCAGAAATTATGTTTAGAAAACAATCATTTCTTTTACCATAAATTATCAATCCGGTAAGTCCGTAAACTTACGAGTGTCACACATAGTATATTCCTATAGTGTGTGGGAATGAACCCTTATGTACCTATTTAATTTGGTGGGGAATTTTTATGCATTTTTATTTCAACCAAACCAAATAAAATAAAGTGCAAAGAAATAAATAAATAAATTACAAACTAAAATTAAAGTGCTGAAAATAAAAGTGCAGGAAATTAAAATGCAGGAAAATAAAACACAAAGCTAAATTAAATAAAGCAGGAAATAAAGTAGTAAATCTAATCTAATGAAAAAAAATAACAAAAATAAAATAGGGGAGGACTACTGTAAGGAATGGGCCTAGGCTCCAACAGATAGTCCACCCGATTAATCACATAACAGTTGCTTTAAGCAAATAATAGTATTTGTACTCTTAATAAATTATACATAAACATAAAATAAAATAACTTATGTGTCATTGATCATCCATTCATTCATCTAGCATGTATCTTTATATAAAGTGTAGCCAGATCTCCTTATAATAATAAATAAATCTATTTTTAATCACATAATGTGATTAGTTACAGTCAGTTCATACACATGTATTATTCTGCTATTGAAAGTATATTTGTTAATTAGAAGGATAAATATAAAAATCCTTAGGTGTACGTAACAAACTAATGCTAAAATAATGCAACCTAAAAATAATGCTTTTAAAAGACTTACAAAGTCAACCGACCAATCGGTTAATAATAAAAAATACTTTATTCTATTTTAATAATAATGCATGATTAGAATATTTCTCCTTTGTCTTCACGTACAACAGCCTCCTTAGCCCATTGGTCAATCGATCAAAATTGGCTTGGTGCATCTTCTCAATGAGAGCAAGGTGGGAGTAAGGCACCACAAGTAGACACCTTTTTCATCAAGGCACCCTCCTGTTGACTTGGTCAGATCAAGGTGCCTTCCTGTTGACTTGGTCAGATCAAGGTGCCTTCCTATTGACTTGGTCAGATCAAGGTGCCTCCAATGTATGGCATCAAGGAACCTTATTATAGAGTAAGGCACCTACCTAAAGAGTAAGGAACCTATAGTAAGATGCCTGCCTATATTGTAAGGTACCTACAATAACGCACCTACTTGTAGAGTAAGGCGCCTACAATAACGCGCTTTCCTGTAGTGTAAGGTGACTATAGTAAGGCATCTTCTTGTAGAGTAAGGAGTCTACAGTTAGGTGCCTCCTATAGAGTAAGATGCCTATAGTAATGCACCTTCATATATAGTAAGACACCAAAGTAAGGTACCTTCTTGTAGAGTAAGACACCTACAGTAAGGAACCTGCATGTAGAGTAAGGCGTCTACCAGGGTTGTGCATAAGGGTTGGACTCCAAATGTACTTGTAAAAAAATGGTGAATCCTAATCAAAATAAAGGTAAATTAAGGTGAATCCTAAGAAAATCAAATCAATCATCTTCACACCAAAATTTGGGGTATTTGAAGCCCTAAAAAAGTAAGGTAATATTTGGGGTACATTTTGACCTATTAAATCATCTTATAACTTTGTAAAAATACCACCATTAGATCAATCTTGAAAATATCTTTTCAACGAGTACAAATATTCCTATGTTTGGATATATATTGTGGCAAATTGACCCTAAGAAAAAATTGGTCCTAAAAATTTTAGGTGAATGGGCCGACGTCGAGGGTCCTCATATTCGCCAATTTCCAATTTTGGAAATCCTAATATTCGCCTAATTTGTGAATATTCACCACTATGCATAACCCTGGTGCCTACAGTAAGGTGCCTTCCTATAGTGTAAGGCACCTGCTTGGGGAGTAAGGTGCCTTCCCAATATGCCTTAGACTCATTGAAGCAAAAGCATGCCAGGTCCAAGTGGGATGTAGACTGGAAAACACCATATTAGTAGAAAAACTTGCATTTATACATAGTTTCCACTAAAAACACTAGTCAAGCATAATATTGGATTTTCTATCAATTATATTCATAAGTTATATAAAAATACATCTCTAATGCTAGTTAAACCAATAACGATGCCCCTTAAGAATGTATATAAAATGAGCATTTATGGTGCTCACCATCCTCCCATACTTAAATATTGTCACGTCCTCAGACAAAAACCCCCGGAAATATATATATATATATATATATATATATATATATATATATATATATATATATATATATTTCATAGGAGTAAGGCACATTTATCGGAGTAAGGCACATTTATATGGGAGTTAGGCGCCTCCTATTTTTACATGGGAGTAAGGCATCGGGAGTAAGGCACCTTTATATGGGAGTTAGGCACTAGGAGTAAGGTGCCTTTATATGGGACTAAGGCATTGGGAGTAAGGCGTATTTATATGGGAGTTAGGCACATCCTATTTTTACACGGGAGTAAGGCACCTTCGATAGTAAGGTGTCCCCTGTCATTTTTTTTTCCTAGGTAATGAATTTTTCTCATGTATGAGGCAAAATTGTAATGGGAGAATTTCACAAAGGGAATTATGGAGGCATATTCTTGGTATTAATATAGAAATGATTTTAGTTCGAGGTGTAGACCAATTGGTTCATCCAAACCCCATAAGGGGGCGGAGGTCCAAGGTTCAAATCTCGGGCCTCACCGGACTGAACGCTTGTCCCTTTCCTGGTGCTTTCAGTGGCATAAAAGGTTTAAAATGATTGTGGCATGGTGGTTATAGGGGCGGACTGCACGAAGATCTGTGTGGTGGCTTCTAGGGAGGACAATGCAGAATACTATGGCGGCCATAAAATATGGATAGCCTACCCGGATTCATGGCGGCTACCGATTCCACCATGTAAATTTAAAAAAAAAAAAAAAAAAAAAATATATATATATATATATATATATATATATATATATATATATATATATATATATATATATAGAAATTATTTTAAAATAACTATGCACATAATTAACAAAAAACTCAGTACATACCTGGGTGAATTTTGCAGAACTCGATGTGTATGATGTTGATGGTGTGAAATGTATTTATGCTGCCTGTAACCATATGGTGCACCTAAAAATAAGATTGTTGGTGCATCTTGGAGTAATTTTTTTTTCATATGTTTTTCCATGGAAGGGAGCATGCCCAGAACAGATCTTGGTCCATCATTTTTTTTTGTCATCTGCATCAGAGAACAGAAAGTCAAATGCAACAATGTGAACTGGTGATTTTAAAATTAGGTGGCCAAGCTGAAGAACTATCACTAATCCATCCTAAGAATTTGGCTGAATGTGCTGTGTACTGGGATGTCTTCTCCACCCAACTATTTATGGGAATTAATGAACTCTTTTCACTATGATAGCAACTTATTCATGATTTCAGATCCTCACCATATCTCTACAAAGTTGGCGTTCTCCACCATAGTGAGATTTTGTCTCTTCTCTATATTTTATTTTCCCACATATTTTAACAGAATAAAATGCTACCATAAAAAAATAAATATTGGAACTGTGCATTAAAAAGTCGAGGTCATGCAAGCCAGGTAACTATGCACCCGGTGTGCAAAAATTTGCATCCCATATACCACTATTAGAGTATTTATGACATCCAACAACTCCAATATTTGAAACACCAAGTTCCTCATCAACAACACATATATAAAAAATATTTTAATCCTTCTTTGACGTATCTCAAGAGCATTGAACTCTTCGAATGCATCATAGGGATTAATATTTGTGCATTATTATTTTCTCACCATGTGCTCCTGAACACATCATTTTTTAAAAATTTGAATAGACTTTATACAGCCCTGATACACATGCATTCGAATAAAAAATATCTCCCACTATAAATTATTTCTTTCATAGGCAAAATTAGAGGATAAATAAATCCATCCATAATCATCTACAACATGTGTTAGGTGTTTTGATGTTACATTTTTATGAGACACATTGTTGAGATTTATGTGTTATTGTTTTTGGCCACTACAAGCTCTGTTCATATGATTTATTGTGCTTAGGCAACATGTGGCCTTATTGCAAATTTTTTACATATGATTACTTCCAGGCTCCTCCCTTGCTTTATTTAGCGACTGGTTGGATATTTTTCATTTCCCTTCTAAACCAAGCTAGTCCTAGGGAAAGAAGACACTCTCTTCCAAAAAGTAGCAAAAAATAAAGCTTTGTATCTGATTTGTATTTTAACTTTGAGCCTTTTTAGCAGAAGAGTTTTGTTAGCAAGATATTCATATTCACCCATACTCTCCCCCACTTTAATTGGTGATACCGTCATCGCCAGTAATAGGTCCCTATGTGCAATAGGTTTACAACCCTCTGAACATTAGGTCCCACATTGAACAACAGGCACCCCCAATCTAGGGAGAATTTTGAGCACTACTGGATATAAAGTGGATCTGCAACTCTCTTCTCAAGGAAGGACTGCAACTTCTTTTTAGAACCCAGCCATCAGATTCTCCACAAAAAAAATTCAAATATATGGGCACCACTCATCCAGGTAGGAGAGTGACATCGCTTATTGGTACCTTCCTCTAGGTGAAAAAAGGCATTGTTGTATTGGGTTTATTTTAGGCACTCTCAACCTGGTGGGAAGTAAGTGCCTTTTTTTTGCTTCTCTACACTCTTAATTACAAGGCACAAGATGTCACATCCGTTAGGCCTAGTTTAAGCTGACTCTGCCTACAGATCATGCTCAAGGTTGTGTCCTACAAAACTAAACACACAAAAGTAGGGAAAAATAGGAATAATACCTATGCCTGAGGCCCTGGATCTCAAGATACCTTTAGATTGCATTCATAGGGCATGATGACCTACAAAGCAAAAACACATGAAAGTAGAAAAATAGGAATCATGACATTCGTACCTGTTAGAACTTGCCTCTCATGATGCATACAACTTGCATGTGGTTTATGATTTCTTGCAAAGCAAAAAATAAAAAGAAATTTTATGCTAAGTAGAACATATTCCATGTGGTATTTTTTTGTTTATGAGATAACTACAAACCATTGGTAGGATTCACATAATTAATTTATATTTTTTTGTCCCTCTATGCCATCAAACCACACAGGTGTTGGAAATGGATCAAGGCACCACTAAAATGTATGACATGTTTGCACCTTATAGTAGAGTAAGGCACTTGCTTGTAGAGGAAGGTGCCTATAGTAAGGCACCTTCCTATAGAGTACGACACATTCCTGTAGAGTAAGGCACCTACAGTAAGGCACCTTCATATAGAGTAAGACGCCTACAATAAGGCACCTTCCTATAGAGTAAGACGTCTTTAGTAAGGTACCTTACTGTAGAGTAAGGTGCCTACAGTAAGACGCCTTACTGCAAAGTAAGGCAACTATAGTAAGGTTAACCGTATAGGTGCTAGAAATAGATCAAGGCACCCCTAAAATGTATGACAAGTAGACACCATATTATAGAGTAAGGTGCCTTAAGTAATGTGCTTGCCTGTAGAGTAAGACACCTTTATTAAGGTGCCTTACTATAGAGTAAGGTGCCTTATTGTAGAGTAAGGTGCCTAAAGTAAGGTGCTTGCCTATAGAGTAAGGTGCCTACTTGTAGAGTAAGGTGCCTACCTAAAGAGTAAGGCACCTAATTTTAGAGTTAGGCACCCTTGATCAAGGTGCCTACTTGTAGAGTTAGGAACCCTTGATCAAAGTGCCTACTTGCAGACCACAGTGCTTCATCATATTTGTTTTTGCGTATCCTACCCAATTTTTTTAATGAATGTATGCACGTTCATCAAAACTATTGGTATGGTATGGGGTCTCCCCTTGCCTATGTCTGATCCAGTCTTGCAAATGTGAAGCATTGTAAATGGAGCCCATTGAATTTTTCTTGAACATTACCTTGGCATTCTATTCTGCTCTTGGTGTATCATATTTGACTATGTTTATCATTTAGGCTGTAACAGTCATGCACCTTACAGCAAAATTTTCCTCCAAGTTCCACCACCACCTTGGGATGGAAGCCTTTCGCTTGATCAAGGTTACTTAGCATGCCTTCATGTGCTTATGTTGCCAAGAAAAAAATTTGCTTGCTTTCACCTATTTGGACTGGATGCTACATGATTGAGGTGCACAAGATGGTTTGTATAGTGCTATTACAAAATCTACGTATGAATCTCAATTCATGAAATCTTCACAGACAACCCCTTATTTGTCTACATTGCACTTCATGTTGTCTTGCAAAATATAAAATAAAAATCTAAACTAAAGATATTAAAATAAAATTCTAACTATTTTGTTTTAAATGAACACTGTAAATAGTGTTCTTTGTGCCATTGGTGGCAATGATGAAGGTGGGGTCTCCCTCATGCCTACATCTAAACTAGTCTCTAAAAATCATTAATTTTATTACCAACTAGTTTGATATATCATAGCATGAAAAGATCATTTTACCCCATGGCCTCAAAAACAAACTTTTTTAACTTAATGATAAAATGTGCAGGCTATAAAATGACTATCCATGGCTGGAAATTTGGAGAAAACATGGCATAGCAGTATTTTAAAAATACATGCTAGTTTTTGATTCACCAGGTCGCCTTAAGCACAAGTGAAGAGCATACTTCATAACAAGATGTTCTTTAAATTTTACTCTATCATTTTTCTGGTTGCTAATACATTGTTAAAAATTCATCAATGTTGTTAAACGTTAAGCCTATAATTAAAATTGGGCTTCTTTGAGGCATAATATCCTAAATAGTTTTTGTGTAAAAACACACCCTAAAATATTTTCAACTATATCAGACTTGGGTTTTGCCATTCCTTTGATTTCTCGAAACCATTCAGAATACGATGGAAATCCTTCATTGTCTGATTTTATAAATGTTTTTCAACAACACAATTTATTCCTACTTCTACACTTAATATGGTACATCAGGTTCATTATGGTATTTACTTGAGAAGCTAGTAAATTAAAACTGTTACCTATGGGATCTGGATCTGACAATGCTGACAACTATTTTTGACCTTGTAAAAAGGCCCTTGGTGGACTCACACTTCTCAAGTAGAATATCTATAGGTAATTTTAAATGGGATTTTTATCTAACCTATAAATCATAACACTAAAGTTTTGACACTCCCCGACAATGGTACCAAAATGATGAGCATAAATTATATTTAGAAAATAGTCATTTCTTTTACCATAAATTTTCAATCCGGTAAATCCGTAAACTTACGAGTGTCATGCATAGTGTATACCTACAGTGTGGGGGAATGAATCCTTCTATATCTATTTAATTTTGGGGGGAATGTTTATGCATTTTGATTTCAACCAAACCAAATAAAATAAACCGTAGAGAAATAAATAAATAAATTACAAACTAAAATTAAAGTGCTGAAAATAAAAGTGTGGGAAATTAAAATGCAGGAAAATAAAACACACAACTAAATTAAATAAAGTAGGAAATAAAGCAGTAAATCTAATATAATGAAAATAAATAACAAAAATAAATAGGGGAGGACTACTGCAAGGAGTGGGCCTAGGCTCCCGTAGATAGTCCACTCGGTTAATCACATAACAGTTGCTTTAAGCAACTAAGAGTATTTGCACTCTTAAGAAATTATGCAGAAACATAAAATAAAATAACTTCTATGTCATTGATCATCCATTCATTCATTTGGCCCATGTATTTATATAAAACATATCCAAATCTCATTACAATAACAAATCAATCTATTTTTAATCACATAACGTGATTAGTTACTATCGGTTCATACACAAGTATTAATATGCTATTGAAAGTATATCGGAACACCAAAAGGATAAATATTAAAATATTTAAGTGTACGTAACAAACTAATGCTAAAATAATGCAGCCTAAAAATAATGCTTTTAAAAGCCTTACAAAGTCAATCGACCAATCGGTTAATAATAAAAATACTTTATTCTATTTTAATAATAATGCATGATTAGAATATTTCTCCTTTGTCTTCACATGCAACAACCTCCTTAGCCCATTGGTCAACCGATCAAATTTGGCTTGGTGCGTCTTCTCAATGGGAGCAAGGTGGGAGTAAGGCACCACAAGTAGGCACCTACTTCTTCATCAAGGCACCTTCTTATTGACTTGGTCAAATCAAGGACCTTCATATTGACTTGGTCAAATCAAGGTGCCTCCAATGTATGGTATCAACACGCGCTATTGTAGATTAAGGTGCCTACCTGAAGATTAAGGTACCTACAGTAAGGAACCTAATTGTAGAGTAAGGTTCCTACAATAAGGCACCTATCTTGTAGAGTAAGGCACCTACAGTAAGGTGCTTGCCTGTAGAGTAAGGTGCCTATAGTAAGGTGCCTTCCTATGGAGTAAGGCACTAAATTAAGGTGCCTTCCTATAGAGTAATGTGCCTACAGTAAGGCACCTTCCTATAGGGTAAGGTGCCTATAGTAAGGCACCTTCCTGTAGAGTAATACACTTGCTTGGGGAGTAAGGCACCTTCCTAATATACCTTAGACTCATTGAAGTAGAAGCATACCAGGTCTAAGTGGGATGTAGACTAGAAAATACCATATTAGTAGCAAAACCTACATTTATACACAATTTCCACTAAAAATACCAGTCAAACATAATACTAGATTTTCTATCAATTATATGCATAAGTTATATAAAAATACATCTCTAATGCTAATTAAACCAATAACAATGCCCCTTAAGAATGTATATAAAATAAGTATTTCTGGTGCTCATCAGGGAGCTTGTCCTTTTTTCAATTCTTAGCATTATAGACCATGCACATAATAGGATGAGAAAGGAAAAACTTTCACTCGGGGTTGCAAGGACTACATTGTAGTGTCATCCTTCCTTGTTCAAACTTGGATTGTAATATGTGAATTTGTGTTTGGGATTTTAAGATATGCAAGGTACTATCAAATCAAGACCTTCCATTTTGATAGCCAAGATAAATTTCTATAAAATCTAAAAGGAAAACTAGGAATGGTTGAATGATAAAAAACCCTAGTGAACACCCTATAGCAACTTATTGGTTGTGTTGAAAAACATAATTACTCACAAAGGGAAATATGTATGGTGGTGATATGTGTGATGTGAGGGTTTTCTCTATGATATTTTATAAACTAAAAGGTGTGCGTAAAATAGTCAATGGTTACCTAAACATCATTGTTGATATTTATCCGATATCTACCCTATCTTATGAAGATCCCTTAATAAGCACAATTCCATAAGAAAAACTACAAATGATGGATGAGGTTGATTAAGAAAGACGACAACTATACATGTATGGTGCTATATCCTAGCATATAAGAACCAAACTAGTCCTAATGCTAATGAAAATGAAAGGATATGTCTAATGCAAGTTTAACAAATGCAGCTATATGAAATGCATGATATTTTGTAATGCAAGTGAAAATACAAAGTTTTTGTGTTTTTACGATTTTATAATTTTTTTGTGGTTTTTTTTGTTTTTTATTTTTATTTTTTTTATGCATTATGTGTTATGCATGAAATTCTCACATATGGATAATGTTAAGAGGTTAAAATTCCTCAACACCCTTGAGAGACACTAGGTGATAAGTCCTTGACCCTATTTCTTGTGTGATGATGAAAGGACCTAACCAGTTGGCCACAAATTTATCATGCAAGTACAATGATAAGTTGGAGTTCTAATGATTTTATTTTAGTACAAGATCTCCAAATTTTAAGTCCCTCAGGTGGAACTTCATATCGTAAGATCATTTAATGTTATCTTGATAAATGTGAAGATTATCAAGAGCATTAAATCATCGTTCATCAAGAAGAGTCAATTTTTCAAGGCGAGCTTGTCGTGCGGTATCATCATCAATGAATTATTGGAGTGATATGTGTAGTGAAGGAATTTCCAATACTAAGGGTATAATGGCCTTAGTGCCATAGACTAGTGAAAATGATGTTGCCCTAGTGGGTGTTCTAATGCTAGTTCAATAAGCCCATAATGCTAGAGGTAGTTGAAGATGCCAATCTTTGTGATTTTCCTTGACAATTTTCTTAAGGATGGCAACTATAGTCTTGTTTGATGCTTCTTCTTACCCATTACCTTATGAGAAATAAGGTGTGGAAAAGATATGCTGGATATTATACCTGGAAGTTAAATCATGCACATATTTGTTTTTAAATGGGGTCCCATTATCAAAGATAAAATTAGATGGAATTCCAAAATGACATATGATATTATGAAGTATGAACTCCACAATGCGATATCCAATTGTAGTGGTAAGAGGGATGGTTTCCACCCATTTATTGAAGTATTCAGTGGATTTTAAGATAAAAATGTGATGGCCCAAATATGGGGGTGATATTTTCCCAATTAACTCAAAATCCCAATGCAAAAAAGGCCATACCGAATGGATCAGTTATAAGGCATACAAAGGTACGCGCAAAATATTAGCATGATGCTGATATTTTATACATTTCTTAACATAAGCACAACAATATTTTTCATGGTGGACCAATAATAGCCCATTCGAAGGATGCACTTGGCGATAGCCATGCCACTAAAATGGCCATCGCAAGTACCATTGTGAGCTGGGAAAATTTTCCAAGTAGACTCTTGGGGTTCTAAACAATGAAGGAGAATACCATCATAGCTTTGACAATACATTATGTCTACAAGTAAGACATATTTTATCACTTTTTATTTAAATGTTTGTTTTGCGACATGTGACAATCCTGAGTGGATATTACCAAGTTTTAGAAAATATTTTAATTGAATGAGTTGATCTTTATATGCTTGGGTATTGACTGAATGAACTGCTTGATCCCGTTGTGACTCATCGTGCGCAAATGTGGATTGGGAGATAACCTTAAGATGAATGGTCATGCTATTATTAGGAGGACCCTATGGGATCAAGGACCCCCAGGATGCATGTTTCAAAAAGTCATGTACCTAAGAGAACCAATATTGGTTCAGTTCATCTGAATCACATGGATAACTTCTTTATTGTTTGAAGCCTCACACAAAATCATTGATTACAAAAGTGTTTTCACATGAATGGTTGTAATATAATCAAAAGGGTTCTACGAAATTAAGGACCCTAAAGAAGCCATTGTATTTATAAAATGATTAGATGAGTGAGGGACCGCCGTTGTACCATTCTAATTAAGCTAGTAACTTGTCCACAAGGGATTTGTATAATTTCAAGATCAAACACTAGCATTGATAGGTTTCCTTGACTTGGTTAACTATGAGCAAGGAGTCACCAAATATGTTAAGCTTTTTGATTTTCATGGCGATAGCTATTTGAAGATCCAAAAGGAGAGCTTCATTTTCAACATTTTTTTTGGTGCATGGGAAGTCAAGTTTAAATTAACGGGGTATAGGGACCCCTTGTGGTGTGAAAAACATGATTCTTGCACCACCCCCTTGCTCACACTTAGAACCATCAAAGGATAAAGTTTGTTGACTTTGTTTTCAAGTTCTTTTGGTTTGGGTGAGTTTGATAATGCAAAAAATACCTAGGCAATTTGATTATGAGAGGCTTACTATCCTGGAGAGGAGCCTGTACTAGCTGATCAGTAACGGCTTGACATTTACTGGACTTTTGAATTATAAATTCAAGGTCAAATTCAATCAGCGACATGATCCATTTTGCAGTTCAACTATTATGGTATGTGTGACTCATCATGTATCACAAAGGATTATCATTGAAAATTACATGTCATATGATTCAACATATAATGTCAAAGCTTATTGGTGGTAACTACCATTTATAAGTAAAGCTTCTCGACGTATGCATACTTTAGCTCATAGCTAACTAGGGTGCGATCAATATAATAGATAGCTTGTTCCTTATTTACCTAATTATTTTGGGTCAACATGGTCCCTAAGGCAAAATTGGTAGCTGATATGTATAACAAGATGGAACACCTGGTCAAGGCAGAGCTAAAACTGGAAGTGACACCAAGTATTGTTTAATCTCGATAAAAGCCTTTTTACACTCATCATTCCAATGAAATGGGGCCCCATTTTGTAATGGTTTATTCATGGTTTAAATTTTATCCAATAGTTGCACTATGAAGTGTCGGATAGATGCTACCTTTCCTTGTAAGCTACAAAGCTGCTTAATGCTTTTGGGGGGAAGTATTTCAAGTATCACCTTGACTTTGGTGAGATTGAATTTGATCCCTCACTTTGAGACTATAAAACCCAAATTATATTCCAGATGTGACTCCAAATATACACTTTTTATGATTAAGTCTAACATTATGCTCGATTAAGTGATCAAATACCATCTGTAGAACATCAACATGCTCTTGATGCAATATAGATTTGGCTAGAAAATCATCCATGTAATCTTCTGGTATTTTTTGCATGTAGTAAAATATGTAAGTTATGGGCCGTTGATATGTGGAACTAATATTTTTGAGGCCAAATGACATGAATCTGTACTAGAAAGTCCCCCAAGTCATGGTAAAGGTTGTCTTGGGTTGATCTTAGAGATTGACCTAGATTTGATTATAGCCTGAGAAACCATCCATGAGGGATAACATTTCATGTCCTGTGGTGGTATCGACTAAAGCATAAATGTTCGAAAGGGAGAATTCATCCTTAGGAGTCTCTTTTTTAAGATCTCAAAATTCTATGCATATGCAAATACTCCCATCAGGTTTCCCTATGGGTACCATGTTGGAAACCTAGTCAGGATAGTTAATAGGTTGGATGAATCCTGCATCCAACAATTATTGTAATTCATTTTTCACCATTAAGGCTATTTTTGGATGTATTTTGTAAATATTTTTCTTGATCAGTTTGATTTTTGGATTAAGCATAAGGTTATGCACGACTAAATTCAGGTCAAGACATGACATGTATTTGTACGACCAAGAGAAAGCTTCTATATTTTCTGTAAAGAGAGTTGTGTAGATGGCTTGCTCTTCAAGGGATAGAATTTATCCCAATTTTATGTTTTTAGGAGCCTCAAGATCAGTGCCAATGTCCACATAAATTATTTACTCTATTGATATGTGGGATGCCTCCTCAATCTAATGAGGTGTAGGGATCAAGTGGATATCATCAACTGGATTTAAATATTTGATCATGTCTGGTTTGATCTCAACTTGAAAAACATATTCAGATGGACCTTGGGAGAAATGAAATGGTTGTAACATTTCTTCGTAAGGGAAGAACTCTTCGAGTGATGGTAGAAACGCGATGTGATCAAAATAAATTACCTTTTGGTTGAGGTGCAAAAGTTTTGAGAGGTCACTTGGATTATGGAGTGGTGTGGTCAAATCAATGGAAACTATATTTATGGATAGCGAATAGTTTTCATTCATGGGTTGAAAAATCCTATTAAATATGGGTGGTCCTAGATATATCAGAGGTGGTTGAGGTGGTAGTGGAATGAATGGATAAGGCCTAGGAGGGGTCAGTATGACTAGATATTTTGGGGGTAGAAGCTACCTACATATAGGCTGGTGCATAGGAAAAACCCTAATATAGATCTCATCTAGGTTTATGAGAGGCTCAATGGGGGTGAAGCCATCTCCTTAGTTGCTAATATATTGAATGTGGTGGAGACCTAGATATGCCAATTTTGTCTCATCCTCATATATTTTTGATGCCTTACTGAAGGAGTCATAATACTCAATATGAACTATTGTAATGGGAATATGGTCTCCTAGTAGATGAAAATATCCTAGGTCAGCATAATAATTCTCATTGATCTCATCCTCAAAGTCTATGGTTAGGCATTGTAGGGAGTTTGCAAGGAGTTCATTTGACATACATGTGGAATACCCTAAGCTAAATTTATCTATAGTGAGCTGGTATTGTGGTTGGTAACATGTTTGGATATCCTAATTGTACCAACCAAGACCATTCCCATTTAATGATAGCAATGAAAGTACTACAGGGTAAAATCTAGGTTTGATAGATAATTGACATTCATCGAAAATGGATGATCATCACCCTTCATCGTAGGGGATAAACTCATAGAATTGTCAATACCTCCATAAATAAAGTTCATTTTATTTGGAGGTACCCATAATGGAATAATTGTACCAATGGGTAGTGATGGTAAGCGAGGCCTTCCTATGTCCTGAATGGACTATATGAGAGGAGTAAATCTGATATTTTGCACTAGATATTCATTGAGTCCATGATTAGTCAAATGGACCATGAATTACGATGGGGATAATGAGGATGATGGAGGTGTGGTTTGAGGGTGTTCATCCATCGTAGTAGATGATTCTTCTTAATCCATGGGAGTTGGAATTTTTGCTGTAGAAATGACATAAATGGATGATGATATTTCCTCAATTGGTGCTTTCAACTTATTCTCACTCAGAGGATCCGATGATGAAGAAGGGGTGTTAGAATAAATCAATGGTGAAGGTTGATATGGAGGTGATGTTGTGGATGGATCGGTAGATAGGGGTGATGGTTTTTATGGGGACTCTGGATGTTTGATATGGACATCAAGATCGATGTCCAGATTCATGGATGGTAAGAAAAATTCTCATGGATTACTAACCAGATTACACTATTTGAAAGGCTCAGAGTCCAAAGGGACTATATCAACTTGTCCTTCATGGATATATTTAATGCATTGGTGTAGTATAGACGAGACACACTTCATATCTCTAATCCAAGGTTGACAAAGCAATTTGTTATATTGCATCACACATTCCAAAACATGGTATAATGTAGGAATCATATTTAGTCCAAATTAGATAGGAAGGACTATTATGCCAACCGTAGAGCATATAGAATCATTGAATTCTTTAAGAGTGAAAGTGGATGCTACAATATGCGATGTTCACAGACTGAGATGTTCTAGTTTAGTAGTGGTGATTATGTTGATAAAAGAATTTGTGTAAATCAAAACTTATTTATAGGGGATTCAGTTTACACAAGCAATGATGTGCAATGGAGGATCAAATTTGTCAATAGGTACTAACTTGATCTCACGATCATAGAAATTTATGATTGGTTCTTTACATTTTTGAACGTGCCCCTAAAAATTGGTAAAAGCATTGGGATCTTGGGACTGCAATTCAATATATTTTAGAATATACATCCAAGGTTCTTGGTGTCATGGTAATTGTTGTATCAATCCATAGATGGAGAGTTTGGCCGATATCATTCGTAGACTTTGGGTAAGCCTACTTTTGATCATTACCACTAATTGAGGTGATAGATTGCAAATAATATTTTGGTATGGCAAGGGCTGTGATGTAAAAGGAATATTGGATGGAGATATAGATGATGCAGATCGATTAGGATATCTCCTATTCCTTGTCATAATATTGATCATCCCAACGAACCCTTGATTATGTAGGACCATGTCTATTTTGTTTATCTATCTTACATGATATTCCTTAACCTCATGCGTAGGTAAGGGATCCTTGAATATGTCCATCTATTGGTTATCAACAACAAGAGGATTATCAATTTGTAGTTAATTTTTCTAAAGCATATCTTGTACTATGTTCTTAAATGTATAGCATTCCTGGATATCATGACCATTTTGTCAATGATAGAGATAATACAAATCCTCTCTATACCCCTTAGGTTTTGGGTGGTTTGGATCCATGGGATAAATATTAGGCAAGGTGATAGCCTTCACCTCACACAATTGATTAAAAAGTGATGCCAAATATTCAAGTAGTGGCATATAGTTATGAGGTAGGGGGCATCGTTGATTCTGTGCATGATTTCATTGAGGTTGGTTGTGGTATTGCATAGGAGGGGGTTGAGCTTGATAGTTGGGTTGTTGGGCATTGTTTGTTTCTTAGGCCTCGAAACACTTAGGATAACTTGATTGATCGAAAGTGGTTTTTGCTCTGTATAATTACCTCTAGGTTTCTTCTTCCATTCATTGTGAAGTTTTATGTCCTCCTATCAAACTTTGATGTCCTTGATAATCTTGAACTATGCCAAATATTCCTCGAATATTTGGTATTGTTGTAGTTACAAAAATAGTGAAATTTACTTCGAACAACTCCTAGTGAACATTTAGGTAAGTTATGTGATGGGTAAGGCGAAAGGCAATTTTTATATAACCTTTCTCCACCTATTGCCATATTCTATGATAGGCTCATCATCAAATTATTGAAGGTTGGACAAGTCTATCAAGTTTTCATTCATATTTACACCAAATGAGAAGCATTTGAGGAATGCATTTGCAAGTTGTTTAAAGCTATATATGTTGTGCCTTGGTAGATGATTGTACCACTCTAAGGTTGGACCAAATAGTGTTATCAAGAAGGTCCTAAGTAACAAGGCCTCATCATATTGGAGTTAGAAATAGAGGTTCATGAAACTAGTTACGTGTTCCTGTGCATCCCCATCTCCTTTAAATTTATCCAATTTTGGCATTTCAAAATGCTCAGGATATGGAGGACACATGACCGAATGATGGAGTGGTTGATTACATAGTTGATGCAAAGTGGGTTTTTGATAACCTGTTCCTTGCTTCTCCAATGATTTGATTCACTCTATGAGCACCCTATAAGCTTGAAATGCTATTATATCATCTTCTTGCATTGGTCCTTGAGGAGGGGTAAGTGGAAATATTTTTTTGGGATGATGTTGTTGAATATAATCATCAACCATATCTTCATAGAGTGATTCAAGATATCCTCAGTCTTGATACTTTGGATCTAGATATTCATAGGATTCATATTTTGGTCTATGATTTTATGGTTGACACTGTTGAGACCTGTAACCACCAGAAAGGGTCACACCCGATTGCGGCTCCTATTGCGATAAATGGTAAAGATATAAGATGCATACAAGTAAAAAAAATTGACAACAAATGAAACAAGAAAGGAAAAACTTTATTCATTATATTTGAAGTCAAAACCCAACTACAAGTACGTCCCTCTTAGGAATATTCATGTTGATACAATATTACAATAGGAGTGCTCAATTGTTTTCCCTCTTAAGGGTAGGAGTGATTTCCAAATGCCTCTCAAAATGGCATGACCTACTCTAGGGTGGAGGTGCCCTCTTCTTCACAATGGGGAAGGAAATTGATGGTTTTCTCTCCTTTGAAACTGTTCCCTATGGTCAAGAAACAACAAGAATATCAAAAAGATAGGTAGCCTCTCATGATGAGGCCCTTTTAGGTAAATTGCATAATGACACCATTAACATGCATAATAAAGAAAGCATAAAGAAAGCTTCTAATTTATGCAAAGCAAATCAAGATTCATGTAATAGCATAGAGGGAAATAACAACTACACTATGCATGGATCAGATATGAAAAGTGAAGCATAAACATGCATAAAGAAAATATTTAAGTCCTAATTGATGTATAAGCATAAAATGTAAATATAACCTAGTTCTACGGTCAAGTTTCTTCTAAAATTCTATTAAACTATGGAAACACTTAATCTAACCTAATTATCTAGACATAAATAAAATTAGGAAGGTGATTATACCTCTGTTGCAAATTGTAGCTCTGGTGCACTGTCTGCATTGTAAACCATTATTAACAACCACGTTTAGCACTCTAATAGGCTTACCCTCAATTCCAAGGGTAGTGGGATTAACCTCCTTGTCCAATTGATGTTCAAGGGTCACCTTCAATGTCCTTCTAACAGGTTTGGTGGTCAAATCACTATAATGGGCCTTCGTTTACCTGGATTTGCATTTCTTGGCTCTCCTAGACTCCTAGGGCATCCATAATGCAATTCATCATGAATCTTGGCAAGTAGGTAGGGGATAAGTGCAATAGCTCTCTCTTAGTATACTCGATTGAGTGTATAATTCGACAGGGCTCCACTGCTCAAATATCCAATGCTCTCTCTTCTCATTTGCCCTAATTTTAAGGGGTACTTATAGGACTACCCAAGGGCTAGGGGTGGCTTCCTAGAGAATCCAAGATAAATAAGGGGTGGTTAGGATAGTTGGAATGGAAGCTTTCACCCTCTAACCACCTTCTTCTAGATATAATGGCTGTTTCAACCGATTTGGCTCGGATTGAAGGCCAACTGAACTTCAGTTAAGACCGTAGGTCACAACTGCGGTCTAGAATGCAAATCATAGGTCTCAGCCATGGTTCAGCTATAAACCGTAGGTCTAGGTTGCGGTTCAGACTGATTAGGCCAAGGAGCCCAAATTGAGTGGTTGGAACCACTATTGTATTTTGGAGTTTGTCCAAGATCTTCCATATGGTCTTGTAGCATGTCCATATGAGTAGTCGCCCTTGACATGACACATTTTAGGTGTCTATAGATGCCCCTTTTAAGAAGCATTGTGAGATTGAACAACGTTGAGCAAAAATAGATGTCCTAAAATGATGGTAAAGTTTCTATGATGATCATTAGTCAAATCAACATTAGATACCCCACGTCCAACAAAAGGATACACATCCTGGAATCATTGCTTCCAAATCTTTGGAGGCTTAAATTTGAAAAGCTTATGCCCTTCTCATATCATTCGGTGTGGTTGTACATTCCATAGGTATCTTCTGACCCATAGATCCGAAAGGTGGAGAACAACAAGCAACATCATATTTGCTATTTGCCCCAAGCAAAAGGGTAAGCTTATGATAGCTATTTACAATGATTCGTAAGGACGAACACAATTTTGACAAGATCAAGGGATCTATGATCTCCAAGATCTTCTATTGATTTTGATTATGATTTGATATTATGACTACCCCTCAAATTATGAGTCAATGAGGGTAATGACAATGTATGAAGCGACGATGTCGCTTGACCACCATGGATGATCTGACCAAATTTAGATTTGAGCAAATTAATACCTTGGCTAGGCCTAGTTCAACTTTTAATTCTAATTATTAATAGTATTTGCACGCTTCTATCCCAGAGATCAATCAAGATACAATAGCCATCTTAGGGAATCGAATTGATACAAATCCAATCAGTTTGTATTGAATCAAATTATCGATGATTTGCTAAGAAAGAGGTCATAGAAGAAATGGCATGCAATACCTCGTCCCTGTGGAGTAGTTTGACCATGAAGGCCTTCTTAGGGATTGAAAAGAAGCATATCAGATCAACGATGACAATTTTTACCCCAAATGTCCTTATGGTAATTTACTCATCTTGCCAAATTGCATGGATCACAAGTCACTGCAACCGCCAAGTGTATAGGGTAAATTACTGAATACGAGGCACATTTGGTGTTTTAATTATTTTATGGTGAGGCCATCGTATGCTCTAATTCTGGGGCTAAGGAGTCCATCTTCGATGCTTTGGCACTCGTAGCAAGGAGGCTCAGTGTGGCATTGACCACAAATGGGTCCATATCAGCTACTAGTATGGAAAGAATGTCTTCTTCATGCACGAGGCCATTTTCATGCACCTGATGGTGCAATATGTGCTTCTAGACTCCTTGAGTGTGAGGATTCCCTTGAACCTCTTGGATACTATACGTAGAGTTGTACAAAGCTCTATCCACCAACCACTAGTCCTAGCCTAGGGGAGCACTCTATTGGCTCAGCTGTATCGTAGGATATATCAAATTACTAAGCATAGCCATAAGGGAATCAACTACAGTTTACTTTTACAGATCTAGGGCTGGCAATATATCAGAGTAGAGAATCCTAGAGAGATACCCCTATACATTACAGATATTGAGGATGTGTATCAGTGCTATGCTACCTTATGGCCTTGGGAGGAGGAAAGTTTCCATAGCAGGACTCATGCTGGCAAGACCCAACATTACATTACCTAGTTTGTAGCACTTGGATTGGATGATATCCAGTGGTGGCCCTACATGGATTGTCCTAATTGGCCTGAGGTCAATGAGAGGCTTTGAAAATCTCATCGAGATAGATGGCTACTTGATAGAAATACTGAGATCAAATGGTTTCAGTTCTTCTCTCACATCCTGATATAGTTTGGCATGGTGCAGGACATCTTGGAGATCCCATTCACTTACATGTGCTTGGATTTGGAGAGGGATCTACCATGGATCTAGCCTCTAGCTCTAGGTGATGCTCCAAATGACTTCCTAGAGACTAGGTCTGACATAGCAGTGACCACTCTAGAGTAGGACAGATGGTGGTCTATATTCTATTGGTATAGGACAGGGCCTTTGGGTTGAGCAGCAGATCAGGCCAGAGTAGAGGTGGATCCTAATAGGCATAGGGTGTGCTAGTGGATAGAGGGTGGCTGGGGCATAGAGGCTACCACTAAGGATACTTGTAATATTGATCTCGATGAGGAGGCTCTAGAGGAGGGTGATGTCCCTCCTAACGATGTAGAAGGTCTACTATTAGCATAGGTTGCTGACTTGTAGAGTTAGCTCGATCGATTCTAGATGTAGTAGAGTGAGCGTGAAACTACTATCGCTACTCTACAGGTAAAATTGACCTATAGAGATCACCAACTAATGCAAGTAGAGTAGGATATTTCTAGCTTGACAACACAGGTGACCACAATAAAGACCCAGGTTAGTGAGCTCACTCATGCTCATGACTTGGTAGAGACATAGAAGGATGCAACCATAGTAGAGTGGGATCTACTCAAGGAACAGAGGGGAGGTCCTCCATCCTCTCAAGCGATTATGGGGACTTCAAAAAAACCAAAAATAGTACTACCAGGTGGCCAAGATCCTATGGCAGAGATTCAGCACCTACAAGGTTTACTTATGAGTGCCAATGAGAGGTATACATCCAGGGTTGCTCGGGTAGACCAGTTGGTTGGATACATTTAGATGCTAGATGCAGGGGTTCCTAAGGATCCATTTGTTGTAGAGTCCCAGTGGAATAGATATCGAACTACAGGGTAGTCCACTACTAGCTCGAGCCATCGCACCCATTAAAGCGATAAGACACACAAGTCCTCCAATACACATGGCAGAAGCAGTCATACTAGGACCAGGGAGGCAGGGTAGTATATTGTTGCATCCAGTCATAGATCTCGATGCACAGATGTGTCCATAGCAAAGGGGGTAGTTGGATGAGTGCTAGACCTCTTCAGGCTAGGTAGTACTCAAGACTCACAACAGGATCCACAACAGTTAGTAGGGCAGCAGGCATAGTAGGCTCTTGAGTATAGCACTGAGGGAGGAGGAAAGAGATCTGGTATAGGGGGAGAAGATTAGAGCTAGAGCTCTACTGTTATAGGACACATTTTTGATATATCTCATTTTTGGTGTAAGGTCGAGGACCTACACATTTGTAGTCTGTGGGAATTTTTGTACTCCCTATGTAATCTGAGACACACATATTTATATGATATGATCATTATTATGGCTCATTTATTGTGTACTCATTTATTTTTAATTTTATATTTATGTGATGCACATGGATGCAATGCTTACGTTATGCTGATGCTATATGATGTGATGTATGGATGACATGCACTAGATAGCTATTTGATTTATGATGATGATATGCAGTGATATTATATTCTTAGATGTGCTTTTTGATGATAGATGCATATGGATGTGATGTTCTTTTCTTAACACATATTTGATATTGCTTTCTTTTCATGCATTAATGTATGTAATGCTTTATTTACACGATTCTAATCTAATGTAAATGAACCTATATGCTTTAATCACTTAAAACATAAGGAATGAATGCAAATATGTTTATTAATCTAATGGATGATGCCATAGAATGTATAAAAATAATGAATGTAATTGAAAATATTTAAGATAAGAATGTAATCAATTAATCACCCATATATGAAATGCAATGGTATGCAGTGTTTATCATGCGAATGATATAATGTGTCACTCGATTTTCTTTTGCAAATTTGAAAAATGTGCATGATATAGTCAGTGGTCATCTAAATATTATTGCTAATATCCATTCAGTATCTATCCTATATGTTGATTGTGCTTTATATAATGATGTATCATGGATTCGATACTTTGCAATTTGAAGATTTATATGGTTGCCATTTTTAACACTTTGTTGCTATGGGAATTTTTTTTGAGGTTTTCCATGAGATTCAAACACCCTAATAGACTTATCAAAAGTTGCATACTAACCACACTAGACTTCTGAGATAAAATGCTTTTGCTAGGATAGGCCCTAACTATTCATTATCCCGGCGTGTGCAAATGAATATTTTAAGATAAGACACGAGTGTTCCCCGATGTCAAGCAGGATTCTTTCAGCTCATTTCTAAGATAGGGTTTCCACAAATATCTTATCCAATCTCAATTTAAATTTTTAGTTGGACTAAGCCACTAGGTAATGCAGGACACCTGAAGCTAGTTCTTCCACATTCAAACATTGGTCTTGTTCATAAGCGATATGCTAATGCGTAAGACATATCATCATGCATAAGATACATGAGTGCTAACAATTCTAGGGATTCAAGATCATTCCTTTCTATCCTTCAAATTTTGGGATACTTGCTCATATATAGTGAAGCAAGGGAGTCAATTCCATATTATTTTTGAACTGTCTTTGGATCTTCATTTGATCTCTCTTCAAACTGGATTTTGGATCTTCATTTGATCTTTGCTTGAAATTTTGATTTATGATATTCATTTGATATTTACTTTTGAATTTCACTTTGAAATTCATTTTGAACTTTGATGTAAGCTTGTTTTCTTATCTTCACTTTTCAGTATTTACATTTGATAATCTTCTTTAGAAACTTTCCTTTGGGGAGATTTACTTGGAAAAATTGTTTCTGGTATATTTATTGAGAATATCAATCTTATGATATCAATATGGGATATCACTCTAGGAAGTTGATCTATGATATCGATCTAGGATATCAATCATGAGGATTGATGTGGGATATATCTTTGGTATATTGCGTGTTTTATCGTCATCAAGAGATTCTAAATAGGGAACTAACCTTTCCTTGTGCCAACTGCCAAAATTTCCCATACCATCCGCATAGAGGGATAAACAAGAATAACTCTTTTCACTTAAGGATACCTGGTCCTGCTTCATGACTTTCATCTTACCCTAGTCCTTGTTAGGATTGTTTAAATTTGTTGATTAGTGATAGGCTTCTGATATGCTAAGGGTTATACTAACTGAACCTTAGCTACAAAAGAAAAGCAAGATTTATACCAACTCTTGATAAGACCACTAGGTATGACTAAGTGACCAGAAAATCCTAGTATATCTCCATAGCAACATTATAGGTTGTGTTGTAAAACATAATTACTCACATAAATGATGGATTATGATAAATGCAGAGATGCATGATTTAAACACAAACGTGACATCATTTGTAATACTAACAAACACAATGCCTTCTATTACGAAATGCAACGGATGACGAATGCCTATATGCAATGCAATAATGCAGTGGATGCATGAGTGAATGCAAAATGAAAATGCAAAATTCAAATGCAAATGCAAATGTTTTTGGATTTTATGCTTTACCATTTTTTTAGATTTTATTGATTTTATAATTTTTATGGGTTTTGAGCCTCATATCTGCCCAAATGATGAGTACATGCCTCTAGAGCCTTTAGATTGACCAAGAAATTATTAGGAATCCTTGGATATTTTGGGATTGACCAAAGGGATTATGTGTACCTTTGGGGTGTTTTAGGATGACCAAGCGATTTTGAGAATTCTTGGAGCCTTTGGGGTTGACCAAGTAGTTTTTTAGAAACTCTTGGTGCCTTTTGCACTTGACCAAAGGGGTAATAGATGCCTTTGGAGATTTTGGGTTGACCAAGCAATTTTTCAAAAACTCTTAGTGCCTTTTGAGTTTGACCAAGGGGCTTACAGATGCCTTTGGAGTTTTTTAGGATGATCGAGCGATTATAAGCAAATCCTTAGGGCTTTTAACTGACACGACCAAGTGGTTTCATGAACCCTTGGAGCATTTTAGGATGACCGAGCGGTTTTGCAAACCCTCAAAGCTTTTGAGGTTGACCAAAGGGCTTACAGATGCCTTTGGAGCTTTTTGAATTTGACCAAACCACTTAATGAGAGTGTTTGGAGCTTTTTCAGATGACCGACCGGTTACAAGCAAATTCTCAGAGCCTTCTACTATGCTCTTCAATCATAAAATGCCTTAATATGGATGATGTTGAGAGGTTTAGGCTCTTCAACATCCCATAGCGATGTTAGGCGATAGGTACCTAGACCAATATTTTTAGATATGATGTAGGGTCCGAGCCAATTAGCCACAAATTTGTCACGCATATCTGGTGGTAAATTGGAGTTCTGTTGGTTTTATTTCAAGACAATATCCCTAAATTCAAAGTCTCTCTGGTGGACTTTGACATTGTAAGCTCATTTTAGTCACTCTTGATAAATGCAAAGATGCTCCAAAGCATTCCCACGACATTCATAAAGTATCATCAGTTTATCCAGTCGAGCTTGTCACACAGTGTCATCATCGATGAACTCTTTCAATGCGACATACAACATTGGAATTTATAATTCCAAGGGTATAATGGCCACAACACCATATACTAGTGAGAAAGATGTTGCCTTGATGGGTGTATGAATACTAGTCTTGTAAGCCCAAAGCGCAAGGGGCAGCTGGACATGCCAGTATTTGTGGTTTTCTTATACCATCTTTTTCAAGATGGCTACCACTGTCTTATTTGAAGCTTCAGCATGCCCATTGGCTTGTGGATAGTATGAAGTTGTAAAACTATGTTTGATTCTATATTTAGATGTCAAAGCTCTCATAGTTTTGTTCTTGAAACATGTTCCATTATCCAATATTATTTTGGATGGAATCCCCAAACAACTTATAATATGCTCCAATATAAACTCTCCTATACGAGCTCCAGTTGTCGTTGTTAAGGGTATTGCTTCCATACACTTTGTAAAATACTCAATAGCCATGATTATGAATGTATGCTAGCCCGATGACAAAGGAGAGATGTTGCCTATAAGATCTAATCCCCATTGAGAAAATGGCCAAGCCGCTTGAATGTGCTATAAGGCTTGTGATGGCTAGTGCATGATATTAGCATGATACCGGCATTTAACACATTTCTTGACATACACATTGCACTCCTTATCCATAGTGGGAAAATAGTAACCCATTCGAAGGATGCATTTGATGATGGACATGCCGTTGAAATGGCCACCGCACGTAGTGTCATGGGCTAGAAAAATTACCCATGATGCCTCTTGGAGCTCTAAGCAATGAAGAACTCCATCATAGCTTCTTCAGTACAAGATGTCTCCTATTAAGAAATATTTGTCTGCTTTCTATTTAAATATGTGCTTTGTGACATGCGGTAATACCTATGGGATTATACTAATCTTTAGGAAGTCTTTAATTTGTGACATCCAATTTTAATAAATCTTAGCTTCGATTGCCAAGATAAATTACTCCCCCTGTGTATTTACTTTTGCAAATGTAGACTCAGAAACAACCCTATGGTGAATGGTAGTACCACTCCCCATAGGACTCTAAGAGGTTAATTACCCCCAGTATTCCTTCTTAAGAAAGCCTTCTGCTCTACATAACCATTCAACTTATGGTTCTATACTGATCATGTTGACTGATTCTATGTTATCATAGGTTGCATGTTTGGCTGCTGGATGAGAGAGCGTCTGGACATGGATGGTAGTGAAATCGACAGATGGATTCAGAGGGATTACCGATCCTAGAGAAGTGATGGTATCTGAAAACCTATTTGATGATCGAGGGATTGCCTCAATGTCACACCATTCTAGTTTGGCCAAATATGTGTCAAATAGATCTTTATAGGCTTTCAGTACGAGAAATTAACATTGAAAAAGCCCCTTGACTTGATTTACTATGAGCAAGGGATCACCAAATATGTTCAATATCTTAATATTCATGATGACAACTGTGTGGAGGTCCAATAGTAGGGATTTGTATTCAACGTTGTTGTTGGTGCATGAAAAATCCAACTTGAATGACAAGGGCATTGGAGCTCCTTGTGGCATGAAGAACACTATTTCGACACCACCCTCTTGTTCACACTTTGAACCGTCAAAGAATAGTCATATCAGCATTGTTATCTAGTTCTTCGAGTTCAGGAGCTTCAGATATGACGAAGATTGCATCATCCAGAAGATCAATTGTTAGAGGCCTACTGTTTAACAGTGGTGCCTTAGCTGATTGATCTACTATGACCTACCCCTTAATGGAATTTTGTCTTATAAATTATAGATTGAATTCTATCAAAAGCATGATCCACTTCGTAGTACACGTATTGTGATAAGTCTTACTCATCATGTACTACAAAGGATTTTGTTTGGATATAACATACGTTGTATGACTTAACATATAGTGTCACAATTTCTTGGTAGCGAACACTATTGCTAAACATAATTTTTCCATGTATGCATACTCGAGCTCATAGCTCACCAAAGTTCAACTAATGTAATATATGGCCTGTTATTTGCCTTGCATGTTCTTTTGGGCCAACATGGTTCCCAGTGCAATGTTAGTTGCCGATATATATAGTAGAAAAGGCATCTCTGGCCTTAGTGGATCTAGCATTGGCGGTGTTGCCAGGTATTGCTTTATCTCAGTGAAGGCTACCTTGTAGTTCTTTTCCTAGTTGAATGGGACACCCTTATGTAGCAATCAATTCATGGGTCAACATTTATCCAATAGTTGGGCAATAAATCACTTTATCAAGGCTACCTTACCCTAAAGGCTCCTTAATTCCTTAATATTGGTGGGAGGATGCATTTCCAAAATGGCCTTGAACTTCATTGGGTCTACTTCGATGCCTCTCTTGGAGACGATGAACCCTAGTAATTTTCTAGAAGTTACGCCAAATACACACTTCTTAGGATTCAGCCTAACATTGTGCTCTATCAGGCAATCAAAAAATTTCCTTAAGACCTCTACATGCTCTTCTCATAGCAATGACTTGGCTAGCAAATCATCGATATAATCTTCAAGAATTTTGTGCATATAGTCATGAAAAATGTATGTCATGGACTGTTGATATGTGGCACCAGCCTTTTTGAGGCCGAATGACATAACTTTATAGCAAAATGTTCTCCATAGTGTTATAAATGTAGTTTTATATTGGTCTTCGATCCGAATTTGATTATAACTAGAAAAATCATCCATTAAGGAGAGCACTTCGTGACCTGCAGTTGCATCTATGACAACATCAATGTTAGGCAACGAAAATGAATCTTTGGGTGTTACCTTATTTGGGTCTCTGAAATCCATGCAAATATGGATTATTCCATTGGGTTTTCCCACGGGTACCATATTGGACACCCATTCTGGATAATCGATAGAAATCACAAACTCCACATATAATAGATTTTGTAGCTCATATTTCACCATTAAGGCTACTATTGGGTGCATTTTCCTAAGCTTTTGCTTGATCGACTTCTTCATCAAGTCTAGCGAAAGGTTATGAGTAACCAATTTTGGGTCTAGACCTGGCATATCCTTATACAACCAAGCAAACAAATTTGGTCTCTCTTTCAGCAGAGGGATGAGGGTGGCCCGCTCATATGGAGTGATACTCTCTCCAAATTTAACATTCTTTGCGTGGGTGGGATCATCACTAATATCCACCTCAAAGGTTTACTCTACTGACATATGCGATCCCTTCTCAAGCTGGTGAGCTGTAGGAATCAGATGAATGTCATCAGTCGGGTTGAGTGGTTTCGCGTTGGAATTATTTTTGGCATGATAAACATCATATGCACAACCTAGTACAAAATAGAAAGGTTGCAATATTTCTTCATTGGGTAAGAAATCCTTAGGCTCAATGGGTGAATCAACATGATCCCAATCGATGGCATCTTTGTTAATATACAATAGTTTATATAGATCTACTGGATTGTAGAGTGGAGTGGTCAAATCAATGGATACCATGTTTATGGAATGGAATTAATCTCCAGGACCACATGGACTGACCTCTATAAAGTCTGCATAGCCCTCATATCCATGATCTGGCTCTAATGGCACAGGAACAAAAGGGTCTTCCCTGTGAGGAGTGCAAATAACTGGATTATCACTATGCACTAAATGCAAAATAAGATCATTCGGCTCATGGAGCTGCATTTAGATCGATGGAAGAAGATTAACCAATCGATGGATTTGATCCAGGTTTAACCATCTTGCTCTCAGATGTGGACCAACATGTAGCTGCCTATAGACCTCATCAATGTCGATGGGTTGATGACAATGATGCAAATAATGAGGACCAAGGTAGGCCCTATCTAGCTCATCTTCTTCATCACTGTCATAATAGAATCCTTCATTCACCCCCACTCCTAGAGGGTGCTCCTCTAAGTGAGGCCCCGTAAATCTCACTTCTTGCATACTATCGTCGCCATCCAAAAAACTGGATAATTATATCTCATGTACGATGCTACTAAGAAAACTGGCTTGGTCTCTTCCCATGGATGATCAACGTTGGGAAGGATATCTTCAGTATTATATACCGATTCCATAGGCAATAGATGATGTGCATACAAAGGCCTTACATAAGCACCTTCAACTTCATCCCCAGATCCATCATCATTTGGGGAATCCTTGTCTGCATCATAGCCTGGTCCACTCATATTAGAGGTGGACTCTGCTCCATCTTCATTACAAAGATCTCCTAACTCGAGATTGCTTGCAGTAACGGGGTTAGACCCCTGCATGTATGTGTCATCGATTACCTCATAGGTTTGGTGTCCCAGTTGATCTCTGGGGTTCATCTCTACCTCAGTATACTCAATGATCCCTTCAAGATGATCTTCGAGTGGCTCAATAGTGATGGCAGATATCATAGGGTGATTCTTCTAAAATTTGGAAGGATCCAGACGATATGGATTAAAATCCACATCGTCCGCCATACTGAGGTACAAAAAATCTAGGGATACTAGGAGCAAATTGTCCTACCCACATATATGTAACCCTAGACCGAATCTATCAGTGACTAACTGATAATAAGGTTCCAGCGGAGTCCTTCGTACTTGTTCAAAGAGACCAAGGCCATATCCATGCCAGTGGTATAGCTCAAAAATACGAATGGCATACTCTAGATTAGACAAATAGCAAATGTTTACCAAAAAATATTCCTCCTCATCTTCATCCATGGGCTCTTGCATTAGAAGGTGATCTATCTCCGCATAGATGAAGTTAGTTTGGTTAGGTGGCTCTCCAAGTGGACCATCGATCCAACCGGATAACGATGAGCGAAAGGTTTGCCCATATCTTATGTAGTCTTCAAAATTGGTTCAAAGATCACATTTTGCACAAGGTACTCACCTAATTTGGTATTAGCAAGATGTACCATCACCCATGGTGCGGATGACCCTACTAAATATGTAGGAAAGGTAGGCTAAGGTGCCTCCTCGAATTTATCTTGGGGTTCCTCAACTTCCATGGGAATGATAATGTCTTTAGCGATTGGCTCGGGCTCATGCTATTTTTATTTCTTGCTCATCTTCACCTTTAATTTCCTATCATACCGATGCATGAATGATGTTGACGGCTTAAAGGAAGTGGCATTGGTATGCTTCGATATGTGTGACATAGATGGCATCGGTTGAGCATGCACTATCGATTTTCCTCTAGGTTTCCTTATTGGAGACGACCGTCGAACATCCAGGTGCGTTGATGGGAGTATGAAACCCCCAGGAAAATCTGCTAGATTCAAAAACTTAAATGGCTCCTCATCCAATGACATCATGTGAACCAGTCCCTCCTGAATATATTTCATGCATTGATGTAGTATCGAGGGGACACAACGCATTTCACAAATCCAAGGCCTACCGAGTAAAATGTTGTACTACATGGCCCCTTCTATCATGTGACACATTACTAAAATGGTCTTCAAACCCACTTGTATGAGTAGGATAATTGTATCGACAGTCAAACATAGTGTGTTGTTAAACACTCTTAATGTATATGTAGTTGGCACAATGTGTGATTTAGGTAGCTTCAAATGACTTAGTTCCTTGGTTGTTATTATGTTGATAGATGAGCCAGTATTGATCAAGACCCTTTTAAATGGCATGTGATTCACACATGCAATTATATACAATGATGAATCAGTCGTAGTTATAGAAACCATCCTTATCTCATGATCATAAAATTGGATCATCGGTTCCTAACACTGTTGTACATGTCCCATGAAATTTATGAATGCCTACGCATCCTGGGATTGTACTTCATTGGACCTTAAAATATCCATAAGAGTCTCCCTATGCCTCGGGGATTTTTGAATTAATTCATATATTGACAACTTCACAAGAGTTATCTATAGGTTTTGGACTAACCTGCTCCTTAGGGTCACCACTGGTCTTGTTGGTGGACCTGGAATATTCTGTGTTGACCGCTGATTTGGCATGTCTTGCATCTGGATAGGAGCACGAGGTTGATTTTGTTGTTCGTATATTTCGTTCCTAGTAACAACATTGACCATACCTACAAACCCCTAGGTAGGTGGTTCGACTCGTACCTGGTTAACTTGACCAATGTTTTTCCAAGGCACCTCATGATTTGGTAAGGGGTTCTTGTAAATCCCCATATTTTGATTGTCTGGTGCCTGTGGATTGTGAGGCACTACAAGTTCACCCTTGTCAATCATATTTTGTACTAGGTGTTTGAAATACCAACACACCTCGATGTCATGACATTTCACTCTATGAAAGATGCAAAATAGATCATCTTGAAACCCCTTTGGTTTGGGTTTATTGGAGTCTATCTTGACTTCAAGAAATATGATTGCCTTGGCCTCGCATAATTGATGGAAAATCACTGTTAGCAATTTCGTTAATGGCATGAACTGGTGAGGCGGGTGTTGCTCTTTGATTTTGCCCTTGTAGTTGTTGCGCTTATCATACTACGCAAGTGGAGGTTGGGCCTGATAGTTCCACTTTTGCTGCCCCTTGTCCTCCATTTGGAGATTTATTACCACTTGATTTACATGGGCCTGCTTGCCCTGATGCTTTGTGGTACTATTTTTCTATCCCTCTTTCCTATTTTTGAGCTTCAAGTTGCCTTCCTACAACTTGATGTCCTCCATCACCTTGGCTTGTGCCAAAGCCTCTTCGAATTTATTATACTATTGCAGTTGTAGTAGTAACGAGATGTTCTTGGCACAAATCTTCATGAACATTCGAGTTAATTCCATGGTAGGAATGGGGAATGGAAACGTCACCATTAATCTCCTCCATCTCTTTCCATACTATTCTATCGGCTTCTCATCGTGCTGAGCTAGCACAGCCAGATCAGAAATATTAGCCTATTTCTTGATGCTGAAGGAATAACGTTCAAGAAAGGCATCAGCTAACTGCTCAAAAATTGTTATACTATGTGTAGCACCCTAAAATTGGCGCAGTTAAACCCTTAGTAAAAAGATAAAATTTGAATTTTAACCTCGAAACCGCCCGTTAACCGCTCACCCCATTTTTCACACCATTTTTAGGAGTTGTTTTGACCGTTGGACGATATCGTCGTCGATCAGACGAAATCATCCCAGATCGAATGAATTCATCTGGAACAGAACGTCCAGACGATTTCGTCCCAAAACTAAATTTTCATAATTAGCTTCTGTTTCAACAACCTCTCCAACTTGGGCAGAAGCATGTCTGCGTAGTTGGAGATTCCTCCGATGGAGATCTCCCAGATTGGGATGATCCCCAACCTCCTAACCTCCCCCTAATCCTATATAAACTAGGATTTTCTCAGTTTATCCCCTTGACTCTTTGGATCCCCTGCTTGGCTTTCCTCCTAACCCTTTCCTTTTGATTTGTTTGCGTCCTTCTACCATTGAAGTTTTGCACTCGTAGTTTTAGGTTTTCATTGCAGGTTTTCACTGTGCTTCACTTGGAGGAAGCTCGGATCGTCGCAGGCGATTCCAGATGATTTTGGATGATCCTGTCGTAGATCGACGATGATCTCGTATGATTGGAGGTGATCTCAACTACAGTTCAGATTGGGGGCAACCAGAGCCTTGAGTTTGCATTTCTCATTTGTCTTCTTTATTTTACTATGCATTAGTTTGATTTATTTTCATTCTGCATCCTAGAGTTCACCTCATTCAGCGTAAATGCATGATAAAGTTAAAATAAGTTATTAAAACAATGCATTTCCTTTAATTTGCTATCTAGATTTATCAGTTAGGCATTTATACTATCATTTCTATCATTTTGCATTATTCTCGCAGTAGCATTTTTGGTTTTTGGTGTCTATTTCTATGATTGTAGGTTTCTGATGAATTTGTCTACGAATTCGTCAGATCGATGATGATCTTGTCTGATCTCAGGTGATCGCCTATGATCTGAGATGATTCTATACAATTGCAGATGATCCTATCATATTCGAGATGATCTGGACTCCTACAAGCTTCAGAATCTTCATCAGACATCCGAAATCAGGTGCATTCTTTCTCATTTAGTATATTCCTGGTATTTAGAATTCATTTATGCTTTCTGTATTCATACAAATCGGAATTTTCATATAGAATAGCTTAGATTCATTCTGGCCAACCTAGGATTATGAATGATCGAGTATAAAATGAACACATCAAAACCATTCTCAACCTAGGCATGGAAACTGCCACTCAAAGTTTCCTGGTGAACCCCACCATCCATCGAAAATTCACCCTTATACCCCTCCCCCGAGAGGCGCGACCTTCAAAGGGCCTCTCAGTCCGAGGTATTGTCCCATCCTTCTCGCATCCCCCTTTCGGGCATGGATCCTATAGCCTAAAGGTAAGGATGTGAAAAATTTGGGTCAGTACATTTTGGTGAACCCGACGTGAAACTAAAACCTTTTGAAAACAATCCAAAAAAAGTTTTTATTATTAAAAAACATCTAGAATCATTAGACAAACAATTAAATTTGCATATCATATTTAGATGGTAGATTATAATAAAATATGAGATGTCACCATAAATGTTGAAAATCAATTAACGGCCATAGAGATTACTTCTATACTTAGAGTACCTCAAACAAATAGGGTCCAACCTTTGTGGGACGAACTTGATAGGAGATTGGATATTATTTCATCTAGATCAACTGAACTTAGGCAAATTAAGAGGTTTGTCCTAGATAGAATCCTGGATCTTGATCAGGTGACTTTGTACCATGAACTTCAGAGAGCTTGCCATAGGTGGTTAGCCGATAAAAGAGCACTTGTGTCTTCAGAATTGTACACCTTTGAGGAATACCTTGAGAATGCAGTTGTAGTTCATAAGTTTCTATCTCGTATAGAGGATCAAGAAGTCATTCTTACGGATAGGAAAATATGGAATAGAGTTCCTAGAGCTGTGTTATATCGAGAGTATTGCCATGAACTTTATTTCTACAGGTCAAAATCCGAGACGGATCATATTACTATAGCACACTTTGTCAAATTTTTGAAAAACCATTTCCAATTTGAAGAGGAGCATTTCATGACTCTTGATGAACTTGATCCTATCAATGATATCCATAAATTATTTATAGAAAACTAAGTTATTCTTTTTATTATTGTTATTCCTTTTGCAACTAGAATGCTATTTGTTATCTTTATAATAATATTATAAAACACAAAAACAATAAAAACAAAAAAAAAAAACAAAAAATCAAAACATTTCCTTTTTATAGTAGGTATATAATTAAAATATATACCTCTCAAACCTATCGCATATATATATATATATATATATATATATATATATATATATTTGCTGAAATCTAAGTTTAAGCATAATGCCTAGACTTAGGAATGGAAAACAAACTGAAGAAGAAGAAGATTGGCTAGGAAAACCATTAAAAAACCCAGATATCCTTCCTGAAGATCAAGTCCAGGAAGAAGAAATCTTAGACCAGCAAGAAGAAGAGCTTGCTGTAAGAAATGAACAAGAAGAAAATGTTAGAGAGGAAGGATCCTCATCCCCTAAAATGTCTCCGGGAGGATCTGTTACTTTTGAAAACATGGAACAATTCTGGAAGTTCATTAATACTAATATTGGTGTTCTTAATAGAGCAGTCCATATGGACAAGGATCGAATTAGTGACACTCAAGCAACTCTAGAAGACGTATTTCACACACGCACTAATCCCTTGTCCTTTATCGATCAAGAGAGTGATCAAGTTGGACCATCCAATTTGGATATGGCAGCTATAATCTAGAACATGCAACAACAACAGAGTTACCCAACCATCTAAAGTGCCCGTTAGCAAGCCTAGGGTCATTCCCGCACAAAAGAAACCATCATTTACTGCTCTATTTCGCCAAGCTATTGAGCAATATACCTCAAATCAGCAAAAACCCAAAACAAAATCAAACACCAATTACCAACAATCTGGGATACAACATAATATTATTACAAATCCTCTTCATAATACTCTTCCTACCAATGCTTTGCATAATAGCAATATAGCATCTAATCCTTATGTCACACCATCATACACTCATAAATCCCATACTTATGTCCCACCGAACCAATATGGTGGACAAACTAGTAATCTTGAAACTGTGGTGAAACAGTTAGTTTCCCGCATGGACCAGATAGATCCCTACCGTCCCTCGTACAATTATCGAGAGATGTGTAGTCAGATGTTAGATCCTATAGTTGTAGCACAGCCATATCCTAAACATTTTCCTATGCCTGTCTTGCCCATATATAAAGGAACCGAAGATCCCATAGAGCATCTTCGTATGTTTAGGATAGCATGTCATGATATATCACATGATGACTTATTATTGCTAAAAATGTTCCCAAAAATTTTAGGAGGAATGGCATTAGAGTGGTATTATCAATTACCCACTAATTCTTTGAGGAATTTCGAAGAAACAACCGAGTCTTTTGTTCATCAATTTAGTGCCTACATCGAAAGGCATGTGACCATTAAAGACTTGTACAACTTAAAACAAGACAAAGATGAATGTTTTGCCGATTTCCTAGCTAGGTGGAGACAGTTGATAGGAAAATTGCACTTTGTATTACCTTATAGGGAGATGTTGGACATCTTTATTAATAATTTACAAGATCAACTATCCTACGAGTTATCAACTGCTACCTTGACCACCTTCGATCAGGCTATAGACTTAGCCAGATGAGTGGAAGATGCTCTCATTAGAAGAGGTCAGCTTAAAAAGAAAGACGATGAGAAAACATCTAGAAATCAATATAAAAATAAACAAGTTGTGGGTGATGGAGTCACTGATAATAGAAATGTTGCTACTATTAATGTTGCAAAGACAACGGAGAAGTTTATACTGAAACCTCCTGATAAACCTCCTAGAGAATTTACTAGGTTAAATCAACCTTTATCAACCATTCTACCATAATTATTAGAATGAGGTTTGATTCAATTACCAACTATCCGGGAACCTGATCCAACTATACCCGGATACAGAGCCGATTTACACTGTGACTTCCATAGAGGACCTGGACACACTACCAACTCTTGTAAAATATTAAAACATAAAATACAGGACCTGATTGATAACAATGAGATGGAGGTGCAAACCTTTCAACCTAAGCAAAATCCTCCTAATAATGCTCAAAAGAACATCCCCCAAAACCAGAATCAGAATGCCAATCAGTCATTGGACATATTTCAACATCCTTTACCAAAACATGGCAAGGAAGTGGCCAATCAAATTGAACATCATAATGTTCCCCCTCCTACCCGATATGTAGGAACTATTAGTGGGCATTTACCTGCTCATGAGCCAAAAATATTTGACACAACCTTATCCGTGGTTACAACTAGGCCTCTATACAATATCCAGACACCTAATCTCAGTGATACGAAATACGAGACTGAGAGTGATATGGAAATCACATCAAATCAATCGAATAGCTCTGAAGATGAATCAGAACCTATTCTCCCCATCACAAGTTCTATGGTTCCAGAAGAACCATTTCCAAGAAGAGTCACTACTAGACCATCGTCTCGCCAATTACTTTCTAATGAGCAAGCCATAAATGCTAGACCAAGACCCATTCATCATCCACAGAATAATATTGTGGGTACCATTGGAGCTGTTACTAGACAACAGGATCAAAACTCTCAACAAGATCAAATGCGAAATGATGGATCAACTCCATTTGTTTTGAAAGTTCCTAATAAAGGGAATCAGGCACCTAATGTTCAACCTAAACCTCCTTATAATATTAATGAGCAACTATCAAATATTACAGCTAGAATTTCTCTTTTGGACCTTTTAAGATCTTCTCCTACCCATAGAGATGAATTAATGCTCACATTAAGCCAGATGATGGTACCACAAGACATTCAACCTAAAGCCATGGCTAATACTATAATAACTCATGAAGTTGATTGTATTGACTTTCGGGATAGAGACATACCTCAACATAGTTTACATAAGGATAACCCCTTATATATTACTGCCTTAATTGGAGATGTAGCAGTTAAACGAGTCTTGATTGATAATGGTTCATCTTTAAACATCTCGCACTTTTGACTTCTACCAAATATTTGGGTTTAGAAGTGATGAAATGAAAAGAACTGATATGATCATAAAAGCCTTCAATGACGAAACACAAGAAACGTGTGGAGTTATTACCATTCCATTGCAGGTTGGTCCGAGAACCTTGGATACGACCGTGTTTATTGTACATTGCCCTGCTTCATACAATATACTCTTGGGTCACCCTTGGATCAACGCAATGCGAGCCATTCCCTCAACTTTACATCAATGTGTTAAATTCAAATTTAAGAATCAGTTGGTTACCATTCATGGTGATCCTAGACCCTTTGATATGTGTGCTTTGGCAGAACCTGTTGGAGTTCAATTTTGCCCTGCTCTATCATCCACACATCCTAATTCTCATTACCCATCTAAACGTGTGAAACACACACCCACAATGCCATCTACTCCTTCTACATCAGTTCCACCTCTACATACAGCTCAAACATCCTCTAAACAAACTACATTAGGACCTCAAAAAAATCCTAATCCCACAACCAAGGCTTCTTGTTTTACTCCTATCACTTTTATACCTATAAAAAACCCATCTATTGGCACCTCTACACCATCTACATCCACCAAAGGCATAGTTTCCACATCAGAAGATGTAGGAAATGTTCCTTCTACCTCTTATGCTCTTACTGACGAGCTCTTACCCGATTTATCTAAAATTCTTATATCAGAGAAAACAAATGCTTCTATGCAAGATTCCCTTATTTTAAATAATTTACCACCATCTCCTCGTACCTTGGGTCTCCCACAGCCTATGGGAAGTACTTACCAAGTCGGGAGCTGTGCTTTTATTTATAAGGGATATGACTAGGGTAGAATACCCAGAAACATCAAGACTCATTATGATGGATATGCTCGATGTTATTTTACTAATGAATATGTTAAAGCCAAATCTATAATGCTTAAATTGGGATATAAAGGGAAAGGTTTAGGGCCTTTCCAAAATGGCATGAAAGAACCCTTTGAGGTAGAACCATGGCCTGCCCGATGTGGTGTGGGCCTATTTCCTAGTAAAGGTCAGCCCTTCCCATTTGAGGATGATGACCATCTCATATGTTACCAAGATTATTTGGATGAACGTGATGCTTTGCGTTTAACGGATAAGTCATTCACATGTAATATGCTATCTATAGCTTACCCTGAGATGATCGCTGAATCCGACGATGAGTTGGAAGGAGATATCTTCCATGATGTCTCCGTGGAGGAATTATTACATAATGAATTTTATTTTGATGGCTCTATACCTACTATAGCCCAGCTTGAGGCCACGACTCCTCAAGATGAATTATCCAAGCTAACCTTGGAAGAATTACAAGAATTGGGCGTTTCACCCGCCCCACCTAATTTTGAGAAAAATTTACACATGGAAGTAGAAAATGTCATAAAAATTAACATTGGAACTGAGGATAATCCTCACATAATCAACATTGGATCAGAATTGAGTCAAGAAAAATAGGATAAATATATTGCATTTCTTAAAGAATATGAAGATGTCTTTGCTTGGGCATATGAAGATATGCCAGGATTAGACCCTTCTGTAGTTATGCATCACCTAGTAGTCCATCCGGATGCTAAACCTGTTAAACAAAAACTTAGAAAAATGCATCCTAAAGTGGCCTTACTAGTCAAAGGGGAGCTAGAAAAACTCCTGAATGTTATTTTTATACAAGCCATTGATTATGCTTGAATGGATCTCGAATGTAGTTCCAGTAACTAAGAAAGAAGCTACTAAGGTTAGGGTTTGCACAGACTTTAGAGATATTAATGCTGCATGCCCTAAAGATGATTTTCCTCTTCCCAATATGGATCAGATCATTGATTTTACTGTTGGGAGTGGAATGATATCCTTAATGGATGGATTTTTTGGCTATAATCAGATCAAGATAGCTCCTGAAGATCAGGCTAAAACAACCTTTATTACCCCTTGGGGAACCTTTTGTTGGAAAGTGATGCCATTTGGTTTAAAGAATGCAGGTGCAACCTATCAACGAGCCATGACTTACATCTTTCATGATATGATGCATGATATACTACATGATTATGTAGATGACATTATAGCTCGTTCTATTAACGAAGATGACCATTTAGATGACTTGAGAAAAGTATTTGATCGGTTAAGGGAATATCTTATCCGATTGAATCCAGCCAAATGTATATTCGGAGTTAAGTCCGATAAATTATTGGGGGTTATAGTTTCTTTACGTGGCATCAAAATTGACCCTCTCAAGATTGCGGCTATCATTGATATGCCCGCACCCACAAACATATCTGAATTACGGAGTTTACAAGGTAAACTTCAAGCTATCCGTCGCTTCATCGATAAGCTGGCGGATAAAACCGGACCCTTTCTTAAGCTTCTTAAGAAGGATGTCTCTTTCCATTGGGACAATGAATGTCAGGAAGCATTTGAACTCCTCAAACAATATCTTCTTAACCCACCTGTGCTTTCGCCACCTAGACCTGATCGCCCATTTATCTTGTATATTTTGGCTTCTGATTTTGCCTTAGGAGCTATGTTAGCTCAACTTGATGATGAAAAAAGAGAACGTGCTAATTATTATATCAGCCGAACCTTAATTAGTTATGAAACCCGCTACACAGCATTAGAGAAGTTATGTCTAGCAGTCGTATTTTCTACACAAAAATTATGCCATTATATGCTCGATCGGAAAACATATGTTATTGCTAAATCCGATCCTTTGCGGTATCTCATGAGTCGACCTTATTTATCCGGTCGCACAACAAAGTGGGTTCTTGCGCTAAGCGAGTTTGAACTCACGTTTATAGGACAAAAGTCTGTTAAGGGTCAAATCATAGCAGATCAATTAGTTGCTGCACCCTTAGAGTCTACCCATCCCCTCATCATTGAGTTTCCTGATGAATGCCTTAAACTAGAGGCAGACCATCCAGAGCAATGGTCCTTATACTTTGACGGAGCCCGATGCATGAGTGGGGCTAGTGCAGGTATTATTTTAATATCTCCATAGAAACATCTTATCCCTCTGTCCTTTAAATTAATGTTTGCTTGTACTAATAATACTGCTGAGTATGAAGCTCTAATCCTTGGCTTACGAGCTGCCTTGGCATTGAAAATTAAAAATCTATTAGTTTTTGGTGATTCTCAACTTGTTATAAATCAAATTAATGATGTTTATCAGACCAGAGATGATAAATTGCATCCATATAAAGCATATGTATTACAATTAATATCTTTATTTGATCAAGTTACCTTGGAAGCTATTCCTCGAACTAGCAATCGTGCGGCTGATGCTATGGCTGTAGCTGCATCTCTTTTACCCTTGGAGTTAGATGACGAATATGCTACCATCATTATTCGTCGACTCCAGGAACCCGCTTCAAATAAATCATGCTTAGAACCTTTGGATGTGTTTCTAATCAACGAAACTACTCCTAAACTTTGGTACACCGATATATACAATTTTCTTCAAAATGGGACCTTCCTTGAAGGTTTTAATAGAAACCAGCATCGGTTATTATGCGTAGACGAGCAAGTCACTTCGTAATAATTGGCAATACGTTATATAGGAGATCTTTTGAAGGTATCCTACTGAGATGTTTGAATCTAGAAGAATCTAGATCAGCTTTGAGTGAAGCCCACGATGGATCTTGTGGGGGACATTTTAGTGGTAGCGCCATTGCTAAGAAGCTCCTTAGGATAGGATATTTTTGGCCTACCATGGAGAGTGATGCACATGATTATGTGCGCCATTGCGACAAGTGCCAGAAACATGCTGACCTTGTCCATGCGCCTGCACAAGAACTGCAGGCTATTTCATCTCCTTGGCCTTTTTCAAAATGGGGCTTAGACATTATCGAAAAAATTAATCCTGTGTCATCTGATGGACACAAATTCATCATAACCGCCACCGAGTATTTCACGAAGTGGGTTGAAGCTATGCCCTTAGCTTCTTGCACTGGAACCCAAGTTTCCAAATTTATTTTTAATCAAATTATTTGTAGGTTCGAAATTCCTGCAAATCTCATCTCAGATAATGGAACTTGTTTCAAAAATAAAGATGTCAAGAAATTATGTCAAAAATATAAAATTCAACATCGTTGGTCCACTCCCTATTATCCTCAGGGTAATGGCCAAGCAGAAGCATCTAATAAAACATTAATTAAAATCCTCAAAATACTGGTCAATAAATCTGGTCGAGATTGGCACATTCAATTATATCTTGCTTTGTGGGCTTATCGTACTAGCGTTCGTACTCCCACGGGCACTTCACCTTTTGTTTTGGTTTATGGCGCTGAAGCAGTTTTTCCCTTTGAATTAGAAGTTCCTTCTTTGGCTCTACTACTTCAAGATACTAAAGTAGGAGATGAATATCATGCTAGAAGATTTAGTCAGCTGGAACTCCTAGATGAGAAGCGCATCAATGCTTTGGAGCATCTTCGAGCCTACCAGAACAAGCTTAAACGAGCATACCTCAAGAAAGTTCATCATCGATCCTTTGAGATCGGCGACCTTGTCTTAAAAGAAAATAAAAAAAATACTAATGCAACTAAAGACCTTAAAGGTAAATTTGAACCTAACTGGCTTGGACCATATATTATCACTGCCAAATTCGGATCGGGAGCATACAGATTAGCTACCTTAGATGGTAAAGATCTTAAAGAACCTATGAACATTATGCATCTTAAACGCTATTATGCATAAATCTGGTCATTTCATCATTGTATATATTGTTATTTTGCATATTGATTCATTTTAGTCATCCATATAAAAATTTCAAAAACAATAATATTATTTATTCTTTCAATTCATAAATTAAAATAAAAAAAATAAAAAAATCAAAATCATCAAAATCTTCAAAAACATTTTTTTTTTGCACCCGTCAATTCTTGAAGTATTGCAGTCATATTTTCAATTATTTTGGATAAATTAGCATTTATTTGGAATCCCGCACTTTCACACTCACATGAATAAATATCTTGATTTTATTTGGTATGATTATTAATCTCTCTTATATCAAAGTCCACAGTTGAATTAAATAAATTTTTGAGCATAGAGAATTGATCTTGTTATTTACTTGAACCAAGTATATCTCTTCACATTAAAATGATTTCATTGCAAATTCAATATGATGCTACATAGTAGAAGTGGTTTCTTGAGCGAAAAGTTTCCCCTGCTATCCTATCATGCACATGGTCTAGAATCTTTGAGAATTGACAAAAGGACAAGCTCACCCCTGCCCAGAATAAAATTCCCTTGCTCTACAGCCAATCCGAGCAAGTACCCCTAGTATAGGAAGAAAAGTCAAAGAAAATGAGAAAAAGAAAAATATATCATTTTGTACCATCGCAGCAATATTTCAGCATTATCTCAAGTTCCAAGCAAAAATACAAAAAAAAAAAGAAAAGAAAAGAAGAGAAAAAGAAAAAGCAAAAGCAAAAGCAAAAGCAATAAAATCCCTTTCCCTACCCTTTGAAAAGAAAAGAAGGGTGAATGAGCTTGAATCCCTGGAATTCTCAATTATTCGAAAATCGTGAGGTAAGCCCCATAACAGGTGGTTTGTGCCCAACCCGCTTGGCCTTGGGTAACTCCTAGCGTGGTGATATGTCTGTCACATTAGCGACCTTCTTTTGTACAGACCTATGTCTGCTTATGGATCAACTAGCTCTTGATGACCCGACTTACATAGTAGTCTGGTACGGTTACATGCATATAAATCATGGTCAATGAACACTCATTTGGTTAATTCAAATTACTTGTATCAAATTATCTTGCTCAAAATTGGTAAATGAACAATACAATTGCACACACATTTGTATTTGAGAGATTTTGTATCATTATGATAAATCAAGATCGGCAAATGAACTCACATATGCACATGAGGGTTCCTTATAAATCTACATTTTGTCTTTGAGATAATTTAAAATATTTTTGCAACTCTTTTTGGAATAATTTCATCTTCTTATTTAAAAGAACATCTGTTTCGTATAAAAACAATTACATACATTGTTTTCAAAAATCCAAAATTTCTTTCAACAACATATTCAAAAATCTAGCAATAAAGTCACGTTTATATATATTTTTTGTTTATCTCAAAATCAAAAATCAATTATGCAATAAAATTATTTTTTGGATTTCGCGATGATGGTATAAGTCTATACCTATAATTCTATGCCTAGCGCAAACCATTGTTCTAATTTTATTTCCCATTCATTATTATTTATAAAAACATATGGCTTACATCATTATGTCACACAATTGTGCTTTAAAAAGAACGGACACCTTTTTTCTATTTTCATTTCATTATGTCAACATTCAGCTTTGCAACGATGGTATAATTTCTAAGGAATTGTTCAAAATATTATCACACTTAGGAATTTTATGCCTAGCAAAAATCATATTTTTTATGCATAATATTTTCATGGAAATCTGAAAACAAATCATCACCATCATCATTTTTCATCATCACAACACAAAGTCTTAAGACAGTCTCTTAAGCACTCTTTTACTTTTAGCAATATTTCTATATTGGGATTAGCTTGACGACCTAGCGAGCGGCGACTCCATGAAATGGTCTATAACAGCGACAATGTCCTTTGAAATTATTGTTAGAAGTCCCTTTATTTTTCATCAAATCACACCACAAAACAACCAATTTGTTTACATCAGATTATTTCATTTAAATTTTACAGCATGACATAAAATTATACTATTTCCAAATGACATAATTACATGAATAATCAATCAACAAATCAAAATTTAAAGCATCATAAAACATATGGACAAGTCATATCACAAAAATATCATATATATATATCAAAAATGTATGTACATCATATCAAAAAATTGGATTGGTATGCCACAATCTATACCCTGGCATACTCAATCCTCTCAAAAATATACAGTCTATAGTCTATAGCAGCTAGTCTCGAGAAGCCCTCGAGCTCTCAGCCTCATCTCCTCTCCCACCCTGGCATGGAGGAGGTGGTCCCATAGAAGTCCATGCTATGTCACGGGTCCTCGATGTCGATCGTAAGGATGACCTCGATGACCCCATCGTGACCAGCTCCACAATGGGAGCTAGCAGCGGTATCCTCTGGTTCTCTAGAACCACATGATAGTACAATCCTTGGTAGAATGTGGTCTAAGCAATAGACCATGCCAGATCTCGAGTGCTCGCCCCTCCGCTCCGAGCCCTGAGTCATGTAGCCTCATCCTATAGTTTCTACACCTAAGCCCGGAGGTGGGCAACCTCAGCCCGAAGAGCCGCCATCTCATTGCTCTCCCCCACCTCGATACCCTTGCCCTTATCGAGCGATGGTGGCCTCTCCCTCTGCTAAGAAGGGAGCCCCTCCTCTCTCCTCTCTGGCTGTCGCGATCTCTCCAGAGCCTATGGCACTCTCTGATGTCTCTCCTAAGGAGACCATCTCTGCTCCCTCCCCTCGTGACCCCTCATTGCATCGATAGCAGCCTGGAGCGTCCTCCCCATTCATCGCACCATGGCATGCATCGGACCTTGTGCCCTCATCATCCGAGGAGGGTGGATGCCTACGTACCAGGCATCATATTTGTCTGTCACCCCAATGTCATCCCCAGCCACCAGTTGAATGGGGGCATCGTCAGCATCTTGACTCTAGAATCACTACATATATGGATCCTTTCTCAGTGTAGTGCTATCCTAGACATCTCGAGAGTACTCGTAATCCCTAAGAGAAGGGATCCCCTATTGTAGACCAAACTATCACAAAACTCGGTCATAGCGATGGAGCTCTACCTCTCCCCACTCCATCCTCAGCCAGAAGACTCACCTGATGTGAGCCAACTCCTATTTGTTCTCTCCCCACCCTAGGTGCTCTCTCCACAGCCTCCAGGTGATCTAGTCAAGGATGATGTCGTCTAGCAACCTCCGGGACATTGGTAGATCTATCCATTGCTGTGACCCTCTCTAGAGCCACCAATAGAAAACTCGGGGTCTCTCTCGGTCAACCCCTATCAGTGGAAGCCCTACCGGCCTTCGCATCGTAATGTGCTCCCAGCACCAAACCTGTAGTAGCGATGTCAAAACCAGACATCGACCCCCCTTGTATATGACCCCATACAGGATCCTATACAAGTGGTATAGCACAAAGCTGCCCCAAGCGAATCTATAGCCATGGTCTCTCATATCGCAGACCGCATCTGAGAGCAGCCATGGTAACCTGCATCCACTCTGGTGGCATAGTAGTAAGCCACCCACTATCCCTGCCAAAACCTGAGTCAATCGAGATGCCCCAGGCATCTACCACAATGTCTCGATGTTCACTCCGCCCTTCTCCAGGGTGAAGCTAGGGTCTCCGCACAATCGCATCATGGCATGGCCCTGATTGGCCATAGGAGTCATCAACCACCCATGTATGGGGATCCTCAAAATCCTCCATACGTCCTCTAGAGTGGGAGCCATCTCCCCTGTCGGTAGCCAGAAGTAGGACGACCCCGGATACCACCTCTCTGCTAGGGCTGTCAGTAGCCCCATGTCTATAGGTATTTGTGGCATCTCTGCCACATGTTGTAGCCCAACCTCTGATAGTCGGTCTCGCTCTGCCTGATCGAGCATGGCTACGTCATCTCTTAGCCCCTCGTATTTCCACTCCCGACTTTTTAGTAATCCCCTCTGCAAGATAAATAATCAAACAACAAAAATCATTAATAGATAATCATTAAAATCAATTTCATCTTATAAAAAAATGATGATATCGTCCACTATTGGATGATATTGTAATAAATTGGGTCAAATCATCCTTTGTAGGATGAAATCGTCTCCGATTTCGCAACTTGGGGATCGCCCCTTGTTGGATGAGATCGTCTCTATTTCGTTGATTTCACCCCTAGATGAAATCGATGATATAGGGACGATTTCGATGAAATTGGGATGATTTCGTCCCGACATCGTCGACGGCCTAAAAATGATCGCGATGCCCCAAAAACAGTCAAAATTTAAATTAAAAACCACACAAATCAAATTAAAAACATAATTCATCAATTTTAGATCCTTACCCGCAACCCGCATCGGACCTTTGTCGATCTGTGCGCTGTTTCTACCATTTTGCCTATAGAGCTCTAAAAACAGTGAAAGTGAACAGTAACAATGAATTAGGGTTTTACCCTATTTTTTTAAATTTTATTTAAAAAACAATTTTTTTTAAATTTTTCTTTTTCGTGCTTTTACCTCAAACATTCGATTTGGGTAAAAACACGGAGGGGGCACCATAGCAACCAGTCATACGATTCGACCTAGAATCATCATCTAGAAAATTGAGTAAATTTTTGCTTTCTCGTAAAGCATGAAGAACTCGTCTTTAACGCATTTTATTCAAAAAATTCGCTAAAGAGGGGGCAAAATGTAGAACCCTAAAATTGGCACAGTTAAACCCTTAGTAAAAAGATAAAATTTGAATTTTAACCCCAAAACTGCCCGTTAACCGCTCACCCCATTTTTTTGCCATTTGTAGGAGTTGTTTTGACCATTGGATGATATCGTTGCCGATCAAACGAAATCATCCCAAATCGGACGAATTCGTCTAGAATAAAACATCCAGAAGATTTCATCCCAAAACCAAATTTTCATAATTAGCTTCTGTTTCAACAGCATCTCTGATGCAGGAGCATCCGACAGCAGTAGAGCAATCCTGCATCAACCAAATTTTTCTAAGTGTTTCCAAAATTTGGTTATGTTTTGAAGTATTTAGCAGAAAAAAGGCAGAAGTTGGAGGGTCACAAAATCGTGACACAAATGCGGAGTATAGGCTCGCATCCAAAAATGGTCGTGATATCACGATAGAAACACGGAACGAAGGCCGAGGGCAAAAGTGGTCGCGATATCACGACGCGCAATATCGCAACAGAAAATAAAAAGCAAGGATCAAAGGCAAAAAACATAATTCATGGGCTCGAAGGCGGAAGGTAGAAGGCAGAAGCAAAACTCAAAGGCGGAAAACTCAAGGCAAAGGTTTTGTCGCAAAATCACGACATCTAAAGGAGATTAAGGCAAGTCAGAGTTTTTGTTGCGATATCGTGACGTCGCGATATTGCGACGTTTTTTGGAAGCTAAGGCACGAAGGGGGTTTTTCATCACGATATCGCAACGTCATGATTTTATGACATTGCGATGTCGCGACGTTTTTGAAGCTAAGGTACGGAGGGGGTTTTTCGTCATGATATCGCGACGTCGCAACATTTTTGAAGCTAAGGTACGAAGGGGGTTTTTCGTCGTGATATCACGACGTCGCGATGTCGCAACGTTTTTGAAGCTAAGGTACGAAGGAGGTTTTTCGTCATGATGTCGCGACGTCGTGATATCGCGACGTTATTTGCAAACTAAGGCGCGGGGGCATTTTGGTCACGATTTCACGACGTTATTTGCAGACGAAGGCAAGGCGACAGTTTGGTCATGATATCGCGACATGTCGCGATATCGCAACATGTCACAATTTTCGCGGCCAGTTGAAGACAAATAAAAAATGGACACGTGGAAAATCCATGCACATGGGAAAAGAGACAGCTGTTGCAGATAAATATTCTGACAAAGCGACGGTTGCAGGTGAAGGACCTATTAAATGCGTGCTTTCATGGCGGGTCAGGGAGTTGGCCAATCACGGAAGAAAAATTTAAGATTCGACGGGGGAAGCCGATTTTGGCAGGTTTTAATTTAATGTATTTTCCAGAAGGGTGATTAATGACATCGAGGGCCGAGACCTCGATAAAAACTCGAGAAATTGTAATAGATGGTTGGTGGATCGGGGAATAGAGGCGGTTGTGTGATTGTGAAGACCAAGCCGAGCGCTGGTCATTTGTAAGCCTGCGGGCTGTTTGTAAGTGTATTTTCCAGATTTAATACAGAGAAAATTTGGAATTCGTGAGTGTGAGTCTGTGTTTATTTCCTGGTCCCCCGTCAGTGGTATCAGAGCCGGAAGTTCTTGAGTGTGTAACAGATCGCCGGACGTGAGGTAGTTACACCAAGATCTGTGGGAAGGCTCGTGAGAAAGTGAGTAGAATGCCTCCGAGAAGAAACCCGATTGGTGGGAGAGGCATGACGACAGTAGCAGATTTTTGAGCTTTGCAGCGGCAAGTTCAGGCCCTGCAAGAAGAACTGCGCAGAGGGCACGAACCAAGAAGAGATGCAGACAGTGAAGACGAAGTAGATGAAGAAGAAAATCAGTCTAAAGAAGAAGAGGAGGTTGTAGATCCGGCACAGGCCAGACTGTACAAAGCCATATCCCAGATTGGGAAGAGGTCGAAGATGGAAGTTTCCACGTATTTTGGGAATCTAGATCCGGAGGAATTGATCGACTGGATCAATGATCTGGAAGAGTACTTTGAGTATGAAGAAGTTGAAGATCCCGAGAGGGTCATATTTGCCAAGACCAAGCTGAAAGGTCATGCCAGCATATGGTGGAAGGGGGTACAGCTGGAGCGGAACAAAAGAGGAAAAGAACGAATAACAAGATGGGAATGGATGGTAGAAAAATTAAAAATACAGTTTATTCTGACAGATTACAAGTTGGATTTGCTAAGGAAAATGCAGAGTTTGAGACAGATGAATAAAACTGTCCAAGAATACACGGAGGAGTTTTATAAAATCTCCATCAGAACTTGCCATTTAGAAGTAAGCAAGGAGAAGGTGGCCCGTTATATTAATGGGTTGAGACCCAGTATCCAGGAAGAGTTGAGCTTAGTACGGGTGAGCACCATTGAAGATGCTTACCAGTTTGCTCTGAAGGTTGAAGAGAAACTGAACAGAAGGTTTGAGAGCAAGCAAAAAGGAAGAGGGCACGAAGGAAATACTGGTGGAAGAAAAGAGGAAGGAAAGGAGGAGAAGAAAGAAGAGGTTAGCAGCAGCCGAGATCAGAAGGAAGATGAAGAACCCAAACCCCAAGTTCAAAACAATGGCTACCCAAGAGGAAGAGGTAGATCTGGATGTGGGTATGGAAGAGGAGTGTTTCGAGGAACCTGTTTCCACTATGGAGAAGAAGGACATCGGGCATATGAATGTCCCCAGCACCTCGAGAGGGTGAACAAGAAACAGGTGGGTCCATCCAGAGCTACTGTAGCAAAGGAAGATGCTGAGTCTGAACATTCTGAAGAAGCTGAGAGAGGAGAAGCAATGATCGTGAGGAGAACCATGCTAATTGAGGAAGACAAATTAGAGCAGAGGAGAAGCCTTTGCCACACATGATGCAAAAGTGCAAGCAAAGTCTGTAATGTTATTATAGACAATGGGAGTACAAATAACTTAGTCTCCGAGGAGATGGTTGCTAAGTTACAATTGGAGAGGAGGAGACACCCTCGACCATACCGGATTGCATGGTTGCGGAAGGACCACAGAGCATGGGTCCGTGAACAGTGCTTAGTCATGTTCAATATTGGAAAATACCAGGATGAGGTCCTGTGTGATGTTTTCCCCATGGATGCTTGCCATTTGCTGTTAGGAAGGCCATGGCAATTTGATAGGAGTGTAGTGCATGATGGTCGTGCAAATATGTACTCCTTGACAAAAGATGGAGTGCACCACAAGTTAAAGCCATTACAGGCAGTGGACAAGAAAGTGTGCAGCAGTGCCAGAATTTTTCTGGTAGAAGGAAAAAAATATTTTTTCCAGGAGACGGGGTTTAAGCGGGCTACAGAGGTAGGTGCACGTTTGGAGCTGTTACAAAAGACGCGGACCAAATAACACAGAAGTGAAGGTCACTTCTCCATTTATCCCGGGTGTCTGATGCAGGAGCATCCAACGACAGCAGAGCAATCCTGCATCAACCAAATTTTTCTAAGTGTTTCCAAAATTTGGTTCTGTTTCGAAGTATTTAGCAGAAAAAAGGTAGAAGTTGGAGGGTCGTGAAATCGTGACATGTCACGATTTCACGACATGTCACGAAATCGCGACACAAAAGCGGAGTACAGGCTCATAGCCAAAAATGGTCACGATATCACGACACACGATATCGTGATAGAAACACGGAACGAAGGCCGAGGGCAAAAGTGGTCGAAAGAAAATCAAAAGCAAGGATCAAAGGCAGAAAACATAAGGCATGGGCTCAAAGGCGGAAGGCAGAAGGCAGAAGCAAAACTCAAAGGCAAAAAACTCAAGGCAAAGGTTTTGTCACAAAATCGTGGCATCTAAAGGAAATTAAGGCAAGTCAGAGTTTTTGTTGCGATATCGCGACGTCGCGATATCGCGACATTGCGATATCGTGACGTTTTCTGGAAGCTAAGGCACGGAGGGGGCACGGAGGGGGTTTTTCGTCACGATATCGCGACGTCGCGATTTCATGACATTTTTGAAGCTAAGGTATAGAGGGGGTTTTTCGTCGTGATGTCGCGACATTTTTGAAGCTAAGGTACAGAGGGGGTTTTTCGTCGTGATGTCGCGACATTTTTGAAGCTAAGGTACGGAGGGGGTTTTTCGTCGCAATGTCACGATGTTTTTGAAGCTAAGGTACGGAGGGGGTTTTTCATCACGATATCGTGATGTCGCGATATCATGACGTTATTTGCGGACTAAGGCGCGGGGGCATTTTCGTCATGATTTCGTGATGTTATTTGCAGACGAAGGCAAGGCGATAGTTTGGTCGCGATATCGCGACATGTCACAATTTTTGTGGCCAGTTGAAGACAAATAAAAAATGGACACGTGGATAGGCCATGCACGCGGGAAAAGAGACAGCTGTTGTAGATAAATATTCTGACAAAGCGACGGTTGCAGGTGAAGGACCTATTAAATGCGTGCTTTCATGGCGGGTCAGGGAGTTGGCCAATCACGGAAGAAAAATTTAAGATTCGGCGGGGGAAGCCGATTTTGGCAGGTTTTAATTTAATGTATTTTCCAGAAGGGTGATTAATGACATCGAGGGCCGAGACCTCGATAAAAACTCGAGAAATTGTAATAGATGGGTGGTGGATCGGGGAATAGAGGCAGTTGTGTGATTTTGAAGACCAAGCGGAGCGCTGGTCATTTGTAAGCCTGCGGGCTGTTTGTAAGCGTATTTTCCAAATTTAATACAAAGAAAATTTGGAATTCGTGGGTGTGAGTTTGTGTTTATTTCTCGGTCCCCCGTCACTCTCCAACTTGGGCAAAAGCGTGTCTACGCAGTTGGAGATTCCTCCATTGGAGATCTCCAAGATTGGGATGATCCCCAACCTCCTGACCTCCCCCTAATCCTATATAAACTAATATTTTCTTAGTTTATCCCCCTGACTCTTTGGATCCCCTACTTGGCTTTCCTCCTAACCCTTTCCTTGATTGGTTTTCCCTACCATTGAAGTTTTGCACTCGTAGTTTTAGGTTTTCATTACAAGTTTTCACTGTGCTTCAGCTGGAGAAAGCTCGGATCATCACAAGCGATTCCAGATGATTTCGGACGATCCTGTCACAGATCGGTGATGATATCGTACGATTGGAGGCGATATCGACTGTAGTTCAAATTGGGGGCAACTAGAGCCCTGAGTTTGCATTTCTCATTTGTCTTCTTTATTTTACTATGCATTAGTTTGATTTATTCTCATTCTGCATCCTGGAGTTCACCTCATTCAGCGTAAATGCATGATAAAGTTAAAATAAGTTATTAAAACAATGCATTTCCTTTAATTTTCTATCTAGATTTATCAGTTAGACATTTATACTGTCATTTCTATCATTTTGTATTATTCTCATAGTAGAATTTTTGATTTTTGGTGTCTGTTTCTGTGATTGTAGGTTTCAGATGTCTAAAAAATTCATTAGATCGATGATGATCTTGTTTGATCTCAGGTGATCGCCTGTGATCTGAGATGATTCTGTATAATTGTAGACAATCCTGTCATATTCAGGACAATCTGGACTCCTACAAGCTTCAGAATATTCATCAGACATCCGAAATCAGGTGCATTATTTCTCATTTAGTATATTTCTGGTATTTAGAATTCATTTATGCTTTCCTAGGCCAGCCCTAGCTAGCCGATCTTCTTATTCTACACATTCCTTTTGAGCAAGGATACGCTCCTTGCACATGTGCTACTCATATAATATTTGTATTATGAGCCTTCATGCTTGAATATTTTCATCTTCAATACGCTACCTCTCTAGACGAGCATCCTCCAATTGGTCTTGGAGGAGTTGGCATTTTTTCTCTGATGCCAGTTGATGTGATCTATCGATCTGGTCAGTCGTTGGAGGCCTTTGATACCCCTGCTTTATATGAGTGACTTTATGGGTTCTGTACCCATAGGACTGATATGCTGTGCCTTTACCTTTATCTATGAAGACAATATTGGCCTAATGATGTGTCCTATATTATGAAACACCATGTGCAGATAGCGGGTGCATGACATGAGGGTGCTTAGAAGCCTCCCCATGTTCTCTAGTAGTGCAGACGACACTCATGATATGCTCACTCGAGGAGCGAGTGGGTGGAGCAAAAGGCTTGCAGCCTAGCTAATTTAGAACACTACCTAGACCTACTAACTGCCTAGACCGCCATCGCTCATGCGGCAGTGTACCATTATCTCCCACCTTTGATATGTCAATGGTGATTTTGTGTGTTGGACCATGCATGGGAGTATGGTTAGTTCTGTGCTCGGTTATGAGTCTATCTGCCTATCCCTAAATGGGTTGGTATCTAGTCCTTCCATACATAGAAGGTGGAGCCGTAGATCCTCTAGTAGACTTAGTATGTAAGGGCATCAATCTGGTCCCCTACACAATAAACTCTTCAGCCAACCTTGTGGATGCATGTGCATTGTGGTCTCAATAATGGCTCTCAAGTGGAACACCCTCATGCTGGAAGGTTTCCTGTATGACTATGTGCCTAGAGGAGTGTACTGAAGCTCCTCTATTTAGGGTTTGCTTTGCTAGCTCCCTCGTGTCGAGTTGTCTCCTTAAATGCTAGCCGAACGACATTCGGTTTGCTCATGTGGTTGAGGATTCGACACGTATTATTGTGAACTAGTTAGGGGTTGGTCATCGGTGTTGGCTTTGGACCATTGCTGACCACCCCATGTGTACACCATTGTGTATCTAGAGTCTAAATGTATTATATTAAGCAAAAAAGGTATACAAAAATGATTATCTTGTTTTAAGTTTTTAAAGTGAGTCCTAAACTGTTTGATGTGTTTTCAATATGTGTTGTATCAGTTGTAGAAACTCTTAGTGGTTTTTTGTAAAACTTGTTGGATTTTATTCTTGGTTTAATGGATTTCACCTATACGCTCACAGCTCAACAACTTGGCTATGAACTCCAAGTCGCATAAATCCCTCGTGTGTGGTAATGAAGCCCACACCCAGACAAGGAGCATAGGTCCTACCATATCCTCACCCAATCTCACCCAGTCAGTGTTATACCCTCCAAAGAGGAGTACATGCAAATTTTTTGGGCTACAAATGGTTCTTTTATCTGGTATTGGTCTATGTATCAAGGGTCCGTAGGATCTGGGCCAACGGATGGAAGTTACGCCTATCGTCGTTGAATCCTACTAGTGGTTGGATGTCAAACCCAACTCACTAGCATTTAAGTGTTTCATGGTGTGTGTGGTTCTTTTTAATGTATATAAAATAAATGCATCATATAACACACATGCTCATTTTCTAAATGCTATGCATATGAAAGACATTTCAAATTCAAAAAATGTAAGCTAATCTAGATGCTCTTTAGGACTATGCACATTATGATGCTAAATGGCCACTAATAGGGCCTCACACATGCAAACCATCAACACATATCTATCAAGCATGATGTATCCTAGGGTTAACTACAATCAGAGGTTCGTTGTTCCCAACAACACCTTTCTAGTGAAAGCAAAGTGTAAAAGCAAACTAGGATAATTGATTTACCATTTTTTTAGTTCTTTTCATAATTTGCATTTGAATTTGACCTATTGTAAAACACAAAGAGCAAAAAAAGTGATAGAAGGCTAGAAAACAGACCTATCTCATGTCTTGCACTGTCTGGAATTCTAAAATTGTATGTGTTGTCAACAAAAAATTGTAGGTCTGACCTGCAGTTCTGACTGTGAACCATACCTTGTACCTGTAGTTTAGTTTTTGGGCCGCAACTGATAGTTGCAGTTTTTACCTGTAGTTTAGTTTTTGGGCCGCAACTGATAGTTGCGGTTTGTACCTACAAATGCAAAAGCCCATAAAGAACAGTCAGATCCTAAAATGTGGGGTACCACCATGATCACCTCTGTAACCACCAGAAAGGGTCACACCCGATTGTGGCTCCTATTGTGATAAATGGTAAATATATAACATGCATACAAGTAAATGAAATTGACAACAAATGAAACAAGAAAGGAAACACTTTATTCCATTATATTTGAAGTCAAAACCCAACTACAAGTACGTTCCTCTTAGGGATATTCATGTTGATACAATATTACAATAGGAGCGCTCAATTGTTTTTCCTCTTAAGGGTAGGTGTGATTTCCAAATGCCTATCAGAATGGCATGAACTGCTCTAGGGTGGAGGCGCCCTATTATTCGCAATGGGGAAGGAAATTGATGGTTTGATCTCCTTTGAAACTCTTCCCTATGGTCAAGAAACAACAAGAATGTCAAAAATATAGGCAACCTCTCATGATGAGGCCCTTTTAGGTAAATTGCATAATGACACCATTAACATGCATAATCAAGAAAGCATAAAGAAATCTTCTAAGCTATGCAAAGTAAATCAATATTCATGTAATAGTGTAGAGGAAATATCAGCTACACTATGCATGGATTAAATATGAAAAGTGAAGTATAAACATGCATAAAGAAAATATTTAAGTCCTAATTGAAGCATAAGCATAAAATATAAATCTAACCTAGTTCTACGGTCATAAGTCTTCTAAAATGCTATTAAACTATGAAAAAACTTAATCTAACCTATTAGTTAGACAAAAATGAAATTAGGAAGGTGATTATATCTCTGCTACAAATCATAGCTCTAGTGTGCGGTCTGCACTGTAAACCACGATTGACAGCCACATTTAGCACTCTGATAGGCTTGCCCTCAATTCCAAGGGTAGTGGGCTTAACCTCCTTGTCCAATTTATGTTCAAGGGTCACCTTAAATGTCCTTTTGATAGGTTTGGCAGTCAAATCACTATAATGGGCCTTCGTTTGCCCAAATTTGTGTTTCTTGGCTCTCCTAGTCTCCTAGGGCATCCATAATGCAATTCATCATGAGTATTAGCAAGTAGGTAGGGGATAAGTGCAATAGCTCTCTCTTACTATACTCGATTGAGTGTACAATTCGACAGGGATCTATTGCTAAAATATCTAATGCTCTCTCTTCTCATTTGTCCTAATTATGAGAGGTACTTATAGGACTACCCAAGGGCTAGGGGTGGATTCTTGGAGAAGCCAAGATCAAGAAGGGGTGGTTAAGAGAGTTGGAATGGAATATTCCACCCTCTAACCACCTTATTCTATATCTAATGGTCATTTGAACTGATTTGGCTTGGATTGAAGGCCAACTGAACTTCATTTAAGACCGTAGGTCACAGCTGAGGTCTAGACTACAAATCGTAGGTCTCAGTTGTGATTCAACTGTAAACTATAGGTTTGGGCTACGGTTCAGACTGATTAGGCTAAGGATCCCAAATTGAGTGGTTAGAACCATTGCTCTATCTTGGAGTCTATCCAAGATTTTCCATATGGTCTTGTAGCATGTCCATATGAGTAGTTTCCCTCGACATGACGCATTTTAGGTGTCTATAAGACCTATGGTGATGGATGGACACACAAGGAGGGTGATTTTAATTTGGTCTAGGAGGTAGGTCATGGTGCTGCATAGTGCAACTTTGATGGGTTAACTACCTATAGGTACTAGGTGTGAGGACCTCCTCATACATTTATTTTAGCAATCATTATTGGTGTAATTATTGCTGATGCAACCTTTGTTGGTGCGCCCTTTGTTAGGCTAATCAACTTTGTTCTAGGTGTTCTTGATCCATTTGAAAATTTTCCAACCATAGATGGTGTAGTTGCTCTTATTTATTTGTGCTTTGACTAAGTATTTGATTCACTTTATCAGTCGTGTACAATTGATAAACCCTTGTATTAATACGAAGGGACTTGGCTTACTTTATAGACCCAATAGTATTAGCTACTCATTTTCCATTATTGAGAGAAGTCATATTGACTTGATGCTCAAGATTGAAGGTGAATTTTACATACTTGGATGATGCAGAAGCACATTGTGATTGCATAGACCACTCTCCATGAGGAGAAATAGGATGACCTAGGTCTTCCTCTTCCTCATATTCAAGATATAAATGAGTGGATGAGGCTATCCTATTAGTATGATGAGATTCGTACCTATCTAGGTGAGCAAATTTTTGATTCATCCATGGATGATCAAGCGGAGTGGCTCGCTCATCTAGTCTAGGTGATGGCATATCCTATTGCTCCTACTCATATCGGTGGGTATATCGAGTCAGGATGTGAATCTGTGACACTCCCCTACTAGGCCTCTCTATGGATGGGTTATGTCTAATAGTGGCATGGGATTGGTTTTCACCAAGAAGCTCATCTTATTGATCATATTGAGGACCCATAGGTACATCCTGGATAGGGATATCCTGAAGATTGGATTTCCTATAGGTTATTTTAGCGTTACGACATATACCAAGATGCCATTTAGGAATTACCATGTCCTTGGGACTAAATTGAAGAGATTTTGTACCTCCTTATAAATTTTCAATAGCACTAGCTTGTGAATGAGCTCAACTACGCATTGTTATCATGATGTTGATTAAGCAAATATTAAAGAAATAAACAAGCAAATAATGTGTTTATCTTGTTTAAGTTTTGATTGTTAATTTCTATAGTTGCTTGAGTGTGTTTTGATGTATATCTTATTCCTTATGAATACCAGGGGTAAAAATTAGAAAACTATTAAAAGGTAGTTTGAACACACCCCCTATCGAGAAGTGCAACTCAAATAGTAAAAAGTGATTTTCTATTGGATATTGGCTCAAGGTAAAACCTAAGGAATCAAAATTACCTCCTAAAGGAGGCCATGCTATCTGAGTCCTGCTACTTGCATAATACCTAGGGTAAGGCCCCACAAGATTTTGATTCACTCTCGGGTGAGTTTGGACAAAAATGATAGTTGTGTTCCACTTATTATTAAACCCCATGGTAAAAGTGCATTATTAACCTTCCCACTCCAGGCACATCCAAGAGTAGAGGACCTTCTAGTAGTGAAATCCGTAAATTCACTCACTTTAGCCACTAGGGTTACTATGGTGTGAGCCAACAGATGGAGATGAATCCTGCCGTTGTTGGTCTTGATTAATAGTTGGTTATGAAATCCAACTCGTTAATGTTAAAATGAAATGTGGTGTGTGGGGTTACTTTTATTATACAAAAGTAAATAAATCATGAAGCACACGATGATTTTCACTAATTTAAAAATTAATGTTTGATTTTCAAAAATCCTAAAATAATCAAAACTTCTAAAATGCAGATCCTTATAATAAGACCTACATTTGAATAGACAACAATAAGCAAACCACAAGAGTATTCAAATAGAGGCCATATTGTACAGGGATGACTATAGACAGAGGTTTTCTGACACAAAAAAAACTAGAAATAGGGACCACCTGGGACAGAAATAGCCACATACAAAGGCCATTTGACCCAGGACTGATCAATCTTCTGAAATTCCTTCACTTAAACATGAAAAATTTACTTTTCTTTACTAAGAATAGAGAAAGAAATATATAATGACTTACTGTGATAGCATACATCTAATATAGATATTGTTTTCTAGTGTTTTTGTTGTCTAATATAAGGCTATCTCTATAAGGGATGATTGCACCTACTGGTCATCTTGGTAAGGGATGGTCATACCTGTAACTCACAAACACAAAAAACAAACAGTAATTAGCAATGTGAATGAAATATGTAGCAAATCAATATGCTAAATGAGATCATACATCCATGAAATGAAATACAAGATTGAATTGTAGCAAATAAATATGCTAAATGAGATCATACATCCATGAAATGAAATACAAGATTGAATTGTAGAAAATCAATATGCAACCATAAAGATAAAAAATGACAAAAGAAAATGATGGAAGATACCCTTTTTATTAATAATGTCTTGTTATTTTACAAGAAGAGTTACAAATATGATCCCCTTTGAGGGATTGCTACCAATATTGATACAATGGATTACCAATAAAATAATTTTGATGTACTACACAAAATATTTTCACATCCATAAACTGATTTGGGATAGGTTTTTGGGACTGTCACAATAGATGATGATATGTGAATATTTATGTTGTTGCTTCCTTGTAGATACCTATGATCCGCACACAAAAAGATTAAAGAATATTAAAAGCATATGTAGAGCCTTTCGAGATAAGACCCATATTGATAGCAAGAAAAATGACAAAAAAACTAAAATAAGACAAATACATGCATGAAAATAAAATATATCTATGCTAAACAATAATTAGAAATACGGCTAACACTTGACAAAAGATAGAAAACAAGAAACAAATATCTGCCTTAAAAGTCATCTCTGTGTAGGATTATCATACCTATGGGTTGTCTTTGAGAGAGATAATCATACCTGTAGGGCATCTTTTAAAGAGACAACAACTAGTCTACAAGCAATTCTCTTGTGGGTGATGTGAGGCAATGTCAATTTTGATCTGTGGATTAGTTGACAAATTGGTGCATCCATAGGGAATGGCTCGTGGGGTAGAATTCAACATCAAAACAAAGATGTTAGATTGCACAAAGAGCATGGATGCGATATTCCACCTTCAAAATGATCCATTGTCATGCTTTCTATGAAGAAAATAATGCAAAGGGGGTTGGAAGATTCGTGGTTTAAATTCGGTAGCACTTTGTTTCTTGAAAATTGAAACTCTCCTTGATAAATGCATGAAGGAAGGGTGCTAGTGTATATATTTCCAAAATGGGAGTCCAAAATTGCATGGGAAGCCAAGAAGTGGTTAGATCCAAGAAAGGTAACTTCCCATTCTTGAATCTTACCCGTGACTAACTGTGTATGTTGTCATGCTCAGTTGGCTCGTGTAACCACTTTAATAGTGGTGCAGGAATTTTATTCTAGTAAAATCATCTTGGGGTGAGATGACCTTGATTGGGGGTTGTCTTATTGTAATATGGTCTTTGGAGGCCATCCTTTGGTGGGATGGTCCTAGTTGCAAAGGAAACTTCCTCCCTGCTTAAGTGGTGAAAACCACTATTGAGCCCTAGGGCTACCCAAGGTGGGTCATATGGCCTTAAAGGGGTCTACATAGGTAGTATCCTCAATATGATGTATTTTAGGTGTCTACAATTTCAAATTAGGGTTACTATTTTTTTTATCTATTTTGTGTCTAATATCTATTGTTCTATATTTTATGTTTTTATTCATTAAAAGATAAAATAAAAAATGGAACAAGCCATTATATTTAATAGCACTAGGGTACCAACTATATCTTGCATCTCATCAAAACATAATCACATATAGTAATATTAGGACTTGTTTGATTGCAATACCTTCTTGAATATTTTCCTTGAAGGTAAATCATCTTTGATATTTATAAAAAAATAATTAAAATCATATAGCATATAGGACTTGTCTATTGTATTGACTAATGCATTTATAGTTAGGATAGGACTAGAGTAAGGTTAGGTTGTCAAAGAAAAATCTTAGGGAGACACTTAAGTATTCTCTAGATTTAATTCTATAAATACTTAGAATTAAGCTCACAAATTCTCCTATCCTCAAGGTGAGACCTTGTAGATCCAATAAGTCAAAGGTCCTTTGTGATCTTCCCTATATCATAGGAGCCAAAGTTATTGATATAAAAATATAACTATTTTTCTATTTGTCTAGACCTATATTGGGAAACTTGTCTACTTGTAAGGTTATCCAACTTGGGAATATTATGAGGTGCCTAGAAACCAATTTTTTTAAGAAAAGTTTGATTCTTGGCCTATAAAATTTCTTTTCTTGATGATAGGATATAAGTTGTCTATAAAGTTTTTTCCTTCTCAAGCATAATAATCATTTGCATGGTTGGACTCTTTTGCTTCTTATCAAAAACTAAATTCATTCATAGTTATTTGTGGTTTAAATGACATAGGTCAAATGAGGTGGTAGGTATTTCTTGGAAGTTATGTATTTCCTCTAAATTAAAAGGGAAAATAAGAATTTTAGACCCTTTGATTCGAAGTAAATCTCATACTACCAAATGTATTGCTCGATTATTACATGGAGATGAACCTTGGAAATCTTGTTTTATTCCATAATTGCTAGCATCTCCTTCAAAGTGAAATGGGAGACCACCATATTAGAAGATAAAAATTTGAGTGCATAACACTTTTAGATAATGGGCTTGTTATCATTGATTTGAATTTGGACTAGTTGGGGTGAAGTATCTCCTTATTTGGTTTGAAAAATGGCACTCTATGGCATGGACTCAACATAGTTAGATCAAGCATCTAGTGAAACATATTTATTCTATATAACTAAAACCTTTTAATTTTTCACTCTATTTTTAAGGGCTTATACTTTCTAAAAAATGCAACCAACATAGTCCTATATTTCTATTATCATACAACTTATTCCTTGATCTACTAAAAAACTACTAACAATGCACTTAAAATGTTGAACTACTTATAACATAGCTTTTATTTTTCCCCTTTATCTATCCTCAGATTGAACATCAAATGATAAATATCCATTTTATAAAGTGGATGGTCTCAACTTGCATTCCAAATATGGAAAATCAAATTTGAGGTAAAATTCTAAGTGTTAGGTTGGAGACTTCTTCATTTTAAGCTTATCACATTCATTGCACTAGCTCCCATCTTAGGTTATTCTCCTTGCTACACATTTTATCCAAGTCATGAAACCATCCCACACAATTTATGGTACTACACATTTGCATAAAAAATATGGTTCATCATGGGTTTAATATTCCTTTCTTTATAAGTTTCTTAGAAGATCTAAACATGATAATAGAAGCCCTATATGAGAATCCTATAAACTCGTTATCATTATTTATACATATGGAAGAAAATTTGTCTAACTGTGCTTACTATTTTAGCTCTTACTCAAGAGGTATTCATATCAAATTTTATATTTGCTTTTGTAGGTATCCAAAATCCATACTCATGTGCATAACATTACAAAAAGTCTTGATATGATTGAAAAAATAAATGTGCTTATATCACCAAATACATGAGTAGAGTGAGGCTAACACTTAGCTAACTAATCAAATGGCATGCCTATCGATAATTATTTATTTCATTAACATGACAATGGAGGTCATTGATCATATGCCTACCTCTATTATAGTAGAAGTAAGGACTTCTACATTCTAGTCAACTAGCAAATTCTCTAGAAAACGTGATGCTTGATGTATTAATTAGCACTTTAGCAACACGTAATTGTTATATAATCTACTTTATGGGACTCTATACTCCTCTCTCTCTAGCAAGTGGGCTTCAAGCTTTTCATCTGGTCCACCTTTTTCTTTTTCATTTTTTTCTTTATTTTTTAATGGATAAACTAATTTCATGTTTATCTTTTGAATGTAAGTTTATGTGTTGGAAATGAATGTAGATATTTGCTATTTTCTTTTCCAAAATATCAATACATTAAATAACTAGAATAAAATGATAAATTCATGTGCTATGTGAAAAACTAAGGAAACAAAATACCTTTATATTTTATTAGGTTTAATTGATAATACAAAAATATTTAATTTACTAATAAAAATAAAATTTTCATGGGCCTAGGAGAATTAGGTATTAGAGTGCAAGTTATCAATTTAATTTGATAGATTTTATTTATTTTTTCCAAAATTTATTTGTGTATTTTTATAGGTCCTTAATCTTAATTATTATTATTTATTATAAAATTTGAAAGGTCTTTCAATAATATTATTTCATTAAAATATTAATGATCATAAATAATACAACATAATAGTTAGAAAAATTATATTTCATAGATATAATGAATGGGTAAAAAATTTAATTTTATTCTTTTAAATATTTTAAAAAACTAATTTGGTACCAAAAAAGAAGAAGAAATGGAAAAAAATAATAAGAAGATAAAAAAAAAAGCACAAATGATATGAGGATGATGAGTGAAGTAAAATACAAGTAAATCAAGAGGAGGAAGAAGTGGATAAGAGTAGATAATAGAAGAAAAAAGAGAAGAAATATGAAGAAGAAAATGTTGGAGTTTATTACATTATTTGGTACTTATAATGTTGGAAATTTTGAGTAGATGAGTTGTCATTGATGTCAAGCTTTCAGCACCAGTCAGTGGCAGTTTCAGTAGGCAACATCAGTTTTAGGTTCTCCAATAAGTGCAAAAGGATAGTCCGCCTTCAGTTGATCAAGACCCGGTTCCAGACAGTCCGATGAGGTCCAAAGGGTAAATAAGAGGTCCAGACAAATAATAATATAATAATTTATTATAATATTGAAAAGGAAATTTAAATTAATTATAAATTAATTAATATAATTTTATTATAAATTAATTTAATTAACTTTCATGTTACTTAAGTTAATTATAAATTAATTTTAATTTAATTATAAATTAATTTTTATTAATTTAATAAACCCTAAAAAGGGTTATAAAGCTAAGTTTATAAATCAAATTTTGAATTCGATTTGAGTGCCGACGTGTTATGGCAATAAGGCATCATGTATAAATAAAGGTAAAACCTTTGCCTTAGAACCCCCCATGTTTTATTCGAATGCCTATGTTCTAGATTATGCGTAGAAAGGACATAGCAATTTTCGTGTTGAAAAGTCTCCGACGGTAGAAGAATGAAGAAATAAGAGGAAGGCTCCTCTCACCCTGCACAAGTTCCAGGTAGTGCAGTTGGCGATGGCAAAAAGTGTTAAGACGTGTTGTTGGTAGGAAGGACACGGTTCGAATCCCGTGGGATTCATGTTTTGCAAGGAAGGAAGGTCTTCATTTTTGCGAACAACGCCTAACATAGGGAACAAAGGGAGGCTAGCACCTTCCCCTCCCTATGGGAGTGCCTAGCCCACGTGGTGGGCTAGCACCTTGGTAAGGCACTCGGGGGAAAGGTATCTTGTTCTAAATCCACCGAGGCATTTTTGTGGTTGAGACAAAGGTATGCGTTGATGTTGTTATGTTGGTCGCTTAATTTGGAATATGCTAAGTTTGAAGGAAAATAAAAATATTTTTGTGTCTAAGGTTGAAAAATAAATGATTTGATGGTTTATAAGATTTAATTTTTGCCTAAATTTATATTGGTTATTAAGTGTTTTGAGGGAGATAAAAGGGTAGGCAATTATTATTTCTTAAGAGTTATTTTTGAAAGATTGATTCATTAAATTGGAGATAATAAGGAACAATTTGAGTGATTATTTTTATGTGTGATTTGATGATTGCTAATTTCAAGAAGGAGTAATAAGGTGTATTTGGGATTGATTATTTTTATGTTTGAGAAATATCTTGAAAGAGAGTTAGTGTGATACTTTGTCATCTAATCACTAAAATTGGTAAAGAAGAAAATTGTTATTGAGATAGGTTTTCTATGGGCACTTCTACGACAAACAAAAGGTATGGGCACATATTCCTAGTGAGTGATTGTTGAATGTTGTGAATGCAAAGTTGGAGTGAAAAGGATTTTTTGGTAAGCATTGTTGAGTGTGTTTTGAATTAATACTTCAAGGTTTTCTGGAATAAAGAGTTGATAAAACCTTGTTTTATAAGCATTGTTGTTGAAGTGATTGGTTGAGTGAAGAACTTGAACTAGGGTTTGCCAAGATCATGAGTATGATTGTTATTCAAAGATTGTTTTATAAGCATTCTTGTTGAAGTAATTAGTTGAGTGAAGAACTTGAACTAGGGTTTACAAATATCATGAGTATCATTGTTATGTGAGATTGGTTGATAAGCATTGTTAGAAATATTTGAGTGAATGTTCATAAGCTGGGACTAGGGTTTGTAAGCAAGAATTATTTAATTGAGTGATTGGTTAAGTAAAGTTTGTTGAGCCTAGTCAAGTGGATGTGTTGAAGTGATAGTTCAAGTTCTATGAAAAAAATTGTTCTATATTCTGAATTAAGTTGAGGAAGAGATTGAGTGTTGATGAATATAAAATATATTGAGTATATAACAATTCTCTATATGTTTCTATGATAAAACAAAGATTGAAAGTGATTGAGAGTTTGTGAATGTGAAACATATTGATTCTCTAAAATTCTCTATATGTTTTTGTGGTAAAAGAGTGATTGAAAGTAACTGAGCAATGTGGTGAGTGTGAAGCATATTGAGTATCTAACAATTATCATTATGTTTCTATGATATTGGACATGTTCTAGTGAGGACTTGTTGAGAAAATTTGAGGTAAGTCTTAGAGAAGACTTGTGGACAGATTTGTGTGAGCTTTTATGGAAGCTTACAATGCAGATTTGAGGACAGAGATTGAGAGCTGATTTGGACAAGTTCTAGTAAGGACTTGTTGAGAAAATTTGGACAAGTTCTAGATAGGACTTATGGATAGATTAGTGAAATTTTGTGGAAGCTTACAAGGAAAATTTGAGACATGTCTTTGAGAAGACTTGTGAGCAGAATTGATTGATTTATTTGTTCAGACCTTAAATTAATGTTTGGGGTAGATATAGCAGTGTTTATTTGTGATAATATCAAGCTTTGTGTTAAGGCTTGACGATAGAGATTGAGGACATATTTGTGCTAGGCCAAAGGACTCTGTTTAGTATAGATCATAGGAAAAATATTGAAGATATATTTGTGCTAGATAGAAGGATTGTGTTTAGTACATATTAGAGGACAAATATTTAGGATAGATTTGTGCTAGACCGAAGGACTATGTTTAGTACATATTTGAGGATAGATTTTGGTATATATTTGAGGATAAATTTGTGCCAGACCAGAGACAAATATTGAGCAAATTTGTGCTAGATTGAAGGACTATGTTTAGTGTAAATTTGAAATAGAGCTTTGAAGCTAATAAAGTATAGAGGACGGTAGTCTCTAGTGGATAGATATCCATTAGTCAGGGCAATGAGGATAGGTGTCTTAAGTGGATAGATATCCATTAGCTAGAGTAGTGGGGGTAGCAATTTTTCTAGAAGATCACTAGTCAGAGCTAAGGAGACAGAGTTCTCCTGTGGATAGATATTCACAAACTTGATTATGGGATTGGTGTCTTATTTGGATAGAGGTCCATAAACATTGTAATAGGGAAAGGATTTCGAAGATATTAATTAAGAAAATTTTAGTGAAATATTTTCTCTATGGAGTAGCCCACATTAGGTGAACCATGTTGAATAGGTGTCTCTATTGTGTGTGGTGATTTATGCATTGCTTTGATTACTGTTGTTGATATTTCTATATTTACATTGCATAATATTGATTGTAAAAGAAAATTAAAAAGTGGTCTTTTATTGTTCACCCCCCCTATCAGTATAATCTTGTGTTCTTAAATTGGTATCAGAGTGGGTTCCTTCAGAAGAGTTTAACAACTTGAAGGAAAATCTTCAAGAACACAATGGATTCTAAGAATGGGTCCTTAGATAATTCAACACCAGTATTTTATGGAAGCGATTATATATTTTAGAGTATGAGAATGAAGATTCACTTGATGACACTTGGCAATGAAATTTAGGAAGCGGTTGAAAATGGATACATACCACCAGTTGATCTACCTACATATAAGGAAGGTAATATTCTACAAAATTACAATTCAAAAGAAATGAATGTATTTTTGAGATGTTTGCATAGAACAAAATCCATAAAATTTATGCATTGTAAAGATGCAAAAAGAATTTGGGATAAGTTGCAAAGCATATATGAAGGAGATAAAAGTGTCAAAAAGGCAAAGATACAAAATCTCAAAGGATAATTTGAAGAATTAAAAATGAATGATGAGGAAAACATTAGTACTTATCTACTTCGGGTAGATGAGGTTGTTAATGCCATGCAAGAACTTGGACTTAATATTGAATAATTAGATGTTTGTGATAAGGTCATAAAATATTTTTCAAAAAGATTTAGTGAAAATATTTCTACTATAGAATAATTAGAATATAGTGATTATTTAACAAGAGATATGTTACTTGGTATTATTAAAAATTTTAAGTTAATAACAAAAGATAAACCTAATCCCAAAAATGAAGCATCATTCAAAGATACTAAGAAGACAAAGGGTAAAAAGTCAGATTCAAGTAATAATTCATCCAATGATGAAGAAGCTAATTATGGCATAAGGAATAAGGATTCAAGAAGATTTAAAGATACAAAATCTGTTAGATGTTTCAATTGTGGAAAGTATGGTCACTATGCAACTGATTATCAAGAAGCTAAAAATAACAATGATGAAGAAAAACAGGATCATAGAAACAAGGAATAAAAAAAATACAGGTACCAAAAGAAAGGTAAGGATAAACAAGGAAAACACAGAAAGAAGTTCTTTCAAAGATAGATGCAAATTTACTATGTAGATAAGGCAAGTAAGTACTCAAGCGATAGTGATGCTAGTTCTTCAAGTAATGATAAATATGAAGTCCTATTTCTGACTGAAGAAAAAGTAGTTAAGAAAAGGTCACCAATAATTCTCAAGTGTTTTAGATGTTGTAATTTTGGATATCTTTAAGATAGTTGTAAAAGGAATGGTTTCAATTTTAGTGATGATGAATATGAGGATGCACTTGAAGGACTAGAAGAGAATATTCTAATGGAACTAGAATAAGAAGGAGGTGATCCTATAGAAGACAAGTCAAAAAAGAATGAAGATGTTCTCAAAGGCAAACAAATAGAGGAAGAATCAGAAAAAGGAGGAGTTTATATTGAGGGAGAGTTTATTTATGCTCTTAAAACCTTAAAGAAGGTAAGAAATTAAAACTCCCAACTTGAGATTCAGTTTCAAGAATGTGATGAAGAGAGAGGAAAGCTTATAAAGGATATAAACAAGTCAATGACTAAGAAAAATAAATTCAAGGATAAGTTAGAAGCAAAGGTCTTAGAATGTGAAAAGTTAGAACAAGAAGTAGCCCTTCTAAGGGAAGAAGTAGATAATTCTAAGGATAATATACATAAGTTTGGAAGAAGCACAAATTTTTTGGATAAGATTATAAAGGCAAAAAATTCTACATCAAGCATGACAGGTCTTGGTTTTGAAAAGGCTCAAAAGAAACAATAAGAAGAGTCAACATCAAGTTCTAAATAAGAAGAAACTTTAGAAGAATATAGTGTGAGAGAAAGTGAGACTTATAAGGAAGATATGGATAATAAAAATTTCAACAAGAAAAGGAATAATGCATAAAGAAGAAACATATGGAATAGGAACCAGTACAAAGAAAAAGAGACTAAGAGACCAATGAGATCAAGGCAAGGAAATTTCAATGGACGATGTTTCTCATGTCATGGATTTGGGTACATGGATTCACAGTGTAGGACACATGAAAGACAGAAGTATGGGAACTTCAAGAATAGGTAGTTATGTCATGGGTATTGCTACCTAACATAAGCAAAAAGCATGCACCTATCTACTGTATTAGTCTATAGTCATCATAAAAGCGTAAAAGCTTGACACATTACATAAATTCAACAAAATGATATTTCTTATATTGATTATGAATGGATATCTGTTACACATATGCCCCTCTTAGGGTCACTTGAATGATAATATAGTTTATACAATTGCCAATGCCCTTAATAGGGTAGGCGCATTCATATTTCCCTTTGACTAGTTGTAAACTACCTTGGGGTGGAGTTGACCCCATTCTTCATGATGTGGAAGGATTATGATATGGACCCCTCTTGTACCTATCTTCCTACGATCAAGAAACAACAACACACGATAAAAAATATAGATAGCCTCTCATAATGAGGCCCTTTAAGGAAACATACATGATAATGCCATTTAAACTAATAATCAAGAAAACATAAAGAAAACATTTAAACTATGCTAATTGAATCAAGATTTGTAATATAGCATAAAGGAGATCGTTAGACAAATAATGCATGGATCAGATAACAAAATAGAAGCATAGAGATGCATAAAAGATCCACAAATATCCTAATTAATGCAAAGAATGAACTATCTATTCTAAGCTAATTCCTACAGTCATAATTATTCTAAACTACAATTAAACCTAAGAAATATTAATCTAACCTATTTAACCAGACATAAATTAAAAGAGTAAGGTGATTTGTCACCTATTACAAACCGTAGCTCTGGTGAGTGGTCTGCACTGTGAACCCTGGCTGACATCCACGGTTTGACCTCTAATAGGTTTGCCCTCAAAATCAGGGGTAGTGGGCTTGATCTCCTTGTCCAAATTGATGTTCAAGGGTCACCTTTGTTGTCCTCAGACTAATTTGGCAGTCAATTTAATGTGAAGGGCATTTTTTTGCCTAGATTTACATTTCTTGATTCTCCTAGGCACCTAGGGCATCCATAATGCAATTCATCATGAATGTTGGAAAAAGGGTCAAGGATTAAGTGTAATAGCTCTATATCTTAGCATAATTAGTTTGAGTGTACAATTCACCAGGGCTTCGTTGCTCAAATATCCAATGCTTGCTTCTCTATTTTATTCCCATTTAGAGGGGGTATTTATAGCATGTCCCTAGGGCTAGGGGTGGATTCATGAAGAAGCCAAGAGCAAGAAGGGTGGTTAGGACAGTTGGGATGGAAGCCTCTGGAATATTTCATCCTTCAGATACCTTCTTCTATATCTTTTGGCCATTCCAACCAATTTGGCTCGGATGGAAGGCCTAACTGAACTTTAGTTAAGATCGTAGGTCACAATCACAGTCCAAACTACAGACCATAGGCATCAATCATGGTTTAGACTAGAGACCACAGGTCTGGGCTACAGTTCAAACTGATTAGGCCAAAATGCCTAAATGGAGTGGTTAGAACCACTGCTTTAAATTGGAGTCTATCCAAGATCCTCCATATGGTCTTGTAGCATGTCCATATGAGTAGTCACCCTCGGCATGACACATTTTAGGTATTTACACATGCCCCTTTTGAGATGCATTGTGAGATTGAACAATGTTGATCAAAAATATACATCCTAAAATGATGCCTAAAGGTTATATGATGATCATTAGTTGGATAAACATTAGATGTCCCAGGTCCAGCAAAAGGATGTGCATTTTAGAATCATTGCTTCCAACTCATGAAAGGCTTACATTTGACAAGTCTGCACTCGTCATCAGACGTTCAGATAGCATCAATGCCAAGTATGGGTATCTTCTAACCCATAAATTCGAAGGATGAGAGTTACAAACCAATTGTCATATTTATTGTTTACCCCAAGAAAAGGGGGAAGCGTATGATAGCTATTGACAATTATTCACAAGAATGAACATAATTTTGACAAGATCAGGGGATCTACGATCTCAGGGATCTTCTGCTAACTTTGATTATGATTATGAAATTATAACAACCCCCTCAAGCGATGAGTCGATGAGGGTAATGACAATGTATGAAGCGATAAATTGCTTGACCATAATGAATGATCCTGAACAAATTAATATTCAAGCCTTTTAATACCTTGGCTAGGCCTAGTTCAGCTTATGATTGCAACTCTTAGTAGTATTTGCACATTTCTATCCCATGGAGCAATCAGGCTATAATAGCTGTCTTAAGGAATCCAAATGATACAAATGCAATTAGACTTGTGTTGAATCATAGTTATCGATGATTTTCTGAAAGATGTCATAAAAGAAATGACAATTCTACCCCAAATGTCCTTATGGTAATTTACTCATCTTGCCGGATTGCATGGATCACAACTCACTGCAACCGCCAAGTGCATAGGATAAATCATTGAATATGAGGCACATTTGGTTTTTAATTATTTTATTATTATTTTTTGTTTTAATTTTGCATTTATTTGATTGATCCTGATGCTTTTAAACTCATCAAATTGGCAATTTTAATCATTGATTTTTAATTTTTATCCAATGGGAGTCATTAATTTGCTCTTTTAGACCTTCCCACGATGGGTTTTGAGTGCATTTATTGCTAGATGTGGACTTTGGGTACGGTCTACGATTTAATTTTTCAAATTTTGGGAACCGCAGGTCAGAACTACGAGTGGAAAACCCTAGTTTCAAAACTGCAGGTGTCAACTGTGGTTCACCTGGACTAGGATAACCTATAAATTGAATTTCTATTTGAAAATTTTCATTATTTTTTGGCAAGCACTAGCAATTTGAGAGCTCTGAGAGTGAGAGAACCTTCCCTAATCCGAAATGCTACCACACTCTACCGTAATTACACTCATCTACCTCGATGGCGGATCCTAATTAGCCATCTACTAGCCGAGGCTAGGGTGTGAGCAAGGTAACTCAAAATCGAGACCTCGCACTCAATACCAGTAAAATGAACCACATTAAGTAATGCAGATAATAAACCTCACTAAACTGCTGGTAATGAACCCCACTAGTCTATGTTAGCTTAGGATTTAATTTTGTGACCTAGTGAACTAGTAGGGTACCCAAAATGGGTGCCTCTCCTAAATCGTAGCTGGTAGCTGCAGTTCCCAATTGGCAAATTGGGGACCATAGGTTTTAGCTGCGGTTCCCAATTGGTAAATTAGGAATCACAAGTTTTAGCTGTGGTTCTCAATTGATAAATTGGGGACTGCAAGTTTCAACTACAGTTATTTTTTATATATATTTGTTATTTTTAGCATTTTTTTAGCTCTGGTTAGCTAGATTTTATTTTATATTATGCTTGTTATTTCAGAGGTTGACTTCTAGAGCCTGGGATCCTGACATTCTAAAGACTCTCCATGAGGCTCTGTCTAATGAAAATCGAGATTGGTTCCAAGTTTTCGGGTTTGGCTATGTCATGGATCTACCCACTATTAGGGTAGATCAAGCCTACTTGACTGCATTGGCCCAATGTTGGAATACATGGACCAACACATTTCACCTGCCTACAGGTGAAATGACTATTAATGTGGAGTATGTCTACAGGATCTTCAGGATCCCCATTGATGGTGAGGCCACCATCTTCGCTATCTCCAAGGTAAAGGAGGTTGTTTTTATTCTATCTTCGGTCACCAAAGCGAGGATGTTCAAGATGCGATTGACCACGAAGGGGTGCACATCGATGAGTGGTATCACGAGGATGTCTTCTCTGCATGGGAAGCCATATTCATGCACCTCATAGTATAGATTATCCTTACAGACTCCTCGGGCATGAGGATTCACTAGAACCTCTTGTCAACTGCCTAAAGGGTTCTTTAGAGTTCTGTAGAGGAGATCTTACTTCTATCATGGGGGAGCACCCTACTATATTATCTCTATAGGGAGTTGTATTCGATTACTGAGTATATATGTAAGGGTATCAATTACAGTTTTCTATTGTAGATCTAGGGGTGGTAGCACATACGAATCGAGCATCCTATAGATCTACCACTATGCATCACTTCTATTACTAATGAGCATCAACGTTATACCTCCTATTGGCCTCATGAGAAGGAGGGTACCCATAGTTGAATCCATGTTGGTGATATCCAAGATTACATCACTCAGTTTGCGACACTTGACCCGAACGATGTTCAGTGGCGGCCCTATATGGATTACCCAACGTGGCCGAAGGAGGGCCAATGGTTGAGACAAGTGCACTGCGATAGATGGTTGATCAATCGTAAGGTCAAAATTTGAGAGTACCAGTTCTACTATCAGGTCCTATGGTAATTTGGGCTCATACAGGATATTCTAGATATCCCACTCAGATACAGACACTTGGTCGCAGAGCATGATCTATAGTGGATCGTTCTTGAGCCTCTAGGAGATGTTGTTGATGACTACTAGGAGATTGGATTTGAGACTGCTAGAACCACTATAGAGTATTATGGGTGGTGGTACATGTTTAGATGGTATGGGACAGGGCCTCTAGGCAGAGAGACAGATCAGGTAGAGGTAGAGATGGATCTTGATGGGTGCAAAGTGCACCAACGGACAAAGGGCGATTGGGGCATAGAGGCTATCGTAGATGAGGCTCCCAAGATTGACCCAGATGAGGAGGCTCCAGATGAGGGTGAGGTCCCTTTTGATAGCATAGAGGGTCTACAATTAGCTCAGGTGGCTGAATTCCAAAGTTAGCTTAGACGATTTCATACATAACAACTAGAGAAAGATACTACTATTGCCACTATGGAGGTGAGAGTAGCTAATAGGGATAGGTGCCTAATTGAGGTGTAGGGTCAGATACATGATCTTACTACATGGGCCATAGATGCATAGGCCCAAGTTCAAAGATAGTAGACTACACTAGAGTTAGCCCAGGCATAATGGACTGTAGCAGAGGTGAAGAGGGATCTCTTCCAGGTATCAAGGGGGGCTTTACCACATCCTCAGGTTACTATGGGGCCTCCAAAAGAACCAAAGGTAGCTCTAGTAGGCATTAAGGATCTAATGGCCAAGGTAGAACAACTGCACAACATGGTCATAAGGACCAATGAGATGCATGAAACCCGACTTGCTCACATTGATCAGCTAGTCAGCTACATTGAGATGCACGGGCTAAAGATTCTTGAGGATCCTGTCATTTTAGAGTCTTAGCGGACCAGGTCTAGGACCTCAAGATAGTCTATGGTGAGGTCGAGTCATAGGACTCACAGGACTGAGAGGATGCACATGTCATCTAGCTCACATGGTGCGACATCATATGACAAGCATAAAGATGTAGGGTAGACTTCAGGAACCACCGGTCAGAGGACTAGCCTACTGTAATTACCAATTTCTCATGTGTTGGGTGCCTTAGGATTTGGAGGTAGGCAGGATCTACAACAAGACCCACCATAGGTGCCAGATCAAATAGGATAGTAGGCTCCAAAGAATAGTGTTGAGGGATACAATGAGAGCTCCAATATAGGGGGAGTAGACTAGATCTAGGCTTTGCTAGATGCAGACTATATTTTTGATATGCCACATTTATTTTAGGTGTCAGGTCGAGGACCTAAACACTTTGTATCCTACAGGTATTTTGATACACTCCCTATGTACTCTATTGGACACACACACATATATATATATATATATATACAACTTGATCATTTATGGCTCATTAATATGTATCGATTATTGATTTTTGATTTTATGTTTATTTGATGCACATGGATGCAATGCTTATGTTGATGCTATATTTATATGATGCGATGTATGTATGACATGCACTAGATAGCTATCTTCTTTAGGATGTTGTTGATGAAATGCAGTGACCTAGATGATTAGATGTGCTATTTATGATGCATGCATATGGATGCACTATTTATTTTGAACGCATATTTGTTCTTGCTTTATGGGCATGCATTCAATTTTTTGAAGTTATGGTATGCTATGCAATGTATGGTAATGCATTATGTACATAATTGTAATCTAATGGGAATGAACCTGTATGCTTTAATCACTTAAAAAATAAAGAATTAATGTAAACTGTGTATATCAATTTTAAAATACAACACCACAGAATGTATGACAATCATGCAAAATAATTGATAATTCTCAATACAAGAACTTAATAAATTAATCACCCATATATGAAATGCAGTGAAATGGATTGGTATAATTATAATAAATGAAAATGTCATTCTGTATATTTTTCTTTGCTGCACTATATAGTCAGTGGCCGTCTAAACATCATTTTTGATATTCATGCGGTATCTATCCTATATGTTTTATTGTGCTTTGTAAAATTCATTCTGATAAATGAATGACTCACATTTTTGATGTCTAATGATATTTGGTGTTTTGTTGCTATTAGAGAACTTTTTGAGGTTTTCCATGAGACTCAAACACTCTAGTAGACTTCTCCAAAAATCACATACTAATTGTACAAGGCTTTTATTGGACAAGGCTTTTGTCATGATAGACCCAACTATTCATTATACTTGTGTGTGCATGTGAGTATTTTTAGATAGACCACAAGCATACCCCGTATGTTAGTTGGGACTCTTTCAACCCATATGTGAGATAGGGTTCCTCATACGATCGTACCATCCTTGTTTTATCTTTGATTAGAATTATACAACTAGACAATCCTAGGAACCTAGAGCTATATCATCTTGGAAATTTATCAAGGCTACCCCTCCAAATGTAGGCGGGACTCTTTCAACCCATTGCTACGTTTGGGGATCACCCAATAGAACTATCCCTATGATTGTAGGAATGACTCTTCCAACCCATTACTACGATCGAGGATCACTCTATGGCTTTAAAAATATGGAAAATCTAGGGATTCAAGTTCTCACCCTTCTTACTTGCTCATATGTAGTGATAAAAATCACTGTTAGTCCACGTGTTACCATTTTATTTGAGCAAGGGATTTTTATAGTGCTTTTGATTCACTATGTCACTTTACATTTGAAGTAAAATTTGTACTTTGAAATTTGCACTTTGTAACTTGGGATTTAAACTTTGTAACTTTTGGATTTATAAGGAAAATTATTGTCCTTTTGCCAAATTTTAGCACTCTAGACCGACCTATTTGCAAGATAAGCAGGTCGTGAAACCCATCTCTCTAGATACCTAAGACTGCTTTAACAGCTTATATCATCTCTTGTCTTAGAAGGGTTTTATATTGTTCTGCTTAGTGACGGGATCCTTATATATTGAAGCACTATCCCAACTAATGACCTCGTCTATAATAGCAAAGTAAGATTCTACAATATCTGAAGAAACCACTAGGTATGTTTGAATGACTGGAAAACTTAATATACATACAAAAGTCTCCGCAACAGGTATCGTGTATGAATACAATGAATTATGATAAATACAAGGGTGCATGATTGAAACACACATGTGCGACCCTTTGTAAAATTTTGATAGACACATTACCCTCTATTGTGGAATGCAACGAATGGAAAATGCCTAAATGCAATATGATGATGTGAATGCATGTATGAAAAAGCAAACTACAAAAGCAAATATTTTTGGATTTTATTCTTTACCAATTGTTTTGGAATTTTATATATTTTCAAATTTTTATGAATTTTTGAGCTTTCATATTTGACCAAACGATGAGTATATATGCCTTTGGAGCTTTTTGGGGTTGACCAAGTGATTTTTAGAAATCCTTGGAGCTTTTTGGATTGACCAAAGGGCTTATAGACGCCTTTGAAACCTTTTAGTTGACCAAACTCTCAATAAGAGAGCATGGAGCCTTTTAGGATGACCGAGAAGCTATGGGAACTCTCGTAGCATTTGGGTTGACCAAGTGATTTTTAGAAATCCTTGGTGCCTTTTTAGGATGACCGAGTGGATTTAAGTAAACCTAGAAGACTTTGGGTTGACCAAACGATTTTTAGAAATCCTTGGTGCCTTTTTGGTATGACCGAGTGGATAACAAATGCCTTTGGAGCTTTTTCTAATACACTCTCTAACCATAGAAGGCCTTAATATGGATGATGTTGAGAGGTTTAGGCTCTTCAACACCCCCTAGTGACGTTAGGTGATAGGTAATCAAACCAATCTTTTTAGATATGATATAGGGTCCTAACCAATTAGCCATAAATTTGTCTCACATATTGGGCAACAAATTTGAGTTCTGTTGGTTTTCTTTCAGCACAAGATCCCCAAATTTAAAGTCTCTCTGGTGGACTTTGATATTGTAAGATCATTTTAATTACTCCTAATAGACACGAAGATGCTCCAGGGCATTCACGCGATGTTCATCCAGTAGCATCAATTGGTCTATTCGAGCTTACCGTGCAGTGTCATCATCGATGAAATATTTCAATGCGACGTGCTGTGATGGAATTTCCAAATCTAAGGGCATAATGGCCTCAACGCCATATACTAGTGAAAATGGAGTTACCCCAGTGGGAGTCTGAATTCTAGTCCTATAAGCCTATAATGCAAGGGGCAGTTGTATATGCCAATCCTTGTGGTATTCCTACACTGTATTTTTCAAGATGGCTACTATAGACTTGTTTGAGGCCTCAAATTGCCCATTTGCCTGCGGATAGTATGGAGTTGCAAAACTATGTTTGATGTGGTACTTAGATGTTAAAGCTCACACAATTTTCTTCTTAAAATAAGTTCCATTATCCAAAACTATTTTGGATGGTATCCCAAAATGACTTATGATATGCTCCATTATGAACTCTGCTATGTGAGCTCTAGTGGTCATTGTTAAGGGAATGACTTCCACCCACTTTGTAAAATACTTAGTAGCCATAATAATGAATGTATGTCAGCCTGATGATGAAGGATAGATCTTGCCAATTAGATCAAAACTCCACTGAGCAAATGGCCAAGCCGCTTGGATGGGTTGTAAGGCCTGTGATGGCAGGTGCATAATATTATCATGATGCTGACATTTGACACATTTTTTGACATATACATTGCAATCCTTCTCCATAGTGGGCCAATAATAACCCATTTGATGGATGCACTTGACGATGACCATGCCATTGAAATGGCCATCGCATGTATCATCATGAGCTTTTGAAATTGCCCAAGATGACTCTTGGAGCTCAAGACAATGAAGGAGGACTCCATCATAACTTAGGTGGTACAAAATGTCTCCTATAAAGACATATTTAGTCACTTTTTGTTTAAATGTGTGTCTTGCAGAATGTGACAGTCCCTTCGGGACAAAACCAAGTCTTAGAAATTCTTGGATCTATGACATCCAATTATGATGAGCCTCAACTTTGACTGCTAAGACAACCTGTACCCCCTAGGTATTTACTTTTGCAAATGAAGACTAGGAAACAACCTGGTGGTGAATGGTGGTGCCACTTCCCGTAGGACTCTAGGAGGTTAAATACCCCCAGGGTGCTTTCTTGAGAAAGTCTTTAGCTTTGTACAACCAATTAGCTTTTGGTTCCACACTAATCATGTTGACTGATTCTTTGTTATCAAAGGCTTCATGCTCTGCTACAAGATGTCAGAGCGTCTTGACGTGGATGGTAGTGAAGTCAGCAAAAAAATTCTAAGGGATCAAGGATCCCAAAGATGCCATGGTGTCTATGAACCTATTTTATGAACTAGGGACTGCCTCGATGTCGTACCATTCCAGTTTAGTCAGATATGTGGCAACAAGATCTTTGTAGGCTTTCAGTACTGGACATCAACACTAGAATAGTCCCTTCACTTGGTTAATTATGAGCAGGGAATCATCAAATATGTTTAGTCTCTTTATATTCATGATGGTTGTATGGAGGCCCAAAAGTAGGGCTTCATATTCAACATTATTGTTGGTGCATGGGAAGTCTAGTTTGAATGACAAGGGCATTGGAGCTCCTTGTGGCATGAAAAACACTATCCCTACACCAACTCCTTGCTCGCACTTCGAACCATCAAAGGATAGAGTCATATCAACATTTTTCTCTGGTTCTTTAGGTTTGGGAGTTTCGGATACTATAAACACTGCATCATCCAAAATCTCGATTGTTATAGGTCTACTGTTGGACAGTGGTGCCTCAGCTAACTGATCTGCTACGAACTATCCTTTAATGGACTTCTAGCTTATGAATTCTAGATCAAATTTTGGCAATAGCATGAACCACTTTGTAGTACGTGTATTATTATATGTCTTGCTCATCATTTACTGCAAAGGATTTTGTTTTGATATCACATATGTCGTGTGACTTAACATATAGTGTCGCAATTTCTTGGTAGCGAACACTATTGCTAAACATAGTTTTTCCACATATGCATATCCTAGCTCGTAACTCACCAAGGTTTGGCTAATGTAATATATGGCTTGCTCTTTGCCATGTACATTCTTTTGGACCAATATGGTCCCTAACGTAAAGTCTATTTCTGATATATACAATAAAAAAGGCTCTTTTGTTCTTGGTGGAGCTAACATTGGCAGTGTCTCTAGATATTGCTTTATCTCAGTGAAGGCTACCTTGTAGTCCTTGTACCAGTTGAATGGGACACCCTTATGGAGCAATCAATTCATAGATCGACATTTATCTGATAGTTGGGCGATAAATCGATTTATCGAGGCTACCTTGCCCTGAAGGCTCCTTAATTCCTTAATATTGGTGGGAGGATGCATTTCCAAAATGGTCTTGACCTTCGCTGTGTCTACTTCGATGCCTCTCTTAGAGACAATGAACCCTAGTAATTTTCCAAAATTTATGCCAAATACACACTTCTTATAGCATGGCTTGGCTAGAAAATGAACCTTCGCTGTGTCTACTTGCTCTTCTCATAGCAATGACTTGGCTAGAAAATCATTAATATAATCTTCAATAATTTTGTGCATATAGTCATGAAAAATGTATGTCATGGCCCGTTGGTATGTGACACCAGTGTTTTTGAGACCAAATGGCATAACTTTGTAGCAAAATGTTCCCCATGGCATTATAAATGCAGTTTTGTGCTAGTGTTTGGGCTTAATCTAAATTTGATTGTAACCAGAAAAACCATCCATTAAGGAGAGCATTTCATGATCGACAGTAGAGTCTACTAGAGCATCGATATTGGGTAACGAAAATGAATCTTTGGGTGTTGCCTTGATGAGATCTCTAAAATCCATACAAATATGGACCCTTCCAACTAGTTTTCCTATAGGAACCATATTGGATACACATTCTGGATAGTCAATGGAAATGACAAATTCTACATCCAATTTTTTTTGCAATTTGTCTTTCACCATTAAGGCTACTGTTGGATGCATATTTTTGAGATTTTGCTTGATGGGCTTCTTGGACGGGTCTAGTGAAAGGTTATGAGTAACCAAATTTGGGTCTAGACTGGGTATATCTTTGTATGTCCAAGCAAAAAGGTCAGGTCTCTCTTTCAACAGATGGTTGATGCTAGCGTGCTCATCTGGAGTGATAATTCTAAATTTAACCTTCATTGGATTGGTGGGGTTGTTACCGATATCCACTTCGAAGGTTTCCTCTACTAAAATATGGGATCCCTCCTAAAGTTGATGAGGCATAGGGATAAAATGGATGTCATAAGTTGGATTTATATGTTCTTCATGGGAAGCATGTTCAGCATGATAGACATCATAAGCACAACCTGGTCCAAAATGAAATGGTTGCAGCATCTCTTCGTTCAGGAAGAAGTCTTCAGGCTCTACTGATGAATCAACATGATCCCAATTGATAGCATTCATGTTCAGATGCAATGGTTTGGATGGATCTACTAGATTACAAAGTGGAGTGGTCAAATCAATGGATACCATGTTGATGGAATGGAATTGATCTCCAAGACCACACAGACTGAACTCTACATCATATGTGTAGATTCCATACCCAAGATCTGGATCAGATGGTACGGGGAAAAATGGGTCCTCCATGTGGGATGCATGGACAACTGGATCCTCTTTGTGTAAACTATAAAATAGGATCTCTTGGCTTAATTAGCTCAGTATAAGTAGGCATATGGAGAAAGAGTCTTTGATATTCCTCTTCTAGATTTATTCTTTCCCTAAGGCGATGCTGGAGATTAATCTCTCGACGCAAACCTGTAGTTGTAATAGGTGGCAAACCCCGAGGTGGATTCTGATTATGTAGGTGATGAGGCCCCAAATAGGCCATATCCAATGAATCCTCATCATCACTATACATATAATCCTTCACTTCCCCTCATATGCAAGGGTGATCTGCTAGATGTGGTCCCATGTATCTGATTTTGTGGTAGCTATCATCACTATTTGGATAAACCGAATAAAATGATCGTATATACAACATCGATGCAAAAATTGGCTCTAATTCCTCTTCAAAGCAATCAGTGTTAAGAGGTACTTCTTCTACAACATACTCTAACTCCGTAGACAATAGATGTAGCTGATATACTAGCCTCAGATCAGTCATCTCAACCTCATCGCTATGGTTGCTACTATGAGCAAACCACTCTATCATGTCCACAAATATTGGGATATTAGCTATATGAAGCCTTAAGTAGGCCTACTCTATCTCATATTCATAATAAATATCGACCATGAAATACTCTTGTATCTCCTCTAATTGCTCTCTAGGCAGCAAATAGCGTAGAAATGTTGAAACCACGAAGGCTCGATCAATTTCCTCTTTAGATTGATCATTATTTGAGGACTCACCACTTGCATTATAACTTGGTCCACTTATTTTGGAGGTGGACTCCTCTCCATATTCACTACAAAGATCTCCTAACTCGATATCACCTAGAATGGTAGGGTTGTGCCCCTATATGGCGATATCGTCGGTTGTGATACGGTTTTGATGACCCAAGTTGCCTTTGGGGTTCTGCTCCGAGAACTCTTCATGTTCAAGCTCTGGTCTCTCAATGGTGATGATTGACACCATTGGGTTGTTGCCCTGAAGATTGGACATGTTAGGATGATATGGATTAAAATCCACATCATCCCCAGACTCAGGTATAAATGATCAAATGATGCACTGAGTAAATCATGTCCCTGAATCTGCAATTCTAATCCAAACCTATCAATTTCCAACTGATAACGTAGTTCAAGAGGGGTTCTTCATCCTTGTTCAAAAATACCAAGGTCGTATCCATGCCAATGATAGAGCTCAAAAATGTGTATGGCATACTCTGGGTTGGAAATGTATCGAACGTTCACCGTGAACTATTCCTCATCATCCATCTCCATGGGTGCTCGCATTGGAACTTGATCCAACCTGACATAGATGAAGTTTTTTTGGTTGGGTGGCTCACCCAATGGCACTATGGATCCAACTGGGTATCGATGGGCTATCGACTGACCCATATCTCGTGCATTCTCTAAAATAGGATGAAAGGTCACATTTTGCACAAGGTATTCACCTAGACCTGTACTGGCTAGGTGAACAGTCACCCATGATGCAGATGATCCTACTAACGATGCAGAAGAAGTAGGTTGAGGTGCCTCCATGACTTGATCCTGGGCTTCCTCCACCTCCATGGGAGTGGAAACCTCAACGATGACTGGTTCGGGCACGTTATTTGCTTCTTTCTTGTCCAATTTTACCTTTAATTTCTTGTTGTCATGATGTATTGTTGATGTGCTTGGTCTCAAAGAGGTTGCAGTGGTATGTTCAAATCTGTTTGATATAGATATCGATGGTTGAACATACATCACCTGTTTACCTCTTAGAACCCTTACCAATGACGTGGGTCCTATGTCCAAGTATGTTGATGGGAGTACGAAGCCCCCTGGTAAATCTGCTAAGTTCATGAACTTGAATGGTTCTTCATCTAATGAAACCACATGAAATTGTCCCTCATGTATACACTTGACACACTGATGTAGTATCGAGGGAACACAATGCATTTCATGAATCCAAGGCCTCTTAACAGGGTTTTATACTACAAGGCACCCTCTATCATGTGGCACATTACGAGAATGGTCTTTAGTCCCACCTGAATAGGTAGGACAATCATGCCAACCATAGAGCATAGTGCATTGTTAAACAGTCTTAATGTAAAGGTGGTTGGTACGACAAGTGATTTATGTAATTTTAAATGGTGCAGTGCCTTAGTCATGATTATATTAATCAACAAACCAGTGTCAATCAAGACCCTTTTGAATGACATGTGGTTAACACATGAAATGATATGTAGTGGCGGGTCAGCCACGCTTGCAGAAACCATTTTCAGTTCGTGATCATAGAATTGGATCATTGGTTCCTGACACTATTGTACGTGACCCATGAAGTTTGTGAACATCTGTGCATCCTAGGATTGTACCTGAATGGACCTCAGAATGTCCATAAGAGTATCTCTGTGCCTGGGGACTACTGTATAAGCTCATATATTGACAACTTTGCAGGATTCATCTACAGGTTTTGAACCAGCCTGCTCCTAATGGTCACCACCAGTCTTGCTGCTAGGGCATGGCCTTTATTTGAATGGGAGCATGAGGTTGATTCAGCCGTTCGTACCTCCCATGTCTGGTAACAACATTGACCATACCAATGAACCCTTGGGTAGGTGGTTTGACTCACACTTGATTGATGTGGCTAGTGTGGTTACGGGGTGCCTCATGGTTTGGTAATGAATTTTTAAAAATCCCCATGTTTTGGTTGTTCGGTGCCTAGGGATTGCTTGGTACCACAAGCTCTCCCCTTTCTATCATATTTTGCACAATATGTTTGAAATACTGGCATACCTCGATGTCGTGGCCTTTTGCTCTATGAAATATGTAAAATAGATCTTCCTAATAATCTTTGGGCTTGAGCTGATTAGGATCAACCATCTTGACTTCGGACAATCTTATTGCCTTGGCCTCGCATAGCTGACAAAAAATTAATGTCAATGATTCCATCAATGGCATGAATATGTGAGGTGGGCGTTGCTCTTTTTTCTTGCCCTTGTAGTTATTCTTGTGTTGGTCGTATTGCATAGGAGTATGATGGGCTTGATAATTCTATTTCTTTTGCCCTTTATCCTCATTTTGGAGATTTAGTACCACCTGATTCACATGGGCCTGCTTGTCCTATTGCTTTGAGTTACTCTTCCTATATCCCTCTTTCCTGATTTTGAGCTTCAAGTTGCCCTCCTACAACTTGATGTCCTGAATTACCTTGGCTTGCGCCAAAGCTTCTTCGAATGTAGCATATTGCTGCAACTACAACAATGGTCATATGTGCTTGACACAACTCTTTATAAATATTCAAGTTAATTTTGTGGCAAGAATCAGGAATGACAACTTTACCATTAATCTCCTCCACCTCTTCTCGTACTATTCTATTGGCTCGTTGTCATGCTGAGCTAGCGCATCCAAATCAAAAAGGTTGGCATATTTATTGATGTCGAAGGAATAGCATTCAAGAAAGGCATCGGCTAATTGCTCAAAATTTGTTATGCTATATTTATTTAGCTGATTAAACCACTCTCAGGCTGGCCCAAAGAGTGTCATGACAAACATACGCAATAATAGTGAATCATTATTTTCTATCTGAAAGCAAGCATCCAGAAAGCTTGTGACATGTTCTTGCGCCTCTTCATCACCCTTGAATTTGTCTAACCTAGGCATCTCAAAATGCTCTTGGTATGGGGGTGTAGGCACCAAGGGATATAAAGGTTCATTGTGAATTTTCCTCAGTGTTGGCTTTTGGACAACTGTGCCTTGTTTCTCAATTACTTTGACTTTCTTGGCCAAAGCTTTGTAACCCTTAGAAGACAGAATGTCCTCCTCCCTAAATCAGTGTGAAGGTGGTTTGGGAGGTACACTCCTCTTCTATCGAGGTGGAGGGCATTGCTCTTCATCCTCCTATGCTAGGGAACTCTTAGGATATTCCTATTGCATTTATTCCCCTCTTATTCCTCATAATGTTGCTACCTTTGATTGTCGATCGAGGGTGGTCACTCTATTTGATGGGCAGTGATATGAGTGTGAATGCTTACTTGCTCATGGTGCATGTCATATTGCGAAAAAGCCTTCTTGTGCACCTGCTCTCTATGCTTATCTTGAGAATATAGGTCGGCCCTAGCCAACATATTTTCCTATTCTACTTGCTCCTTCTAGACGAGGATGCGCTCCTCGTGCAATCTTTGCTCATACAACCTCTATCTAGTGAGCCTCTATGCTTGAAGATATTCATCTTCAATGCACTGCCTCTCTAGGCAAGCATCCTCCAATTTATCTTGGATGAGTTGGAATTTTTATTTAGAGGCTAGTCGATATGATATTTTGACCTGGTTAGCCATCTGAGGCCTTTAGTATGCTTACTCTGTATAAGCGACCTTGTGGGTTCTGTACCCATAGAAATGATGTGTTGTACCTTTACCTCTATCTATGAAGATGACATCAGCATCGTGTTATATCTTGTGCTATGTGCCACCATGCATGGATGGTGGACATGAGACATGAGGGTGCTTAGAAGTCTCTCCATGCTCTCTAGTAGTTCTAATGGTGCTCTCGCTACACTCACTCGGAGTACGAGTGGGCAAAGTCGAAGGCTTATAGCCTAGCTGCTCTAACACACTACCTAGACCATATAGCTGTCTAGACATCCACATCTCATGGGGTGATGTTCCATTAGCTCCCACCTTCGACATATCGATGGTGATCTTGCGTGCTATAGTACGCATGGGAGTATAGGTGGACTTGTGCTTAGTAGGGAGCCTGTCTACTTGCCCTTGAATGGGCGGATCTCTATTCCTTCCATACTTAGAAGGTGGGGGTATAGTACACCTTGTAGAATTAGTGTGAATGGGTACCAATCTTGTCCCCTGCATGACATAATTTTTGACTTATCTCTTGGATGCATGTGCACTGTGATCTCGATAATGGCTTTCGAGTGGAGCACCCTTAGGCTGAGAAGCTCTATGCTATAATCTACGTATAATAGAATGCACTGATGCTAGTCTATTAGGGGTACACTCAATGGGATCCCCTCATGTCGAGTTGTCTTCTCTAATGCTCGTATAACATCGTTTGATTTGCTCATGTGGTTGAGGACTAGACACGTGTATTTGTGAATCGGTTGGGGCTTGGTCATTGGCTTCAGGCTTGCACCTTTGTCGACCACCCCATGTATCCACCATAGTGTACCTAACATCTAGATGTATCTTTTATTATCAAAAAAGGTATACAATGATGATTATCTTATTTTTAAATTTTGAAATGCACCCTAAACTATTTGACGTTGTTTCAAAATGTGTTGTATCAGTATGAGAAACTCTCACGTGTTTTGCAAAATCATTGGATTTTATTCTTAGTTTAATTGTCTTTCACCTATATACTCACACAAGCCAAATATGGGAATGAAATCCATACTCAATGAGGTAGCATAGGTACTACCAACCATCACCTAGCACACCGTGCGCAATGATACACTCTTCTAAAGCTGAGTGCATGCTATTTTGCATGGATAGGACAGTTCTTGGGTTGACCTTGGCAACGAGCGGGTCTTGATAATACAATTTCAAATGAGCCAACCAAATGGTAATGACATCCACTGTTGGTCTCAATAAAATGGGTTGGATGTGAGAAGCCAATGCCATTGATGTTTAAATGAAATGTGGTGTGTGGTTCATTTTACTTTGTATAAAGACAAATGCATAAAAGAGCATTCATATGATCATTCCTACATGATATGCATAAAAAGAAAAGAAACGTTTCAAATTTAGAAAGCTATAAATGCTATGTCCTACATGATGTTTTGACAATGCGATTACGATGACCTAGCCTCTAATTGGAACTCAAGCATGTAAACAAACACTCAATTTTTATCAAGGTCACTATATTTTAGGACAAACTACAATCAGAGGTCCGATGTTCCTAGCAACGCCTTTCTAATGGAAGGAATGTGAAAGCAAACAAGGACTATTAATTCATCCCCCATTTTTTTTAGTGTACCTAGTTTGAAATCGATTTAAAGCCCACTGTAAAAACATAGAGCATAAAATATAGAACAAAGAATAAAAATAGAGCCTACCTCAGCTCCAGATCTGATGCCAAGTGGTTTCTCTACTGTCTGCTACTTTTGCTATAAATTGTAGCTCTGGTCTACGGGCTATAGTGTAAACTACGGAAGAAAGCTGCAGGCCAACAAATAACCATAGATGTTAGCTGTGGTTAGCACCTAAAATAAGAAAACTCAAAAATCTTAGCACTCAAGGGCCACAACTACGGAGTTTCGCCATGATCACCTTTTGACATAAGTAAAAAGCATGCACCTATCTACTGTATTAGTCTATAGTCATCATAAAAGCGTAAAAGCTTGACACATTGCATAAATTCAACAAAATGATATTTTTTATATTGATTATGAATGAATCTCTGTCACACATATGCCCCTCTTAGGGTCACATGAATGATGATACAGTTTATACAATTGCCAATGCCCTCAATAGGGTAGGCACATTAATATTGCCCTTTGACTAGGTGTAAACTGCCTTGCAGTGGAGTTGACCCCCTTCTTCGCGATATGGAAGGATTATGATATGGACTCCTCTTGTACCTATCTTCCTACGATCAAGAAACAACACATGATCAAAAATATAGATAGCCTCTCATAATGAGGCCCTTTAAGGAAACATACATGATAATGCCATTTAAACTAATAATAAAAAAACATAAAGAAAACCTTTAAACTATGCTAATTGAATCAAGATTTGTAATATAGAATAAAGGCTATCGTTAGACAAATAATGCATGAATCAGATAACAAAATAAAAGCATAGAGGTGCATAAAAGATCCATAAATATACTAATTAATGCAAAGCATGAACTATCTATTCTAAGCTAATTCCTACAATCAGAATTATTCTAAACTGCAATTAAACCTAAGAAATGATTAATCTAACCTATTTAATCGGACAAAAATTAAGAGAATAAGGTGATTTGTCACCTGTTACAAACCACAACTTTGGTGAGCGGTCTACACTGTGAACCATGGCTAATAGTCGTGGTTTGACCTCTGATAGGTTTACCCTCAAAATCAGGGGCAGTGGGCTTGATCTCCTTATCCAAATTGATGTTCAAGGGTCGCCTTTTTGATATTCTCACAATGACACTGAGAGGGGGGGTGAATCAGTGTAACTATTTAAAAATTTGAATCTGCAACTTTTAATGCTTAAAAATGCAAGCTTAAAAACAGATATAGCAAGAATAACACAAGAGCATCACACAACACAAGATTTAACGAGGTTCACCGATTTGGCTACTCCTCAAAAATTGACTGTTTGGACTCCGATCCAAATCCAGCCTTTGCAAGGATTCAATATTTACAAATAGTTTACCAGCACCCACTGGAAGGAGCACCAACCCCTGATTTATCTACAACAACAGATAGGAGCACCAACCCATTTTACCAAGCACCAACTTGGATTTTTATATTGAATAATAGTTTGACATAAAAATGCCTTCTCTTTTACAAGACCCTCACTGGTCTATTGCTCATTCAAATCAATCTCATAGAAGCATAAAGAGAATTGTTAGAAACTCAATATATTCTATTACAATCTAAAACCTTTTTTTTGATTTTTCAAGAATAATATACATGTTTAAGTTCTATAGCTGTTATTCATACAACACTCTTAACCAACCACGCTTTTTGGTTTTTCAAGATAAAACACAGTTGTAGTAACCTCTCTTAATGCACCATTTTGATATTTATACTTGGTTCAATCGAATGGCTATTTCGAAAAACGACTCTATTTTTCCCTCCATTTTTCCATGCATTCTCAGCTCCGTTCAATCTGTCAAACCCTCTCTGACGTGCTCTGTCTTTTAGCCGCTTTCTTTCTGACTTATTCTGACATTCTTCTCTGCACATTCTTATAGCCTTTTTCTGTGTATCTTGATAGCCTTATTGCGTATCTCGGCGCTCTGTTGTTCTTCTTTCTTCTCTTTTGAATTCTGTGCTACCTTTTACTTCTGCACGTGACTGTGATTTCTTGATGTACGCAACCTGTTAATCAATTTCTCTATAATCGTGATTCTCAGTATATCCACCCATGTAACAGCTATTCTGTCTTTAATGCTCTGTTCTGTAACTTCCCCTTGTAACTCCAGTTAAATTTTACTTGGTTGGCTGCATGATTTTCCTCTGCGCTTTCCTCGACAGCTATCACTTGTAACTGCAGATCTGACTGTAGTTAACTCTTATGTAACTGGATGCATGATTTTCCTTTGCGCTTTCCTCGACAACTATCACTGTGCATGCTTCTCGAATTTTACCCGCCAAAACTATTACCTATCGCGATATCGCGACATTTTTGCCCCTTTGACTCTTTTCATGACTGTTGACCGTGAAAACCTGACCTGTCGCGATATCGCGACGTTTTTCGCCTCCTAGTACTTGTCTCGGCATGCACCCGCGAAAACATAACATGTCGCAAAATTGCGACGGATTTTCTGCCTCCAACTCTTTTCTGTCTCCTACCCATGAAAACGGGACATGTCACGAAATCGCAACACTTTTGCTTTCCTGTGCTCTACTTCGCTTGCACCCACGAAAATGGAACACTTCGCGAAATCATGACACATTTTGCTTTCCTGCACTCTACTTTGCTTGCACCCACAAAAAATGGAACACGTCATGAAATCATGACACATTTCGCTGTCGTACACTTTTCCCCGCATGCCTTAGCGATATCGAAACATGTGACGAAATCGCGACGCTTTTCACTGCCATAGTCTTTTCTCCGTATGCCTCAGCGGAATCGGAACATGTCGCGAAATCGCGATGCTTTTCTGCCTTAGCGCTGTTCTTTGCTTTTCACCCGCAAAAATGCAACATGTCGCAAAATCGTGACATCTTTCGCATCCGTACAATTCTCTCTTCATGCACTGGCGAAATCAAGACATGTAGAGAAATCGCTACACCTTTTTGACTTTGCACTTTCCTTTGCTTCGACCAGCAAAAATCTAACATGTAGCGAAATCGCTACAACTTTTTCACTTAGTGCTTCTTCTCTGCTTCAGCCCGCGAAAGTCCTACATGTAGCGAAATCGCTACACCTTTTTGCCTTGCACTTCCAGCCTTGCTTTGGTTCGCAAAACTTCAACATGTAGCGAAATCGCTACAACTTTTTGACTTAGCGCTTTTCTTTTTTCTGCCAGTGAAACTCCGACATGTAGCGAAATCGCTACAACTTTTTGACTTAGCGCTTTTCTTCGCTTCTACCAGCGAAACTCCGACATGTAGCGAAATCGCTACACCTTTTTGCCTTGCACTTCCAGCCTTGCTTTGGTTCGCGAAACTTCAACATGTAGCGAAATCGCTACAACTTTTTGACTTAGCGCTTTTCTTTGTTTTTGCCAGCGAAACTCCGACATGTAGCGAAATCGCTACAACTTTTTGACTTAGCACTTTTCTTCGCTTCTGCCAGCGAAACTCCGACATGTAGCGAAATCGCTAAAACTTTTTGACTTAGCACTTTTCTTTGTTTCTGCCAGCGAAACTTTGACATGTAGCAAAATCGCTACAAATTTTTGACTTAGCGCTTCTACTTCGAACCTGTTGCGAAATCGTGACACTTTTCGTCCCTGGCGCTGCTTCACCGAACTTGTCGTGAAATCGTGACACTTTTCATTGCCTGCGCCTGTACTCGAAACATGTCACGAAATCATGACAGTTTTTCAAATTTCCTTCTTTTCTTCCAGAATGTCGCAAAATCGCGACAGTTTCTCTAGCTTTTTCTCTCTCCTCCGATATGTCACGAAATCGTGACATTTTTGGCTGCGCCTTCTCTCTCCTCAGTTTTGTCGCGAAATCGTGACATTTTTGGCTACGCCTTCTCTATCCTCAATTTTGTCATGAAATCGTGACATTTTTGGCTGCACCTTCTCTCTCCTCAGTTTTGTCATGAAATCACGACATTTTTGGCTGTGCCTTCTCTCTCCTCAGTTTTGTCATGAAATCATGACATTTTTGACTGCGCCTTCTCTCTCCTCAGTTTTGTCATGAAATCGTGACAGAAAACATGTCGTGATATCACGACAGTTTTCTTACTTGTCTTTTTCTGCAAATTTCTGAATCTGGCCACTTCTTTCTTATTGGAAATTCATCGTACTTGTTCAGTGACCTACGAACCGCATCAACTGCATCAATCTATCTGTGTTGACAACAATGAAAATACTTTTGCAATGCTTTTGCTGCACCTTGCTCAACAATCTCCCCCTTTGGAATTGTTGGCAACACATGTGCAATTTCAATTTCTTCTCCCCCTTTGCCAATAATACCAAAGGGTCTGCTGCAGACTCCCCCGAGTCTATGCACAACATTCTCAGGCATAAATAATTTTAATGCTCCCCCTGAAAATGTGTTCCCCATAGCTAGACAGTGCTTGGGTAGTGTGACTACTCCCAACTTATTTCGAAGGTACTCAAAAACTTCCTTGGGCAATGGTTTTGTGAATATATCTGCTACTTGCTCTGTGGTTGGAACAAAATCCAATTTGACCTCTCCTTTTGCAACTTTATCTTTCAAAAAGTGATACCGGATTGCAATATGTTTGGTGCGGGAATGCATAACCGAATTCTTTGAGATGTTGATTGCACTAGTGTTATCACATTTAACTAAAATTGGTTCATTGAAGTGAATACCAAGATCTTTCAATGTTTGTCTCATCCATAATATCTGTTTACAGCATGTTGTTGCTGCAATGTATTCTGCCTCTGCTGTGGATAGAGAGACTGATTCTTGTTTCTTGCTGTGCCATGCTACCAGTTTATCTCCAAGATAAAATGCTCCTCCACTGGTACTTTTTTTATCATCAATACATCCTGCCCAATCTGCATCAGAATATGCAAAAAGAGTGAAGTCTTTTCCTCTTGGATACCATAGCCCATACTCCATAGTACCTTTGAGGTACCTAAAAATCCTTTTCACAAATGTCACATGAGTCTCTTTGGGACTAGCTTGAAATATTGCAACCATGCAAACTGCCTGTAGGATATCCGGTCTGGTGGTCATCAAATACGATGAGGCTCCCAATCATAGATCCGTACATTGTTTGATCAACATCCGGAGATTTGTCATCCTTTCTCAACTTGCGACTTGTTGTCATGGGAGTGCTAACGAGGCTTACTATCCTCCATTGTGAACTTTTTCAGCATTTCTTTCACATATTTAATTTGAGAAATAAAAATCCCCTTTTCGAGTTTGATTAACTTGCGGTTCGAGGAAATATGAAAGTTCACCAATCATAGACATTTCAAATTCTTTCCCGCATTTTATTTGCTATGTCTTTGCATGATTTATCATTGCTGCTCCCAAATATTATATCATCTACATAAACAATAAGGACAATGAAATTGCCATTCTCAGTTTTGATTTATAAATTGCTATCCACCATACCTTTCTTGAATCCTTGCTTAGTGAGATAGCTGTCCAATATTGCATACCAAGCTCTAGGTGCTTGTTTCAAGCCATACAATGCTTTCTTCAGCTTGCAAACAAAGTTAGGATTATCACGAGTTGAAAACCATCAGGCTGTTCAATATAAACTTCTTCTTCAAGATTTCCATTTAGAAAGGCTAATTTCACATCCATCTGATAAACTTTGAAATTTCTGTGAACTGCTAAAGCCAAAAACAGTCTGATTGCTTCAAGTCTAGCCACTGGTGCAAAAGTTTCTTCAAATTCAATCCCTTCAACTTGAGCATATCCTTTACAGACCAACCTTGCTTTATTCCTTACAACCTTTCCGTCTTCATTTAGTTTGTTTCGAAATATCCATTTAGTATCGATTATGTTTTTATTTTCAGGCCTTGGTACTAATTCCCAGGTTTTTTTTTTCTCAATTTGATCTAGTTCTTCATTTACTGCCTCCATCCAGCTTTCATCTGTGCTTGCTTCAATAATATTTTTGGGCTCAATGCTGGATAATAGAGAGTAGTTGTTTACTACTCTTCTTCTTGTTTGAACACCAACTGTGGGGTCCCTAATAATCTGCTCTTTGGGATGATTTTTTTGCCAGTTGCCTATTTTGAATTTCTTGTTTTCTTCTATTTCTAAATCATCTGAATCTGATTTCTGTCTCTCTTCTTTTTCTTGATCTTCATCCTCTTCAATGAATTCTTCATAAGTCGAGTAGTTTTCATTATGGCTGATTTCTTGTTTCCTACCCTCATCAACTTTAACATCCGCACTCTCCACAATTTTCTTTAGTCTTTTGTTGTAGCATGTGTAGGCTTTGCTTTTTGTTGAGTAACCAAGAAAAATTCCTTCATCAGCTCTATCTTCAAACTTGCCAAGATTGTCTTCAGTTCGTTTAATGTAACACTTGATGCCGAACACTTTGAAGTATTTTGCTGTAGCCTTTTTGCCAAACCATAGTTCATAAGGTGTTTTTCTTTCATGCGACCTCAACATGCACCTGTTCTGGATGTAAACTGCAGTATGAACTGCCTCTTTCCAAAACCTATTAGCAATTTTGCTCTCTGTCAACATGGTCCATGCCATTTCTTGCACACAGTTCTGTTCTTTCTTTCTACTACTCCATTCTACTGAGGTGTTCTTGTTGCCAAAAACTGCCTTCTAATCCCATGTTTTTCACAGTATTCTGCAAACTCATCTAAAATAAATTCTCCTCCTCTATCTGATCTTAAACATTTAATTCTTTTTCTGATTGATTCTAAACAAGATTTTTGAAAGTTTTGAACATCTCAAAGGCTTCTGATTTAAGTTTCAAAAATAGTACCCATGTCATTCTAGAATAGTCATCTATACACAGCATAAAATATTTGTATCCATTTATACTTTCTGTTCTCATGGGTCCACATAAATCAGTGTGTATTAGTTCTAACGACTTGCTCATGAAGTACTCTTTTGCTTTGAATGTGGCTCTGGTTTGCTTCCCCTTTTGGCATGACTCACAAATGCTATTTGAAGGTTTACCAATAGTGGGTATGTCTCTTACTGCCCTTTTTGAGCTGATCTTTACCAGATTATCAAAGCTTATGTGACCGAGTCTCTTGTGCCACAACCAATTTTCTTCTTCTTGTCCAACCAAGCAAGCTCCTTCTGAAGTCTCTGAGAGAGTATACAGATTTCTAGAAGTTCTCTGTCCGGTAGCTATCAACTTTCCATTTTTTGTCTTTTGCTGATTTACAGCTCATGATCCTTATCAATTCACTGTCTACTAACCCACACATAATAGCATTCTTAGATTTAGAGTTGTTCTCAAACTTTTTATTCTCAACCGCATCTGATGGAGGAGCAGAGGGTATTGTGTATCCATTTTCAACAGATTCCCAAATGTCATATCCCAATGCACATAAATATGTCTGCATCTTGAGTCTCCAGAAAGAGTAATTTGTTCCATCGAACAAAGGAGCTTTGTTGGAAGAGAATCCTTCACCACCGACCATTGTGTATTTTCCAAGATCACCTTAGCTGATTAAGCTTGTTCAGGTACCTTGCTCTGATACCAATTGATATTCTCACAATGACACTGAGAGGGGGGGTGAATCAGTGTAACTATTTAAAAATTTGAATCTGCAACTTTTAATGCTTAAAAATGCAAGCTTAAAAATAGATATAGCAAGAATAACACAAGAGCATCACACAACACAAGATTTAATGAGGTTCACCGATTTGGCTACTCCTCAAAAATTGACTGTTTGGACTCTGATCCAAATCCAGCCTTTGCAATGATTCAATCTTTACAAATAGTTTACCAGCACCCACTGGAGTGAGCACCAATCCCTGATTTATCTACAACAACAGATAGGAGCACCAACCCCTTTTACCAAGCACCAACTTGGATTTTTATATTGAATAATAGTTTGACATAAAAATGCCTTCTCTTTTACAAGACCCTCACTGGTCTATTGCTCATTCAAATCAATCTCATAGAAGCATAAAGAGAATTGTTAGAAACTCAATATCTTCTATTACAATCTAAAACCTCTCTTTTGATTTTTCAAGAATAATATACAGGTTTCGGTTCTGTAGCTGTTATTCATACAACACTCTTACCCAACCACGCTTTTTGGTTTTTCAAGATAAAACACGGTTGCAGTAACCTCTCTTACTGCGCCTTTTCGATCTTTATACTTGGTTCAATCGAACAACTATTTCAAAAAATGGCTCTATTTTTCCCTCCATTTTTTCATGCATTCTCAGCTCCGTTCAATCTGTCAAACCCTCTCTGACGCGCTCTGTCTTTTAGCCGCTTTCTTTCTGACTTATTCTGACATTCTTCTCTACACATTCTGACAGCCTTTTTTGATAGCCTTTTTCTGCGTATCCTGATAGCCTTTTTGCGTATCTCGACGCTCTGTTGTTCTTCTTTCTTCTCTTTTGAATTCTGTGCTACCTTTTACTTCTGCGCGTGACTATGATTTCTTGATGTACGCAACCTGTTAATCAATTTCTCTGTAATTGTGATTCTCAGTATATCCACCCCTGTAACAGCTATTCTGTCTTTAATGCTCTGTTCCGTAACTTCCCCTTGTAACTCCAGTTAACTTTTACTTGGTTGGCTGCATGATTTTCCTCTGTGCTTTCCCCGATAGTTGTCACTTGTAACTGCAGATCTGACTCCAGTTAACTCTTATGTAACTGGCTGCATGATTTTCCTTTGCGCTTTCCCCAACAACTGTCACTGTGCATGCTTCTTGGCTTTTATCCACCAAAACTATTACCTATCGCAATATCACGACATTTTTGCCCCTTTGACTCTTTTCATGACTGTTGACCGCAAAAACCTGACTTGTCGTGATATCGCGACGTTTTCTACCTCCTAGTCCTTGTCTCGGCATGCACCCACGAAAACAGAACATGTCACAAAATCACGATGCATTTGCTGCCTCCAGCTCTTTTCTATCTCCTACCCGTGAAAACGGGACATGTCGCGAAATCATGACACTTTTGCTTTCCTGCACTCTACTTCGCTTGCACCCGTGAAAATGGAACACGTCGCGAAATCGTGACACATTTTGCTTTCCTGCACTCTACTTCACTTGCACCCGTGAAAATGGAACACGTCACGAAATCACAACACATTTCTCTGCCATACACTTTTCCCTACATGCCTTAGCGATATCGGAACATGTCGCGAAATCATGACGCTTTTCGCTGCCATAGTCTTTTCTCCGCATGCCTCAGCGAAATCGGAACATGTCGCAAAATCGTGACGCTTTTCTGCCTTAGCATTGTTCTTTGCTTTTCGCCCGTGAAAATGCAACATGTCACGAAATCACGACATATTTTGCATCCGTACAATTCTCTCTTCATGCACTGGCGAAATCAAGACATGTAGCGAAATCGCTACACCTTTTTGACTTTGCACTTTCCTTTGCTTCGACCAGTGAAAATCTAACATGTAGCGAAATCGCTACAACTTTTTCACTTAGTGCTTCTTCTCTGCTTTAGCCCGCGAAAGTCCTACATGTAGCGAAATCGCTACACCTTTTTGCCTTGCACTTCCAGCCTTGCTTTGGTTCATGAAACTTCAACATGTAGCGAAATCGCTACAACTTTTTGACTTAGTGCTTTTCTTTGTTTCTGCCAACGAAACTCCGACATGTAGCGAAATCGCTACAACTTTTTGACTTAGCGCTTTTCTTCGCTTTTGCCAGGGAAACTACGACATGTAGCGAAATCGCTACACATTTTTGCCTTGCACTTCCAGCCTTGCTTTGGTTCACAAAACTTCAACATGTAGCGAAATCGCTACAACTTTTTGACTTAGCGCTTTTCTTTGTTTCTGCCAGTGAAACTCTGACATGTAGCGAAATCGCTACAACTTTTTGACTTAGCACTTTTCTTCGCTTCTGCTAGCGAAACTCTGACATGTAGCAAAATCGCTACAACTTTTTAACTTAGCGCTTTTCTTTGTTTCTGCCAGCGAAACTCTGACATGTAGCGAAATCGCTACAACTTTTTGACTTAGTGCTTCTACTTTGAAGCTATCACGAAATCGTGACACTTTTCGTCCATGGCACTGCTTCATCGAACTTGTCACGAAATCGTGACACTTTTCATTGCCTGTGCCTTTACTTGAAACATGTCACGAAATCGTGATAGTTTTTCAACTTTGCTTCTTTCCTTCCAACATGTCGCGAAATCGCAACAGTTTCTCTAGATTTTTCTCTCTCCTCCGATATGTCGTGAAATCATGACATTTTTGGCTGCACCTTCTCTCTCCTCAGTTTTGTCATGAAATCATGACATTTCTGGCTGTGCCTTCTCTCTCCTCAGTTTTGTCACAAAATCGTGACATTTTCGGCTGTGCCTTCTCTCTCCTCAGTTTTGTCGCGAAATCGTGACATTTTCGGCTGTAGCTTCTCTCTCCTCAGTTTTGTCACGAAATCGTGACATTTTGGGCTGCGCCTTTTCTCTGCTCAGTTTTGTCACAAAATCGCGACAGAAAACATGTCGCGATATCGCGACAGTTTTCTTGTCTTTTTTTGCAAATTTCTGAATCTGGGCCACTTTTTTCTTCTTGGAAATTTACTATACTTGTTCTGACTGACCTCTAAACTGCATCAACTGCATCAATCTATCTATGTTGACAACAATGAAAATACTTTTGCAATGCTTTTTTTGCACCTTGCTCAACACTTTTTTGTCCTTAGACTGATTTGGTGGTCAATTCAATGTGAAGGGCCTTCGTTTGCCTAGATTTATGTTTCTTGATCCTCCTAGGCACCTAGGGCATCCATAATGTAATTCATCATGAATGTTGAAAAAAGGGTCAAGGATTAAGTGCAATAGCTCTCTCTTAGCATACTCAGTTTGAGTGTACAATTCACCAGGGCTTCGCTGCTCGAATATCCAATGCTTGATTCTGTCTTTTATTCCCATTTGGAGGGGGTATTTATAGCATGTCCCTAGGTCTAGGGATGGCTTCATGGAGAAGCCAAGACCAAGAAGGGTGGTTAGGACAGTTGGGATGGAAGCCTATAGAATATTCCATCCTTCAACTACCTTCTTCTAGATATTTTGGCCATTCCAACAAATTTGGATCATATGGAAGGCCTAACTAAACTTTAGTTAAGACCGTAGGTCACAGTCATGGTCCAAACTATAGACCGTAGGTGTCAACTATGATTTAGATTGGATATCATAAGTCTGGGCTGAGGTTCAAACTGATTAGGCCAAAATGCCTAAATGGAGTGGTTAGAACCATTGCTCTATCTTGGAGTCTATCCAAGATCCTCCATATGGTCTTGTAGCATGTCCATATGAGTAGTCACCCTCAGAATGATGCATTTTAGGTGTCTACACTACTCATATAATTAGTTTTATCACAAGGTAATGAATTATAGGGTTCATGATAGGAACAAATATGGCTTCACTAGGAGAAATCCCAAGATGTTTAAACCTCCAAGGAATAATAACATTAAGTGTTATAAGTGCAATAATGATGGACATACATCAAAGTGGTGTAGAGCAGACATTCTAAAATCAAGCATGAATAGGAATAGGAATAGGAATAGGAACATGAACAAGAACAGGAACATGAATAGGAACAGGAACAAGAACAAGATTATAGATATGAACAGGAACAAGAATATGGACATGAATAGGAATAGGAACATGGACATGAATAGGAATAGGAATATGGATAGGAACATGAACATGAATATGGACATGAATAGGAACAGGAACATGGACATGAACAGGAAAAGACAAAGGAATCAGAAGGATCAAATGAGAAGAAAATAGGACAAAGGTAAATACCAGTGCTTACTGGGAGTAGAAATACTCCCACCCCATAATTAACCACCTCAAGAGGAGGTGGGGGAGGGGCTAAGCTAAGAGACTCATTCTTAGTCCTAAGCCCCAAAGGTGACCCTTTTCCATTGATGTCAAAGGAGGAGAGATTTGGTTTAAGGAGAGAGCATTGAGTTAGGGAGAGCAATTTCCCAAGGGAAGCATAATAGGAAAAAATCTGGGTTGCTATTAATGACAAAGGGGGAGATTGTTGGATATTTTGAGTAGATGAGTTGTCATTGATGTTAAGAGTGAGTGGTCATTGATGTCAATATTTCAACACCAATCAATGGCAGTTTCAGTGGGCAACATCAGTTTTAGGTTCTCCAATAAGTGCAAAAGGATAGTCCGTCTTCAGTTGATCAAGACCCGATTCTAGGCAGTCTGATGAAGTCCAAAGGACAAAGAAGAGGCCTAGGAAAATAATATTATAATAATTTATTATAATATTAAAAAGGAAATTTAAGTTAATTATAAATTAATTAATATAATTTTATTATAAATTAATTTAATTAACTTTCATGTTACTTAAGTTAATTATAAGTTAATTTTAATTTAATTATAAATTATTTTTTATTAATTTAATAAACCCTAAAAAGGGTTATAAAATTAAATTTATAATTCAAATTTTAAATTTGATTTGAGTGTCGATGTGTTATGGAAATAAGGTATAATGTATAAATAAATGTAAAACATTTGCCTTAGAACTCCCCATGCTTTATTCGAATGCCTATGTTCTAGATTATGCACAGAAAGGACGCAACAATTTTTGTGTTGAAAAGTCTTTGGTGGTAGAAGAACGAAGAAATAGGAGGAAGGCTCTTATCACCCTGCACAAGCACCACGTAGCATAGTTTGTGACGAATGGTGTTAAGACGTCTTGTTGGAAGGAAGGACGCAGTTCGAATCTCGCGGGGTTCATGTTTTGCAAGGAAGGAAGGTCTTCATTTTTGTGAACAATGCCTAACACAGGGAACAAAGGGAGGCTAGCGCCTTCCCTCCTTGTGGGATCACCTAGCCCATGTAGTGGACTAGCACCTTGGTAAGGCGCTCGATGGGAAGGTCTCTTGTTCGAAACTCACCGAGGCCTTTTTGTGGTTGAGACAAAGGTATGCACTGATGTTGTTATGTTGGTCGCTTAATTTGAAATGTGCTAAGGTTGAAGGAAAATAAAAATATTTTTATGTGCCTAAGGTTGAAAAATAAATGATTTGATGGTTTATAATATTTAATTTTTGCCTAAATTTATACTGGTTATTAAGTGTTTTGAGGGAGATAAAAGGGTAGGCGGTTATTATTTTTGAAGGGTTATTTTTGAAATATTGATTCATTAAATTAGAGATTATAAGGAGCAATTTGAGTGATTATTTTAATGTTTGATTTGATGATTGCTAATTTCAAGGAGTAATAAGGTGTATTTGGGATTGATTATTTTTGTGTTTGAAAAATATCTTGAAAGAGAGTTAGTGTGATATTTTATCGTCTAATTATTAAATTTGGCAAAGAAGAAAATTATGATTGAGATAGATTTTATAAGGGCACTTCTACATAAAAAAAAAGGTATTGGCACATATTCCTAGTGAGTGATTTTTGAATTTTGTGAATGCAAAGTTGGAGTGAAAAGGATTGTTTGGTAAGTATTGTTGAGTGTGTTTTGAATTAATGCTTCAAGGTTTTCTAGAATAAAGAGCTGTTGATAAAACCTTGTTTTATAAGCATTTTTGTTGAAGTGGTTAGTTAAGTGAATAACTTGAACTAGGGTTTGCCAAGATCATGAGTATCATTGTCATATGAATATTTTTTTATAAGCATTATTTTTGAAGTGATTAGTTGAGTGAAGAACTTGAACTAGGGTTTGCAAAGATCATGAGTATCATTGTTATGTGAGATTGGTTGATAAGCATTGTTAGAAATATTTGAGTGAATGTTCATAAGTTGGTTTGTAAGCAAGAATTATTTCATTGAGTGATTGTTCAAGTTCTATGAAACAAATTGTTTTATATTCTGAATTTAGTTGAGGAAGAGATTGAGTGTTGATGAATGTGAAACATATTGAGTCTCTAACAATTCTCTATATGCTTCTGTGATAAAATAGAGATTGAAAGTGATTGAGAGTTTATGAATGTGAAGAATATTGAGTATCTAACAATTATCTATATGTTTCTATGGTAAAAGAGTGATTAAAAGTAATTGATCATTGTGGTGAGTGTGAAGCATATTGAGTCTCTAACAATTCTTATTATGTTTCTCTGAGACTGGACAATTTCTAGTGAGGACTTGTTGAGTAGATTTAAGGTAAGTCTTAAAGAAGACTTGTGGATAACTTTATGTGAGCTTTTGTGGAATCTCACAATGCATATTTGAGGACAAATATTGAGAGTTGATTTGGAAAAGTTCTAGTAAGGACTTGTTGAGCATATTTGGAAAAGTTCTAGAGAGGACTTGTGGACAGATTAGTGTGAGTTTTTGTGGAAGCTTACAAGGCATATTTAAGACAAGTATTTGAGAAGACTTGTGAGTAGAATTGATTGATTGATTTGTTCATACCTTGAGTTAAGGTTTGTGGAAGATCTAGTAGTGTTGATTTTTGATTGGATCAAGATTTGTGTTAAGTATTGAGGATATATTTATGCTAGGCTTAAGGACTATGTTTAGTACATATCAGAGGACAATTATTGAGGATAAATTTGTGCTAGACTGAAGGACTATGTTTAGTATAGATCAGATGAAAAATATTGAGGGTAAATTTGTGCTATACTGAAGGACTATGTTTAGTACAAATTTGAGGACAAATTTTAGTGTAATTTTGAGGACAAATTTATGCCAGACGAGAGATAGAGATTGAGCAGATTTGTGCTAGACCGAAGGACTATGTTTAGTGCAGATTTAAGACAGATATTTAAAAATGATAGAGTATAGAGTACGATAGTCTCCAGTGGATAGAGATCTATTAGCCAGGGCAGTGAGGATAGGTGTCTTAAGTGGATAGATAGTGGGGGTAGTAGTTTTTCTAGAAGATCACTAGTAAGATCTAAAGAGAAAGAGTTCTCACGTGGATAGAGATCCATGAAATTGATTAGGGGATTGGTGTCTCCTTTGGACAAAGGTCCATAAACATTGTAATAGGGAAAGGATTCCCAAGAGATTGATTGAGAAAATTTTAGTGAAATATTTTCTCTGTGGAGTAGCCCACATTGGGTGAACCATGTTAAATTGGTGTCTCTATTTTGTGTGGTGATTTATGCATTGTTTTGATTACTGTTGTTGATATTACTATCTATACATTGCATAATATTTATTGGGAAAGAAATGTAAAAAGTGGTCTTATATTTTTCACCCCCCCCTTAGTATAAGCTTGTGTTCTTCATATAAATATTTTGTAAATATGTGTATGAAAAGAGTCTTATAAATATGAGTCATTTAGTGTTTGTCATTTAGTAATCATTAAAGGTTTTTCATTATTTGGAGTCAATAAATTATATCTCTTATATGAAATATGAAGATTTATATCTCTCATGATTTTGAGGATATGAAGAGTTAGTTGATGTTGAAATGTCAAGATTCTTTTTTAATGTAATTTATAAGGATATCATGTATAGATGAGTGTAAAGATATGAGAGAAATATAGTGAGTTGTAGTACATATATTTGTATTGTATAATATTTTATTCCTCTCTATTTCTAAGTAAATATATAATGAATTTTTGAGTTCTTTACTCTTATTGAATTCTGGTTATTATGATACTTATTGTTGAATATTAAATTGCTAGCAGTTGTATTAGATACACATTTGAAAAAAACCTAGGTTTGAGAGAAACCTTGTTTGAAGTCTAGGACTAAGAGTTGTCAAGCTTGTGCGAAGGTATGGTGAAATTGCATAGATTGAAAACAATTTGTGAAAAGAAGTAACGTGAGAGTCTCAAAAATAAAGCATCACATTTATTGTGCTTGGAATAAAGAGAAAAATTTGTAAGAAGCCACATTTGGAGTGTCGAGTGAGAGAAAAAAATAAACACCTACTGAGATAGACTTTAAAAACTTTGTGAGAGAAAGCTTATATAGGTTGAAAGTATTAAACAACAATCTAGAGGAGAAAAGATAATTGTAAGCACTAGTTAAAGAAGAGTGATATATAAAATAAGTTTGAACAAAAAGGGGATGATAGATGATTAAAAAATATAGCGCTTGAGCTATGTGAGAAGAATGAAGAATTCATTTGAGCATGCTAGTATGAAGTATGTGGATGCCTAAAATATTGACGATACCAGATACAGAGTTGTTGAAGTGAAAGTTACAGGAAAGACTACTTTGAAGAAGGTAAATTTGGAATGAATCCTTACAAAGTGAAAATATTGAATGATTGTTGTGTTGTTTTGAAGATAATGTCCAAGGTATTATTGCCTAAGTGGACACCTATTAGAAGATTCAAAGCAAATACTATGATATAAAATTACCATACTTTAAATTATATATTTAGCATTAGGTAAATATTAAAGAATAATCATCAAGTGGTATTAGCTCAGCCAATTATATTCCTCAACATGTCAAGGAGGAGACCTAGGTTCAAATCCTTCTAAAATGATACATGGGTTGTAATACCACTATATGGTGATAATCCCATATAACCTATAAAAAAAATATTAAAAAATAAGTGAATTAAAGTGGAGAAGTTAATTTCAAAGAAGAAGAAGAATTTGAAAGAGATTAAAATTATTAAAGTATTGGTAAAGATATTTATTTGAAGAAAAGAAAATTTGAAATATCTGAAAGGAGATTAATTTAATGTGAGCAAAGAATAGAATTATTACTAAAGAGAAAATTATTTAAATAAAGAAAATTTTAGGGAAAGGAAATATTGAAGGAAATTAAATAAAAAGGAAACCATAAAATAATTATTTGAAATAAAATATTGAAGTGAGAAGAATAATTATTTGAAAGAAAATTGAAAAGAATTTGAAAGTCAAGAATTGAAAAGTGGAAAATGAAAGGAAAGGTATAGGAGAAATTTATTAATTGAGAATTGAAAGGTTAAAAGAAAATAATACTAAGGTTGAAAAATTTAAGTAGAAAACAATTAAAAAAATATATTATTTATAGTGAAAGCAATTTGGATAGAATTACACCTTTAAAAAGAAACTTAAGGAAACAAAAATTTAAGAGAATTGATTAAAGAAAGGAGAAGGATATTTTTTAGATCTAAAGAAGTATTTGAGAAAGAAGAATTATTGAATGAAAATTATTGAGAGAAATTAATTAGAGAGATTAAAGGTCTTGTACTTTTTCAAAATTGATATTTATTTGAAGAATCGAAAAAACAATCAAAAGAAAGATATTTTAGTATGAATTTATCAAAAGTATCTTTCACAAAGTCACATATGATTAAAGAGGTAAACTTCAAATAACTTTTAAAACAAAAAAAATATTTCCACAAACATGTTGAGATATAGTAAACCAACTCAAGCAAATCAAACATAACCAAAATTTGGATATGACGATAACTCGTATATAGATTCAGAAGCTAGCAATCACATGACTAACAACTTATATTGATTTGATTCTATTCCAGTGAGACAAAATATACCAATTATGATTTTATACAATAAGATCTACAAAGTCCAAGGAATGGGTAATGTTACACATAGTCTACATTTATCTGAATTCCAACTAGAGAATGTTATTTATGTTACAAGAATAGCAAATAATTTAATTTTAGTATCACAATTGATTGATAGAAGAAGAATAGTGAAATTCAAAGTCATCAATGGTAGTAAGAAATGTTTTATCAAAAGATAAAACAATATTGAATCTCCTAGGTCTTACAAAAATGGGATTTTTGCTCTAGATGTGATAACACTCTCTCAAAAACATTTAGATCAACTTCTACCAAAATAATAACATTAGAAAATATATTTAACTAAACCTAAAATTTTCATTACAAATGAACAAGATATTGTATTAGCAAAAAGGACTCTACAAACTATTTTTGAAAGGATGGAAAATAAATTAAAAAATTTATTCATTAGCATGCTACAAAAGAAAAATGTGTATGATCTCTATTAGACGACTAATATTTTGTATGTTTTAAAATATATTATCAAGGATGTTGCTAGAATTGATGGTTCAAAAAATGATAGCCTAAAAAATATTAAAAATATTGATAATATGCTCTGGTATTCAGATTGTAGCAAGGATAATAATATCAATGATGGTTTATATTATTGTGATGCCTTAATATTCACAAATAGTACCATAACAAGGAATAACATAACAAGAATACATAAATTTTGAGTAGTGATAGAGGATACTAATTTTAAAGAAAAAAGTATAAGAGGTATAGGTGAAAACTACTATTGGTATTATAACAAAGACAGACTATTTGAATAAGGACCAAGACAAAGATCCAAAAATGATCAAGAAAAACATCACCATGAAGAAAGATAAAAAGTGATTAGGAAGACCAAGACCAGAATGAAAGAGTGTAAGAAAATTAATAAAATGGACTTTATACCAAATAATGTAATACAATAGGTGTTGGAGTTTATTACATTATTTGGAACTTGTAGATATTTTATAAATATGTGGTGTGAAAAGAGTCTTGTAAATACGATTCATTTAGATTATGTAATTAAGTATTCATTAAAAGTTTCCCATTATTAGGAGTCAATAAAATATATTTCTCTTATGAGAAATATGAAGAGTCATATATCCTGTGAGTTTGAGGATATGAGGAGTTAGTTGAAGTTGAAATGTCAAGAGTCTTTGTAAATGTTATTTATAAGGATGTCATGTGTAGATGAGTATGAATATAGGAGAGAAATATAGGGAGTTGTAGTATATATATTTGTCCTATATAATATTGTATTTCCTCTCTATTTCTAAATAAACATATTACGAATTCTTGAGTTCTTTACTTGTATTCAATCCTAGTTATTATAATATTTATTGTTAAATACTAAATTTCTAAAATAAAATCAAGGTTTAAAAATAATATATTAAAATAATAAAGGAAAGATGATAAAATTGAAGAAGAAGAGAAGAATGAGTAATAGTAATAAAAAAACAAGAAGCAAAAAAAAAGAGAGGAAAAAGCAGATAAAGAAGAAGAAATTAAAGTAGAAGAGGTATGTGAAATAATACGAGTGACAAAGATATGAATAAAAGGAATAAAAGAAAAAAAACATTTTTTTGTTATTTGGTAAAAGAAGTTGTTTTGAGGTCCCCAAACCTATTACAATAGGCTAAGATAAGGCATGAGAATGCACTAAACTACAACACTAAATCAAAACCAGACAAGGGGTAGGAATAACAGGCTACCCTCAACAAAATATAAACAACATACCATAAAATTTGGGTAACAACAGCTAAAGGAACTAGGCCTCTCTCAAAAAAACAAAACAGAGAGGGCCCCATACAACCAACATAAAATATAACCTGATATCAACTGCCAAAAGAACATCATAGTAGAGATAGTTCGAGGTTACCATATCCATCTACTTGTTAACCATATCCCAAATCTCATTGACAAAGGAGACCACAATCTGGAATGTACCCAGAAGAGCAGAGTGCTTTTCCTCTAGAATAGATAAACACATCACCACATCACCACAAGAGCAAAAAATATCACCATATCACCATAAGAGCATACAACGAGGACACCATCAAGACCGAGGCCAAGAAAATTTTGACCAACATCCACACAAAGATGCCCAACCAATGATAGTTAGTTTAAAAACTTTAGGGGACTTGTGAAGATAACCAATTAATATGGACCAACCAATCAAGCATAAAACAAAACATCCAAAAAAGAGTCCACAGAGTGAACTCCCATACCAAGCCTCACACACAACTAGCAGCTAACCGTGATCATCAAAAATAAGAGATTCAAGGTCTTGGGGTAAATTATCCAAACAGACCCTTAGGCCTTGTTGAGAAAGACCCAAGTCGGCCATATAATCCACCACCTTATTGTCTTCTCGATAAATATGCTAAAATTTGAACTCCTCTCTTGATTTCAGAATTCTAAACACCTCTGCTAGAATATTTGAAATGCTCCAGTGAGGCTTGCTAATAGAATTGGAAATATTTACCTAAATTGGAAAAAAATAAAAAACTTTCTTATGGACAGACCCTCAAGACCACAAAAAGTTTCATTTGGTTTCTTGGGATTAAGCTTGTGCAAGGAAAGACAATGGACGTCTTGGATTGTGGAATATCAGGTTAATGAATAAAGCACTGATTCTAAAATAGGGCTAGAATTTTCTTAGGAATCAGGGGTCTGATTGGATACAGAAGTGTAGGCCCAAAATGGCCACATATTTGGGAAAATTTTGTAAATTTTTCCTAAGTGGGAAATTCTTCATTTTGCACATCTAACAATGTATTTTGGAGCGGATCCACAATAGGAGGTATGAGTCCACCCAAAACTTAGAGTATTTTCATGCTTGGAGCGATTCCGCTGGGGACTTCCTTTGTATTTGGCTTCGAACTGGAAAAAATTCTTGAATCTACAAAAGTTTTAAGAGGAAATGACGTTAGCGATAAAAAAGTGTGGATTGGCAACCGCTCAATATTTTGGAAAACTTCACGAGCAACTAAGTCTTAAAGGCCCGATTCTAGAGAACCCATAGAGTATTTGTGCATGGAATGGTAACAAGGCAGGATGCTACGGATAAGGCAGATGCAGATTCATGACTAAGGGTGATTTTGACTTCTCCTTTATGTAATGGTGACAATGCAAAATGTTTTATTCTGAGGATAGTGTGGAATGGAGAAAAGGTCATGTTGCACTATGACGGGTCCAAATTGATGATCATATGCTAATACACTTGCTCATACCGAAATGAAATCTACAAAATTCATAAAGGAGGAGTGATGTCATCAATATTTTTGTGTGGATTGGAAGGCACCTTACGGATAATGAAGGAATCTAAGGAACAAAGAGCGGATTTGATCTTGCTTAGTTTTTAGATCATTTGGGAGCTAGATTGGTGATTCCATAGTTTTTAAGATAGAAGGATGATGTCACCAAAATTTTAAAGTGGAATGGCATTATTTCTCCCTGCCATTATAATAATATTTTATCAGATTTAATAAGATCCGTATAATGAGGGAGATCAATGATGGAGATTACATCGAAGAATCTAAAGCATTTAGGGATGTTTCTTCACCAAAATTGGAAAATCCAGTTGGAAGAGGAAGTTGAAGCATCGAGGGTTTTCAAGAAATTTGAATTAGAGGTGGTTATAGATCGATAGCAGTAGACAATATCCAAGAAGAATCAACGATGATACAATATTTCCAACGACTTGGAATACAACTATATCGAACAACCAATAAGTTACAGAGGCCCCGAGCTGCCATGACAGACCACATTCAATAGATTTCTCGAAGGATGTACCAGCAAGCAAATGGCAGTAAGAATTCTTTGCTACGCTATCAAAATAAATCTTTGTAATGTTCTTAGTAAATTTTAATTTCTGCAAAACTATAAATAGAGGTCGAACCCTCATTTTTAAGGGTCGGCTCTAGCGTGTTTGCTTGTGCTATTGTAAATATTCCCAAGAGCTAATGGAAGGAGTATTACATTGATCTTCGCCTCAAAATTTGTATCTTCATGCTTGATATCAGAGGTTCAAATTCTTTAGTTGTATTTCTATGAATACTTAAGTGGTTAGTTTGTGCCAAATTAATGGATTACTAGTTGTTAAAGTAATTGAAATCTGCTTCTAATATTGATCTTTATTGTTAGAAAGTGCATTTCTATAGAATCTAGATATTGGTGAATTCTGTTATTTGGATTATCATTGTCTAGATATTGAAATTGTTGTCTGCAATATTTCTCTATTGTGCTTTAATGAATGAAGAGTCATTCAATTTGTGATAATGTTGATCTGAGTTATGTATCTTTGGGTTAGTTTTTTGAAGCTTTTTATGGTGGTGCAATGTTGTTAGCCTATCCATCCAATATTGTTCACATTTATCTAACCCTAATATCTTCTTACCCTAACCTTCAAACCCTAAGTGAGCATAATTGTGTCAACCCCTTGTTTAAGTTGACAAGGAACCAACCTACTCTAGAGGTTGGATCGAAAACTCTATTTTGGTCCATCCAATGTTGAGTGCTGATAAGTAGTTATCGGGTGCAAGACTAGAAAGAAAATAGGAAGATAGATAGCCATAGTATCAAGTGAAAACTTGGTGCAATTCAATGCCCAACAATTTTTGGAATGATCGGTGGGACCGGTTCATAAGGAACACGAAACCCATCAAATGAGTTACTATTATCTCAACTCGAAGGAATCAAGATTAGGTGAATTATCTTGACCTTATAAGCGAAGAAGAGCAAGTTCACTTGGCAACTCCTTGGTATTTAGACTCAAAAAAGAATTATCCTTGTAGACCAGTGTCCTTTCATGTATACCAGGTCTTTCAAAAGGAATAACCCTAACTCCTATTTTTACTGTGAGTTACCTTATAGAGGGGTTGTTTCTAGAATTTTAGATCAATATTTCCTCACAGAGGAAGAGCTTCTAGAAGAGGATTCTGTAGTCCATCCAATAATTCCCCCAATAAGACCTACAACCAAAAATATGGCACAAAATGGGCCCCCTAATCAGCCATTATAGAAGTATCCCAGCTGGAACACAGTCGGTCCTCTCAGATTAGCCCAAATGAATGCCATCCCTTAGGTTGTATCTAAATCTATCCCCACTTATGATGGTTTTGGGAAAATAGCTTATGAGCACTATCAGGATATCTTGAACCTGGTAGCAATCCACAACATAAAGGAAGAAGATATTATTGTAAGAATTCTAGCCCTGTCCTTCAGAGGAAATATATTGCATTGGTTTAGAACCTTGGAAGACAATACTATCACTTCATGGAAAGTGTTAGCTGAGCCATTCATAGAGGAATTCAATGAATCTACTGACCCATTTTCTCTTCTTAATAAGTTTACATCCATGCAAAAAACTCAGCAAGAAATTGTCTCAAATTTCAATTTGAGATTTAGCAAAACATGGAAAATAATTCCTCCCACTGCTAGACCAACTACATGTTTGGCTTATATGTATTATATCTGAGATCTTGGATCATATTTGGGGCTACAAACACAAAAATTAGGAGTAGAAACCTTCCCCTAAGTTTATAATGTAGTTTTTCATGCTAAAAATATCCTAATCAATGTAGGAAGGCTTCCCCCCAAAACCGTGTTGCCTTACAACTCAGAAACCACTAGTGGCCAAATTCAATCCACAAACCCTTCTCATATGGACCCCCTTTCTTTATCATATCCATATCCACAAATTAATGTCATCCCTCAACCAAAGCCTATATCCTCTACAACCCCTTTTCCTCCCCTTCCTTCTCAACCATCTCAGGAGTTTTTTGCTATTATGGATATACAAAATACTTTGAAAAATCTGAGCAACAGAATGAATTCAATGGAAAAGAGAGACCAAGAAAGGTCACAATAGAGGAGGTTTCCATATGTAAACAAGGATTAAAGACCTGGTCCTAGTAACAGTACTAGGGTCAGGGTGAGTGCAGTATATGAGGAGCCAGAATGTTCTTCAGATACTACTCTTGTGAATGTTTGGTGCCTAGTATGCAATGACCCCCACGACTCACAGTCTTGTGTGATGTATCAACACCATGTTCAAAAAGCCATGGATCAAGCTAAGAGGAATCAAAAGGGGAGAGTTAATATGTTATGGCACCCTGACCAAATCATGGTTGGAAAAGAGTTGGCTGAGGAAAGCCCAATTGTTGTTATGACAAGGTCTGGGAAGAAAGCTTTGCAAGTAGACCCCCAAAAAATGAGGCAATTCCAAGTCCCTTCTCAGAAGAAAGTTGATCCCCTCCCTTAGAGCAGTAACACCTTCCCTATTCCTCAAGCTAAGGGAAAAGAGAAGATAGATAGTCTTCCTAAGAGACCAGAAAAGGAAACAAAAGGAGATCGAATGAGATCTAAAGATGAAGATCAAGAAAGATTGAGGTTCCCCTCTATTACTAAAAGACAAATATTAGAAGCCACCCAAAAATATAAAAGAATATATGGTGAGCAAGAAAGAGGGCTGGAAAGACTCTCTTTGACTAAGTATGAATACAACATTGTTGAAGAGATGAAAATGATCCCATCAAAAGCTAGCCTGTATGACACTTTGTTCATCCTTGGTCAGATTGACCTACTTAAAGCTTCCCTCAACAAAAATCCTCAAAATAGGTTGGCCACAACAATCCTTAGTATGCCATCAGAAAAGAAATAAATGACACCTGCTATTTTAAAGAATAAACCTCCCCCTTTCTATATATCCCTAAGAATGGAAGGTTGGGTAGTCTGAAATTGTATGATTGACTCAGGAGCATCAACTACAGTTATGCCTAAAGTGGTCTATGAGGAGATGGGTATGGAGTATACCCGATGTTGTCCTAGAGTATTACAACTAGATGGGACACCTGTCAAGATGGTTGGGGTCATTAAGGATGTACTGATGAGGTTGCACAGAGCCCCTGAGGTGACAATAGTGCAAGAAATAGTTGTGGTTGACTTAGAACCCTATTTTGGATTATGTATTTCAAGAGATTTTACTACAAATCTAGGGGGATGTATGTATATGGATTATTCTAGCATGGTAATCCCTTTCAAAGGAAAGAGGATAAGGATAACACCTAAAAAACCAGTAGCTTATCACATTGAAAATATTGAAGAAGATATGTGCAATATTAATCCCTTGGAATAATTTGAGCTGGTGGAAAACATTGAAGAGTTGGATATAGAGGATGAGTTGCCTTTTAGAGAAGACTACAATCAGTTCAGAATTGGTATGGGAACATACAACATCTCAACAGAATCAGAGAAGAAAATCCCTGCTATATCCAACCGATCTACGAGAGAGAAAGAAACTTGGATCATGCACTTTGATGGTGCTAAATTCCAAAATGATGTAGGAGCTGGTGTGGTCCTTCAATCCCAATCAGAAGGTACAAAACATTTTGCTTACAGACTGACATGGTCATGTACTAACAATGCGATAGAATATGAGGCCCTATGTCTAGGATTGATACAAGTAGAAAGTATGGGCATTAATATTTTGAATATATATGGTGATTCTGAGCTAATAGTCCATCAAGTAAGAAATAGGTGCAGCAATAAGCACCATTACTTAAAAGCTTACAGAAACAGGGTATGGGATTTAATGGAATCTTTTGATGCCCTGAATTTAAATTTTATTCCCAGAGAAAAGAATACTCTGGCTAATTATTTAGCAATAAAGGGAGCTAACTTCAACCCTTATATAGAATTTGAAATCAAGAAGGCCAAGGGAATTAAAATTATTTTCAGACCTACAGTACCAGACAAGCAGATTTTTTAGCAGGTTTTTGAAAGTGATGAACAAATAGTTGATTTTCTGGTGAGATAAGCATGTCTCTCTACTATCCAACTAAGGAATAATCATATCCCAAGAGGGATAGTCACCCTTTAAAGTTTATTTTATAATGATGACAAAAATAATACCAAAACCATGAAGGTCAACAAAAAATATATAAAGAAGTTGAGGTTGGTATAGAAAAGAAGCTCAATGTCAGAATATGATGTTCACCTGAGGAAGCAGAGGATATCAAATCTCTATGCTTAAGATACCAAGACATTGTGTCTTGGTCATATGAAGACCTCAAGGTGTATGATAAAAAGGTTATCCAACATACTATTGAGCTAGAGCCTAATGCAAAACCATTTAGGCAAAAGCAGAGGCCAATCAATCCAAGGATCAAGGCCATTATGAGAGAGGATCTCTTAAATTTATTAAAGGCTAAGATCATATACCCAATAAAACATTCTACTTGGGTAGCCAATTTGGTACCTGTGAGAAAAAAAATGGGGATATACGCTTGTGTGTGGACTTTAGAAATATGAACCAAGCATCCCTTAATGATCACTACCCCCTCCCTCAGATTGATTAGATATTGAAAGTAGTGGCTGAAGTAGAAATATTCTCCTTATTGGATGGTTACTCTAGATATAACCAAATTTGGGTGAAAGATGAAGATCGGTATAAAATAGCATTCACCACAAAATGGGGTACATTTGCCTACTAGAGAATGCCTTTTGGGCTATCCAATGTAGGAGCCACATTTCAAAGAGCTATGGACTATGCCTTTGGAAACTGATAAAAAAGGCTATTCTTATTTATATGGATGACATGATTGTGTTTTCCCATGATAAAAAAGACCATCTGTCACACTTGGAGCAAGTTTTTCAAAAATGTAGAGAATTTGGTATTTCACTCAATCCTAAGAAGTCATTCTTTGTAGTCCATGAAGGAAAGCTACTAGGTCATGTGGTCTCAAAAGAGGGCATGGCCATAGATCCAGATAGAATCACATCAATTATTGCTCTTCCTTTGCCTACAAATAAGAAAACATTGCAGTCCTTCCTAGGCCAAATCAATTTTGTCAAGAAATTCATTTCTGATTTTGCACAGAAAGTAAGGCCTATATCTGAGCTACTTAAGAAAAATATTGAATTCAAGTGGAATGAAGCCAGGAAATAAGATTTTAAGATTATCAATCAATCCATTGCAATAGCCTCAGTACTGGTAAACCCATATTTCAACAAAGATTTTATTCTTTATGCATATGGAGCTGAAGAAAGTTATGCCTCAGTACTCACTCAGAAAGATGATCAAGGGGAGGAACATCCTATGTTATTTTGGAGCCAGACACTCCATTATTATTAGGTCAAATAAAAATTTATTGAAAGGCAAGTATTTGTTGTGATGAAGTCACTAAAGAAGTTTAGGTAGTATTTGGTACAGAGCAAGACCCTGGTATATGTAGTTCATCCGGATGTAAGAAGTTTTATCCTTCAAGGTGATCTAGGAGACAAAAGAGCTGGTTGGATTACCAAAATATAAGAATATGATGTAGAAATACACCCCACCAAGCTAGTGAGAGGTAGAGCCTTATACCAAGGGTTAACATAAGCTACAACATTGGTAGAAGTAACAGCTTGCTAGGCAGCAAAAGAAAATCAGGTCGAAATAATACAAACTGAAGACTCTGATTGGATTGACCAGATGATTAGGTATTTCCAAAGTGGAGTATGCCCCCTTAATCTAAGTGCTTCCCAAAGGAGGAGATACAAGCTTCATGCTTTGAAATATGTATTACTACCATAGGGCTTATACAAAAGAAACTTGGATGGAATTCTTCTAAAATGCTTAAAGGATGACCAACAAAAAAGGGTCATGGAGGAATTCCATGGAGGATTAGTTGGTGGACATAGTTTACATAGGGTTACAACTTTAAAAATCATAAGAGCAGGCTATTATTGAACCATTGTATTCACTGATGCTTTTAAAGTCACCCGAGCTTGTGACAAATGTCAGATATATGTGGGAAGAAAGATATGTGGGAAGGACAAGGAATGCTTCATCCCCCCTCAAGCCCATTCAAGTTGAAGAACCTTTTCAACAATGGGGGCTAGATTTCATAGGGGTTATCAACCCTATTTTCTTATAAGAGCATAATTTTATCTTAATGGCCACATATTATCTTACCAGATGGGTAGAAGCTATTCCTACCAAGAAATCAGATCAAGAGGTTGTGATCAATTTTATGGAAAATTTGATTTCAAGGTTTGGAGTTTTGGAAGCCTTGGTGAGTGATAATGGCCAAAATTTCATAGGAGCAAAGTATATTGAATTTGACAGTAAGTATGACCTTACTCTTAAAAATACTTCCAATTATTATCCATAGGGTAATGGACTTGCAGAGTCTACCAACAAAAACCTATTAAGGATTTTGAGGAAATCACTGGAAGGTAATAAAAGAAGTTGGCACCTATTATTGGACCAAGCTTTGTGGATAGATAGGATTATTATAAATAATTCCATCAGTACTTTCCCTTATGCACTAGTATATGGCAAGGAGATAGTGTTACCAATCCATTTAGATATCCCAACACTTAAGCTTGTCAATTCAAAAGAAGAGTTAGAAGATCCTATGAAAACCAGGTTGACACATTTGTTGCAATTATAAGAGAGTAGAGCTCAGGAATATGATAATTTTCAAAAGCATTAATCAGACATTAAAGAATGGTTTGATAAGAAAGACATATTTAGGAAATTCCAGGTTGGGGACTCAGTTCTCAAGTGGAATGTTGATAGAGCAAAACTAGGCAAGCATGAAAAATTTGATTCTTTTTGGGATGGTCCTTTCAGGATAGTGGAAGCCAAGGAGTCTAATGTATTTCAGCTGGAAGATCCGGAAGGAAACATACAACCAATTCTAGTGAATGGTTTTCACCTCAAGATCTACTATGTGTAAGGAGTGAGCTCATTGTAACATATGTATATACATTGTATAATTATTTCCCTTCCTTTCTACACTTTGTACTTTAAATTTCTTTTTGCACTTTGTAATTGGTTTTTCTCTAAAAAACTTGAAAAAAGAAAAAATAATTGCAAAAAATGACTAAGTATGGGCTAAGTGCACAACGAAGTTCCATTCCACACTCAATTCTATGTAAAAATTTTCAGAATGGTGCCCGCTCTTGAATCTTTATCAAAATACGCTAGATCCCCGTGGAATGGCATAGAGGTTTCTATCTTGTGAAATGATGAGTCGTTAGTCAAAAGAAAGTAAAAGATATTCCCAATCTGGGAACCTTTCGAAGCCAATGCTTTTAGAGTGGAATCAAGACGAAAATTTGTGCCTAAATGTTTCTAAGTGTCTGCGGACCCAAAAATCTTTGTAAGCCACCGGTTTGAAAATCGAAGCTAAACTAAGTAGCAATTTTGACCATGACACATGGAGACCAAAGAACGATCCCTCATTCAATGGTAAGGAAATTGTGCCATGAACTGAGAGTAGCCGAAGGGGTGTAGTGAGGTGGCAGTGGAATTTGAAATTTTGACCAATGAAAAGATAGAATTCCACCGTTGAGCTATCGAAGGGAATGATTAAATGTTGGAAAGTGTGCCAACGGTGAGATCACATAGTGGCTACATTAATTATGGAGGATACGCACATTCCAAAAAATAAAAAGCAATAAAATACATACCCGATGCTCATTTGATATCTATTTGCATCCCCAGAGTGGTAAAAGGTAAAGTGAATTTTTGAAGAATTTACCGCAAACTGCAGGGAGAACAAAGTCTTGCTACTGTCAAAATGGCCCCTAAAAAATCACCCACTAAGTCTTTAGAAGATGTTCAGGAGTTTGAGACTCTGGAGAAGAAGGTGGTGGCACCATATCTTGACAAGGTCGAAGTCGTGGTGGACACAAAAATGGTCCTCACAGAAAGAACTAGGCTAAGGAGGAATGTGAATGATAGATACAAGAAGAGAGCTACTTTGGCCATGGAAGGTATATGTGTTGTCCTTTATTATCTCTCTTTTTATATTTGTGATTCTATTCATTCTTGCCCTAATTTGATAGCTGCCATAGTTAAGTTTTACGACCCATTGGCTAAAGCAATAAAAACCTCTGAGGGAAAAACCCTTTTCAATGTCACAACTTCCTTTTGTCAAAGACTCTTTGCCCTAGGGTCCGACCCGCCAGTAATACTAAATCCAGGTAGGGTCATTGAGCAAACCGGGTTTTACACAACAAAAAAGTGAGCTAATGACGATGAGTCATTTAAAAATTATGTTTATAAACAGCTTAATATTAAGCCCAAGGAAAAGTTGCCCGAGGTCCCTATCTCTATTGACAAATTTGCAAACCCCGTCTTGTTTTCTATGTTGGCTTGCATGGAGGGTTTAGAATCTGATAGAATGGTACATGGCTAGAAAATTACCACAACATACTATATTTGTAATTAAATAATGTATGAGAAATATGTAGCAAAGAAAAGGACTAAAGTGATCTATTTTTATTGGAAAATGTTTCTCACACAGAGGATACATGAGCAGCTAGTAAGCATGAAAAGAGGTGTTGATGCTCCTAGTTTTAGGCATTGCTCAAGTCTAGTGTGGATGTTCTATGCTACCACCAAAGACAGAATGTCATGGATTTCGGTCAAGGATAAAACCAATGATGGGGAACCCTTGTCGGTTTATTATTGGACAAGCCATTTGAGGAGCAGTGAGTCCTACTATAGATTCAATTTGGAATTTCTAGGACCTACACTAGAAATAATGTATGGTAAGTATCCTAGGTTACCACATTTAACTAAGAAAATTTTGAGAATGAAGAGTGCAAAAGGAGGCTGGTATTTATTTACCAAGGGTATGGTAATCAGACTGTATTGTTTTGTGTAAACCTTTTCTCCTACTCTATTTTTTCATGAAAAGGATTTTTACCTTAGAGAACCTGATGTCGGTGGAGTATATTGATGCAAGCTATGGTTATGGGAGAAAGAGGAAGTATTTACTTACCCACCACACTTTGTATGACATTACCATCACCAAGAAGGGGCAGAGCCAACAAATTGACCAATACCTTGATAGGTTAGGCCTGTTTTATATTCCCAAAATATGGAGTTATGACCCTGATGGCATTTTTAATACAAGGAATAAAACCCTAAATGGACCTAAGGCCTATACGTTTGAAAGGAGGCCCAAGGCTCATTTTGAACAAGGCAAAAACAATGATGAGACTACTCTTTTAGAGTGGAATATCTCGAAAATGGGTCAACTGCCTCCATGGTTGGATTTTTAGGAGCAAGTTATTGATTTTTACCATGACAATAAGCCAAGTCATCGGATTACAAAGGCTACAATTGAAAATATTGAGGCTAAATTAGCAAAGAAAAAATATCCTCCACCTGAGGCTAAGTCTACAAAGAAAAAGGATCCTCTGCCTGAAGAAGAGATTGCAAAGGAAGAAGAAGAGGAGGAAAATGGACCATGGAATGTAGCAAAGATAACATATTGGTGGAGAATGAGGATTGAAATTGGAAAGCCTAAGTCCAATTTTGGAATGAAGATTGACAAGGAATTTTCAAGGAGGTATAATAAGAACATTGGAACCTAGAAACAAAAGGATGTCAGAAACATAGTATTAACGGTTGAAAAACCTCAATATGTTTTTGAATCCATCCCTCCACCTATAGATCATGAGGCTCATCTAGAAGAACTAGAATTCCCCTTGACAGTGGTTGAAGTACCAAAGACCTTTCATCCTACCACTAAGCAGGTGGAAACGTTTCCTAAGGGAGCTAAGTTGATGAGCAAAATGCAATATTCTAAATAAAATGTTGTCAGTACCCCAGTTATTGAAACAACATCTAGGCCTACATGCTTAGCTATGGGAGCATGACCTCCAGACACAAATATCAATTGGAAAGAGAAGGATGAAATATTTAAGTACAGACCCCTATATTTTATCGCAACATCATCAATTGAATTACATCCTATTTATGAACAATCATTACTTTCTGAAGTAGTGCAAGAAGATGTGTTGGAAGAATATTCTAAGAGTGAGATGATTTCTTTTCAATTATTTCATATAAGGAATAAGAGGGTCCCAAAAAGAGAGGAAAATGATATCTCAAAAAAATAAAAATTGGATATGGAGGAGATTGCTAAAGAAGTAGCTGATTTTGCTACAAGAAAATTGATTGATCAGGAGCAACAGTAACATATAGATATAGAACAAGAACACCCTACATCAGTAGGCAAAGGTATGGATTATAATCCCTTCTCTCATATTCATCCTCATGAGTCCCCCAAAAAATCTCTCTCCCCTTCTAATCAAGAAGACATGACAAGTGTACCTCCTCCCTCTCACAGTCCACCACATAAGTCATCAGTAGCCACCGAGGTACAAGTCACTTTTGTTTCCTCATAGCCACCTCAAATCCCATCTCTAGCATCTAAGGTTCCTAATCCATCATCTACCATTGTTTCACTTCCATATTTTTCATCACCACCATCAATGGGACACTACGTTCCAAGTATATCCATCCATTCGATTGTTAGTCTTCCATTAGTTTCCATGATTCTACTAGCAACAACAATAGTAGTAGTTACAGAGTCCATTGTTGTCACAGAGGCTGCTGTAACTATATCTTCACCCCCATAATCAATAGTTCAGTCCACACTTTCATTTCTAGTGTCATCATCTCCCTTGGTTGTTGGTATTTTAGGACCTGTTACTGTACCAAAAGAGCAGGTAACAACTCAAAGTATAAATGATTATTGGTTAGAGAAGCTTACTAAGTCTTCCAACAAGCTGGCTATTAGAAGAAGAAGCATGTATGTTGATCCTATTACCAGACAGAGAATATTAAGATCTATGACTCCACTAGTGAGCAAACCTAAAATTGAGATGATTATTCAAAATTATCAAGTGGAGGAGGTCATAGAAGATATTGATAAGCTTCCTGAGGAATATGAGCTAATTATAGCCAAATCCCACCTGGATACCTTCTATGTGAAAAATAATTTAGTTAGAAAGAAGGTAGATAAGTTGGAGAAATAGGCTAAAAATATTAAGAAGAGTCTCAATGATAAAAATAAATAGAAAAGGCTCTGAGAAAAGAGGCTAAGGGTTTGCAAGAGAAGTTTCAAAAGGCTAATAAATTGAAGGACCAATTAGAAGAGCAAAAGAAGTTGAATGAAGATCAAGCAAAAGAAATTCAGAATTTAAAGCATCAGCTTCAAATTGAGAAAGCTAAACCTTAGGTTTTTCTAAGAATGAGTTGAAAAGGATTAGGAAGAATTTGATTTCTGAGGTCTAGGAAAAATGTTCGGGTCTTCAACTTATGATTGATTATCTCGATGATGTCAGCTGCATACTCTCCACTATTCAGAAAGAGCTAGATAAAATCACTAGAGAGTAGCAGCCTATGGTGATTTTGACAGAAAAAATGTGCAGGTTGGTTGATAGTTGACTCAGTAATTCTACTAAACCTATTTCTACTAAATAATGGAATCTTGATAGAGTTGCTACCAGGATAGTGGTTAAAAAATATAGGGTACTTAAAAGAGCCTGGTTGTTGGTTGACAGGATGGAAAATATGAATAGGGATGTTGTTGAATTAAATAAGGAAATGATTCAAGTTGGTTTCAGAGGACTCTGGAAGGAATATCACAACTTGTTATCTATGGATGAGATCCAGTAGAGCATTAATGAGAATTTGAAGGATGAGTCTGGAATAGATTCTCTAGAAGAGCCACTACCCCAAGAACAAGTTGTCCAATTGATTATGGATTTTACTTGTTTGAGAGATACTATGGAAGATCTGGTGAATAGAGGGAATGATGATAACTATGAGGACATTGGAGAGCTAGAATATATCTATAAGTAGCTTAAAGAAACATCAAATCCCTCTGAAGAATCTTGGAAACAGACTCTACAATATTTGGAATTAATGGTTCAGTTGTTTGGAAATACTTTTGGAGAAAGAGGTCAAAAAACACCTACTCCATAAGAAGAAGGAGAAGAAGAAGAAAAGGAATAAGATGCCATGGAAGAAGTGGAGCTGGATGGATCAATGATAGGCTTAGAAGGGGCTCACACTTATTTCATTTTTGTTTTGTACATATGCATAAGTTTTGTATTTTTGTTTTTACTTTGACAATTATCAGAATTAATCAATAAAGGCATGGAGCCTATAGAGGTAGAAGATGTTGGAAATTTTGGGTACATTACCCTTGATCATGTGTATAAGTTGTCATTGATGTCAAGAAGCTCTTGAAGGAATTTTTTTGATGTCAAAAGTTTTGCTTTGATAAAAGGTTTCTTGAAGGTTCCGGCATGGCAGTTTCAAAGGTCTTTTGTAAACCCCAAGTTGGCAGGTTTAAAGACTACAGGTGGATGCATTAGTTTAATGCATTTAGGTCCAGGAGGAAGTATTTATTTAAATAATTAAAAACCTTGTTAAGGTTCCCTTTAATTATTTTTAAATAAATATTAAATTATTGTTTGCAATGGGTTATCCTAACCCATGGCGCAAATGTCTTAACTATGTGGGTGCTATGTTTTAAGATTGTGGGTGCTAGCCAAGACCTCCACCGATGTGTTAAACTCCTCGTCGACGTCAAGATCTTATGGTAAAAATGCATATAAATCTCCCTCGATGAAAATCAAGAATGATCTAATCCACATTTTGAAAAGTGTTTCTCGCTGTGAATTCGTGATCTGTTGTTCGATTTCTTCCTCGCTGTGATTTCGTGATCCGTTGTTCAGATTTCTTCTCCAATTGTGTCTTCACCATTTTTGTAAACCCGTTTTTCGATTGTGTCTTTGTCATTTTCGTAAACCCGTCGTTCGACTGTGTCTTCACCATTTTCGTGAATTCGTTGTTCATTTTTTGTACTCGTCGTTTGTCGTAAATCCATCGTAAGGTTTTCGTCTTTGTGTTCGTGTCAGAAGAAAGGGAGGCACTATTGTTTTATTTAATCCCTGGCATAGAAGGAACAAGGCTAACAGCGTGAGGTTTAAACCTCACTAGGCGCCTTTGGCACACCGGTAGCGGCTAGGCTGTTGGCGCGCTACCCGAACGGGAGGTTCCACGTTCGAATAACGTGAAAGGGTTTTACATCGTCAAGTGGATGTAGCAGATGGTGTTAGAATTCGTGCGCAATTTCTCCATAGCACGATTTTTGATGTTGGCCAAGATTGCTGAGTTTTGGACAGGTTTCGATGGGGACTTGTGAGCAATTTTGGATAGGTTCCGGTGGGGAATTGTGAGCAGATTTGGACAGGTCCTAGCAGAGGACTTGTGAGCTGAGTTTGATAGTTCTATCAGAGAAATTGAGGATAGAGGTGCACTGGTTCTTTGAAAAGAACCTGAGGACAGATTTGGAAAGTCTTTGAGAAGGCTTGTGTGCAGAGGATTGATTTTTTCAAGCTTAAGCATTGGACAGATCTGATAGACAGAGGAAGACTTGTACTAGACCGCCTGACTATGTTTGGTACAGGTTGCTAAGCTACTGTGGATGTGATCATAGAAGGCAAAGGTCTCTTAGGCTAAGCATTGAGGATAGGAGGTCTTCAATGGAAAGGAGTTCCATGTGCTGGCAAGAGGTAGAGACAGTTGATCTTCTAAGGGATCATTTACAGAGCAGAGGGGAAGGTATCTCCTTTGAGTAGAGGCTCATAAATTCTGATTAGGGGAAGGTATCTCCTTTGGGCTGAGGCTCATAAATATTGTAATTGGGAAGGATTCCCAAAGAACTTTGAGGAAATTTTTAGAGAAAAGTTTTATGGACGTAGCCCAGCCATTTTGGGTGAACCACATTAAAAATGGGGCTTCAATGTGTGATGCTTTCTGTCTTGATTAATGTTGTGTTGATGCCACTGCTATCTAAAGTTAAAATTATTAATTGGTTAAGTCTTATACTTGTTCACCCCCCTCTCAGTATAAGTTCATGTTCTTCAATTGGTATCAGAGCGGGTCTCTCCAAAAAGAGCCTAACAGCTTGGAGAAGGATCTATCTGAGGAATATACAGATTTAGAAAGAGATGAAGAGGTTGAGTTCGATCTCAAAGATGAATTCTTCTTGGCTTTAAGAAAGCTTGAGAAATTTAGGGAAGAGAATTCTCTTCTCAAGCATCAATTTCAGGAAGAAGAGATAGCAAGATTAGAATTATCTCAAAGTGTTATAGACTTCAAAATTCTAGCTGAAGAAGGGAAGAAGGTTGAATAGGTTCTGACATAGGTTCTCAAAGGAAAGGAATCTGATTGCAAGAAACTAGAAGAAGAGGTTATGTCTCTTAGAGTGAAGTTGGAACAGTTGGCTCTCAGACAGAATACTCTGTGTGAAAAGCAAAAGAAGGATGGTATCACCATTCAAGAAATAGGGGCTTCGAGCAAGATCAATCTTCATCCTGAAGAGCGGTGGATTCCAGTTGGTCACAAGAAGAACAATCATCCAAGGCATCAAAATAGGTTACATAATACTTTCCATGGCTATTATTTTTCCTGCAAGAAATTTGGTCACAAAGCTATGCATTGCAATAAGTCTGTGAATAGCCATAGTAAGTAAAATGTTAACTCTTTTGCACCTCTTATGAATAAAGATGTCATGTGTTACAAGTGCAATAATTTTGGGCATATAGCAAGGATGTGCAGTTTGGATAGATTTAGCCTTGAGTTCACTAAAAAGAGAAATGAGATCAAATCTAAGTCAATGATAGTTCAAACTGCTTTTCATGCTCAAGACAAAGTAGAGAAATGGTATCTTGATAGTGGTTGTTCAAAACATATGACTGGTGAAAAGGAAAATTTTTTGGTCTTAAAAGAAACAAACAGAGGAACAGTCAGTTTTGGAGATAACAGGTCAACTAAAATCTGTGGTAAAGGGACTCTTAGTTTGGATGGGAAATCCAAAACAAAAAATGTGCTTTATGTAGAAGGCCTAAGAAATAATCTTCTAAGTGTGAGTCAACTTTATTATCAAGGGCACATAGTATCTTTCTTTTCAGATAGATGTGAGATAAGTAAAGAAAAAAATGGAAAAGTCATTGCTAGTGCTACAAGGACTCCAAACAATCTTTACATGCTAAGTGAGATAAAAAAGGAAAATTGTTTTCTAACTCAAGAAGATGAGAGTTGGTTATGGCATAAAATATTGGGGCATTTGAGCTTTGATAATCTTGTCAATATTAGTAACAAGGAAGCAGTTAGAGACTTGCCCAAAATAAAAAGGCCCCATAACATCGTTTGTGGTCCTTGTCAACATGGAAAACAGACCAGAACCAGTTTCAAATCAAAAGGGTATACTTCTTCAAAACCATTGGATCTTATTCATACTGATTTATGTGGCCCTACCAAAACTTAGAGCATTCAGGGAGAAAGCTACTTCATGCTATTTATAGATGATTATTCTAGAATGACTTGGGTTACTTTTCTCAAAGAAAAATCTGAAGCTTTTGAAAAATTTAAAGCTTTCAAAGAAATGATTGAAAATGAGACTGACAAGAGAATCAAATGCTTAAGATTAAATAGAGGAGGAGAGTTCACTTCAAATGAATTTGTGGAATACTGTGAGCAACAAGGAATCAAAAGAGAATATTCAAGCAACAAGAACTCCTCAACAAAATGGAGTAGTTGAAAGGAAAAACAAAACTATTGAAAATATGGCTAGAGCTATGTTAAATGAGTCAAAACTTTTAGATGGCTTTTGGAAAGAGGTAGTCAGTACAGTAGTCTACATTATCACCAGGGCCCAACTTAGAGTCAATCATCATAAAAATCCTTATGAGTTGTGGAAAGGAAGACCAGCTAGAGTAAAATACTTCAAAGTGTTTAGGAGTAAGTGCTTCATTAGAAGGGAAGATCAGAATTTGGGTAAGTTTGATCCTAGATGTGATGATGGAATCTTTCTTAGGTATTCCAACAAAATAAAGGCCTACAGATGCTTCAACAAAAGAACTCATACAGATTATAGAGAGCATAAATGTAACAGTTGATGAAAAGATAGGGATAAGAGAACCAGTCCAGGAACTCAGTGATGAAATTTGTCAAGAAGAATTCAGAGAGGTTTCAGATGAAGAAGAGGAAAGACAACAACTTCTTCCCAAAACTCCTTCACGATATGTTCAGAAATATCATCCCAAATATTTGATCATTGGTGATCCAAATAGCATGCAAACAAGAAGAAGAGTCATTCCCTCACATGATTCTACAAATGTTTCATTATTATCTCAGATTGAGCCAAAATATTTTAGTGAAGCATGTGTAGATAAGTTTTGGGTAAAAACAATGGATGAAGAGCTAAATCAAATAGAGAAAAGTGAAACTTGGGAATTGGTTCCAAGACCTAAGGACAAGAATGTCATTGGCACAAAATGGATATTCAGAAATAAACTCAATGAGGATGGAAAGATTGTCAGAAACAAAGCAAGTTTAGTCTACAAAGGTTATGCTCAAGTAGAAGGTGTTGATTTCGAAGAGACGTTTGCTCCTGTTGCTCGTCTTGAAGCTATCGGGAATGTTTTTGGCCCTTTCAAGCTTCAAATCATTCAAGGTATATCAAATGGATGTAAAGTTAGCTTTTCTAAATGGGGTGTTGGTAGAAGAAGTCTACATAGAACAACCAGACGGAGTGTCTCTCTCATAACAGTTAGACTATGTGTGTAAACTGAAAAAGGCCTTGTATGGGTTAAAGCAAGCACCTAGGGCTTGGTACTTAAGACTTGACAGGTATCTTCATGAGCAAGGCTTTAGGAAAGGTGTGGCAGATAGCAATTTGTATATTAAGAATGAAGGTGATGATATGTTGATTATGGTTGTCTATGTTGATGATATTGTTTTTGGGGGAAATAATACTCAGATGTGCAAAGATTTTGCTAACACCATGCAGAAGGAATTTGATGTCTATGATTGGAGAGCTGTCATTCTTTTTAGGACTTCAGATTGCTCAATCAAAAGATGGTATATTTCTCTCTCAAGGAAAGTATATCAAAGAAATGTTGAAGAAATTTGGGATGATGGACAGCAAACCAGTGTGTAATCTAATGATTACAAGGTGCAAGATGAGTAAAGATGATGAATCTCCAATGGTAGATCAGAGGTTGTATAGATCAATGATTGGCAGTTTATTATATGTTACAACTACCAGACCAGATATCATGCAGGCAGTTGGGTTAGTAGCAAGATTTCAGGCAGCTCCTAAAGATTCTCATGTTCTAGCGAGTTAAGAGGATATTCGGATATCTGAAGGGCACTATGGACTTTGGGCTTTGGTATCCCAAAGGTGATGATTTCACTCTCACAGCTTATACAGATGCAGATTGGGCAGGCAATATTGATGACAGGAAAAGCACTAGTGGTGGAGCATTCTTTCTGGGAAAGATTTTGGTTTCTTGGCTAAGTAAGAAACAACCTTCAGTTTCCTTATCTACAACAGAGGCTGAATACATAGCAGCAGTGGCTGGGTGTACATAGGTTTTATGGATGAAAACCACCTTGGAGGATTTCAAAGTCAAGCATGAACAACCCATCTCCATACTTTGTGATAATACAAGTGCCATAAGTATTTCCAAAAATCCGGTAATGCACTCAAGGACAAAGCATATTTCCATCAAGTATCACTTTCTAAGGGAGAAAGTGCAAGACAAGTAGGTCAAGGTAGAGTATGTGTCTACTAAAGAGCAGATTGCGGATATCTTCACCAAACCTCTTCCAAGAGATACGTTTGAGTATCTAAGGGAGAAATTGGGAGTTGTACTCCCACCCCAGAATTAATCACCTCATCAAGAGGTGGGGGAGGGACTAAGCTAAGAGGCTCATTCTTAGTCCCGAGGCCCAAAGGTGACCCTTTTCCATTGATGACAAAGGGGGAGAGATATGAGTAAGGGGGAGAGCTTCAAAGTGAAGGGGAGAGCTTCAAGTCAGGGGAAGCAAAACTTCAAAGGAAGATTCTCAGTTGTGGGCACAGTTGGTCAGTTGTTAGCACAATTGGTTTCAGTTTTGGCTCTTGAGAAGTGTTTTCAGTAAAGGTTTGCCATCAATGACAAAGGGGGAGATTGTTGGCAATTTTGGGTACATTGCCCTTGATCATGTGTATAAGTTGTCATTGATGTCAAGAAGCTCTTGAAGGAATTTGTTTGATGTCAAAAGTTTTGCTTTGATAAAAGGTTTCTTGAAGGTTCCGGCATGGCAGTTTCAAAGGTCTTTTGTAAACCCCAAGTTGGCGAGGTTTAAAGACTACGGGTGGATGCATTAGTTTAATGCATTTGGGTCCAGGAGGAAGTATTTATTTAAATAATTAAAAACCTTGTTAAGGTTCCCTTTAATTATTTTTAAATAAATATTAAATTATTGTTTGCAATGGGTTCTCCTAACCCATGGCGCAAATGTCTTAACTATGTGGGCGCTATGTTTTAAGATTGTGGGCGCTAGCCAAGACCTCCGTTGACGTGTTAAACTCCTCACCGACGTCAAGAGCTTATGGTAAAAATGCATATAAATCTCCCTCGATGAAAATCAAGAATGATCTAATCCACATTTTGAAAAGTGTTGCTCGTTGTGAATTCGTGATCTGCTGTTCGATTTCTTCCTCGCTGTGATTTCATGATCCGTTGTTCGGATTTCTTCTTTGATTGTGTCTTTGTCGTTTTCGTAAACCCATTTTTTGATTGTGTCTTCGCCATTTTCGTAAACCCGTTGTTCGACTGTGTCTTTGCTGTTTTCATGAATCCGCTGTTCATTTTTTGTACTCGTCGTTTGTCATAAATCCGTCGTAAGGTTTTTGTCTTCATGTTTGGGTCAGAAGAAAGGGAGGCACTATTGTTTTATTTAATCCCTGGTGCAGAAGAAACAAGGCTAATAGTGTGAGGTTTAAACCTCACCGGGTGCCTTTGGCACACCGGTAGCGGCTAGGTTGTTGGTGCGCTACCCGAACCGGAGGTTCCACGTTCGAATAACGTGAAAGGGTTTTACATCATGAAGTGGACGCAGCGGGTGGTGTTAGAATTCATGCACAATTTCTCCATAGCATGATTTTTGATGTTGGCCAAGCTTGCTGAGTTTTGGATAGGTTTCGGTAAGGACTTGTGAGCAGTTTTGGATAGGTTTCGGTGGGGACTTATGAGCAGATTTGGACAGGTCCTAGAAGAGGACTTGTGAGCTGAGTTTGATAGTTCTATCAGAGAAATTGAGGACAGAGGTGCACTGGTTCTTTGAGAAGAACCTGAGGATAGATTTGGCAAGTCTTTGAGAAGGCTTGTGTGTAGAGGATTGATTTGTTCAAGCTTAAGCGTTGGACAGATCTGACAGACAGAGAAAGACTTGTACTAGACCGACTGACTGTGTTTGGTACAGGTTGTTGAGCTGCTATGGACATGATCATAGAAGACAAAGGTCTCTTGGGCTAAGCATTGAGGATAGGAGGTCTTCGGTGGAAAGGAGTTCCATGTGTTGGCAAGAGGTAGAGACAGTTGATCTTCTGAGGGATCATTTCCAGAGCAGAGGGGAAGGTATCTCCTTTGAGCAAAGGCTCATAAATTATGATTAGGGGAAGATATCTCCTTTGGTCCGAGGCTCATAAATATTGTAATTGGGAAGGATTCCCAAAGAAATTTGAGGAAATTTTTAGAGAAAAGTTTTGTGGATGTAGCCCAGCCATTTTGGGTGAACCACGTTAAAAATGGGTCTTCAATGTGTGATGCTTTCTGTCTTGATTAATGTTGTTTTGATGCCACTGCTAGCTAAAGTTAAAATTATTAATTGGTTAAGTCTTATACTGTTCACCCCCCCTCTCAGTATAAGTCCATGTTCTTCAGAAGAGCATCAAATTATATGTGAAGCCATTTATTGAAATAAGGCCTTTTCAAAATAGTAGAGTTGTGTCCTATTTTTTAATACAGTGGCAAGATATATATTTCTGACATAGTATTTGTATGAGCAAGTAAGTTTTATATATTTTTTGGCATCACTTCGATATGAATCTTTACTCTCTAGGCAGACCATCAAAATTTTTAGAGAGTAGTGGTTATATACAAGTTATTATGTAAAATATTTTTTGAAGATGAGTATGTTTGACTCTAAGGCCCAATGGATAAGACTCTAATTTCGATTGGTTTTGCGAGCAAATCCACCCTAGAGGCACCAGAATGTAGGCCCAAAATAACCACATACTTAGCAAAATTTTGCAAATTTTACCTAAGTGGGAAAATCTTCATTTTGCACATCTAACAATGTATTTTGGAGCGGATCCACAATAGGAGGCATGATTCTGCCTAACACTTAGAGTATTTTCATGCTTGGAGTGATTCCGTTGGGGAATTCCTTTGTGTTTGGCTTCGGACTAGCGAAAATGCTTGAATATACAAAAAATTTAAGAGGAAATAATGTCAGTGATAAAAAAGTGTGGATTGGCGACCGCTCAATATTTTGGAAAACTTCAAGAGCGACTAAGTCTTAGAAGGCCTGATTTCAAATAATCCATAGAGTATTTTCATCCGGAATGGTGTTAAGGCAGGATGCTACGGACAAGGCAGATGCAGATTCATGACTAAGGGTGATTTTGAATTATCCTTTATGAAATGGTGATGAGGCAAAATGTTTTATTCTGAGGATAGTGTGGAATGGAGAAAAGGTCATCTTGCACTATGACGGGTCCGTATTGAATATCATATGCTAATACACTTGCTCGTCTTAGAATGAAATCTACAAAAGTCATAAAGGAGGAGTGATGTCATCAATATTTTTGTGCAGATTGGAAGGCACCTTACGAATAATGAAGGAATTTGAGGAACAAAGAGCGGATTCGATCATGCTTAGTTTTTAGATCATTTGGGAGCCATATTGGTGATTCCACAGTTTTTGAGACAAAATAATGATGTCACCAATATTTTAAAATGGAATGGCATCATTTCTCCTCACCATTGTAATAAGATTTTATCATATTTAATTAGAACCGTATAATGAGGGATATCAACGGTGGATATTGCATCGAAGAATATGAAGTATTTAGAGATGTTTCTTCACCAAAATTGGAACAACTAGTTGGAAGAGGAATCTGAAGCATCGAGGGTTTTCAAGGAAGCTGAAACAAAGGTGGTTACAGATCGACAACGATGGACAATATCCAAGAATAATCAATGATGATACGTGATTTCTAATGGCCTGGACTCTAGTTGCGCCAAACATCTAGCAAGTTGCAGAGGCCCCGAGTTGCCATGGCGGACAAAATTCAATGGATGTTCCAGAGGATGTACCAGTTAGAAAATTCTAGCAAGAATTCTCTGTTGCACTATCAAAATAAATCTTTGTAATGTTCTTAGTGAATTTTAATTTTTGCAAAACTATAAATAGAGGTTGAACCCTCATTTTAAGGGTTGACTCTAGTATTTTTTCCTGTGCTATTGTAAATATTCCCAAGAGCTAATGGAAGGAGCATTACATTGATCTTCACCTCAAATTTTGTATCTTCATGCTTGATATTAGAGGTTCAAATTCTTTAGCTGTATTTTTGTGAATACTTAAGTGGTTAGTTTGTGCCACATTAATGGATTACTAGCTGGTAAAGTAATTGAAATCTACTTCTGATATTGATATTTATTGTTAGAGAGTGCATTTATGTAGAATCTAGATATTGGTGAATTATGTTATTTGGATTATCATTGTCTGGATATTGAAATTATTGTCTACAATATTTCTCTATAGTGATTTAATGAATGAAGAGTCATTCAATTTGAGATAATATTGATATGAGTTATGTATCTTTGGGTTAGTTTTTTGAAGCTTTTTATGGTGGTGCAATGTTGTTAGCCTATCCGTCCAATATTGTTCACATTTCTCTAACCCTAATATCTTATTACCCTAACTTTCAAACCCTAAGTGAGCATTATTTTATCAAACCCCTATTTAAGTTGACATGGAACCAACCTACACTTGAGGTTGGATTGAAAACTCTGTTTTGGTCCATCCAATGTTGAGTGTTGAGCTACAGCTATTGGGTGCAAGCCTAGATAGAAACTAGAAAGATAGAAATCCACAATATTAAGTGAAAACTTGGTGCAATTCAGTGCCCAACAAGAAGTATATTTTGCATAATGGAAATATTTTTGCTAAGAATGTTACCTAGGAAGGTTCTATGTTCTGGTAGATCTTGAGAAAACTCAGAACGAAGTTGCTTCTGGGTGCAAGGTGGGTGGTGGGAAATGTCTCTATCATTAATTTTTTGGAGGACACCTAGATTATTTATAGCCCACTTATCCTTAATATAGCTCTAGCCCTTGTTATTGCTCTTACCCATAGACTGGGTTGGTTCAAAGTTGAAGATTTCATTGAGTGGGAAGGGAACAGAAGGTGCTGGAAACAAATTCCTCAAAGAGTATTTTAAAACAGGGAAGAAGTGTTAGATTGTAGGACCATTTATAATCGTCTTAGACTCTATAGTATTGCAAGCCCGGAGATGGAGGACTCTCTTATTTGAAAATATGAAAGTGAAGGTTGTTACTTTGTTAGATCAACCTACCGCATTTTTGATGCAGATCCTCAACACTGGTTTTTACCTGGAAAAGTTTGACTTAAAAACCTGACTTTGAAATTTTATTTGTTGGCTATTCAAAATAAATTTTAATAGTAGAAAATATTTGCAAGAGGGGGATGACTCTGATCAACAAAAAAAACCAAATTAAAAAACATAAAGAAAGAAAATAGCATGACAAACTGGAATATGAGGAAAGAAAATAACATGACAAAGTAGAAGAGGAGAAAGAAATGCTTAGTATTATTTGTATTATGACCAAAATTTATAATTAAAAATAAACATAATAAGTTATACAAATCCATGTATTGATATGTATTTAATAAATTTGAAGTATAAATAAACCTTGAGGTCCCAAACACAAGTTATTTATGTTGTTATGACATTGAGTCTTGACAACTCAAGTATTTAGATACTTTATACTCACATTAGATCTATATTTATGCTAGTGACTGATACCAATACAAAGTATATTTTGTATGAATTTCATAATGTTAAAATTGTGCTTCATGTGTGATATACTAAACAATATTTTATTGTATTGAAAACATAAGAATATACAATGATAAGTGTGTGTGTATACTCTTATTTATAAACTAAAAAATATTTATTAATACATATTGAACCATCTAACTAGTTATTTTTGGTTGATAAGGCCCTATTTTTATTATATCATAATTATATGATCTTAGTATTTAACAAACCATATTATCAAGGGTCACCTTATATTAGTTATGTCTATCAAAATATGGATATTTGAACTTATGTTTTGTTGTTATAATTGTATCCCAATTACAAATTTATCCATGGTGTCTTGGACTAAATTTTAAGGTTTAGTTATAGGGCTGGAACCTTGATGTACAATGTAAAACTTATTGCTACACATTATGTGTCCAAAATCTATTAGAAAAATATTTAATAATAAGCTTACAATGTTTCTACAATATAGGGGTATTGAGTGTTGTGGGTAGCACAAAAATCAAGCCTATGAAACCTCCATATATAGTACAACAATGAGCTAGAAGAAAAAACAAAAAATCCATGTTGAAATAGTGTTGAATCTTGAGAACTCTCTAGTAACTCAACTTAAAGGGCCTAAAAGTGCAAAAGAAGTCGTTGACAAGCTGAGAATCTTTATAAAACCAAAGGCATGACAACCAAGTTAGGTATTCTCTAGAAGCACTTATATTTAAAAATGTAATGAGAAAATATATTGAATTGTATCAATATTCATAAGGAAGTTATTAATTAGATCACTAATGTTGACTCTCAAAATAAAATAAAAATACAATATTGTGATTCTTCTTGAAATTTTTACAAAAAAAAATATGATTATGTAGTTATATACATAAGTAATTGAAATTCTCTTATACAGATTGGTGCTATAAATATATTTTTGCAAGAAGAGACTAGAAAAATATGTATTAAAAGCGTAGAAGTTTATAGTTCTTCTAAAATAAATAAACTAAAACTTCACCACTTGTATTTAATTGAAAAGTAAGGATCTAATACTTTCAATATGTGTTATTGAAAATAGTCCATGAAAAAAGATAAAATATAACTATTGTCACAATATTAGGCATGCTAAAAGTAATTGTTTAAAAGGACTATTAAAAAGTTAAAAAAATTGAGCAAAATGGTATTATGAGTTTTTCACAAAATTTTACAAATAACATTACTAATAGATTCATTTAAATCTAATGACATATTTGCTAATTGTCCATAGATTTTGAAGCTAATAAAGATATGACTTAAAGAAGAGAATTATATATAGATTTAACTAAAATTTAAAAGCAAGTAAATCTTGGAGATTATAACAATAATGATATTAGTAGAACAAGCAAAGTTAAATCAATGCTTCTAAATAGGATAAATAAAAATTCTTTATACTCAAAAGCTTAACCTACAATTTTTTGTTCATAAGCAAGCTTAACAATACATTGCTTACAAGTTTTATTTAACTTTAAAGAATGATTTTGTATGATGTAAGATGACAAGCAGTAGCTTAAGGGGTTTAAATTAAAAACTTGTACACATATATGAATACAATAGATATGGGCAATGCTTTAGTAGAAATTGAAATTATTTTGATATTTATTTATGAAATCAAAAGCTTGGTTATTTAAACTTCCAATGCATTAAAAGAGCACTTGTAAATTTATCCAAATGTTTAAGCTAAAAAATTAGATAATTTTGAAGACCTTTGAAGTATCTATGCTTGTATGATACATAAAACTCATTTCCTAAGTTCTTACTTGAATCAGAAGAAATAGATTTATGGATTTTGGTCACTTTTATATGGGTGGAATTATGTTAGTTAGTTCACTTGGAATATTAATATATTTTGTATATTTGTTTATAATTAACCTAGGAAGGTTGAATTTTTTTATGCTTTTAAGATTTATAATGAATTTACAAAAACTTGAATTTGTTTGAAACTACAAAACCCTTGTGAATTGTTAACAGAGGATATGGTGGATCAATTTGCTCAATTTATTCAATGACTCCCTATAACAAATTCTAAAACCTCCTTCCACAAGCTCTCATTACCCTAGCATTATTTAGTGCTCCCATATATTTTAAGGTGTAGTTGAATTTTGATATTCCTATTTTTGAAGGAAAATTCAATGTTGATGCTCTATAAAATTGGTTGGATTAGTTATCTTGAAACTTCTCTAAAAAAATCATTGAAAATGAGAAAATCACTTTTATAATCTTTGAAAGCTTCATTATCTATTCAAAATTGGTGTAAATAATATTGTAACATGGTTACAAAAGAGAATGAATATGAGGTAGTGTTCACATGGGATTATTTCATGGAGGTTGTCAAGGAAGTATTTTATCCCATGGGATCCTATAAGGACCCACATATGTGATGCCAATAATTGCATCAAGGTAAAGACTAATCTATTTAAAATTATACTAATACTTTTCACTTCATGGAAACAAAACTAGATATTAAAGGTATCAAAAGAAAAAATCCTCAAATAGAGGGGGCTGCAATGGTTCTTGGAATTTAAGACATAGGGATAAATTTTAACATGTTATCAAATTGGAGCAAAAGCACATAGAAAAAAACAAAAAAGGAGGATAAAATAAGAAAAACCACAATGTTAAATAATAGCAAAAGAAAGGCATGTGACTCTCTAAAGAATCAAGAGAAATGGTGATAGTCCCATAATTAAAATTAGAAGTAGCAAAAAGACTCCCAAGAAAAGAATCATCCAAAGGCCAAGACAAGAAAATGCTATAAATATTATAAGAGCAATCGAAATTTGAAGGAGGAGTGTCAAGAAATTCAATCATTATTTGCTAATTCATAACCCTCTACACCCATTACACCATTGTCTCTACCTTCATAGGTTGAGGATAGAGGAAAGTGAATCATGAAAGATAAATCAAATGTCACTATTACCATCACACATTATACATTAGATGAGTCACAAGAGTAAGAATTCATATCTCATTCACAAATATGGGTCAAGAGTAAGCCATTATTTTTTATTGTTGATAGCAAAATTTAAAAGAATATAATTTTTGCTTAGATGGTGAAGAATTTGAATATACCTCCCACACCACACCCATAATCATATAATATTTAATGTCTACAATAGGGGAGAGACATTCATGTCACTCAAAAATATCTTCTCTCTTGTGCCATCAATCCCTTTAAAGATAAATTTTTGTGTGATGTTATGCCCTTGGATGTTTGTGATGTTATTTTAGGCCAACCATTTATGGGGAAGAGGTATGGTATTTATGAGTCTAGGCCTTGAAGTGTCATCATCACTATCGAAGGTCAATACTTTAGGATACTAAAATTATTTCTTCTTACCTATATATCCTTAATCAATGCTAAAAAATGTAGAAAGATAATAGCCAATATAAGAAAATTCATTCTATTGATGATCAAGTTACAAAACAAAAGGAAGATCATTGCTACATCAATCACAAGCCCTACACAACATAAGCATATGAATTAGATTGTAAAAGAATAAGATGAATTGTTCCAATTGGTTCCATTGATTTAGGGTTCCACTTCATTTTGAGGTAAAGGATTCCATTGATTTATTTATTGTTCTCTTTTATATAATACACTTGTTTATCATATATCAATCCTAAAAAAATATGACTTCAAGAGGTAGATCCAAGAATTGATTCAAAGGGCACATCAAACCAATTGTTTCACCATATGGTAGTTCAATTGTTTTGGATCCAAAGAAATATGTAACATGGGCATTTTGTATTGACTATAGATATTTGAATAAAATCACTATGAAGAACTACTATCCACTCCCTTGGATAGATGACTTATTGGATCAACTTCATGGTGTAAATAAATTTGATTACAAATTTGGCTATCATCAAATACCCATAGAGCCTACTAACATATGGAAGATTACATTCAAATCCAAAGAGGGTTTATTTGAAGGGCATGTCATGGATTAGATATTAAACATTATGTATCTCCCACCTTTGTTAAAGATATATTTGTGTCAATTGTATAATTTATAGAATTTATATAATTCTATGGCTATCAAATACCTTTATGAAATATTAAAAATTTAGTTTGAGAATTAATTAGTTCAAATATTTATTGTATAAAAATATTATTTTTTATAATAATTATACAAAAATATTGTTTTTAATATATTATATTTTATATAATTAAACTAATATAATAAATAACATTTTATATGTGGGAAAGACCATTTTTAGTTCAATCAAATCTTACTTTTAATTCACACATTGATAATATAACATTTTATGATAATAATAAACATCAATTTAAAACTAAAACATACAAATTTTTAAAATTTTAAATTTTGAATAGAGACCTATTTTTAATATTCCTTGCAATTATTTTCACAAAATTTTATTTTCTTAATGCGCTTTTTAGTATTAACTTATATTTCATATAGTGTTATACTATTTATGATATAATCTTATATTTCTAATGTTCCTTGCAATTGATATTCTTAACTATGTATTTTATATTAATTTATTATTTTTTATTAGGCAGGAAAACATAAGATTTTGAAAGCATTCTTAGCATTTTACAATAAGAAACATAGAAATAAGAATAATGAACGTATCAAGATAAAAACAACCCAAAATACTATAGTGTTGTGAATAATAAAAATAAGAATAATATATCAAAATAAAAACAACCCAAGATACTACAGTGTTTTGTCTATCATATAATCTAACATTTTTAAATCTTTTATTTATATATATCAAATATTATTTTTTATATCATTTAAATCATTTTAAATGTAGTACTCCTATATGTATACTTTTATATGTGTTATTATTAATATTTTATTTTTATTTTTTAAATTACATGAGAGCATATTGAAGGTTACACATCCTTATCAACATTTCCTTATTACATTGAGCACAATTGCTAATTTAAAAATAAAATAATGTTTATCTTTAAAAGAAAAGAGGTAAAATATTATTATAATAATAATAATGAAACTCATGGACTGAGAAGAATTAGTTATTAGAGTGCAGGTTCTTAATTAATATGATAAATTTTATTTTTTTTTGTTCCTAGCGTTATTTGTGTCTTCAGTAAACATTGGATGATAATTTTTTTTATATAATATATTATCTGTGGTTTTTATTGAAATTGAATTTCATCAAAATTACAAAATACTGTGTTTATTATCATGTCAATCAAGATATAGTCAACTTTTTTTTTATCAAATATAATTTTTATTATCTATATATATATATTTTTGTTATCTTTAAAATGTTATGATTTTTAATCAATTTCTTAATATCATCATTTTTATTACCAAATAAAATTTTAATAATTAATTATATTTTAAAATTTTAATTTTACCAAGACAAAAAATAATATGGACATCATAAATAATAATATTTCTATCTAATTCCTCTATTCATTTTTCTTGATAACATAAATAATGATTTGTAAAGGCACCCATTTGAGATATATTTTTATTCTTTTTCAATGGTAATTTTGATTTCTATAAGAAGTAGATCTGAATTTACACTTATCAGCAGGAAAAATTAGCTCCCCATATTTTTTATGGTTCCCCTTTAGTTCTTTTCCTCACCTTCTAGTGGTTTCCATATTATGTCCTTTAGCCCTAACCAACCAATAGTTGATGCTGGTATCATTGGCATGGATGCATGTGTAAATATTACCTCTCAAGCCGCCAAGGAAATTAATACCAAAAGTGGTTCACAAGGTAAACCCTCTACTCTTGATGTTGTTATCCCCATTCCTAAGTTTGATATTGCATGCAAGTGGCTTGAGAATTATACTCTAGTTGGATATTTTGTGGGTAGAATCCCACTAAAAAGTGTTCTAAAGGGTTGGGTAAATTATGCATGTGTCCTCCATGGGGTCCAATTGGAAGTCAGTTGAAACCTTACCAAAGGTTTCTTCCTTTTTCACTTTGCTAAATTAAAGCATGCCTAGGTCATTTTACCTACATGGTCCATGGTATGTTTGTTATTGTGCCCTTGTATTTTCCCTTGAACCCAAGATTTCATTGTTTCTAAGGAACATGCGAAATGGGTCCTAGTTAGAGTTGAGTTCCCTAGTTAGAGTTGAGTTCCCTAGACTCGTGTTACCTTTATGGCCTTATATTAGTTGCATTGTCATGTCCCTTGGTAATATTGTTTATTTTGAACCAAAAATAATTTTGTGGGTTTCGCTTTGAAAATGGTTTGTGTTGAGATAAATATCTTCAAGGATCACAAGGATATCATTGATATCAAAATTGGTGCCTAGTGCATATCTCAAAGGGTTTTATATAAAAATCTTCCAAATACATGCTTCAAATGTCAATTCTTTGAGCATAAGATCAAGGATTATCCTCTAGCTACCTAAAGATCTAAACTGGCTTTAAATCCTAATAACACAACCACTCAGTTGGTTGAGAAGGGATGGATAATTGTGAGCAATTGGAGAAATAACTGCAATAACCATTCCATAGGATCTACACCCACTAGGGATTTGATCAAATATTTTAGCCAAGATCCCAAGCAATATAGCAAGGAGGAGGAAGTTTCTCAACCACTCCCTTCTAAAAATAAGCTCAAATAGGTATCCAAACCTCATTACATCAAAACTCCCTAGGTTGCTAGTGTAATCTTTGTCCAAGTAGTCACTTAGACAAGTTCTTCTCTGTTGTCTCTAATGAATGCTAGGAACTTGCGGAACCCAATCCATAAGGAGGATTCTGATGAGTTTGTGTCAGAAAAATGTCCATATTTTATATCAACTATATAGTTGGGAAGTTATAGGCTTGACCAAGAGTCTATGTAAACATAAAACAACTATGGAGTTTTGGTTGAGCTTGATAGAAAGGACATACCACATATTTTATAAAATTTTAGGGGTTTGACAGACTCCAAAACAAAGTATATTATATGAGAAAATTGGAACAAGTATCATGATATCAATATTTTTTATTTACAATAATTAAAGATCTTGGATTTTTGCTCACTAGCCTATCATGCCATATAGTTGACTTGTTTTTTCTTCAATAACAATCATGATCTAAGATGTGGTAAAGTTGCCATCCTCGTCTTTGCTAGGTTTTAGCCACATTTATTTGACCATGGATGTGATCCCATTTATCAAGACTTATATCGAATCTTTAACATTAATAATCATGCATTTAGGATTATTAATATTTATGCCTCCAATTATGTTGTCGAACGATATCAACTCCGGTATTTGATCATGTATGCACTGCCTACTGCATCTTGGGTATTGTGTAGATATTTTAATATGATTGAATGTACACTAGACAAATGCAAAAACCTACCAATACATTGGATAGATGGCAAAAGGGTTGCATGCTACTACATGCATAATACGTTAAGCTTTTTTGACTCCAATACTAGCCACCATCATTTTAATTCTATTTGATACATGTGGAATAATATGCAATCTAGCACAAAAATAATTCTTAAATGGTTTGACTGAGTAATGTTGACAAGTCAACCCATTTTATCCATCTTTAACTATTTCCTCTATTACCACTTTCCCATGCTGAATATTGTCATCTATGACCACTTTCCCATTCACTTTCACATTAAATGGTTAAGTGGCATTGGAAAGAAGGAAAATTTTTAGTTTTTCCTAAATACATTATTGTTGGCACATACACCTACACTAATCCACATCTAGCACATCTAGAATCTTGAGCCTTACCCTCATAATAATATTGGCTAGATCTAGTGGTGGAACAACATGATAAAATGTACATAATATTTTATTCACATCTATGAATGCCAATTGGTGCTCCTTTACAATCACTCCTATGAGGCTACCACCTCATAGCTAAATTGAGCTGTAACTAAGATATAAATTTTCTTATTCTTTCCCACATTGAAACTATGAGTAGGTAAGCTTCGTCAACAAAAATAAATTGTTGACTATCACACAATTTAAGGAGCCCAAATCGAGGTATACCTATATTATCTTAAGGTTAGAGATCAAGTTTCTAAAGAATTATATCAAGTTTTGCAAGCTTCTTAAGTCTCCCAAAATATCAAACACATTAGGGAAGGTCAACATGTTTTTATCAAAACTCCTTGATATCCTTCAAGCCTTTGTTCGACATTATCAATAGGTTTTCAAGGTCCAACCTCCTTCACTTGAATAGGATCTTACTCTATAGCAATGCACAAATGTTAAACCCTATAGTCTATCCACTTTATAAAAAGCCTTATGTGACCAATTGCTCACTAAATGTGAACTATGAGAGGTCATATTCTCCATGGCCAATGATAAAGCCCCCGACTGTGATGGCTTCCCTTGTAAATTTTATAAATTATTATAGGATATTGTTGGTAAAGATTTGTCTAAGGTCTATTTGGAAGCATTCCATACCAATATGTTAGGTGATCTCATAAACATGGGTAATAATAAATTCATATCTAAAATCATAAATCTAGAGGAAATATGCAATTGGAGGACTATTACCTTATTGAGAATTTCTTACAAAATCATCACTAAGGCTTTGACACTCTGTTTGTGAAACTTGCTTCCACTAATTATAGATAACATAATTTTTATACAGGAGGGTATGGAATGGGCTTGAACCTATCAAAAAAAGTCTTGTTTATTAATATTTGATTTTACCAAAGCTTTATGATCGCATCAAGTGGCCTTTCATCATTTTAATATTACAAGATTTAGGCTTTGGTCCAACCTTCATTCGCTCTACCAAGATGCTTTTTGTATATGCCTCTTCTTGTTTGACCATAAATGGTAAACAATCCTCCTCCTTAGGCATTTTTCGGTCTATTTTATAGAGTTGTCCACTTGCTCTAGCACTTCATGTGTTAGCTATTAAGGGATTTGGATATTTACTTGTCCATGTAGTTTCTCAAGGTTGGGTTAAGGGCATCTCTCTTTCCCACACTACTCAAAAGCTAGTTAATGTCCACTTCATAGATGTCTCCTTCCTCACTCCGTTGAAGGAAAAAATTAGCATCAAATAGGCATTACAATACTTGGACACATTCTACCTAGAATCTAGCTCTAGAATTCAATAGCAAGATACACAATATTATCATCAGTATTTCTTCTCTAAGCCTTATTGACTGTATTAATTTGCTTGGAAATGGATTGACCATGGTGAAATGTTCAAGTTTCTTGACATTCCCTTTGTGTTTTACTCTTGTTCCTCTACTATTTGGTAATTTGTAATTTCTAAAGTTGAGAAGAATTTACAACAATGTATTTCAAAACTACTACCTTTAGTAGGTAAATTCCAAGTTTGCTCCAAGGTGCTCATTGTAATCCATGTGTAGTACTCTTGTGGGGCTCCCTCCAAAGCTTCCTACTAGAAGCTTGAAAAACTTATCAAACTATTTATGGGATTCCTTTGAGCAAGGGAAAGGCTTTCATCATGTCGCTTGAAAATTTTGATGTCTCCCATGTGAATCTAGAGGTCTTGTACTATTGTATATCCACCACCAAGGGATTTCTCTCTGTGCCAAATGGGTCATTCAGGCCCTAGATGATAATGAAGCTTGACAAGTTTTTATTTATCACTGTATTTCTTTAGGCACTTCATATGGCTGACAAGCCTATATGGAGCTTGTTCTTCAAACCATCCTTACTCTTAAGGTGCTTATACAAATCTAATGCACCTTTATGGCCAGAAGCATTTGGAAAGCCTAGAAAACCATTAAACCCTAACTAGTTTGGAATGGAAATGGATTTAGTGTTGGACTTCCAATTAACCAGTAGCCTTTATGGTGGTCATCTATAATCATTCACCAAGATTGACCCCTTTCCAAGGTCTCATGGATTCATGCTTTAAAATTTTGTCATCGAGGGATTTGAGTGGTTTTAGATCTCTTTTCTAGACTGACAAAGAATTGGCTTTCTTGGCCTAAAGCCAAAGCCAAAGCCAAATTTAGATTGTCTAATTACAATATGAAATCCTTCCATAAATGGTTCATAAAATTGGGATCAAAACCTCACAACCTTGGTGGATAAACTACAAATGATTTCTAAATACCCCATTTTGTAGGCAAAAGCCTAACCAATGATATGAATGGATTTTACCTCATCTTTTGATGGTACAAAAATAAAATGATAGATGGAGGCTACAATTTGCCAATAAAATTTGGCAACATATATTTCAAATTGTCTGGTCTACCATTGTGGAACCCAAGATTTTCCATTTTACTTGGTGTATCCTATAATAGGATCTCCACCTTGGTGACATACTAGTTCATTTAGGGGGTACCTATCAATGATGCCCATTCTATGAGTGACATAAAAACATCAAACATATCTTTTGGTTTTGTCCTAGAGCTCAAACTACATGGACATGGATTCATGATTTCTTTAGGCCTTTCAAACCCGAGCCTTTCTCCTAGCACATGATTCTTTTGGGTGATTGAACAAACACGCTAGCCAAATATACCTAGCTATGGCATACTTTCAAATTTAAAATTTTATTTAATATCTAGAAAGAGAGAAATATAGTTATTTTATTAGAGCATTTGTTGACACCCATTTTTCATTAATAACTAAAGTTAAAATTTGTTCTAATATGATTTTATAGTTCCAGGTACAAGTGAACAAGATGGCATTGGATGCGGTTCATATACACTCTTATGGACCACTAGATTAATTTCCCATATATAGTGACTTGTATCTTGCCAACCTCTCCTCCATGTAGGAGTTGGTCCCACAATCATAGTCAAGCTTTATAAGCTCCTTATTGAAGTCCTTAGCACAAATTTAGGGACTATAATCACTTTCAACCTCATCCCTCTCAACCCTATGACTATAAAGCTTAGGGATGGCACAACAGTGACAAGTTTCTCTATCTCAACCTCACCATATCCTTGAGGACGGATGCAAAAGATAACTAGGAAGACGAACCAATTTGTAAAGATGCCAACTTGAGCTAGGATCCTCCATAAAAAATTCAAGATCTACCTTTTGGATTGGGAGGCCCCTCGAACAATGATCCACCACCTTCTTCTAGCTCCATATTTCTTGTTGCATAAATAGCTCATAGTTAATCCACTGTCTAACTTTTTAAATAATTTTGGTTGAATGGTTTTGCCTAGCATTGACTTTTAGGTGGGATTTTTTATTCACCACTTTTTTTTTTTGAATTATTGTAGTATAGTTATTTTTTGAAGTAATATAATTATTGCACATTTTCATAAAAAATACAAAATAATAATATTAATAATAATAACAAGAATTAAACAATTAAGTTGAAGACAAAGAAGAAGAGATGTAAGTAAAAGAATTTAGTTAAATAAAATTAAAAAAAAAGAAACATAAAGAGAAAGGAGAAAATAAAGGAAGAAGAAGAAAATGAAGTGAAAGAAATGAGGACAAAAGGGTGGGCACTAAATGTTTCAACTTGTCTAATGGTGGGGACTTTGGAACTCTGAATAGACATCCAAGGTTTGAATCCTATGTTTCAAATTGTAGTATAATGGTGGAGACTTTGGAACTCTTAATAGAGGTTCAAGTTTTGAATCCAAGGAATAAGGTTATATATCATGTTTTGTTAATAAAAATATGGACTTTAAAAAATTTAATAAATAATTTACATTTTTACGTTTTTATAATTAAAAATAAAATATTAAATTAAAATAATTTATCCATATTTACGCTCATTTTATATGGAGTGAGGTACTTTCAATTATTTTGAAGTATTATGAAATAGGTATGAATCTCCAAAGAGAGGAAGAAGAAAATGAAGTAAAAGAAACAAGAAAAAAAAAAAGACGCTAAAGGCTTCAAAGTAGTTAGAGAGGAAGAAGAAAATGAAGGCTTCAAAGTAGTTAGAGAGGAAGAAGAAAATGAAGTGAAAGAAAAAAGAAGGACGAACTTGGAGATTTGAATCTTAAGAATAAAACTATATACCATGTTTCGTTGGTAAAATATGAACCTTAAAAATATTAAAAAATAATTTATTATTTTATTTTTTATAATTTAAAATAAAATAATAAACTAAAATAATTTATCCATATTTACACTCATTTTATATTGAGCAAGGTACTTTCAATTCTTTTGAAATATTATGAAGTAGTTATGAATCTTCATCTCCCAATAACAACTTCTCTTATGTTTTGACGTTGATAGGTCAGGTTTTTTAATTCTCCCTACCCAAACATTTATGTTTATGCTAATATGAATTGAGTAAACTTAAAAAACTTTACAATATTACGGTATTAACATTGTTCACCAACTAAAAAATAAAATGGGGTGGATAAGGAGTAAAGTATCCATAACTGAATATATATAAGCTAATAGCAACAAAAAGACTATAGTTTTATTTTGCTGCAATATACCACATATCAACCCTTATTTATGGGAGAGCCTATTATTATGGAGAAATTATGGGTGTGTCTTTTGTGATATATTTTGAATCAAAACCTAAACTTGCTCATCATTGTTAACTGCCAAAGCTGATGAAGTCTATAAATAACATCTTGTGGTGTGTTGGAAGTTCCATAGACTTGAGAATGAATGCATCCCACATGTAACAAAATATCAAAGGTGAGAGAATGAATGCATCCCACATGTAACAAAATATCAAAGGTAAAGTTTGCTAAAACTATATCCCATGGAGGAATAGATCCAATAAACACATTTTTTCATCTGCACTTCCAAATGTGCTTGAGAAAGATGAGTCTACAAACATTCCAAAGTTGGGGGCACTGATCCAGCTGAGAAAAAATAAGCAAAAAAAACTTCCAAGATCTAGTTAAAGAGGAAAAAGAAAAGTGTAGAAGACATCCCAAAACTATTTAGCCATGTTATAAAACCAAAACAAGTGAATAGGAGTTTCTAAAGCATTACAAAAATTGCATTGAGAGAAAATGTGTAAAATGACTAAAGATGACTTGATGATCATAGAATCTCTTCCATTACTTCTAGTTAGATATACAAAATCTTGTGTGTCCTTCTTTATCTAAGCTCAATGCCAAGTGGCAAGTGAATTTTACCAATGCCCAATAGCAGTATCTTACTACTCAAATTTGAAAAGTTCTAATTGAATCCAAATCTCACCTTCTTGGATGATGGATTTTACATCATTATTTTAATTTTTTAATAAACCTTACGGTTACATGCAACTTTTTAACATTAATTTTCATCTTAATTTAAATATATATTATACAACTACATCTATACCTTTCATTAAATATTGAATAATAATGCAGACATTTGATAAAATTTTAGAGTTTAAATCTGGGTCTCTCAAAAAAAAATCCAAAACTCTTATCGCTACCCTACCCTTACAAACATATTACTAAAACTTTTATTACAACATAAAATATTTAATTTTGTTTAAAAAAAACAATTTAACAAATGTGAAATAGGATTATTATTTTCAAAATAAACTTTAAAATGGTCTAACATTTGAGAATATAGAAATAAGCCCTATTAGATGGAATGAACTCAGATTCTCAATACAAAAATTCAGGTTCACTTCTTGCTGATTATAAAAATTATATAATTATGAGAATTTTTAAAATTAATTTGAAAGCCTCCTTTTCCACTTCAATGTAACCTTTGTAAAAGTTTCTTACATTTGCTTGTTTCTTCGTTTACCAACCAGTCTGTCAAACTCATAACAAGGCGGTGCCCAGTCTCCCTGTTGTGGAAGCGTCCGAAGGAGATGGAGGGCGGCAGCCCCCCAAACAGAATCTGCTGTTGCAGTTCATGGCGCTCTGCTGTAAATAACAAAGTTTTATTTAAAACTTTCCTGATCATCGATTTTGTTGGATTCATAGGCGGCAAGCAGCAACGAGGCGGTCTCTCTTAGTTTGTTCAGCAGGGGTGAAGCCAGCGGTCTCTCTTGGGCTCCATTTTCGTTGGAAATACCAATTTCAGGCCATTTTCAAGCTGAATGGGCTGGGAAACATTTCCCTGCCATTCCAAGGTGTTTTTGTACTCTTCAGTAATATGTTGTCACTTAACATCATTCAGTCTGTATGTAGTGAATCTAGAATATAGTTAGGATACCCTACCATTTCTTGTCGGTGTGCAAACAATTCGAAACAGTGTATGCGTGGCACTACAATAATTATTTGGTGTTTGTAGACCTTATAGGCCTGCTTCTGGCCGTAAAATACTCCATATAAAGCCTACGACTAAAATCCCAATAGTTATGCTGGTTTTGAATAAAATACGCATGAGGCAGGTGGAGAAAATTAATACCAGCCTATGAAGAGTAAAAGACAACACAAGTTGTCTTGTTTTCACAATGGCAATAAACAAGAGATATAAGGACAGAGAGATTCCAAGAGAAATAAATTAAATATAAGATGTTTTAAATGTTTTTTTGGTTAGTAAAGAATAGATTAATTAGTTAACAATAATGAGGTAGAATACGTTTGGTAGAAGGAACCTTAAGATAATACAGTTATCTTGTCTTCATAATGACAATAAACATAAGGACAAAGAGATTCCAATGATAATATCAAGCTGAGAAATAAATTAAATACAAGATGTTCTATATGTTCCTATTTAGTGAATAATGGATTAATAAGTCAACAACAAGGTGGAATAGGTTTAGTAGAAGCAGCCTATGAAGAATAAAATACAATACAAGTTGTCTTGTCTTCACAATGGCAATAAACAAAAGACATAAGGACAAAGATATTTCAATGATAATATTAAGCAGATCAATAAATTAAATACAAAATGTTCTATACATCCTTAGTGAAGAATAGATTAATTAGTTAACATCAACAGCCTACGAAGAATAAAATACAATACAAGTTGTCATGTCTTCACAATGGCAATAAACAAAAGACATAAGGACAAAGAGATTCCAATGATAATATCAAGCATATCAATAAATTAATTACAAAATGTTCTATACATCCTTAGTGAAGAATAGATTAATTAGTCAACAAGGACCTGGAATAGCTTTGGTAGAAACAACCTATGAAGAATAAAAGATAACAAGAGTTTTCTTGTATTCACAATGCCTATAAACAAGAGACATAGTGGAATAGGTTTGGTAGAAGCAACCTATGAAGAATAATAGACAAGATGTCTAGTATTCACAATGGCCATAAACAAGAGACATAAGGACAAAGAGATTCCAATGATAATATCAACTAGAGAAATAAATTAAATATAAGAATTTCTATACGTTCCTCTTGGTTAGTAAAGAATGGATTAATTAGTCAACAACAACAATGTAAAATAAATTTAATAAAAATAATCTTCCAATTTAAAACTTAAACTTATTAATTACTTAAACTTATTAATTATTAAAAAAAAATGATTGTAAAAAAAAAAACTAAGTTATATTAGGGTTGTAACATATTTCTTCTCTAAGCTTTTTTGGTTTTATCAATTTGCTTAGAAATGGATTGACCATGGTGAAATGTTCAAGTTTCTTGACATTCACTTTGTGTTTTACTCTTGTTTCTCTACTATTTGGTAATTTGTAATTTCTAAAGTTGAGAAGAATTTACAACAATGTATTTCAAAACTACTACCTTTAGTAGGCAAATTTCCAAGTTTGCTCCAAGGTGCTCATTGTAATCCATGTGTAGTACTCTTGTTGGGATCCCTCCAAAGCTTCCTACTAGAAGCTTGAAAAACTTCTAAAAATGTTTATGGATTTCCTCTGAGTAAGGTAAAGGCTTTCATCATGTCACTTGAAAATTTTGATGTCTCCCATGTGACTCTAGAGGTATTGGACTCTTGGATATCCACCACCAAGGGATTTCCCTCTGTGCCAAATGGATCATTCAGGCCCTGGATGATAATGAAACTTGAAAAGTTTTTTTTTGTCATTGTATTTCTTCAGGCACTCTATATGGCTGACAAGCCTAGATGGAGCTTGGTATTCAAACCATCCATAATCTCAAGGTGCTTATACAAATCCAATGCACCTTTATGGTCAAAAGCATTTGGAAAGTCTAGGAAGCCATTAAACCCTGACTAATTTGGAATGGAAATGGATTTAGTATTGGAATTATAATTAACCAACAACCTTTGTGATGGTCATCTATAATCATTCACCAAGACTAACCCCTTTCCAAGGTCTCATGGATTCATGCTTTAAAATTTTTTCATCGAGGGATTTGAGTGGTTTTAGACCTCTTTTCTAGACCGACAAAGAATTGAATTTCTTGGCCTACATCCAAAGCCAAATTTAGATTGGCTAATTAAGATATGAAATCCTTCATAAATGATTCATAAAATTGTGATCAAAACCTCCCAAGCTTGGTGGATAGACTACAAATGGTTCCTAAATACCCCATTTTGCAGGTACAAGCCTAAAAAATGATATGAATGGATTTTACCTCATATTTTGATGGTACAAAAATAAAGTGATAGATGGAGGTTACAATTTGCCAATAAAATTTGGCAAAATAGATTTTAAACTATCTGGTCTACCATTGTGGAACCCAAGCTTTCCCATTTTACTTGGTGTATCCTATAATAGGATCTCCCCTTGGTGACATACAAGATCATTTAGGGGGTAGCTACCCACGATGCCCATTCTATGAGTGATAAAAACATCAAACATATCTTTCGGTTTTGTCGTAGAGCTCAAACTACATGAACATGGATTCATGATAGCTTTGGACATTTCAAATCTGATACTTTCTCCTAGCATATGATTCTTTTGGTTGATTGACCAAACATGCTATCCAAATACACCTAGTTATGACATACTTTCAAAGTGGAAATTTTATTTAATATCTAGAAAGAGAGAAATATAGTTATTTTTTTAGATCATTTATTGACACCCATTTGTCATTAATAACTAAAATTAAAATTTGTTTTAATGTGCTTTTACAGTTCCAGGTACAAGTGAACAAGGTGGCATTAGAGGTGGTTCATATACACTCTTATGGACCACTATATTAATTTCTCATACATAGTGACTTGTGTCTTGCCAACCTCTCCTCCATGTAGGCATTGGTCCCACAATCATCATAGTCAAGATTTACAAGCTCCTTGTTGAAATCCTTAGCACAAAGTTAGGGACTGGAATCACTTTCTACCTCATCCCTCTCAACCCTATGACTACAAAGCCTAGGGATGGCACAACAATTACAAGTTTCTCTATATCAACCTCACAATCTCCTTGAGGATGGATGCAAAAGACAACTAGGAAGATGAACCAATTTGTAAAGGTGCCAACTTGAGCTATGATCCTCCATAAAAAATTCAAAATCTACCTTTTGTATTGGGAGGCCCCTCGAACAATGATCCACCACCTTCTTCTAGCTGCATATCTCTTGTTGCATAAATAACTCGTAGCTAATCCACTATGTCTAACTTTTTAAATAATTTTGGTTGAATGGTTTTTCCTAGCATAGACTTTGAGGTGGGATTTTTTATCCACCACTTTTTTTTTTTGAATTAGTGTAATATAGTTCTTTTTTGAAGTAATATAATTATTGCACATTTTCATAAAAAATAAAAAATAATAATAATAATAATAAAAATAATAAAACAATTAAGTTGAAGACAAAGAAGAAGAGATGTAAGTAAAAGAATTTAGTTAAAGAAAATTAAAAAAGAGAAACATAAAGAGAAAGGAGAAAATAAAGGAAGAAAAAGAAAATGAAGTGAAATAAATGAGGAAAAAAGAGTAGGCATTAAATGTTTCAACTTGTAGTCTAATGGTGGAGACTTTGGAACTCTTAATGGAGGTCCAAGGTTTGAATCCTATGTTTCAACTTATAGTCTAATGGTGCAGACTTTGGAACTATTAATAGAGGTCAAGGTTTGAATCCTAGGAATAAGGTTATGTATCATGTTTTGTTAACAAAAATATGGACATTGAAGAATTTAATAAATGATTTAGTTTTTTACATTTTTATAAATAAAAATATAATATTAAACTAAAATAATTTATCCATATTTACACTCATTTTATATAGAGTGAGGTACTTTCAATTATTTTTAAGTATTACGAAGCATGTATGAATCTCCAAAGAGAGGAAGAAGAAAATGAAGTGAAAGAAACAAGAAAATAAAAGAGGGCATTAAAGGTTTCAACGTAGTTAATTGCGGAGACTGAAACTTTTAATAGAGGCTCAAGGTTTGAATCCTAAGAATAAATCTATATACCATATTTCAATAGAGGTTCAAGGGTTAATTCCTAAGAATAAAGCTATATACCATGTTTTGTTGGCAAAATATAAACCTTAAAAATATTAAAAAATAATTTATCTTTTTATTTTATATAATTAAAAATAAAATAATAAACTAAAATAATTTATCCATATTTACACTCATTTTATATGGAGCAAGGTACTTTCAATTCTTTTGAAGTATTACGAAATAGGTATGAATCTCCATCTCTCAATCCCAACTTTTTTTATGTTTTGATATTGATAGGTCAGGTCTTTTAGATGCTTCCTACCCAAAAATCTAATGTTTATGCTAATATGAATTGATCAAATTTAAAAGAACAATATTATATATATATATATATAATGTTAGTCTTCTATTTCACCTTTGAAATTATATGTAAAAAATAATATAATTATTTTTATTCTTGTATTTTATTTATTATTTTAATATATTTTTGAAAAAAAGTTAGATTATATTAATTTATTAATTGAAACATTACAATATTATGGTGTTAACATTGTCCACTAGCTAAAAAATAAAATGAGGTGGATAAGGAGTAAAGCATCCATAACTATAACTATAACTATATATATATATATATATATATATATATATATATATATATATATATATATATATATATATAATATATAAAAGAATAGAAGCTAATAACAATAAAACATTATAGCTATATCTTGTTGCAATACACCGGATATCAACACTTATTTGTTGGAGTGCCATTATATGGATAAATTATGGACGTGTCTTTTGTGATATCTTTTGAAGTCTTCAAATAATCAAAACTTGAACTTGCTCATCATCAAGTTCATCTTTTTTTTAAATAAAGGGGTAAAAATTTATTGATAAAAATTTTGGATTACATAGTACAATTGAGCTTCCAACCAGGACTCAAATAAACAACCAAACAGGCTAAAACCACTAGACTAGAATAACACCCAAAAAATACAACAAGAATAAACCACATTAAGTCTGTACATCCTTGTGGATCAACTCCCATAGGCGTTGAGAGTCCCTAGACAAAAGACTCTCCCAATTATCGATACTCCAAGGATCCAGCAACTCAGAAGCCCTTTTGGCCAAGTAATCAGCAACCACATTCTATTCCCTTGGAATGTGCACAAAGGATATCAATTCAAACTCTTCACTCATTCTGAGAATCTAAATGGCTACAGAGGCCAACTACCAATTAACTTCCTCCATAATTTTACTGTTTAAAATATTAACCACAATTTGAGAGTCAGACTCGCAGATAATCCTATGCCAGCCAAGAGAAAACCCCCTCCGCAAGGCCTCAAGAATTGCAAGAGCTTCCATAAAATTGTTGTAGTGAACACCTTTATAAATGGAAAAGAAAAAACTGACACCACCAGTAGAATCTCTCCCAACACTACCAATGCCAGCATGTCCAGGATTACCCCTCGACGATCCATCAGTATTAATCTTTAAAACTCCTCTAGGGGGTGGCCTCCATCTACCATCTCTCCTAACCTTCTTGCTGAGCTGAGGAACCCTACTAGGGATAAAAGAGTTCACACCATCGCCAAAGAGACCAAGGGCTTGCTGTACCTTCTCCTCCCTAGAATCCAAAAGAGGGTCCACATCACATTTGCTATGGATGGTTTCCTGAACCATATACAAGATCCTTTGCCAGATCTATTGAACAGCCAAATAACTACCCTAAAATATGCATTGGTTTCATTCGAGCCAAATTTTCCAGATGATGCAAGAAGGGCCCAAATTCCAAGAAACCCGAAGGAAGGGGGCCTTGGCCGAAGGTATACCCAGACTACTCCAAAAATCCACTAGGGACAGCACATGAAAACATGGATGGTTCCAAGCGCTCAACCAATGGTGCCAAATGTCTCTGGCAAAGGAGCATTGGAAAAATAAATGAGAAGAGTCATCCTCATTCTTACTGCAAAGGACACAAAAAGAGGGACCCTGAAATCTCATCTTCCTCACATTATCCCAAGTGAGTCATTTATTTCGAGCTACCAACCAGAGAAATAAGTTACATTTTGGCTAGGTAACTTTGTTCCACACCTTTTTCCACCAAGTGACAGGAAGACTCCCATACTTTTGCTTATCAAGAACCTGATAACCATAGGCTACCGAGTAGGTTCCCTTAGGATCAGGGTTCCAAGCCAGAATATCTTTACCCCTCAATGAATAACAAGGCATCCCCATAATAATAAGAGCAAGCACCTCTCTATCCTTCGCCATTCTCCCTTGGGGCCATTGTTGTGGATCTTTCCACCTGTACATCTCCATATTTCCAAAAGACTGGATTTTTTTAAAGTCCTCCACATGAGACCAGCCTGCTTCCAAGAAAAAAATACTTAGGGAACGTAACCTGGGTTATTGATTCAATATAGGAGGGTGGCCATCCCAAGAATCCTCCAAATAAAGAGCATTTGATCCCAAGAATCATCAAGTTCATCATTGTTAACTACCTTTTTTCTAGTTTTTCGTTGGACCTTCTAAGAATATGAAGATCCTGAACTATATGAGAAAGTTGATGAAGTATGTAAATAACATCTTGTGGTGTGTTGGAAGTTCCATAAACTTGGGAATGAATGCATACCACATGTAACAAAATATCAAAGGTCAAGTCTGCTAAAACTATATCCCATGGAGGAACAAATCCAGTAAACACCTTTTTGTATCTGCACTTCCAAATGTGCTTGGAAGGATGAGTCTACAAACATCCTAGAGTTGGGGGTACTGATCTACCTAAGAAAAACCAAGCAAAGAAAGCTTCCAAAACTATTTAGCCATGTCAGAAAACCAAAACAAGTGAATAAGAGTTTCTAAAGCATTAGAAAAATTGCATTGAGGGGAAATGTGTAAAATCAAAGCTAAACTTTCAGAATGACTAGAGATGTCTTAATGATCATAGAATATCTTCCATTACTTCTAGTTGGATATACAAAATATTTTATGTCCTCCTTCTTTAGACTCCAAGCTCAATGTCAAGTGGCCAGTGAACTTTACCAATGCCCAATAGCACTCTCTTACTACTCAAATTTGGAAAGTTCTAATTGAATTCAAAAATCAATTTCTTGTATGGTGGATTTTGCATCATTATCTTAATATTTTAATAAACCTTATGATTACATGCAATATTTTAACATTAATTTTCATATTAATTTAAATATATATTATAGTATTACATCTATACCTTTCATTAAATATTCAATAGTAATTTGATAGAACTCGTTTGAATTTGGATCTCTTAAAAAGAATCCAAAACTAATATTTATATTTTTTTATTTGTGGAAAACATCCCAAAAGGGATGCCACTTTCGGGTAAGACCCAAGGAGGTAGGGGTATCCATTCCGTCAAAAATGCCCAGGACTCGGACCTGGCCTACCACCTTTGACATACTCAAAGAGCAAACAAACACACAAAACCAATTTTAAAATAAGTAAATAAAAAAGTAAATAACAACAAAAATAATAAAATAAAATAAAAAAACATGCTCCTTGAGTGTGTCAAAAACAAAAGCACAACCAAACACACACACCATAAGATAAAAAAAAACCACAACACGAACCACATAGAAAAACACAAGAACCACATAACAAAACACAAACAAGACAAAAACAACAGAACATGTTAGTGTCACAATGACACTGAAAGGGGGGGTGGATCAGTGTAGCTCTTTAAAACTTAAATCTTCAACACTCAAAGCAAAAACAATGAAAACATAAAACCAAATAAAGCAAGTATAACAAGAGAACATCACACAACACAAGATGTACCGAGGTTCACCGATTTGGCTACATCCTCAAAAATGACTGTTTGGACTCCCATCCAAATCCAACATTTGCAAAGCACCAACTTTATAATCAATTTACCAGCATCCACTGGAAGGAGCACCAACCCCTGATTTATCTGCACCAACAGAAAGGAGCACCAACCCCTGATTTATCTGCACCAACAGAAATGAGCACCAACCCCTCTACCAAGCACCCACTTGATTTTGATATTGATAATAAAATGACATATATGAATGTCTTAACTGAAACCAGAACCCTCTATGGTCTGTAAGCTCAAAATATAAGACTTTCTATTTCACCCAATATAACATCCCACTCTCTGCATTACTTAGAATTTGAATCTTCTCTTCTCACAAAACAAAACTGATTGTTATATTAGATCATTTTTCTAATTACTAAATACTTTCTGGGTATTGTGTATCACTTTGTCTTCAAATTACTCTCAAAATTTCACCCAAAATGGATATCATATGAGAAAGTTATGCCCAAAACACTGAAGTGATATTTTTCACCACTCTCCAAAAATCACGTATTTTCACTCTTTATTTTTCTCCACACACACTTCTCTCTTCACAAAATAAAGTCCCCACTTTTCAATAAAATCCCTTGTAACTTAAAAAGCACACACTTGCATTCTTTTTCTCTTTTTAATTTTAAAAATATTTTCTTTAATGAAGCTTCTTAAAACAATATAACTTCATTTTTTTTTATTTTGAGAAGGCATTTCGTCAAACACGTCACATGCAAAGAATTGACACCTTACTCGTTATCTTACTTCGAAGCCACGTGACACCTCAAACCAAAAACAAAATATGCTCTATTTGATTCCTTGAAGGTGTAACAACACTGAAACCAAAACTTTGGTGAGTCTGTAAGATCGAAACGGCCAACTGAAGGATTTTGCACAAGTGGAACAAATTGACATAAAAGTGACCTGTACCATTTTTGTAACAATCATAACACTCACCTCGTAACTCTGTTTTCTCTTAAATTTGAAAAATAGAATATCTGCAATTCTGAATACATCTATTTTGAATCTCGCTATATAACTCCTTACGGTTCGCCTGTACCACCTCCACGAAAAATGCTGCTGACACACTTTTTCCAAAAAGAGCATTTTTGTGACAGTCTTGCAACGCTTGTAACATTCGCATCCTTTCTACGTTTTAGTGGAAATTTGGAAAACATGTTCTTGAAGATAATGACCACCTCTAGTTAGAATTTTGCTATCAAATTATTCTTGGTTTGCTCGCAGTGATTCTAACAAAACTACCATTTTTTGGCCTGGACAACCACTTGTCAAATCATCTGCCAAGATACCAAAAACATCATCGATCAATCCAAAAACTATGTTGACACCTCCAATGCTACTGTGGACTATTTCTTGACTTACTAGCATGTTCCAAATTGATCCATCCTGTCCAACTGCGCACATGACGACTTTTGCAATTTTTTTACAACTTCTGACGATTTTTTCAACTTTTGCAAATTTGCACGAACAACCTGTAACAACTTCACCCAAACATCAAAAACATCCTCATAAGCATTGAACATAATTGTACATACTTTGAAAAAACTCCGAACAACTATCCACTACATCAACCTGTCAATCTGAGTGTGTTGACAACAATGATAATATTGTCGTTGCACCTTGCTCAACAATCTCCCCCTTTGGAATTGTTGGCAACACACGCACAATTTCCTCTAAATATTTTCCCTCTTTAAAAATAAGACCAAAGGGCTGCTGCAAACTCCCCTTGATTCCATGCACAAGATTCTTAGGCAAAAATTATTACACTTAGCAAAAATTACAAACATGAGCAAAAAGATAATCAAATACACAAATGCTCCCCCTGAGAATGTGTCCCCAAAAGCTAGTCAATTCTTGGGAAGTGTGACCACTCCCAATTTATTACAAAGGTACTCAAAGAATTCCTTGGGAAATATTTTGGTGAAGATATCTGCTACTTGCTCTGTTGTTGGAATAAAATCCAACTTAACCTCACCTTCTGCAACTTTCTCTTTCAAAAAATAATACCGGATAGCAATATGTTTTGCGCGAGAATGCATAACTAGATTATTTGAGATGTTAATGGCATTGGTGTTATCTCACTTAACTAAAATTGGCTTACTAAAATTAATGCCAAGATCCTTTAGAGTTGTTTTCATCCATAACACCTGCATACAACACGTCACTGCAATGTATTCTGCCTCTGTTGTGGATAAGGAGACTGACTCCTGTTTCTTACTGTGCCATGCGACCAACCTGTCTCCAAGGTAGAATGCACCTCCATTGGTACTCTTACTTTCATGTACACATCCTACCCAATTTGCATTTGAATACGCAATAAGGGTGAAGTCCTTACCTTTTGGATACCATAACCCATACTCCATAGTACCCTTGAGGTACCGAAGAATCCTCTTCACTATTGTCACATGAGTCTCCTTGGGACTAGCCTGAAATTGTGCTACCATGCATACTGCCTGTAAAATATTTGGTCTGGTAGTTGTCAAGTACAGTGAGCTCCTAATCATATATCTATACATAGTTTGATCAACATGTGGAGATTTTTCATCCTTGCTCAACTTACAACCTGTCTTCATGGGAGTGCTAACTGGCTTACAATCCTCCATTGTGAAATTTTTTAGAATCTCTTTCACATATTTAATTTGAGAAAATATATGCCCTTCTCCTTCTGATTAACTTGCAATCCGAGGAAATACGAAATTTCACCAATCATTGACATTTCAAATTATTTCTACATCTTATTTTCTAAATCTTTACACAACTCATCTATGCTGCTACCAAATATGATATCATCTATGTATACAACAAGAACAATACGATGACCATTTTATGTTTTGACATGCAAATTACTATCCACCATACCTTTCTTGAACCATTTATGAGTAAGATAATTGTCTAGCCTTGCATACCATGCTCGGGGTGCCTGTTTTAATCCATATAATGCTTTCTTCAACTTGCAAACCAAGTTGGGATCATCACTAAGCTGGAAACCATCTGGCTGCTCAATATAAACCTCTTCTTCAAGTTTCCCATTCAAAAATGTTGATTTCACATCCATTTGATAAAATTTGAAATTCTTGTAAACTGCTAAAGCCAGAAACATTCTAATTGCCTCTAGTCTGGCCACAGGTGCAAAGGTTTCCTCAAAGTCAATACCTTCAACCTGTGCATAGCCTTTGCATATCAATCTTGCTTTGTTCCTAACTACCTGTCCGTATTCATTCAATTTGTTCTGAAATACCCATTTAGTATCGATTACATTTTTATTTGTGGGTCTTGGTACTAACTCCCAAGTCTTGTTTTTCTCGATCTGATCTAATTTTTCATTTATTGCCTTTACCCAACTTTCATATTTTCTTGCGTCAACAACATTTTTGAGCTTAATGATGTATAATAAAGAGTAGTTACTTACTAATATTCTTCTTGTCTGAACACCAACTTTGGGGTCTCCAATTATTTGCTCTCTAGGATGATCTTTCTACCAGCTACCTATTTTGAATTTCTTCTTTTCTTCCACTTTTGAATCACTGTTTGAATCCTCTGAGTCAATTTTTGGTTTCTTTTTCGTTTCCTTTTCCTCATCTCCTTCAATGACCTCTTCATAAATTGGGTAGTTCTCTTCATAGCTAATTACTCATTCCCTTCCTTCATCAACTTTAACATCGGCACTATCCACAATTTTTCTTAGCCTCTTGTTGTAGCATTTGTAAGCTTTGTTTTTTGATGAATAGCCAAGAAAAATACCTTCATCCTCTTTATATTCAAAATTACCAAGGTTTTCTTCAGTTCTTTTGATGTAACACTTGCTACCAAAAACTTTAAAGTATCTTGTTGTTGCCTTTTTACTGAACCACAACTCATAAGGAGTTTTGCTTTCATGCATCCTCAACATGCACCTATTTTGGATGTATACTGCAGTATGGACTACCTCTTTCCAAAATTTGTCTGCTACTTTGCTCTCAGTCAACATAGTCTATGTCATTTCCTGCACTATCATGTTCTCTCTTTCTACCACACCATTCTGCTGAGGTTCCTGGCTACTGAAAAATGTCATCTAATGTCATATTTTTCACAATACTCTATGAAATCCTCTGAAATGAACTCTCCTCCTATGTCTGACCTTAAAAATTTAATCCTTTTTCCTATTTTATTCTCAAATTGGTTTTGAAAACCTTGAACATCTCAAAAGCTTATGATTTATGCTTCAAAAATAGTAACCATGTCATCCTAGAATAGTCATCTATACACAACATGAAATATTTGTTGTCGTTTATGCTTTGCGTTCTCATGGGTCCACATAAATCAGTATGTACTAGTTCCAAAGGTTTGCTTGTGTAGTACTCTTTTGTTTTAAATGAGACTCTAGTTTGCTTTCCCTTTTGACATGAAGCACAAATGCTATTTTATGGTTTTCCAATGGTGGGAATATCTCTCACTGCTTTCTTTGAGCTGATTTTTACTAGATTGTAAAAACTGATATGACCGAGCCTCTTGTGCCACAACCAACTCTCTTCTTCCTGTCAAAACAAGCAAGCTCCTTCTGAAGTCTCTAAGAGAGTGTACAAGTTGCCAGATGTCCTTGATCCAGTTGCTATCAACTTCCATTGTTTGTCTTTCTGACTTCACAACCTTACTTCTTAAATATCACTTCATGACCTCTATCACAAATCTGACTTACGCTCAACAAGTTATGCTTCAGACCAACCACAAAAAAGACTTCTTTTGACTTGATTTTTTCATCACTAATATTAACTAAACCTCTACCAACTATCTTAGCTCCATCATTGTTTCCAAACTTTACTGAACCACCTTCATATTGCTGCAACTTCTCAAATTTTTGTTTGTCACCTGTCATATGACTGGAGCATCCACTATCAAGTATCCATGGTGTGGATTTATTCTATGCTTTAAATGTCGTTTGTACGATCAAGGATTCTTTTTCTTCCTTAGGTCACTCTTTTTATTTCCACTCAGGTTTGATTACAATTTTAGGCTCTTGTTTTGGCTTTTCTTTTTCAGTAGCTTGTGCATGTTTTTCGGGAAATTTTCTATTTTTTCTTATTCCATTTGGCTGAAATTTTCTTCCCTGAAATTGATTTGATGCAAATATACTTCGACAATTTCTTGTAATATGCCCAAAATTATGATAGTTATAACATTCTACTACATAATCCATCAAAGGTGAAAAAGCATTTCTATTGGTAAAATTCCTTGGTCCTACATTATACTTGCAATCTGAGATCTTATGTCCATAACCATTGCATTTAAAATAGTAACCAGAAAAGAGATGATTGAACATGGTGGTAGTCTTTGCCATGTTGTCATAGGAGCCATAAATCTTCTTCTTCTTTGATGTGTGACATTGGTGAAGCCATCATTGTCAATTCTCCTTTCGTGCCTTGCATTATTGCTTTCCTTTACATGATTCATTTTTTCTTGATCAACCTGTTTCTTCTCTTCATTCTTTGTGGATTCTTCATTTATGGCCTTTGATCCATTTGACGATTCTCCTTCATCAAAACCCAAACCAAATTTTATGCCTGTAGTCTTTTAGTTATTTATGATCTTATCCAACTTCATAGAACTTTCTTCACGTTTGTGATAACAACTAATTTTATGATTCATCTCTTCTAGTTGCATTCTTAAACCAACAATCTCTTCTTCTAGCTTGTTGCAATAATCTATTTTCATGGTTATTTGCACTTCGAGATCTTTAGAGATTTTCTTGGATTCTTCTATCTGTACTTTCAAATTTTTTATGATTTCATTTGCATCCTCAAGCTTTCTTGAAATTTTCTTATTTTTTTTCTTTCTATCTTCAATTCATCTAGAGCTGCAATTAGTTCCTCTTCCAAATTCACTTCTGCGTCAATTTCTTCTTCATCATATTCTTGTTCTTTTTCTGGTTTTTCTTCTTTGAGTGCCATGAAAAGAGATTCACCTGTTTCCTTTTCAAAATCCTCACTGGAGCTATCTTCTAATGAACTGACATTCTTGGAGATGAAACTTTTCTTCTTGAAGTTGCCTTTTCTGAAATTTATTTTTTTCTTCCAGTCACTTCTTTCTTCGTGCGATCCTTCATCACTTCTATTCTTCTCATTAAGTGGAAATTTAGCTGCAAAATGCCCAATGCCTCCACAGTTGAAACATTTAAATGGTAACTTTCCTTTGTATTTTCCTTTTCCCCTTTTTAGTTTTCGAACAAAGTTTGCTTCCATTTCATATGATGTCTCTTCTTCCTCGGATTCTTGTTTTGCTTTCATATTTTTATGGGCTTTAAAAGCAGCTTCTCTGTCTGTGGGTTTAGATTTTCCTATTCTCATCTCATATGCAGTCAAAGAACCATGCATCTCATCCATACTAAAAGAATTTAGATCTTTAGCTTCTTCTATAGCTAAAAATTTAGAATCAAATCTTTGGGTAAGGGATCTTAATACCTTTTTCACGATGATAGAATCTTTGATTTCCTCGTCAAGTCCTCTAATCGCATTAATGACTTCATTAACTCTTAGCATATATGCCTCTATATTCTCATCATCATTCATCTTTAATACTTCAAACTGAGCTCGATGTGTTTGTAACTTGGCCTCCTTGATCTTAACGTCTCCTTCATGAATGCTCTTTAGTTTGTCCTATATTTCCTTTGTCGTTTTACAACCCATAATCTTTACCAGTTCGTTGTCCACTAATCCACACATGATAGCATTATTTGCTTTTGAGTCATTCTCAAACAATTTCTTACCGATAGCATCGGTTGGAGAAGTGGTGGGTATTGTGTATCCACTATCTACTGAATCCCAAATGTCGTATATCAAAGCACAAATATATGTCTGCATCCTGAGTCAACAAAATGCATAATTAGTTCCATAAAACAATGGTGCTTTTTTTGATGAGAAGCCTTCACCACCTTCCACTGTGTCACTTCCAAGATCACCCTATTCGGTTAAGCCTGTTCATGAACCTCGCTCTGATACCAATTGTTAGTCTCACAATGAAATTGAAAGGGGGGGTGAATCAATGTAGCTCTTTAAAACTTAAATATTCAACACTCAAAGCCAAAACAATGAAAACATAAAACCAAATAGAGCAAGTATAACAAGAGAACATCACACAACACAAGATGTACCGAGGTTCACCAATTTGGCTACATCCTAAAAAATTATTGTTTGGACTCTCATCCAAATCTATCCTTTGCAAAACACCAACTTTAAAATTAGTTTACTAGCACCCACTGGAAGGAGCACCAACCTCTGATTTATCTGCACCAACAGAAAGGAGCACCAAACCCTAATTTATCAGCACCAACAGAAAGGAGCACCAACCCCTCTACCAAGAACCCACTTGATTTTGATATTGATAATAAAATGACATATATGAATATCTTCATTGAAACCAGAACCCTCTATGGTATGTAAGCTCAAAATATAAAACTTTCTATTTCACCCAATATAACATCCCTCTCTCTGCATTACTCAAAATTTGAATCTTCTCTTCTCACAAAAAAAATTGATTGTTCTCTTAGCTCGTTCTGCTAATTGCTAAACACTTTCTAGGTATTGTGCAACACTTTGTCTATGAAATCCTCTCAAAATTTCAGCCAAAATGGATATCATATGAGAAAGTTATACCCAAAATACTGAAGTGACGTTTTTCACCACTCTCCAAAAATCACGGATTTTCACTCTTTATTTTTCTCCACACACTTCTCTCTTCACAAAATAAAGTCCCCACTTTTCAATAAAATCCCTTGTCACTTAAAAAGCACACACTTGCATTCTTTTTCCCTTTTCAATTTTAAAAATATTTTCTTTAATGAAGCTTCTTAAAACAATATAACTTCCTTTTTTTAATTTTGAGAAGGCATTTCGTCAAACACGTCACATGCAAAGAATTGACACCTTACTCGTTCTCTTACTTCGGAGCCACGTGACACCTCAAACCAAAAATGAAAGATGCTCTATTTGATGCCTTGAAGGTGTAACAACACTAAAACCAAAACTCTGCGACTCTGCAAGGTCGAAATAGCCAACTAAAGGATTTTGCACAAGTGGAACAAATTGATATAAAAGTGACCTGTACCGTTTTTGCAACAATCATAACTCTCACCTCGTAACTCTGTTTTATTTGAAATTTTAAATGTAGAATCTCTACAATGCTAAATACATCTAATATGAATATCGCTATATAAATCCTTATGGTTCACCTATACCACCTCCACAAAAACTACTGTTGACACACTTTTTCCAAAAAGAGCATTTTTATGACAGTCTTGCAATGCTTTTAACGTTCGGATCGTTTCTCTGTTTTAGTGGAAATTTAGAACACATGTTCTTGAATATAATTAAGACCTCCAGTTAGAATTTTACTATCAAATTATTCTCGGTTTTCTCATAGTGCTTCTGATAAAACTACCATTTTTTGGCCTATACAACCACTTGCCAAATCATCCACCAAGATACCGAAAACGTCATCGATCAATCCAAAAACTATGATGACACCTCCAACACTATTTTGGAATGTTTTCTAACATACTAGCATGTTCCAAACTGATCCATCCTGTCCAACTATGCCCGTGATGACTTTTGCAAATTTTTGACAACTTCCTGACGATTTTTTCAACTTTTGTAAATTTGCACGAACAACCTGTAACAACTTCACCCGAATATCAAAAACATCCTCATAAGCATTGAAAATCACTGTACATACTCCGAACAACCTTCAAACAACTGTCCATTACATCAACATGTCCATCTGAGTGTGTTGACAACAATGACAATACTATCATTGCACCTTGCTCAACAGAACACTACAAAGACATAACCCAAAAAAACATGAAAAATAAACACAACCAAAACCTAAAATATAAAAAAAATAAAATAAAAATAAAAATAAAAAACAACCAACAACAGACAATAAACAAAAACAAAAAACATAGAAAACACTCACACAAAAAACATGAATTAACACAAACAAAGAGAAACACAAGAACAATAACAAAAAACATAAAAAAACACAAAAACAACAAAAACACAAGAACAACAAAAAACAACACAAAGAACACAAAAACAAAACAAAACAAAAGAACACACACACCTTAAAAAACTAAACAAAAAAACAAAAAAAAAATTGAACACAACAATGACCTATCTAGACCAGAAGACTATTAAGGCAAGAATCAACAGAGGAAACAAAATAAAGAATAGAGATGAGCTAGGGAACTAAAAAAAATTGAATGAACCAAAGAGAAGCAAAAAAAAGCAAGAAGAAACTAGGTACCTTCAAAACTGGAGCCATCCAAAGAAATGATAGAAAGAAGAGCTTCCCTAATTTGTGAAGCCCACCATCTAGGAGGGTGGCCATAACAAGTAAGATCACCTTTGTCCAAAGCCCAATTAGCTAAAGCATCAACACTCTTGTTTTGATCTCTGACCACATGATTGTAATCAACTTTCAAAAATCCCATCTGGATTAATTGAATCTTCTCAATAATTATTTTTATTCTCCAATCAACCTTATGATTCTTGGAAGGAGTCTTCAAAATATTAATCATAAGTTGAGAGTCAAACTCAACTAACACATTTTCCCATCCAACCTTAGTAGCCTCTTGAAGGCCTCTGAGGATACCATACCCCTCAACAAGGTTATTGGAAAGAATACCCAAATTCTCAACAAAAGTAAAAACCAGGGAGCCATCTAAAAGTCTACCAATTCCTCCCGCACTGGCTTTTCCAGGGTTCCCTCTAGAGGCTCCATCGGTATTGACTTTTCCAAAATCCTTAGGAGGAGGTTGCCAATTTCTTGTCCTATCCATCTTACTAATACTCACATTCCCTTTAAGTTGGTTGCCCTTAGAAGATTTAATCTTCAATATTTGCATCACTTGATCCCATATTTGGTGGGAGTTTTGGGGGTGATTAAGGAGTTGATGGACTGATTCAACTAAGTTGGCTATGGTATTTTGCCAAATATAGTGAATATCCTTCCTATCTTGATTAAAAATTCGGTTGTTCCTTTCATTCCAAATATTCCAAAGAAGAATGGTAGAACCCATCCAAACTAACTGCCTAATAAAATGATCAACACCCTCTTGATTAGGCCAATCCCTCCAAATCTGTTCAAAAGTAAAAAAATTGGACCACTATAAGCCAAGTAAAGTGGTCATTCTCCTCCATAGCTCAGAGGCTAAAGTACACTCAATAAAAATATGGTTGAGAGTTTCTACATTCTCTTCACACATTTCACATCTAAAAGGGCCATGAAAACCACGCTTCATAAGTTGCTCACCAGTAAGCACCCTACGATGCAATAAAAGCCAATTAAAGAACCTCACCTTAGGCCAAAGATTTTGAGCCCACAATTTGAGAAAATATGTTAGAAGAATGGTTGGGATTATTATGGCATAAGGTCAAATAACCTTGAAAATCTGAATACTCACCCTTAGTAGTGTTGTTCCATCCAAAACAATCTTTTTCATGGGACCAAGAGAGAGATCTCATATGAAGGATGCCTTGGATATCTTGTCTTTGCCTTTCTGGGATTTGAATAGGCCAGTCCTCAATAGGGATCCAATATCTACCAACCTTTGAATTACCAGTATGGTACCGACAGTAATTAGCCACCTTTATCCAGTTAGCTCGGTGAAGCTCCTCCATCCAAGGCCTCCAATCGGGAAACTGAGTTATCAAAGGCTTGTGACCATCCCAAGAATCTATCCAAAAATTTGCCTGTTGACCATTATGAATGATCCAAAATAAATTTTTCTTTATCAAATCCTCACCATTCTTAAGAACTACTAAAATGGGAGAACCTTTGGTAGGAAGTTGATAGCGAACAAGGTCTTCAGGACTTTTGTTCTCGGCATATTTAGCATGGAGATTATTGGCCCAAAGAGCATTGGGGTTATGCAACATCCTCCAATATAATTTAGCAGCTAAAGCTTTGTTGTTATTAATAGAAGACCGAAATCCTAACCCCCCTTCATTCTTAGGAAGACATAAAGTGTCCCATTTCACCAAGGCCCATTTTCTTTTCTCCTTAGTACCACTCCAAAGGAAACGATGATTGATTTGATCCAGTTCTCGAAGAACAACCTTTGGGATATTCAACATGGAAGAAACATAAATAGGAATAGCTTGAAGGACTGATTTTACCAAGGTGATTCTACCCCTAGAAGAAAGCCACTTGTTGGTCCACTTTCCAATTTTCTTCTTGACTTTGTCCAACAACCAATTCCAATATTTATTTTTTTGCCTTTGAATATTTATGGGAATACCTAAATAAGTGATTGGAAGGGAGGTCTTCTTATATCTTAATTTATCCAAGACCATGGATTCTTGTCTAGCAGAGCAGTGAAAGAAAATAACTTTAGATTTGTCTTCATTGATCAATTGCCCGATAGCCTTAGAAAAATAGCTAATGATTTGCTTAATATTAGAAGCTTCCTTAGCTGTAGCTTTACCTAAAAGAGTAGAGTCATCCACAAATTGAAGATGAGAGATAGGTCTAGCTCCATGAGCAATGGTAACTCCCTCAAGGGTTTTGTTTTCCTCTTTTTGGTTATAGTCCTACCCAAGCATTCAACAAGAATGATGAATAAATAAGGGGATAGCGGGTCACCTTGCCTAATACCTCTGGAAGCTAGGAACGACTGAGAAGGCCTACCATTGATAAGAACTAAGTAGGAAACTGAAGAGATACATCCCATAATCCAATCCATCCAATCCTTAGAGAAACCAAATTGCCTCAAAACTTTGATAAGGAAGTGCCAATCCACTCTGTCATAAGCTTTGGATAAGTCTAACCGAATGAACATGGAAGGAGATTTTTGCATATCCATGGAATGGATGGCTTCCTGAGCAAGAACTATCTCATCTACTATTTGATGTCCTTCCACATAACCCCCTTGCTCTAGGGAAATAATCTTATGCAAAAGAGGCTTCAACCTTTCTGCCATGATTTTAGTAATGATTTTGAGAAGAACATTACATAAAGCAATAGGTCTAAAAGCTGAGATATGATCAACCTCTTGAGCTTTTGGAACAAGAGTAATATAAGTTTTATTGATAACCTTCAAAATTTCTTTGGATTTCCTGGCTTCTTCCACCACCTCTAATAAATCAACATGAAGGATATCCCAGAACTCTTGGTAGAACTCAATGGGAAAACCATCAGGACTTGGGGTTTTCCCTTTTTGCATTTTAAAAACTACTTGTTGAAGCTCATTGATAGTAATAGGAGCAGTCAAAATAGAGTTCTCCTCAGAAGTGATAAGAGAAGGGATTGCTTGAAGAACATTTTGTTGAGAAGCTAAGTCAAGAGGAGTAGCAACAAAAATATTGGAAAAGTAATCAACAACAATAGAGTTCATGCCATCCCAAGTATAAACAACATCTCCATAATCTGATTTTAGGGAAGAAATAAAGTTGTGAGATCTTTGAGCTAGAAGAGATTTGTGGAAGAAATTTGTGTTTCGATCTCCTTCTTTGAGCCATTGAATTCTAGATTTTTGCTTCCATAAGATTTCTTCTCTTTTTTCCCATTCCTCTAACTGAGTTGTGAGTTTAATTTCATCTGCACTTCTCTTCTCTGTGAGGCCATCTAAACGGATTTTCTTATTCAAATTTTCAAGATGAGCAATAACTTCATGTTTTTTTTTATGAACATCCCCAAACTCTTTCCAGTTCCAAGTCTTGATTTTGGATTTAATGTATTGCAATATTTTGGCAAAACAGAACATCTTAGTCCCATGCCTAGGCTTACCTTCCTTCCACCATTGTTGCACATGAGGTCTAAAGGAAATGTCTCTAAGCCACATTAATTGAAAACGAAAAGGAGAGAAACTCACATTGGTTTTCCACATTTCCACCATGACTGGCCAATGATCCGAACCAGCATTATTAAGAGTCTTCACTTTAGGAATGTGACCATGGATTAAGAAATTTTTAGAGAGCAAAAACCTATCCAATCTCTCCATTATACAAGCTAAGCCTTGCCTTCTATTAGACCAAGTCATAAGGCCATTATCCGGTTGGATGTCCACAAGATGGAGGTTTGCAATATATTCGCTCATGAGGTCGGTGCTTTTGTCCAAATTTCTATTTCCCCCCATTTTCTCATCCAGAGAGAGGATGGTATTGAAATCTCCTCCGATCAAGATCCAAGCTTTAGGAAAATGAGAGATAATATGAGTTATATCCTTCCACTATCTTCTTTTTTCCTCCAAAGTAGTCGGAGCATAAATAGTAATGCAAAGCATAATTTGGTTGGAATGTCTACTTTGAATAGCTATAGCCAAAAGACCCCAACTGCCAACCATATGGTGAATAACTACCTCTTTTGGGTCCCAAAGACAAGCAATGCCACCGAAGTCCCCTGGGAACCGAGGGAAACCACTTTCTCAGCTGGCCAAATTTTATTGGCAATTGAGTCCATATCCTCCATTGACATCTTTGTTTCTTGAAGGAAAACAAGATGTGGATGATTTATCTAAATCATTCTTCTAATTTCATTTTGTTTTGAAAGACTCCCTTTGAGTCCTCTAATATTCCAAGTGATGATCTTCATTAATACCGGGGCTAAAAAATTTGGGAAGGGCATTAATCTTACCTTCCTCTACAAGCTTTTCACCTTCTTTTACCATATGATATTGATTGGTCTTGCGACCTACTTTTTGATTAGAATCCATCTTCAATTTTTATTTCCCTGTTTCTTGACTTATTCCAATTGAATCTGAGATGGCTTCTAACCTTGAAGAATGCTCGTACACAACCAAAATTTTACTAGAGGGTTCAACGAAGTCTATATTGGGACCTGTATTATTTAAAGTTTTGACATTTAAAATATTGTTTTTCTTGTGTAAATTTTCTCCTTTTTTCTATTGAAAACCTTTGATTTGTTGGTTTATCTTTGAGTTCTTCCCTTCAAATTTAAATTATGTTTCTAAGATTTATGTTTCCATTATTTTGGAAGGATTTAACTATCCTTCTGCACAATTTAAATTTACACACAGAGATTTCGAAAACAGAATGACGAATTAATTATGCCGAAGAGGAATTTAATACGGAAGAATAAAAATAAATCAATTGCCACTTGAGGTGGGCACACCCTCGCCGTATAGGCTAAATGCAGAACGCAGATGAAAGATTATAAAAATATAAGATGATATTTCAATTAAACTATTGTGAATCCATATATACTAAATTTTACACGCTTGGAAATCATAGCCGACGTATACTATGTTTGGAGTGTAACATGACTCCCCTCCTCGGAAAGCTTTGTCCTCAAAGCTGGAAATGTCTGGAAGATACTTTCAGGTTCCCATGTGGCATCCTCCTCTGGTAAATCTTGCCATTTAATGAGAAATTCTTGAATCTGACGTGATCTCAGTCTTCGGATTCTATGTTGTAGTATATCTTCGGGTTGGAGATGTATGCGTCCTTCCTCATCAAGCACTGGTAAGTCTGATTGACTTTGTACTTTCTGACCAATTACTTTTTTGAGACATGAAACATGAAATACCGGGTGTATTCGTGATGATGTAGGTAGCTCTAATTGATAGGCTACTTCTCCAATGCGGCGCACAATTTTGTAGGGACCATAGAATCGTGGAGCCAACTTTTGGCTGGACTTTATCCTTAACGAGGATTGTTTGTAAGGTTGCAACTTTAGGAACACCCAATCACCTATATTAAAAGTTCTCTCTGATCGGTGCAAGTCTTGTTGTTGTTTCATACGATTCTGTGCTTGGACTAAATTCTCTTTGAGGATGGTGAGTGTAGACTGCCTTTGTTGGAACCAATCATCCACTTTGGCTACTTTGGATGATCCATGTACGTAATCTGCGACTGTTGGAGGTTTGGTGCCATACAATGCTTCAAATGGAGACATCTTAATTGAATAATGGTAAGAAGTGTTGTACCACCATTCTGCCAATGCTAACCAATGGCTCCATTGGTATTGTTTATCTTGAGCAAAACATCTTAAGTACGTACCCAAACATTTGTTAACTACTTCTGTTTGACCATCTGTCTGTGGATGGTAGGCTGAAGACATGTTCAATTTGGTACCACTAAGTCGAAATAACTCCCGCCAAAAGTTACTAGTGAAGATGGGATCTCTATCACTTACAATATTTTTTGGCATACCATGTAATTTGAAAATTGAATCCATAAATACCTTTGCCACCTTGCTTGCGGAAAATGGATGTTGTAAAGCCCGAAAGTGAGCGTATTTGGATAACCGGTCTACGACTGACGAAGATTACTTGTCCCGCCTTCTGACTTTGGAAGACCTTCAATAAAATCCATGGATATATGTTCCCATTGTCGTTCGGGGATGGGTAATGGTTGTAACAATCCTGGTGATTTGACTGTTTCTCCTTTATTGCGCTGGCAAACTTCACATTCTGCTACCCATTGTTTGACTTCTGCTTTTAATCCTTTCCAACAAAATGATTGTTTGACCCTTAAATATGTCTTCAAAAATCCTGAATGTCCTGTCGATGGAGAAGCGTGTGATTCGTCGAGGATCTTTGATTTGAGTTCTGAATTGTGTGGAATGTAAATGCGGTTCTTCTTCCGGAGGATTTTATCTTCATAAGAGAACAAAGGGTGTTTAGAGGACCCTATAGATAATTCTTGAATTATCTGAGCAGTTTCACTATTGGACAACCATTCATCTTGTAATTGATTCACCCATTGGGAGCAAGGACCTGAAATAGCGTTAATGACTACTTCATCTTCATATTTCCTGGACAGCGCATCGACGGCTATATTTTCCTTCCCTTTCTTGTATTCGATAACAAAATCATAGCCCAACAGTTTGGTTAACCACTTATTTTGTTTCGGATAAGAAAACCTTTGCTCAAGAAAATGTTTGAGGCTACTATGATCTGTTTTTATAATGAAGCGGCTACTGATTAGGTAGTGTCTCCATTTTTCTACTGCATGAAGAATAGCCAACATTTCTTTTTCGTATGTTGATCTTCCCAAATTTTTCTCGAAAAGCTGTTTACTTTCAAATGCCAATGGATGACCTTCTTGCATTAGTATAGCCCCAATTCCTGTTCTTGATGCATCACATTCGATAATAAATGGTTTGTGAAAATTGGGAGTTGCTAATACTGGAGTTGTACACATGGCCTTCTTAAGAGCTTCGAAGGCTTGAGAGGCCTCTTTCGACCAACGAAAAGCATCCTTCTTTGTGAGTGCGGTGAGAGGTGCTGCAATCTTACCATAATTTTGCACAAACTTGCGATAGTAGCCCGTGAGACCCAAAAAACCACGAAGTTTCTTGATGGTTTTAGGTAAAGGCCACTCTTGAATTGCCTTAATCTTATTGGGATCCACTTTGACGCCCTCGTGTGAAACTATATGACCAAGATACTCGACTTCTTGAACACCAAATGAACATTTGGAACGTTTAACAAATAATTTTTCTTTGTGTAAAATGTGAAGGGCTTTATCCACATGATGTAAATGGTCCGTCCATGTTTTGTTGTATATGAGAATATCATCAAAAAAAACTAACACAAACTTACGGAGGAGTGGACGAAACACTTGGTTCATGAGACTTTGGAATGTGGATGGTGCATTAGTGAGACCAAAAGGCATGACCAAAAATTCGTAATGACCTTCATGAGTACGAAAGGCGGTTTTGGGAATATCTTCTTCTCTAACACGGATTTGGTGAAATCCGGAGCGAAGGTCTAATTTTGTAAAAAATTTTGCACCATGCAACTCATCTAATAGGTCATCTATGACAGGGGATAGGAAATTTGTCCTTGATAGTGAGTTTATTGAGAGAACGAAAGTCAGGACACATACGCCAAGAGTTATCTTTTCGTCTAGCCAGGACTACAGGTGAGGAATAAGGACTAGTGCTGTGACGAATGACTCCATGATCCAACAAATCCTGAACGATCTGTTCGATTTCTGTCTTTTGTGGTTGAGGATAGCGATAAGGACGATTGTTAGGAGGGACACTCCCTGGAATCAAATGGATGGCATGGTCATGAGATCGTTTAGGTGGTAATCCTTGAGGTTCTTGGAAAACCTCTTCGTAATGTGTTATGATGTCTTGTAACTCTGGAGCAATAATATCCGAAGTTGTTGGAGATTGTTTTTCCAAACAATTAATTTGAGCTATAAACCCATATCCACCCTTTTTTAACATCTTCTCCATACTATGAGAGCTCACCATTTGTGATGGAGGAGTAGTAATGCCTTGTAAGCGAATGACTCGTCCGTTTTCCTTCCATTCCACAAATAATTTTTTGAAGTTGAAGCTAACCGTGTCTAATGTTTCCAACCATTCAACTCCCAAAATGACATCCGAGTTCCCCAAATTCATGACGAAAAGGGATCCAAACCAAGTATAAGTTCCCATTTTTATGGAAACTTGAGATGTGCGACCAACACATTGTGCGTTCACCCCGTTGGCCACTAGAACCTGGAATTTGTCTTTGTTGGAAGAGTTAATGAATAAATTCAAAGCTTTTGCGGTTTTGATGTCGATAAAATTGTGGGTACTACCAGAATCAATTAGCACATTCACCTTTTTCTGGCGGAGAAATCCTGGTACCTTGATGGTATGGTGGGCGGTTAAACCCATGAGAGCATGCACGGAGATCGCCATTGTATCCTCTTCTTTTTCTTCTATAGTACATGGTAGGTCTTCTGGCATAGGTTCTTCTGGTTGGTAAGGTTCTTCCTCTTCTCCTTCACATTGATCACCTTCAATATGAAAGTTTTGTTTTTGGGCACATGCTTGTTCCTTGGGGTGATGAGTGCGACATTTATAGCAAAAATATCTTGATGGTTGATCATTTCTACGAAAGGAATTGTTGCGATATGAAGGACGACTATAAGTTTCACGTCGTGCAGACAACTGATGTCTCTTCTCGGCCAGCTTGGCTATTCTTATACAATCGTTCAGCAAGGTTGGATTGTGCATGTCTACCTCCACTCGAATACTTTCTTTCAAACCATTGCGAAAGGCTCCTACCACTGTGTCGGGACTGAGGTCTAAAGTGTATGGTAGTAAACTGGTAAACTCCGAAACGAATTCGCTAACTGACCCTTCTTGTTTAAGAGATAACAGTCTTACTGTGTATGATGATGTAGCTCCTTCATCAAATCTTTCTAAAAAAGAGGTAGTGAATTTTCTCCAATTAATAGTAGCTCCTTTCTCTCGTTTAAGCCATACAAACCATTGGTAGGCCTCGGTGCCTAGTTTTGATGCAGCGAAAGGGACTTTATCAATTTCCTTAATTTGATATAAGTCAAGAATGCCTTCCATTTTGGCTATCCAACCACGAGGATCATGACCTTCAAAAGTGGGCATATCAATTCGTGGAAAATTATTATTAGGGCCTCTCGGTTGGTGATAACCCGTGTCCCTTTCTTGATTTTGGTTATACCGCTGTCTCTGATAGCGATCCCTGTAATTATCCGAATCACCTCGTTGTTGTTCCCAATCATCATTAGGATCGACATTTTCTTCATTCCTTTGGGCATGGGAGTGATTTTGGGGATTAGTATTGGGATTAGGCTGGTTTTGTGCTTTCACTAGGTCTTTTAGGAGGAGACCAATTTCGTTCATACCCTCTAGTAAGAGTCGAAGAGAATCATCGTTGGAAATGGCTGAGTTACTTGAGTTTCCTTGTGTGATGTTTTCGTGAGTTGGGGGAGGATTAGTAGCCATAGGATCTACTAGTGGATGATGTGGATTATAACTACCAATTTTAAAAGGAGAAAGAGAATTTTTAGTACCTGGGCTGCGATTAGGTCTTCTTGTGTTGTTATTGGTCGTTTTCGAGCTTGATAATCGACCGTCAGATCCCTTGATCCACTGTTTGCTCATGCACTTGTTAACATAACCCGCTTAGGAACCCTTGAACTTGGACTGTCGCAAAATGTGATGGAATTTTAAAAAAATTTGGTTTCCGCTACAACTGTCGCTCCAACTGCGACGCGGATTTGAATTTGGGCTCCTTCTTTGTGACAGCTTTTGACCACTTTGACTGCAATTTTGACAACTTTTCTTGACAACACTTTTAAGACACGACCCAGTTAACCACTAACTACCCAACGGAGACTGCAATGCGGACACCGAACACGAAGTGGAAACGGATGCGAGGACACGACAGCTAGATGCGAGGACACGACACACTGGCGATAGCTGGAAGACGAAAGAACAATGCAGACACGGACGCGATGACATGAACGAACCAACGCAAACACGGACGCAACGACACGAACAGACCAAACGACACGCGGTGGACGCGACACAGACGGAAGACCAAACGATGACACGAACGCGACGACCGAACGGAGGACTAAACGACGACACGAACGCGATGACCGAACGGAAAACCAACGACGACACGGACACGACGATCGAACGGAGGACTAAACGACGACACGGACGCGACGACCAACGACGACCAACGACGACACGACGACCGAATGAAAAACCCAACGACGACACGCTCCAAACGACACGACGACCGAACGAAAAACCCAATGACGACACGCTCCAAACGACACGCGCGTGGGATGGCAACTGAGGGTGTGACCGAAGTCACAAACTTGAAGGTGCGACTAATCCAATATAAGCACCTGAATCGCTTTCCCACAGCCGATGTGGGATATATATCCCGAAACAAAAATTAAAAAATTTTTTACCTTAGGTGGGCGTTTTAATTAATCGTAAATCGCGCGCTGTGATTGGCCGACAATGCTTGGTGTTCCAGGCGCTGGTTCTACGATGATTTTTCTGCGTGAAAGCTTGCGATTTAGCCTGTAACGTGGAACGTCGTGACTGCGACTCAGGCGGTAAAAGGATATGTGACCAGACGATGTTTTGCGAGAAACCGAACGATACCACTGTGTAGAGTACTCACGGTGGCTATTTTGGCTGTGAGGAAGAAGAACGCTTGCTGGGATGGCCACGAACTGAAGCGCAGTTGTGTCAACGAACCGAAGTGTCGGGAGTATGCCGAAGAAATAGATTCGTTATCAGAGTTCTTAGCAGCTTGCGGGGTTAACCGAACCTGAAATCTGATACCACTTGGAAGGATTTAACTATCCTTCTGCACAATTTAAATTTTCACACCGAGATTTCTAAAACAGAATGACGAATTAAATATGCCGAAGAGGAATTTAATAGCGAAAAATAAAAATAACTCAAATGCCACTTGAGGTGGGCACACCCTCGTCGTATAGGCTAAATGCGAAGACGCAGATGAATATTATAAAAATATAAGATGATATTTCAATTAAACTATTGTGAAACCATATATACTAAATTTTACATGCTTGGAAATCATAGCCGACGTAGACTATGTTTGGAGTGTAACATATTTCCTCTTCCTCACTTGGGACATCATTTGTGGAAAGGATTTCAAACATATTAGCATATGACTTTGATTGATCCTTCATAACTGGTTTTTTTCTGAGCGTTCTTCTTCTTAGGTATTTGGAAACCTGCTGAGTTTATATCTTCTTTCTTTTGATCAAGAATTTTATTTGGGCAAGCACTGGCCAAATGACCATATTCATGGTAAATTTTACAACGAAAATTAATGTTCTCATAGTCCACTACTTGCTCCCAAGTGTCTTCCCAAAATTGTAATGTGATATTTTTAGGTACGGTTTGTCAAAATCCATTAAAACACAAATCCGAGCATAAATAATATGTTCAAAATTTTGAGTACAATCAGCAGTCATCATAAAAGTTCCTAAATATTTTCCATTGAAGAAAAAATATTAGGATTCCAAAATTCAATAGAGAGGTCAAATAGTCTAACCCACACGGGAGCTATAGAAGACATCTCTTCTTCGGTTTTAAATTTAGTATGTCAGGGCTTCATGAAAAGCCATGGCCTTACAAAAAGCCAAGGACCCCCTTGAAATTTTTTCTCTCTATCTTCGTTATTAGCAAATAAAACAAGAAAATAACCATTTGGATAAATAGAGATTACAACTCACCTTTAGCTTTCCAGCTTTTTGCAACCTAGAATTTGAAAGCAAATAGGCTCGGAAAAAAACCCACGAACCGAAAAATTAGTCCTCTTTTTTCCAAATCTTCAATGCCAGTTTGAATGTTACCCATATCAAGCTTAACAATAGGAGTTCCATCAGCTGCTTTAAGACATCCTGACTCCGTTTTCCTAGGATCAATCTTAGGCATTCTTAGAGGTTTATGGGAAGCCCTAATATTATTATTAGCATTGGGCTGAGGTTGTCCACCATGGAGGACACCCCTAAAATTCATTTTTGGGACTGAGTTTTCAAAATTCTTACCCTTGATAGGGGTTTTCACAGTAGAATTATTTTGTGGGTGCACCTTAGCACCAGATTCACTTGAGATATGAGCCATTTTTTGATCAACTGCTTGAAACTTATTTCGTGATCTCTTTAATCCTTGCCCTAGACGTCATGGAAAGGTATGGTTTTCACTTTTCTTTTGTGCAACAAATTGGAAGCCGTTGTCACTCAAGTTCACAGTATGATCTGTTGAAAGATAAATTTTTAACCCATCTTGGATCCCCTACAACATTTCATGCTAAAATATTGAGCATAAACCACAAAAATATTGGCCTCTAGGGCCCGAAGGCCCTAAAAACCAACCTCTAGAGCTGCTTGCACTCAACCCAGATGAAACCCTTGCATAGCCGCTTGCCAAAAATCTCGTTCACACATAGGGATGCACTAGGATCTTTGTTGCTCCAAAAGATATAAAAATTGGTGGAGACGTTCTAGGGTTTTTCAGGCATCCACCCTCAAAATTTCAGCTCAATCCGAGTCCGGATGAGTGAGATATGGCCGAAACAAGTTCGATAGTTTAGGTAGTCCTCCGAAAAACGTCCCTCAACCTTCTATCTATTCATTAATCAAATACCTATTCAAAACTCTTATCACTACTACATCCTTACAAACATATTACTAAAATTTTTATTACAACATATAATATTTAATTTTCTTACAAATTTGTTTAAAAAAACTATTTAACAAATGTGAAATAGGATTATTATTTTGAAAATAAACTTTAAAATGGTCTAACATTTGAGAATATAGAAATAAGCCCCATTAGATGGAATGAACTCAGATTCTCAATATAAAAATTCAGGTTCACTTCTCGCTGATTATAAAAATTATATAATTATGATAATATCTAAAATTAATTTGAAAGCCTCCTTTTCCACTTAAATGTAAGTTGTCACCTTTGTAAAAGTTTCTTACATTTGCTTGTTTCTTCTTTTACCAACCTCAAACTCATAACAAGGCGGTGCCCAGTTTCCCTGTCGTGGAAGCGTCCGAAGGAGATTGGGGGCGGCAGCACCCCAAACAGAATCTGCTGTCGCAGTTCATGGCGCTCTGCTACAAATAACATAGTTTTATTTATGATCATCGATTTTGTTGGATTCATAGGCGGCACAGGAGCAGCGACAAGGCGGTCTCTCTTAGTTTGTTCAGCAGAGGTGAAACCAGCGGTCTGAGCGGAGGGCAAATCAGAAACCTGCCGGAAAGACCAACCAACTTCCCATTGGTGTTCGACGAGGATGATGTGAAACCCTATTCCAACGGATTCGAAAATAAAAGTAGACCTGCAGCAGCAGGACGGGCGACTCGGAGAGGTTTATAGCATTTTGGTGCATAGGCTAAGAGTATAACCCCATATATATATATATATATATATATATATATATATATATATATCAGTTGCATATATTGAAAACCTAGCCAGTTGACGTATTAGGCTCAAGAGAGTAGCCTTTTGGCTTAAGGCGCTCTCCTGGGCTCCATTTTCGTTGGAAATACCAATTTCAGGCCATTTTCAAGCTGAATGGGCTGGGAAACATTTCCCTGCCATTCCAAGGTGTTTTTGTATTCTTCAGTAATATGTTGTCACTTAACATCAATCAGTCTGTATGTAGTGAATCTAGAATATAGTTAGGATACCCTACCATTTCTTGTCGGTGTGCAAACAATTCGAAACAGTGTATGCGTGGCACTACAATAATTATTAGGTATTTGTAGACCTTATAGGCCTGCTGCTGGCCGTAAAATACTCCTCCAGATAAAGCCTACAACTAAAATTCCAATAAGTATGCTTGTTTTGAATAAAGTACGCATGAGGCAGGCGGAGAAAATTAATGCCAGCCTATGAAGAATAACAAAGACAACACAAGTTGTCTTGTCTTCTCAATGCAATAAACAAGAGCCGTAAGGACAGATATATTCCAATGATAATATAAGGACAGAAATAAATTAAATATAAGATGTTTTATATTTTTTTTTGTTAAGGAAGAATAGATTAATTAGTCAATTAGGTGGAATAGGTTTTGTAGAAGGTACCTATAAAAAATAAAAATATAGAATAAAAGACAACACAAGTTGTCTTCATAATGTCAATAAGAGACATAAGGACAAAGAGATTCCAATGATAATATCAAGCAAAGCAATAAATTAAATACAAAATATTTTTTATATTCTTCTTTAGTGAAGAATGGATTAATTAGTCAACAATAACAAGATGGAATAGGTTTGGTAGAAGCAACCTATGAAAAATAAAAGACAACACAGGTTGTCTTCACAATGACAATAAACAAGAAACATAAGGACAGAGACTCCAATGATAATATCAAGCAGAGCGATAAATTAAATACAAAATGTTCTATACACAGGAAATAATGGATTAATTAGTCAACAACGGGGTGAAATAGGTTTGGTAAAAGCGGCCTATGAAGAATAAAAGACAACAGTAAAAGACAACACTAGTTGTCTTGTCTTCACAATGGCCATAAACAAGAGACATAAGGACAGAGAGATTCCAATGGTAATATCAAGCAAAGAAATAAATTAAATACAAGACTTTCTATACTTTCCTCTAGTTAGCGAAGAATGGATTAATTAATCAATAATAAGATAAATTAAGTTTAATAAAAATAATTATGTGGTTTGAAACTTACACTTATTAATTACTAAAAATAATATGATTTAAGATAAAATAAGTTTAATAAAAATAATCCTGTGGTTTAAAACTTACACTAATTAGTAAAAATAATATAATTATATATAGAAAAAATGCACATCAATGCTCTTTTTATATTTTATTTGTGATAACCAAATTTTTGAATATATCCAAACAAACGCTCACCTCCGTTGCAAACTTTTCAATAGGTTTTAATTATCCTCTATAATTATTACTTTTCTTATACATTTATTAAAAATAATAATTATTATTATGCTATTATTTGTTATTGTAATTTAACTATTCTCGTATAATTATTATTTTACTTATATTTATTAAAAATAATTATTATTATGATATTATTTACTATGCGGTCGATAGAGCCAACTAACTCCATTCCACATGCCGATCCCCCTCCGGGGTGTGAGTTGGGTTCGTTCTCTTTTCATTCTCAATGATTTTTCAAAATATATATATATATATATATATATATATATATTATCAACAGTTCAGGGTTTTGGTTTTTTTGTTTGGAAAAGTCAATCTTTAAATTAAGACGTATTTAGAAGAGGACATATTAGATGCTAGTAGCCAGTTTGATTTTTAAGGTTTTGTTGACTTTTGTAGGTTAGGCTGGTGTTAGGCTGGGGTTATAATGGTAACCTGTGAGCCTATTAAAAAAACAAAAAAGTGTCATGGATTCCCCTATGTATATAAAAAAAAAGCCATTTCTTTTTTTTTATGAATGTTTTATTTTCCTTAATTTTAATTTTATTTTATTTAAATTCTTTTTGCACAAGGAACCTCTATAATTTGTAGCTGGCTCCATAAGGGCTTTAATTTTTTTTTAAAGAACCTTTATTTTTATTTTTAATTACATAAAAGGGTTGGTCACAAGATCAAATCCTTGGAAAGTTGTTGTCCATCACAAATCATAGGTTAAACAATTGGATATACCACTATAACCCTTACCTTGCCTTAGTAAACATGATCCGAAGTGAGAGTGGTCGCTCAAGGTTAGTACTGCCATACTACCTTTATTCTAACAAGACTTGCCTCCAAGGTTTGAACTTGGGTTTTTTCTTGGTAAGTGCCTAAAACTTACCAATAAGGAACCTTTATAATTTCTAGCCTATTGAATAAAAATGACCCTCCAAAAATTTTATGGGACAACCGGATCTCCATCAACAAACACTCAACCACTACCAACCTATTAAAATAAAGCTCAAATTTTTAAAAGGAGTCATGATCCCTTAACTTGAGTCTCTTAAATGAAAATCTAAGAACACACCACTACAATATCTCTCACCAGGCTCTTCTTTTTAAATTTTTTACCTTTTTCATAAAAAAAAATATCCCTAATAAAATTAGCATTCAACATACACCCTGACAATAAATTATTATAATTCACAAACAAACTTAAAAAATTCCTCGATTACACTTTTTAGCTCACACTTGCAAAAGATTTATAGGCTCAAAAGATGCATCACATCCTTTACTTTTTTTATTGGTAAAAGGGGTTTTGAAAGGATCCCGTAACCTTTTACAAAGAGAAGAAGGTTGGGAGAAGAGTTTCCAACCAAAAAATAGCTGAAGAAACATACCCTTTGTGGGTTATTGGAGAAAAATAGCTAAATCGGTAAAATTTGAATCAGGGCCATCCCACCCAAAACCATATAGAAGATGGAAAATTTGAATGGTCATTCTGCCCAAACCATACAAAGGATGGAAAATTTGAAACAGGGCCATCCCGCCCAAAACCATACAAAGGATGGAAAATTTGAAACAGGACCATCCCACCCAAAATTTAAAATTGAAATTTGAAAATGAAGCGGGAAACAAAAAAATTAAAATTTGAAAATCGTTCGCGCCGATAGGCGGCCAAGGATGCAGCTGTAGGACGTAGACCAGGAAGCATCTACAGAACGCAAACCAGAACACCGATTGGGATGCAATCCATGAAAAACAACTGGCCAGGATGTCGATCATGATGCAAACCGAGAAGTAGTGACAGGAAAACGAATAGGATGCAGTAGAAGGACGTAGTCGAGGAAGCAGCAGGAACCTAGGGACGCCACAACACAAGCCTAAAAAATGGAACAACAATCCTGAGGATCTCCTCAGGCTAGGAAATCCTCTTGCACACAAAGGTGAACTTCAAGGAAGCCAAAAGACCCGAGGAAATGAAGGCCCGCAAAACCCAGGCAAAGAGCAGAGATGGGCAAGAAGATTCCAAGGATCCATATCTAGAGGATTCAAGATCAACCAAAGCAATTGACAAAGCACAGGTCCACTCTCCAAAGACCAAAGGATACAGTATGATACCCCGAGCAACCAAAAAAGATATGAAACCCTCCATCCCTGTAAACAAATAGCTTCAAAGACTGAACCTGAGAAACCAATGAATCCACTCAATAACATTCAAAATGCAAAATCACCCCATCATTTCCTTTATTTTTTTCTATAACTTAAATTATGACATAAAAACCCAAGTAACATAACCTTTACTACGATATTTTTTACTTCATAAACTTCACAATTTTTTTCACACAGTGACTTTCTCACCCTTGCACATCCTAATTAAGAATAACATAAAAACCCTTGCACCTTCACATTCCTTTATTTAACATGGTATTTCCTTTTAGGATTCCTGACCACTTAAGATCCTTTGCAATCTATATTCACTCCTTTAATTATTACCTTAAAATTTTCATTTTCATTCTCATACATTTATACTCAGATGATATATTGGTTGACTTCCATATTCTTAAACAACTCACCACACTTATACTGGATGATATATTGGTTGACCATGCAACTTTGAATGTTAACTCCTAAGTATTTTCAAGATGAATACAAAATGCTTCACCACACTTTTTCACCTGATTATTGTTAGAAGTGAAGAGTTGCAACTTGATGAAGACAAAATATTTCACCACACTTTTTCACATAGACACACTTCTTCACCTAATTATTGTCACAAAAGACAAGACTTACCACTTGATGAAGATAAAATACTTCACCACATTTCTTCACATAATTATAAGACACAATAACTCAGAGAAGACTAGACTTACAACTTGAAAGCCTACATCTAGTCTGTCAGCAACAAAACATAAAATAAGCTCACACATTATACCATTAAAATAGATGATACATTAAATATGACATGAATTATAATAGAAGACTAGACTTACAACTCGAAAGCCTACGTCTAGTCCTGTCAGCAACAGAACATAAAATAAGCTCACACATTATGCAATTAAAATAGATGATATATTAAAGATGACATGAAATATAATAGAAGGCTAGACTTACAACTTGAAAGCCTACGTCTAGTCTTGTCAGCAACAGAACATAAAATAAGCTCACACATTATGCCATTAAAATAAATGATATATTAAAGATGACATGAATTATAATTCCATGTAAAGTTCAGTCTTGTCATATATGTAAATATTGCTCTTATGACTTTTTAAACTCTTCACCTGGGTTTGCTTAGAAGCAATTGCAACCATAATTTCATTTGAATTATTTTCTTTCGATCGGCCTTGGCTTAGGAAAATCTTGATCCTTTGGTAATTTTATTATAATTAATGTGAGTTGGAATTTAAAGATTTATTAAAAAATATTTTATATGTTTTTTTATGCATTTAAGAAAGTGTTGTCCAAATACTACCTATAAAAATGGTATGCTGAAATAAATTTTTACAAAACCATAGAAACATAATAGAGGATGTGTCACATATGTCGATAATCAAATATGAAATATTAGTGACAAATTTAAATTACTAAAAATAATATTTTTGGAGGCTATTCTTGAACAATTGAATGTACAATAGATAGATCTCTCATACAATACCCTAATATAAACATGATACATAAAGCTCTCATACAACAATACTAGATATAGTACGATTTTGACACATTCTTACACTAGTAGTATACACACTCCTCCAAAGTCTTAAGTAACTCGATAAACAATGTTTCTCTTGCTTACCTATGCATATATTCTTTTGAGTTTTCTTAGACAATGTGTGACAAAGTGCTATGATTGCAACACTCAGGAAAGGACATTTATTTTCCATGTCTAGACATAATAGACAACATATAACATTCACTTGAGCAACAACTTATTCAAGCTTTCATGGATTACACTCACATTCTATGCATTCTCTCTAAACTATCCTTCACATAAAGATAAATAAATAGAATGTGTATACAATAGATACGACAAGTAAAACCGTACATGACTATACCCATGTCCAATCTCACAAAGCTCTTGCAAAAGGCATGGAAAGATAATTTTTTTTAAATACTACATACTACAAAGATATCAACCTCAACAAAAGCATTTTGTAGGCCCTTCACATGTTTATTCACAAAAGGATTTCCTCCATGGCATGGCCACACCTAGTACATTAGGCTCTAATACTAAATGTTAGTCTTGAACCAAGACAAACAAAAAATTAGAAAATATACACGATAAAACACAATATATGATAGAAAATACATGAGAAGTTGCTTACTTCATTCATCATTAAATAAGCGTATATATAATGTGTTACAAGTTGGGACTTTCTAGAATGACTTATATCCACCCCGCTACTTGCTGTTAGGTGGATGAAATCAAACCACTGATGTTATAGTAACCCAACAAAATTAATTTAACTTCTAACAAATCTATTATGCTTTAGAGGGTTTTCCTTCATTTTATTTTGACTCGTGAAAAACAAGAATAACTTTAAGTGCATTAATTTTATTCAACAATAAATTTTGTTTTGCTTAACAAAATATTACAAGTGATATCATCATTACGCATCTTGAGTAGGCTTGAAATTTGATAAATAGATAGTTGTTAGCATATTTATCTATCAAAATATGTGTAATATTTTGTTCCGTTTGTCATTGCAAATAGGTAAAATATTTGTAGGATTGTTGAATGACAATACAACATGTTATATTACCGATTGGTATTTATGTATAAGGTATAGCACATCGACTATATCTAGATATAGTCCATTATATCTACATGTACATGTTGCATACATCTAAAGTAAATGCAACAAAATTCACTTGTACTACTATTTGCCTAAAACAATCTGTAGACAATGAAGATGCACCATACAAACAACTAGAAAAGAAAGGAAACATGCATATATTGATAAATAACAGTGTTCTTTTAAATACAAAGAGCCCCATCAAAGGGGATTTTCAAATAATAATGTCTTTTAAAGTGAAATCCAAAAGGGGGATGTCCTTTTTTTACAACATGCTAAGAGATGCAATCTTTCTTCGTGCCACAATCAGGTAATGGGTGGGTTTTGAATGTGTGTGGACCACCCGGGTGCTTGACCAGATAATACAAACCTACAAATATTTAAACCAATAGATATCATAAGCATTTGAAGGGCCTCCCTTACATGAGCCCTTAAGCAGAAGATAACAAATCATTGCAAAGAACATTTAAATTTTTACAAAACCCTAAATAAAGTTCACAAAATTACTTTAAATGCTTACAAAATCAAGAAGCCATATATTTTATGCCTTAATTTACCTATTTTGATGGGTTGATGCTCAATTTTATGTATTTGTATGATTGTCTAGTATAGTCGGCCTTGGATGACCATCTAAAATGGTTGTCACTGTAACGTTATCTAAGATAGTTGGGGATAGATGATGAGAAGGGACATATGCCCCTGTATGGAGGTGTAGGTGGACCTTGGGATCCTTCTGATGCAGTTGGGGTCACTAGAGATGGATTGGTCTAGGTGTAGCTATTAGTCAAAGTCAATTTGAATGCTTCATGAAGACTCCATGGCTACAATGGATAGGCTCTCCAAGGTGGATGACATAAGCAAATAAGGTCTCTAAGGGTGCAAGGTAGTTTGGTGTAGTTTCAACAATATAACAACTCATTTTTCTCTTCTCTTGAAAATGGTGGAAATAGGGGGATTTATAGGAATTTAAAGGAAGGGTAGGTGGCATGGGGATGATGTGGAGGGAATGTGGCAGGTGCAAGGGCCTAGGTAGATCTAGAGGATTCCACTTGGTGGAATGTGCAACCTCCACATTGAATGCCCTTGGGTGGAGTGATCTCTCACCCACCCAAGTAACATTAATTACCCCATGGATGATGATATGGGTATGGGGGTTTGTGTGCTTTGGGGGCTGCACTTAGGAATTTTAAATTGCCTTAAAATGTGATATGGAGGGTGAGGAGGATAAGGACATTATATGTGTTCATTAATTCACTTTGACCTTAATCCTTTAATGCATTTTTTAATCTTTCAATTTTGGAGGGAAAGTGTGTGAAGGGGACCAAGTGGATTAAATGAGGGAGGTAGGTGGAGATTGTGGACAACCCATAGGGATTTGAAAGTATTTTTAAATAATTGTGCATATCCCTTCAGAATTATATGAGGGCTTGCCTTGGATTTTGGGGATGTGTTTATAATATAAAAATATTTTTGTATTCTCCTAGGGATTGGGACATGGATTATAAGGGGGATTAGGGCCTAATGCAGGGATTAATCAAAGGAGTAAGTGAGGATTAATGGAAGCAAAATTATGAGAAATTTGAGGAGGGAAGGAGAAATAAATGAGAAATATTATGTGGAAATTAGGAGGTTAAGGAGAAGATAAGAATGATTAGGGAGGCTAAACAGAGTAGAAGATTAGAAGAAATTGAATAACTTAAGGATTTTAGGGAAAATAGAGAAATTAGAAGAAAATAAATATTTTAGGGAACCTTAGAAGAATTTAGGGAAAATTAGAGGGAAATAGAATAGAATTGGGAGAGCTAGGGAAATCTAGAGGAAAATTAAGGAAATTAAGGGGAATGAGCGGGGATTCACTAGATACTAGAGAAATTTGGATGAATTAGATAGGAAAAGGCAATTTGGAGGAATTTGAGCAAATTTGGATGATTTTGTGGCAAAATGGAGGCTTTGGCAAATTTGTAGAATTTTATTTGCAAATGACTAAAATTTGATGTCTGTAGATGCCCATTTTGTACTGCTTTGCATGAAATACAATGCAGTGCAAAAACAAGAAACAATTGGTCATTGAATGCAAGTCTTTTTCTTGTTGCCCCAACAAAAAGATGAATGATTTTCAAAATTTTGGGGTTTTGCTTACCCTTTCAAGCAATGAGTTGATGGAAGACAGAATAGAGGACAACAATAAGCTGATTGACAAAATGGTGGCTAATGAAGAGGTAGGGAATGTGAATTGGTCTTTAGGATGGTGAGTTCTACTATGTGCCTATGTGTTGATGTGACTATGCTTGTGCAATAGATATAATAAGATACGTGTCAATATACAAGTTTGATCATTGTTTGGAAAGCTTATAGACACGTGCCAATATGCATGACTTTAATTGTTTAATTAGGGGTGTAAACATAATAATATTGACCTAAATATGAAACAGATGGTAACATGGGATGGATGAAATGCATGAGTAGGTGAAATGAGCAATTGTGGAGGAGATCACTTATCAATTTGAATGTCCTAGAGATGAAGTATATAAATGTGCTTAGAGACTCAAACACCCTAGTGGTTGCAATTAAACTCATCTAATAATAAAACAAGCCCTCAAAGATACTAAGACCACCCTAGGGAGTCAAGTCTCTCAAGGACCCACTATGTGTGTAGTGAATGGTGATTGTCAATTTTTATGGAGGTTAGACTAAACACTTGTAGCTTATGCCAATAAGCTATCTCACCCATGAGCATACATAGGTTTGTACAAAATAAGGTTGCTAATGTGATAGATATATCATGATGCAAAGGGCTTACTCCACTTTCAGTCATGCATTTATAGCCTTGATGGAGGTTAACCCAATAACCCTTCAATGTTGTTCCATTGCTAGCAAGGTGTCTTTAGCACTGGTGGAGACATCTCAGATGGTCAAGGATCCATGTTAAATGATAAGATGATTTTGAGTTGTGATTTGTATTTTCTTTTATTTGTTTGTTTTACACAATGGATCCATAGGCTCATATTATGTGTGATAGGGTGAGCAAGAGAAACCGTTCACTTTATGGCAATAACAATGCAAGGGTATATATTTCCTATTCACCATAATTTTATTAATGTGTATTAGATGTGTGTGGTCCAAGAGAGAGTGAGAGTTAACTAGGAACAAGTAATAGCTCTCAATGACTAGCTAACATTCAATTAAGATTGACTGTGACACTAGGAATGGCTGAGTGACCAAAATAACCTAAATATTCTTTGAACTAGAGACTATGCAAAATATAAGGTGTCACATTAGCAATATGATAGGGTGTATGCAATGATGGTGATAGGCAGCTATGGATGGGAAATGTGCATGAAAGTGCATGCCACATAAAAGCAAAGGACAAATACTATCATGAAGATGCCCTTGATTAATACAACAAAGTCAAGTAGAATGGCAGAGACAAAAATGATTCAAACAATGATCAAAATTACGTTGATGGTAAAAATTAGATTGCACAAAGATACAACGATGCAACGAGGAGGTAAAAATGTGAAAAAAGTGTTAAAGAAGGAAAAGTAAGAGCGAAGAAAATAGAAAGGAAACAATGAATGAAAGCAAAATGAGAGAAGGGAGAAGAGGAGGAGAGGGGAGAAAGCACAATAGTCCATGGTATGTAGCCGCTCGAAGCATGACCATATAACTAAGAGTGCGATGAGGAGAGAGGACAAGGAAAGGAGATATATAATAGATGTAAATTGAATGAAAATTGAATGCTATGTAGTTGTGATGTAATTTTTTGTTGGCGTGAATGTGATGCTAATGTGGGTGATAATGGATACAAAGTACATTGATTGGACACTTGAGGAGGAGATGTAATATCATATAAAATAATGACCAATGTAATATGCCCCAATGATAGAAGCCATGAAATTCTTTTAACCTTATCATTCACATATTGATCAACACAGTGAAACAACTATGCTAATCTAACAATTAAACTATTGATCCAGGGGTGTTGGTGCTAATGTGACCAAAGTAACTGTGCTAATATGAGAAAAAGTCATAGTGTGGAGGTGCTTGAAATTGCTATGCTAAAACTATGCTATGATTAAGGATGCTACTTAAAGTGAATGATAGTATTTGACAAGGTTTTGGGATGGATATAACTTCCAAAAATGAGTGTTTAGGTATTGATCAAGATTTGAGATAGTGTTGATAGTGTCATCCAACTCAAGTGATATGGTGATTTGTGATGGGGTGGTGTGGGATGTGCAAATGCAATGGTGATGAAGTGGATCGAATGGACGAGCATGATTTATGTGGATGGATTTGATTAGTGATGACGTGCGATATGTAGGTGGGTGCAGACTAGGTTGGGGGTTTAGACCACAAGTGGATAGAGATGAGACAGAAGGGAAGGATGAATTTGAAAATGGTTTTGGAGATTTTTGGTGTTGGTTTAGAAGATTTTTTGAGGGGGAGGTACCTCCTATGCAAAAAAAAATCCTACATTCAATTAATAAAACAAACACTCAACAATTTACTTTTGGAAATTTTTGTATTTTTTTGTGCTTTTTGGTGTTTTGTAAGAAAGTTTTTTGTGATTTTTGATGTTTTTGAAAATAATTTGGAAGAGTTTTTGTAATTTTTTTGGGTTTTTCTTGTGAATTTTGATATGTATGGGAAAAAATGGAAGAGGGTCATGGTGATAGAAGGATTAAATCCCCCTTATCAAGGAAGTCTTGCACTAAGTGCTTGAACTGTCAATAATATTCAATATCATGACCCATCTAATAATGGAAAATACAATAATAATTTTCATTGTATGAATTTAGATTGGATTAATAAGTACCTACAAGATGGGTGATAGGTAGGGAGATTAGGTTTACATATTGTATATTTTGAAAGACTATCAATAGTGGCTCTTCTAGGGGCATCCTAGTGTGAGATGAACAAGGTGGACAAGGTCAATGAAAAAGTTGATGTGAAGGTTGAACTAGAAGCAAAGTAGAGGAATATGGCATAGAGGATGATCGAGGAGGGACTGACGAGATGTCTTGGTGACTCAGGTGTATCAATATTTGTAAATTGATCCAAGATGCGTTATAGTGCAAATGAAGGTAAAGTTAGAGGGGTTCCTTGGTGACTCAAATGATGTTCAATATTTGTGAGCTAGTCAATATTTGTTGTAATTGAAGTGAAGGTGGTGTTGGAAGTGGAGTAGTGTGGTATGTTAGATGAGTTGGTGGATATGAAGGTGATAAAGGGAGGACTATGGTTGATACTACTATTGCAAGGGGTGAAGCACACAAAGGGGATGATTTAAGAGGTAAGGATATGGTAGAATAGGAGGAAGAGGTGACGCTAGAATAAGAGGGGGATAATGATCGTGTTGGAAGGAGGGGTGGTAGATGGGGTGTTGGAAGAAGCAATGGTGAAGAGGGTGTTGGAATAATAGAGGGAGTTGGAAGTAGAGGGGCAAGACATCTTGTTGATTAAGGCAAGGAGGGTAATGGGGCCCTCTAAGGGGCTAGGTTTGGATTAGATAGGGACATGGTACCATTAGATTTTTGAGGAAGAACAAGATTAAATTTTTACAATGAGGGAGGCTCAAGAAATAGCTCAAAGAGTACCGCACTCAAGGTAGGGTAGTGACTAATGGAAGACGCAAGAGAGGATGGCTATGGGGGCATGCTCTTGGTGAGATGGTGAGTTAAATATGTGGGATGGAATGTGAAGCGAAGGTAAGGATGGTAATGGTGAGTTAGGTGGAGGAGAAGAGTCAGTAGAATGGATAGAAAAGGCCTTAGTATTAATGGGGTTGATGTGGGAATGCATGGGTGAGCTACATGGTAAGGTAGGTGGAGTCTCCTTTAGACATATTAGAGGGATTTATAGGTGAGGCAAGATTTGGTTATCTTTTAAAGTGTTAGAGGAAATGGAGTGGATGGTTGTGGCTTGGAAAGAGTTGTCTGATGGAGTTTGAGGGGGTGGAGGATTAATAACTTTGTCATCACTATCCTCTTTGAGATCAAAAGTGAAGTATGACAAAGGAGCTTCAAAGGGGCTGAATGAGTGATATGGGGAGGGTAAGCATGGTGGTGTATATTACGAGGGTGAAAATTTGGAAGGGGTGTTGGATGGAGAAGTTGTAGAAGGTGACATGACAACAAGCAGAGGAGTAGTTGGAGTAGATGGCATAGAAGATGAAGATGAGAGGGAAGGTGGTTTATTTGTGCAATTGAATATGTGATGGAATATGGATTGGGATGTGCTAGTCAAAGTTCAAGTTGGATAATGGAGTGCACGTACGATGGATGCTTTTATAGTGTGATGGAAGGGGTGGACAAGGTAGGTGCAAGGTGGTCATGATTGATCATGCCCATTAAACCTTGGTGAGATGAGACATTTTTGGTATGATTGGCTTGATGTGATTGAGGGAAAACAATTGAATCCCCCTTGTTTGGTTGTCTTGCCCTAGGTTGTGGTAATTAAGCTTGATTATTTGTAAGGTTTTGATTAGTAGGGGTTGAAGGACTTTTGATGGCAATAATCCCTTGGTCAATGAAATATTCGACTAGGTTTTAAAATTGTGAACAAGCATTGATGTCATGACCCCTTTGATGATGGAAGAGATAATATGGCTCACCAATATACCCTTGAGAAGTGATTTTATGTGCATCATCAAGCATTATTTCACATAATATGAGTGCCTATGCCTCGATAAGTTTATGAAAAATAGATGACAAGGGATCTGTAAGAGGTGTGAAGTAACATTGGCGTCGAGGAGAAATGTGTGTGGGAGGGGAAGTGGGTCGGTTGTGCTACTGATGTGAGGGTGGGCTAGCCTAGGATGTTAGGGGTGGGGGTAGATATGCAAGTTTGGGTGAAGGTGGGTGGTGTTACTGTGGGGATATGAATACTGTGATGAAGATGGTTGAGGTTGTTCTGGATGATATTAATGTTATGGTGGAGGTAGTTGAGATGCTTGGGAGGCCTAGGGTAGATTTTGAGGTATGTAATAAGATGTGGTGGGAGTGTTGGTAGGAGTGTAGGATGGTTGGCAAGTTGATTGGTGATAATATGGAATAGATGGTTGTGATTGATGAGGTGTATGTTGGGTGGGTGGTTGAGATGGATGAGGTGCATGTGGGTATTGATACGTTGTTATTGTATTATATGTATGAGGTGGGTGATGATAAGTGGATGGCAGTTGATAATATTATAGAGGTGGATATTGAGTGGATGGTGGTTGATTATAAGTAGGTGACGATGAAGGGCATGTATGGTTGATGGTTGATGATAAGTGAATGATGGTTGATGATATTAAAAATTTGGTAGGTGTTGATATGAAAGGGGTGATTGATTATAGGTTGGTGAGGGTTGATGTTTGTTGGGTTGATGTTGACATTTGTGTGATGGTGCATGGTATTGATGCAGTGATGGTTGAGGGTTTTGTGGTTGTTTTAGTGGGATTTTATGGGGATGCAACATATGGATAGGGGTAAATAAGGGGCCCAAAATAGAGAAGGTATGGCTAAATAATGGAAGGAGGGGATGGAATAGGCAATGGAGGTAATGAAGGTGGTAAAACATGTTATCTATGCAAACAAAAATGTAAACAACCAACCGAGAAAACTATTATATTTTGATGTTTTGTGAATATTTTGGGATGGTTGATATTGCTTTTATTTTTGTTTTGTGCTTATTTGTCCTTTATTTTTGTTGTTTTATTTGTTTTTTTGGTCTGTTTTGATGTATCATAAGCCTAGGAACTACAAAGGTTGGATGACGTGAAAACTATGAGGATATGTTTTTGCCTCTCCCTTTTTAGGAAGTGACACACAAATGGATAATATGGCCTCCTATGATGGAGGATAGGTGATAGGTATCCTATGGGAACAAAAGGTATCTCTCGAGAGAAATTGCATCTAAGTCCTGCTATCGGTCTACCCAAATTCTTGCTTCACCCTTGGGTAGGTTTGAACAAAAATGAGAGCTACGATCCACTAATTTCTAAGCCTCATGGTTAAAGTCTGTCTATCCTAGATATTACACTAGGTTAGTCCCAAGGGTAACCAGTCTCCCAATGATGAAATCTAGGAAACTATACATACTAACTAGGGTTATCTAGGGTTCACTGATAGTTGGAAATGAATTCCATATCACCAGGAGGTTTTCCTCGTACTATAAATATGAAAAAGTGTGGAATAGATATTTGTAGAGGTGTGTGCAAAATTTTATTATTGTGTGTTTTTTGTTTGTTTGATATTTTTTTTTTGTATTTTGTCATTTTTTTGTGCTTTTTAATGCAATGGAAATAAATACAACTATGATGGACAAAATCTATCATAGAATTTGCCTAAAACCTAGATGTGACTACCCTAGGATGCAATGTGGAATTATGACCTAAAATGCTAATTTAGTTTTGGATATATAAAATTAGTAGTACAAAGACTACTTATTTTATGACAAAAGATGGTAAATGGTTTTCCCAATAGTTCCCCAAAATAGGATTGAATCACATATAGAACTATATTAGATGGCTATAATCTGGGTGGATTTTTTCCACAAGGTATTTGGCATAGATGGCCAGTAACATTCTAGTATGGTCACACAAGAAAATGGTATAGACGATCAATAATAGTTTGAGATGGCTAACAGGGACGATTAGGCCTATGTTTTAGACATAGTCAAACGATATAATGAATGTTATTTTAAAATGATACACATAATAGGTATAGCATGGATGGCTATACTACAAGGGTAGAAGGCCCTACTCCTAATAATTATTATGACCAAACCTACCCTAAGGAAAATGTAATTGTTCTACACTAGGAATATCAAAAGGGCCACATATCCTAGGGACTTTAAAGAGTACTCCTATGATGCAACTAAACTATATAAATGATAGCATCCTTGACCTAAAATAGAAGATGCATTTTAAGTGAACAAATCCTTGATAGGTTATCTAAGCTGATTGAAGTAAAAGCAAGATAAAAATAACAAAAGAACAACTACACTAGCAAACCAGATTTTAAACCCTTTTTTTTATTTAATTTTGAAGCTTATGTGATAATAGAAAACCTAATCTACATGAACTTTTACTATTTTTTATTTTGTTTAACATGCAAGGAGAATGAAACCTAATATGACATGCTCTTTTTTATAGAAAATAAATACCTACAAAGAATGGGAAAACCTATAACTAAAGCATAGAGGAAAATGTTCTATAGCTCTTATTTTGGAAAGAAAACTGTCTACCTATAATAGGGAGGAAGATAGAAGGAATATATGAATGCAAGAAACCTACTTCTAACTATATTTGGAAGGCTTACTTGCAATCCAAAAGCTCTCTAGTCTACTTTCTTTATCTGATATTGGCCTGTGGTACCATATAAACCAGTTGAGGATCGTCTGAGACGATTGAGGACCATTTGGGATGATTACATAGAGCAAACAATCAGATGTAAAGCCTTCACCACTACTGCAATTCACCATTGTGATAAATTTGCACCTAAAATAAATAACAAAAAGTTAGTGAAATAGGTAAATGAGGTACAAAACAATGGTAAAAGACCCCAAAACATAACCAACTAGACATAAAAGTTGAATAACAAACAAAGCAATGCCTAATGAGCTAGAGGTGAGGTCCCACTAGGTGTGACATTTTGTAGATAATGAATATGTACCATGCAAACAACTAGAAAAGAAATGGAAACATGCATGTATTGATAAATAATAGTGGTATTTTAAATATAAAGTGCCCTATCAAAGAGGTTTTTCAAATAATAATGTCTTTTAAAGTGAAAGCTAAAAGAGAGATGTCCTATTTTTACAACATGCTAAGAGGTACAATATTTATCCTTGCCACAATTGGGCAACGGGTGGGTTTTATATGTATGTGGACCACATGGGTGCTTGACCAGTTGGTACAAATCTACAAATATGTAAAACAATAGATATCAAAAGCATCCAAAGGGATTTCCATACAGGAGGTCCTTTTTAAAGTAGAAAATAAAAAATCTTTGCAAAGAACATATAAATGCTTACAAAACTTCAAATAAAGTTCACAAAACTACTTTAAATGCTTAAAAAATCAGGAAGCAGTGTGTTTTATACCTTCATTTACCTATTCTTATGGGTTTATTCTCGATTCTATGTATTTGTGTGACCGTTTGGTATGCTTAGCCCTGGGTGACCATTTGAAATTGTTATCATTGTAAGGATATTTAAGATGGTTGGGGACAGATGATGAGAAGGGCAAGATTCCCCTATAGGGAAGTATAGGTGGTCCATATAACCCTTTTGATGTAGGTTGGGTTTTTGGATATGGATTGGTCTAGGTGTAGCTAACCATCAAATTCAAGTTCAATGCTTCATGTAGACTCTATGCTTGCAATGGATAAGCTCTCCAAGGTGGATGGCATAAGCAACTAAGGTCTCCAAGGGCAGAAAGGTGGTCTAGTACAATTTTAGCAGCATAACAACTCTTTATTCTCTTCTCTTGCAAATGGTGAAAATGGGGGGGATTTATAGGAATTTTAAGAAGGGAAGGGTAGGTGGTATGGGGATGATGTGGAGGCGATGTGGTAGTGATGTGGTATGTGTAAGGGCCTAGGTAGATCTGGAGGATTCCACTTGGTAGAATGTGCAACCTCCACATTTAATGCCCTTGGGTGGAGTGATCTCTCACCCACCCAAGTGGCATTAATTACCCCATGGGTGATGAGATGGATATGGGGATTTATGTGCTTTGGGGGCTACACTTGGGAATTTTAAATTGCCTTAAAATGTGACATGGAGGATGAGGAGGACAAGGACATTAGATGTGTTCATTAATTCACTTTGGCCTTAACCCTTTCTTATATTTTTTAAATCTTTCAATTTTGGAGGGAGAGTGTGTGAGGGGGACCAAATGGATTAAATGAGGGAGGTTGGTGGAGATTGTGGACAACCTATAGGGATTTGAAAGTATTTTTAAATAATTGTGCATATCCCTTGGGAATTGGATGAGGGCTTGCCTTGGATTTTGGGGATTTTTTTAGAATTTAAAATTCTTTTTGCATTCCCCTAGGGATTAGGATATGGATTAGAAGGGGGATTAGAGCCTAATGGAAATATTAATTGAAGGATTAAATACATAAGCAACATTGTAAGAAATTTAAGGAGAGAAGAGGAAATAAATGAGAAAAATTAGGTGGAAATTGGGAGGTTAAGGAGAAGATAATAACGATTAGGGAGGCTAAAAAGAGTAGGAGAGGATTAGAAGAAATTGAAGAATTTAAGGATTTTAAGGAAAAAGGGGAAATTAAAGATTTTAGGAAACCTTAGAAGAATTTTGGGAAATTAGAAGGAAATAGAATAGAATTGGGAGAGCTAGGGAAATCTAGAGTAAAATTAGGGAAAGTAAGGGGAACGAGCTAGGAATCACTAAATACTATAGAAATTTGGATGAGTTAGATAGGAAAAGGGCAATTTGAAGGAGTTTGAGTGAATTTGGGAGATTTTTTGGCAAATTGGGGGATTTTGCGAATTTACAAAATTTTGTTTACAAATGACTAGAATTTGGTGTCTATAGATTCCTCTTTTTGTATCACTTTGCTTGAAATGCAATGCGGTGTAAAAACAAGAGACACCTCGTCCATTGAATGTAAATCTTTTGCTTGTTTCCCCAATAAAAAGGTGAATCATTTTTCAAAATTTTGGGGTTTTGCTTACCCCCTCAAGCAGCGAGTCGATGGAAGATGAAACTGAGGACAAAAACAAGACGATTGAAAAAATATGGTTTATGAAGAGGTAGGTGATGAGAAATGGCCTTTGGGCTAGTGAGCACTACTATGTGCCTATGTTTTGATGTGACTATACTTGTGTAATAGATATAATAAGACACATGCAGATATACAAGCTTGATCATTATTTGGTATGGGTATAGACACATGCTAATATGCATGCCTTTAATTGCTTAATTAGGGACATCAACACAATAATATTGACCTAAAAGTGAAATATATGGTAACATGGAGTACAAAATATGGATGAAATACATGAGTAGGTTAAATGAACAATAGTGGAGGATATCACTAATTCCTAGGGATGAAGAATATAAATATACTTTCAACATACTTAAACACCCTAGTGGTTGCAACCAAACAAACCCTCAAAGATACTAAGACCACCATAGGGAGTCAAGTCTCTCAAGGACCAACCGTGTGTGCAGTGAATGCTGATTGCTAATTTTTATGGAGGTTAGACTAATCACTTGTAGCTTACACTAATAAGCTAGATCACCCATGAGCATAAATAGGTTTGTATAAAATGTCACTAATGTGACAGACATGTCACCATGCGAAGGGCTTACTCCACTACCAGTCAGGTGTCTATAGCCTTGATGGAGGTTAAACTAATAATCCTTCAATATTTTCCCACTGCCAATTAGATTTTTATAGCCCCAATGAAGATGTATCATATGGTCAAGTATCCATGCTAAATGATAAGATGATTTTGAGTTGTGAATTGTATTTTATTTCCTTTGTTTTTTTTGCAAAATGGATCTATAGGCGCAAATTATACATGCTAGGGTGAGCAAGAGAAACCATTTACTTGATGGCAATAACAACACAAGAGTACATATTTCCTATTCACCAAAATTTGCTTAATATATTCCATATGTGCATGGTCCAAGAGAAAGCGAGAGTTAACTAGAAATTATTAATAGCTCTTAAGAAATGGTTGACATTAAATTGAGATTGATTGCAATGCTAGTAATTGTGGAGTGACCAAAAGAACCTAGAGATTTTTTGAATTAGACTTGTAAAAGACAAGGTGTCATATGAGCAACATGATAAGGTGTATGCAATGATGGTGGTGGGTGGTTGTGGATGGGAAATGTGCATGAAAGTGCATGCCACATGAAAGCGAAGGATAAATACTATCATGAAGATGCCCTTGATTAAGACAAAAAATTCAATCGGAATGGCATAGACAAAAATAATCCAAACATGATCAAAATTGCATTGAGGGCAAAACTTAGATTGCATGAAGATGCGATAGCACAATGAGGAGGTAAAAAGGTAAAAAATGCTAAAGAAGGAAAATGAAGAGCAAAGAAAGCAGAAAGGAAACAAGGAATGAAAGTGAAATGAGAGAAGGAAGAAAGTAAGAGGAGAGGGGAAAAATCACAACAATCCATGGTGTGTAGCCACTTAAAGCATGACCATATAACTAGGTGTGTGGTGAGAGGAGAGAGGACAAGAAAAGAAGAGATAGAATAGACTTGGATTGAATGAAAATTGAATGCTATGTAATTGTGATGTGATTTATTGGTGGCATAAATGTGATGCTAATGTGGGTGGTGATGGGTACAACATGCATTGATTGGAAACTTGAGGAGGAGATGTAATATTATCTCGAATAATGACCAATGTAATATTCCCTAGTGATGGAATCCATGAAAACCTTTGAATATTATAGTTTATTGATTGATAAGCATAGTGAAAGAACCATGCTAATATAACAACTAAACTACTAAGCTAGGGGTGTTGGTGTTAATGTGATCGAAGTCACGGTGCTAATGTGAGTAAAAGTCATAGTGTTGATGTGCTTGAAATTTCTATGCTAAAACTATGCTATAATCAAGAGTGTTAATTAAAATGAATGATAATATTCGACAAGGTTCTGGGATGGACATAAATTCCAAAAGTGGGTGTTTAGGTATTGATTAGGATTTTAGACAACGTTGAGAGTGTCATCCAACTCAAGTGATATGGTGATTTGTGATGGGGTGGTGTGGGATGTGCAAATGCAATGGTGATGAAGTGGATCATATGGATGGGGACAATTGATGTGGATGGATTTTATTGGTGGTGATGCGTGATATGTAGGCGAGCGTAGGCTAGGTTAAGGGTTTATATGACAAGTGGATGGATACGAGATAGAATTGGGAAGGATGGATTTGGAAATGGTTTTGGAGAGTTTTGGTGTTGGTTTTGAAGATTTTGTGAGAGGGAGGAACCTCCTATGCAAACAAAAATCCTACATTCAATTAATCAAACAAGAAAACAATATTTTTTTTAGAATTTTTTTGTATTGTTTTGTGCTTTTTGGTATTTTGTAAGAATATTTTTATGATTTTTGATGTTTTTGAAATTTTTTTTGAAGATTTTTTGTGAGTTTTTATGTTTTTTTTGGAATGGATGGGGGTGATTTTGATATGTGCAGGAAAAAAAAAAAGAGGATCACAAAGATAGAAGTAGTAACTCCTCATGATTAAGGAATTATTGCACTAAGTGATTGAAATATTGATAATATTCAATATCGTGGCCCATATGCTAATGGAAAATACAATAATGATTTTCATTGTATAACTTTAGCTTGGGTTGATGAAAATCTATAGGATGAATGAGAGGTAGGGGTATTAGGCTTACATATTGTAAATTTTAAAATATTTTTGACATTGGCATCTTGGTGTGATATAAATGAGGTGGACAAGGTCAATGAGAAAGTTGATGTGAAGGTTTATCTGGAAGTAAAGTAAAGGAATATGGCATATAGGATGATTGAGGAGGGACTAGAGAGATTTCTTGGTGACTCAAGTGTAGCTCAATTTTTGTGAGTTGATCTAAGATGTGATGTAGGGCAAGTGAAGGTAGAGTTAGAGGGTTTCCTTGGCAACTCAAATGGTGTTCAATGTTTATGAGTCAATACAATATTTGTTGTAAGTCAAGTGATGGTGGTGTTGGAAGTGGAGTGGTGTGGTATGTTGGTTGAGGTGGTGGATATGGAGGTGATAAAGGCAGGAACTATGATTTATACCACTATTGTGGGGGGTGAAGTACACAAGGGAGATGATTTTAGAGGTAAGGGGACAATAGAATAAGAGGATGATATAGTGTTGGAAGAAGAGGGGGTCACGATGGGGTTGGAAGGAGGGGTGGGAGATGAGGTGTTGAAATAAATTGTGATGAATATGGTGTTGGGAGAATAAGGGGAGTTGGAAGTAGAGGTGGGGGACATCCTGTTGATTGAGGTAAGGAGGGTGATGGGGCCCTTTGAAGGGTTAGGTTTTGATTGAGTAGGGATATGGTACCTCTACTTTTTTAGGAGGAAAGATATTAACTCTTTCTATGAGGGGGTCTCAAGAGGTAGCTCAGATATTACCACACTAGAGGAAAGACGAGGACTGATGGAATATGCAAAAGGAGAGGATGGTTGGGGGGTATGCTCTTGGTGAGATGGTGAGTTAACTATGTAGGATGGAATGTGAAGTGAAGGGAAGGATGGACATGATGAGTAAGTGGAGGAGAAGAGTTGGTAGAATGGATAGGCAAGGCCTCAATATCAATGGGGATGATGTGGGGATGCATGGGTGAGCTATGTGGTAATGTAGGGGGAGTCCCCTTTAGACAGGTTAGAGGGACTTTGAGGTAGGGTACGATTTGGTTATCATTTAAAGTATTATAGGAGAGGGAGTGGATGGTTGTGGCTTGGAAAGAGTCATCTAACAAAGGTTGAGGGGATGGAGGATCAATAACTTCATCATAACTATCCTCCTCGAGATCAAAAGTGAGGCCTAGAAAAGGAGCTTTAAGGGGTTGACTGAGTGATATGGGTAGGGTGAGCATGGAGGTGTAGATTATGAGGGTGAAAATTTGGAAGGGGGGTTGAATGGAGTGGTTGTAGAAGGTGATACAATAATAGGTAGAGAGGGAGTAGTTAGAGTAGATGGAATAGAATATGAAGATGAGGGGAAGGTGGTTTAGGAATTTATGCAGTGGCAAATGCAGTGATATATGGAGATAAATGTGCTAGTTGAAGGTCAGGTTGGAGAGTGGAGTGCTCTTGTAATGGAGGTTTTTTTGGTATGATGGAAGGGGTGGACAAAGCAGTCACAAGGTGGTCATGATTGATAATACCCACTAAACCTTGGTGAGATAGGATATTGTTGGTATGGTTGGCTTGATGTGGCTAAAGGTTAATACTTGAATCCCATTGTTTGGTTGTGTTGCCCCAGGTTGTGGTAATTGAGCTTTATGATTTGCAAGGTTTTAATGAGTATGCATTGAAGGTATTTTTATGGTAATGAGCCTTTGGTCAATGAAATATTGGACTAGGTTTTGGAATTGTGAGCAAGCATTGATGTCATGACCCCTTTGATGATGGAAGAGACAACATGGCTCATCAATATGCCCTTGAGAAGTGGGTTTATGTGTATCATCGAGCCTTGTATCATGTTAGAAGAGTACCCATTCCTAAAGAATTTTGTGGAAAATGGAAGACAAGGGCTCTACAAGAGGTGTGAAGTAACTCTAGGGTTGAGTAGAAATGTGTGTGGGAGGTGAAGTGGGTTGGTTGTGCTATTGATGTTAGGGTGGGCTATCCTAGGATGTTGGATATGGGCATATATATGAAGGTTGGGGTGAATGTGGATGGTTTTGTTATGGGGGATATGAATGTTGTGATGGAGGTGGTTGAGGTTGTTTTGGATGATATGAATGTTGTGGTCGAGGTAGTTGAGGTGCTAGGGAGACCTGGGGTAGACTTTGAGTTATGTAATAAGATGTGATGGGTGTGTTGGTAAGAGTGTAGGATGGTTGGAAAGGTGTTGGTGATAATATGGAATTGATGGTTGTTATTGATGAGGCATATGTTGGGTGGTTGGTTGATATGGATGAGGTGCATGTGGGTATTGAAACATTGATGGTGGATTATATGTAGGAGGTGGGTGATGATAAGTGGATGGTATTTGATAAGATTCTAGATGTGGACATTGAGTGGGTGGTGGTGGAGGAGCATGTTGGGTTGATGGTTGATTATAAGTGAATTATGGTTGATTATATTACAGAGTTTTTGGGTGGTGATATGAATGGGGTTATTGATTATAGGTGGGTGAAGGTTGATGTTGGTTGGGTTGATTTTGATGTTGGTGTGATGGTGCATGGTATTGATGTAGTGATGGTTAAGAGTTTTGTGGTTGTGTCAGTGGAATTTTATAGTCATTTTGAGGATGGGAATGTAGCATATGAACAGGGGGTAAATAAGGGGCCCATAACAAATAAGGGATGGCTAAAGAATTGAAGGAGGGGACAAAATAGGCAATGGAGGTAATGAAGGTAATGAAGGTGGTAAAACATGTTATCTACACAAACAAAAATGTAAATAACCAACTAAGAAAAAATTTATGTTTTGATATTTTGTGAATGTTTTGGGATGGTTGAGATTGATTTTTTTGCGTTGTGCTTGTTTATCATCATCTTTTGTTGTTTTATGTTTGTTTGGTGTGTTTTGATATATTATAAGCCTAGGAATTACAAAAGAGTGGATGGTGTAAAAACTATAAGGGTGTTATATGCCCCATTGTAGCATAGAGGGTAGTATTACTAGAGGGGGAGATGAAGTGGAATATTTTGTAATGAATTCTTATGCTCTAGGATCACTTTGACCCAAATCGTACAACTTGTACGATTTGCTAGTGAACGGTTTGCAACTTTACAAAACTGTTTGTACATGCTGTAAATTGTATAGTTGTAGGATCCAAATCATACAAAACCCTGGAAGGTATGATTTTCCACTTAGTAAATGCACTAAGTCATTTTTTAATTCAAATCGGTTAATTTTGTAATTGTTTTCTCCAAAACCCTAGGTTTCCATAATTGGCAAGTTTCACCATGCAATTTCCATTCTAAATTAGGCAAATGATAAAATATACGATTTGATTAATTGGTTGTACGGTTTGGCACAAACCCTTGATACAACCCTAATTTGATATTTACCATATTTCTCATATATTATTATAAGGTAAAGTTTGGGTTACTTTTCTAATGCAATTGCTAACATATTCCATGACATGCAAACCCTAGTTCACTGTCCACCAATTATTATCACCAAGAACATTTCTAGAAATTGTACAATAGTCATAATACATTCTTGTACAGTAATAATATCACATAAAATCATTGTCAAATCCCACACTAAGCTCATAGGATCATCAAGTAGTCAATTCCATTGCATCTATGACAATATTACAACATGCTTGTACAAAATCCACAATCTGCAATAAACATCAATACATACAACAAAATGCACAATACACAAGATCAAGGAGACTTGTTTCCATATTCATCATAGCATAAATATGTACAATATATTCATCAGCATCATATAATAATGAACATATTCGATCAACAATGAGTAATCTTCTCTCAAGCATGAACAACAACAACTATCCTGAACAAATTGAATGAACCACCTCAATGGACTACCTCAATGAACTATCAATGAAATACTATAAAAAGTGAATGGGAAGTTCTTATAATTATTTCCTCGATCATTTCAAATTGGTTCTTGAGACAACCACCATTTACAACTACCATCCTCGTAAACAATCAACTTTCATCAAGGTCTTCCTAAGTTTAATTTTATTATTATCAAATTAACCTGAAATGCACATTAACATTTCATATAATTTTACTTAAATTCTAGTTGCACATTTAAAAATTTGTATACTTACACCCACTTGTACATTTCTAATTTGTACAATTAGATAAAATCTTGCCTATATATGTTTTGACAAACCATATAGTTAGCAAAATTGTCAAACTAGCAAAATTTTACAAATCCTATTTTCACTTATTCTTCTAGAAAGTGGATTTTCTGCCTACATCTACCCTCCTCTTTACATCAAGTGGTGTCCTCATCGACTTAGCCTTTACAACCTTGGCCAATGGATTTTGTATAAAATCATCAAGCTAAATATGGAGAGCGGTACATTCATCTCGTAATATGGTCGCGTAGTTGTTGAGTTCCAAAGCCTTCAACCCATATTTTTTAGCCTTCTATTCCATGGTAGCCAGGAGTTAAACTAAATACTTCTCTTACTCTAATACTCCCTTGTGTATTTTCTCTATCAATGCTACTTCCATAAAATTTGCTACGACTAACTCATATTTCTTCTACATGGTGACCTTAATATTCTGATGTATGTCAGCTTCACAAGCTAAAATATAATAATCCTTAGCCTAAAGCTAAGATTTATGATGAATGATCATATCATTATAGCACTTTTCATCTATTGCCATCTCCTCAATTTTGCGATCTTTATATTGCAGTTGTTCCTCAGTTACGTTTAATTGATCTGCCTATTTGGCCAACTATTATTTCTGAGTTGCTAGTTGTCCTTCCAACTACTTTGTGTGCTCTTTTGCTTACTATATTACAAGCTGATTTTCCTGTTTCTATGAGCATATCTTGTCCTCATAAGAAATATTAATTTCATTCCATTCAGCTTCTACCTTTTTCAATATTTCCTTGACCAACCTTGATCTTGCTGCATTCTAATTCTTCTTTGATCACAACCATTTCTTTTCGAGTAGAATTTACTTTTTCCTTTTGTTCCTCCTTGGCCTAAATTTTTTTCAAGGCCCAATCTTAGCCACTCGATCCAATGCATCAAGAAATTCAATTTTTTTAGGGTGAAGACTAACTCTAAAGGTGCCCTTCAAAATTTTGTATCTGATGTATTCAATGGATAACTCTGGCACATTGCCTGATCCAAATACACTCGTAGACATACCCTGTAATTGGTCTTTAGTTAGGGTTATGCATAAGGGATTGGGCCCAAAATATATTTATAAAAATTAGGTGAATCAGTTTCAAAATTGAGGTGAATTGTGTCCAAACTCATGTAGAAGTGATGGCGAATTGCATTTTTTCTAGCAAAAATTATAAAAATTGGGTGAATCAATTGAAAAATATTTCTACCACATAAAATAAGGGTTTCTTGAATATTTTACTAAGTTCTAAGTGTAGATATCATTGAGCTAGGTGGTTTTAAAAAAATTGAAAATGGAGCTTTGGATCAAAAGTTATGCCTCTAGAAGGTTCTCTACAAAAGAGCCTCTGCAGGCTACAGTTCCCATGACAGAGATGGTATCATCCCCATCATGGATATGGTAGCCTCTATAAGCTATAATTCCCATTATGGGATGGTAGTATTTGAGGTTACCATACCTATCATGGGGATGGTAGTCTCTAAGGCCATCGTTCCCATAATGGGATGGTAGCCTCAGAGGCTATCATCCCCATGATGGGGATGATAACCTCTGAGGCTACCATCCCTATGATGGGGATGATAGCATTTGATGCTACTATCCCATAATAGGGATGTTATCCTTTACAAGCTATAATAACCATGATGGGATGATAGCCTCTAGCCTCTGCAGGCTACCATCCCATCATGGGGATTATGGCCTCTGTATGCTACTGTAACTTATGGAAATAGTAGCTTGCATAGGCTTTTGGTTCATCATAATTTTGGAAGCCTTCAAAAGCTACTAGTTCATCATGGTGATAATAAATTACAAAGGCTACCCAAAATATCCCTCAGTGTTTCCTAGAAACTATAAGATCCCAATTCAACTTTTCAAGCACTCTACATTAGGTGAATACAAACTAAAATCATTATTCTATAATTGCTATGGAAAATGGATGTTAACTACCTAAATTTTATTTCTTGTGGGTAGGCATGAACTACTACAGGTAGGCACGAGATGCTATGGATAGGCACCATAGGTCATTTATTGATGTTTCATATGGTTTTTCGCTACATCAGATCTTTTTTCGTCGTTCCAAAGTTTTTGGTGCTACGGGTCATTTTTTGGGTATATGAGTAACCCTATCAGGTTAGGTATATATACTAGTGGTATATTGGTAAATTTAGTAGGAAAAATAAAATTATTTATAATTTGAAGGTGAAAGGTCCATGGATTTGGGTGAAAGTGGTTGGCAAATTAAAATAAAAGCAAAAAAATTATTATCACGATTGGGCAAGTTGACCCCAAAAAAATTTGCAAGTCAAAAATTTTGAGCGAATGGACCCTGGTGAAAGGTCCCAAGACTAGCCAATTTTAAATTTCAAAAATCCTATTTTTTCCAATTTGGCGATGATTTACCGCTATGCATAACCCTATCGTCACTCCATCCAATAAATCTATAATTCCCAACATTGTTGTTACCTCTCCCCTCAGTAATTGCTATGGGTGTTGTGCATGAATGTGAGCTATCTATCTTGTATGTTATTCACTACACACCCACTCCATGACCTTCTCCAATTCAGTGAAGGTTTCCTCCCTCCACTACTTCAATTTTCCAACATTACCAATAACAAACTACAACCTGGTACTAGCAAACATCTTGCTAACTTGTTGGAAGAAGTAATCCATCTATCCATATGTATTTTCATCATCATCCCCTAGAATATCGAACTAAAACATTTCAATCAAAAAACTCGTATGAAGCCTCGTATCCCTTTCCTATGGTGGAGTTTCATCTTCCTATTCCTCATGTGGAACTGAACTTCCTCTAATATCTTTAATTGTACCTACTACATACCCTTCATGTAGCGACATATGAGCTATATTTTTATCCATATCTTCTTTGGATGGTATGACCTCTTCCACGTTGATGATCACCTTGAGCAATTGTTGCTCTACCATAGGTGCTTGGACTTTCTATTGTGTTTTAGGCAAGTCTTCCTGTAGGATTTCTACCAACCCTTCAAACTATGGATTTGAGTGCACTTCCATCTCTACTGCAACTTTTAGAATTATGTCAAACTTTTATTGTGATGGCTGCATATTCTCCTATTCTGGTTGATTGTTTCCTCCTTGCATCACTATCTTAATCTGAGGCTTCTTATTGTCCTTAACATCGTATGGTGGAGCTTCCATCACTACTTTTGCTTTTATTGTTGGTGGTATCATTGTTATTTCCTACCAAAATTTAGATGAATCTAAAAAATAAAAATCAGTGTTCTAAAGTAGGACAAGAGATATCGTTACTTCTCCTATCTATCTGGTTTCACCTAGTACACTAATATCCATAAGATTCAAATCCTCCAAATATAAGTACATCTCACCTAGATTATATGGAATAGTCACGGGTTGCTCCTTCAACACATGAGTCTTCTCCATCATCTATCTTTCTCGTTGCTTGCGCATCCTAATCCACACTATACTGGATGTCGATGTTACTATCTCCTTCTTCTTAAGATAGTGGTTGCTCCTACAACCTTTGTTAGATTACCTATTACTCCAAGGTAGGTTCCAACTATCTTCGTTACATCCTTTGAGTATGAACTTCATCATTTGATGAAGTCTATCCTCTATCAATCCTGGGAGGTTTTGGTTTCTTGGTTGCCTTCTTCAAGTGATATTTCTCTGGATTTACTTTCTTAAGAGGCACAATATTCACCCATTTTAATATGATAGGTTGATCTGGTGGTAAGTCATGAGGTGGTGTCAAGCTTGGAAAGTGAATGCCTTTTTGGAACACTACATCCAATATGAGGGTAATAGCATGAAATATCATGGAAAAGGTCTTTGTCCTTTTGGCCAATAGCATCAGAATTATTTGCTCTAAATAGGTGTCCAAATCATACTTGACTCTATGGGTGATGCCCTCCATATATTGTGATATCCAAATTAGCATCTCAAAATATTGTATTTATCCTAAGAAGTGAGCCATTAATATATTCATTACACATGCAAGTTTATCTATCTTCAACTGACTCTACTTGATTCCATGACTTCCAACACCAAAAATCTTATCTATTGTCAAAAACTTAACATCTAAGAGTGTAGTAATAAACCTTTGGGCCTCAATTTGGTCCACCATATTTTTCAAAATAGGATTTCCTTCGTTAGGAAATCTGAATGTCCTTTGAAATGTCGTAGTCAATCATTCCACATTAATATGTCTATTTTTCACTTGCACATAGGTGTAATTATTACTAGGTTCATATGATTGTATGATATACAATAAGTATTTATTATAGAATACTTTATCCTGAGGTAGGATATGTGCCAATATACTAACTTTGGTTTTAGTCATCACTGCTCTTAATGGATGCCTTTTATCAAAGTTTTCCCACCACTGACAAAAATTAGCTGTAACTTTTTCAAAAGTGATATCCTTGATATCCACTTGTTCTTCTTCCTCTTCACTAAGTAGTTCATCCTGCTCCTCTAGGATAGTCTCCCAATGAACCTCACTATGAATTTCCCATCAGTGTGCCCTTGGTGGTTCCATATCTTCTCTCCAAAATTGCAATGATGTTCTTCCTCTACCACCATGCTGATCACTATAATATTTCCATGACCTATACCCTCTCCCTCTCCAAGGATAATAGTCGCATCTCTTGTGTGGCTGAAAATCTTGCCCTTGACCTTGTACTTGGTAGGTTATGTTAGTTTTCCTGGGTCATGAATATCTTTGATGTAATGTTCTTGGTGAGCCTTCCACCCTAGTGGTTGCAATCCTTTCTTAATGATCTTGGAATTCTTGCATGGATCTCATTCTTCTCCTATGGTCAATTTGAAACCACTTCCACAAAAATTGTATTCACTTGGCAACTCAGGACCAATAGCAAAAATGACTCCAAAATCTGTACAACTGCACCCAAAACATACAAATAATTTTAGAAATTGTACATTTCTCCTCAAAACTATATAGGTATGCTTTAGAAATCATACAACTCCCTCCAATTTATGTAGTTATGTTTGAAATCGTACAATTGCACCTGATTCCATAAAACTTCACAAAATCATACAATCTAAGCTCCAAATCATACAATTCCATCCAAAATCTATATAATCAGCTCTAAATCATACAAGTATGCATTAATTTTATACAATTTGCATTAGAATATGTATGATTGCATAAAAATATGTACAATTACCTCCAAATTGCACTGATCGGGTCCCAAATTATCCCAAAAATTGTACAATCTCTCCCAAAATTGTACAATTCATCTCCAAATCATACAAGTTACCATTCAACCCTTCACTTGGCCAAAAATTCATATTTTTTTTAGACTTTCACGATTCTTCGGTACCCTTCTACCTTTAGTGTGTGATTCCTCCTTTTCGATGCAGTTTTGATGCACTTGTGCAATATCATATCTGAATGGTACAATTCCTTAGTAGTACGAATTCCTATGGTAGTATGGAAATCCAATGTACATCCCTCTTTTTAATCTTTTTACACATGCAAAGACTAAATTATTTTTTACTTTATCACCAACCGATTTATCATGCACTAGGGTTTGCAATTTTTCCCTCCATTCTGCTTTTTTGAAAACTCAAACCCTAGAAAAAATTTTATCCACTTGGGGTTTCTTATGGCACACTTTTATTTCAAACCATAACTACCTTAACATGATTTTTCACTTGCAACATTTTTTTTGCAACCAATTCTAGATTTTCAAAGTGAAAACCCTAACTTTTTGCTAATTTTCTACAATTCTGGAAAGCCTCTTCGAAAACAAGCAACTTCTCTAGTGAAAATTCATGATGGGTTTATGAATTCTAGTTAATTGGTGATTTTTTCATGTCCATGTGGAAGAAAAATCATCATTTACAGCCTCCTTGCTCCTAAATTACTTCGAATTTCACTATTACCGATGTACAATTTACGAAGTTGGTGAAATAATTCTGCATGATACTTGCTTTTTATACCCTAACATCATTCTGTCTTAAATTTAACCACCTTGGCCCTCCTTGCATGGATTTTTAACTTTTTTGCATGGATGATTGCCAACTCACCCCTTGTTGCATGTCATTTTGTATTTTTCTTACTTTTTGTCCTTTTCTTGCCTTTTTGAATATTTTTATTTATTTGTTCTTTCTTTTATTTTTATTTTTCTTTTCTTTTTTTAGAAGGGGCCTCCATTTTTTATTTTCAACCACCTTATGTATTAATTTCATCTCGAGGGATTTTCACAATTAAGATATTTTTCTATTTTTAGACTTTTTTTTTTAATTACCTAATTTGTCAACTTACCTTCTAGGAAATTGTACAATGACATTCACTTGTACGATCTCTTCCACTATTGTGTCATTAGGGAGTTCTACCACCTTGTTCTACATAATCGTACAATCGATTTTTGATCTATCATTTGTACAATTCACTCTTTCCTACTGATTCTCTCTATGATCAAACATCGTACCAGTGTCATTTGTACGATTTATTCATTCTTGTTAGCTTGTTGTACAATTTGAAATTGTACATGTGTCAGTGTTATTTGTATAGTTTGGGTTTATGCAATTACAAATTGTATGATTTACAACCATACCATGTCCTTGCAAAGCTATATTTTCTTGCTCAATTGATTGATCTCAAGGTAGGCATACTCTTACCACTCTAATTTTGTTTGGTCAACTTCTACTCTTATCTCCTCGAACCAGGTCTACCTCTAAACTTGATGAATGAGTCCTTTGCCTTCCTTGACTTTCCTCTTCCACAAAGCATACTCTTCCTCGACCAATAAGTCCTCTACTATGCAATTATATTTCATGACCTCATCCTCTTACTAGCAGACCCCTTCTCATATTATATGGGTTGCCCTTTCCCTGAGGTGAACCTCTACCTACTTCGATCCTTCTAGGTCTTGGTTGATGCATGGGTGTTCGTCCCAATGGATATATTTATATAATATTTTTTACATGTTTTCCTTGAACATAAAGACCATGTGCATTCCTAGTCCAATTCAAACATGATATTGGTGTATCCCTAGGCCATATTGGAGTAGGATATTGGATACTTCCCCTCCTACCTCTAGGTGATCGTAATACTCTTATCTGGCCTATTTGCTATCCTATGGGACTTAGGATTCTTTGTGGTTGATCATGTTTTCGACTGGGTTCCCCTATTTTCCAAGTGCTCTAAGTTTCCTCCATCAACACTACATTATCTAGGTACCCATAAGTTCTTGGTTCTTGCGGTGCCAATAATTGTAATGATATTATGTGATGATGTGCATGCATTAGCCATTTCATTAGATAAATTCCTTCAAAAAATTATTGTGGGGAACAACTTACCAAAGTTTCCCTATACTCATCTAAAAAATCAGACTTTGTACTCGATTCATTATGACTATCCATTCGTTGTGCTGACCACTCCATTGGCAATTTCCTTATTCGTTGATGTCTTCTAACTCCTATTTTTTGAATTTTTAATTACTAATAAACTGTATCATAGGCATTTGGATCTGGTCAAGTATGGAGTGCTTCTATTTACATTAATAGATCATCACTGCCACTCTCTTGGTCACTATCCCTTACTAAATAGAGATTTCCCCTTCATTGAAATCACTTGATTTGGCATGTAAATTTCCTTGGGTTCAAGAGATGTGATATATTTTTCAATATCACACAATACTACCTCAACTACTTATCTTGTGACTAGTATCTCATGCGTGGTATCTTGTCCTTCAACTTGGGAATTTTTCTCTCCTTAAGAACTTGTACCTACTTGTGGAATCCCCCTTTCCTGAGGTACTTTCTTGCTACTCATACTACTCATACTTGATTCTCTCTACCATGCAACCTATTGCTCCTCAAGTTGTTACATAGTATCATCAATTTCTTGAATGATCTATCCAAAAAGTCTTGCATTATGTTCTTGCAATACCTCATACTCCTACAACTATTGTGCTTAATAGTGCATTCTTTGTTGCGTCATATCTATTTGTGCTAGCGAAGCAAGTCCTACTATCTCTTCTTCTATAGCTCCACCTACATTTGAATCTGGGACATCCATATCGAAGGTGTCAATTCTATCCTCATATTGTACCATCAATCATATCCTACATTGAATTTTTTCTATGCGAGATAACTCTCTTTTTTTTAGCTATGGATACACTACTTCCAATTGGTTGGATTCTTCTTGTTGTTCATTATTAATTACTAATAGTACTAGTGCATGGTTACTTAGAGGGATTCTATATTTCTCATTCATAATTTGGTTTAACCAATATACGAATCTTACATGTACTTGCATTCACCTTCTTTCACCAAGGTGAGATACCAATTATTGCCTTTCTAAAATTGGTCTCACCTCCTTCCCTTTTGTAAAAATGTGTGTGATACTCATATCATCATCCTCCTATGTTGGATATTGATAATGTAATGGTAATTCTTGAGGTTTACTCAACTTAGCTCTTTGTTGTTGTCTTGTTTTGATTTCATGTGTCAGGATGAACATACATTGAAACATTTCAAACTCCTCCATCTGATAGTGAAGAAGTTCACTATCAAATCAATCTTCATATTCACTACAATATTCTAGGTACAACATCCTATCTTTTTTAGGTTTATATTCTTCTTTTCCTGAAGAACTGTCGACTCATAGGTCATGGCCACATCGTTAATGATTATTTGATTCTTTAGGTTAATCATATATTTGCTTATCCCTTCTTGAATTTGACCTAATATTTTTCCCAATTGTAATTAACTTTGGCTACTCGTAGCCAACCCCTTCCTAGAAGTGCATCATATGTAGGATTCCACATTGTAATCACAATGAAATTTAAGATAAATTCTTGGTCAATGATTATCACTTACTGTGCTATCAATACTCTCTTTGTTTCAATGTCGTACTGGTTAGCACCATACAATAAAAAACTTTGTACCCACAGGGATGGAGTGTCAATCTCTATCCAGGTATTTTTTGGTAGCACATTTACATTGGACCCTCTATCCACAATCACTTGTGTTAATTTGTGCCCCATTATATCCATATGAACTAATACTAGTTTCTTTCCAGCATCAATTATTAGGATGGTCAGATCCATAAAATATTTTTTTTGTTACTTCTCTTATATAGATTGGCTTTCCACCTCCATCACTTTCTATGGTTGCACCTCCTCTTTCATCGTCTTATGTAATGATGTTATGGCTTCCCACAGACTAGCCATATTTATCTCAACGTTTGTATTCAAAACTTGTGCTGCTAGATTTTGTACCACTACCTTATATTTCGATGTGCAAGGTTTATTTAACTCCTTTTGATCTACAAGCCTTTTTTGCTTAGCCTTCTTAGATTCTTATTCAAGTACCTTCTTCACCACCTGCCATATTTGCTTCTCTTTGGTAGGTTTTTGGTAATTGTCATTCTTAGCCTTACTTCGAGTCATAACTAGTACTTTTTTCTCAAATTTATATTCCTTCACTAAGGGTACGTCATGACTCAAAGTAAAGCTAAGAAGGATACTTACCCAAAATATTTCTTCGTGGTGTATATATTTGTAATAATATCATCATCATCTTTTAAGGGTTTGAATTCTTTGATGAAGGTATTCTTCATCATATTCCATGTTTGGAATGTTGTTGTGTTCTCTCACTTTAGATACCAATCTATTGCAAGTCCTTGTAGTTTAACATGAAATAATTGAACCACTCTTCTGGTTGATTTACACCATTCACTTTCCAAATGGTTATGCATGTCCTAATATGTCTTGTTGGGTCCTCCTTCCCTTCCCCCATAAAGGGTGGACATATTTTTTTCCAACTTTTGTAGCTATACTAGCCATTACTAGATTTCCTTCCTCATCAATTAAGGAGGTATATTCCAAAATATTGAATTGATTCCTTCCTTGGGTGGGTGTTCCACTATGCTACTCTTCATTGGATTTTTCTATCTGTGGTACCTTATTTTCACCAAATAGTCATCTCCTAACCTCCTATGCATCCTCACTCCATGACCTTCTTCATAGAAATATTGACTATGGCCTTGGTTCTCCTTCTTGAGATCTCATTTTCTATTTCTCTGATGCCTTACTCCCATCCTCTACACATATTTGCAACCTTCTTATTGCTTTTTTATGTGTTACCATCCACTCACTATATTATCGTATAGTTCTTTCATTAATATCTTCCCTTAGATCAATGTTCTCTTCAAATCTTGGTGGTTCTTCTATCCTTTCTTCTATATCTACCAACAATGTCTCCCAGCTTTCAATATATCCTTCTTCCAAAATCTATACTTGTTTGATTACTGGTTTATTTGTAGATTTGTTCACGATCTCCCTTTGAGAAATTCTTGTGCTCCTTCTAACTGGGACTTGATCCTCTCATTTATTCCATCTCCAATATCCTTGTGAACTTGTATATTTCATTCACCTCCAATTGGTTCTTACTCACCATTTGTCACAAGGCCATAGGTTCTTCTAAATTACATCAATTTGAAGTAATTTTTATAAGCAACGATGCCAAATGTAGCACCATTTTAGATCCTCAACCATATTCTACAATAAAAATTCGAATAAATTTGAGTCAATTTTAATAGGCAACATGGAGAAGTCTTATCGAAAGGGGGAGGTGAAGTAGAAGATTTTGGAATGAATTATTATGCTCTAGGATCACTTTGACCCAAATCGTACAACTTGTATGATTTTCTAGTGAATGGTTTGCAGCTTTACAAAATTGTTTTTACGAGCTACAAATCATATAGTTGTATGATCCAAATAATACAACACTCTGGGAGGTATGATTTTCCACTTAGTCAATGCATTGAAAGTCATTTTGTAACTCAAATCTGTTAGTTTTGTAATCATTTTCTCCAAAACCCTAGTTTTTCATAATTGACAAGTTTCACCATGCAATTTCCATTCCAAATTATGCAAACGATCAAATATACAATTTGATTAATTGGTTTTACAATTTGGTACAAACCCTTGCTACAAATCTCACTTCAAATTTGCCATCTTGCTCATAGATTATTCTCAAGGAAAGTTTGGGTTACTTTTCTAATGCAATTGCTAACATATTCCATGACATGCAAACCCTAGTTAACTCTTCACCAATTATTATTATAGACACCTAAAATACATCATTTTAAGGATAATACCTATATTGAAACCTTTTTAGGCCATATGACACACCTTGGGTAGCCCTAGGGCTTAATAGCGGTTTTCACCACTCAAATAGGGAGGAATTTCCCTTTATAGCCATGACCATATCACCCCGAGATGGCCCTAAACCATGAAATACCTAACCCAATATGGTTCACTATCATGACCATATCACTCTGATATATTCATGCATGAAGCAACAAGATCTTAAAATTCTAAGTAATGGTTCAAGCAATTGTGTGCCTCATTTAGATTCTTGATAATTGTTTCTTGATTCTAGCATCTTATTGGATTATCAAGTAAGCCTTGGAATACCATTTGGAATTCTATTTAAAGGTTCTTAGCTTTCATTAAAGATATCAATTTTTCAAGTGTTGAATTATTTTCGAATTGTACACCTTCACTCTCATAAGAAACGAATTGCTACCAGATTTCAATCATGGAGTTTCAAAGCATGACAATGAACCATTTCAAAGGTTGATTAGTTTTTCACCCCATGCATAATCAAAAGCTCTTGATTCATGTAAAATCCCATCATTAAGTCATTCTTCATGAGCACACCCTTGAACATCAATTACACGGATCAATCCTGGTGTCGCCTCACATCGGTTACAAGGAATTCATTCACAGTTAATGATCATCTAACCTCGAGATGGCCCATAGGCACCACCATACTGCTTAAGGATAGCTAGTAGTCCAAAAATATTTACATAAGGATGGCCTCTTGGAAAGATCTATTTTCTTTATTTTCTTGCATTCAGTAGATTTAGCAACATTTCAATTACTAGTTAGCATTGTTATATTTCATTTTTGTGCATCTATTTACTATATTTCAGCTTTCTTTATCATTTCTTTATCATAGATATAGGCCTTATCTTGAAAGGCTCTTCAAATTATGTTAATCCCATTTGAGCTTCTTTGTGCATAGATTACAAGTCTTTACAAGGGAATTAAAGCATAAAGATTCATCCATCACCTTCCTACATTGTGGAGGTCACGAGAAACTCCTCTCCAAATTAGTTTATGGGATAGAAAAAGATCCTGTGTAGTACATCCAAAGTATTATTATTGTAATCATTGTATCAATAAGGGTAGCATATTTGTAAGAGGTAATTTATTGTAATCTCATGAGAAATAATGGTATCATTGTTAATAAAAAGACACCATCATTCATATTATCTATATCTTGTTCTTGATATTTATGATTTCATTGTTATTACTATATTTCTATGTTTATGTAATTGGATGTATGGTATTTTTCATATATTCAATGGAAATCATGGACAAAATTTGTTCACATTGCGCATTCACATCTCTAATTCTTATTTTCTTGGTGTTTGTTAATTACAGGTACCACTGTACTCTACAAAGATGGTCATCAGTCGTGATCATTTCTCTGTGAGATGGCTAGTAAATATCATTGTCCTACCTCAAAATAGCCTCAGAGAAAAAGCTAAAAAGTCATAAATAACATCTTCAATAGACTTAGGCTACACCTATAAGTGATTCTACTCTTATTTTTTCTACTTTCAATAGAGAAAGTTAAAATTTTCATGTTTAATTGGAAAAATTGCATAAATTTTAATTTCAAAATAGTCTATCTATGATTGTTCTTGGTTCAAACAACCTCTATTTATAATTGTCCTTATCCTAGATGACCCTTATTTTTTATCATCCTTGTGTCGGATAGCCTCTACTACAGATCGACCTTCATATAGATGGCCTCCGTCTAATTGTTGTATGATCTATGTGCTTTGTGCCTACTTAAAGGCTGATACCATCTTAGGGTTCTACATTTTTAGGTTTATAAAATTGAAATGTTTATTACTTAGAAATCTGAAAATCAAACATCATTTTATATGCATTAGTAAAATAATATTGAATGCTCTATGCTTGCAATTACTTTTTACATAAAATAAAATGAACCCCACACACCACACACTATCTTAAACATCCACGAGTTATATTTCATCACCAATAATTGATCGAGACCAATGACAGTGGGTTTTATATTTGCCTCGTTGGCTTGTATGTTATTACTTCATACCCAATTTTTGACCAAGGCCAGCCCAAGAACTGTCATAAGGTGAGGACTGGTAGGACCTGGGCTTCCTCATTGGGTTTGGATTTTATCATCAAGTCTCGGTGGGTTTTACAGCTTGGAATTCATCACCAGTTCATTGTGTGAGAGCATACAAGCGAAAACCTTAAACTAAGTCAATATCATCAACAACAATAAAAAATGCAAAACAAAAAAGAGCAACAACAAAAACAAGCATCAAAACACACTCAAATAGCATAGGAACTCACAAAGAAGACTTAAAAGAGATAAACATATTGTACACTTTATTTTTTTCTTTCTATTTTATGTAATTAAAAACCATGGTAACTACACGTAGCCAAGCTCAATAATGAACCGATGATGCAGAATACATACAAGGAGGCCCCAAACACCTCCAATTCTATCTCGAGGACCTAGTCAATCCCATATGGTATCCCAATATTCATTAAAATGTTAACATCGTGCATAAGGAGTTGGACCTTTAGGAGGTTCCATTTCATAAGGCACATTTTGACCTCTAATATGATCAAGAAGATGGACTTCTTGGTTGAAGTCGATCTCATACCACCAATAGACATAACCTGCCCATTGAGGGGTCTAGGAGGCCAGTGCCATGGATTCACATCCTGACTAGACCCATACACCATGTTGAGTATGAGAATTTATTATATGCCTACAACTCACTGAGATGAGTGAGACACATTGCTAGATGAGCCATGGATGAGCTAGAAATTTCCTCATCTAGATAGATACGACCCACATTGTTAGGATAGGAACGTAGCCTCATCCACTTACCTCTATCTTAAATATGAGGAGGAAGACCCAAGCCATCCTATTTTTCACTATGGATATTGATCTAAGCAAGCACATTGTTATTTTGTGCCATATAACTATGAGGATTTAACCTTCAAACCTAAAATTTAGGTTAACATGACTTCCCTAAATTGTAGGAAATAGGTAGCTAACCCTGTTGGATCTATAGAACAAGTGAATTTTCTTCATAGTGAGGCAAGGGCTCGTAGGCCTCACATGGTTGATCCCCTACCTAGGCCAAATACAAACTAGCTATGGCTAGATAGGTTACAAAGAAACCAAAAGCACTTAGATCAACCTAAATTAGAGCAACAAAGGGTGCACCAACAATGGTTGCATCAACAACGCTTGCACCAAGAAATATTCCAAAAGAATGTGCATGAGGAAGTTCCTATGCCTAGTTGTCAGTATTATAATCCTAACCATTAATTAATCATTCACTATTATTATTTTATATGGACCATTGTTTCCTTTCACTCACAACTATAGTATGGGTATATAATCATTCAAATGGGTGTAAAAAACCATCCATCAAATTTAAGAACAAATATATTTTATATCCATTGGACATGTTACTCTTCCAATGCAAAGGTGATTCAATTCAAAGGTGATTCTATCAGTTTTTCATTCATTTCATACATCCAAATCAGCTTGTTTTACTCATATAACCCTATAGGACCTAGAGTCCTAACATATGGTATAAGAGCATCATTCTAAGGGACCTATTCATCACCATTCTTGCTTCTCGCCATATATTTTCTTTTTTATTTTTTCCCACTCTACTCTTCATTGACATTCATCTTCCGTTTATCACCATCTTGATCATTATTATCGCACACGTCCAATAGTAATGTCAAATTTAGCCACATTACTTCTCCAAAAATCATATTCATTGATCCATAAGACACACCCACTACAAAATTAATCATCACCCAGACAAAGTGACGTAAACTAAGACACTGATAATCAGGTGATTAATAGAGAAAATTGCAGTTATTAAAATGAGAGACTGACATGGTAGAGGTAAAGTATCTGAAGTTATAAAAAATTACAATCTTCCAACATCAAAAAATAGCATCAATAGACGATATTTAAAGTGATTCAGGTAGCAAAACACTATTTTTGGTGAATGACCAAGGAAAATCAGTGAGATAAAATTAAAAATTAAAATAAAATCTAAATTTAAAAAAAAAATGACCGCTGAAATTTAGTTTAATGATGTCGAGAAGTCACGGTTGGGAAAAATCGAAAGAAAAATAGTCCCACATCGACTAGGTAAAGGTTTTTAAATGGTTTAAATAGACCAAGGGCCGCATAAAGTAGTGTGACTTTGGTCACACTCTCCCTTGGATCTCTCACACAATAACTACCGCCACTGCCTACCATTTGACCTCACCCATCCAATACCACTTGACCAAGCCACCTTGTGTTTTCCACCACCCATTTGCATGCCTTGTGATTACTACGTTGTGTTTCATCCTCCACCTGACATGCATTGTGCTCCCCACCTTCATGTTCACGTGCCTTGTACTACTTGTTGACTATTTCACCTTGTGCTTACCGCCCTTGTGCTAGATGCCATTAACGTCACCTTTCTACCATGTTGTTGTGTTCCCACCAAATTTTAAATTAAAAAAATGACCGTTTGAGGGTCATAAAAATTGCTCAAAACAATCTCTGAACCAGTTTTTTTATAAAATTTTACAAAAATATATCAAAATTTTCATCAAATATTTTGCCATTTTCAAATAAAATTCAAATTTTAAATTATATGTTGGTGAAGAATTACAAATTACTCCCTAAATGGTTGATATAAAGATATTGCAAGACCTTACCCAAAATATTCCACTAGAAGTTTCTCTAATGGAAGGACCATATTACTCAAAATAATCTTTACACCACCCCAAACCTAACCTAACTTTACCAGTTAAACAACTCATCTTTGAGGAGATGCAAAAATGACAAGCGAAAGATCTCTATGATAATTATGATGAAAAATTTATACCCCATCATAAATGTGCTACACTAACATTGTATTTATTTAAGGAATTTGATCCTTGTCAATCTATAAAAAGCAAAGATGAGATAGTTGTGTCCAAGATGCCCAATGCCCCTACTCACAATAATGAAGACATTAAGGTTGATGTGCAAGAAGTGATCAATACACCCAAAGAAGATGAGGTAGTTGTTTCTAAGATGCCCAATGTCCCTCCTCACAGTAATCAAGTTATTGAGGTCAATGTGCAAGAAGTGATCAATACACCCAAAGAAGATGAGGTAGTTGTGTCCAAGATGCTTGGCACCCCTACTCATAGAAATGAAGACATTGAGGTCAATGTGCAAGAATTGATCGATACACCTAGAGAGGATGAGGTAGACATACCTGAAGTGACCAATGGAGGCCAAACATACACTCTACAAAAACTACACACAAGTTTCTCACCACCAATGAGTTATCATCGTATAGGCAACCTAATTCAGAAAGGAGACAAAAGAGTGAGTACACATTTATTTTCTCTTCGTTCTACACAAGGAGAACCTGCTAAAGTGGAAGCCCACCTTCATCACAAATTTTCTATTCTTCCTTGCAACCTCCCACTAACACTTCAACCCTCAAGATATTCCTGCCACTAAAAAAGTGACATTAAAATAGTACAACTTGCACAAATTCTACTTGGAAAACAAGGGACACAACTCCTTACTTTGAGCTTTGAGGACAAATATCCTTTTAAGGAGGGTGGCATGTTAGGATTCTAATCCTAACAATTAATTAAGTATTCACTCTTATTATTTTATATGGACCATTGTGCCCTTTCAATCACAATTATAAGAAAGGCATATATGATCATTCAAATGGGTGTAAACGACCATCCATCAAATATAAGAACAAATATATTTTATATTCATTGGACAGGTTACTTGTTGGAAATTTGAGTGATTTTATGTTGTGATTGATGTCACATGGATCACATTGAGTTTTGGTGGCCAAAGCATTTCATAAATAAGCATTTATGATATTTTAGAGAGCATGGATATATACAGGGTTTTTGTGAAAACCAAGGCAGGAAAAATAAAATGTTTTATTTAAAACTATGGATGGCAGATTTGAAATGGGTTTTTCTTAAAACCTAGGTTGGATTTTCGTTTCATCGAAAAAGGTGCCCCGGTGATGGAGATATTTAATTTTAAATATTTAAGTTTAAATTTTAAATTATTTAAAATTAAAATTTAAAATTAAAATTAAAATTTAATTTATAGCGCCGATGTCAAAGAAAGGAAAAGGCATAAAACTAATATTTAAATTATAGCACCGACGTCAAAGGAAAGGAGGAGGACACACACACACACACACACACACACACATATATATATGACCAAAGTTTTGATTTATTTCCCAATGTGCTCGATTTGATTTTTGGATTCGAATGGTAAAAGAGCATGCACATCGTGTGTCGAAGTGTGTGTGAAAAGGGTTTTAAAAGGCTTACGATTTTTGCATTTGTTGAAGAGACTATTGTGGAGTAAATCCAAATGTATAGGCCTCCTTGGCCTAGTGGTTCATGTGTTGTGTGTGAAGAAGGAGGTCCTACGTTCGATTCTTGTCGGAGGTGTTTAGCTGTGTTGAAACGCGTGAAGCACATTTTTTTTTCGAAGGGAGCAAAAATTCGTGGCATAAGGTTTTGTTGTGTGATCCTTTTGAGAATGTGAGGGTGTGTGGCCCAATGACAGGTTGGTTGTGGTTAAGGTGCTGAGCAAGGAAGGTCACAAGATCGAATCCCGTTAGGGATAGAGGCAAGTTAATAATTTTTAGATATATTTTATTTTTCTAAAGTTGCCCTAGGAGGAATAAGGGTTATGATGCATGTTTAAAAAAGGAGATATTTATGGTGATTTATGTTTTAGAAGTATATCATATTATATATCGTTGGAAAGCTTATTTCGAGATCTATTTTATTAACTTCTTATATGGAAAAATAAGATGTGTGTAAAGAGATATTTCTGATTTTGTAAAGAGGTTCAAAAGTGAAGGTTGCTTTGTTCTTTTTAAAAAGAGATAAATTCATTTATGAAGTGGCATGGTGTATGTTATTGAGTAGGAGTAATAAGGTGTTATTTGGATGTTATCACTGTGTTATTAATCAAGATATCTAACCCTTGTTGAAAGTTGAAAAAGAAAGTGTGTTGAGTGAGACAGATTTTGTTGACAACCAAAAGGCTTCTTCATCTTTATAAAAGGTATGGGCACATTCTCCTATTGATTGTTTATGGTGGTTGATTTCTAAAATATCATTAGAGAGAAAATGATTAATTGTGGTTTCCTTTTCAAAATTAGTTGGTTGAATGCTTCAAGGTTTTATGGGTTGAGAGTTGCTATTAAACCTTGTTTTATAATCATTGTTGTTGAAGCTATTAGTTGTGTGAAAAACCTGAGAGAGGGTTTGATAAGAACATGAGTATCATTGTTATGTGAAGAATGTTTTATTAGAATTGTTTTTGAATCCCATTGGGTATGCAATGAAATTAAACTTGAGAAGAACATGAGTATCATTTTTATGTGAGATTTGTGGTTGAGCATTGTTGGAAACATTTGAGTTGGTTGATACATGCTTGGACTAGGGTTTGTAAGAAAGATTTGTTCCTTGTTATAGTTGGTTGAGAAGAGTTGTTTGAGCCTAGTCAATTGATTGTGTGAAGTGGTTGTTCAAGTTCCATGAAACAAACTATTCTATATTTTGTATTTGAGTTGAGATTGATATTTGAGGATAGAACATATTGAGTCTCTAACAATTCTCTTTATGCTTCTATAATATTGATTTGAGTTGAGATTGAGATTTGAGGATAGAACATATTGAGTCTCTAACAATTCTCTTTATGCTTCTATAATATTGATTTGAGTTGATATTGGATTTGAGTATAGAACATATTGAGTCTCTAACAATTCTCTTTATGCTTCTATGATATTGAATTATTGAGCAAGTTCTTGGTGAGCTTGCTAGTGTAGATTTGAGCAAGTTCTTGGTGAGCTTGCTAGTGCATATTTGAGCAAGTTCTTTGTGAGCTTGCTAGTGAGTATAGAACATATTGGGTTTTTCTATGTAAAAATCAGAGTAGAACAACTTCAGACAATTAGTGATCTAAGAAATGAGCTTCAAAATGCAAAAAGGATCAAGGAAAGGATGAATGAAGAATTAAGGACAATAATGGCAAGACACGACACATTAAATGAAAAGGTTTAAAAAGGAGCGGAAACTTATTTTAAAGCTTTATCTTATTTCCAAGAAACGTCACACTCAAAAGGAAAGGAAGTTCTAAAAGATGAAAGCAAGGAAGCACCTAAGATTTATGAAGAAAGTTCCAAAGTTCCTATGGATCCAAACATCTAGTTTGGATCTTTTTTTGAGATAGGTGAATCAAGTTCAAAAGGAAAAGAAAATCTTGAAGAAGAAATCAAGGAAGAGGATTTAGATGCTACAAATAACATTCAAGGATACAATGCACAAGTCAAATATTATTACAAGGATAATGATCAAGAAAGGAATGAGGAACCAAGGCATGAACAAAGGGATTTTCAAGGACATTGTTTTCTTGTAATGGATTTGGACACAGGGTTATACACTGCATGATCCATGGATCAAAGAAGTTTGATTTTTCTAGAAGAGACTTCCAAGGAAGAAGCTATGGTTTTCAGGGACATTGCTTCTTATGCAACAGGATTGGTCATAGAGCTTCTCAGTGCAAAGAAAATGAGCAACATGGTTTTGGTTTTAGAGCTACACAAATAAGAATTCATGGTCATAATGGTCATGAAGACAAAACTTTACAATACAGGGTTCAAGAAAAAATGGATATGGAAATTATTTCAAGAAAGAATTTAGGATATGGGCACCATTCAAAGGCTACAATATCAAGTGTTTTAATTGCAATAAATTTGTACATATTGCAAAATGGTGTAGGACTCAATTCCAAACAAGTTCAAGACAATAAGGTCAAGTAGTTTCAAGGCAAGAAGATAAAACAGGGTCAAGACAAGAAGATCAAGTAATTCATCAAGAGAAGGATATTAGAAAAACATGGAAGGAAGTTTATAGAGGAAAGAAACAATGTAATATGGGAGTAAAAGTACTCCCACCCCAAAGTTAATCACCTCAATAGAGAATGTGGTGAGGGGGCTAAGCTTAAGAGTCATATCTTTTAGCCCCATAGGTGTCCCTTTTTCCATTGATGTCAAAGGGGGAGAGATTTGAGTAAGGGGGATAGCATTGAGTTAGGGGGAGTAGCCTTAAAAGAGAGCATTGAGTTAGGGGGAATAGCCTCCATAGAGAGTATTGAATTAGGGGGAGCATCTTTTATTCTCAGAGATGGTTTTTGCAGTGATTATGGTGATTACAATATAGGTGTTGCCATCAATGACAAAGGGGGATATTGTTGGAAATTTAAGTTATTTTATGTTTTCATTGATGTCACATGGATTACATTGAGTTTTGGTGGCCAAATCATTTCATAAATAAGCATTTACGATATTTTGGAAAGCATGGATATATACAGGGTTTTTGTGAAAACCAAGGCAGGCAAAATAAAAGATTTTATTTAAAACCATGGATGGCAGATTTGAAATGGGGTTTTCTTAAAACCCAAGTTGGTTTTTCATTTCGTTGAAAAAGGTGCCCCGATGATGGAGATATTTAATTTAAAATTAAAATTAAAATTTAATTTATAGCGTCGACGTTAAAGAAAGGAAAAGGAATAAAACTAATATTTAAATTATAGAGCCGACATCAAAGGAAAGGGGGATGACATATATATATGACCAAAGTTTCTATTTATTTCCCTATGCGCTCGATTTAATGTTTGGATTCGAATGGTAAAAAATCCTATGCATCGTGTGGCGAAGTGTATGTGAAAAGGGTTTTAAAAGGCTTACAATTTTTGTGTTTGTTGAAGAGACTATTATGGAGTAAAGCCAAACGTATAGGCCTCCTTGGCCTAGTGGTTCATGCACTATGTGTGAAGTAGGAGGTCATACGTTCGATTCTTGCCGAAGGTGTTTTACTGTGTAGAAACATGTGAAGCATGTTTTTTTTTCAAAGGGCACAGATATTCATAGCATAAGGTTTTGTTGTGTGCTCCTTTTGAGCACGTGAGGGCATGTGGTCCAACGACAGGTTGGTTGTGGTTAAGGCACTGACCAAGGAAGGTCTCAAGATCGAATCTCGTCAGGGACAGAGGCAAGTTAATAATTTTTAGATATATTTTATTTTTCTAAAGTTGCCATAGGAGGAATAAGGGTTATGATGCATGTTTAAAAAAGGAGATATTTTTGGTGATTTATTTTTTAGAAGTATATCATATTATATATCATTGGAAAGTTTATTATAAGAGCTATTTTATTAACTTGCTTGGAGGGAGAAATAAGGTGTGTGTAAAGAGATATTTATGAATTTGTAAAGAGGTTCAAAAGTGAATGTTTCTTTGTTCTTTTTCAAAAGAGATCAATTCATTTATGAAGTGGCATGGTGTATGTTATTGAGTAGGAGTAATAAGGTGTTATTTGAATTTTATTGTTGTGTTATTAATCAATATATCTAACCCTTGTTGAATATTGAAAAAAAAGTGTGTTGAGTGAGACAGATTTTGTTGACAACCAAAAGGCTTCTTCATCTTCATAAAAGGTATGGGCACATTCTCCTATTGATTTTTTATGGTGGTTGATTTCTGAAATATCATTGGAGATAAAAGGATTAATTGTGGTTTCCTTTTCGAAAGTAGTTGGTTGAATGCTTCAAGGTTTTTTGGGTTGAGAGTTGCTATTAAACCTTGTTTTATAAGCATTATTGTTGAAGCCATTAGTTGTGTGAAAAACCAGAGATAGGGTTTGATAAGAACATGAGTATCATTTTTATGTGAAGAATGTTTTATTAGCATTTTTGTTGAAGCCCATTGGTTATGCAAAGAACTTGAACTTGAGAAGAACATGAGTATCATTGTTATGTGATATTTGTGGTTGAGCATTTTTGGAAACATTTAAGTTGGTTGATACATGCTTGGACTAGGGTTTGTAAGAAAGAGTTGTTCCTTTTGGTAGTTGTTTGAGAAGAGTTGTTTGAGCCTAGTCAAGTGATTCTGTGAAGTGGTTGTTCAAGTTCCATGAAACAAACTATTCTATATTCTAGATTTGAGTTGAGATTGAGATTTGAGGATAGAAAATATTGAGTCTCTAAAAATTCTCTTTATGCTTCTATAAGATTGATTTGAGTTGAGATTGAGATTTGAGGATAGAACATATTGAGTCTCTAAAAATTCTCTTTATGCTTCTATAAGATTGATTTGAGTTGAGATTGAGATTTGAGGATAGAACATATTGATTCCCTAACAATTCTCTTTATGGTTCTATAATATTGATTTGGGTTGAGATTGGATTTGAGTATAGAACATATTGAGTCTCTAAAAATTCTCTTTATGCTTATATGAGATTGAATTATTGAGCAAGTTCTTGGTGAGCTTGCTATTTTAGATTTGAGCAAGTTCTTCATGACCTTGCTAGTGTAGATTTGGGCAAGTTCTTGGTGAGCTTGCTAGAGCATATTTGGGCAAGTTCTTGGTGAGCTTTCTAGTGCATATTTGGGAAAGTTCTTGGTGATATTGCTAGTGCATATTTGAGCAAGTTCTTTGTGAGCTTGCTAGAGCATATTTGGACAAATTTTATGTGAGCTTGTTGAGAAAATTTGAACAAGTTTTGTGTGAGCTTGTTGAGTATATTTGGACAAGTTCTATGTGAGCTTGTTGAGCAAGTTATGAGTGAGCCTATTGAGCAGGTTCTGAGTGAGCCTATTGATAGAGCTTTGGAGGTGACAAAGTTTAGAGTAAAGAGTCTCAATGGATAGAGATCCAACAACCAACATAATTGAAGACAGATCTGAGTGAGGAGTCTTCAAGTGGAGAGAGATCCACCAGTCAGTGTAGCAGAGATACAAAGTCTTCTAGAAGGTCACTAGCTAGAGCTGAAGGGGAAAGAGTTCTCCTATGGAATATATCCATGAACTTGAGATTAGGGTATCAACATCTCCTTTGGATAGATATCCATAAACATTATAGTTGGGAAGGATTCCCAAATAAATTTATTGAGAAAGTGTTAGTAAAATATTTTCTCCATGGAGTAGCCCACATTGGGTGAACCATGTAAACTGTGGTGTCTCTATTGTGTATGGAGTTTTGTGCATTGACTGATTACTACTATTGATATTGTTGTCTATACACTGCATAATATTGAATTGTAAAGAAAAGTAAAAAGTGGTCTCATACTATTCATGCCCCCTTCTCAGTATAATCTTGTGTTCTTCATCTTCTAGTGCAAAGGTGATTCTATCTATTTTTATTCATTTCATACATCCAAATCAAATTATTTTACTTGTATAACCTGATAGGACCTATATTCCTAACACTAGCACCTATAGGCAGGAAACCCACTAGAGGTGCATGACACAATACCATGACCTACCTCCTAGTCCTAATCACCCTCCTCATGTACCCCTACAAACCCATAGGTCTCAATAGTGCCAAGACTGCCAACCCAAGTATGAGGCTTACGAAGACTTAGAGACAGAGTATCATGTTAAAAATATGTTGAATATTTATTATGGCCGGGTTTTGGGTTAATATATTTGAACCCATGGATAAATATATTTGGGTTAATATATTTGAACCCATGGATAAATATATTTGGGTTAATATATTTGAACCCATGGATTAATATATTTGAACCCATGGATAAATATATTTGGGTTAATATATTTGAATCCATATTTTAATATATTTGGGTTAATATATTTGAACCTGGGTTTTCTTTTTTTTTGGTAGATAAGATACTATAGCATTAATACTGGGTTTTACAAGTTGACCCAAAACGTTTTACAAAAATCAGCCCAGGGCTGTTGATGAACATATCCTTACTAAGGATCCTATATATGTAAAATCTACATGCCGCCAAAGCCATTACATCCGGTAAGGCACATAGCCTATTATCAAAAAGAAACTTCCCATACAACATTTTGGGTATACCCCGAGAAAACACACATGCATCATAATTACAAAAAAGAAACAGACATGAATCCTTTCCTTGAGACAATGGAGAAACAAAAAGCTACAAAAACACATAGCAGAGTACTGAAAAAAACTCCCACAAGCTCTGTATTGATAGTTACTCTTAATAATTCTTTGGTAATTGCTTTCTTTTGTATATGACATGCTTTGGTACCACATACTATCTTGGCCAATCAGCCTTGGAGAAGTGAACCTGGTGGCTAGATTTATGGCGATGGCTATCTGGTGGTCCATGTGGCTTTGGTTCAAAGTCTTATATTGTCATTTCTTTCCTTCTCTGTGATTATCAACCAACCTCAAATTACTAAGGTGACTAGGATCCATGTTATCTGACATGTGACTATCCCCATTAGTCTTTGTGGTATTTCCAAGCAACATCCATGAAGACTGACAGCTCGGATAATTTTTATTATGAGTCCAATTCAAAAAATATACGAGAATACTCCTAGCCTTCAAAATTATAGTGCCTTCCCTATTGGTAAATTCAACTATCATTCTTGGAATTCTTGTTGAATAAACTCCTCTACTTCACTCGGGACACCGTGTTCCCATTTGAAAAGTTCGTCACCATCGACACCCAAATTGGCCAGCTTATCAGCAATTTTGTTAGCATATCGAAAGACATGTTGGGCTTTTCTATCTTGTCTTCCCTAGAAAAGGATCCTAGCCTATTCAACAATTGTTTTAATCCTCTAAGGAGGTGTTTTCCAATTATTGAGGAGATTTATAACATGCATAGAGTCTCCTTCTACGATCAAATTTCCTTCTAAGTATTGAGTCATTTGAAGGCCTCTCCACATAGCTCTAGCTTTAGCTTCATTGTTCATCTTTGTTCCCAAATATTCAAAAAATGTAAGCATCATATTCCCATTATGATCTTGCACAATGCCACCAGCTCTTGCTTTGCCAAGATTGTCCTTAGCTGCTCCATAAAAATTAAGCTTAAACCAACCCGTGGGAGGTGGAGACCACTTAACATGGGCTCTGGGGTTGACTACCCTAGGCACAGACTCATCTAACAAGGTTAATCTTAAATATTGAGCAATCATGGTCTCCTGTAGATGAGGTTTACAACTATCAAAAAGGATAAGGTTCACATTCTCGTTGGCAAAGGATAGGATCCAGGCAATGATAGTTTGATGATCATGGATAGACTCATTAAAGACTCTATGGTTCCTTTCTAACCACACCTACCAAATATAGTGATTGAGACAAATTTTCCACATGTATCTAAGTCTTTGGCTTGAAAATGGGCAAGGCCACTGGTATGTAAAACTCTTTCTTGTGTTGTTGGTATATAAAAAAATATTTGCTTGAGGGTTTGGGCATGGTGAATTTTTGGACACCCCCAAGGGGGAACACAATATGTAAGAAATATAATCATAAGTGGTAGAGCAAGCAAGAAAGAAACTAAAGGATATTATTGTATTGGAGATGGTCAAGTTTATACAATAAGGAGATATTCTTGCTATTTTTTTTTTAAGGATTTCCTAGGATAAATTCTTGAGTAATATGTTCTTCTTATCTATTTTTTCTTTGATTTTGTAATTTTTGTTGTAGAATTTACTTATCGGGGTATTATTTCTCTTCATTTGGTATCAGAGCTAGGTTGTAGCTTGGTTCGAGGAGAAAGGGTTTCAACCCTAGGATAAATCAATTCTTGAGTGGAAGTAGTGTGTGGAAGAATCTGGGTGAAGGAAAAAAATAATAGGAAGAAATGGTAGAGCTAGTGAGCTTCGACAGAGGTACAATTGGTGAGTTTTGGTAATAGTAAATCTAGTGAGCTTTGATAGCGATAAATCTCATGAGATTCGATAGTGGTAGATCCAATGAGATCCAATAGTGGTAGATCTGATGAGCTCTAACAATGATAGATTTGATGAGCTTCGATAATGGTAGATCTAGTGAGCTTCAATAATGATAATAGTGGTAGATCTGGTGATCTTCAGTAGTGGTAGATATGGTGAGCTTCAACAATGGTATATCTGGTGAGCTTTGGTAGTAGATATGGTGAACTTTGGTAGCGGTAGATCTAGTAAGCTTCTGTAGTAGTAGATCTAGTGAGATTTGATAGTGGTATGTAGATCTGGTGAGCTTCGATAGTGGTATATCTGGTGAGCTTTGATAGTGATATATATGGTGAGCTTCAATGGTGCTAGAGCTGGTGAGCTTCGATAGTGGTAGATCTTGTGAGCTTCGACAGTGGTAGATTTTGTGAGCTTCAATAATGGTAAAGATGGCAAGATTTAGTAATGGTATATTTGGTGAGCTTCGATAGTGGTAGATCTGGTGAGCTTTGGTAGCCATAGATCAGGTGAGATTCAAAATGGTAGATCTATCAATTAAGGTTGTAAATGCTTATTCTAGTGGTTTTATTGTAAGGTTGCTAAAAAATGTCTAAGATGGTTTATTGGTTGTACCACAAGTTTTTGGGCAAGTATTAACTATTGTAACTAGTGTAGCTTATACCTAAATAAGCTATTGTAACTCGGTGTAGTTGTGGCTAAAAAGATACTGGTGTGGATGCTAGTGGTGGTTTCCTGGTGTAATGTTCTCAAAATTAGCTCCAGTAATATTTGTAATATTTTTTAAAGTGGATTTTTGGACTATTTTGTTACCTTTTCGGTATATGGTTGAGGGTAACAGTGAATATAATATGTTTAGATATTTCCATGTAGTGGGAGTAATTGCGGATATATGTCCAATCTAGAAAAAGGAACATTAGACTACTGTGGTAGTTTTTAGACCCTATGGAAAGTATTCAACGAGTGGGAGAATGTTGGAAATATGTTGAATATTTATTATGGTCGGGTTTTGAGTTAATATATTTGAACCTATGGATAAATATATTTGGGTTAATATATTTGAGCCCATGTATTAATATATTTGGGTTAATATATTTGAACCCATGGATTAATATATTTGGGTTAATATATTTAAACCCATGGATAAATATATTTGAACCCAGGTTTTATGGCCATGGTATTGTAAAACTCTTTCTTGTGTTTTTGGTATATAAAACAACACTTGCATGAGGGTTTGGGCATGGTGAATGTTTGGACACCCCCAAGGGAGGGAATACAATATGCAAGAAATATAATCGCAATAGGTAGAGCAAGTAGGAAAGAAACAAAAGGATATTATTGTATTGGAGATGGTCAAGTTTATACAATAAGGAGATATTCTTGTTAGGATTTGTTTTTTAAAAGGATTTCCCAGGATAAATTCTTATGTAATGTGTTCTTCTTCTTTTTTTTCTCTTTGATTATGCAATTACTATTCTTCTAGAATTTATTTATCGAGGTATTATTTCTCTTCATATCAGGATCCAGGGTATCTTGAGACACTGTGAAGATGTAGAAGATGATTATTTTCAACCATATAACTCTAATCGAAACCTTTTACCTCCTCATCCATGAGTACCACTCCAAGGAAGTGAGATACTCTCATATCAAGCATACAAATTGCTCACAAAATGTATAAATTCATTGTAAAAACAAGGGGTGGGCTACCAAAATCCTACATTGCATCAGTTTACTATTTGACAACCAATCGCTTCACCCTTCAGTACCTTGCCCTCCATATCTTGAGCATTTCAAAATACCCAAAATAGACAAATTCAAAGGGGATGAAGATGCACAAAAGCACGTAACCGGATTCATGAACATTTTTTTCCAACTACAAGATGATGATGCATTGTTGTTAAGGACCTTCCTGATAACACTCTTAGGACTAGCCTTAGAGTGGTACAATCACTTACCAAGGCACAACATATATAACTTTGAGCAGTTGAAAAATACTTTTTTAGAATACTTTTCATTTGGTGTTAATAAGAAGGTTGACTAACTTGTCCAACCTAAGATAATTTGATGATGATCCAGTCATCGATTACGATAATATATGGAGGAATGTGATGTCTAAACTACCCTTAAATCTACCTGTATCCAAACTAACTTGAATATTTATGAGAAGATGTTCAAAATAAAGCTTTCTTCTCCTATAATTAAAATAGTATCAAACATTTGAGGAGGCTTTGGTGTAAGCCAAAGTCATAGAGGACATAAAATTCCAAGATGGGGATATCAAACTCTAAAAGGAGTGGAACAAAAACCCCAAAGGCAACCATACACAAAAATATTAGCTTTGGTCAATCAATTTGTCCTAAGTGTTCCAAGGTCAAAAAAGCAACTAGCACCACAATAGCCTAACTATCAGGATGAACCCCCTCCCACGCAATACAATAGTCAAACTCAGCATAATCAAATACAAAATAAGAAACACCACCCACATCATACTTATATGCCATTTCTAGAGCCTTTGACAACCCTATTTAACTAACTATTTGAGGCAAATAATATTACCCTAATTGAGATTCACAATCCTACCCCTATTCACCCAAAACCTAAGGGGTATAGAGAAGATCAATACTACACATATCATCAACAAAATGGTCATGATATCCAAGTGTGTTATGCATTCAAAAACTTAGTGCAGGATATGTTAGATAAAAAGTAAATACAAATTGATAATCCTCTCACCCTTGACAATAAAAAATGGGTATTTTAAAGGATCTATTACCCTACCATGAGGTCAATGATGATAAAATTAGGAAAGTGAATGAAGTCAATATGACCCAACCCAATTAGGGTTTGATTGAAATGGTTAACATTATGATGAGGAATTGAAGGTATGAGCAAGTTGCACCACCTATAATTCTCATTAACACTCCCTCTACATCATAGCCCTTACCATACCAAAACCTAGTCTGAGGTCCACCACCTCAGCTAGTGGTGATAGTTAGAAGTAGGATTACTCAAAGCCTATGTACGACATCGACTAAAATGTCCATATACAAGCTCATACAAAAATTGCCAAGACATCATGAAGCTCTAGTAGAAATTTTGATATTTATTGAGCTACAACCCCATGATCTAAATGCTTTCACCAATTTTGTGGAGCACATCCAAACATTCAAGGATCTTGTTATAACATTTTAGGATCATGAGATCAAACTCATACCCACCAATATACTTGATACTCCATTGCACATCATTGCATGCATCAACATGATTTATTATAAATGGGTATTGATTGACATAGGTTCCTTAATAAAAATCATTACCATAGCCACCCTTAATCATCTCAGTCTCTCATTGTCACATATTGTGGCATACACCTTTACTTTGAGAGCATTCAAGGATACCCTTTACTCCACAATCGGTATCATAGTCCTTTCTATCCAGGTTGGACTTAAAAAAATTCCAATATTATTCCATGTCATAGAAGGTGCAATGCAATATAATATATTTCTCGAACAACCATGGATCAAGAACATCATATGTGTTCCATCCATACTACACTAGTGTGTCAATTATATCCATGAGGGACAGGTTCACATAGTTCCTTCGAACTCTGAACCATTTAAATACGTCAACTATGAGACAAGCAAAGTCTCCCCAAGATCAAAGAATAATCCACAAGATCAATCACACACAAAAGAGGAAAACCCACAACACCAATATTAAGTGGTAAAACCTTACTTCAAATGAAGAAGGGAAACATCCACTATGAAGCTCACTATATTACTCAATGATTCAACAATACAAGAATGCTTCAATGTTATGCAATAATATGCATTAACATGATATACCAAGATGTAGTAGACAACACCTCCATTTAAATAGAATCTTTTCTACTACAACCCTAAAATTACCCTAATATTATCACAATATTATCTTGAGATGTGTAACAAATATTATCACAATATTATCTTGAGATGTGTGACAAGCGACATCTATCAAATATTAAAAAGTGATTGGTTACTTTTTAATATTTTCTAGAAAAGGGGAAATAGCTTTTTCCACAAATTAAATATTCCTAGCACCCTTATTTTATTTATTAATTGGGTGGGAATATTTTTACATAAAATAGAATTATTTCTAATTCAAATATTTAGACTTTATATTTTAGTCTAAGAATAATTTACACAATGTTGCATTACATATTCCAACACTCCCCCTTAATGAAATATTGGGGAAAGGAATTATGAAACAAAGAAACATTCTCCCCCTAAATATACAAAGGAGGATGAGAATAAAATTAGTAATATAGTTGCAATGATCTTCTATGACCAAGAATGGTCTACAATAAGGCACCAATACAAAATGGGCCAAAAAGAGACTGCAAGCCCCCAATAGAGTAGCTTCAGATACAAGCAGCTTACAAATCCATCCATCAACCATAAGTGGTTGCAAATGACAAGAAGAAAACATCACAAGGATGTCTTCAGTAAGCCTGTAAAACCCTAAAAAAAAGTACCTGCAAGCTACAAGAAGCTCAACATAAGATCAATTAGATACATCATCATAAATATATTTACCACACCATATATGAATATCCTTACAAAACTGATCTAACAAATAGTGAACTATAAGTCATCGCAAAAATATGCCAAGCCATACTTATAGTCACGTGCTATATAGTTTATCAAAAAATATCATGTACAAAGTTGCATAAAGAAAACAAGGAGTACCATGATAATGCAAACTCTAAAGTACCATGTACAAAAGTAGCACAAGGCTAACAAAAAAGTACCATGTACAAGAGTTACATAAGGTATATGAAAATAATAAAGTGTGCACACCGGTTGCATAAAGCCAACCATAAAATATCATGTACAAAAGTAGCATAAATGCTAACAAGAAAGTACCATGATAAACCAATTGCATAATGCCAACTACATAAAAACATGTACAAAGTTGCACAAGGCAAAAAGAAAGTACCATGTAAAAGAGTCGCATAAAACAATTGCATCATATACCATAATTTCACAATGCCATCTACAAAGTAACATGTACAAAAGTTGCACAAGGCAAACAAGAAAGTACCATGTTCAAAAGAGATGTAAAAAGCAATTATACCACCAAAGATCAACTCATATATATAGCATAAAACACCTCATAAGGATGAATTTATCATCACACAAGTGTAACTACACTTCATTCCTCCTTTAGGAAAACTTCACCAAACCAAGTGAGTCCCTCAACTTACAAAACTGCTCCTTAGGAAGAGGTTTGCTGAACAAATCAGCAGAATTATAAGATGATGGGCAATACTCCAACTGAATAGTCCCATCCAATGCCTTCTCTCTGATAAAGTATGCTTGGATTTCAACATGCTTTGTCCTTTGATGCATTATAGGATTTTTAGCCAAGATAATAGTTTATTTATTATCGAAGAACAAACGTGAAGGACCAAATTGCTCAAATTCAATTTCCTTCATGAGGGTATGAAGTCAAACCGCTTCCTGTGTAGCTGTTGTCATAGTCTTATACTCCACTTTCTTTGTAGAAAGAGAAATTGTATCTTGCTTCTTGGAAGACCAAGAGATAGTTGCAGACCCAATACTAAACCCATATATTATGGTAGAATTTTTGTCTATCCTATCCCCTCAAAAATCAGAATTAGCATAGCCGAAAAGAGTAAAGGAAGGAATCCTAGAATACTTGAGTGCCAAATATCTAGTACCTGAAAGGTACTTTAGAATCTTCTTGGTAGCTTGTAAGTTCTCAATATAAGGTTTCTGCATGAACCTAGCCATCATACCAACTATAAAAGCAATATCTGGTCTTATGATGGTAACATAAAGAAGACTACCAGTGAGCTACATATACAATGTAGCATTAGCCAACTGAGATTATGTACTTAATTCCAACTTAACCCCTGTAGAAATAGGAATGGAAGTAGGATTATCATCCTCTAAATAAAACCTCTGAAGAAGATCTTCAATATACTTGGATTGACTCAAAAATATACAATCCTCATGCTGATAAATTTGCATGCCAAGATAGTAGTGTAGAAGACCAATGTCAGTCATTTCATACTCTGACTTTAATTTAGAGATGAAATCAAACTGAAAAATCTACTAACCTTGAGTAGCAAAAATAGCAATGAGAAGCTGAATGGAGGGCATTTTGGCAATGGTGCAAAGGTTTCATCATATTCAATGCCATGTTTTTAAGCATAACCCTTAGCAACCAATCTAGCCTTATACTTTTCTATCTCTCCATTAGAATTGTACTTGATTCTATAGACCCACTTGTTCCCAATAACATTTCTCTTATTAGGATAAGGCACTAGATCCCAAGTTTTATTATTTAGAAGAGAATCCATCTCAACCTTCATGGCATCAACCCAACAAGAGTGTTGTGAAGTTTCTTGGTAAGAAGTAGGCTCGTGATCATTCTCTATCTTATCTAGAAGAGACATGTTAAGGGTCATACTTATATTTATCATTTGGCTAACTAAATTCTGCTCTTTAGGACCCCTAGAATGATCCAACCACTTAATCCTTTTGACACAAGGCCCACCCTTTTCTAACTCAAGAAGGTCTTCATTGAATTTGGCATCTCTTGAAACAAATACAATGCATGGAGAAGGTGAGTATGACATGTAGCCCCTATGTTTTGCATCATAGCCAACAAAGATGCATTTTTGAGACTTTTTTTCCAATTTCTTCCTCTTTTCTGAAGGAATATATAAAAATGCATCACATCCAAACACTCTTAAGTGTGACAAATTTGGCTTCTTACCATTCCAAACCTCATAAGGATTCTTCCCCTCAACTTATTTTGAAGGACACCTGTTAAGAATGTAGATTTTTGTACTAGCTACTTCACCCCAAAGAAATTGAGGTAAGTGGTCACCAAGCATGCATCTTACCATATCCATGATTGTCCTATTTTTCCTCTCTGCAACACCATTTTGTTGAGTAGTTTATGGACAAATAAATTGCCTTTTTATCCCATGAGAAGAAAAAAACTCATTGAAATCATTGTTATTGTACTCCCCTCCATTGTCACTTCTAATCATTTTGATATTTTCTCCCTTTTTATTTTATAACAAAGCTTTGAACTCCTTGAATGTCTCAAAACAATCTAATTTATTCTTAAGTAGATACCCAAAGATCATTCTTGAATAATCATCTATAAAAGTGATAATATAGGATGCACCATCAAGTTATCTAACATGTAATGGACCCATAATATCTATATGAATGAGTTGAAGAATTTGTGTGGCCCTTGTTGACTTTTCTTTTGCAAACTTTTTTTTGCTCATCTTGCCTAATATGCATGTTTCACACAAACCATGAATAGGTGAAATGTTTAGGCAAGCCTTCAACCAAATTTTTGGAATTCATCATTTGAATATTTTGATATTTTGTATGGCCTAACCTTAAGTGCCAAAGCTTTCTACAAGGAGAAACATTAGTTTCTAAACACACTTTAGGAGGAGTATCACCTAACACATAAATATTATTCTTCACATAACCTGTAATGATTGGTAGCATGTCTTTCCTAATGCTCCATGAAGTTGCATTGAACTCAATAGTGTGACCACTTCTAGCAACTTGCAAAACTAAAATTAAATTTCTCCTAAGGTTAGACACATATAGGACATTATCAAGTAATTTCCCTTCAATTACAACATTGCCAACACCTTCTACTTGAAGTCTAGTATTATCACCAATGACAATTGAATCTGAAGAGTGCTTATGAAAGTCCACAAACTTATACTTTTCAAAACACATATGGTTAGTGCATCCATAATATAACACTCATTCATTATATGAGTCAATGGAGTAGAGGGCACAAACAAAGGTATTTTTATTATAATTTTGCTTTACATTGTTGTTCTTTTTCTTTCCCTTACCATTTCTTAGGTCCTTATCCCTTAGCCTTTTCTTGCTCTTCCTTTTCTACAATCTTCTTCATCTTGAAACAATTTTGTCCCTTGTGGGATTTCTTGCCACAAAAGTTGCAAGTGAAATCAACTCTAGGCTTGTTGGGTTGGAAATTTTGATTTTTCCTTCCCTTGTATTTCTTCTTGAAGGAAGCCTTATTGGCACTCAAGGTAAAATTCTTCTCCTTTACAACTTGACCATTCACTTTGTCTCTATTAAGAGACTCTTCATGTTGAATCAATAATTGTGAAAGAGTTTTGAGAGGAATGACATCCTCTTCTTGCTCTAGCCTAGTCTCAATAATGGTGACAAAATTCTTGAACTTGCTTGACAAGTTCCTCAAAATGATAAAGCTTAAGAGCTTCTCACTTATCCAATCACAATTACAAGCCAATAGTTGAGTTCTCATGTATTTCATCTTTAAGAGGAAGATAAAGGCACTTTCTTCTTCACCTTGCATAGTGCTAAGAATTTTGGACAATAAAGTGAATTTCCTTGATGTGTTAGACCCTAGATGTACTTGTTTTAGTAAATCCCATGCATCTTTAGCATGCTCACAATGGCTTATAGTGATAAATATCTCATCACTCACACTATTGATAATCATGAAAAGTGCAAGGTGACTCTTTTTTGTTGTATGTCTCAAGTGCCCTTGCCTAGGTTGGGATTTCTTCATATCCATTCACAACGGGCCATAACTTTCTTGCTTGAAATTCAGCCCTCACCCTTGGTTTCCATATTCCAAATTTTGATCCATCAAGGATGTGCTTAGGTGTGAAGGAGATTTCATGATCAGCCATTCTAGAAAGTGAACATAATCAAAACATAAGATGAATTGCCAAAGGAAATATATGATGCCATAAGAAAGTAGATAAACATACTTGCATATATAAAAAAAACATAACTTTCAAGTAATCTACTTTTCAATCATCAAAGATAATTATCATGAAAGATAAACATCATGAAAGATAATCAAAATTAAGCATCATCAAGAGAGATAAGCATCATCATGAAAGATAATCAACATCATCATGAACTACTATAACCATATTGCAATAAACAACTATAACCATATTGCAATTGAATAAAGTAAATAAACCAAGATCAACTTGCAATAGATTAACTTGCAATAAGAAGGTAACTAACCATAACAATCATCTTGCAACAAAATAAACTAACTTGAATTGAACCATAAAACATTTGTTAAATGTTAGATAGTCAACAAGTTAGTAAGTTAGTGTTAATTTTAAGGTTTTGCTATAGCCTAATGAATTTCCAATTCATATCACCCAAGGTCAACCAAGCTACCCAAAAGGGTACGAGTATGAGGAACCGAAAAGGACTTGCTATCGATAGAGTGGATTCTTTTGGATTCAATAGGTGTTTAGCAAATATAAACTATGTTGCAAGATTAAGTAAATTTTAATAAAATACTAAAGTTGTGGTTAGTAAGTTGATTAAGTTTTAACCTTCTTGATTAATATGAAAATTAGTAAATTGCAAGTTATTTGGTTAGTAAGAAATTTTGTAGCAAGTTAGTAGTTAGATTAGTTGAGATGCAAAATAGGCAAAACACAAATACTCTCTCTCTCTCTCTCTCTCTCTCTCTCTCTCTCTCTCTTCATTCTCTTTTACTTTCATTATGAGAGATACAAGTTACATTAATTTACATTATGCTTCAAGCAAATGCTTGAGGGAGATTAGAAGAAATTAATAAAAATAGGGGGAAGAGAGTGAAAAAGTTGATCCGAAATTGCCTTGTACACTCCACAACATACTTGGATCACCTTGCAAAACAAGCAAACTCACAAACAACCATTCTTAATGTGAGAAAAAAAAAGACTATAAGGTCTAAATTATTTGACAATTTGACTAAAAATTTGCCAAAAATTGCATAAAAGGATTCTAGTTGAATTATACAATAATAATAAATGCATTTCAATTTATGCAAAAAAAATGACTATTAGGTCTTAAAATAAAATAAATGATTGTTTTTTTTTATTAAAAATAGAATAATAAAAAATGATTGTTTTTTAATTTAAAAAATAGAATAATTTAAAAAATGACTGTTTTTTTAATTAAATGACTATTTTTTTTATTAAAAAATAGAATAAAAAATGACTGTTTTTTTATTAAATGGCTATTTTTTTATTAAAAAATAATAAAAAAAAATTAAGACTGTACAGCAAAATGGGTGGGGGGGCATTTGGCCCCCAAATAAAAAACAAATTGCCTTAGATTTATTTTTCATCAAAATAGGGCAAATAATATATGGAAATAGGGTTTTTGGGCCTTTCAGACGCAACCATGGTGTCCGTTTGGCTCCAAAACCCTTCCAACAAAAACTCAATGCCAAAAATTTATAGATTGAAAATGAAAACACCATTTGTAAAATATATAACAACTAGATCAAATAAAAAACATAATAAATCTATAAACCCTAATGGTAGATTTGCAAAATAAGTTTGCCCAAATATCAAATGCATGCATTAAAACAAATATATATATATATATATATATATATATATATATATATATATATATATATATATATATATATATATATATATATATACCTTAATGGGTTTTTCACCTCAAAGGATTTAAGACACTTGATGGAGATCCCAACCGCTCTGATACCAAATATGAGACAAGCAAAGTCTCCCCAAGATCGAAGAATGCTCCACAATATCAATCACACACAAAAGAGGAAAACCCACAACACCAATATTAAGTGGTAAAACCCTACTTCAAATGAAGAAGGGAAACATCCACTATGAAGCTCACTATATTACTCAATGATTCAACAATACAAGAATGCTTCAATGTTATGCAATAATATGCATCAACATGATATATCAAGATGTAGTAGACAACACCCCTATTTAAAGAGAAGCTTTTCTACTACAATCCTAAAATTACCCTAATATTATCACAATCTTATATTGAGATGTGTGACAAATATTATCACAATCTTATCTTGAGATGTGTGACAAGTGGCATCTATCAAATATTAAAAAGTGATTGGTTACTTTTTAATATTTGCTAAAAAAGAGAAAATAACTTTTTCCACAAATTAAATATTCCTAGCACCCTTATTTTATTTATTAATTAGGTGGGAATATTTTTACATAAAATAGAAATTATTTTCTAATTCAAATATTATTCTTTAGACTTTATATTTTAGTCTAAGAATAATTTACACAATGTTGCATTACATATTCCAATATCAACCTAGTTAGTAATACATAATACTTAGTCTTACCTTCCACATAGTTGGATATTCAACCTAATGGCCCTAGCAAAAATATAGGACCTTCATAAAAATCATTACCTCCATGCCTTGATACATCCACGTCATCACTACAATCTCAACCCTTGTTATTGACTTCATTTGACGTCCCCTCTTCATCATTGGATCCACTGAGTGAGAAGGAATTGGAAGCACCAATTGAGGAAACTCAACCATTCATCCCCACTATCTTCATAGTGGATATTCCAATCCCCATGGAGGATGATGAATTATCTATTATGATAGATGAACCACTTCATGCTACACCTATTTCACCTCCATATTCTCCATTACCTTCACCACAAGGCACCATTCACTTGGCTAACCCTAGTATCAGTGAATAATTGGTATAAAATGTTACATTTACATCAATCATCGAGACTATGGAAGACATGAGTAGACCTTGTGTGCCATATTTCCCATTAGTACTATTGTACCCTTTGGGGTCCCATCAAACCAAACAAATTTTGTTTATGGGGGATTTTATAATCTGAAATACCAGTTTTCCATGAGAAAACATGATGATGAACCTTTCTCAAGAGATATAGGATATGTCAAATCCAAATTTTACCTTATGGTACTTCTATCATTGCTATTGGGATGACAATGGTTTAGGCCACTATGAGCAAGCTCTATGCATACCCTTCCAACCATAGTACCAAATACCAATAGATAAATTTAACTTAGGATACTCCATCTGCTTTCCATATGAACTCCTAGTATATTCCCTCCAATGCCTAACCCTAGGATTTGGTGAGGACATTTACGATAATGAGCATGTCAACCTAGGCTATCCTCATATACTGAGAGATAACCTCCCTATCACAATAGTTTCTATTAAACTCTCTGAATTTCATAATGATACATTAGAAGAGTGCGAGAAGGACACAAAACCATCACACCTTGATCCTCACCATGATCAACAACCTCCTGATTTTATCAGTGAGACTCGATAAATATGAGATTGAGCTTATATATCTAGGTCCTTGTCACCTTCAATGAGCTAACTATGAGTGAATAGAACTCAACCTTATAAACTTATATGTGCTTTGTCATAGGGCTTTTTCACCATGTCAACCTACTTGGGAGGACCTTACACCTCCAAAAAACCCCATCATTCTATCTTCCCATAGGCATGATCCAATTATCCTATTTCCACTCGAGCCACATCCAACATATCCATGGCCTCACATCATTAAGACGTCCTTCCCATCCATGAATGGATATTATCCATCCATCAATATGGTCTCCATTGATTTGAATACCCCACTTCACAATCCTAGAGACTCTTCAAAACATTTGTACCTTAATCCTAAGGCCATCGATTTTGATCACATCGCATCACCCCCATCGCTAGAGGGGTTCTTCCCTTGTGATGAAATGCTACAACCATTTCATTTCTCATAAGGACCATCCGAGTATGTTTGTTAGGTTGAGGTTGAACCAGACATGATCAACTATCCAAACCTAACTGATGATATCCATTTTATTCCTATATCTCATCAGCTTGAGAAGGGATATCATATGTCAATAGAAGAAACCTTTGATATTAATATTGGTGATGATCCCGTGGCTCCCAAAAACATGAAATTAGAACAAATATTACATCTCTATTGATAGAGAAAGAAATTTTTTCATGGTAGTATAAGGATATGTCGGGTCTTGACCCCAAATTGGTTACACACAACCTTACACTCAACCCAAACATAAAATCGATCAAGAAAAAAAATTGCAAGATGCATCCAACAATCACCCTAGTGGTAAAATATGAATTACAAAAATTTTTGGATGCAAAATTCATCCAACCTATAGATTATCTCCCTTGGGTATCGAACATGGTACACATAGGTAAACTAGATGGGAGTATTTACATATGTATAGACTTTAGAGATCTCAACAAAGTGACTCCCAAAGAAGAATTTCTCCTTCCTAGCATCGATGCGCTAGTTGATGCCACTACAAGTCATGATATTTTGTCCCTCATGGATGGATTTTTAGGCTATAATAAAATTTGGATCGAACCCAAGGATCAACCAAAGACAACCTTTACCACTCCTTGGGGAACCTTCTACTACAAGGTAATGCCATTTGGTCTTAAAAATGTTGGTGCAACATATCAGTGGGCCATGACTTACATATTCCATGACTATATGCATAAAATCCTTGAGGATTACATAGATTATTTGTTGGCAAAAATATCTATTGTGTCATGAGCATGATGACGTGCTTAGAAAGGTCTTCAATTACCTCACTGAGAATAATGTCAAACTTAACCTCAAAAAGTGTGTTTTCGAAGTTATATCTAGAAATATTTTGGGCTTTATAGTCTCCAAGAAATATATCAAGGTTGATCCTACCAAGGTCAAAGCTACACTTGACATGCTCCCTCACACTAACCTTAAGGAGCTTCACAATTTACAAAGTAAAGTAGCATCTATCCAATGCTTCATAGCACAACTATCTAATAAATGTCGATCTATGAATCGACTACTACAAAAACGGGTCCCATTTCACTGGATGAGGAGTGCTAAAGGCCTTTGACGATATAAAGTAACACCTAGCATCACTAAAAGTCCTAGCTCTACCCAGACAAGGTGTGTCCTTCCTATTATACATTTCAACCATCGAATTTGCCTTAGGGACCATGTTGACCCAAAAGAATGAGGTAAATAAGAAACATGTTGTATATTACATTAGTTGCACCTTGGTGAGCTATGAGCTAAAATATGCATATGTCAAGAAGATTTGCCTAGAAGTGGTATTCACCACAAAGAATATTCAATACTACATGTTAAATCATATGACGTATATCATTTCTAAAGAAAATACTTTATGGTACATGATGAGTCGCATCTATCATAACACTCGTACCACAAAATGGATTATGTTGCTGATTGAATTTGACCTTGAGTTAAAAAGCCAAAAATTCATTAAAGGTCAAATTATTTTAGATCATATTGAAAGGCTCCTCTCCAGGATGATAAGCCTCTCACCATATAGTTGTTTGATGATGCAATATTTGCATTATCCAACTCGCTAGAACCCAAAGAGTTAGAAAACAAAGCTAAAATAACTTTTTTCTTTGATGGTTCTAAATGCGAGCAAGGGGGTGGTGTTGAAGTTGTGTTTTTCACATCACAAGGAGATCCTATACCCCTATCATTCAAAATTGACTTCCCATGCAACAATAATAACACTGAATACGAGGCTCTCATTTTGGGTCTCCAAACGACCATCACCATGAAGATAAAAAGACTTAATATCTTTGGCGACTCTTTGCTCATAGTCAACCAAGTAAATAAAAGATATCAATGTTGATGTCCAATCGTGAAGTCTTACAAGGAGCTTGTGGATAAACTATTGACCAAATTGTAATGGTACAACATTGAGGCAATCTCTTTCTCATTAAATTATTTTGTAGAAATAATGGCCTCTTTAGGGTTTTTAATCTTGTAGAACCCTTCTGATGATATTACAACCATCCAAGTAAAAATTCTTTCACAATCAACGATTTTACATGAAACTTCAAATGATGAAGAAGTTGTCCACATGATCCAGATTGAAGTAAACCAAGAATGGTTCTATTAGGTACATGACTTTTTGCAACAAGCATCCTAGAATTCCTTAATCCCATAGGGTCCTTCTAACAATGGCATAACCATTCATCTTAAGGCAGTATCCCAATATGCATTTATGTATGATGAAGAAAAATGGGAATAAGCAGTTCATTCAGTCAATACTCAAGCTTATAAAGACTGGCTTACTCAACTAAAGCTTTTCCTAAAGCTTGGAAGTATCCCATTGGGATTATCGCATGTTGTAAAATGAACATTTAAGCAAAATGCAACCAATTATGCCTTGTTAGGAGACATCCTTTATCATTGAAGCTATGAGGGTCTTCTCCTTCATTATTTAGAACCCCAAGAATTTGCATGGGCAATATCATAAGCTCACGATGGTACTTGCAGTGGTCATTTTAGCGGCATGGCCATCACCACGTGCATCCTCTACAAGTATTATTATTAGCCTACTATGGAAAAGGATTATTGTGCTTATGTTAGAAAGTACATAAAATTCCAACATCATGCTAATCTATCACACTTACCTTCTCAGTCCTTACAACCAATTCAATTGGTATAGCATTTGTTGTAGTGGGGCTTTGATTTAATTGGAAAAATATTACCCTTATATTCAAGCCATCACACATTTATCTTAACAACCATAGAATACTTTAATAAGTGGGTGGAAGTTATCCCTCTTACCACTACGATTGGAGCCCACATTGTGGAGTTCATACTCCTTAATATCATATGTCACTTTGGTATTCCATCCAAAATCATCTCAGATAATGGGACTCCATTCAAAAACAAAGATGTGCATGATTTAACTTCAAAGTACAATATTTAGCACAACTTTTATATATCCTATTATCAACAAGAAAATGGATAAGTAGAAACATCTAATAAAACTGTAGTTACTATCCTTAAGAAAACCATCAAGGAAAACCATAAATATTGGCATCTTCAAATTCCTCTAGCACTATGGGTTTATCGCACTAGCATTCAAATACCCACTGGAGCAACCCCAGTGGGTATTCAAATTCATCGATGATGACACCATGTGACAAGCTCGCCTTGACCAATTGACCCTTCTTTATGAATGACAAGTTAATGCTCTCGAGCATCTTCATGTTTATCAATATCATCTTAAAAAAGCTTACAATATGAAGGTCCACCTAAGGGAGTTCAAATATGGATATCTTGTACTAAAATAAAACCAACAAAACTCCAATTTACCACCGCACTTGCAAGAAAAATTTGCAGCAAACTTGTTAGGCTTATTTATCATTACACAAAAGATAGGGCCAAGGACTTACCATCTTGCCTCTCTTGAGGGTTTTAAGGAACCTGAACCTCTTAACATTCTTAATTTATGGGTATTTCATGCATGACACAAAATACATAAAAAAATCAGAAATAATCAAAATTACAAAAACAACAAAAATTATCAAAAATTTCAAACAAATTAGAAAACATAAAAAAACACAAAATAATACAAAACATAAAATAAAAATAAAAAAGCATTCACATCATGCATTTTGTTGCGTTCATTGATTTGTGGTATTAGGTATATTCATCCATTGCACTTGCATTAGGACCAGTTGTGTTTACATTTTTACGAATGGCACCATGTTTGTATGTCAGTCATGAATCTCAAATCAATCGTATTCATCATCATCATTCATAGTTTTATTTATAATATGTTGCTTATTAATAGGTCCTCATAAGATAGGTTAGATACCGGATGAATATTAGTAATGATGTTTAGATTACCCCTAGCTATTTTGTGCACACCTTGTAGTTTGCAAAACCTTTTAGGGAAAACCCTCACATCCCATATAGCATTACCATCTATATTCCCCTTTGTGAGTAACATTATTTTTCAACACAATCAATGAGTTTCTACAGGGTATATACTAGGTTTTTCGCTCATTCAACTATCCTTAGTTATATTTTCATATTTTGTAGAAAGCTATATTGACTATTAGAAATTAAGTTCTTGCTTTGATAGTACCTCGCATATGTCAAAATCTCGACACAATTTTACACATTTAAAATCCAAGTTTTGAACAAGGAATGATGAAACTATAAATTAGTCCTTGTCACCTTAAGAGAAAGGTTTCCCTTGCTCATCCTATTATGCACATGGTCTAGAATGATGAGATTTGACAAAAGTACAAGCTCTTCCATACCAAAGAAATCCATTTTGATCTTCCATAGAGTGAGCATGTTCCCAAAACAAAACAAAAATAAGTGGGTGTCATCACTAAAATGAGCAAGTATCCCAATAAATCAAAATAAAAGAAGGGGGTAATGAGATTGAATCCCTGGAATCCTTAATTATTCACAAGCCATGGGGAAATTTCCATTATAGAAATAGGTTGAATGAAACTCGCCTAGCTATGGAGTAGCCTTATGCGTGGTGATATATCTATATATAGACCAATGTCGGCTTATGGTTAAGCTAAATTTTGGTGGCTTGTATGACCTAGTAGTTTTCTTGAGCCACTAGCCTTTGATATCTTTGGCCTTACTGGTGACTTGTGACTATGTCACATAGATGGTTGTCCTAACTCACTATGGTGGCTACACTACGATCCTCCTGCTAATGAACATGTTGGTATATGATTGCCAAGTAGCACTACCTGACCCTCCAAATCCATGATATAAGATTTATTAGATCAATGTTGAGCATCATACTCAACAAATGGGGTCTACAATCTAGCCACCTTGGTCTGCAACCCTACAACATCCACTATAACCTGAGTAGCCTGAGAAGTTGTTATATCTTGCCCCTATCCTACAATCACCATTTTCAACTAAACTTGTTGAGCATTATGATATGCTATCCTAGCATCCTTATCTACTATACGATCAACCATATGTGTATGTAGAGTATCTCACTCTGTTATCACTCTATCAATATATGTCTCGGTAGTGTCTACCTAGACCTTTAGGAGATCCCTCTCCTAGGAGAATCCCCTCCACTATGACTACCCTGTATTGAGCTAACGTTTTACTACTGCAAGGGTAGTGTCTCACTTTTCCAACTACCCTTTTAGGGTTTGCACCTATGCTCTTAGTTGAGCCACTTCATATTGAGGATCCTCCTCATACTTTCCCTCCTCCTATGGCTCCTCTATCCCCTCTACGGGTTGGCCCCACTTTTCCTCTATCTGGAAATGCACTCATTTCCCTCCATATTTGGCCTCATCCCTAGAGCCCTCACCTACCTCAGATCTAGCTATCATATCCATAGACCCACCTCCCTACCATAGTAGAGTCACCTAATAGGTTTTGTACTCTAGATTAGTGCCTTGGTCCTCCAAACCTTGCTTAGATATCATCATATCCTTCTCATCATCTAGTGGCTCCTATAAAATCCACTCTAATTATGTCTCTATTCCTCAATGATGGTAGATAACTAGATCCTTAGGAATAGCCTGGGAGATCCCAAAGTGATGATTCACATGAGAGTATTAGAAGTATTCTCACTCTATATCATGTCACCCAATAAGCCATCGTCTACATCTCACATGCCTTAACTATGTAATCACCTCTATCCAAAATGGAAAATCTATATAAGACCTCCATACAACCTGCCCTAGCCTCAATCCCTCCAAATACCTTGCATAGTGGGTAAGTCTACCTACATGTGGTTGGATCTGCTCTCTCTTGATATTGTCTCCACTGAGCTGCATACCTTATATCAATATCCTCCATCTTATCTTGTGGATACCATGGAAGTCCCTAGTTGCTCTACCCAAATGTTCTCCCATCCCCAAACTTGAAGGAGACTACAACCTAATCCATGGTGTCCTCGATGTTGGATCTCATATAACTTATCATATAGATCAATGAGTAAGGTGCTTCCCCATGCCATGATCAGTGGCTCATGAATACCACACTCTATCAAATCCTACACCATATCAAGGAGGTTCCATGTGAACCTCGCTCTTGAAGAGTCAGGTAGTAGGATGTCCAATATAATGAACATCAATACTACATACCTCCAACTGAAAACCTATGTAGCATACCAGGCCTTGATAAATACTCTACCACTATCCATGTGTTGCCTCACAACTGTAGCCTCTACACCAAACACCCTTTGTAGTACTTTCTCTTGCTGAAGAAGGAGAGTCGGGACAATTGGTCATCCCTCAATAATAATATGGAAGATCCGATACACATCCTCCAATGTGACTATCATATTGCCAGTTGAGAGGTGTAAAGTATTCATCTGTCTATCCCATTGATCAACCAACACTATAATATAGGCCTGATCTGATCTCAAAATCGGTATACAAGCCACTTGCTTGAGGCTAATAACCTCAAGCTATTTCCACTCATCCTCAATGAGCAGATCTTACACTAACCCAAAAAGTGTGGAGACTTTATGATGGGACTTCAACAATTGAAGCCAAACATACAAATAAAAAAAAAAATTGCAAAATTTTTCAAAAAATTCAACAAAATCTTCATAATAATGTAGCCATCTCGAGTTGAGAAGATCGTCAAGCAAGACTGTCCTACCCTGGGATGGCTGCCCCAATGGTAAAAAATATGACCATGTATTTTTAAACTCAATCATCTCACCTAAGGATTCCCCCAAAATCCCCAAGGGGAACCATCTATGCCTAAGATGGACCCGAAACAAAAATAAAAAATGTACAAAAACATTCAAAAAAATCTAAGCTAGCCTACACTATATTTCTTAATCTAAAGTGGGTTCATTTCCTTAATTTTTCAAATGAGGTTAATTTTACACATTACTTAATGAGTTTCATTTTAAATTGCAAATTAACAAGATAGAAGTCAAGTTTCTTACCCACCTCGCTTCAGCTCCTCTACTCATATAAGCCTTGGTCTAATCCATGGTGGTAGTCAGTAAGTTTTTGGTAGTCCTTTACATCAGAAAAATACTCTCATCTTTCTCACCTCTCATTTCTCTAACTACATATAGTGCAAATGACATTAGAAATTTAGAAAATTTGTTTTCATATTTTTCAAATTCTAAGACTATCCTTGTGTGGGGCGGTCACAGTTTAGTATGATTGTCCTACCTTGAGACGACCCCAAAATTTACAAATTTCAAATTTTCTACCCCAATATGGCCTCAAAATTACAATAAAATGCAAGCATCCCGTAAGCATATTCAACATCAATTTGGGCATTTAATCGCATCTAATGGTCCATCTTACTCAAAAACTCTAAAAATACTCAAAACCATAAAATAAAAAATCTCAAGTGATCCTTGTACCTAGTGATTTACCCTATACACTTGGAAGTTGCAGTGACTAATTATCCATGTAATCCGATAGTATGGATAAGTTATCATAAGGCCACTTGAACCAAAAATAGCTCCAACTAGAATTGAAATGGTATTATCTCAACTCCCTAAGAAATCCATGTGGTTGCACCACTCCATGGGATAGAGATATACATTTCATTCTCCCATTCAATTTCAAGAGATCATCGAATACAATGATTCACCTTTGGAACAAATTGAATTGTTATCACTTCAATTCCCTAAGAAATCCATGTGGCTAGACTTCTCCAAGGGATAGAGATGTGCAATTACCAATAATGGTTGAAATCATAGCTGTAATAGGATTTTCCCCCTTCCACATTGGTAAAGGTCCTAACAAAACCTAAATTAATTCATCTTGGTCAAGCGACTCGTCGCTTTCATCACTTTTCATTGCCTTGTCGACTCATTGCTTGAGAGGGTAGTCATAATCACAAAATTCATAATTAAAAATCAATAATCAAGCACTCAATCATGCAAATTGCGTTCATCCAAGAATCATTGCCAAAGATAATCATGTCCTTATTGCTTAGGATGGACAACAAGAAAAAATTTCAACTAAATACACAAGACAACTTATATCCACTTGGAACTCTCCAAAGCCTAGTGTTGTAAGTCCCCTGAGCCTACCTGAAAGCTAAAGAGAAACTAAAACTGATTTATTTAATGATTTGGAAGCAATGATTCAAAAATGCATGCTCTTTCCATGATTTGGGCATCTAACATTGATTAGATCAATGAATATCATCAACCCTTAATTTAAATTTAGGTTATCTATTTTTACTTTGTGTTGTGCTTTCACACAATGCATCCCAAAAAGGGGTATCTCGTAGACACCTAAAATATATCTTGTTAAGTATACTACCTATATTAACACCTTTTTAGGCCATATGACCCATCTTGGGTAGCCCTAGGGCTTAATAATGATTTTCACACCTCAAACAAGGAGGAATTTCCCTTTACAACCATGACCATATCACCTCGAGACGATCCCCAACAGTGATCATCTAACTCTAATATGACCCCCAACCATGACCAACCTACCTCAAGATGACCCATAGTTATGATTGTCTCACCTTGAGATGCTTGCACCTAAAGCAACGAGACTAAAACATTTTGAGCAACGGTTTAAATAGTTGCATGCAACCAAACATAACATATTCTTGATAATCGTTTCTTTATTCTAACCTCTTCTTGGCTTCTCAAGGAATCCTTGGACTCCCATTTGGAATTTTATTTAAATGTTCTTAGCCTTCATTAAAGATATCTAGTTTTCAAGCATTGAATTACTATCGAATTGTACACCTAGAGAGATCTCACTCTCATAAGCAATGAAGTGCTACCGAATTTCAATCATGGAGCTTCAAAGCATAACAATGAACCATTTCAAATGTTGAAGACCCAATTTGCACTCCTTGCATCATCAAAAGCTCTTACTTCATGTCAAATCCCATCATTAAGTTGTTCTTCACAAGCGCATCCCTAAAGATCAATTCCATAAATCATGCCTAGCATTGCCTCACATCGATTACAAGGAATTCATTCATAGTTTAGTGGTCGTCTCACCCCAATATGGCTCGTGGGCACCATTTTCCTACTCAGGGATGGCTTGTAGTCCATATTGCTCTACATAAGGATGGCCTCCTAAAAAGATCTATTTTCTTGCATTTAGTATATTTAGCAACATTTCAGTTACTAGTTAGTATTGTTAGATTTCATTTTTATGTATATGTTTACTGTATTTCAACTTTCTTTATCATTTCTTTATCATGGATATGGGCCTTACCTTGAAAATATATTCTAATGCTATTAATCCCATTTGAGTTTCTTTGTGTGCATATTACATGTCTTTGCAAGGGAATTACAACATAAATATTCATCCATCACCTTCCTACATTACAAAGGTCACAAGAAACTCCTCTCCAAATCAATTTGTGGGATAGAAGAAGATCCTTCGCAGTACATCTAAAGATTATTATTGTAAATCATTATATCAAGAAGGGTAGCACATCCCTAAGAGGGATTTTATTGTAATATCATGAGAAATATTGGGTATAATTGTTAATAAAAGGACACCATAATTCATATTATATATCTTGTTCTTGATCTTTGCAATTTCATTGTTATTGCTATCTTTCCATGTTTATGTGCTTGGATGTATGGTTTTTTTCATATCTTCAATTATCACCAAGAAAATTTCCTAAAATCATATAACAGTTATAATACATTCTAGTATAACAACAATATCACATAAAATCATTCTCAACTCCCACACTAAGCCCATAGTATCATTAAGTAGTCAATTCCATCACATCTTTGACAATATTACAACATGCTTGTATAGAATCCATAATCTGCAATAAACATCAATATATACAAAAAAATACACAATACATAGGATCAAGGAGACTTGTTTCCATATTCATCATAGCATAAATCTATACAATAAATTCATCGACATCAGATAATAATTAACATAGTCGATCAACAATGAGTAATCTTATCTCAAGCATGAACAACAACAACAACAACTATATTAAACAAACTGAATGAACCACCTCGATGAACTATTGATGAAGTGCCTCAATGAACTATTGATTAAATACCATCAAAATTGAATAGGGGGTCCTTAAAATGCGTACCCAAGCCATTTCAAAGCGGTTCCTAAGACAACTACCATCCCCATCAACAATCAACAATCAACTTGCATTAAGGTCTTCCTAAGTCTAATTTGATTATTATCAAATTAGCCTTAAATGCACATTTCATCTAATTTTACTTAAATTCTAATTGCACATTTATAACTTTGTACAATTACATCCATGACTTGTACGTTTTATAGCTTCTCATTTGTACAATTGGAAAAAACCCAATATGTGTATGTTTTGATAAATCATACAGTTAGAAAAAATATCAAACCAATAAAATTGTGCAAATCCTATTTTCACTTATTCTTATAGAAGGTGGATTTGTTTCCTACATCCCCTTTTGAGGAACTAGCACACAAATGGATAATATGGCTTTCTAGAATGGAGGATAGGTGATAGGTATCCTATGGGAACAAAAGGTACATCTTAAGAGAGGTTACACTATTTAAGTCATGCTACTGATCTATCCAGACTTTTGCTTCACCCTCATGTAGGCTCAGAGAATAATTATAGTTGCAATCCACTAATTATTAAGCCCCATGGTTAAAGTATGTCTAACCTAGATATTACCCTAAGCTAGTCCCAAGGGTAACCAATCTCTTAGTGATGAAATCTAGAAATGTATGCATACTGAGTAGAGAAATATAGGGCTCAACCAACGACTAGGGATGAAGTCCATCTCACCATGAGGTTTTCCTTGCACTGTAAATATGCAAAAAGTATGGAATAAAGAAGTATAGAGGTGTGTGGAAAATTTTATTATTGTGTTTTCTTTTGGTTTGATTTTTTTGTTTTGCATTTTATCATTTTTTGTGCTTTTTAATTCAAGGGAACTAAATGTGACTATGATAGAAAAAAGCTATCCTAGGATTGGTCTAAAACCTAGATATGACTACCCTAGGATTTAAAGTGGAACTATGACATAAAATGCTAATTTAGTTTTGGATGTAGACAGTTAGAAGAACAAAGACTGCTTATTTTATGATAAAAGGTGGTAAGTGGTTTTCCCAATAGTTCTTCATAGGATTGAATCACAAACAAAATCATATTATATGACTGTCAACTAGATGGACCAGTTGCATAGGGAAACTAGCACATATGATCAATAATAGTTTGGGATGGTCACATAGGGCAATTTGCACAAACAGTCAACAACAGTCTGAAACAACTAACACGGATGGTTAGGCTTGTGTTCCAAACACAATTAAATGATAGAATGAGTGAAGATATTTAAAAAAGATACACATAAAATGTCTAATAGGGATGTATATACTATAGGGATAGAGGACCCTACTCTTGATAATTATGATGACCAAACCTACCCTAAGGCAAATGCAATTGTTCTACACTAGGAATGTCAAAAGGGCCACCTATGCTAGGGACTTTAAAGAGTACTCCTATGATGCAACTAAACTATCTAAATGACAACAACCTTAAACTAAAATAGAAGATGCATTAAATATAAATAAAATATTAATAAACTACTCCTTGATAGGTTATCTAAGCTGATGGGAGTAAAATCAAGATAAGAATAACAAAATAACAACTACACTAGCAAACCAAATTTTGACCCCCTTTTTTTTCTTTCTTTTTGAAGCTTATGTGAGAAAATAAAACATAATCTACACGAATTTTTCCTCTTTTTTATTTTGTTTTACATGCAAGGAGAATGAAACCTAAGTTGACATGCTCTCTTTTTTTATATAGAAAAGAAAGGCCTACAAAGAATAGGGATGTATATAACTAAAGCATAGAGGAAAGAGTTTTATAGCTCTTATTTTGAAAATAAAAATATCTACTAAACTAGGAAGGAATATAGAATATATGAATACAAGAAATCTACTTCTAACTATATTTGGAAGGCTTACCTATAAGCCACAAGCTCTTTGGTCTACTCTCTTTATTTTATATTTACCTTTGTGACCATCTGAACTGGTTAAGGACCATCTAAGATTATTGAGGACTATTTGGGATGGTTACACAGAGTAGAATATTAGGTGTAAATCCTTCACCATTGCTGTCATTCATCACTATGATAAATTTACACCCAAAATAGACAATAAAAGTTAGTGAAATAGGGAAATGAGGCTACAAAATAGTGGCAAAAGGTTCCAAAACATAACCCACTAGATATAAAAGTTGAAGAACAAATAAAGCAATACCTAATGATCTAGAGGTGAGGTCCCACTAGGCATGCTATTTGTAGACAACGAAGATGCACCATACAAACAACAAGAAAATAAAGAGAAACATGCATGTAATGATAAATATTAGTGTTCTTTTAAATACAAAGAACCCTATCAAATGGGCGTTTCAAATAACAATGTTTTTTAAAGTGAAATACAAAAGGGGATGTCCCTTTTTTACAACATGCTAAGAGGTGCAATATTAATTCGTGTCACATTCGGGTAATGGGTGGATTTTGAATGTGTATGTGGATCACTCGAGTGCTTGACTAGGTGGTACAAACCTGCAAACATGTAAACCAATAGATATTAGAAGTATTTGAAGGGCCTCCCTTACATGAAGCCCTTTTTAAAGTAGAACATAAAAAATCATTGTAAAGAACATGTAAATACTTACAAAACCCCAAATAAAGTTCACAAAATTGCTTTAAATGCTTACAAAATCAAGAAGCCATGTGTTTTGTGCCTTCATTTACCTGTTTTTATGGGTTGATGATTGGTTCTATGTATCTATGTGATCGCCTGATACGATTGGCCCTATATCACCATCTAAAATGGATATCACTATAAAACCATTTAAGATGGTTGGGGTTAAATGATGAGAAGGGCAATATGCCCCTGTAGGGAAGTGTAGGTGGTCCTTGGGACCCTTCTAATGTCGGTTGGATTTTTGGAGATGGATTGCTCTAGGTGCAGCTATTGGTCAAAGTCAAGTTGAATGCTTCATGTAGACTCTATGGCTCCAAAGGATAGGCTATCCAATGTGTATGGCATAAGCAACTAAGGTCTCAAAGGGCAGCAATATGGCTTGGTGTAATTTTGGCAACATACCAACTCTTTTTTCTCTTCTCTTGCAAATGGTAGAAATGGGAGGTGATGAGAATCAGAAATGCTCATATTTTGTATACATTTTCTTGATTATTATGCGGTTGTATAATAAGGATTGCATATGTTTATGAATGATTATATAATTATTTGATGAAATTATACGTGTTATCTAATTCGTGTGTTTTCAGTGTGTTTTTGTGGAATTGTAGTTGATTTAGTCTGATTTGGATCAGTCGAGGTCTTTTCATGGACATGAGACTTTGTTTCTTTTGGAATCAACACGAGAGAAGGTAGGTGCCTTCCTCTTCCAGGAAGGCACCAAGTGTAAGTAGGTGCCTTCCTCTTCCAGGAAGGCGCCAAAGGAAAATCAGCACCTTGCTCTTCCAGGAAGGCGCCAAAGGAAAATCAGTGCCTTCCTCTCATAGGAAGGCGTTGACAGGAAAGCACCACTAGAAGGCAAGTGCCTCCCTCTTCCAAGAAGGTGCCAACGGCAGTAAGGCACCTTCCACATAGAGAAGATGCCTGATATACTTAGGCAAATTCCTCATAGGGAAGGCACCCTGTTCTTCACCCGTTGACCAGACAAGCATGATGTGGATAACAGAGACTGGTGCAGTTCCAACTCTATGTCATGTAGAGTTAAATTGGGGATTGCACCGATGTATGATAATGTCCTACCAATTCCAGGTGAAGCACAAACCAATCAGTGAGAATGCCACTGTTAGAAATGAATGCTAGTTTTAGCAGACATCAATCACATTTACCAGACTATCTTAGTTTAGTCTGGAATGAATCAACTGTTATAACTTCTTTGTAATAGAAGATCTGTAGGTGTGCTATTTAAACACATGCAGACCTCTCTGAGGATATATAGAATATTTTGATAGTAAATGTAGAGATATATACAGAAGAAGCATTATAATACTTTGATAATTATAATACAGTTCTAAGAGTTTCTAAGTGCGTGTTCAACTGGGAGGAAGTTGCTGGAGCCTGGGCCCACTCCAAGCCAATATTTCTTCCCCTATTTTTCTTGTGTTTTCTAGATTAGTTTACCACTTTTATAAGATTGTTTATCACATTGTTATTTCTAGTATTGCAATAGGTTTATTTCCGAGGAATACATGAATATTTCCTTTTTGTAGATTTAATTTTTTTTATGTAAATTATTGAGTGTATGAATGATTGACAACCATTGAAACACCCCCCAATAGTAGAACTAGTGGACTCATCTCAAGTGGTATTGTAAGCAATCTTGTTCAAGACCCTTCGCAAGTTTACGAAGCTCCATGAGTTGATAAATTAAATGCATGGGCATGTGAAAAAAGTAGGAAAGAAGTTAACCTTGTTTGGCCCACAATATTTTGGCATCGTTGCTGGGGAAGCATCTCAACTAGATTATTTAAAATACCTAGAAACCTTCCATATGACCTTGTATGAGTTCTTCGAGAAGAAGAGGACCTGACGGTTGGTTTATAAAAACCAATCCACCAAAACCTGAGTCAGTCGAACATTTTGAATTTGAATTAGACTCACCCGACCCACCTCCAGAAATCCATTGGAGTGAGGATCCTCACTTTGTGCAAAATGCCTCCTCATCCCATCAACTTGGGGAAGAACAAATTGTAGCACCCTAAAATTGGCACAGTGAAATCTTAATAATTACATTTACTTTTGTAAATAATTTAAATTCAAATTTTAACCTCCCAAACCACCCGTTAACCGTCGTGTAATCCGTTTCCCCCTTTCTCGTGCCATTTTTAGAGTTTGTTTTCACCGTTTGACGATATCGTCACCAATCAAACGATATCACCCCAAATATGACGATTTTGTCTGGGCTAGGACGTCTAGACGATCTTGTCTCTAAACTAATTTTGCACAATTAGCTTTTGTTCCAACGGGTCTCTAATCTGAACAAAAGCATGTATGCGCCATTAGAGACCCTCCCCCATTGGAGATCTCCCAAATAGGGATGATCTCCAACCTCCTAACCTCCCTCCTAAGCCTATTTAATCCTAAGCCCTCCCCTTAGCACCCCCCTGGCTGATAATTCCTGTAACCCGACTTCATACACGTTAAAGCATCTCAAATTCATATTTGTAGTAGTTCTATTCAATTTTTGTTGCAAGTACCTTAGTGTTTTTCAGTCAAGCAAGCTTACATCATCGTCGACGATCCTGTTCAGATCGGAGGCGATCTTGTTGAATCAGAGACGATTTCGTACCAATGCGAGATGATTTTGACTGCAGTCAACATTGAGGCAATTAGTGCCTAAAGTTTGCATTTCTCCATCTTTTCTCTGTTGTTTTATTCTGCAATTAGCTAGTTTATTCAGTATTTTATACTATTCTACATTTTGGAGTTCACCCATCTATATCAAATGCATAATTAAATCATAATTATTATCTAATTAGCATAATTCATTCATGTTTCTGTTCTTAAGTTTTAGTTTGATATTATTGCTATCATTTTACACTGTTTCCCTCTGTTAGGATAGTTGCATTTTCTGTATTTTGCACCTATTTCTCTGTTTGCAAGTCTCTGACGAATTCGTCTGATGAATTCATCAGATCTCAGATGATCCTGTCACATCTCAGACGATTTTGTCGAATTCTAGACGATCCTGACTACTTCAAGAATTAGAATCTCCATCAGACATCCGAATCAGGTATTCTTCTTTTAATATTATTTAGTTTCTCTATTTTTTGTCTTAATTCTATTTTCTGTATTCATTTAATCTGCATCTTCATATAGAATAGCTTAGACACATTTTTGCCAAAACTAGGACTTGAATGCTTAAGGCTAAAAACAAAAAAATAAAACACATTCCCAACCTAGGCGTGAAACCGCCATTGAATGTTTCCTGGTGAACCCACCATCCATCGAAAAATCACCATAATACACCTCCCTTGAGAGGGGGGACCTTCGCAAGGCCTCTCAGTCTGAGGTACCGCGCCATCCTATTCACATCCCCCTTCAAGGAACGAATCCTATAGCCTGAAGGTAAGGGTGTGAAAAATTTGGAGCGATACATTTTGGTGAACTCGACGTGAATGCATTTTAAACCTTTTGAAAACAAAAACAAAAAAATATATATGTATACAAGAAAAACAAAAAACAAAATCATCATTTCAAGTTTGTATGTTTTTAGATTCAATTCTAAATAGCAAATATTAAATATTACTTTTAGAAGTACTAAAGAAACCATGAGTTTTTACTCAAATCAATATGAGCCCATTAGTAATGTTGGAATAATTCAGCCAAATACATTTGTTGATTATGACCAACCTCATCTCTATTCAACATCACCTCCATCACACTTTTCTCATTTTTCATCCATAACCCAACAAGACAATCCCTTTCCCAATCCTCTTCATAATGATATTATCTATTCTCACATATATCCATATTATGTCTATCAATCCACATATAATCCTCCACCACTATTTCAATATTCTTCTTTCAATACAACACATTCATTTCAACAAGAAAATACTTATTCTTCCAATTCTACCATGCACTCACCTCCTACATCGCAATCTTCCTATCATCATTCTACCCATAATAAAGAAAGTAGAGGTGAGAAACCATTAAGCCCTTTTATGACTAAAATCCTAAGGCACGTATCAAAAACCTCTCGAAAACCTTCATCACGTACATTTACAAAGCTCAATCAACCAATGGATATAATTCTCAAGTATTTACTTGACACAAATAAGATTGAACTCCCTTCCATAAGACAACCTGATACCATAGCGATTGATTTAAACCTGAGCTACATTGTGAATATCATAGAGTAGATGGACATATGACACAAAAATGTAAAGATTTAAGATGTGCAATTCAAGATTTGATTGATAAGGGTCTTTTTAATATAAAGGAATTACAATCTACAAATGATTATAAATCTTCAGTAAATAATCAAACTCCTACACAACAAATACAAATAAACAATCAAGATATGGAGATCTCCCAAGAACCCTTAATTATCAAAAACAAGAAACCAATCAAATATTGCATGTTAAGGTGTCCCATCATGATGATATTACTAATGTTGTAACAAAAACTACAAATGAGCAACCTCAAGTTCAATCAACTCAATCTGATATTCAAGATATGGATTCCTCATTTGACCAGCCTTCAAAACTATCTTTGACTATAGATAATGATACAAAATGGAATGTAAGCATAGAAAGCTCATATTTAGAATCAAAATCTCAATCTGAAATCCCCTTTGATAGCCAAAAACAAGTGATCAATTCTAAAGCAAAGATATCCCTTTCAAAAGTATTACAAATTTATCACAAAGAAATTTTGTTCAAAATACCTAACCAACAATTTGTTCCTCATCATATTTTCTCTAAGAACATAATTAATGGTGTAAACTCTCTTGAGGTTAACCATATTTCATTCTATGATGAGGAGATTCCTTCATCTACTTCACAAGAAGACTACTATCTTTACATTACAGGATCTAGTAAAGAAACACTTGTTAGAACTATCATGGTAGATAATGGCTCCTCTCTTAATTTATGCACTTATCAATTATTCCAAAAACTCAAATTAAAGGAAGAACATATTAATGAATCAAATGTTATTATAAAATATTTTAACAATGAAATTCAAGAAGCTCAAGGTACTATAATTATTCCCCTTAATATTGGATCCAAGATCCTGGATACTTTGTTTTATGTAGCATATTGCCCTTCATATTACAATCTACTTCTCGAAGTCCTTGGATTCATACGATGAAGGTTGTCCCTTCCACTCTTCACCGATGTTTGAAATTTGAAATTGCAAATAAAATGGTTACCATACAAGGTGAACCAAAACCATTTGAAGAATATTTAACGATTGAAACATCAATTTCTATACATTCTCTATTATCACAATTATCTTCTATCCATCACTTTTCTTCATCCATATATGATCATCTTTGTTTACCAAATAACATCCATGCATATCTTTTACATATACTCCCTCCATCTTATCAAGACTTGCAAGATAGTGATAAGAATGAAGAACTTTCTTATCCTTATTATATTTTATTTTGTAACATGATCAATTTTACACATATAAAAGTAAAATCTTTTGCTACATTATTCTACATTATAACAAAGCTTTTGTTATCACTATCTTTTATTCATCACCTTCTATTCTTACCTTCACCTCAACTAGATTATCCTTCAAAACCTCCTTTGATTTTGAAGCAACCTTAGACATGCTATACTCAAAAAACCTTGTATAGTGTATATAGATCATCTTGTATATACCACCAATTTCAATTCATAAATTAAAATCAAATTATAAAAAAATCAAAATCCTCAAAATTTTCAAAAAAAAATACTAATGCAAATAAGGACCTTAAAGGTAAATTTGAGCCCAACTGGCTTGGACCATACATTATCACTACTAAATTTGAATCAGGAGCATACAAATTATCTACCTTAGATGGTAAAGAACTTAAAGAACCCATGAATATGTATAAATTTGGTCATTTCATCCTTGTATATATTTGTTTAAAATATTTCAAAATCACTATCTTGTATTTCTTTCAATTTATAAATTCAAACACACCAAAAACATTCATAATCATCAAAATTTCAAAACTATTTGTTGCATTTATTTATGGTACTTGTTAATTCTTTCAAAAAAAAACAAAAAAATGAAAATAAAAACAACAATATTCTTGACTCTTTCAAAACCAAAACAATATAAAGAAGAAAGAGAGAGTCAACATGCTCAAAACTTCTCAAAAATCATTTATATATATTTTCTTACAAATATTGCAGTTATATGTTTCAAATTATTTTGGATAAATTAGCATTTATTTGGAATCTCTCACTTTCACAAACATAAAAATAAATATCTTGATTTTATTTGGCATGATTACTAATCTCTTTTATATCAAAGTCAACAAAATTCAATAAAAAATAAATTTTGAGATGTAGCACCCTAAAATTGGCGTAGTGAAATCTTAATAATTACATTTACTCTAGTAAATAATTTAAATTCAAATTTTAACCTCCCAAACCGCCCGTTAACCGTCGCTTAATCCGTTTCCCCCTTTTTTGCACCATTTTTAGAGGTTGTTTTGACCGTTTGACGATATCGTCGTCGATCAGACGATATCGCTTCAGATCTGATGATTTCATCTAGGCTAGGACGTCCAAACGATCTTGTCCCTAAATTGATTTTGCACAATTAGCTTTTGTTCCAACAGGTCTCTAATCCCTGCAAAAGCGTGTCTACGCTGTTAGAGACCCTCCCTCATTGGAGATCTCCCAAATAGGGATGATCTCCAACCTCCTAACCTCCCTCTTAAGGCTATTTAATCCTAAGCCCTCCCCTTAGCACCCCCCTGACTGATAATTCTTGTAACCTGACTTCATATATGTTAAAACATCCCAAATTCATATTTGCAGTAGTTCTATACCAATTTTGTTGCAGGTACCTTAGTGTTTTTCAGCCAGAGCAAGCTTACATTGTCGTTGACGATCCTGTTCAGATCGGAGGCGATCCTGTCGAATCAGAGACTATTTTGTACCAATGCAAGACGATCTTGACTGTAGTCAACATTGAGGCAATCAGTGCCTAAAGTTTGCATTTCTTCATCTTTCAATCTGTTGTTTTGTGTTGTAATTAGCTAGCTTATTCAATATTTTATGCTATCTTGCATTTTGGAGTTCACCCATCTAGATCAAATGCATAATTAAGTCATAATTATTATGAAATCAATATAATGCATGCATGTTTCTATTTTTAAGTTTTAGTTTGATAGTGCTACTGTCATTTTATATTGTTTCCCTCTGTTATCATTGTTGTATTTTCTATGTTTTGCACCTATTTCTCTGATTTCAGGTCTTTGACGAATTCGTCTGACGAATTTGTCAGATCTCAGACAATCTTGTCTGATCTCAGACGATCCTGTAAAATCAGAGGCAATCCTGACTACTTCAAGAATCAAAATCTTCATCAGACATCCGGATCAGGTATTTTCTTTTAACCTTCCTTAATTTTTTTTTTTTCTATCTTAATTATGTTTTCTATATTCATTTAATCTGCATCTTCATATAGAATAGCTTAGACGCATTTTGGCCAAACCTAGGACTTGAATGCTTAAGGCTAAAAACGAACACATAAAACACATTCCCAACCTAGGTGTGGAAACTACCATTGAATGTTTCCTGGTGAACCCACCATCCATTAAAAAATCATCAATATACACCTCCCTTGAGAGGTGGGACCTTCACAAGGCCTCTCAATCTGAGGTACTGCGCCATCCTTTTCACATTCCCCTTCCGAGCAGGGATCCTATAGCCTGAATGTAAGGGTGTGAAATATTTGGAGCGATACATTTTGGTGAACCCGGCGTGAATACATTTTAAACCTTATGAAAAAAAAAAAAAACAACAAAAAAATATATATGTATACAAGAAAAACAAAAACAAAATCATCATTTCAAGTTTGTATGTTTTAGATTCAACTCTAAAATAGTAGATGCTAAATATCACTTTTAGAAGTACTAAAGAAACCATGAGTTTTTACTCAAATCCATATGAGCCCATCAGTAATGTTGGAAGAATTCAGCCAAATACATTTGTTCATTATGACCAACCTCATCCCTATTCAACATCACCTCCATCACGCTTTTCTCATTTTTCATCCTTAACCCAACAGGACAATCCCTTTGCCAATCCTCTTCATAATGATATTATCTATTCTCCCATATATCCATATTATGTCTATCAATCCACATATAATCCTCCACCACCTTTTCAATACTCTTATTTCAATACAACACATCCATTTCAACAAGAAAATACTTATTCTTCCAATTCTACCATGCACTCACCTCCTACATCACAATCTTCCTGTCATCATTCTACCCATAATAAAGAAAGTAGAGGTGAGAAACCATTAAGCCCTTTTATGACTGAACTCCTAAGGCACATATCAAAAACCTCTCGAAAACCTTCATCACATAAATTTACTAAGCTCAATCAGCCGATGGATATAATTCTCAAGTATTTACTTGACATAAATATTATTGAACTTCCTTCCATAAGACAACCTGATACCATAGCAGATTGGTTTAAACCTGAGCTACATTGTGAATATCATAGAGTAGATGGACATATGGCACAAAATTGTAAAGATTTAAGATGTGCAATTCAACATTTGATTGATAAGGGTATTTTTAATATAAAGGAATTACAATCTACAACTAATTATAAATCTCCAGTAAACAATCAAACTCCTAGACAACAAATACCAATAATCAATCAAGACATGGGGATCTCCCAAGAACCCCTATTCAATTATCAACAACAAGAAACCAATCAAATATTGCATGTTAATGTGTCCCATCATGATGATATTATTAATATTGTAACAAAAACTACAAATGAACAACCTCAAGTTCAATCAACTCAATCTGATATTCAAGATATGGATTCCTCATTTGACCAACCTTCAAAACTATCTTTGACTCTAGATAATGATCCAAAATGGAATGTAAGCATAGAAAGCTCATATTTAGAATCAAAATCTCAATCTGAAATCCACTTTGATAGCCAACAACAAGTGATTAATCCTCAAACAAAGATATCCATTTTAGAATTATTACAAAGTTCTCATAAGGAAACTTTGTTCAAGGTACCTAGCCAACAATTTTTTCCTCATCATATTTTCTCTAAGAACATAATTAATGGTGTAAATCCTCTTGAGGTTAACCATATTTCATTCTATGATGAGGAGATTCCTTCCTCTACTCCACAATAAGACTACTATCTTTACATTACAAGATCTAGTAAAGAAACACATGTTAAAACTATCATGACAGATAATGACTCCTCTCTTAATTTATGCACTTATCAATTATTCCAAAAACTCAAAATAAAAAAAGATCTTAATGAATCAAATGTTATTATAAAATATTTTAACAAAAAAATTCAAGAAGCTCAAGGTACTATAATTTTTCCCCTCAATATTGGATCCAAGATCCTGGATACTTTGTTTTTTGTAGCATATTGTCCTTCACCTTACAACCTACTTCTTAGAAGTCCTTGGATTCATACGATGAGGGTTGTCCCTTCCACTCTTCACAAATGTTCGAAATTGGAAATTGCAAATAAAATTGTTACCATACATAATGATCCAACGGCATTTAAAGAATATTTAACGGTTGAAACATCAAGTTCTATACATTCTTTATTGTCACAATTATTTTTTATCCATCACTTTTCTTTCATATATGATCATCCTTGTTTGCCAAATAACACCCATGCATGTATTTTATATATGCTCCCTCCATCTTATCAAGACTTGGAAGATAGTGATAAGAATGAAGAACTTTCTTATCCTTCTTACATTTTATTTTGTAACATGATCAATTTTCCACATATAAAAGTAAAATCTTTTGCTACATTATTCTACATTATCACAAAGCTTTTGTTATCACTACCTTTTATTCATCACCTTCTATTCTTACCTTCACCTCAACCAGATTATCCTTCAAAACCACCTTTGATTTTGAAGCAACCTTAGACATGCTATACTCAAATAACCTTGTATAGTGTATATAGATCATCTTGTATATACCACCAATTTCAATTCATAAATTAAAATCAAAATACAAAAAAATCAAAATTCTCAAAATATTCAAAAAAATACTAATGCAACTACAATCCTTAAAGGTAAATTTGAGCCCAATCGGCTTGGACCATACATTATCACTACTAAATTTGAATCAGGAGCATACAAATTATCTACCTTAGATGGTAAAGAACTTAAAGAACCCATGAATATTTTGCATCTTAAACGTTACTATGTATAAATTTGGTCATTTCATCCATGTATATATTTGTTCAAAATCATTATCTTGTATTTCTTTCAATTTATAAATTCAAAAACACCAAAAACATTCATAATCATCAAAATTTTCAAAACTATTTGTTATATTTATTTATGGCACTTGTTAATTCTTTCAAAAAAAAACAAAAATAATGATAAAAATATAAAAACAACAATATTCTTGACTCTTTCGAAACCAAAACAACATAAAGAAGAAAGAGAGAGTCAACATTCTCAAAACTTCTCAAAAATCATTTATATATATTTCCTTACAATTATTGCAGGTTATATGTTTCAAATTATTTTGGATAAATTAGCATTTATTTGGAATCCCTCACTTTCACATTCACAAAAATAAATATCTTGATTTTATCTGGCATGATTACTAATCTCTCTTATATCAAAGTTCATAAATTTCAATTAAATAAAGTTTGAGCATAGAGAATTGATCTTGTTATTTACTTAAACCAAGCACATCTTTTCACAATAAAATGATTATATTTGTAATTTCCATGCTTTGCTACATAGTAAAAGTGGTTTCTTGAGCGAAAAAGTTTCCCCTTCTATCCTATCATGCACATGGTCTAGAATCTTTGAGAATTTGCAAAAGGACAAGCTCACCCCTACCCAAAATAAAAATACCTTGCTCTACAACTAATCCGAGCAAGTATCCCTAGCACAGAAAGAAAAAGCAAAGTTCAAAAGAAAAAGAAAAAAGAAACAAGTTATTTCAAGCATTATTTCAAAAATCAAGCAAAAGAAAGCAAAAGCAAAAGCAATAAAATCCCTTTCCCTACCCTTTGAAAAGAAAAGAAGGGTTGATGAGCTTGAATCCCTGGAATTCTCAATTATTCGAGAACTGTGAGGTAAGCCCCATAACAGGTGGTTTGTGCCCAATCTGCTTGGCCTTGGGTAACTCCTAGCGTGGCGATATGTCCGTCACATTAGCGACCTTCTTTTGTACGAGACCTATGTCTGCTTATGGATTAGCTAGCTCTTGATAATCCGACTTACATAGTAGTCTAGTGTGGTTATATGCATCTACATCATGGTTAATGAACACTTATTTGGTTTCTTCAAATCACTTGTATCATATTATCTTGCTCAAAACTGGTAAATGAACATAGCAATTGCACACACATTTTATATTTGAGAGATTTTGTGTGTCATTATGATAAATCAAGATTGGAAATGAACTCACATATGCACATGGGATTCCTTATAAATCTACCTTTTGTCTTTAAGATACTTTGAAATATATTTTTGCAAATTGTTTGAAATAATTCATTTTCTTCTTCCAAGTACAGTTGTTTAGACAACTATACGCATAATAGAAAAATCAAAATTTCTTTCAAACCATCCAATCAAAACATATACATATATATATATACATATATATATATATATATTGCTGACTTTCGCGACGATGGTATAGTTCTAAAACCAAAATTGGAATTTTATGCCTAGCGCAAGTCCTTATCTTCATATTTTCTGTTTATCAAAAATCAACCATGCAATAAAACAATCTATTTTCTTCTTTGATTTTCGCAATGATGGTATAAGTCTATACCTACATATTCTATATCTAGCATAAACCATTGTAACAATTTTTATTCCCTATTTATTTAAAATCATGAAAACCATATGACTTAAATCATTATGTTACACAAATTATGCTTTTAACAAACAAACACATTTTCATTATTTCATGTCATTATGTCAACCTTCAATTTTGCAATGATGGTATAATTCCTAAGGAATTATCCAAAAAATTTATCACACTTAGGAATTTATGCCTAGCAAAAATCATTTTGACATTATTTCATGCATACTATTTTCATGAAAATCTGAAAACAAACCATCATCATCATTATTTGCACCATTGCACCAAAGTCTTAAGACAGTCTCTTAAGCACTCTTTTACTTTTAACAATATTTCTATACTTGGGATTAGCTTGACGACCGAGTGAGCAGCGACTCCATGAAATGGTCTATAATAGCGACAATGTCCTTTGAAATTATTGTTAGAAGTCTCTTTTTATTTTTTATCACATCACATCACAAACAACCAATTTGTTACATCAGATTATTTTATTTAAAATCTTACAGCATGACATCAAAATTATAATATTTCCAAAGACATAATTACATGAATCCTCAATCCAATCATCAAATCAATCAATCAAACATAAAAGCATCATAAAAATACACAAGTCATATGATCAAAAACATATCTCATCTCATATATATATCACAAATATATGTACATCATATCAAAACCTGGATTGGTATGCCACAATATACATCTTGGCATACTCAATCCTCTCAATCAAATGTCCTCTGTGCAGTGTCTCGATAACCCCTCAAGCTCTCAGCCTCATATCCTCCCCTACCCTGAGGTGGACGAGGTGGCCCCATTGCAGTATGAATGGTACTGCGAGTCCTAGTCGTCGATCGATAAGACGTCCTTGATGACCCAATCCTTATAAGGTCAGCAATTTCGGCTGGTAGCTGTACCCTCTGACCCTCTGGTATCATCTGGAAGTAGATGCCTTGGTAGAACATGATCTGAGCAATCGACCATGCTAGCTCCTATGTGCTCGCTCCTCCGCCCCATGCTCTAAGGCGTGCAATCTCATCTTTGAGCTATGTAACCTCAGCTCGGTGGCGTGCAGCCTCATCCTACAATGTCTGCACCTATGCCCGAAGATAGATTGTCTTCGCTCAAAGAGTTGCTATCTCTCTACTCTCCCCAGTGTCGACACTCTTGCCCTTATCGGGCGATGGTGGCCTCTCTCTCTATGGATAAGGGGGTCTCTCCTCCCTCATCTCCCTTTGTCATGGCCTCTCCTGCACTTGTGGCCTCCTCAGCTCTCTCTCGCTGTGACCCTGGGCCACCTCAATAGCTGCCTGGCATTGCCTCCCTATCCAATGCACAATTATGTGTATCGAACCCCGAGCTCTTGTCATCTGAGGAGGGCAGATGCCTATGTACCAGGAATCATAGCCATCGGCTACCCCTACGTTGTCCCCATCCAATAGCAAAATGGGGGCATCATCCGAGTCCTGACTCCAGAAGCGCTGTATGTCTGGAGCCGTACTCACTGTGGTGTTATCCCAAAAATTTTGAGAAAACTCATAATCCCTGAGAGATCGGATCCCTTGTTGTAGACCAAACTGTCACAAAACTTGGTTGTAGCGGTGGAGCTCCACCTCTCCCCTCTCCATTCGTAACCAACAAACTCGCCTAACGCAAGCCAACTCCTATCCGTCCTCGACCTACCCTAGGTGCTCTTGCCATGGCCTCTATGTGATCTGATCTGAAACAAAGTAATCTAGCAGTCTCTGGGACATCGAAAGATCAATCTATCATTGTGACCCTCTCTAGAGCCACCAGTAGAAAACTTGAGGCCTCTCCCCATCAATCCCTATCAAAGGAATCCCTACCGACCTTCGCACTATAATGTGCTCCTAGCACCAAACCTGTAGGAGCGATGTCATAACTAGACATCGACCACCCTTGTACACGACCCCATGCAGGATCCTATACAATCGACATAGAACAAAACTGCACCAAGCAAATCTGTAACCATGGTCTTGCATATCGTAGATCACATCTGCTAGCATCCATGGTACCTTACACCCGCTCTGGTGGCATAGCAGAAGTCCACCAACCACTCTGGCCAAAACTTGTGTGAGTCTAGATGCCCCAGGCATCTGACGCAGCGCCTCGATGTTAACTCTGCCCTTCTCCAGTATGAAGCTCGGGTCACCACACAACCGCCCCATAGCATGGCCCTGATTGGTCGCAGGAGTGATCAACCATCCTTGTATGGGGATCCTCAGAATCCTCCATACATCCTCTAGTGTGGGAGTCATCTCCCTTGTTAGTAGCCAAAAATAGGAAGAACCCGGATACCACCTCTTTGCTATGGCTGTCAGTAGCCCCATGTCTGTAGACACTTGTAGCATTTCTGCCACATGCTATAAGCTGGCCTATTCTGCCTGTGTTAGAGCGGCCAAGTCATCTCTCAAACATCCATATTTTCATTCTCTACTCTTTAGCAAACCTTTTTGCAACATAAACAACAACACAACAAAAAAATCATTAATAACAATCATTAATAAACAATTCAAGTGATTAAAAATGCAAGTTAAAATAAGTTCAATTTCATCAAATGATGATATCGTCCACAATTGGACGATATCATCCCAAATTTGAGCAGAATCGTCTCTAATTTCGCAAGTCGAAATTGTCCCTAATTTGATGAAATCGTCCCCCTTTCGCCGATTTCGCCCTTGGATGAAATCGGCAAACTTGAGGTGATTTCATCGAAATCGAGACGATTTCATCCTGACAACGTCGACGGCTCAAAAACGGCCACGATGCTCAAAATTCATTTAAAATTCACCTAAAAAGCATGTAAATTCAAATTAAATCATTCTAAACTAAGTTTAGACTCTTACCCGTAGCCCATGTCGGACCTCTGTCGATCTGTGCGTCGTCTCCACCATTTTTGCTTGCAGAGCTCTAAAACCAGAAAAAATGAACAGTAAAAAATGAATTAGGGTTTTACCCTATTTTTCTTAATTTTATTCACAACACAATTAAAAACTTTTTTTTTTTAATTTTGCTTTTTCGCGTTTTACCTCAAACGTTCGATTTGGGTAAAAACACGGAGGGGGCACCATAGTAAGCTGTCGTACGATTCGACCAAGAATCGTCGCCTAAAAATGGGAATAATTTTTGCTTTCTTATAGATCAAGAAGAACTCATATTTAACGCATTTTCTTTGGAAAATTTGCTAAAGATGGGGAAAAATGTAGCACCCTAAAATTGGCGCAGTGAAATCTTAATAACTACATTACTTTAGTAAATAATTTAAATTCAAATTTTAACCTCCCAAATCGCCCGTTAACCGTCGTGTAATCCATTTCCCCCTTTCTCGTGCCATTTTTAGAGTTTGTTTTGACCGTTTGATAATATCGTCGTCGATCAAACGATATCGCCCCAAATCTGATGATTTTGTTTGGGCTAGGACGTCCAGACGATCTTGTCCCAAAATTGATTTTGCATAATTAGCTTCTGTTCCAACGTGTCTCTAATCTGGGCAGAAGCGTGTCTGCATCGTTAGAGACCCTCCCCCATTGGAGATCTCCCAAATAGGGATGATCTCCAACCTCCTAACCTCCCTCCTAAGCCTATTTAATCTTAAGCCCTCCCCTTAGCACCCCCTTGGCTAATAATTTCTGTAACCCAACTTCATACATGTTAAAGCATCTCAAATTCATATTTGTAGTAGTTCTATTCAATTTTTGTTATAGGTACCTTAGTTTTTTTCAGCCGAAGCAAGCTTACATCGTCGCCAACGATCTTGTTCCGATCGGAGGTGATCCTGTTGAATCAGAGACGATTTTGTACCAATGCGAGACGATTTTGACTACAGTCAACATTGAGGCAATCAGTGCCTAAATTTTGCATTTCTCCATCTTTTCTCTATTGTTTTATTTTGCAATTAGCTAGTTTATTCAGTATTTTATACTATTCTACATTTTGGAGTTCACCCATCTAGATCAAATGCATAATTAAATCATAATTATTATCTAATTAGCATAATTCATTCATGTTTCTATTCTTAAGTTTTAGTTTGATATTGTTGCTGTCATTTTACACTGTTTCCCTCTATTAGGATAGTTGCATTTTTTGTATTTTGCACCTATTTCTCTATTTGTAGGTCTCTGACAAATTCGTCTAACGAATTCGTCAGATCTCAGACGATCCTGTCAGATCTCAGATGATTCTTTCGAATTCCAGATGATCCTGACTGCTTCAAGAATCAGAATCTCCATCAGACATCCGGATCAGGTATTCTTCTTTTAATATTCTTTAGTTTCTCTTTTTTTTGTCTTAATTCTATTTTCTATATTCATTTAATCTACATCTTCATTTAGAATAGCTTAGAAGTATTTTGGCCAAACCTAGGACTTGAATGCTTAAGGCTAAAAACGAACACATAAAACACATTCCAAACCTAGGCATGGAAACTGCCATTGAATGTTTCCTGGTGAACCCACCATCCGTCAAAAAATCACCATAATACACCTCCCTTGAGAGGCGGGACCTTCGCAAGGCCTCTTAGTCCGAGGTACCGTGCCATTCTTTTCACATCCCCCTTCCAGGCACGGATCCTATAGCCTAAAGGTAAAGGGTGTGAAAAATTTGGAGTGATACACAAATCATCATAAATCCCTTGTTTAATAGGACACCCTTAGAGGAAGCCCTATTATGGAAAGCTATAGAAGATTAGATGATAACACCAGAGAACCTTAGAGCCTTGACTTAGAAAGTCTTAAATGAACGTAAGGCCATAAATACTACATTAGAGACCGCACTTCCTGAAAAAAATGGTTGAAAACAAAGAAGTATCATCTGGCTTTAGTTTCTTGATTGATGGAGTAGGAGATACCAAAATGAAAAACATATCCCCTACTCACCTTCTGACCTTCATAGGATACTCAACTGATGACCTTGACCTATTTTTATTTAAGTTTTATGTCTTAAGCAGGTTTGTGGACTACAAATCTGATACACAAAAGCTGAAACTCTTTCCTTCCACATTGGACGATGTAGCTCTGTAGTGGTTCATCGGTATGGGAGACAAACACATTGCCACTTGGGATCAAATGAAGAAGCTCTTTTTAGAGCAATACCAAGATTGCGAGAGAGCAAGAGACTCTAGAGAAGAGGTCTTGAGCATGACACAGAAAGAAGATGAGTCTCTCGAGGAATACTGGGAGAGATTCAACTTCAATCTTCAACGATCTCCTCACACAAAACTATTTGATAAGTCCCTCAAAAGCATATTTTTTAGAGGACTTACCAATGAATCACTGGAGGCTCTTAACATGATTTCTAGAGGTGATTTCTACCAGCATGCTATGGAAGACATTCGATAACTATACCAGAACTACTCAATAAGGAGAGGCAAGACCACTTATAGAGCCATGAAAGTGACTGCTTCAGTCATGAATATAGAAATAGGTAACATACTGGAAGATTTAAAGAGTGAAATGCTCTCATCTCTAGCATTGTAGATGGATATGCTACTGTTAGAGAAAAAGAAGCAAGAAAATGAAGCAACATTGGCTTATTTCTATCCAAAATACAGAGGGAAGCATGCAAAGAATGCATGCCCAGAAAACAAAGTCAGAGTATGCGCAGTTTGTAGGATGAACCATAAAACTCGATTGTGCCCACAACTGCCTAGTAATCAGGAGGATGCTGGAAGCGCGGATGCCTATTTCATAAGCAATCAGAAGATTTGGCCACAACCCCTTGTGGGGAATATGCCAACTGGAATGTCATCATATGGGGGAGGACCATACATGTCCCAAGGCCCCCCTCAACCACCTAACATGGGGTGGTGGGGGCCATCACCCTGGTCCAACACACCCCCAGCAACATTCCCAAACCAGCAACCATGGATGCCATATCCATATCTTGGGTAGCAATGGAGAGGCCACACTGCATGGAATTAGGCTCCACATAATGTAGCACCAACTCACCCCCAATAGAATTTACCAGTTTTTCCAGTAGTGAGACCTGCGTAGCTACCTGCACAACCAATGACAAATCCTAATAACAAGGTGAACTAGCCAGCATACAACATGGAGGGTGAGATGTATCCTATGTACCATATTTAGCTTAGGTCTGGTAGATAGCTAGGAGTAGGAACACCTGCACTGGTAGAAGAGGAGGAAGAGATAGGAGAAACACCTCTTGTAGAAGAGGTGATAGAAGAAATGCTTGAGAGAGCAAAGGCTTCATTTCCTAATCGACTGTAAGAACAGAGGAAAGTAACGCAGTCGGAGTTCAAAATATTGTCTAGCTTGAAGAACCTCACCATGAAAATTCTATTATTTCAAGCCATCCGAGATGTTTCGATAAATACCAAGGTGATAAGAGAGATGTGTCTAAGGAAGCCAGGATGAAGAGCAACCCAGACTATCAATGTCATGGGTAAACTAGCAGATTTTATGATGGGCAAAACATGCCATCTTAAGTATGCAGACCCGAGCAGCCCAGTGTTGACTATAAAAATTAAGGGACATTCCTTGTCTAATACGTTGGTCGATCTCGGAGTAGCCATCAATGTAATGCCTTAGGAGACCATGTAGAGGCTACAACTCATGAACTTGAAACCCACTACAATAGTGTTGTAGCTAGCCGATCGATCGATCATGGCATCGAAAGGAATGTTGGAAGACGTAATAGTGACAGTCAGCACATGGGAATACCCAATCGACTTTTTAGTCTTACAATATAAAACTAGGCTAGGCGGTTACCCGCTCATCTTGGGAAGGCCATGGATGGCAATAGTTGATGCTTACATCAACTGTCAGGATGGGCTGATGACCATCTCCGATGGACAAAATGTTAAAAGGTTGACTATTTCACCCCAGCATAGTCCGTTGACTCATTAGGAGAACCCATGTTGATCGAGCATGAAAATCTTGAGCTATCCATGATCCAGCCGGTGATGAAATTGGATTAGTTGGCAAAAGAAGACAAAGATGGTGCTATTGTGGAGTTCCTCCATGGGGAGTCCTCCATCTTCGCACCTGGATCATCATTGGCTGGTGCCCAAGATCACCATGTTTAGCAGATACACATCGTGCTAGGAAGAACGTTGAATATCAGTAATGGGTTGACTCCCACATAATTGACAAAAGTAGAAGAGCTCCTGGTTAGACACCAATAGGCATTTACATGGGATTACTAAGATATGAAGGGTATCAGCCCAGAGATCTATACCCATTGTATATACCTCGATGATCAAGCAAATCCAAGCAGGCAACCACAAAGAAGAATGAATATGTCAATGAAAGACATTGTCAAGGAAGAACTGCAAAAACTCTTGACTACCAAATTCATCTATCTGATTTCTGGCAGCGAGTGGGTAGCACCATTAGTGGTAGTCCCTAAAAATAATGGGAAGTGGTGAATCTGTGTGGACTACAGAGCGTTAAACAAAGCGACCAAGAAGGACCACTTCTCGCTCTCATTCATTGATCAAGTCTTAGATACACTCTTCGGGAGGAAGTATTTCTCCTTCCTAGATAAATTTAGTGCATACAACTAGATCTATATAGGATAAGAGGATCAGGATAAGACAACGTTCACCTACCCATGGGGAACGTTTGCCTATCGGGTATTACCTTTCAGATTATGCAACGCACCTGCCACATTTCAAATGGTGGTGCTTAGCATATTTATAGACATGATGGGAGATGTGGTCGAAGTATACATGGATGACTTCACCGTCTATAGAGAAACCTTTGATGAAGTAATGACAAACTTGGAAAGAGTGCTCGAAAGAAACAAGGAAAACAATTTGTCCCTGAGCAACGAGAAATGCTTTATGATGATGCAAGAAGGCATCATACTGGGACACCACCTCTCTGTAGAAGGAATAAAGGTTGATAAAAGAAAAATTGACATCATCAGAGACCTACCCAACCCCAAAATGTAGAGAGAGGTGAGGAGTTTTCTTGGATCAGCCAGATACTACTGGCGATTTATCATCAAATTCAACAAAATTGCAAAACCACTACACACTCTATTATCTAAAGATGTGGAGTTCAATTGGACGAAAGACTGCAAAGAAGTGTTTTAGCTGCTTAAAGAGAAACTAATATCTGCACTGGTTTTAAGAGGACCAAATTGGGCCATACCATTCCATATCTATTGTGATGCATCCAATAATGCTATCGGAGCAGTCCTGGGACAGAAGGATGGCAAAGAATTTTACGTCATCTACTATGTCAGCAAAAACTTGGCAGGAGCCGAGCTCAACTACACGATGACGGAGAAGGAGTTCCTTGCAGTTGTACATGCCATAAAAAAATTTTGCCATTATATCATCGGGTATAAGGTATTTTTCCACACGGACCATGCGACCATCAGATACTTGATGAGCAAGCTGGCCATTAGCAGAAGAATTATCAGGTGGCTCTTGTTACTGCATGAATTCGACATCACAATAGTCGACAAACTAGGCAAAGACAACATTGTAGCATATTTTCTATCCAGATTGATATCGACAGACCATACAGCAGTAGAAGACCAATTTTTGGATGAACATTTGTTCACCATTAGTGAGAAAATATCGTGGTACGCAGATATAGCCAATTACTTGGCTACAGGAAGAACCTCACCTGCTCTCTCTTTCCGAGAAAAGTAGGCGGTCATAAAGAAAAGTGCATAGTTCCTATAGATTTATGGTTTCCTATTCAAAATAGGACGTGACCATATTATAAGAAGATGCATAGCAGAACAGGAGTTCTCAAAAGTACTCAAAGTGTGTCACAAAGAACCATGCGGAGGATACTTTGCAGGGAAACGAACTTCCTGCAAAATCCTACAGGCTAGGTACTTTTGGCCCACTCTATTCAATTATGTAGCTGCGTACGCCAATAAGTGCGATGAATGCCAAAGAATTGGCAGACAAACCCATGGGAGGTTTATTTTGGTCTGTACAAATTATGTCACCAAATGGGTTGAAGTTCAAGCATTGAGAGATTTAAAAGAAAGAACAGTCACCGATTTCTTATTTGCCCATATTTTTACATGATTTGGGGTCCCTAGAGAGATAACAATAGACCAAGGGCCTCAATTTACCTCCAAGTTGATCAAGGAGCTGATAGAGCAATACAGAGTTTGGCACAATAAAACTACACCCTACCATCCATAGGAAAATGGGCAAGTGGAAGTGACGAACAAAGAAATAGAGAACATCCTGACGAAGACCATGTAGCAACACAAAAAATATTGGGCTACATAGTTATCAGAGGTAGTCTGGGCACATAATACCACGTGGAAATCCATCACAAGCTTCACACCCTTCCAACTGGTCTATGGGAACAGTGCGATGATGCCCATTGAATTTGAAATCAAGACATTGAGGACGGCTTCAAAATTGAACTTGAGCTTGGATGATGCTAAAAAAGAAAGGATTCGACAGCTAGATCAACTGGAAAAAATCAGAATGGACGCTTTGCAAAGAATGGAAATCATACAAAAGCAAATAAAGTGGTGGCATGATCACCACATTAAACTGAAGCAAATCCAAGAAGGAGAATGGGTGATGTTGTACGATTCTCGTTTCTAGGAAAGAAAAGGTAAATTAATGTAAATATGGATGGGACCGTATGAGGTGGTAGAGCTCATCAAAAATGGGGCAATATGTGTTAGAACAATTGACAGTAGCAACACCGTGTTAACGGTCAATGACCATCGATTGCACCCCTATAACACATCCAAAAACTTACATGTGGAATCCAGAATAGACATGGGGGAGACCCCATCTTGTTGGATCCGGACCAAACTCTTAATAGGTGAAACGATGGGCATGGAGGTGCTCACCAAAATTAGTTAATTTAGTTTTTTATCTTACGGTGTGTTTTGTAGGGACGACGCCCGCATGCAAGCTGCAGACATCCTAATCCATGGCCTAACAGGCATAGAATGTGTCTAACTGCCTTTATTTTTCTTTCTTTTTGTTTGCTTTTTGCAGGTGGACCTGACAGCATGAGGAATAGGTATCTGGGAAACCAATCCTGATTAAGCTCAGCATTCCGACATCGACACTCGTAGGTAGAAGTTGAGGCAGCATGAAGCGAGACTAAGAAGACTTGATCGCCCTTTCCCAATCAATCGCAACATGATTGCCAAGAATAAAGCGCCTTCCACATCGATAAGGCACAGAAGAAGGCACCTTCCGTAAGAAGAAGGCAAAAAGCCAGAATAAGGTGCCTTCCTTATGAAGAAGGCGCCCCGCCAGAATAAGGCACCTTCCTTATGAAGAAGGCACCCCACCAGAAGAAGGAGCCTTCCTTATAAAAAAGGCGCACAAAAAAAAAAAAAAAGTAGGAGCCTTCCACATCGAGAAGGCGCCACATAAAAAAATAAAATAAAAATAAATAAAAAATAAAAATAGGCACCTTCCATGGCAGGAAGGTGCCACAAAAAAAAAATCCCGAGGCACCTTCCACATCAGTAAGGCGCATACATACCGAGGTGCCTTCCACCCTAGGAAGGCGCAGGTATACAGCGGTGCCTTCCACCCCAGGAAGGTGCAGGTATTTAGCAGCACCTTCCACATCAGGAAGGCACACCCATTCAGAAGCACCTTTCGTAGCAGGAAGGCACCATCATCAAAAGGGTGCCTTCCACCATTGGAAGGCGCATCCATTCAAAGAGCACCGACAACATTAGGAAGGCACCATATAAGTGCCTTCCACATCGAGAAGGCACCACATAAGTGCCTTCCACATTGGGAAGGTACCAAAGAGCACCTTCCATGTATAGCCAACACTTAAGTCTCACATATGCCTCGATCAGAATGAAATCACCACATGAACGAGTGGCATCAGATTACCACCATCGCCCATGTGATGGAAATCTACCCCAATCAAAAACATCTTGGAGAATTATGGGGTGATATCAGCACACACGTTCCAAAGATGATGGACAAATGATTTTTTGAGCAAATCAAGATTTTGTCTTCAGCACCAACCATCAAACAACTCAGCACCAAAGTCTAGCATAATTTGCACAAACGAAATACCCCCCCATGTCACAAATCAATGAATCAATGCTCTTCACAATGCATGAAACACCAAATAAGGTACGCACATACTAACTCAAATCTTTATATAATTATTCATAAATTATGCAGTACCAAAAAAAATATTACCGTCATAAAAATCATATACCCCTATGGCCGAAACCATGTGCCAATGATATGGCTCGAAAGGCATACCCTAAAATTAAATGCTAAGGTTAGGCACCTTCCCTATAAGAAGGCGCATTCCTAAAGAAGTAAGGACAGAAAAAACAAGAAGCGCAACAGTAAGGGAAGGCGCCATGGGAGGAAGGTCGAAGAATCATGCGATGAAAAATAATGAGCTGAGTGATATGAAAGGAATTAGGGAGACGGTAAAAACATAGTTCGAGATCGAGCGATGGTTCGAATACTGTACCCTGGTCAATCAGGGCCATGATATGGAGATAGCCAAGGAATTTGTTGCCTCCTTGAGGGGCGATGTAGCTCAGGTGCAAGAGGTAGAAATTTCGGTCACCCCCAAATACATCTCGTAGGCAACTGGATTGCCCCTCATAAGTGAATGCATATACAAAGGCAAACTGTTGAAGCCTTAAGCCTTATGTGCAGATAGATAAGGAAGGGCTACCCAAAATCAACCTTCCCATGAATCTATAGAAGATATTCGAGTAGGTTGCTCGATTATTTACATGCATCGATAAGTATACCCATTTGCACACTAACCATGTGCATTTTCTGAATCACTTGGTGCATGGAAGAAATTTGAACGTGCCCTTATACCTGGAAAATGCCCCGAAGGAAGAAGTGGCTAGGTACTAGAAGGGAGCACTGTATGCCTTGGCCCACCATGGGCTGATATCAGCACTAGTCCACCATGCAGAAGCGTAGAGGCAGAACCCCGACGCAGAGGGAGATGGCAACCAAGAAAGGCAACAAGATGTTGTTGCCGAAATAGGGCAAGAAGAGGAAAGCCTTGCAGAGGAGGTGGCAAGTATCGGGAAATTGGCATTGCCCGATTTCATGAAAGAAATACGGCATTCACCAGTGCCCGAATGCACAGAGGAAATAGGGCATTCCCTAGTGCCCAAGTATGAAGAGGAAGGAGCACCGCTTATTAGCAGCGAGGCCGATTTTTGGCCACCAAAACCAATCAAAAGAAGAGAATGACCTGAAAGTCGACATTGCAGCCCAAACCCTCCGAGAATTGACAAACTGAAGCCTACAAGATGCAGGGACTTTCGGGAGCAATGATCAAGTCGACGCAGCCTTGGAGGAAGCGTTGGAGTGGTAGACCAATTTTTGGATGGCCCAACAAATTTTGGAGGACTACTAGAATGAGCATAGAGGGGAATTGAAAGAATAAGAAATATGAATCACCCAACTCGAGTAGCTGGTATAACAGTTACAGGAGGAGAACCAGCAACTCCAGGACAGGGGAACAGAAAGAAGGGATGCATCGACCCAAACTGATTGGGAAATAGAGGTCCCGATGAATTCTCCCACATCTGTAGAATGAGTATTCTCTTCAAGAGAATTTCGATCAGACGCCCGATAGAGCAGCCCGAAGGCAGGGGAGAATTCCTCTATTTTTGGGAGTGAAGGGGAAAGAAGTCCCACAATGCCCCCTATCATCGACCTGAGTGATACAGAGCAGGACGAAGGCCAACAGTAGCAAACAGGACCGGGGGATAAGGAAGAACTCCCCAGACCTAAGGAAGAAAGAGAAGAACCTAAGGGATCGACACATGACAGACAAGGGGGTGAAGAAGCACCCCCAGGGATGGCAACATAGGTCCCCCAGAGTGAAGAGAATGCTCCAGGGACTACAGAGCATGCCCCTCGAAGTGAGAAGACATCCACCAAGGAGAAATGGAAAACCCTTGTTCGAGCCACCACATTTTTTGCAAATGCCAACGAAAAAGGGCCCATGATGACTCAGAAGAAGGTGAAGGTGACCTTCGTTGAGCCAGAAGAAGATGAGTGGGATATGCAGCCACTCGCAGAGGCAAAAATAGTTTGAACGACTGCTCAAAGATATGATAGTAGCTAAGGAGACTAGGAAGGCAACCTCGAGGATGTAGGTGGACTCTATTATCTTTGTCAATCCGATAGAGGACATCTAGTTCTGGGAGATTTATGGGTCATCCCGGGGATGACCCTCCAAGATAAGAAGGTATTTTGAACGATGGGGGGTATATGACCCCTAATTGGAAGCCATTGCCATTGCAAAGGAGAACACAGGGCTTACTCCTAAAGCATCCTGATTGTACAAAGCCCAATTAGTTCATCTCAAGAGGGATTATTTAGATATCCCTTTTACAGTGGTCAGACCTTCAGACATTGACCTATGGCAAGGTGCAAAAGCTACATTTCAAGTAGCAAAGCCGATAGCAGCACCCACAGCCCCATGTAGAAAAATAGGAGCCACACCTCCAGATTCCAGTGCATAGAAGAGGCAGACACGAGTCGTAGGTACAGTCGAATCCACCAAGAAATGGTAATGATGAGGGGTCAACAAGGCTACCTGCAGTTTTGATGTCACAATGGCATGGCATATGTTAGGCATGGGGGGATGATGAGCATCAAAAATGCTCATATTTTGTATACATTTTCTTGATTATTATGCGGTTGTATAATAAATATTGCATATGTTTATGAATGATTATATAATTATTTGATGAAATTATGCATGTTATCTAATTCATGTGTTTTCAGTGTTTTTTTATGGAATTGTAGTTGATTTAGTCAGATATGGATCAATTGAGATATTTTCATGGACCTGGCACTTTGTTTCTTTTGGAATCAACGCAGAGAAGGTAGGCGCCTTCCTCTTCCAGGAAGGCACCAAGCATAAGTAGGTGCCTTCCTCTTCCAAGAAGGTGCCAAAAGAAAATAAGTGCCTTCCTCTCACAGGAAGGCACTGATAGGAAGGCGCCACTAGAAGGCAAGCGCCTTCCTCTTCCAGGAAGGCACCAATGGTAGTAAGGCACCTTCTGCATAGATAAGGCACCCGACATACTTAGGAACCTTCCTCATAGGGAAGGTGCCCATGTTGTTCGCTCGTTGACTAGACAAGTATGACGTGGACAACAAAGACTAGTGCATTTCCAACTCTACGTCATGTAGAGTTAAATTGGGTATCGCACTGATGTATGAGAACGTCCTACCAATGCTAGGCGAAGCAAAAACCAATAAGTGAGCACGCCACCATTATAAATGAATGTCAGTTTTAGCAGACGTCAATCACATTTACCAAACTGTCTTAGTTTAGTCTGGAATGAATCGACTCTTATAACTTCTTTATAATAGAAGATATACATGTGTGCTATATAAACACACGCAGACCTCTCTAAGGATATATAGAATATTTTGATAGTAAATGTAGAGAGATATACAGAAGAAGCATTATAATACTTTGATAATTATAATACAGTTCTAAGAGTTTCTAAGTGTGTGTTCAGCTAGGAGGAAGCTGCTGGAGCCTGGGCCCACTCCAAGCTAGTATTTCTTCCCCTATTTTTCCTGTGTTTTCTAGATTAGTTTACCACTTTTATAAGATTGTTTATCACATTGTTATTTCTAGTATTGCAATAGGTTTATTTCCAGGAATGCATGAATATTTCCTTTCTGTAGATTTAATTGTTTTTACATAAATTATTGAGGAGTGTATGAATGATTGACGACCATTGAAACACCCCCCAATAGTAGAACTAGTGGACTCATCTCAAGTGGTATTGTAAGCAATCTTGTTCAAGACCCTTCGCAAGTTTACGAAGCTCCATGGGTTGATAAATTAAATGCACGAGCATGTGACAAAAGTAGGAAAGAAGTTAACCTTGTTTGGCCTGCAATAGGAGGATTTATAGGAATTTGGAGGGGGTAAGGGTAGGTGGCATAAGGATGATGTGGATGGGATGTGGTTGTGAGGTGGCAGGTGAAAGGGCTTAGGAATATTTGAAGGATTCCACTTGGTTGAATATGCAACCTCCACATTGAATGCCCTTGGATGGAGTGATCTCTCATCCACCCAAGTGGCATTAATTACCCCATGGATGATGATATGGGTATGGGGGCTTGTGTTCTTTGAGGCCTACACTTGGTAATTTTAAATTACCTTAAAATGCAACTTGGAGGGTGAGGAGGACAAGGACATTAGATGTGTTCATTATTTTACTTTGACCTTAACCCTTTTTTGCATTTTTTTAATATTTCACTTTTGGAGGGAATGTGTGTGAGGGGGACCAAGTGGATTAAATGAGGGAGGTTGGTTGAGATTGTGGACAGCCCATAGGGATTTGAAAGTATTTTTAAATAATTATGCATATCCCTTAGGAATTGGATGATGGCTTGCCTTGGATTTTGGGGATTTTCTTAGAATTTAAAATTCTTGTTACATTCCCCTAGGGATTGGGACATAAATTAGAAGGGTGATTAGGGCCTAATGGAGGGATTAATGGAAGGATTAAATATGTAATAAATATTGTGAGAAATTTGAGGAGGGAAGGGGAAATAAATGAGAAAGATTAGGTGGAAATTAGGAGGTTAAGGAGAAGATAAGAATGATTAGGGAGGCTAAACAAAGTAGGAGAAGATTAGAAGAAATTGAACTTAAGTATTTTAGGGAAAAAGAGGAACTAGAAGAAAATAAATATTTTAAGGAACCTTAGAAGAATTTAAGGAAAATTAGAAGGAAATAGAATAGAATTAAGAGAACTAGGGAAATTTACAAGAAAATTAGGGAAATTAAGAGGAATGAGCAGGGAATCACTAGAGACTAGGGAAATTAGATAAATTTGATAGGAAAGGGGTAATTTGGAGGAATTTGAGAAAATTTCGGCAATTTTGTGGCAAATTGGGGGCTTTGACGAATTTGTAGATTTTTTTTGCAAATGACTAAAATTTGGTGTCTACAAAATCACATGTAATTAACTAGATAGAAGAAATAATAAGTCTTCAAATTTTGAGATTTTTTACATAAAACACCTAGATTTAATACCATCTAATAGATATTATGATTTAATATTTTTAAATGATGTAGTCCTAGACATGGAAACCAATTAAGGTTGTACCTCTAGGTAGCCTAACTTGCTCACATGCTTTGTGGAAGCTTCCAACTTGCGAACACAATAAGTGCAATTCACTACAAGCACTACAAGTTTGACAAGGACAACAAACACTAGCAATAAGAGAAAAATACAATTACTCTCTTGTGTATAGCTTGAACTCCTCAATATTTGCAATTACAATCTTACATTAAAAAAATAACCATCACAATCTTATTGTCTCAATTGCTTGACTTACACACCAACTCATCCCTTGCATTACTCTCTTCTAACCACTCTATCACACTAATGAATTGCTTTTTACAACTATTCTTGGGTTGCTTTATACAACTCTCCATATATCTAAAAATATACCACAAAAAAAGAAAGATGCCATAAAGAAAGAAAGTCATCACAAAGACAAAAGTTGCTACAAAGAAAAAAAGTTGCCACAAATAACAAAATTTGTCACAAAGAAAGAAATTTGTCACCTCTGTATAACTAGCATACTCATCATTCCAACTATGACAATGTTATTTTTTCAATGAAGGATAGCATGTGCATCTAGATGTTGTTGCATTAGACATCTCAAGTAACAAGAAATATCTCTTTAGTTTGGAAAACTCAAGAATTATTTTATGAGGTTCCAATGTAGAACCCGTGTTTGACAACTTCTGACTCTAACATCCAAGTCACCTCTTCTACTAATTTGTCCAACCATTTTATGAGATATTCCTTATACTTATGGTCTTTTGTCTTTTTAAAAATCCACTCATCAATTATCTCTTCTACTTTCTCCCGCTCTTTCTTCAGCAACTATTGTACACACTATTTAAATTCTAATTCTGAATTTACCTCTCTCTCCTTTTATTGTTGCTACATAGAACTCATACAAATCTATAATGTTCAATATTGGTGAGATATTTACCCCTTCAGGAAACTCTAACTCATATACATTTCCTAAATCAAATTTCATCACAACTCAACAGGGTTCGATCTTTTCCACTTCAACTTGTTGGTTCCTTTATGGAATCTCTCCTTGCACAAATGAGCAAGAACTAAATCTCCCACTTGCAATTCTTTTTCTATTTTATTGTCATCTACAACACTCTTGTACTTCACTACATTTTATTGTAGGTATTCCTTTACCTCTCTATGTAACTCGTGCATATACTCCATGAAGTCTTCTACTACACCATCTTGTCCCTCCATATCCCCTCGTAGGCTAAATTCATAAACAATATGGAATGGGCTCTTACCTATACTCTTGTTCACTGAATTATTCTATACAAATTCAGGTTGTGCCAAGACTAAATCCCATTACATTGATTTATTTCCAACCAAACAACTTAGAAGGTTTTGCAAACTTCCATTTACTTCTTTTATTTACCCATCTATTTGCGAATGATATGCAAAACTAAAGCATAAATTTATTCCCATCTTCTTCCATATCAATTAGAAGTATCCAATAAATTTTATATCTCAATCAGACATTATAGTCTTCAAAAATTTATGCAATCTCACAACCTCATTGAAAAAAAAGGTTTGCTAAATGTGTCGGGTTGCTAGTCTTCCTACATGGAATGAAATGCACCATCTTCGAGAATCTATCCACAATAATATATATAAAATCAAATTCGCTCTACTTATTTCCATGGTCTCTCTAGTGTTGACAATGGTTGACACAACCTTGTGTTATGACTGCATCCTTTGGTATGCGGACACACTCTACAATGTTGAACATACTTTCGCACATCTACATGTATTCTTGGCCAATAATAACTTTCACTCAATTGTCTTAATGTCTTTTCCAGGCCTAAATATCTTTCTAATCCTCCTCTATGCTTCTACTAGATGAAATTATCTCTTATGGAGATCTTAGGAATGCACACCTACTCCATTTTTGAACAATAGACCTTGTATAAAGTAATCCCACCACAAAGCTTTTTTAGAATTTTTTGGACTCTTCCACGTTGCCCACACTTTGCTAAAATTTGCATATATAGCATACATGCACTACAAGTCCTCAAACATTGTAACCCTCACTCTCAACTCAATCAACAACAACAACCTTCTGCTCATCACATAGTAACTTTATTTGATGTTCTGCCTTTATGCTTCAACACAAATATGCAATTTAGTAAGTACTCCACCCATCTTAAGTACCTCTAGTTTAATTTTCCCTTACTATTGATAAACTATAATTCCAATATACAAAATGAAATCCTTGGGAAATAATTAATGCCTTCATTTCTTCAATGCATGTATGATGATATATAACACTTGATCATATATTGAGAATTTCATTTTTGCTTCACTCAACTTCTCACTAAAGTAGGTAATAGACCTTCCTTTGTAGTTTAACACTCTGCCTATAGTTGTACCAATTGCATTACAATCCACCTAAAATAATTATCAAAATTTGGTAAAACCAACACTAGTTGCTTTGTGACTTTCTATTTCAAAATTTGAAAACTCTTCTCTGTTGTTGTTGTCCACTTGAACTCCCCTCAAGCTTCCTTCATAATCTCTATTATGGATGCACAAATTCCATTGAAATTCTTCATGAACTTCCTATAAATTTCACCAATCCATAAAAACTTCTTGCCTCAAACATCATCTTGGGTAATGGCCACTCCATGATTTCTCTAACCATATTTGGGTCTATTTTTAACCCCTCCCTCGATATTACAAAGCCTAAGCACACTAAATCTTCTTGCATGAACATGCACTTATTTAGATTTACCAACAATTTCTCCTCTTAGAGTCTCTTCAACACTAATCTCAAATGAGATAGATGCTCTACTTTGCTCCTGCTTAAAACTAGAAAGTTATCTAAGTAAACAATAAAAAATTTATCAAAGAAAGGTTTCAATACCTCATTCATTAACCTCATGAAGGTATTGGATGATTTTTTCAATCCAAATAGTGTGGTCATCCATTCGTAAAGACCATCCATAGTATTGAATGTTGTCTTCCATTTAGCTTCTTCTCTAATCCTGATCTAGTGATAGCCACTCTTGGGATCTAACTTTGAGAAATACTTTGCTTTGCTTAGGCAATCCATAAGATCACCTATTTGTAGCAGTGGAAATCAATTCTTAATAGTGATCTTATTTATTGCATGTGAATCTATGCACATCCTTAACCTCCTTATTTAGTGATAGCATTGTAGGTACTATGCATGGGCTTAGAATCTTGCTAATAAAATCTTTGTCCAACATCTCCTAGACCTTCTTCTTTAACTCCTCATTTTCCATAGGTGTCATTCGATATGCTACTTTGTTTGAAAAAATCAATTCTAAATCAAATCTGTATGATGGATGATATCTCTCATTGATGCCAAACCATCTAGTAAAACCTTAGTCAATATTTCCTCAAATTTTGCAAGCACTTATTCCACTTCTTGCAATAACTCATCTTCTTCATTGCATGCGCTACACGTAGATTTTCTTATGCAGGTAAAATACAGTTCCTTTATTGTTTCCTTTAGAAACTCCTTGCCACCAAGGATACATACCCTATGGCTACCTTATACTTCTTCCTTCTACTCCTTCAATGGTATATCATGTACATTTTGCCATCCTTTGTGATGTTGATCATGTTCTTTATTCCATCATGTATTGCTTGGAGATAATACTACCAAGGCCTCTTGAGCTGTAAATGACATACATCCATCAACATGATGTCACATAACACGGAGTCCTTGAATACCCTAATCTAAAAATCAACCATGTATAGCTCATTGGCTAAATGTGTCCCTTATACAACCACAATATATTGTATGAGGTCGAATGCTCTAGTACTACAAACCTGATTTAGCTACCATCTCTTCAGACACTAAGTTGTTCATTCTCCCACTATCTAAAATGGCTTTGCACACTTTTCCTCTAGATTTGCATGTAGTCCTACAAAGGTTCCTTCTTTGAGTTGGCTCCCCTGTTTCCTTTGCAAGCTTCAACAAAACTCTTTTAATCATGAGTGACTCTCCATGCTAATATTCTTCCATCCTCATTGGAGGAGCTATGCTCTCCTCATTTGTCCATGCAACATGGTTTTGGACACACTTTCTTGGCCCACAATTCTAGTGTGTTTATGGATATTCAAATGTCTTGTGCCCTTATTTTTTCCCCTTATAATATTTTCCTATGAAAATATGGCCTCCTCTATGTCCATGTTCTTATCTTCCTCTTGAGGGTTCACCTTTCTCATAGGTACTCTGGCTAAATTTATTCATTTGAGAATAAATCTCCTTTCTTTTTTAGGATCTTCCACTACCTCTATTGTTATTTTGTTGTTTATGGACTAATTTCTCCTCTACCGACAATGCATATTGTTACACTTCTTTCAATATATTGATTCTAATCAAGCTCACCTCATTCTAAATGGATAATCTCAATCCATTGAGGTATCTCACCATCTTCTCTTTATTGTCTATTATGTGACTTGCTCTAATAGTCAATCTATAAAACTCTTTTGTATATTCTTTAACCCTTGACTCCTTTTGTTTGATGTTCTATAGCTTCCTTAACAAGAAAATCTGGTAATCTATAGGCAAACACTTTGCCTTCATATTCTCCACAAACCTATCATAAGTCTAGATCTTTGCTTTACCCTTTCTTCTTCTCTTTGTCTGGACATGATCCCACCATAATGAGGCATGTCCCTTCAGCCTTGTATAGGTAAACTTTATCCACTTTGGGTTTGCAATTGACTCAATCAAAAAACTTCTCTATATCAATGATCAAGTGTATCAACTCCTCTAGATTTAGAATTCCACTAAAATTTGAAGTCTTGATATTGGATTTACTCCCCATCCTAGAGAGAGTGTAAACCAATTGACTCTCTGGTTCCTCGCATCCTTTTACAAGCATCTCTATGTGATCTTCTTCTTCACTGTCACTTACGTCCTCCATGGATGCTTCCTATCGCTACATTGTTTCTATGGCCTCTAATATGGTCATTATTCTTCTCATTATATTGGCTATGTATGCTTGCCAGGGCATAAGACCATGTGGTCTTCCTCTTCATTGTTGCGCCATCTCTCTTCTCACTCTCATACTACTTGATGCAGTCTTGTGCGTGGAAACCAATTAAGGTTGCACCTTCAAGCAACCTAACTTGCTCACATACTTTGTGGAATCTCTCAACTTATGAACACAATTTACTATAGATGCTTCAGGTTTGAAAAAAACAACAAACACAAGTGGTAAAAAAAAATACAATTACTCTCTTATACACAACTATAATTTTCCAATATTTACAATTATAATATTACATAAAAAAATAACCATCATAACGTCTCAACAACTTAACTTACACTAAATCAACCCTACACTATTCTACCCACTCTATCACACTAATAAACTACTTTCTACAATTGTGCTTAGACCGCCTTATATAACTATCCATTTATCTGAAAAAATGTTGTAAAAAGAAAAAGTTACTGCAAAGAAAGAAAGTTGTCCCCTCTACACAGCTTGCTTATTCGCCCTTCCAACTGCATTATTTATTTATTTTATTTTTCTGATGGGCACAACCCATTCACCTGGATACTCAGGCATCATTTAGAATTATAAATTTAAATGCAATTAAAATTTTATTTATATGATTTGATTTCCTATTTCTTCTTTTTATGTAGGTTTCTTTCCTTTCACTAAGCACCAATATGCAGTCCTCCAAATGCAATGTATCACAGGGTAGTTGACGAGTTCCCTTTGTTGTTTTGCACAATTGAATATAACCATAGTCCATCTTTGGGTAAGGAAAGGCTATTTATTGGTATTGTTTGATAAATATTTTACAGTATTTGTAACCATCATTTGAAGACCACTTTTAATTTTTAACTATCAGATTATTTTTGTTTGACGTCATATTTCAAGGCCGTGAGCATCTTGTCCATGCCCGTCACTCTCGTTTTTTTGCTTCTGCCCATCTATAGGCCCCACCTCAGTTCCATCTGAACTGACATGTTCTTTTTGCCATCTATCTCACCACCGCCAGTTTCAAGATGCCCACCTTGGCCAACACCTACTGAATGTGGAGAATATGCCTACAACACAAACATGTCAAGCCCTGCGAATAGAAGTGTTCTGACACGTGAATGAGGACACCTGTAACTTACCATTACCAGGATGTGGATGCCATGCTTCCTTCAAAAAGTCGAGAAGCCTGGGCTCCTGCCAGATCGGATGACGTTCCACTGGGTTCACAGGTGGCACCACTTTCGCGTACCTTAGCAAATCCTCCAATCTGGCCATTTTGGACATGAGCTGAAGTGTGGAATAGTAAGGAGGAGGAAAAGACAGGCAAATGCAAAAGGCATGACTGCGAAGGAAAGGCTTCGGCGATGGTGATGGCGGTGGCGGTGGCGGCGGCCGCGGCGGTAGCGGTAGAGGCCGAGGAAAATGTAGGAGAAAGAAAGGCAAAGGCAAAGACATGGCTGCGAGGTAAAGGTTTCGGCGACTGTGGAGGGCCAGGTGAAACGTAGGAGAAAGGCAAACTAAATAGTTTATTTAACTTTTATAAGATTATAGGTTACATAAACTAATTCAATATATATATATATATTTGAGCATCTTACAAAAATTAAAAATTCTTATACAACTTTTAACTTCAAACAAAACTTATCTTTAGTATCTTTAATAGTACTATTGTTGAATAGTCAGTAATCTACACTTCTGTCAACACTCTTTCGACGAATAGGGATTATACTAGGGATTGTGGTAGCGACTGACCATGACTAGGACGAATAGGGATTATACTAGGGCATATAAGACATTGGTCCAATCTAGATTGAACCCAGAGGTTGGGGATAGCGACAAGCACGAACATTGGGCGGTGGACTTCCTAGAATAAGGTGAGTACCATGATCACGTATCCGCTTGGAGGATGACCCTTGCGTTCGTCGAAGACCTCAGGAAGGAGACCGAACCCACTCAACCGTACACGGGGAAGACCTCCGCTTCATGTTCCAACGAGTACGGCAAACTGTTGAGGAGCTTCGTCACGTTGCTCGCTCCAAAAATCTCGTGAACTTTTGCGAACTTCTAAGGCTCTTCCGGTTGAAAATGAGGCGCAAACACACATTCTAGGTAGGGTGAGTTTGATGAGAGCTATGCCATCTCTAGGGTACGGTGAGTTTGATGAGAGCTATGCCATCTCTAGGGTACGATGAGTTTGATGAGAGCTATGCCATCTTTACCATGGAACGATGGAATCGAACAAAAAGTCACAACGATGGTCCGCCACGTGGAGACGCTCGACGCCTATAACGACAACTTTTGATCTGAAAGATATATTGTTTTTTATGTGTGGTAATATCCTAATCATTTTTTATTATCAAGTTCAATGTGTGGTAATATCCTAATTATTTTTTATTATCAAGTTCAAATGCTCAGCTGATTGTTATCATTCTTTTTATTTGGTTAGTGTAAAAAACATTTACAATCAATGCATAGTGTTAAGCACTTTCAAGGAGGACAATGTAACATTTCAGCTCTTGGTTTTTTGTGGGGAGGTTCAAGGTTTAAACCTATGTGAGGGGATAGGTTTGTGGTGGTTGTGTGTTGAATTCCCTATTTGATAAGCATAGTTCTACGTTTTACCCAACAAAACTTGGGACAGCCTAAGGTTTTGGGCCTTAGCTCTTCTTCAGGAGATTCAAAGTTTAAACCACAGCCTAGGCAAGTATATGAAAGGGTGGGTGTGTGTTAAATTTTTTATTGATAAACATAGCTCTAAGATTTACCCAACAAAACTTGTCTCAAAATAACCTAACCTAGAACCTAGCCATGCACTAAGAACTATAAATTATTTACATCATATTTTCTTATAATTTATGAAGGGTTTAAATTTTGCGGACTTCTAATGCTCTTCCGGTTGAAAATGAAGCGCAAACACACATTCTAGGTAGGGTGAGTTTGATGAGAGCTATGCCATCTGTAGGTAGGGTGAGTTTGATGAGAGCTATGCCATCTCTGCCATGGAACGATGGAATCGAACAAAATGTCACAACGATGCTCCGCCACGTGGAAACGCTCGACGCCTATAACGACAACTTCTTATCTGAAAGATATATTCATAACTTAACATTGTTTTTAATGTGCGGTAATATCCTAATCATTTTTTATTATCAAGCTCAAATGTTATCATTTTTTTTATTTGATTAGTGTAAAAAACTTTTACAATCAATGCATAGTGTTGAGTAGTCTCTTTCAAGGGGAACAATGTAAAGTTTAGGCTCTTGGTTTTTCGTAGGGAGGTTCAAGGTTTAAACCTATGTGAGGGGATGGGTGTGTGGTCGTTGTATGTTAAATTCCTTATTGATAAGCATAGTTCTAGGCTTTATCCAACAAAATTTGGGACAGCCTAAGGTTTTGGGCCTTAGCTCTTCTTCAGGAGATTCAAGGTTTAAACCACAGCCTAGGCAAGTATATGAAGGGGTGGGTGTGTGGTGGATGTGTGTTAAATTCTTTATTGATAAGCATAACTCTAGGCTTTACCTAACAAAACTTGTCTCCAAATAACCTAGAACTTAACGATCCACTAAGAACTATAAATTATTTACATCATATTTTCTTATAATATATGAAGGGTTTAAATTTTCTCTAAACTATTTTAATTTTAAATCATTTATAATAAAATTAAAATTTAAGTTATTTTAATATAGTGTAATATAGTGTAATATAAAAATGGTTGTGAGAACAAATGGCAAGAACGGGAGCGGGAACGGGAGCGTCTATGGATGATGGCGATGGCGAGGGCGACGTTGGAGGAACGTTGGAGGGTGCTGGTGTGGCAGGTTTGTCCTCGGGCACTACAGATGGTGTTGGGCCTACTACAGGCCCACTCAGCAAGTTTCACGGTGAAGACCCAAACGGTGTGGTGAAACTGGCGTTTGATAACATTAGGGTTTCACCCTCCAAACCACCTCCTTGGTCTTTGTCCTTTGCGGACAAAGTTAGGTCTTCGACAGGAGCGTTTTCTTTCCAAACTCCTCTGCCCTTCTCTGTTTCGGGCACTGAAGTCTCTTTTCCAAGTGAGGTTATGGAGCCACTAATCTTTCAAGAGTCTCTCTCTCTGGTTGGGAAATTTGTCGGTGCCCAACCTGATATGGAAACTATTTGCGAGTGGGCTCTTTCCAAATGGTGACTTTCGGGCAGCTTGGAGTTAGTGGCCTTTCCTAGGGGGTTTTTCATGATAAGGCTAAACAATGGCCTTGACATCCACCGCATTCTTACTGGAGGACCTTGGTTTTTCGATCGTCGTAGCCTGTTTTTGCGAAGATGGGGGGAAGACTTTGACCCTGAAACTCAGTCCATCAACATCGCTCTGATTTGGATCAAACTCCATGGGCTTCCCCCATAGTTCTTCTACAAAGATGCACTCAAAGGCATCACTCAACCGATTGGAGATTTGGTCGCCATCGACCCTGCTACCCGAGCCATAACCAGAATGACCTATGCTCGGGTCTGCATCATGGCTAATCTGGATTCAGCTTTGCCTACCTGCATCGACATCAACTATGAGAGCTACAGAAGACGTCAAGGAGTGGAGTATGAGAACAAGCCCGCTTTTTGTTTGGAGTGCAATACTCAGGGTCATCTGGCTTCTCAATGCCCTTCCCAAAAAAAAGATATCCCCAACGATTTGAGTCGTAAGAAGGATTCCCAGATCCCCAACACCCAAAAAAAGGCTTCTGGTCGGGGCCGTGGCCGATCTGCTGGTCCTCCTAAAACCTCTACTCCAAATCATGGCAAATCTAACAATGTAAGTGCTCTTCCTCCTCGTTCTAATCAATTTGCTCCCTTAAATAATCTTCATACTAGAGAGGACATCTCCGATGACCTTCCCATAGATCCAAACGTCTCGTCCACACCCACTTTGATTCAGTCTCCCTTGTCCAAAGGCAAGGCTGCAATGACCTTTCCAAATTCACCCACCGATTTGGGTCCCTCTCACCTTCCTCTTCCCTTCCCACCCCTTCCCCCGACTCAGAATCGTCCTCTTTCCCTTTCCCCAACTTAGAATCGTCCTCTTTCCCTTTCCCCTGAGTCTGTTTCCCTATGCCAGTCTCCCCGCTCTCCATCCCCCCACCGGCCTATCCCTGGGACTGACACCAACGATATTCTCCAAACATCCAGCCCTCGGAAATCTCCCATTCCCGCACCCAAAGCTGACGTCAACAAAGAACAAAAAATGGGACGTCCGTCAAATGCAGAAAAGCTTGCCAAAGAAGCTGATATTGAAACGGCTGACGGCTCTGTGCCTACCTCCTTGGGCCCTATTTTCGAACAACCCACCCACCAAGACATGGATGAAGTTAGACCTAAACTTACTCAGTCTCAAGGGAGAGGCAGAGGTCGCAAAGCAAACCCCAAGTCAACTCGATGAAGTTCATGTCTTGGAATGTTAGAGGCCTCAACGGAACTGCTAAACAGAGGACTGTAAAATCAGTAAGAAAAAACCTAAAACCAAATATCATGTTTCTTCAAGAATCCAAACTGGACGAGATTAGCAGCACTCAAGTTTGCAAGATAATCTGGGAAGACAACAATTTTGCCTTTTGTCCCTCCTCAGGGGCATCTGGGGGTCTCCTTTGTTTGTGGGATCCGACAACTATTGAGGGAAGAGTGCTTTCAGTCTCTGACAGAACCATCAACATTTTGTTCACCAATAAAGTCACTAACCTCCAATGGATCACCACCAATGTTTATGGACCAAACAGTCCTGTCAACAGAAGATTGTTGTGGGATAACATCTCTGCAATGCGCAATAACTTTCCTGACTTTCCATGGATGCTATGTGGTGATTTCAATGCTCCCCTTCACTTGTTTGACAAGCAAGGAGGCAATCCGATCACTAGCAGCTGCATTGAAGATTTCAACGATTTTTTCAACCACAACGAGCTAATGGACATGCCACTCCAAGGATCCAACTACACTTGGAGCAACAAAAGGGTGGGCATTCATCACATCCAAATTTGGATTGACAGATTTCTCTTATCCAAAGAACTCATTCCTATTTTTGGCGATGCCAAGCTTCATAGCCACCCAAAAATTGGATCCGATCACAACCCCTTAATTCTGGATTGTTCCTGCCCCCAACATATCTTCAAAACCCCTTTCAGGTTTGAAAAGATGTGGATCACCCATCCAGATTTAGGTCGGTGTATTCGACAATGGTGGCAGCAAAACCATTGTCCAAACCCTCTCACGAATCTGTTCCTCAAACTCAAAGCGGTCAATCTCAAGCTAAAATGCTGGAATAGGGAGGTTTTCGGTAACATCTTTATCGAAAAAAAGCATCTAATGGATGAGCTCAAAAGGGTGGAAAATTTGATTCAGGGAGGAGATCAGAGGGTCAAAACTTTCATGGAAGAAAGAAGCCTCCTTTCAAACTTTCACAATGCCTTGGCTAAGGAAGAGTCCTACTGGAGGCAAAAATCCAGAAGCCTCTGGCACAAAGAAGGAAACACCAACATGAAGTTTTTCCATGCTTCCACCATGCGCCATAGAGGCTTAAACAAAATCTCTAAGTTGACCAAGGCTGATGGAACCATTGTCTCTAACATCCATGCCATCAGACAGGAAGTTGTGCGCCATTTCCAGGAAATCTTAGGTCCAAGTGTTGACTGCCACCCCCGCACAACAAGTTCTCTACTTTAGAACATACCAAAGTTGGTGTCTAACGATGACAATGGGAAATTGCTCCAATTCTTCACTGAAGAGGAGATCAAAGAAGCTCTGTTTGCAATGGAACCTGACAAGGCCCCTGGACCCGATGGCTTCCCACCCCGATTTTTTCAACACTTTTGGGATATTGTGGGCCCTGATGTCGTTGCGGTTAAATTCTTCCAAAGAGCCAAAAAGATGTCAAGAGAAGCCAATTCCACCTTCATTATTTTAATTCCAAAGTCCAATGATCATGCTTATCTCTCCGACTTCAAACCTATTAGTCTCTGTAGTGTCATCTACAAACTTATCACCAAAGTTTTGGCAAACAGACTGAAAGACATCCTTCCCTCCATCATCGACCAGTGCCAAGGGAGCTCGGTCAAAGGCAGATCCATTGCTGATGGAGTGATAACCATCCACGAATTGGCCCACTCGGCATCTAAAAATAAAAAACCAGGTATGTTCCTTAAGCTTGACATGAACAAGGCTTTTGATCGGGTTTCCTGGAAATTCCTATTTGAGGTCCTAGAGAAGTTTGGGTTTCACAAAGAATGGATCAAGATGGTTCGTGAATGTATCTCTACTGCTTGGTTCTCTGTTCTTATCAATGGTTCACCCACTGGTTTCTTCCAGAGTTTCAAAGGCATCCGTCAAGGGGACCCTCTATCACCCTTCCTCTTCATCATTTTGGCCGAAACTCTTCGAAGAACCCTTACTGCTGCTTGCAACAGTGGACTCTTCTCTGGGATCAAACCAACCTCAACAACCAATGCCATATCTCATCAATAGTTTGTGGATGATACTATTCTATCCTCTCATGCCTCTGTTCCCGAAGCAAAAATCATTAAGAACATTCTTGATTCTTATGAAGAGGCTGTTGGCCAGAAAGTCAATTACCACAAAAGCAAGCTATACTTTCTCAATACTCCCATCCATTGCTGAGATCCTTGGGTGTATCATTGGGAGCCTCCCAACTACTTATCTTGGATTACCACTTTTCCATGGCAAATCAGTCTCAGCTATGTGGAACCCTGTTTTAGATCGCCTCAATAAGAAACTTGCAAGTTGGTAAAGCTCAATGCTCAGTCAGGTAGCCAAAGCAACTCTGGTCCAGGCTTGCCTGCAAAGTATTCCAATTTTTTTATTATCTATCTTCAAAGCTCCAGCTTCCATCTGTCAAATAATTGAGCAAATCCAACACAGATTCCTTTGGGCGGGAAACGAAAATAAGAATAAATTTTCACTTGTTGCCTGGGATAGGGTCTGTTCCAAGAAAAAGGATGGAGGACTCGGATTCAGGGACATCAAGCGGATGAACATGGCCCTCATTGCCAAGTAGTCCTGGAGACTTACCATCAATGAAAAAGTCACTTGGATTGACATCATCAAAGCTAAGTACCTCCATCGAGTTCCCTTTCGGGAGAGCACAATCGTCCTAGCGGATCTCATTTCTGGAATGGTGTCACCAAAACAAGGAAGATCATCAGGGAAGGCTTAAGGTGGTGCCTTGGAACTGGAATGACCATTCGTTTCTGGGATGACCCGTGGATCTGTGACAAACCTCTCAGCCAAGATCCACATCTTGCAGTGCTCAAGATGGTTACCGAAGCCACCTTTGGATATAAGGTGTGTCATTTCATTAACCCAGGTATTACAAGACCTGAATGGAAACACTTGGCTCTTAATGGGCCTAAGGCATATCATCGAGGCGCTCAGGAAGTTGCAAAACTTGCTGAGGACTTGCATCATCCCCAGCTCTCACAAAGATGATTCCATGGTCTGGAACCTTGAATATTCTGGGAATTTCACTGTTAAATCAGCTTACTACAGTCAAGAAACTCCCAATGATGGTCCGAACTTATTTAATCAGGTCTGGGTTCCCAATATCATTCCCAAGGTCAAATTATTTTGCTGGTTGGCCATTCAAAACAGAATCCTCACCACTGACAACTTGATAATCAGAGGGTTACTCATCCCCAATTGGTGCATCCTGTGTAAAAATGCCTGTGAGTCAACTTCGCATGTTTTTTTGGAATGTCCCTTCTCTCTTGCAGTGCTCAACCAGGTTCTTAACACCTTCGACATCTCCGCAGCCCTCCCCTATTCCATTCCCCTCATTTTTCAGCAATGGCCCCGGCCTTTCAAGAGCAATCAACTTAAATTCATGTGGTAAGCTTGCCTTCACATCTTCCTGTGGCAGATTTGGCTTGAGAGAAATGCCAGAATTTTCAAAAACCAAGCCATTAATAAGAAAATTGTTGTCGCCAAAATCTTGGCCCTTGCTATGGAGAATGCCTCTCTTGTCTCGTCTTCCAAACCCCCCCTCCTGGCCTTGAATCGGACCTAACAAAACTTTTCAATCTTTCCAATTTCTCTACTACACCCCGTACTTCGTTGGATAGTCTCGTTATCAAGTGGGTCTTACCTCCCACTTGGGTGGCACAAGATTAATTTTGATGGTGCAGCCAAAGGCAACCCAGGAGTGGTCAGCGGAGGAGGAATTCTCGAAATCACGAGAGGAGAAATAATTTTGGCCTTTGCCCGTAACCCGGGAATTCAATCTAACAATATGGCAAAGGCTCGGGCTCTGATTCAAAGCTTGATTCTCTTGGAAGGCTTGACCATCAATAAACTTATCATAGAAGGAGACTCACTACAATGTATCAACTGGCTCAATGGGACTGCTATGCCTCCCTGGGCCCTTGTTTCGATTTTCCAAGAATGCAAGGCACTAATTGGCATTTACCCAGAATTAGTCATTAAGCACCAGTACCGGGAAGGAAACAAAGTTGTGGATTGGCTTGCTAATAAGGGAGTTGGCGAATCTGACATTCATGTTGTTAGCGTACTGTTTATTATTTTTCTGTATTACATTATTAGGCTGCTGTTACAACTTCTGTAATAGTGTTTTGTTTCAGCCGGTGACTATTCCTGGCATTGTAATATTTATTTAAACAGGTTGTTGCATAATAAAATACTAGTTCACGTTTTACATGGCATCAGAGCCAGTGGCGAGAAGAGAGGCTGGGGAGAGTATGCAATTTTTTTTCTGAAGGTTGTTGCGTTTTCTGCTGGGAGGAGGAGCTGTGTCTGGCTACGCGATTTTTTTTTTAAATCACGACATTGCGTGATTATTTAAAAAAAAAAAAAAGGACGGACGCAGAGCGCTCCCCGCCCCTAGTTGCAGCGCCCGCGTCCATGTTGGAGGACGACGCGGCGTGCACTGTGAAGACACAGCGCGCATCGCCCCCCTGGTTGGAGGAAGAGGACGGAAGCGTGCGCGTGTCCCAACGCCCCCCCCGTTGGAGGGAGGATGAGACAGCGCGCAACGCACGTGTCCCAATGCCCCCCCCGGGTAGGAGAACGGAGGATGAGACAGCACGCAACGCGCGTGTCCCAACGCCCCCCCTCCCATTGGAGGACGAAGGATGAGACAGCGTGCAACGTGCGTGTCCCAATGCCCCCCCATTGGAGGATGGAGGACGGGACAGCGCGAAACGTGCGTGTCAGAGACGCAGGTCCCAGCCTGCGTAGGGGAAATCCAAACCCCTCCCCCCCCGCGGAGCGCGGGAGGAAATAAAAAAAAAAAAAAAACAGAAGCCCCCCCCGTTGAGCGTGGACGGCGCCCCCCCCCCCCTCGCTGAGAAAACCCGGCACGCGACGAAGCAGAGCTGCGGTCGCGACTTGCAGAGGAGGTGGCAGAGGGAGCCACGGAGGACGGGCAGACCGAGGTTGAAAAAGGAGGGCTCCAGTGATCCCTTCGGATCAGCCCGCAAGCTCACTTGGCAGTGAGCTGTGCGGTAAGGCTCTGGGAGCCTGCAGGTCGGGGGTTCAAATCCCGCCGACTCCCCCCAAAGGTATAAATTTTTATTTTTCAAAGGTATTATAATAATTATTTTTTTTAGTTAAAATTTTTAATTTTAATTTATTTTTTTAATAGTTTTTTTAGAACTTTATAAATTAAAATTTAATTTTTAATTTATTTTTCATAAGTTTTTTAAAACTATATAAATTAAAATTATTTGTTTTAACTTTAAACAAATAATAATTATTAAAATGCTTTGTTAAATAAAAAAAATTTTAAGGGGGGATATTTTTTTTCAAAAAATCAAAGGGGGATTGTGAGTAATTTTTTGAAATAGCAATTTGGCGAATTGTAAAAGGTGCATTTTCGGCTGTGACCGACACCTTGTGGGTTATTCTTGTGGGCGTTTTTTATGTTGTATGTTGCATATTTCATTTTTGCACTATAACATTAAAAACTTAAAAGCAAATTCACTCCCTAAGTCCCCAAAATAATTAAAACCCATCCGTGCAATTTATTGCACTGCAGCGTTCGGTATTTGTGATACCTCTAGCCAGAACTTACAGGTAAAGCTGTCGTGATTTGGCTACTATATCCGCCGCCTAATATAGTTGCTACAACGACGTCTGAGCTTGTTCTCTATAAATCATCTGGGAGAGATAAGTTAGCCATTTTTGCATTTTTTTACTCCATCCACTACCCTTAATCGCACTTGTGTTTAGGCGTAAATCCTGACGAAGTATTCTTCATAGTGTTTAGGGGAATTTACGCCCCACGCATGAGAAGAATCTTCTATTGTAGGTGCCATCAACAAGGCGATTCCCTTTCAGTACCGCTTATGTTCCACGTATCGTATGATCTCTAAAACTCACCTATAGTCTCCCTCAAGTAAGGGCGGGTGATTTTTGTTGATCTTTCTAAATACCTATAGTTTCCCTCATGTAAGGGTAGGTATTTTGTATGGTATAACGGCCTAGCAAAAGGTATATCGAAAGGGGGACCAATTGGTGATATAAGGAACCTTCACTATGGCCGCTGTTGCAAAGTTGATGACTGATCCGCATCAGTTATTGAAAGGTCCAAATTATACACCATGGAAACATAAGATGAAGGCAGTTCTCCAAATGGAATATTTGTGGGATATTGTTACTGGAGTAGAAACTAGGCCTTCACCAACAGCAGGATCCACAGCTCCTTCTACTGATCAGATAGCTTTTGACAAGAAAGACAATCGAGCAAAGGTGCTCATTTTGTTTGCTATTTCAGATGAAGTGCAACCTCATATAGCGACAAAGCAAGTGGTAAAGAGGCATGGGATGCCCTTAGAACCATCTATGAGGGAAAGAATGATTCAACCATTCTTCATCTTCAACAACAACTTCATAACCCGAGTTTGAGACAGGGTGAAACAGCTTGAACTCTTTACGTGCAGAGTGTCCGAATTGAAAGAGAAATTGAATTCTTTGGGAGATACCGTGGACGAAAAGCTTCTCATTTCACTTGTGATGAGAGCTTTACCTTATTCATTTGATATGTTGATAACCTCCATCTAGGTGTCTCAACGACAAATTACCTACATCGAGTTGGTCAATCTGCTTCAACAACAAGAGGCACGCCAACTTCACAAGGATGATTCTTCCAATACAGCCCTATACACCAACAGACAGGGTTCTAGGAAGAAAGGTAATGGGAAAAAAGGAGGCAACTTTCAAAAAGAAGGAAATTCTCAACAGGATACGAAAGGAAAAGGCAAACAACCTCAACAGAAGAAGAGGTGGTGCAAGATCTGTGAGAAAGACAACCATGACACCAACAGGTGTTGGCATAAGAACAAACAGAAAGGCCAAAACAAACCACAAAATAAAAACAAGCAACCCCAGGTGAATGTTGCTGTTGAAGAATCTGACTCAGATTTTGAATGGGCACACAAGGTGCTCATGACTACCACATATTCCACACAAAGGGATCCTATCTGGTATGTCGATTCTGGAGCTAGCAAACATATGACTGGCGACAGATCGTGGTTTGAATCATTTGTGGCCAAAGAGGGCAAACCTGTCACCATTGCTGATGATAAAACCTATAGGGTTCAGGGACAGGGTACGGTTTTAATCACTCTTCTTGATGGCAAGTGTCAGATTGACAAAGTCCTCTATGTTTCGGGATTGGCCAATAATTTGTTGTCAGTGACACAAATCCTGGACAAAAATATGGTTGTCAACTTTCATGTTGAGAATGGAAAGAAGTGTTGTACTATTACCAGGAAGGATAAATAGATTGCAACAACTTCATATAAGCATGGCTTATTTGCACTAGATGATATCTCTACTCCACATGTTGCCATGACTGTCTCTACCAAGGAGGAAACTTCCCTATGGCACAAGAGATATGGGCATCTTAGTTCTGGCTACTTACTTGAGCTTGGTAAGTATGAGATGGTAAAGGGTCTTCCTTCCCTTTCCGCCACATTGCCGGTGTGCTCTAACCGCTAGGCGGAAAGCAGCATAGAGTACCATTTGAGAAGAGCTCTACAAGAGCAAGAAAACCTCTGGAGTTAATTCACACAGATCTGTGCGGTCCTTTCACACCCAAAAGTTGTGGAGGGAAGAGGTACTTTCAGTTATTCATAGATGACTACTCACGAAAGATGTGGGTTTTCTTTCTCCAACTGAAATCAGAAGCTTTCGCATTCTTCCAGCAGTTCAAGAAATCCATTGAGAAGGAGTCAGAGCTTCTATTAAAACCCTCCGCTCGGATCGAGGGGGAGAGTTTACCTCTAATGAATTTTTTGCATTCCTAGATAAGCATGGAATCAAGAGACGGTTAACAACTCGCCTATACTCCTCAAAGAAATGGAGTTGCCTGAGAGAAGGAACCGTTCTATCATGGAAATGGTTCGTTGTATGCTCACAGGAGCTACTCTTGGGCAACAATATTGGGCAGAAGCTACACCACTACAGTGTATCTGTTGAATAGGGCACCCATAAAGGCCCTAAAAGGAATGACTCCACAGGAAGCATGGAGTGGTCGAAAACCCTCCATATTTCATCTACGTATTTTCGGATGTCACGCTTTCATGCACATACCGAAAGAGAAAAGGAAGAAGCTAGATGAGAAAACACTGAGATGTATTTTTCTTGGTTCTTCTGAGCACTCTAAAGGATATCGTTTGATAGATCCTTTGACCAATAAAATTCATATCAATAGAGATTTTGTCTTTGATGAAGCTTTCACATCACAGAGCACATCTAAAGTACACCAAGATATTATGGAATCTAAGGAAGATAAGATTCCTTCGTCAACACAGACAGGAGGTCCTTCTACATATTCTTCAACTCCATCGAAGAAGAATCCTAAATGGTGTACAAATACAATCAGAGATGCAAATTTATCCACTCCTCCCAATTTGAATTTGGATAGACCTCGTACATGCAGTATGGCTCAAAAGGAGAAAGAAGCCAAAGAAATTGGTGAGGTTGATGATCTTTGTCAATATTTTGAGGAACTTTATGTGACTCCAAGTACAGAAGTAGAGGATATGGATATTGATGATGACAGGGCGTTCATGTCTACCATAGATGATCTTGAACCTGCATCAGTGCAAGATGCTCTTAGTGAGCCTCGATGGAAGGCCGCTATGGATACAGAGTATGAGTCTTTGATGAAGAATAAAACTTGGAAGCTTGTTGATCTACCACATGGAAAGAAACCCATTGGCTGCAAATGGGTATATAAAGTCAAGTACAAGGTAGATGGAACAATTGATAAGCATAAGGCCCGTCTTGTTGCAAAGGGCTATGCTCAAAAGGAAGGCATTTACTACGAGGAAACTTTTGCACCTACTGCTCGGATAACCACAATTCGAGTTATGTGTGCTATGGCAGCACAATATGGGTGGAAAGTTCACCAGATGGATGTCAAAAGTGCCTTTCTAAATGGTGATCTCCAAGAAGAAGTCTACATGAATCAGCCAGAAGGATTTGAAGTTGAAGGCCAAGAGTAGAAGGTTTGCAAATTGGTCAAATCCTTATATGGTCTGAAACAAGCTCCTCAAGCTTGGTATATAAAAATGAACAATCACCTTATGCAGCATGGATTTAAGAGATGTCCGTCAGATGCAAACCTCTATTTCAAGAAACAGGGTTCTGAGATAGTGTTGCTTGTACTCTATGTGGATGATCTGCTCATTACAGGGAGTTTAGAAACTATGATCTCTACTGTCAAAAGAAACTTGTGCAAATATTTTGAGATGACAGATCTCGGACTTCTCCATTACTGTCTTGGTCTGGAATTCAGCCAGAAGGAGCACTCCATCAAAGTGTCTCAGAAAAAATATGCCAAGACATTGCTGGAAAAATATCGCATGACTGATTGCAAACCAATGGCAACTCCGATGGAGAATGGACTTCAGTTATCATGATATGATGCTTCACCTCAGGTACATGGTACTCTCTATCGACGATTGATTGGGAGTCTCATATATCTGACCAATACTAGGCCAGATCTCGTATTTGCTTGTCAACTATCTTTCGAGGTTCATGCGAGGAGCCTAAGACCACTCATTGGAAAGCAGAAAACGTGTTCTTCACTATGTCCGTGGTACTATGGAATATGGCCTAGAATACAAGAGGAACAACAAATTCTTCTTGCAAGGATACACAGACTCTGACTATGCCAGATCATTGGATGATCGCAAGTCAACTTCTAGATACATTTTTCATCTGGGATCCGGTCCTGTCTCTTGGCATAGCAAGAAGCAACAGGTGGTTGCTATTTCATCAACAGAGGCAGAGTATCGCACCGCACGTGAAGATGTGTGCGAAGTGATATGGTTACATCGCATTCTGACAAGTATGGGCCATCCATCAAAATCTCCAATACACTTGTTTTGCGACAATCAGGGTGTTCCGAACCTCGTCAAGAATCCAGTCCATCATGAAAGAACAAAGCACATTGACACACAATGTCATTTCATTCGAGATGAAGTTCCAAAGCACCGAATTCAGCTTAAGCACATTCCCACCGATGCTCAAGTTGCGAGACATTTTCACTAAGGCACTTGGACGTGTCAAATTTGAATTGTTTCGCAGCTCACTTTGTATAGCAAAATAATGTAAGGGGATGTTAGTATAGCTATTAGTTATTACATTACCCAAATAATGTAATAAAGGGGGATGTGTGCATACTGTTTATTATTTGTCTGTATTACATTATTAGGCTGCTGTTACAACTTCTGTAACAGTGTTTTGTTTCAGCCGGTGACTATTCCCGGCATTGTAATATTTATTTAAACAGGCTGCTGCATAATAAAATACTAGTTCGCGTTTTACACATGTTTGGAGAGACTCCTTTCCCATTGGCCTAAGGGACGCTTCTACAAGTACCAATGTCTGCACAATGTGAGTGGTTGGCAGGGGACCGGTTTTGTTTGCTCTTAGAACTGGTCGAGTTTTTGCAACCTTTTTTCCTTCTTCTCCCCCTTCGGTAGTGTTTTGGCAACTTATCGCGATATCGCGACACTTTTCACTGTTGGCCGTGAAATTTTAGCATGTCGCGATATCACGACATCCCTTTTCCCTTTGGTCGTGAGGTTTCTTCTTGTCACGATATCGCGACACTTTTTTCTCCTTCGGATGCGGTCTTGCAACTTGTCGTGATATCGCTACACTTTTTCTCTTCGGTCGCGATTTTACAACTTGTCGTGATATCGCGACACTTTTTATCTTCAGCCGTGATTTTGTAACATGTCATGATATCGCGACACTTTTTCTCTTCGGTAGCGTTTTTGCGACATGTCACGATATCGCAACACTTTTTCTCTTCGGGAGCGTTTTTGCAACATGTCGCGATATCACGACACTTTTTCTCTTCGGGAGCATTTTTGCAACATGTCGCGATATCGTGACACTTTTTCTCTTCGGGCGCATTTTTGCAACATGTCACGATATCGCGACACTTTTTCTCTTCGGCTGCGGTCTTCCTTCTTGTCGCGATATCGCGACACCTTTTCTCCTTGGCAGTGGTCTTCCATCTTGTCGCGATATCGCGACAATTTTTCTCTTCAATTGCAGTCTTCCATCTTGTCGCGATATCGCGATAATTTTTCTCGTTGGCAACGGTCTTCTATCTTGTCATGATATCGCTACACTTTTTCTCTTCGGCTGCGGTCTTCCATCTTGTCGCGATATCGTGACACCTTTTCTCTTCGGCTGTGGTCTTCCATCTTGTCACGATTTTGCGACACCTTTTCTCTTTGGCAGCGGTCTTCCATCATGTCGCGATTTCGTGAAACCTTTTTTCTTCGGCAGCGGGCTTCCATAAATGTCACGATTTCGTGACTCTTTTTCTCTTCGATAGCGATCTTACTTCTTGTCACAATTTCGTGACACCTTTTCTCTTCGGGCGTGATGTCTCTTCTTGTCACGATTTTGTGACACCTCTTCTGCCCGATCACCGTTTTGCTTCATGTCGTGATTTCGCAACTCTTCTTCTCTTCAGGCTCCAACCCATCAACTTGTCATGATATCGCGACACTCAACTTGTTGCGATTTCGTGACACCTTCCCTCCTTTGGATTCGATGGCGCTTCTTGTCGTGATTTCGTGACATCCCTTCTTCTCTTGGCTGCAACGGTGCATCTTGTCGCGATTTCGTGACATCACCAAACTGGTCATGTTTTCGTGACTCCTTTCCTCGTGGGAAGGTTTGCTCGCTCTTTGATCTTTAGACCATCTCGGTCGCTCTAGATTTCATGTAATTCCTCTTGTACAAGGTTCAGGGACCTTTCAACACCCTTTCAACCAACCAAAAAAATATATATATAGTGTAATATGAAAAGAACATATAACAAATAATATAATCAAAGGGTAACTCTTTGCTACAATCCAAAGTAACCTGTACAAAGAGCCACCATATTTTTGTGAATAATGATAGATAATTTTTTTTTTTTAATATATTATATGTGATTTTTATTGGAAATATTTTATTAAGTATTATATTGTTATTATTATATTATTATCAAATTAATTATATTATTTTTTTATAAATATTTTTAAAAGAATTTTTTATTTGTGTTTTATTAAAGATATTGTTTATATTTCAATCAATTTTTTAATATTAGTTTATTAAAAAAAATAACTCTATAATATTATTTTTATCAAGAGATAAAATTTTACTTAGTTATTTGTCTTTTAAAATTTGAATTTTGTTAAGATGAAGATCAACATTATGATTAGCTAAATTATTTGCTATTTGATTTTTTCTTTGAAACTATGATGACATTTCTAGTAGTAATTGATAGACTTCATAACTAATTTTATTTCTATCCAGTCCATATTTATATATTTTTTAATAGCATTAGTGGTAATGTGTGAATTCCACTCAGAGTGCGAGTGCGAGCAGGGAGTAAGTGCGCCAACGAGTGCGAGCGTGATCCGGGAGTAAGTGCGGCAACAGGTGCGAGCACGAGCCAAGAGTAAGTATAGTCATAAGTGTGAGCACAATCAAAGAGTAAGTGCAACAATAAGTTTGAGTAAGTGCAGCCGAAAGCGAGTGCGAGTGAGTGCAAGCGCAAGCTAGGAGTAAGTGTAGCAGTCATGGCAAAAGAGCAAAAGGTTCATCTAGAGTGTATCAATGCTTCAAACCCTTACCATGAATGTGTGGAACATTGTTTCCAAAAAATTGTTGAAGCCAAGGAATGCTGGGAAAAAGAAGAGACAAGGGCAATTGTGAGCCAAGAGGGAGTGCAAGTTGGAAGTGAGCGCAAGGAAGGAGAGAGTGTGAGGCAGGAGAGAGTGCGAACCAAAAGGGAGTGCAATCCAAGATTCAATCATGGCTAAAGAGCGGCAAGTTCATTTAAAGTGCATCAATGCTTCAAACCCTTACCATGAACGTGTGGAAAATTATTTCCAAAACATTATTGAAGGGAAGGAACGCCAAGAAGAAGAAGAAACACGAGTAATTGTGAGCCCAGAAGGAGTGTAATCTAGGAGCAAGTGTGAGACAAGAGATAGTTCAAGTTGGGAGCAAGAGCCAGTGCAAGTTGGGAGTAAGAGCCAGAACAAGCAGAGAGGGAGTGTAAACTAAGAAGGAGTACAAGCCAAGAGCAAACCCCATTAGCTATTGTGGAAGGAAATTCATTTTTGAAAGCTCTAATGAGAAGTCATGATGCCCTAGCTAGAAATCAAAATTCCCTTGTTGGAAGTATGAAGGCCCAAGCTGGAGATAAGCGAAAGAGCGAATACATGGCAAGTTCGATCCAAGTAGCAGATGGTACACCAAAAGTAAGTATCAAGGATGAGATGATTGAGCATGATATAATGGTTCTTAAAAGTAGAGGCATAATATCTAAGTTCTATAGATCATGGCCAAGGTTTTTGGAGATTAAAAATTAGATCAAGTGGAAGAGGGGATTGAATTCAAATTATTTTGTGACTTTTATTCCTAAAGCTTTTTTCCTCGTCATATTTTCCAGTTTAGAAATTAGGGATAAAATAATGGTTGGTGATCCATGGTTTATGGGAAGAGATGCACTTTATTTGAGATCATGGAACAAAAAAAATTCAGTTGAGATAGAAACTATTAAGAAGCTTCCAATGTGGGTTAGGCTTTTTGGACTTCCATATCAGCTTATAAATAAGGATGTTTTGAAAAATATTGGAAATACCCTAGGAGAATTCATCAAGGAAGGATCAACAACTAAGGAGCGAAAGCATGCTATATATAATTGAATATGTGTTGCTATGGATATTTTAAAACCTTTGCCATAATCCATTAAGATTAAATCTTAATCAAGAGAATGGGATCGAGAAAGTAGATTATGAAAATATTGCATTTCGTTGCCACAATAATTTTGAGATTGGACACATGGCAAGAGTTTGCAAAGTAAAAACTATGAAGAAAGAGATAAAAAATTCTAGTCATGAGATAAACTTCAATACAAAGCAAGGAAATCATTCAATAATAGAAGCTAGATCAAATCAAGGATATTCCACTCCAAAAGAAGAGGTAAAGAAATCCTATCAAAAATATCAATTGGCAAGTTTAGAAGGAATTAAAGGTGCAAAAGAAGATGTGGAGATAAAACCCAAAACAAAGACAACAAAAAAGGTCAATTTTATTCCAGGTAAATAATATTAATTTTCCTCAAGTAGTATAGAATCCTTTTCAGGTAATAAAAGTGAAAGTGGTGAAGATGTTATCCCTTGCACTTTAAGGTTTCAAAAGCAGAATAATATAGAAATGAGGTTGGAGGAAACCCACAACAATTTAGGGTTTTTAGAAAGTAATTGCTACAGAAGAGCATCCTTGTACTTTAGGGTCTCCAAGGAAATATAAATAAGAGTGTGCATTTGAGGTTATTCCTTGCACTTCAGATCCTTCAGAACAAGGTAAACCTAAAGATGATAAGTCTTACTATGAGCAATGTGAGAACATTGAAGAGATTGATGAGTATCAAAGTATTACTGAGAATGAAAAAAGAGAGGAAGACCCAAGACGCAAAAAAAATAAAAAAATAAACACAAAGGGATATTGATATGGGAAAGCAAAAGCAAATATCACAAGTGTTAACAAGAAGTGGGGCTAAACCCACAAAAAAAATTAAAAAAATAACAATGAATATAATATTCTTGGAATATTAGGGGAATGAATAAGAACCCTAAAAAAATGTATTAAGAAACTATGAGGTTGTTATAGACAAGATATTTTTGGATATCGAAGTTGGGCAACAAATATTTGCCATTCATAGTGTTGAATTTCATCTTGACAAAATTTAAATTTTTGAAGGAAATTGATATAAAAGGAGTTGATTGTGGAAACTTAGTAGTTTGAGGAAGATAAAGAATATTTTTGATAGAAGAGTAAATGAAAATGTCTCCAATAGAATGACAAAGTTGGATATGTGTTAATTAACTTGTTAGAAATGTAATGAGAGCAATGTAATGTTTTATTTTCATAATGGGAGTGGCCCCCAATAGAAGCCACACATTGAAGAACACAAGCTTATACTAAGAGGGGGGGTGAACAGTATAAGACCACTTTTTACTTTTTCCTTTATACTTCAAAACAGTAAAGCAATATACCCAAAGCAATATCAAAGCAATGCACAAAACCATCCACAAAGTGACACAACAATTTATGTCCACAAAACTTTTCTCTAAAAGTTATCTCAAAGTTCTTTGGGAAACCTTCCCAATTACAATGTTTATGAGCCTTGGCTCAAAGGAGAAACCTTCCCCCAATCTGAATTTATGAGCCTCTGCTCAAAGGAGATACCTTCCCCTACCTCTGCTCTGGCTGGTGATCCTCTAGAAGACCTCTGCCTCCGCTGCCCTTAGCAAATGGAACTCTATCCACAGAAGACACCGGTCTTCCCCTGCTCCGGTTGGAGACCTCTGTCCTCAACTCTATCACCTCAAAGTTGGTCCTCGAATTTGCACTAAACACAATCCTTCGGTCTAGCACAAATGTCCTCTTCCTCTGTCTTTGATCAGCACCAAACACAGTCCTTCGGTCTGGCACAAATCTGTCCTCAGGTTCTTCTCATAGAACTATCAAACTCAGCTTCACAAGTCCTCTGCTAGGACCTGTCCAAATCTACTCACAAGTCCCCAATGGAACCTATCCAAAACCTTCTCACAAGTCCCCAATGGAACCTGTCCAAAACCTGCTCACAAGTCTATCAAGAACACTTGCTTGGCATGAACCCACAAAGAGAATGGTTAGAGACCCAATGTGATTCATCCACCTCATAGAAGCATAAAGAGAATTGTTAGAGACTCAATATGATTCATCAACCTCATAGAAGCATAAAGAGAATTGTTAGAGACTCAATATGTTCTATACTTAACTCCCAATCTCAATCTCAACTCAATATTAAATCTCAAAAGAATAATATAGATGTAGTATGCTTTTCTCAAGAACATGAAACACAACCAAGCAATATGTCATATAACAATGATACTCATGTTCTTTCCAACAACCAATATTTTTTCTCAACCAATTAGGGCTTCAACAACAATGCTCATAGACAAGGTTTAACAAACAACATTCAACTCAACATTAACCTTGAAGCATTCAACCAATCATCACAAGAAAAGGAAACAAGTAGAAATCCTTTTCCCTCCAAAGATATTTGAACAAAACAGCCACCAACACAATATCACCAAATGCAAAGAATAACTTGTTCAAATCAACTCAATGGAGTAAGCCCAATATCATGACTCAAGTAAAAGCAATAACTTGATCAACCAACCTCTATGGAAGCAACTCAACCATCAACCTCAACACAGCCATCCAAGGGTTTCACCAACTCAAAGCAAGTATCAAGACTCACAACTATAAACCCTAGTGCACAATGCTTCCACTACCTCAAACCAGAATTATGCATTCACCAAAACTCTCATCAATGATAACAATGCATAAGGAGTCTTCAACAAACCAGAAACTAAGACTTACACCCAACCAAAGGAAACCTTGTTGAATACCTTTTCACTCCAATCTTATTTCAGGAAAACATACACCAATCATACTCATAAGAAGAATGTGCCCATACCTTATTGAAGTGAAGGAACCCCTTTGGAAATCTGCCACAATCATAAAGTTCTTTTGCCAATCTTCACAAAGGTTAGTAGATCACAACATAATCAACATTAATCCACTTTTCAATAATCATCACCAAGGTCTTTTAATTGCACAACTTCCTTATCTCTCCTAAAACCACTTGTACCATAAAATAAAATAAATCACAACTTTGCATAACATTATAACTCCAATATTATCTACATATTACACAAATATAGTCATTTCCTTATTGTACCTTTTCGCTCCACCTTCCTATAGCTTTTCAGCCTCCTTTTATATCAAATAGTCACAATAAAATAATTAAACTTCAAGTGGTAGTTCGGACATACCTTTTACCAAAGTCCCCTTCGTTTCGAACAAACAAAAACTCCAGACCTCACGGGGTTAGTAGCGCCTTCGCTCGGACTAGCAACTGTCTCCTCCAAAATGTCGGATGGGATCGAAAGGAGATGATCATATATTTATTTTTCTCCCAAAATTGATCATATTTTCAATACTGCCGCATCGTCGAAAGAAAATCGAATCTCATGTTCATTCTTCAATTCCTAGGTGTTGTCGCATCATATTAATCTTGGAATTTTGCATGACCTTTCATTCGCTTCCGCGTCGTTGGATATTCAAACACATGCTCGATTTTATTTCAAGGAAATTTTGCTGTCACTCCATATTCATCCTCGAAGTGCTCACTCTTATTATATTTAATCACACTTCCTCAATCACTTAACTCCTTCTCCCTTTCGATTGGACCATGCTTGACATCTTCCTTCGCTAGCGCAGGGGCTCCGACGAAATCGTAATTGCACAAGGATTCATATCATTAACATTCACTCATTAATGAATTCCATTGCCACCTTTTATATGTACTTCGATGCATTACCAAACACGTCGGCATTTCCAAACATTAATACTTTAATTTAATTTTAAAATATTAATTTAAATTTTAAATAAATAAAATTTAAACTAAATATTTAAAATTAAATATCTTCATCATCGGGGCACATTTTTCAACGAAACGAAGAGCCAACTTGGGTTTTAAGAAAAACCCATTTCAAATCTGTTGTCCATGGTTTTAAATAAAACCTTTTATTTTGTCTGCCTTGGTTTTCACAAAAACCCTTCCGCTTCTTGACATCAATGACAACATCAACACTTGAGCAAAGGCAATGTACCCAATGTACCCAAAATTGCCAACAATCTCCCCCTTTGTCATTGATGGCAAAACTTTACTAAAAACACATCTTCAAGAGCCAAAACTGAAATCACTCTCTTTGAAGTTTTGCTCCCCCCGACTTGAAGCTTTCCTCTTCACTTGAAGCTCTCCCCCTTACTCATATCTCTCCCCCTTTGTCATCAATGGCAAAGGGCCACCTTTGGGACTCGGGACTAAGAATGAGCCTCTTAGCTTAGTCCCTCCCCCACCTCTTGATGAGGTGATTAATTCTGGAGTGGGAGTAAAACTCCCATTAGGAACTGATCATCATCAGCGTCTATAACTTCCTTGCTAGGCCTTCTCTTGAACTCTTTTTCCATATTCCTGTTTCTATCATTTTTTTGATCCTTGGACCTGATCATGCCACTGTTCCTATTCCTGTATTCTAGAATTTCAGCTCTACACTGTCTAGCTATGTGACCTTCATTGTTGCACTTGTAACAAGTAACAATGTTATTTCTTTGAGGCATACCTGTTCTTTGAATCCACCTGTTCTGACTAAACCTGTTCCTGTTGTTTGCCTTGCAATGAACTGCCTTGTGCCCAAACTGATTGCAAGAGTAGCAATACCCATAAAATAAATCACCACTTCTGAAGTTGTTATTTACCTTCTTCACCTGAGCCATGCAATGTGCAGCCATGTGACCAAACCTGTGACAGGCAAAACATCTGCCTTGAAACTTTCCTTTATTTGACTTCTTAGGTCCTGAAAACTTCTCCTTCTTCTCATTCTAAAATCTGTTTTCTATTTCTATGCATCTATCATTCAAGGACTCATGATCTGAAATACTTTCCTCATTAGAACTCTCTTCCTTTTGGAAACTCTTACTAGACTCTCCAATTTGTTTCTTGTGAGGCTTAACAAAACCAAGACCTGTTTTATCTGTTGGATTTCTTTGACTTTGGATGAGAGACTTAACCTTTTTGGAGCTTTCTTGAAACATGTACAGCTTATCCTTGTACTCTTTATTTTCCTCTTTCAACGAAGCCATTTTCTGTTCTAATTCACTATACTCAAGCACCTTAGATTCTAACTCATTCTTGAGTTCTTGTGCATTAGCCATAGAGACATCAAGACTTTCTATAAGTTCATCTCTCTCCATACAACATTCATCTAACTTATCCTTGAGTCTAGCATTCTTCTTTCTTTCCTTTTTCAAAGCACTAAGAGCACTAATAAGTTCACCTTTAAGATCTACTTCACTTTCCTCTATATGTTTGCTTTTAGAATCATCAAAGTCTTTTTCAGATTTCTTATCACTAGAGGTGCTACCCTTTTCAAAAACCATACATGCATCTTCCTTATCATTTTCTGAAGCATCCTCATACATACTAACAACCAATTCATTATTTGTGCAATCATCCTCAAGGTGACCAAAATTTCCACATCTAAGACATTTCATGATAATGAATCTATGTTTTGGTTCTTCCTCTTTTTCTGATATGAACACTATCTCATTTTCATTATCACTTGAAGAACTTTCACTATCACTACTAGAACACTTACTTGCTTTGTCTAGGTAGAAGCTCTTCTTGTGTTTGTGAGAATACCTCTTTCCTTGATTGATGTGCTCATCTTTGTTTTTCCTATGATGCTTATGCTTTTCAAAATCCTTGCTCTTACAGTCCTATTTATTTTCATCACTTTCATCCTTGGCAACAATACAGTTAGTAGCATAATGACCAAACTTTCCACAATTGAAACATCTCACGTTTTTCATATTTTTGTGCTTTCTAAAGAACTTGCCTTTCTTGCTGTAATATGCCTCTTCATCATCAGAAGACTCATCACTCTCTTGAAGTTGTTTCCCTTTGGAATTCTTGGTAGTCTTGAAAGCTTCCTCCTTCTTGACATCAACCTTCACTTGAGTTCTTAACTCAAATGCTGCAAGTATACTATGGAGCTCATCTTTTTTCAACTTATCCAAATCTTTAGCTTCCTCAATAGCAGAAATATTTTCACTAAATCTATTAGGAAGAGATCTTAAAATCTTATCACAAACATCATTTTCAGCAAGCTCAAGACCTAAGTCTTTCATGGAGTTAACAACTTCATCCATACGAAGCATGTAGTCACTAATATTTTCATCATCATTCATTTTGAGTTGTTCAAACATACCTTTGAAGTGTCTCAACTTGGCCTTTCTGACATTTGTATCACTTGTATGAACCACCTTCAACTTATTCCACATTTCACTAGCTGTCTTGCAGTGAATCACTTTGGTGAGATCTACTTTCTATAAGCCTTTTAAGATTGCATTCATTGCTTTTGAATTGTTGTGATGTAGGAGCCTCTCTTCTTTAGTATTAAGACCATGTTCAAGAATAGTGTACTCATCTTCAATTACTTCCCAAACCTCATTCCCAAGTGCCATTAGATGAATCTTCATCCTTGCACTCCAAAGACCAAAATCTGACCCATCAAGAATAGGTGTTGCATTGCCACTTGAATGATCCATTGTGTTCTTTACTAGCTTTTCCTTCAAGTTGTTAAACCTTTCGAAGGAACCCGCTCTGATACCAATTGAAGAACACAAACTTATACTAAGAGGGGGGGTGAACAGTATAAGACCGCTTTTTACTTTTTCCTTTATACTTCAAAACAGTAAAGCAATATACCCAAAGCAATATCAAAGCAATGCACAAAACCATCCACAAAGTGACACAACAATTTATGTCCACAAAAATTTTCTCTAAAAGTTATCTCAAAGTTCTTTGGGAAACCTTCCCAATTACAATGTTTATGAGCCTCGGCTCAAAGGAGAAACCTTCCCCCAATCTGAATTTATGAGCCTCTGCTCAAAGGAGATACCTTCCCCTACCTCTGCTTTGGCTGGTGATCCTCTAGAAGACCTCTGCCTCCGCTGCCCTTAGCAAATAGAACTCTATCCACAGAAGACAACAATCTTCCCTGCTCTTGCTGGAGACCTCTATCCTCAACTCTATCACCTCAAAGTTGGTCCTCGAATTTGCACTAAACACAATCCTTCGGTCTAGCACAAATGTCCTCTTCCTCTGTCTTTGATCAGCACCAAACACAGTCCTTCGATCTGGCACAAATCTGTCCTCAGGTTCTTCTCATAGAACTATCAAACTCAGCTTCACAAGTCCTCTGCTAGGACCTGTCCAAATCTGCTCATAAGTCCCCAATGGAACCTGTCCAAAACCTGCTCACAAGTCCCCAATGGAACCTGTCCAAAACCTGCTCACAAGTCTATCAAGAACACTTGCTTGGCATGAACCCACAAAGAGAATGGTTAGAGACCCAATGTGATTCATCCACCTCATAGAAGCATAAAGAGAATTGTTAGAGACTCAATATGATTCATCAACCTCATAGAAGCATAAAGAGAATTGTTAGAGACTCAATATGTTCTATACTTAACTCCCAATCTCAATCTCAACTCAATCTTAAATCTCAAAAGAATAATATAGATGTAGTATGCTTTTCTCAAGAACATGAAACACAACCCAACAATTTCCAACCAAGCAATATGTCATATAACAATGATACTCATGTTCTTTCCAACAACCAATATCTTTTCTCAACCAATTAGGGCTTCAACAACAATGCTCATAGACAAGGTTTAACAAACAACATTCAACTCAACATTAACCTTGAAGCATTCAACCAATCATCACAAGAAAAGGAAACAAGTAGAAATCCTTTTCCCTCCAAAGATATTTGAACAAAACAGCCACCAACACAATATCACCAAATGCAAAGAATAACTTGTTCAAATCAACTCAATGGAGTAAGCCCAATATCATGACTCAAGTAAAAGCAATAACTTGATCAACCAACCTCTATGGAAGCAACTCAACCATCAACCTCAACACAACCATCCAAGGGTTTCACCAACTCAAAGCAAGTATCAAGACTCACAACTATAAACCCTAGTGCACAATGCTTCCACTACCTCAAACCAGAATTATGCATTCACCAAAACTCTCATCAATGATAACAATGCATAAGGAGTCTTCAACAAACCAGAAACTAAGACTTACACCCAACCAAAGGAAACCTTGTTGAATACCTTTTCACTCCAATCTTATTTCAGGAAAACATACACCAATCATACTCATAAGAAGAATGTGCCCATACCTTATTGAAGTGAAGGAACCCCTTTGGAAATCTGCCACAATCATAAAGTTCTTTTGCCAATCTTCACAAAGGTTAGTAGATCACAACATAATCAACATTAATCCACTTTTCAATAATCATCACCAAGGTCTTTTAATTGCACAACTTCCTTATCTCTCCTAAAACCACTTGTACCATAAAATAAAATAAATCACAACTTTGCATAACATTATAACTCCAATATTATCTACATATTACACAAATATAGTCATTTCCTTATTGTACCTTTTCGCTCCACCTTCCTATAGCTTTTCAGCCTCCTTTTATATCAAATAGTCACAATAAAATAATTAAACTTCAAGTGGTAGTTCGGACATACCTTTTACCAAAGTCCCCTTCGTTTCGAACAAACAAAAACTCCAGACCTCACGGGGTTAGTAGCGCCTTCGCTCGGACTAGCAACCGTCTCCTCCAAACTGTCGGATGGGATCGAAAGGAGATGATCATATATTTATTTTTCTCCCAAAATTGATCATATTTTCAATACTGCCGCATCGTCGGAAGAAAATCGAATCTCATGTTCATTCTTCAATTCCCAGGTGTTGTCGCATCATATTAATCTTGGAATTTTGCATGACCTTTCATTCGCTTTCGCGTCGTTGGATATTCAAACACATGCTCGATTTTATTTCAAGGAAATTTTGCTGTCACTCCGTATTCGTCCTCGAAGTGCTCACTCTTATTATATTTAATCACACTTCCTCAATCACTTAACTCCTTCTCCCTTTCGATTGGACCATGCTTGACATCTCCCTTCGCTAGCACAGGGGCTCCGACGAAATCGTAATTGCACAAGGATTCATATCATTAACATTCACTCATTAATGAATTCCATTGCCACATTTTATATGTACTTCGATGCATTACCAAACACGTCGGCATTTCCAAACATTAATACTTTAATTTAATTTTAAAATATTAATTTAAATTTTAAATAAATAAAATTTAAACTAAATATTTAAAATTAAATATCTTCATCATCGGGGCACCTTTTTCAACGAAACGAAGAGCCAACTTGGGTTTTAAGAAAAACCCATTTCAAATCTGTTGTCCATGGTTTTAAATAAAACCTTTTATTTTGTCTACCTTGGTTTTCACAAAAACCCTTCCGCTTCTTGACATCAATGACAACATCAACACTTGAGCAAAGGCAATGTACCCAATGTACCCAAAATTGCCAACACACATAGCTTATTAAACAAATGTGTGAATTCCACTCAAGTAAAATATATTTTCATCATTTTTCAACACCACTTTTCATCCTTGTAAGAAATGTCCTAGCATATGCATAGTTATTTGTTAAAGTTGCATATGGTTCTAAGTTAGTGAGAAGAATTTTACCTTTATTATTCTCACAAACAACACCTCCATCAACTTTTTTTAGTTTTCCTTTAGAAGCACAATCAAAATTCATTTTGATAAATTCAACTTATGGACATTTCCATTTAATATTAAATCAAAGAAAATCTTGTGTTGACTTCATTGTCATAGATGTGTTAGAATTGCTTCAATATTTTGCATTATGAAATGATGTATATTTAAATACGTCATATACCTATTTTTGGCATAACAAACCTCTAATTAAACCTACAACTACCCTTTTCCTATAGTGCATGCATAGTTATGGTGATGGGTGGTTATACCACTCTCATTGTCACATGGGCTATGATGTGATAATTCCTAACATACCCTCCTTATTACATCATAGTCTTAGCTTTGACTCAAACTCTTGATCTTGGCTCTCACTTTGGCTCATGGCTCTCACTTTGGTACTTGGATTTTGACTTTGGCTCTTGTATTTTGACTTGATGATATGTTCTAGGGTGATGAAATTTGAAAGAGAGAAATTTTGTCCCTAAATGTCGACTATATACTATATTACTTAAGAGTGTTGGCTTCCATTAATCATGCACTCCAAAAACATACTTATTACAAATAAATGTCTAAAACGCGTACATTAAATGTAATAAATATGTGCCTCTTCTAATGTATTCATGTAAAGGATTCTTTTCATGTGCTACCATGCATCCTATGTTGATTATTGAATTAACTAGTCATCAACTTTTTTCTTGAATGTGATAGAAAAAAATTTGTATAATGATTATTCTACTTCTTCACCTTCTTCTCCTTTCCATTTTGCCTATTGCTAGTAATTTGCATATTCTTTGTAAGTTCTCATTTTATCATGAGTTCTTTGATATGATAAATACAATGTATGTTTAAATACAATCCATAGCAATTTTGCATACTTATTTTAACCCTATAAATGATCCCATAGCTACCACCATTTTTCCTTGAATATGAATGTAGCATCCTATCAAGTGCTTAATAGCCTTTAACATTGAACCATTAGGACCCAACAAAAAATTATGTTTTCTAACAAATTTCTCTTTATTTTGGATTATGTTGCCAATTTTGATGATATCACATTGCATCTCATCATCTAGTATCTTGATTGCTTATGATATTCGTATGCTCCTTGAAAAACTCAATGTAAGATCTTTGATAACAATGTAAGGATCCTTAGTTTTGCAAGTTATAGAAATAAACATTATTCTTTCAACAAAATTGAGTTCACTAGCTATGCCATGCTTCTTTAGAGCTCATGTCATTATAGGCTATGCATTATACAAATATTTTCCTTTATACTAGGGAAAGAGTGTAGTAAAAGAGTTTACTTTAAGCAACTTGCTTTTATTCTAGGAAGTATTGTACTGCTTGGCTTTCTAGTGATCAATTTTAGATGCATCCCATGATTGTTTCTTATCATGTCTACCTTTGTATATTGGCAATAATTCCTCCTATTGGTTCTCTAAAGGCTTGGAATGATCAGTTGAGATTTTAAAGTCATTGCATGTATTATTTCTTGTATAGTTGGAATAATTTAAATGAAACCAAATTTCTTGACTTAGAATTTTTTTGGTTACTTCAAAATCATATCAAACATTAGTGTGGTGTCTTAACTACTTATGCAACAAATACACATTCTTCTTCTTCATGATATTTTCTTATTATTTAACTTTGTTCTCTTTGGATACATCACTTGGTTATTTTAGACACATAATTTTTCTCCCTAGATTGATCGCTCAACATGTCACCCATTACATTTTCGACCAATTTGACCAAAACCTCCTTCTCAACCTGATTTTAAGGTAAAAGACACCATCAAATTTGACTTTCACAAAACTTGTACCATTTGAAAGCTCTTAGAATGAACTTTATAGAATGAAAAAATAACCACTTTTACAACTCATAATGATTTTGTGGTCGTATGACGATTTTTCTATTGTACAACAAATTTGACCTCTTATGATGATTTTGACCCCCCTAACTTTGACCTTCTCAAAACTGGGTCAAATCAACTCATGGAATAATCTTTCCAACGAGTATATGCATGACCTATTTTTACACTCATGGAATAATCTTTCCAACGAGTACATGCATGACCTATTTTTACACCCATGGAATTTTAGTGGCCCCACAAAAAAATTTCCATGGTGATTTTGTAGAGCCACAATGATTTTGTAAAGTCACCCATAGAACTCCAATTTTGATGATGCGACTCTTGATCACTACCAGTCCCACTATTTCCATGTTTGATTGAATTGATAATCATGCAACCTACCTAAAAGTCCAATTAGAGGTAATTAACCCCTTAATCCACATCCAATCAATCCATGCAACTAGTAATAAAGGGTAGTTATCTCCTTATCAATCAATGAAGCTATCAATCATGGTAGTCTTGGTTTAAAATATGCCAAAATGGATGAGATGTGCCCTCAAGACCTTGGTCAATATTGGAAGACCCATAATAGATTTTGGATCAATATTTGGACCAGGCTAGTTCCTATGGTTCTTGCTAAAATAACAATGAGGTGAAAGACTAAAGAAAGGAATGGAGAAGGGTTAGAAGTTGGAAGAGAAATCTAGCTAAGATTCATCCATAGTAAGAGATATATGCACATAAGAGTCTTATTACCTCAACTAAATTAAAATTCCTAACAAACCATATATAATTTGATAATATAGAGCATTAACAAAACAAGCATAAACATCACCAAGAATTCCAGAGACTAAACAAACAATAATCTAGGAAGATATCCAAATAGTAGAATAACTTTAATGAAATACACTATTCATCCAACTTTAACATAAATGCTTAGCAATAGAATTAACACAAATACATATTTTACAACATACTTAGACAAAGGCCAAATAGCATTAAATCTTTATTAAGAGGTGTATAGCCTTCAATCATATAGCTTATGCAATTATAAAAGCTAAGGAGCCGACCCTTGAAATGGGTTACATTTAGGTATATATAGATTAACATTACATTCAGTTGGATTGGAATGATTATGTGGAGGCTCTCTTGTAGGTTTGTTATGACATGTGTAGGGAGTGGGTATTACTTTCATATTAGCCAGGATTAATTGATTTAATTATTTTTTGTTGATGTTTTTGATCTAGATTCCTTTTAAGCAGCTAGCTTGCGTGTTGCACCATCGGTTCTTGATCACTTTTTGATAGGATTTCTTTTAACAACTACTTTTGATAATTAATCTAACTATGCAAGAACAAGTGTGTGGTGGAGAAGCCTCTAACCATTGATATCTTTGACAACAATAATTCTAAGTGACTAGTTGGCACACATATAGTCTATTGATTAGGACAGGTTTGGAAGCCTATTGCTTAATGCAGGGGCCTGAGAGCGTTATTGGGATTTTATTGAATTAGACCCCTTTGTGTTAGAATTTATGCCTTAGTAGAATTTTGATTCCAACATATACATATTTATGCCAAATATTTTTTTCTTTGTTGATGATACAAGCTTTCTTGTAAGTTTGACCATTCTTTCTTACTTAGTCATGTTTTGCATCTAGTAAGGATGCATCTTGATGCCCAATGTTGAAGCTTTCATTTTCTTGTGATGACATCAGTATCATCAAAATTTTGATCCTATATTTAGCTATATCTTCATACTTAGCCACATTTTGAATCAAAATATATGTAACCTTGAATGCTAGATATTGAACTTCCAATTCTATTGGTCGCTTGTAAGGTTGGGACTCCATACTTGACTATATTTTGAATCTAGCCATATGAATACCAAATGTTAGATGTTGAATATTTTAGGATCTTCTGATGATATCAACTACTCTAGAAGTCTAGCCACTATGATATACCAAGCATTTTTACCTTAGTCAAATTTCTAGTCCAACCATGTGATGAATGTCAAATGCTTTTCATTAGCCAAATTTTTGTATCCATCCATGTAATGAGTGTTATATACCAAAATTTTATTTCACGTATGATTACGTCTACTTCTAGAAATTTTTGACTCTTGCTTCTGAATACCATATGCCCATTCCTTAGCTAGAATTTCAATTCTAACATCACATTGTTGGATATTGAGTACTTTGCTTTATAGCTAAATCTCTACTAGGAGCTTGATTTGATATTTAAATTGCACCCAAAAGATACTTTAAGTTTAATTGTTGTGTTGATGCCTATAAAATGATGATAAAACTTAAGCAAAATTACTATTTGATTGTATTTGAAAGAGTTTTTGAATGTGGATGATCAAATCGACCAACATTATTGGTGACTTATGGGAATTTTTGCTTGTATAAATAGAGAACCTAGTAAGCCTTATATATTGGGTAATGGAAACAATGAGAGGAAAGGGAGATTATAATATGAGCTGAGAGAAAACATAGTTATGGAAGTCAACAAAGCTTAAAGCTATGTTAAATAAAATAATTTGAGAATAGAGAATTGATGTGGAAAAATGATGTAAAGGAGGTGAATGGATTTCATTGCTATGATGAGGATTTCTTAAAACATACAATGGAGAATACCCTTGTTGTAGATACATCCCATTTTCCTACAAAATATGGGATTATATATAGAATAAGGAGGAAATATCCTAGAAGAGGGAGGCTGGTAGGAGGTGAAAATGAAAATTATGTAATAAGGAGTGGGAGCAATAATAAATGGAGAAGGCAATAATTAGGGAATCATGGAGGGCACAAAAGGTGATTGGGGAGGTTAAGGATGCAAGGATATAGAAAACAAAGATAGAAAGAAGAAGGAAATATTGGTAAGGGAAGAGAAAGCAAAAGGGACAAAGATACCTAGCTACAAATACCTTTGACAAAAATTAAACCTTCATGAACATAATCTGCCATAGCTAAAAGTTGCTCTAGGTTCAAGAAAATTTCCTTAAGTAATTTTTGACCTAGGAAAATTACCTTAGGTAAATATTCCAAGAACTTAGGAATATTATTCTTTTTGTTGCCCTCTTCTTTTTAAAAATATACAAGTACTCTTATTCCAAATTATAGGTAGCTATGTAGCGAGTTGGTGCATTAGAGGTATGCATTGTTGCTCAAAATTAGGTCCCTAGCACAAAATAATACTTCATACATATCTTTGGAGTCACATTTCTCTTTATAGCACTTAGTAGATGATGATGACAATAGGCACATTAATTGAACTTCAACTTTTGTTAAAGTTGACACTAGATGGATTTTGCTCCCTTGTGTGAAAATTTGGCACATATTCTCTTTCTTTTTTTCAACCGTCTACCTCTTGCCACCATATTTTGAAGTATTGCCTACATGTTTGCTTTTATGATTTAGTTAGTATATCACATTGTTGGAGGCCTAGCATGTCACCTATATTTTGTCTCCTTGTTGGCTTTACTACCTATCACTTGTCATATTTGGAAATACCTATATGTTCATATCAAACTATTATTCTAGGGCATCTTTTTTATTTTTAGCCCATAGTCTTTTGTTAGCTTTATTTTTCTCACAATAACGCCTTGCATTTGATTTCATAATTGTGGTACTAAGGTGTCACATGACAAGATCCATATATATTTTCTTTGTGATTGTGTGTCATCTTACATAGCTTCTTCATAAGATAGAACTCCTTTTACTACTATTGAATTCTAACTAGCATGTCCATTAGGCTTATGGAATCAGGAAGAGTGGAAGATAGTGTCAAGAAACTAGGAATGAGTATAGATGAGCATTGACCAACTAAGGGGAAGGGAATGCATTAGGATAAAGACAATGAAAAAACATGAAGTAAAATAAAAATGAGGATGGCACATGAATGATACCTAAATGGAGATATTATATTTTTTTTAGTGGAATACAACTTTGCTTTTTTTTATTATTGTTGTTTGGCCCAGGTTTCGTCCATGTTTACCACATTAAGCACTCAAACAATAATAAGGAAAAACAATGAAGTTTATTTGTTTTCTTTTCCTAAGGATTTATTTTATACTTTGAGATCTCCTTTCTCCATGGAATTAGATAAATATTGACTTAGTCAAGTTCAAAGAGTGTTCATAGTTACATGTCTCAAAATCATACCTTAAGGCATGTAACTATGAACACCCATTAGGCTTGGCTAAACAGGGTTTTCTCTTAACTTGTGACTATTTGTTTTTGGTTAGCCTCATTAGCTCTTTGGATCACTTCTCTTATTTTCTTTTTTTCTATGATTGTAAACTTTGCTTCTTTGGCACAAGTCTAATGTCCTTAAGAAATAAGGAGGAAGAAAAGAAGAGAGATTCCATCTCTGCTATGCCTCGTCATAGGTTGAGCATTTTCATTGTCAACTTTGGGTCCAACATATCACATTCCTATATTTCATGTGGTATTTTTGTTAGCATCCTCTAATTTTTTGGCCATGGTTGTTTCAACCTGTGACTCTCTAGGCCTTGAAACTATTTGTAGCTAATCGTTGGGTCTTTCTCCTTTCCTATATTTGACAAAATAATCATCTTGGGACTATGACTACCCATGAAGTACTCATAATATAAAACTCTTTCTTACTTCTTTGGCAAAGAAAATATTTCCATATATACATAGTTGAGGACCTTCCTTGTTGGATTTGTCTATTTCTTCCCATATATTTTGACATGATATGAATTGATCTTTCCACTAGGTATCTGGATCATCATTTTGGTATAGGGGATGGTTATGTGACTATGATCTAGGGATAGATATCCACCTAACTTCTCCAAAAACTCCTTGTATAAGCACATATCAAATGATGGTGATAAATCAATAATTTCATGTCATGTATGAGTACAAGGTCTAAGCATTTATGAAACAAGATCGAGACCCCTTTTATAATGCTAACTATCCAGACTTACCTCCAATTGAAAAGCAATGTTCTAGAATCTAGTTGGGTGTAATTTAAGCATATTGTAGTACAAACTACTTGGGACATAACTATGATAATACTTACCAAATTTATTGTACAATTATGTAAAACCCAACCTTCTAAGTACAAGGATAGATAGAAAGGTAAAGGTTAGATTTTGCTCCAACTAAGCGATGATGGCTTAAGTGTTAATTCATCATCTCAAAAAGCTATCCTACCACCTTTTTACCCCTTCATACTATTTCAACCTGATTCACTTGTCCTAAAACCAATAAATCTTCTCTTAGCTCTTTAATTTCTTTCGTAGTGTTACCTTCAACCTTCTAGGGTGATCCTTTAAATATTTTAATGTCTTTTAGTTGTTTCTATTTACTATCCTTTGGTCATGGCCAGGTAATATAAATTTTGGTAGGATTCTTCCCTTTGTTGGTTTATCTCCCATGATCATGGATCTAGCATTTACTCTATGGAAAATCCATGCTTCTGTTGCTTTTCCTATGGATTCTATAGCTTTTTTGACCTAATCCTTTTTTATTGCCCCATATTTTTCTCTCTATCTTGGATATTCATGGTATTTTGAGCATATCATGGGAATGATATATGCCCAAATCATGCAACTAATTATTTGAAAAAACTTCAAAGGTTATTTTTCTTGCAAAACATTGATTTTGATCCATTGTACAAGCCATCAATCCCTTTGATCTTATAGCTATACCTGGGTGGAATTGTGTTTGATATATTACATTAGGGTTATCATTATAATAACTATGAAATTGTGAACACATAATCTCATCTAGAATATGAAACTTTTCCTATTTGTTATCTCTAGTAGTAACATTATGTCTTTTATTGACTTTGTCAATGTGCATTACTCAATATTTCTAGGGTACTTTCTCCTATGGGTATGTTTTGTATTCTGCTTCACCATTTTTTTGGTCCACCTTTTTTTATCTCATTGGTTAAGTGTTGGATCATGGCCCTTAGCTCTTGATATGACTGAGTTTCTAGGATGGTTATGGTAAGCACATTCTTTTATAAAGAATGACATAAAGGAACTAGTTCTAGGAACACTGTTGGCTGTGAGGATGGTAAGTTTGGGAAAGGGACTTGTGAGTTCATATACTGAATAAAAGGGTCTCTAATATAGTGGTTATGGGAGGGAGTTTTCCCACTGAAATGATCATATTTTTTCTATGGAATCCAATTGAAAAACCTGTAGAAACCTCTTTTTTTGCACTACTGGATTTGAAGGCCTAAATATAGACTTAAGTATTGTATGTGGTAGATGTAAGCATGTGCTTGTGATGACATTACTTCCCAAGGGATCCTATTCTAGGTTCTTCTAAATAAAATATTAAAAAAAATGAGACTTTCTTAAGGATACCTTTGAATGTAGGAAAACTAAGTGAGCAACAAGAAGGGATCTCTTGGATCATCAAATACTAGTATGAGAGGAACAACCAAGTCAACCCAAGCTCGAATGCTATTGTCTTCCAAATATTTGTACCATTAGAGTACTTTTCTCTAGAAATACTAAGCAATAATTCTGACCATTATATCTTAAAAAATGATATTATAAATAGTAGCCAAAGTTGTAGTGTCCTGGTAATGCTTATATGTTGTCTTTTCACTACCATCATAAATAGGTAAATCCTTCAATTCAATTTGGGGAATCTCATGAATATATGGTAAGCTAAGGGGTCCATCACTATTCTATGTAGGATAAATTTGCCCTACCATGGTTTTGGTAGGATATACTACAAATCCATTTGATTAGTATTCGGTGAACTTTCTTGTATTTTTGGTCCTATCACCTTTTAATTCTAAGATTTTCCACTAGCGGAGTTGCCAAATTTTCTTATTTTTTAACTAATAGAGTCATTGGGTGAACATGTGTTCTCTACTTATGAGGTCAATACTATTCACCAAAATCTTGGGTCCCTTGGCAGGTTAAGAAGTTTACTTCAATTATCTCAGTAAATTCTTCTTACGAATATTCTGATATGCTTTTTGCATGTGGGATGTTTTAAGTCCCACTAGGCATGCCAAAAACGCTTGGCCTAAAATCTACCTAAGTGGATGAGATGTACCCTTAAGACCTAATCCAATATTGGAAGACCCAGAATACCTTCTAGATCAACCTCTAGAGTAGGTAGGTTCCTATGGTACTAGCTAAAATAACAATGGGGTTAAAGACTAAAGAAAGGAATAGGGAAGGGTTAGAAGCTAGAAGTAAAATCTGGTTGGGATTAAGCCATAATAAGAGATATAAGCACACAAGAGTCTTGTTCCCTCAACTAATTTAAACTATTTAATATACCAACTATCATTCAATATTACAAAGCATTAATCAAATAAGCATATACATCACCAAGCATTCTAGAGACTAAACAAACAATAATCCAGGGAGATATCTAGATAGAAAAATAACTTTAATAGAATACACTATTCATACAACTTACAAAAATTGATTAGAAATGAAATTAACATACATACATTTTCTACAACATCTTCAGATAGAGGCCAAACAAAACTTTAATATTAATTAAGAGGCATATAGCCTTCAATCATACAACTTATGCAATTGTAAAATCTAAAGAGTCGACCCTTGAAATTGGCTATATTTAGGTATATATAGATTTACATTACATTCAATTGTCTTGGAATGATTATGTGCAGGCTCTCTTGTAGGCCTATCAAGGTGAGTGTAGGGAGTGAGCATAGCTTTCAACTTAGCTAAGCTTAACTGCTTTAAGTGTATTTTATTGATGTGTCTAGCCTAGATTCCTTTTAAGTAACTAGCTTGAATGCTACACCACCAGATCTTGAGCACCTTCTAAAAAGCTTGATTTTAACCACAAATATTGATAACTGAGCCAACTATGTCAGAATATGTTTGTGGTGGAGAAGCCTTTGATTTTTGAGATCTCTAGCATCAATGAATCTAGGTAGTTGGGTGGCATGCACTAATTTTGTTGATTGGGAAAGTTCCAAAAGCCTTTTTTCTAATGTAGGTACCTAAGAGAATTCCTAAAATTTCAATGAATTAGGTCCCTTTATGTTAGACTCTATGCCTTAGAAAAAATTTGAGTCTGACATTTACATCTTTGTTTTGGACTTTTTGGCTTTGTTGATGATGCAAGCTTACTTGTAACTCCAACCATTCTTTCATACCTTATCCATATTTTGAATCTAGTAATTAGGTGCCTTGATGCACAATACCAAAGCTTTCATTTTTGTGTGTTGATATCAATATCATCAAAAGTTTGACCCTCTAGTTAGTTGGTTTTCTATACTTAACCACATTTTGAATCCAACCATATGTAACCTTGAATGTCAGATGCCATACTTTCAATTCTATTAGTTGCTTTCAAGGCTAGGGATATATACTTAGCCATATTTTGAATCCATCTATATTAATGCCAGATACTAGACATCATATATTTTATGCCCTTTTTATGATGTCAACTGCTCCATAATTCTAGCCACTATTATATAAGAGGTACTTTTTCCTTAGTTAAATTTCTAGTCTAGCCATGTGATGAATGCCAGATATCGGTCTTTTTTTAGGCCTATGATTAAGTCAGCTTCCAAAAATATCTAGATCTTAATTCTAAATGCCACATGCCTATGCCTTAGCCAAAATTTCAATTTCAATATTGGGTTGATCTACAGTATTTCATATTGCTTTTTACTTCTAATTTGTAGCTAAATATTCACTAGGATATTGATCTGGTATTTAAATTATGCCAAAAATATGCTTTAAGTCTAATTATTATGTTGACACCTTAGCAAAATGATGATAAAACTTAAGAAAAATTACAATCTGACTATATTTGCAATGGTTTGTGAATGTGGTTGATCTGGGTAGTTAACTGTTTGCCTCACATCCCAGACACCTCTTGTGACTGCCAATCAAGGTAGTTAGCTACATGACTAATTAAGCAAATTCACATCCTCAACTCAACTAAATTGAATACCTCACCTCCTTAGACTACATGTGTCAAATCTACCTCTCATGCACTCCTGGTGGAGATTCCAAGGCAACGATTTTATTATAAAATGGGCCCTTGGGGTCCCATACTAGTTATAGATAATTTTGACACACTAAGGATGATGTAGACACAAGAAGAGTTAACATTTTGATTGTTGCATTTCTAGAATACTTTTGTTAGTAGTGTGGCATCTAGCAATTGTTTTGGAAGGACTTTGGAGGCATTTTGTAAGGTTAAAATGCTATTAAAGTTGTTGGCCTAAGATTTTACATTGGAGCTTCATATTTGGGATTTGAACTCTTTCTTCCATTCTTTATTTTTAATTTATTTATGCATTCTCAATCTCATGATCTTGCATTTAGGCAACTTCAATTTTGTTTTATTGCAAACCTTGAGTGGTAACATTGGGGTTTGATCCTTGGATCAAGCTAATTTGTTGTTTGAAATCAAACAAACAGGCCCTAAACTACCAATTTACATTTTTTATTTCATTGTAGTTACAAATCCATATTTTCTATTTTTCTATAGGTTTCATCAGATTCACAAGTTTGTGGTAAGTTTGCAAAGTTCTTTTTTTCTATTTTTGTAGTGGTACATATTTTTTCATAGTGACACAAAATTTCACAGTGGCACAATATTTTTAATGTCATACAATATTTTTGCAGTCGTACAAAATTTTTGTAGTTGTACCACATTTTTTGTAGGTGCATGGCAATTTTGTAGTCTACTATATTTTCTATACAATTCTCAAGAGCTAGTCTAAACTCTAATTTTCTATCTTATTTTCAGCTTGAAATAGGTAAAATTTGACTTATTCACTATTTTAAAAATCTTTCATAAAAAGGTATAACTAAGAGGAATTCAAATTTAGCATTCTAAAATTTTGATTTCGAAAAGTATGCAAGCTTTTAATTACCATTTGTTAAGAAGAATCTTAAGCAGTGGTTTTAGATTTTACATCCTTAATTAATTTCATAAATCTCACTCATATAAGTGGCATTTCATTAATCTTGCATCTTTTTCTTTGGAAAGAGTGAAAAAATATTAGAGTATTTTATTCTATGTAGTTTCCTCTCTTTAGCTTTATGTGTAAACAAAAGAAAAATAAATATAGACATATTTTTCTCCCCTCTTCTTGTAGTCCTTTTTATCTTTTAGATGAGTAGGATAAAGAAGCAATCAAATTGTAGTAAGGAAGAAAGACAAAATTTGGGATACAAACAAAGTTCTTCATAAAAGTCCTGGGTAGTTTTGTTTCCTTTTCTTGTATTTTTTTGTATGCTTTTGATATTACATTAAAAAGGGGTTTAACCAGGGAACTTAGGATTTTTACTAAATTACAGGGAAATATACATCTTTCATGTAGGCATTAAAATTAAAAATGCATGTAGTATTTTGCATTTATGGTAAATCTTATTTTTCTGCATTCCTCTTCCACTTCTACTTAAAGAAAATAGATTAAAAGATTTATTTTCTTGTTTTACTTTAGGCTTAGTTCCATCAAAACCAAGAATCATGCGTAGGATAGTTTTTGTTTCAATGCATAGTTGTATGATGCATTTTTCCTTTTGGTAGAATCTTCTTCTTGGTGCCAAATATGCCTTTGGTTACGTTTGTATAGAACCAAAAATTCAGGAGCTCAAAATATAATCTCTGATATTCATTCACCTTGAAAGGTTCAAAAATGCATTGCTTAAATACATAAACTAATAACCAATACTTAGAAAGCTTAGGAGAAATATTAGCTAGGAAATAAAAAAAGGAATTTGGAGTCAAAATCTTCCTGCCGTCCATGTCGTCCAATCCTGCTAACTCGGTTGTCGTCCAAGGAGATAAAAGGATAAATAGTAAAATTTATACCATTTTACCATTTTAACTTTCAACATTATCCCCATTAAAGTTGAGAGGACTGAGTATACACTCTCTCAGCATTATATATTGAGCTTCAGCCATTCCTTTTATGAAGATATATGCAATATTATCCAAAGTGCTATAATATTTAAGCTCAACTATCTGCTACTCCACCATGTCTCGAATGAAGTGATACTTCATATCGAAATGATTTGATCTACTATGGTGGATTGGATTGTATGCCAACTGAATGGCACTTATGTTATCACAATACAATTTATTTGGACCACTTTGACTTTCTCTAATCTCTTCAAGGACTTTTCTCAACCATAGGGCTTGAGTACTAGCATGTGTGATGGCTATATACTCAGCCTCAGTAGATGACAATGTTACAACAGTTTGTTTCTTGGAACTCCAAGTGATTAGTCCTAACCCTAGACTAAAACAGGTCCCTCGATGTAGATTTCCTATCATCTATATTGCTGCCCCAATCACTGTCACTGAAGACAACTAATTTCACGTAATTACATTTGTGGTAATGGATTCCAAAATCCAATGTATATTTTACATATCTTAAGATTATTTTAGTTGATTGTAGATGCAGCTCAGATGGACTTGCCATAAACCTTGAAACTAGAGAAACAACATATTGAATATCGGGACTTGTGTTGGTGAGAAACATCAAACTCCCAACCATGCTCCTATAAGTGGTCATGTCAACCTGTGGTGCTCTGTCATCCTTGCTCAATTGGATTCCATGTCCAGTTGGATTTGCAACTGATATGCACTACTCTATGGCAAATTTCTTGATCATGTCTCGAGCATACTTGTGTTGACATATGAAGATCCCCTTATTTGATTTATGCACTTCCATGCCTAGGAAGTATCACATTAAATCAAAATATTTCATCTCAAACTTCTTCATCATGGATTTTTTGAACTCCATATTCATTTTAGTGTTACTACCCATAAATATTAGATCACCCACATACAAACAAACTATGAGAATGTCTACACCATGCTTTAGGTAGTACATATTTGGTTAACTTTTGCTTCTAGTGAATCCATACTAGTTGAAATAGTCGTCAATGCGTGAGTACCAAGCTCTTGGTGCTTGCATGAGGCCATAAAGTGCCTTTTTCAATTTGTAAACAAGGTTCTCCTTTCCTTGTTATTGAAATCCTTAAGGTTGTTGAACATAAACCTCCTCATTCAAGTATTCTTTCATAAAAGCACTTTCCACATCCATGTGTTGACTGTTCCATCCTTTGTGGGCAGCTAAGGAAAGAACTGATATGATTGTCTCTTGTCATGCAATAGGAGCAAAAGTTTCCTCATAGTCAATGCCAAATTTTTGAGTAAAACATTTTGCTGCTAATCTCACCTTGTGCCTCTCAATGCTTCCATAAGCATTGTATTTGGTCTTGTAGACCCATTTACATCCAACACACTTTTTTTCCTTTGGGTAGCTTTACTACCTCCCATGTATCATTATTTTTTATAGAGGTTATTTCCTCTTCCATGGCTTCTTGCCATACATTTTGAGTACAAGCCTTCTCATAGCTATATTTTTCTAGATGTGCACTAGCCAATAAAGCATAATTTATTACATCTCCCTTAGAATCATGGGATTCATCATCCCCATACAATTACAAATTTTCAAGTTGTTGCAAAACTGTATTCATTTCACTAGCTTGGCTTCTAGTGAATATTTTCTGGAAATTTCAATCCAACATTTGAAAATATGGATGATGTAATTTTCTTTTACCTCTTGATGGAGAGTCAATGTCAATTTCCATGGGTGAAGAACTTACTGATATTTGTGGAGAAGGACTTGGAGTGGTGGTTGAATTACTTGATGTAGTACTCATGCTTGGGCTTGGAGAGGGTAGTGTGCATTTGCTTTTCTTGGGAGACACATGTTGTACCTACTGTACCTGTGAAGAATTTACATCTTGGGACTAATCATCAAAAAAAATTCTTTGATGACCCCATTCTCTCCCTTCATCAAAAATTACAGCCCTGGAAAGTACAATTTTATGAGTCTTGGGATTGTAGATTCTATATGCTTTGGTACTCACAATACCCTACAAATATACAAGCTTGAATTTTGGGATTAATATTCTTCCTTTTCTCATCATAAATGTGCACATATGCTAAAGAACCAAAAACTTTGAAGTGCTTTACATTTGGTTTCTTTCTATACCACCCCTCATAAGGAGTGATGCCATCTAAACTAGAAGTTGGACTTCTATTTAGAATGTATACACTGGTTCTTATAGCATCATCCCAGTACATATTAGTTACATTCTTAGTTTGAAGCATCATTCTCGCCATAGCAACTATGGTGCGGTTATTTTTCTCTACCACACCATTTTGTTGTGGGGTATAGGCAGTGGTGAATTGCCTTTTGATCCCACTTGCTTTACAATATTTCAAGAATTCTTTTGATGAGTACTCACCTCCTCGATCTGTCATAGATATTTTACAAAATACTCACTTTGTTTCACTACATTGTTTATGAAATCTATGAAGCAATCAAAATATTCATCTTTATGTTTCAAGAAATAAATCCAACACATTCTAGATAAATCATATATGAAAGTGAGAAAATATGAATTGTTTTCGATACTCTTTATCTACATTGGACCATAGATGTCCGAATGCACTAACTGAAGTGGATAGCTAGCTCTCCATGCTTGTCCTTTTGGAAACTTAGATCTTGAGTGATTTCCCAAAGCACATCCTTCACAGACCTTTTGTTCATTGATTTTGGGAAGTCTTGTCACCATAGCTTGAGAAGTTAATAGTTTCAAGCTAGTGGAATTTATGTGACCATATCGCAAGTGCCAAAGCACACTTGGATTATTTATAGCTACATTTGCAAGTTGATACCCCCCTATCCCAAAAAATTTGAGATGGAATAACCGATTGTTGGTCATTGGGACCTGTGTGATGACACGATTACAATCATTTTTATCAAGAATGATACATTTTCCTTCATCAAAAATAAGTTTGTAATTTTTCTCCATCATTTACCCAATGCTTACCATATTGTGTTGGAGCTTTGCAGTGTAGTATATGTCATTCACTTTCTTTAGGCCTTGTTTTGTTGGAACCTCCATGGCTCCAATGCCTTCGACTTGTAAAGATTTATCATCACCTAACTTGATGTGGGATTTATAAGTGGAATCTAGAGTAGAAAATAGATTTTCTTTGCCACTCATATGGTTTGAGCGACCAGTATCTAAAATCCATGTGTCATTTATATTTTGTTCTTATTTTCTATATGAAATAAAAATATTAGAGGTATCATCTTCTTCACCATAATTTCCATATTGATTGTTGTTGCCTTGAGAATATTTTGACTAGTAGTCACGAGCAAAGTGACCTGGCTTGCCATAGTTAAAAAAAGTTGTTTTGGACTTGTCACTTCCTCGTCCTTGATTTCCACTTCGTCCTGGATTTCCTCCTTGATTTTGGTTTCCACCTCTATTCTGATTGCCTCCTTTGTTGGAGTTGCCTCCTCAGTTTTTATTACCTCCTTTGTAGTTGCCTCTACCTCTACCTCTTCGCTGACCTCTTCCTTGACATCTTCATGTCCTCTTCGAGTATTTTCATTGGATGTGAAGGGTTTATCATCATCTCCATAGTTGGTTGAAGGAGATTCCTATAATCTCTCTTCATGAGACATTAATGACCAAATTAATGCATCAAATGTTAAAATGGAAAGATCTTTTGACTCTCCTATGATTATGGCTATGTGATTCCATATTTGAAGAAGTGTTCGTAACACTTTCTTTAAAATTGTTTCAGGCTTAATTTCTTTGCCAAGAGTAACAATTTTATCAACTACTGCTTTCACTCTGATGCAGTAGTCACCAAATTTTTTGTCTTCTTTCATTTTGAGATTTTCAAAATCTCGTTTCAGTGTTTGAAGCCTCACTTGCTTCACTTGATCACTTCCTTGTAATTTGTCTTTCAAAGCTTTCCATTCATATTGTGTAGTTATACAAACGACTATTCTAGGGACTATACTCTTCTCCAATGCTGCTTAGAGATGATAAAGAGCAGAGGAGTTGCTCTTTTATGCTTCTTTCTTTGTTTTCTTATCAGCAACAATTAATGGTTTCCAGTATGTGGGTTTAGTGTAACCCTCTTCCACTATGTCCCACAAACATTTCCCCATGGGCAAGGTCTTCATTTTAATAGACCAATAATCGTAGTCATACCCGTTGAACTCGGGAATTGGTAGTGAGGCCATAGTTACTAAAACACTCTTTTTATTTCTCGGTTACAATAAAGCACTCTATTTTTTCAAATAAGGAAGAAGGAAGAAAGAAGAAAGAAGAAGAAGAAATTAAATTAACATACATACATGTTCTACAACATCTTCAGATAGAGCCCAAACAACACTTTACTATTAATTAAGAGGCATATAGCCTTCAATCATACAACTTATGCAATTGTAAAATCTAAAGAGTCGACCCTTCAAATTGGCTACATTTAGGTATATATAGATTTACATTACATTCAATTGTCTTGGAATGATTATGTGGAGGCTATCTTGTAGTCCTATCAGGGTGAGTTTAGGGAGTGAGCATAGATTTCAACTTAGCTAAGCTTAACTGCATTAAGTGTATTTTATTGATGTGTCTAGCCTAGATTTCTTTTAAGTAACTAGCTTGAATGGTACACCACCAGATCCTGAGCACCTTCTAACAAACTTGATTTTAACCACTAATATTGATAATTGAGCCAACTATGTCAGAATATGTTTGTGGTGGAGAAGCCTTTGATTTTTGATATCTCTAGCATCAATGAATCTAGGTGGTTTGGTGGCATGCACTAATGTTGTTGATTGGGAAAGTTCCAAACGCATTTTGTCTAATGTAGGTACCTAAGAGAATTCCTAAAATTTCATTGAATTAAGTCCCTTTGTGTTAGACTCTATGCCTTAGCAAAATTTTGAGTCTGACATTTACATCTTTGTTTTGGACCTTTTGTCTTTGTTGATGATGCAAGCTTACTTGTAACTCCAACCATTCTTTCATATCTTATCCATATTTTGAATCCAGTAATTAGGTGCCTTGATGCCCAATACCAAATCTTTCATTTTTTTGTGTTGATATCAATATCATCAAAAGTTTGACCCTCTAGTTAGTTGGTTTTCTATACTTAACCACATTTTGAATCCAACCATATGTAACCTTGAATGTCATATGCCATACTTTCAATTCTATTATTTGCTTTCAAGGCTAGGGATATATACTTAGCCATATTTTGAATCCATCTATATTAATGCCAGATACTAGACATCATATATTTTATGCCCTTTTGATGATGTCAACTGCTCCATAATTCTAGCCATTATTATAAGAGGTACTTTTTCCTTAGTTAAATTTCTAGTCTAGCCATGTGATGAATGTCAAATGCTTTACCTTAGCCAAATTTTATATTTGACCATGTGATGAATGCCAGATACTGGTCTTTTATTAGGCCTATGATTAAGTCAGCTTCCAAAAATATCTAGATCTTAATTCTAAATGCAACATGCCTATGCCTTAGCCAATAATTTCAATTCCAATATTGGGTTGATCTACAGTATTTCATATTGCTTTTTACTTCTAATTTGTAGCTAAATATTCACTAGGATCTTGATCTGGTCTTTAAATTATGCCAAATATATGCTTTAAGTCTAATTATTATGTTGACACCTTAGCAAAATGATGATAAAACTTAAGCAAAATTACAATCTGACTATATTTGCAATGTTTTATGAATGTGGATGATCAAATGAACCTATGGGTAGTTAACTACTTGCCTCACCTCCCAGACACCTCTTGTGACTGCCAATCAAGGTAGTTAGCTACATGACTAACTAAGCAAATTCACCCCCTCAACTCAGCTAAATTGAATACCTCACCTCCTTGGACTGCATGTGTCAAATATACCTCTCATGCACTCCTGGTGGAGATTCCAAGGCAACGATTTTATTATAAAATGGGCCCTTGGGGTCGCATACTAGTTATAGATAATTTTGACACACTAAGTATGATGTAGACACAAGAAGAGTTAACATTTTTATTGTTGCATTGCTAGAATACTTTTGTTAGTAGTGTGACATCTAGCAATTGTTTTGGGATGATTTTGGAGACATTTTGTAAGGTTAAAATGCTATTAAAGTTGTTGGCCTAAGATTTTACATTGGAGCTTCATACTTGGGATTTGAACTCTTTCTTCCATTCTTTATATTTCATTTATTTATGCATGCTCAATCTCATGATCTTGCATTTAGGCAGCTTCAATTTTATTTTATTGCAAACCTTGAGTGGTAACATTGGGGCTTGATCCTTGGATCAAGCTAATTTGTTGTTTGAAATCAAACAAACAGGCCCTAAACTACCAATTTACATTTTTTATTTCATTGTAGTTACAAATCCATATTTTCTATTTTTCTATAGGTTTCATTAGATTTACAAGTTTGTGGTAAGTTTGCAGAGTTCTCTTTTTCTATTTTTGTAGTGGTACAATTTTTTCATAGTGACACAAAATTTCACAGTGGCACAATATTTTTAATGTCATACAATATTTTTTGCAGTCGTACAAAATTTTTGTAGTTGTACCACATTTTTTTTAGGTGCATGGCAATTTTGTAGTCTATTATATTTTCTATACAATTCTCGAGAGTTAGTCTAAACTCTAATTTTCTATCTTATTTTCAGCTTGAAATAGGTAAAATTTGACTTATTCACTATTTTAAAAATCTTTCATAAAAAGGTATAACTAAGAGGAATTCAAATTTAGCATTCTAAAATTTTAATTTCGGAAAGTATGCAAGCTTTTAATTACCATTTGTTAAGAAGAATCTTAAGCAGTGGTTTTAGATTTTGCATCCTTAATTAATTTCATAAATCTCACTCATATAAGTGGCATTTCATTAATCTTGCATCTTTTTCTTTGGAAAGAGTGAAAAAATATTAGAGTATTTTATTCTATGTAGTTTCCTCTCTTTAGCTTTAATGTGTAAACAAAAGGAAAATAAAGATAGGCATATTTTTCTCCCCTCTTCTTGTAGTCCTTTTTATCTTTTAGATGAGTAGGATAAAGAAGCAATCAAATTGTAGTAAGGAAGAAAGACAAAATTTGGGATACAAACAAAGTTCTTCATAAAAGGCCTGGGTAGTTTTGTTTCCTTTTCTTGTATTTTTTTGTATGCTTGTATATTACATTAAAAAGGGGTTTAACCAGGGAACTTAGGATTTTTACTAAATTACATGGAAATACATCTTTCATGTAGGAATTAAAATTAAAAATGCATGTAGTAAAGAAATACATCTTTCTTGTTTTACTTTAAGCTTAGTTCCATAAAAACCAAGAATCATGCATAGGATACTTTTTGTTTCAATGCACAGTTGTATGATGCATTTTTTCTTTTGGTAGCATCTTCATCTTGGTGCAAAATCTTCCTTTGGTTACATTTGTATAGAACCAAAAATTCAGGAGCTCAAAATATAATCTCTGATATTCATTCACCTTGAAAGGTTCAAAAATACATTGCTTAAATACATAAACTAATAACCAATACTTAGAAAGCTTAGGAGAAATATTAGGGAGGAAGGAAAATACGAAGGAAAGAAAAAAAGGAATTTAGAGTCAAACTCTTCTTGTTGTCCTTGTCATCCAATCTTGCTGACTTGGTTGTCGTCCAAGGAGGTAAAAGGGTAAGGTCCAAAGCTTACAATTTTAAAACAAATTCATACCATTTTACCATTTTAACTTTCAAAATTCTCCCCCTTAAAGTTGAGAGGACTCACTATACACTCTCTCAGCTTTACATATTGAGCTTTAGCCATTCCTTTGGTGAAGATATCTGCAATGTTATCCAAAGTGCTATAATATTTAAGCTCAACTATCAGCTACTCCACCATGTCTCGAATGAAGTGATACTTCATATCGAAATGCTTTGATTTGCTATGGTGGATTGGATTGTATGCCAACTGAATGGCACTTATGTTATCACAATACAATCAAGTTGGACCACTTTGAATTTCTCCAATCTCTTCAAGGACTTTTCTCAACCATAGGTCTTGAGTACTAGCATGTGTGATGGCTATATACTCAGCCTCAGTAGATGACAATGTTACAACAGTTTGTTTCTTGGAACTCCAAGTGATTAGTCCTAACCCTAGACTAAAACAGTTCCCTGATGTAGATTTCCTATCATCTATATTGCTACCCAAATCACTATCACTGAAGACAACTAATTTCATAGAATTACATTTGTGGTAATGGATTCCAAAATCCAATGTATCTTTTACATATCTTAATATTATTTTAGTTGCTTGTAGATGCAGCTCAGATGGACTTGCCATAAACCTTGAAACTAGAGAAACAACATATTGAATATCGGGACTTGTGTTGGTGAGAAACATCAAACTCCCAACCATGCTCCTATAAGTGGTCATGTCAACCTTTGGTGCTTTGTCATCCTTGCTCAATTGGATTCCATGTCCAGTTGGATTTGCAACTGACTTGCACTGCTCCATGGAAAATTTCTTGATCATGTCTCGAGCATACTTGTGTTGACATATGAATATCCCATTATTTGATTGATGCACTTCCATGCCTAGGAATTATCACATTAAATCGAGATCTTTCATCTCAAACTGCTTCATCATGGAGTTTTTAAACTCCATATTCATTTTAGTGTTACTACCCATAAATATTAGATCATCCACATACAAACAAACTATGAGAATGTCTACACCATGATTTAGGTAGTATAGATTTGGTTCACTTTTGCTTCTAGTGAATCCATACTCATTTAAATAGTCGTCAATGCATGAGTACCAAGCTCTTGGTGCTTGCTTGAGGCCATAAAGTGCCTTTTTCAATTTGTAAACAAGGTTCTCCTTTCCTTTTTCTTGAAAGCCTTGAGGTTGTTGAACATAAACATCCTCAGTCAAGTATTCATTCAGAAAAACACTTTCCACATCCATGTGTTGAATGTTCCATCCTTTTTGGGCAACTAAGGAAAGAACTGATCTGATTGTCTCTTGGCATGCAACAGGAGCAAAATTTTCCTCATATTCAATGCCAAATTTTTGAGTAAAACCTTTTGCTACTAATCTCAACTTGTGCCTCTCAATGCTTCCATTAGCATTGTATTTGGTCTTGTAGACCCATTTACATCCAACACACTTTTTTCCTTTGGGTAGCTTTACTACCTCCCATGTATCATTATTTTCTATAGAGGTTATTTCCTCTTCCATGGCTTCTTGCCATACATTTTTAGTACAAGCCTTCTCATAGATAGTTTTTTCTAGTTATGCACTAGCCAATAAAGCATAATTGACTACATCTCCCTCAATATCATGGGATTCATCATCCCTATACAATTATAAATTTTCAAGTTGCTGCAAAATTGTATTCATTTCACTAGCTTAGCTTCTAGTGAATCTTTCCTGGAAATTTCAATCCAACATTTGAAAATATGGATGATGTTGTAATGTTATTTTGCCTCTTGATGGAGAGTCACTGTCAATGTCCATGGGTGAAGAACTTACTGATTTCTGTGGAGAAGGACTTGGAGTGGCGGTTGAAGTACTTGATATAGTACTCATGCTTGGGCTTGGAGGGGGTAGTGTGCCTTTGCTTTCCTTGGGAGACACCTGTTGTACCTGTTGTACCTATGAAGAATTTACATCTTGGGACTCATCATCAAAAAAAAATCTTTGATGACCCCATTCTCTGCCTTCATAAAAAATTACATCCCTGGAAAGTAAAATTTTATGAGTCTTGGGATTGTACATTCTATATGCTTTGGTAGACTCACAATACCCTAAAAATATACAAGCTTGACTTTTGGTATCAAGCTTCTTCCTTTTCTCGTCAGGAATGTGTACATATGCTAAAGAATCAAAAACTTTGAAGTGCTTTACATTTGGTTTCTTTCTATACCACCCCTCATAAGGAGTGATGCCATCTAAACTAGAAGTTGGACTTCTATTGAGAATGTATACATTGGTTCTTATAGCATCAGCCCAGTACATATTAGTTATATGCTTAGTCTGAAGCATCATTCTCACCATCTCAACTATGGTGTGGTTCTTTCTCTCTGCCACACCATTCTGTTGTGGGGTATAGGCAGTGGTAAATTGCCTTTTGATCCCACTTGCTTTACAATATTTCAAGAATTCTTTTGAGGAGTACTCACCTCCTCGATCTGTCCTATGATAATTTACAAAATACTCACTTTGTTTCTCTACATTGTTTATGAAATCTATGAAGCAATCAAAATATTCATATTTATGTTTCAAGAAATAAATACGGCACATTCTAGATAAATCATATATGAAAGTGAGAAAATAGGAATTATTTTGATACTCTTTATCTGCATTGGACCATAGATGTCTGAATGCACTAACTGAAGTGGATAGCTGGATCTCCACGCTTATCCTTTTGGAAACTTATAGCTTGAGTGCTTTCCCAAAGCACATCCTTCACAGACCCCCTTCTGTTCGTTTATTTTGGGAAGTCTTGTCACCATAGCTTGAGAAGTTAACAGTTTCAAGCTAGCGGAATTTAGGTGACCATATCACAAGTGCCAAAGCACACTTGGATTAGTTATAGCTACATTTGCAAGTTGAGATCCCCCTAGCTTGCCAAATTTGAGATGGAATAACCGATTGTTGTTCATTGGGACCTGTGTGATGACATGATTACAATCATTTTTATCAAGAATGATATATTTTCCTTCATCAAAAACAAGTTTATAATTTTCCTCCATCATTTACCCAACGCTTAGCATATTGTGTTGGAGCTTTGGAGGGTAGTATATGTCATTCACTTTGTTTAGGCCTTATTTTTTTGGAATCTCCATGGCTCCAATGCCTTCGAATTGCAAATATTTATCATCCCCTAACTTGATGTGGGATTTATAAGTGGAATCTAGAGTAGAAAATAGATTTTATTTGCCACTCATATGGTTTGAGCGACCAGTATCTAAAATCCATGTGTCATTTAGATTTTGTTCTAATTTTCCATATGAAAGAAAAAAATTAGAGGTATCATCTTCTTCACCATAATTTCCATATTGATTGTTGTTGCCTTGAGAATATTTTGACCAGAAGTCATGAGCAAAGTGACCTGGCTTGCCACAGTTAAAACAAGTTGTTTTGGACTTGTCACTTCCTCATCCTTGATTTCCACTTTGTCCTGGATTTCCTCCTCAATTTTGGTTTCCACATCTGTTCTGATTGCCTCCTTTGTTGGAGTTGCCTCCTATATTTTTATTACCTCCTCTATAGTTGCCTCTACCTCTACCTCTTCGTTGGTCTATTCCTTGACCTCTTCCACCTCCTCTTCGAGTATTTTCATTCGATGTAAAGGGTTTATCATCGCCTCCATAGTTGGTTGAAGGATATTCATTTAATCTCTCTTCATGAGAAATTGCCGACCCAATTAATGCATCAAATGTTAAAATGAAAATATCTTTTTACTCTTCTATGATTATGGCTATGTGATTCCATATTTGAATAAGTGTTCGTAACACTTTCTTTACAATTGTTTCAAGCTTAATTTCTTTTCCAAGAGTAACCATTTTATCAACTATTGTTTTCACTCTGACACAGTAGTCACCAACTTTTTTGTCTTCTTTCATTTAGAGATTTTCAAAATCTCGTTTCAGTGTTTGAAGCCTCACTTGCTTCACTTGATCACTTCCCTAGAATTCATCTTTCAAAGATTTCCATGCATCTTATGCAGTTATACAAGTGGATATTCTAGGGAATATACTCTTCTCCAATGTTGCTTAGAGATGATAAAGAGAAGATGAGTTGCTATTTTGTGCTTCTTTCTTTATTTTCTTATCAGCAGCACTTATGTTGTCAGTAACCCTCTTCCACTATGTCCCACAAACCTTTCCCTATGGGCAAGGTCTTCATTTTAATAGACCAATACTCGTATTCATACCCGTTGAACTTTGGAATTGGTAGATTGTTATGTGAGGCCATAGTTACTAAAACACTCTTTTTATTTCTTGATTACAATAAAGCACTCTATTTTTTCAAAGAACGAAGAAGGAAGAAAGAAGAAATAAGAAGAAGAAATGAAATTAACATACATACATGTTCTACCACATATTCATAAAGAGGCCAAACAACACTTTAATATTAATTAAGAGGCATATAGCCTTCAATCATACAACTTATGCAATTGTAAAATCTAAAGAGTCGACCCTTGAAATTGGCTACATTTAAGTATATATAGATTTACATTACATTCAATTGTCTTGGAATGATTATGTGGAGGATCTCGTGTAGGCCTATCAGGGTGAGTGTAGGGAGTGATCATAGCTTTCAACTTAGCTAATATTAACTGCTTTAAGTGTATTTTATTGATGTGTCTAGCCTAGATTCCTTTTAAGTAACTAGCTTGAATGCTACACCACCAGATCCTGAGCACCTTTTAACAAGCATGATTTTAACCACTAATATTGGTAACTAAGCCAACTATGTCAGAATATGTTTGTGGTGGAGAAGCCTTTGATTTTTGAGATCTCTAGCATCAATGAATCTAGGTGGTTGGGTGGCATGCACTAATGTTGTTGATTGGGAAAGTTCCAAAAGACTTTTGTCTAATGTAGGTATCTAAGAGAATTCCTAAAATTTCAATGAATTAGGTCCCTTTATGTTAGACTCCATGCCTTAGCAAAATTTTGAGTCTGACATTTACATCTTTGTTTTGGACTTTTTGTCTTTGTTGATGATGCAAGCTTACTTGTAACTCCAACCATTCTTTCATACCTTATCCATATTTTGAATCTAGTAATTAGGTGCCTTGATGCACAATACCAAAGCTTTCATTTTTATGTGTTGATATCAATATCATCCAAAGTTTGACCCTCTAGTTAGTTGGTTTTCTATACTTAACCACATTTTGAATCCAACCATATGTAACCTTGAATGTCAGATGTCATACTTTCAATTCTATTAGTTGATTTCAAGGATAGGGATATATACTTAGCCATATTTTGAATCCATCTATATTAATGCCAGATACTAGACATCATATATTTTATGCTTTTTTGATGATGTCAACTGCTCCATAATTCTAGCCACTATTATATAAGAGATACTTTTTCCTTAGTTAAATTTCTAGTCTAGCCATGTGATGAATGTAAAATGCTTTACCTTAGCCAAATTTTATATTTGACCATGTGATGAATGCCAGATACCAGTCTTTTATTAGGCCTATGATTAAGTCAGATTCCAAAAATATCTAACTCTTAATTCTAAATACCACATGCCTATGCCTTAGCCAATAATTTCAATTCCAATATTGGGTTGATCTACAGTCTTTCATCTTGCTTTTTAATTCTAATTTGTAGCTAAATATTCACTAGGATCTTGATCTGGTCTTTAAATTACGCCAAAAATATGCTTTAAGTCTAATTATTATGTTGACACCTTAGCAAAATGATGATAAAACTTAAGAAAAATTACAATCTGACTATATTTGCAATGGTTTGTGAATGTGGTTTGATCAAATGAACCTATGGGTAGTTAACTACTTGCCTCACCTCCCAGATACCTTTTGTGACTTCCAATCAAGGTAGTTAGTTACATGACTAACTAAGCAAATTCACCTCCTCAACTCAGCTAAATTGAATACCTCACCTCCTTGGACTGCATGTGTCAAATCTACCTCTCATGCACTCCTGGTGTAGATTCCAAGGCAAGGATTTTATTATAAAATGGGCCCTTGGGGTCCCATACTACTTATAGATAATTTTGACACACTAAGTATGATGTAGACACAAGAAGAGTTAACATTTTGATTGTTGCATTGTTAGAATACTTTTGTTAGTAGTGTGGCATCTAGCAATTGTTTTGGGAGGATTTTGGAGGCATTTTGTAAGGTTAAAATGCTATTAAAGTTGTTGCCCTAAGATTTTACATTGGAGCTTCATATTTGGGATTTGAACTCTTTCTTCCATTCTTTATTTTTCATTTATTTATGCATGCTCAATCTCATGATCTTGCATTTAGGCAACTTCAATTTTGTTTTATTACAAACCTTGAGTGGTAACATTGAGGCTTGATCCTTCGATCAAGCTAATTTTTTGTTTGAAATCAAACAAACAGGCCCTAAACTACTAATTTACATTTTTTATTTCATCATACTTACAAATCCATATTTTCTATTTTTCTATAGGTTTCATCAGATTCACAAGTTTGTGGTAAGTTTGCAGAGTTCTATTTTTCTATTTTTGTAGTGGTACAATTTTTTCATAGTGACACAAAATTTCACAATGGCACAATATTTTTAATGTCATACAATATTTTTGCAATCGTACAAAAATTTTGTAGTTGTACCACATTTTTTGTAGGTGCATGGCAATTTTTTAGTCTATTATATTTTCTATACAATTCTTGAGAGCTAGTCTAAACTCTAACTTTCTATATTATTTTCATCTTGAAATAGGTAAAATTTGACTTATTCACTATTTTAAAAATATTTCATAAAAATGTATAATTGAAGAACACAAGCTTATACTGAGAGGGGGGGTGAACAGTATAAGACCACTTTTTCAATTTGCTTTAAAATCAACTTTCAAAACAGTATAATGCAGTGTATAGATAGCAGTAAAAACAACAGTAATCAAATCAATGCACAACACACCATCCACAAAGTGACACAACAATTTACGTGGTTCACCCAAGGTGGGCTACTCCATGGATAAAACTTTTCTCTAAAAGTTATATCACGGTTCTTTGGGAAACCTTCCCAATTACAAAGTTTATGGGCACCAACCCAAAGGAGACACCTTCCCCTAGCTCTGCTCTTAGTGGTGATCCTCTAGAAGACCTCTACCTCCTCTGCCCTTAGCAAGTGGAATTCTATCCACAGAAGACACCTGTCTTCCCTACTCTGGCTGGAGATCTCTGTCCTCAACTCTATCACTGCAAAGCCGGTCCTCTTATCTACACCAAAACATAGTCCTTCGATCTGGCACAAATCTGTCCTCTTCCTCTTTTCTTTTCTATTACAGTTGCACTTGGTCGAAACCAACTTTTCACAGTCTGCACAAACACAGTAGCACTCGATCTACTTATGCTCTTCTGTGAAAACACAGCAGCACAGTCTTCGCACATCCAACGCAAACACAGCAGCACTGTCTTCGCAACCTCTACGCAAACACAGTAGCATAGACGTCACACACTTCGCGCAAACACAACAGTCGATCAGACTTCTATTTATGCACCTCTACGATCAAACTTCTCCCCACACTCTATCTGTGCAATTCGCACTTCGAACGCACACTTGATCGATGCCAAACTCTTCAAGCAGCCCTCCTTTTATACTCACAATCTCAATATTGAAATCTTGATCTTAGTCGGCTATTTACCCTTCAACCATGTTGGCTGCAAAACCCTATGCTACGTTGGCCCAGATTTAACTCTGTCGGCTTCATTGCCTCCCTGTAGCTTCTGGTGCGAAACTTCAACATGTCACGATATCACGACATTTTTACAGCCGTACACCTTCTATAGCCTGCTATCACGAAATCGTGACACCTTGGCCTTTGTCGACTTCCTTTGTGCTTCTATCACGAAATCGCGACACCTTTGCCTCTTGCTGACGTCATCTCACTTCTATTGCGAAATCATGACACTTTAGTCTTCATGGCCTTCCTCTCAGCTTTTGTCATGAAATCATGACACATCTGCTTCTGCTGACGTCATCTGCAACTCTATCGTGAAATCGTGACGCTTTCACTACCTTAAGCTCTTTTCTGCCATATGCCCATGAAACTGGAACATGTCATGAAATCGCGACGCTTTCACCTTCGAGCTCTTCCTTCTTCAACTCATCATGAAATCATGACGCTTCTTCTGATTAAGACTTGCTAACTATTTCTATCATGAAATCATGACACTTTCTCCAACTGCAAGCTGCCAACTCAACCTGTCACGAAATCGTGACACTTTCTGCATCCGTACAACTTCTTTGTAGCCTATCATGAAATCATGATGCTTTCAGCTTTCAAAAGCTTTCCCTGCAACTTATCATGAAATCATGATGCTTCTGGCTTTCGAACGCTTTCTCCACTGCCTGTCGTGAAATCGTGACACTTCTGGCTTCCGTACGCTTTCTCCACTGCCTGTCATGAAATCGTGACACTTTTCCTTTTCGGCTCTTCTCTTTGCTGCATGTCACGAAATCGTGACAGTCTTCAACTCGACCTCTATAGCATGTCACAAAAATGTGACAGCCCTTACTTGGTACTTTGCATCATGTCGCGAAATCGTGACAGTTCCTGAATCACTTTCTCTCTCTTCAATCTTGTCATGAAATCGTGACAGATCACACTGTGGACTTTCTCTTCTGCAACATGTCATGAAATCGTGACACTTTCTTGTCCGTACAACCTCCTTTGTAGAATGTCATGAAATCATGACACTTTTCTTTCTCTGCCTTCCTGCACTGTCCGAGTCACGAAAATGTGACATGTCACGAAATCGTGATAGTTTTGCCTGCTTCGTCTCTGCCTTCCCGCATGTCATGAAATCGTGACACATTTGCCTAAACTTTCTCTCTCCTCAAACATGTCACGAAATCATGACAGTTTTGCCAGCACTTTCTCTCTCCTAAAACATGTCATGAAATCGCGACAGTTTTTCCAACCGCCTGCATACTTTTTCTTACTTGTCTTTTTCTTGATCTTTTGCAACTGGGCTACCCTGATCTTCTTGGAAACTCACTGTCCATGCTGAAACCTTCATCAAGACACATTCTTTGACATCAAACCAAATTGCTTCAAGACCTTCTTGACATCAATGACAACATCTACACTTAGAGTAAAGGCAATGTACCCAATGTACCCAAAATTGCCAACAATCTCCCCCTTTGTCATTGATGGCAAACCTTAACTGAAAACACAAGTCAAGAGCCAAAACTGAAAACAACTGATCCAACAACTGAGAATCTGCCTTTGAAGTTTTTGCTCCCCTTGACTTGAAGCTCTCTTCTTCACTATGAAGCTCTCCCCCTTACTCATATCTCTCCCCCTTTGTCATCAATGGCAAAGGGTCACCTTTGGGGCTCGGGACTAAGAATGAGCCTCTTAGCTTAGTCCCTCCCCCACCTCTTGATGAGGTGATTAATTTTGGGGTGGGAGTACAACTCCCAATTTCTCCCTTAGATACTCAAATGTATCTCTTGGAAGAGGTTTTGTGAAGATATCTGCAATCTGCTCTTTAGTAGACACATATTCTACCTTGACCTGCTTCTCTTGCACTTTCTCCCTTAGAAAGTGATACTTGATGGAGATATGCTTTGTCCTTGAGTGCATTACCGGTTTTTTGGAAATACTTATGGCACTAGTATTATCACAAAATATGGAGATGGGTTGTTCATGCTTGACTTTGAAATCCTCCAAGGTGGTTTTCATCCATAGAACTTGAGTACACCCAGCCACTGTTGCTATGTATTCAGCTTCTGCCGTAGATAAGGAAACTGAAGGTTGTTTCTTACTTAGCCAAGAAACTAAACTCTTTCCCAGAAAGAATGCTCCACCACTGGTGCTTTTCCTGTCATCATTACTGCCTACCCAATCTGCATCTGTATAGGCTATGAGAGTGAAATCATCACCTTTGGGATACCAAAGCCCAAAGTCCATAGTGCCCTTCAGATATCTGAATATCCTTTTAACTGCTATAACATGAGAATATTTTGGAGCAGCCTGAAATCTGGCTACTAACCCAACAACCTGCATGATATCTGGTCTGGTAGCTGTAACATATAATAAACTGCCAATCATCGATCTATACAATTTTTGATCTGCCACTGGAGATTCATCATCTTTACTCATCTTGCACCCCGTAGTCATTGGAGTACATACAGGTTTGCTGTCCATCATCCCAAATTTTTTTAACATTTCTTTGATATACTTTCCTTGAGAGAGAAATATACTGTCTTTTGATTAAGCAATCTGAAGACCCAAAAAGAATGACAGCTCTCCAATCATAGACATCTCAAATTCCTTCTGCATGGTGTTAGCAAAATCTTTGCACATCTGGGTATTATTTCCCCCAAAAATGATATCATCAACATAGACAACTACAATCAGCATATCATTACCTTTATCCTTAATGTACAAATTGCTATCTGCCATACCTTTCCTGAAACCTTGCTCATGAAGGTACCTGTCAAGTCTTGAGTACCAAGCCCTAGGTGCTTGCTTTAACCCATACAAGGCCTTTTTTAGTTTACACACATAGTCCGATTGATCTGAGAGAGACACGCCTTCTGGCTGTTCTACGTAGACTTCTTCATCCAAAACTCCATTTAAAAAGGCTGATTTCACATCCATTTGATACACCTTGAATGCTTTGAAACTTGAAAGAGCCAAAAACATTCTGATGGCTTCGAGACGAGCAACAAGAGTGAACGTCTCTTCGAAATCAACACCTTCTACTTGAGCATAACCTTTGCAAACCAACCTGGCTTTGTTTCTGACAATCTTTCCATCCTCATTGAGTTTATTTCTGAATATCCATTTTGTGCCAATGACATTCTTGTCCTTAGGTCTTGGAACTAAATCCCAAGTTTCACTTTTCTCTATTTGATTTAGCTCTTCATCCATAGCTTTTACCCAAAATTTATCTGCACATGCATCACTGAAATATTTTGGCTCAATCTGAGATAATAATGAAATATTTGTAGAATCGTGAGACGGAATGACTCTTCTTCTAGTTTGTCTGCTGTTTGGATCACCAATGATCAAATCTTTGGGATGATGTTTCTGAACATATCGTGACGGAGTTTTGGGAAGCAGCTGCTATTTTTCCTCTTCTTCATCTGAAACCTCTCTGAATTCTTCTTGACAGATTTCATCACTGATTTCCTTGACAGGTTCTCTTATCCTTGTCTTTTCATCAACTGTTACATTTATGCTCTCTACGATTGTATGCGTTCTTTTGTTGAAGCATCTGTAAGCCTTGCTTCTGCTGGAATAACCAAGAAAAATTCCCTCATCACACCTAGGATCAAACTTACCCAAATTTTGATCTTCCCTTCTGATGAAGCACTTACTCCCAAACACTTTGAAATGTTTTACTGTAGCTGGTCTTCCTTTCCACAACTCATAAGGAGTTTTATGATGATTTACTCTAAGTTGGGCCCTGGTGATAATGTAGACTGTTGTACTGACTGCCTCTTTCTAGAACCCATCTGAAAGTTTTGACTCATTTAACATAGCTCTAGCCATATTTTCAATAGTTCTATTTTTTCTTTCAACTACTCCATTTTGTTGAGGAGTTCTTGCTGCTGAATATTCTCTTTTAATTCCCTGTTGCTCACAGTATTCCACAAATTCATTTGAGGTGAACTCTCCTCCTCTGTCCGATCTCAAGCATTTGATTCTCTTTTCAGTCTCATTCTCAATCATTTCTTTGAAAGCTTTGAATTTTTCAAAAGCTTCTGATTTTTCTTTGAGAAAGGTCACCCAAGTCATTCTAGAATAATCATCTATAAACAGCATGAAGTAGCTTTCTCCCTGAATGCTCTGAGTTCTGGTGGGGCCACATAAATCGGTATGAATGAGATCTAATGGTTTTGAAGAAGTATACCCTTTTGATTTAAAACTGGTTCTGGTCTGTTTTCCATGTTGACAAGGACCGCAAATGGTGTTATGGGGCCTTTTTATTTTGGGCAAGTCTCTAACTGCTTCCTTGTTACTAATGTTGACAAGATTATCAAAGCTCAAATGCCCCAATATTTTATGCCATAACCAACTCTCATCTTCTTGAGTTAGAAAGCACTTTTCCTTTTTTATCTCACTAAGCATGTAAAGATTGTTTGGAGTCCTTGTAGCACTAGCAATGAGTTTTCCATTTTTTTCTTTACGAATCTCACATCTATCTGAAAAGAAAGATACTATGTGTCCTTGATCACAAAGTTGACTCACACTTAGAAGATTATGTCTTAGACCTTCTACATAAAGCACATTTTCAGTTTTAGATTTCCCATCCAAGCTAAGAGTTCCTTTACCACAAATTTTTGTAGACCTGTTATCTCCAAAACTAATTGTTCCTCTGTTTGTGTTTTTTAAGACCAGAAACTTTTCCTTTTCACCAGTCATATGTTTTGAACAACCACTATCAAGATACCATTTCTCTACTTTGTCTTGAGCATGAAAAGCAGTTTTGAACTATCATTGACTTAGACTTGATCTCAATTCTCTTTTTAGTGAACTTAAGGCTAGGTCTATCCAAACTGCACATCCTTGCTATATGCCCAACATTCTTGCAATTGTAACATATGACATTTTTATCCAAAAGAGGTGCAAAAGAGTTAACATTTTCCTTACTATGGCTATTCATGGATTTAATGCAATGTATAGCTTTGTGACCAAATTTCTTGCAAGAAAAATAGTAGCCATGGAAAGTATTATGTAACCTGTTTTGATGCCTTGGATGATTGTTCTTCTTGTGACCAACTGGAATCCATCGTTCTTCAGGCTGAAAATTGATCTTGCTGTCTCTTTTTCCTATCATGATTCTTGAGAATAGAACTCTCTTCCCTAAAATTCTTAAAGCCCAGAAGAATTCACTTTAGAGATCGAACTTAACCTCTTCATCCTTTTCTGAAACTGTATGTTCTTCTGAAAGATCCTTCTCCAAGCTGTTATGCTTTTTTTGGAGAGACCCGCTCTGATACCAATTGAAGAACACAAGCTTATACTGAGAGGGGGGGTGAACAGTATAAGACCACTTTTTCAATTTGCTTTAAAATCAACTTTCAAAATAGTATAATGCAGTGTATAGATAGCAGTAAAAATAGCAGTAATCAAATCAATGCACAACACACCATCCACAAAGTGACACAACAATTTACGTGGTTCACCCAAGGTGGGCTACTCCACGGATAAAACTTTTCTCTAAAAGTTATATCACGGTTCTTTGGGAAACCTTCCCAATTACAAAGTTTATGGGCACCAACCCAAAGGAGACACCTTCCCCTAGCTCTGCTCTTAGTGGTGATCCTCTAGAAGACCTCTACCTCCTCTGCCCTTAGCAAGTGGAATTCTATCCATAGAAGACACCTGTCTTCCCTGCTCTGGCTGGAGATCTCTGTCCTCAACTCTATCACCGCAAAGTCGGTCCTCTTATCTGCACCAAAACATAGTCCTTCGGTCTGGCACAAATCTGTCCTCTTCCTCTTTTCTTTTTTGTTACAGTTGCACTTGGTCGAAACCAACTTTTCATAGTCTACGCAAACACAACAGCACTCGATCTACTTATGCTCTTCTATGAAAACACAGCAGCACAGTCTTCGCACATCCAGTGCAAACACGATAGCTCTGTCTTTGCAACCTCTGTGCAAACACAGTAGCACAGACGTCGCACACTTCGTGCAAACACAGCAGTCGATCAGACTTCTATTTATGCACCTCTGCGATCAAACTTCTCCCCGCACTCTATCTACGCAATTCGCACTTCGAACGCACACTTGATCGATGCCAAACTCTTCAAGCAGCCCTCCTTTTATACTCACAATCTCAAGATTGAAATCTTGATCTTAGTCGGTTGTTTACCCTTCAACCACGTCGGTTGCAAAACCCTACGCTGTGTCGGCCTAGATTTAACTCTGTCGGCTTCACTACCTCCTTGTAGCTTCTGGCGTGAAACTTCAACATGTCGCGATATCGTGACATTTTTACAACCGTACACCTTCTATAGCCTGCTATCGTGAAATCGTGACACCTTGGCCTTTGTTGACTTCCTTTGTGCTTCTGTCACGAAATCGTGACACCTTTGCCTCTTGCTGACGTCATCTCACTTCTGTCATGAAATCGTGACACTTTAGTCTTCATGGCCTTCCTCTCAGCTTTTTGTTAGGAATATGGTAAGTGTAAATAAATTAAACCATAATCATTAACCTTAGCATAGGAATACGCTAGGTTTATATAGGTTACAAAATAGATTAATTAACAATAGATCCTATGTCTACGCTAACAACTAACCTATCTGCCGTCCAAAATGGAAGTGACGGTAAGATAGACTACTAACCAAGGTAATTGGTAATAGTAACTACTAGTGGTAAAAAGTAAGAAATTACTTTTTACCATGTGGTAAATTATATCTACCTAGGTGAAACTTAAATATTACCTAAATGAGGTAATAATTATAGTTACTAACATAGTAACTCTAACATCCCCCCTTATTACATTATTTGGGTAATACATACATATCCCTCTATACAACAATATTTGGGAAAAGTATATAACTGCCCCAATACAGTGAAGAAGATGTTGTTCTGCTGGTTCTTTGCTCTGTCATAGTACTCTGGCTGCTCCTAAGCAAAAAATGGGTCATTCCTCGCTTTGTCTTCACGCCAACGAATGTCCTTATGGTAATCACATCATCCAATCGATTTGCATGGGTAACCAGCCACTGCAATCGCTAGGTGTAGTAGAATAGATCACTTCATACAAGGTTCATTCATTTACAATATGAATTTGCAAAAGATAAGGTAGCTAAGGTGTCGGTCGCTGTCGAAAATGCACCCTTATAAGTTCCCCCCTTCTTGTTGCAAAACATAGTGTAATTAATTTCTGAAGGAAGTGTGACTAAGGTGTCGGTCAAAGCCGAAAATGCACCCTTGTAAGCCTTCTTCCCTATTTACAAAAATCAGTGAAGAAAAGAAATGGATATTCCCCCTCAATTGCAAAAAGTATGCAACTCAAGAGTATTGTGAAGGATTTTACAAATATTGCCTCCTAGACAATTTTACATCACAAAAAATCGCTCCTCTTTGTTACAAGTACTTCAAACACCTAGAATTTGCTATTTATGAAGCCTAGAAGAGATACAAGCACCCCTTATTGCAAGGTCTTCAAACAAAATACTTATGCTATTTTATGAAGCCTAAAAAGAAGAGAGAGAGAATATGATGTTTTTGGCCAAGGGACACATGTGTTTTCCCTCTACAAAACTGTTTTAGCAATTAGCACTCTGTGTGCTTTCTCTGAACCAAAATCATAATCTGTATTAGACATCTCATTTGCAACATTGCCTTGGTTTTTATTTTGACCTTTCTCTTTGGGAGGCCTGTTCTTAAACCAACATCTCTTGGTTTGATGAGTGTCTGAGTCACAGATTTTACAATGCTGCTTCTTCTTCGGAACCTCTTTGGCTTTACCCTTGTCTTGTCTAGAAGAAGAATCCTTTTGTTGATTCCATTGTTTCTTACCACCTTGTCGTTTGTGTGAGAAAAGTGCATTGTTGGATGCATCATCTCTTTGGAATTGATTAGCTTCTTCAGTTTGAAGCATATTTACCAACTCGACAAAAGTTACTTGTCCTACCGTAAACTTGTAAGGAGGTGATCAACATTCCGTATGAGTCGGGAAGAGTTCTCAAAATGATTGAGTTCAAGATTGGGTCTTCCAACTTTTCTCCTAAGGATTGCAGCTTTGTTTTTAATTCTGCGACTCCGCAGAGGAATAGCTCTACTGTTTCTCCTGATCTCATATGTAATGTATGAAGCTGTGTTTGAAGGTTAAGAATCGTTGATTGATTCTTGCCCTCAAAAATGGTACTTAAGGCATCCCAAGCTGCCTTACCAGTTGTAGCTTCATTGATATGAGGTTGGATATCATCAATAATAGCAAGCAAGATCATTAAGGAAAGTTTCTTATCCTTTTTATCAAAGTCGATTTGATCTTGTCCAGAAGATTGAGGTCTAGTGACACTTCCATCCACTATTGACCACAAGTCCTCTACAGTTAAGATAGCCTTCATTTTAGTCTTCCATGATGAGTAATTTGAACCTCTGAGCAGTTGGCCCTCAGTGAGATACTTGTGTATCATGGCCATGGTTTAGGTTTCAATTTTTTTTTTTTTGGAGAGGACTAAGATGATAGTATCTTGCACTATACCCCAAAAAGGTATAGAGAAGTTTGTTTCAATTTGTTGTCTATAAGATATTTAATGGCACCTGCCTTAACACTCTTAGAAAGAGATGAAAAGTTTGAGGAATATTGAGCCAAACAAAATAGAGCAAATGAAACAAGGGTGTATTTTGTCAAACTTTTGATATTTGCTCTCTAAGATATTTAATGGCACCTGCTTTTAACACCTTTTGAAAAAAGATGAAAAAATTTGAGGTTTAATTAAGCCAAACAAAAGAGAGTCTTATCAAGGTGATTGAAATTTTTGACCTTTTGATGGGGAGAAATTACTTGTTTGAACCTATGCAAAGTTTAGCATGGTTTTTGAGTGAAGTTTGGGTGTTTGTGAAAAGCTCCTTGTAATGTTTTATTTGTGACTTTTGTAATTGCAAAAAAAATGGTTTTAGTGCAATAATCAACAAAAAAAATATAAGAGCACCCAAATTTATATCACTCTAGGTGTCGGATTCCACCGAAAATGCACCTAGTACAAGCAATTTTGAAAAGTAGGTGTCGAGTAAAATCGAGAATGCACCTTTCTTTAAAACTGAAATAGCCCCCCCTTTATCTTTACAATTTTGAAAACTATAGAATTCTGAAAAAAATTCTATCCCCCCTTAATGTTTACAAAATGTAGAATTTAGAGCATATCTTTCAAGACAAGTCGACACACGACAAGCTTTTGAAAGACTTTCCAGAATCAGCTTGACACACAACTTGGTTTTCTATCTCCCGTAATTATTCAATACTCAAAAATAGGAGGTGCATCAGGATTAAAGGGTTCTCTAATCCTCATGGGACCATAACTACGATCCAAACCCTTCCAAGGATCAGTGTAAGTATTGAAACGGGGTAAGCTCCTTCTATGCTCTCTAAGCATACGATGAAAATGAGATCTTGTCGTCTGACGTCTAAGTTCGTTCCTCTTTCGAATAACTCTTAGATGACGAAGGGCTTTTGTGATCCACAGCTTTTTCTTCATGAGACAAAAAATTTGTTCTCCCAAAACAATTGATTAGAAAAATTTTGGAGAATTTAAAAATTTATTAGAAGTCTCAAAAAACTGCAAAAGGAATTTGGTTTAAGGATTGTCTCTTGTCTCCCTCAGTTTGATTAGGAGAAAACAATAAAAAAACTTTTGCCTTTCTTTTTTTTTAATAAAATTTTATTTCAATGCAGCAATTTAATTTTTAACTTAAGAGAATTTAATTAATAAACAAAATATTTGATAAACAAATCACTTAAAAAATGATTTAAATAAAAAATAAGTTATTAATTAAAAACCTAAGAAAAAAAATTAAAGACAATGCATTGAAAAAAAATAATAAATAAAAAAAAATTACCTGCGGGTTCGAACCTGCGGCCCCGCGTAGGATATTGGCCGACTGGCGCTCCTGCCAGTCGGTCCACACCAGGTGATGAGAAGGGAAGGTTAAAACCTTCCCTTTCGTCCTTCGCACGGCGGGAAGACGCCAAAAAAAATTTGGCGTCGCGGGGGATTGATCTCCCGACCCCGCGCGAATGGCCCTCGCGCTGGCTTTGCTAGCCAGTCGGGCTACCTTGGCTGATCCGTCAGCCAAGGTTTGCCCCGTGCTAATTAAGCACAAGCGGGCAAGATTTTTTTTTTATTAAAGCTTCGTGGGAATAATCCCACATGCGCCGTAGGAGCGCATTCGTTTTGTTTAAAAATAAAAGAACTCCCTTTCGTTCTTGATTTCCTGCGGGCAGTCGACAGGCTCAACAGAACCCTATTTTGACATGTGCCACGCGGGAGTCAGATGAGCTGGAGTGCCTCGGGCCACGTGCCGCCTCCGACCGCATGCCTCCACGTCAGCAGCCACGCCACGTCAGCAGATCGGGCTGCCTCGAGCCGCGAGTCGTGCCACGTCAGCAAATCAGGCTGCCTCGGGCTATGTGCCATGCCACCTCGCCAGATCAAATCACCTCGAGCCACACATTGCCCAGTCAACAGATCGCCTCGGGCCGCGTGCTGGTCACCTCGATAATCGGGCCGATTATCTCCTGCGGGCCGCCTCGGGAATCAAGACGGTCATCCTGTGGGCCGCCTCGAGAAACTTGCCGGATCTAGATTGCGGGCCACCTCGAGAACCGTGCCGAGTAGCCTGCGGGCCATCTCCTCAGGAAGCGTGTGGAGTATGGCTCTGATGCCAATGTCAGGAATATGGTAAGTGTAAATAAATTAAACCATAATCATTAACCTTAGCATAGAAATATGCTAGGTTTATATAGGTTACAAAATAGATTAATTAACAATAGATCCTATGTCTACGCTAACAACTAACCTATCTGTCGTCCAAAAGGGAAGTGACGGTAAGATAGACTACTAACCAAGGTAATTGGTAATAGTAACTACTAGTGGTAAAAAGTAAGAAATTACTTTTTACCATGTGGTAAATTATATCTACCTAGGTGAAACTTAAATATTACCTAAATGAGGTAATAATTATAGTTACTAACATAGTAACTCTAACACTTTTGTCTTGAAATAATGATACATCTGCTTCTGTTGACGTCATCTGCATCTTTGTCACGAAATCGCGATGCTTTCGTTGCCTTAAGCTCTTTTCTACCATATGCCCGCAAAATTGGAACATGTAACGAAATCACGACGCTTTTGCATTTGAGCTCTTCCTTATTCAACTCATCGTCAAATCGCGACGCTTCTTCTGATTCAGACTTGCTAACTATTTTTGTCATGAAATCGTGACACTTTCTCCAACTGCAAGCTGCGAACTCAACTTGTCGTGAAATCGTGAAACTTTCTCCAACTGCAAGTTGCCAACTCAAATTCTTTGTAGCCTATCATGAAATCATGACGCTTTCAGCTTTCGAAAGCTTTCCCTGCAACTTGTCATGAAATCACGATGCTTCTAGCTTTCGAACGCTTTCTCCACTACCTGTCATGAAATCACGACACTTTTGGCTTTCGTACATTTTCTCCACTACCTGTCATGAAATCGTGATGCTTCTCCTTTCAGGCTCTTCTCTTTGCTGCATGTCATGAAATCACAACAATCTTCAACTTGACCTCTGTAGCATGTCACAAAAATGCAACAGCCCTTACTTGGTACTTTGCATCATGTCGCGAAATCGCAACAGTTCTTGAATCACTTTCTCTCTCTTCAATCTTGTCGCAAAATCACAACAGATCACACTGCAGACTTTCTCTTCTACAACATGTCATGAAATCGTGACACTTTCTTGTCCATACAGCCTCCTTTGTAGAATGTCATGAAATCGTGACACTTTTCTTTCTCTGCCTTCCTGCACTATCCGATTCACGAAAATGCGACATGTCACAAAATCGTGATAGTTTTGTTTGCTTCGTCTCTGCCTTCCTACATGTCACGAAATCGTGACACATTTGCCCAAAATTTCTCTCTCCTCAAACATTTCATGAAATCGTGACAGTTTTGCTAGCGCTTTCTCTCTCCTAAAACATGTCGCGAAATCGCAACAGTTTTTCCAGACGCTTGCATACTTTTTCTTACTTGTCTTTTTCTTGATCTTTTGCAACTGGGCTACCCTGATCTTCTTGGAAACTCACTGTCCATGCTGAAACCTTCATCAAGACACATTCTATGACATCAAACCAAATTGCTTCAAGACCTTCTTGACATCAATGACAACATCTACACTTAGAGTAAAGCAATGTACCCAATGTACCCAAAATTGCCAACAATAACTAAGAGGAATTCAAATTTAGCATTCTCAAATTTTCATTTCGGAAAGTATGCAAGATTTTAATTACCATTTGTTAAGAAGAATCTTAAGCAGTGGTTTTAGATTTTGCATCCTTAATTAATTTCATAAATATCACTCATATAAGTGCCATTTCATTAATCTTGCATCATTTTCTTTGGAAAGAGTGAAAAAATATTAGAGTATTTTATTCTATGTAGTTTCCTCTCTTTAGATTTAATGTGTAAACAAAAGGAAAATAAAGATAGACATATTTTTCTCCCCTCTTCGTGTAGTACTTTTTATCTTTTAGATGAGTAGGATAAAGAAGCAATCAAATTGTAGTAAGGAAGAAAGACAAAATTTGGGATACAAACAAAGTTCTTCATAAAAGGCCTAGGTAGTTTTGTTTCCTTTTCTTGTATTTTTTTGTATGCTTTTGATATTACATTAAAAATAGGTTTAACCAGGGAACTTAGGATTTTTACTAAATTACAGGGAAATACACATTTCATGTAGGCATTAAAATTAAAAATGCATGTAGTATTTTGCATTTATGGTAAATCTTATTTTTTTGCATTCCTCTTCCACTTCTACTTGAAAAAAATAGATTAAAAGATTTATTTTCTTGTTTTACTTTAGGCTTAGTTCCATAAAAACCAAGAATCATGCGTAGGATACTTTTTGTTTCAATGCACAGTTGTATGATGCATTTTTTCATTTGGTAGCATCTTCATCTTAGTGCAAAATCTGCCTTTGGTTACATTTGTATAGAACCAAAAATTCAGGAGCTCAAAATATAATCTCTGATATTCATTCACCTTGAAAGGTTCAAAAATACATTGCTTAAATACATAAACTAATAACCAATACTTAGAAAGCTTAGGATAAATATTAGGGAGGAAGGAAAATACAGAGGAAAGAAAAAAAGGAATTTAGAGTCAAACTCTTCTTGTTGTCCATGTCGTCCAATCTTGTTGACTCAGTTGCCATCCAAGGAGGTAAAAGGGTAAGGTCCAAAGCTTACAATTTTAAAACAAATTCATACCATTTTACCATTTTAACTTTCAACATTCTCCCCCTTATAGTTGAGAGGATTGACTATACACTCTCTCAGCTTTATATATTGAGCTTTAGCCATTCCTTTGGTGAAGATATCTGCAATGCTATCCAAAGTGCTATAATATTTAAGATCAACTATCTGCTACTCCACCATGTCTCGAATGAAGTGATACTTCATATCAAAATGCTTTGATCTGCTATGGTGGATTGGATTGTATGCCAACTGAATGGCACTTATGTTATCACAATACAATTGAGTTGGACCACTTTGAATTTCTCCAATCTCTTCAAGGACTTTTCTCAACCATAGGGTTTGAGTACTAGCATGTATGATGGCTATATACTCAGCCTCAGTAGATGACAATGCTACAACAGTTTGTTTCTTGGAACTCCAAGTGATTAGTCCTGACCCTAGACTAAAACAGTTCCCTGATGTATATTTCCTATCATCTATATTGCTACCCCAATCACTATCACTGAAGACAACTAATTTCATAGAATTACATTTGTGGTAATGGATTCCAAAATCCAATGCATCTTTTACATATCTTAATATTATTTTAGTTGCTTGTAGATGCAGCTCAAATGGACTTGCCATAAACCTTGAAACTAGAGAAACAACATATTGAATATTGGGACTTCTGTTGGTGAGAAACATCAAACTCCCAACCATGCTCCTATAAGTGGTCATGTCAACCTTTGGTGCTCTATCATCCTTGCTCAATTGGATTCCATGTCCAGTTGGATTTGCAACTGATTTGCACTGCTCAATGGAAAATTTCTTGATCATGTCTCGAGCATACTTGTGTTGACATATGAATATCCCATTATTTGATTGATGCACTTCCATGCCTAGGAATTATCACATTAAATCGAGATCTTTCATCTCAAACTGCTTCATCATGGAGTTTTTGAACTCCATATTCATTTTAGTGTTACTACCCATAAATATTAGATCATCCACATACAAACAAACTATGAGAATGTCTACACCATGCTTTAGGTAGTATAGATTTGGTTCACTTTTGCTTCTAGTGAATCCATACTCATTGAAATAGTCGTCAATGCATGAGTACCAAGCTCTTGGTGCTTGCTTGAGGCCATAAAGTGCCTTTTTCAATTTGTAAACAAGGTTATCCTTTCCTTTTTCTTAAAAGCCTTGAGGTTGTTGAACATAAAAATCCTCAGTCAAGTATTCATTCAGAAAATCACTTTCCACATCCATGTGTTGAATGTTCCATCCTTTGTGGGCAGCTAAGGAAAGAACTGATCTGATTGTCTCTTGTCGTGCAACAGGAGCAAAATTTTCCTCATAGTCAATGCCAAATTTTTGAGTAAAACCTTTTGCTACTAATCTCAACTTGTGCCTCTCAATGCTTCCATCATCATTGTATTTGGTCTTGTAGACCCATTTACATCCAACACACTTTTTTCCTTTGGGTAGCTTTACTACCTCCCATGTATCATTATTTTTTATAGAGGTTATTTCCTCTTCCATGGCTTCTTGCCATACATTTTGAGTACAAGCCTTCTCATAGCTAGTTTTTTCTAGCTATGCACTAGCCAATAAAGCATAATTGACTACATCTCCCTCAATATCATGGGATTCATCATCCCTATACAATTACAAATTTTCAAGTTGCTGCAAAACTGTATTCATTTCACTAGCTTGGCTTCTAGTGAATATTTCCTAGAAATTTCAATCCAACATTTGAAAATATGGATGATGTTGTAATGTTCTTTTGCCTCTTGATGGAGAGTCACTGTCAATGTCCATGGGTGAAGAACTTACTGATCTCTGTGGAGAAGGACTTGGAGTGGTGGTTGAAGTACTTGATGTAGTACTCATGCTTGGGCTTGGAGGGGGTAGTGTACCTTTGCTTTCCTTGGGAGACACCTATTGTACCTATTGTACCTATGAAGAACTTACATCTTGGGACTCATCATCAAAAAAAATTCTTTGATGACCCCATTCTTCGCCTTCATCAAAAATTACATTCCTGGAAAGTACAATTTTATGAGTCTTGGGATTGTAGATTCTATATGCTTTGGTAGACTCACAATACCATACAAATATACAAGCTTGACTTTTGGTATCAAGATTCTTCCTTTTCTCATCAGGAATGTGCACATATGCTAAAGAACCAAAAACTTTGAAGTGCTTTACATTTGGTTTCTTTCTATACCACCCCTCATAAGCAGTGATGCCATCTAAACTAGAAGTTGTACTTCTATTTAGAATGTATACACTGGTTCTTATAGCATCATACCAGTACATATTAGTTACATGCTTAGTATGAAGCATCATTCTCGCCATCTCAACTATGGTGCGGTTCTTTTTCTCTACCATACCATTTTGTTGTGGGGTATAGGCAGTGGTGAATTGCCTTTTGCTCCCACTTGCTTTACAATATTTCAAGAATTCTTTTGAGGAGTACTCACCTCCTCGATCTGTCTTAGATATTTTACAAATACTAACTTTGTTTCTCTACATTGTTTATGAAATCTATGAATCAATCAAAAGATTCATCTTTATGTTTCAAGAAATAAATCCAACACATTCTAGATAAATCATATATGAAAGTGAGAAAATAGGAATTGTTTTCGATACTCTTTATCTGCATTGGACCATAGATGTTTGAATGTACTAACTGAAGTGGATAGCTAGCTCTCCATGCTTGTCCTTTTGGAAACTTAGAGATTGAATGCTTTCCCAAAGCACATCCTTCATAGACCTTTTGTTCGTTGATTTTGGGAGGTCTTGTCACCATAGCTTGAGAAGTTAATAGTTTCAAGCTAGCGAAATTTAGGTGACCATATCGCAAGTGCCAAAGCACACTTGGATTAATTATAGCTACATTTGCAAGTTGAGATCCCCCTAGCTCAAAAAATTTGAGAGGGAATAACCGATTCTTGGTCTTTGGGACTTGTGTGATGACACGATTACAATCATTTTTATCAAGAATGATACATTTTCCATCATCAAAAACAAGTTTGTAATTTTTCTCCATCATTTACCCAACACTTAGCAGATTGTGTTGGAGCTTTGGAGTGTAGTATGTGTCATTCACTTTATTTAGGCCTTGGTTTGTTGGAACCTCCATGGCTCCAATGCCTTCGACTTGTAAAGCTTTATCATCCCTTAACTTGATGTGGGATTTATAAGTGGAATCTAGAGTAGCAAATAGATTTTCTTTGCCACTCATATGGTTTGAGCGACCAGTATCTAAAATCCATGTGTCATTTAGATTTTGTTCTTATTTTCCATATGAAATAAAAATATTAGAGGTATCATCTTCTTCACCATAATTTCCATATTGACTATTGTTGCCTTGAGAATATTTTGACCAGCAGTCACGAGCAAAGTGACCTAGATTGCCACAGTTAAAACAAGTTGTTTTGGACTTGTCACTTCCTCGACCTTGACTTCCACTTCGTCTTGGATTTCCTCCTCAATTTTGGTTTCCACCTTTGTTCTGATTGCCTCCTTTGTTGGAGTTGCCTCCTCGGTTTTTATTACCTCCTCTGTAGTTGCCTCTACCTCTACCTCTTTGCTGGCCTCTTCCTTGACCTCTTCCATGTCCTCTTTGAGTATTTTCATTGGATGTGAATGGTTTATCATCACCTCCATAGTTGGTTGAAGAATATTCATGTAATCTCTCTTCATGAGACATTAACGACCAAATTAATGCATCAAATGTTAAAATGGAAATATCTTTTAACTCTTTTGTGATTATGACTATGTGATTCCATATTTGAAGAAGTGTTTGTAACACTTTCTTTACAATTGTTTTAGGCTTAATTTGTTTTCCAAGAGTAACCATTTTATCAACTACTACTTTCACTCTGATGCAGTAGTCACCAACTTTTTTGTCTTCTTTCATTTAGAGATTTTCAAAATCTCATTTCAGTGTTTGAAGCCTCACTTGCTTCACTTGATCACTTCCCTAGAATTTGTCTTTCAAAGCTTTCCACGAATATTATGTAGTTATACAAACTACTATTCTAGGGAATATACTCTTCTCCAATGCTGCTTAGAGATGATAAAGAGCAGAGGAGTTGCTCTTTTATGCTTCTTTCTTTGTTTTCTTATCAATGGCACTTAATGTTGTCCAGTATGTGGGTTCGGTGTAACCCTCTTCCACTATGTCCCACAAACCTTTCCCTATGAGCAAGGTCTTCATTTTAATAGACCAATACTCATAGTCATACCCGTTGAACTCGGGAATTGGTAGATTGTTATGTGAGGCCATAGTTACTAAAACACTCTTTTTATTTCTCGGTTACAATAAAGCACTCTATTTTTACAAATAAGGAAGAAGGAAGAAAGAAGAAAGAAGAAGAAGAAATTAAATTAACATACATACATGTTCTACAACATCTTCAGATAGAGCCCAAACAACACTTTACTATTAATTAAGAGGCATATAGCCTTCAATCATACAACTTATGCAATTGTAAAATCTAAAGAGTTGACCCTTGAAATTGGCTACATTTAGGTATATATAGATTTACATTACATTCAATTGTCTTGGAATGATTATTTGGAGGCTCTCCTGTAGGCCTATCAAGGTGAGTTTAGGGAGTGAGCATAGATTTCAACTTAGCTAAGCTTAACTGCTTTAAGTGTATTTTATTGATGTGTCTAGCCTAGATTCCTTTTAAGTAACTAGCTTGAATGCTACACCACCAGATCCTGAGCACCTTCTAACAAGCTTGATTTTAACCACTAATATTGATAATTGAGCCAACTATGTCAGAATATGTTTATGGTGGAGAAGCCTTTGATTTTTGAGATCTCTATCATCAATGAATCTAGGTGGTTGGGTGGCATGCACTAATGTTGATGATAGGGAAAGTTCCAAAAGCCTTTTGTCTAATGTAGGTACCTAAAAGAATACCTAAAATTTTAATGAATTAGGTCCCTTTGTGTTAGACTCTATGCCTTAGCAAAATTTTGAGTCTGACATTTACATCTTTGTTTTGGACCTTTTGGCTTTGTTGATGATGCAAGCTTACTTGTAACTCCAACCATTCTTTCATACCTTATCCATATTTTGAATCTAGTAATTAGGTTCCTTTATTCCCAATACCAAAGCTTTCATTTTTTTGTGTTGATATCAATATCATCAAAATTTTGACCCTCTAGTTAGTTGGTTTTCTATACTTAACCACATTTTGAATCCAACCATATGTAACCTTGAATGTCAGATGCCATACTTTCAATTCTATTAGTTGATTTCAAGGCTAGGGATATATACTTAGCCATATTTTGAATCCATCTATATTAATGCCAGATACTGGACATCATATATTTTATGCTCTTTTGATGATGTCAACTGCTCCATAATTCTAGCCACTATTATATAAGAGGTACTTTTTCCTTAGTTAAATTTCTATTCTAGCCATGTGATGAATGTCAAATGCTTTACCTTTGCCAAATTTTATATTTGACCATGTGATGAATTCCATATACCGGTCTTTTATTAGGCCTATGATTAAGTCAGCTTGCAAAAATATCTAGCTCTTAATTCTAAATGCCACATGCCTATGCCTTAGCCAAAATTTCAATTCCAATATTGGGTTGATCTACAGTCTTTCATCTTGCTTTTTACTTCTAATTTGTAGCTAAATATTCACTAGGATCTTGATCTGGTCTTTAAATTACGCAAAAAATATGCTTTAAGTCTAATTAATATGTTGACACCTTAGCAAAATGATGATAAAACTTAAGCAAAATTACAATCTGACTATATTTGCAATGGTCTATGAATGTGGTTGATCAAATGAACCTATGGGTAGTTAACTGCTTGGCTCACCTCCCAGACACCTCTTGTGACTGCCTTAGTTAGCTACATGACTAACTAAGAAAATTCACCTCCTCAACTCAGCTAAATTGAATACCTCACCTCCTTCGGCTGCATGTGTTAAATCTACCTCTCATGCACTCCTGGTGTAGATTCCAAGGCAAGGATTTTATTATAAAATGGGCCCTTGGGGTCCCATACTACTTATAGATAATTTTGACACACTAAGTATGATGTAGACACAAGAAGAGTTAACATTTTGATTGTTGCATTGCTAGAATACTTTTGTTAGTAATGTGGCATCTAGCAATTGTTTTGGGAGGATTTTGGAGGTATTTTTTAAGGTTAAGATGCTATTAAAGTTGTTGGCCTAAGATTTTACATTGGAGCTTCATATTTGGGATTTGAACTCTTTCTTCCATTATTTATTTTTCATTTATTTATGCATGCTCAATCTCATGATCTTGCATTTAGGCAGCTTCAATTTTGTTTTATTGCAAACCTTGAGTGGTAACATTGGGGCTTGATCCTTGGATCAAGCTAATTTGTTGTTAGAAATCGAACAAACAGGCCCTAAAATACTAATTTACATTTTTTATTTCATTGTAGTTACAAATCCATATTTTCTATTTTTCTATAGGTTTCATCAGATTCACGAGTTTGTGGTAAGTTTGCAGAGTTCTCTTTTTCTATTTTTGTAGTGGTACAATTTTTTCATACTGACACAAAATTTCATGTCATACAATATTTTTGCAATCGTAAAAAAATTTTGTAGTTGTACCTTATTTTTTGTAGGTGCATGGCAATTTTGTAGTCTATTATATTTTCTATACAATTCTCAAGAGCTAGTCTAAACTCTAATTTTCTATCTTATTTTTAGCTTAAAATAGGTAAAATTTGACTTATTCACTATTTTAAAAATCTTTCATAAAAAGGTATAACTAAGAAGAATTCAAATTTAGCATTCTAAAATTTTGATTTCGAAAAGTATGCAAGATTTTAATTACCATTTGTTAAGAAGAATCTTAAGCAGTGGTTTTAGATTTTGCATCCTTAATTAATTTCATAAATCTCACTCATATAAGTGGCATTTCATTAATCTTGCATCTTTTTCTTTGGAAAGAGTGAAAAATTATTAGAGTATTTTATTCTATGTAGTTTACTCTCTTTAGCTTTAATATGTAAACAAAAGGAAAATAAAGATAGACATATTTTTCTCCCCTCTTCTTGTAGTTCTTTTTATCTTTTATATGAGTAGGATAAAGAAGCAATCAAATTGTAGTAAGGAAGAAAGACAAAATTTGGGATACAAACAAAGTTTTTCATAAAAGGCCTGGGTAGTTTTGTTTCATTTTCTTGTATTTTTTTGTATGCTTTTGATATTACATTAAAAAGGGGTTTAACCAGGGAACTTAGGATTTTTACTAAATTACAGGGAAATACATCTTTCATGTAGGCATTAAAATTAAAAATGCATGTAGTATTTTGCATTTATGGTAAATCTTATTTTTCTGCATTCCTCTTCCACTTCTACTTAGATAAAATAGATTAAAATATTTATTTTCTTGTTTTACTTTAGGCTTTAGTTCAATCAAAACCAAGAATCATGCGTAGGATACTTTTTGTTTCAATGCACAGTTGTATGATGCATTTTTTCTTTTGGTAGCATCTTCATCTTGGTGCAAAATCTGCCTTTGGTTACGTTTGTATAGAACCAAAAATTTAGGAGCTCAAAATATAATCTTTGATATTCATTCACCTTGAAAGGTTCAAAAATACATTGCTTAAATACATAAACTAATAACCAATACTTAGAAAGATTAGGAAAAATATTAGGGAGAAAGGAAAATACGGAGGAAAGAAAAAAAGGAATTTGGAGTCAAACTCTTCCTGTCGTCCATGTCGTCCAATCCTGCTGACTCGGTTGTCGTCCAAGGAGGTAAAAGGGTAAGGTCCAAAGCTTACAATTTTAAAACAAATTTATACCATTTTACCATTTTAACTTTCAACATTCTCCCCCTTAAAGTTGAGAGGACTGACTATACACTCTCTCAGCTTTATATATTGAGCTTTAGCCATTCCTTTGGTGAAGATATCTGCAATGTTATCCAAAGTGCTATAATATTTAAGCTCAACTATATATTGCTCCACCATGTATTGAATTAAGTGATACTTCATATCGAAATTCTTTGATCTGCTATGGTGGATTCGATTGTATGCCAATTGAATGGCACTTATGTTATCACAATACAATCGAGTTGGACCGCTTTGAATTTCTCCAATATCTTCAAGGACCTTTCTCAACCATATGGCTTGAGTACTAGCATGTGTGATGGCTATATACTCAGCCTCAGTAGATGACAATGCTACAATAGTTTATTTCTTGGAACTCCAAGTGATTAGTCCTGACCCTAGACTAAAATAGTTCCCTGATGTAGATTTTCTATCGTCTATATTGCTGCCCAAATCACTGTCATTGAAGACAACTAATTTCATAGAATTACATTTGTGGTAATGAATTCCAAAATCTAATGTATCTTTTACATATCTTAAGATTATTTTAGTTGCTTGTAGATTCAACTCAGATGGGCTTGCCATAAACCTTGAAACTAGAGAAACAACATATTGAATATCGGGCCTTGTGTTGGTGAGAAACATCAAACTCCCAACCATGCTCCTATAAGTGGTCATGTCAACCTTTGGTGCTTAGTCATCCTTGCTCAATTGGATTCCATGTCCAGGTGGATTTGCAACTGATTTGCACTGCTCCATGGAAAATTTCTCGATCACGTCTCGAGCATACTTGTGTTGACATATGAATATCCCATTATTTGATTGATGCACTTCCATGCCTAGGAAGTATCGCATTAAATCGATATCTTTCATCTCAAATTGCTTCATCATGGCTACAACATGCTTTAGGTAGTACAAATTTGGTTCACTTTTGCTTCTAGTGAATCCATACTCATTTAAATAGTCGTCAATGCATGAGTACCAAGATCTTGGTGCTTGCTTGAGGCCATAAAGTGCCTTTTCCAATTTGTAAACAAGGTTCTCCTTTCCTTGTTTTTGAAAGCCTTGAGGTTGTTGAACATAAACCTCCTCAGTCAAGTATTCGTTCAGAAAATAACTTTCTACATCCATGTGTTGAATCAATATCAAGGGATTCATCATCCTTATACAATTACAAATTTTCAAGTTGCTACAAAACTTTATTCATTTCACTAGATTGGCTTATAGTGAATCTTTCCTAGAAATTTCAATCCAACATTTGAAAATATGGATGATGTTGTAATTTTCTTTTGCCTCTTGATGGAGAGTCACTGTCAATGTCCATGGGTGAAGAACTTACTGATCTCTGTGGAGAAGGACTTGGAGTGGCGGTTGAAGTAATTGATATAGTACTCATGCTTGGGCTTGGATGGGGTAGTGTGCCTTTGCTTTTATTGGGAGACACCTATTGTACCTACTGTACCTGTGAAGAATTTACATCTTGGGACTCATCATCAAAAAAAATTCTTTGATGACCCCATTCTCCCCCTTCATCAAAAATTACATCCCTGGAAAGTACAATTTTATGAGTCTTGGGATTGTAGATTATATATGCTTTGGTAGACTCACAATACCCTACAAATATACAAGCTTTACTTTTGGGATCAGGCTTCTTCCTTTTCTCATCAGGAATGTGCACATATGCTAAAGAACCAAAAACTTTGAAGTGCTTTACATTTGGTTTCTTTCTATACCACCCCTCATAAGGAGTGATGTCATCTAAACTAGAAGTTGGACTTCTATTTAGAATGTATACACTGGTTCTTACAACATCATCCCAGTACATATTAGTTACATTTTTAGTCTGAAGCATCATTATCGCCATCTCAACTATGGTGCGGTTCTTTCTCTCTACCACACCATTCTGTTGTGGGGTATAGGCAGTGGTGAATTGCCTTTTGATCCCACTTGCTTTACAATATTTCAAGAATTATTTTTAGGAGTACTCACCTCGTCGATCTATCCTAAGATATTTTACAAAGTACTCACTTTTTTTCTCTACATTGTTTATGAAATCTATGAAGCAATCAAAAGATTCATCTTTATGTTTCAAGAAATAAATCCAGCACATTCTAGATAAATCATATATGAAAGTGAGAAAATAGGAATTTTTTTCGATACTCTTTATCTGCATTGGACCACATATGTCCGAATGCACTAACTAAAGTGGATAGCTAGCTCTCCATGCTTGTCCTTCTAGAAAATTAGAGCTTGAGTGCTTTCCCAAAGAACATCCTTTACATACCTTATGTTCATTGATTTTGAGAAGTCTTGTCACCATAGCTTGAGATGTTAAGAGTTTCAAGCTAGCAAAATTTAGGTGACCATATCGCAAGTGCCAAAGCACACTTGGATTAGTTATAGCTACATTTGCAAGTTGATATCCCCCTAGCTCACCAAATTTGAGAGGGAATAACCGATTCTTGGTCATTGGTACCCGTGTGATGACACGATTACAATCGTTTTTATCAAGAATGATACATTTTCCTTCATCAAAAACAAGTTTGTAATTTTTCTTCATCATTTACCCAACGCTTAGCAAATTGTGTTGGAGCTTTGGAATATAGTAGATGTCATTCACTTTCTTTAGGCCTTCTTTTGTTGGAACCTCCATGACTCCTATGCCTTCGACTTGCATATCTTTATCATCCCCTAACTTGATGTGGGATTTATAAGTGGAATCTAGAGTAGCAAATAGATTTTCTTTGCCACTCATATGGTTTGAGCAACCAGTAACTAAAATCCATGTTGCATTTAGATTTTGTTCTGATTTTCCATATGAAAGAAAAATATTAGAGGTATCATCTTCTTCACCATAATTTCCATATTGACTGTTTCTACCTTGAGAATATTTTGACCAGTTGTCACGAGCAAAGTGACCTTGCTTGCCACAGTTAAAACAAGTTATTTTGGACTTGTCACTTCCTCGTCCTTGATTTCTACTTCATCCTGGATTTTCTCCTCAATTTTGGTTTCCACCTCTGTTCTGATTGCCTCCTTTGTTGGAGTTGCCTCCTTTGTTTTTATTACCTCCTCTATAGTTTCCTCTGCCTCTACCTCTTCGCTGGCCTCTTCCTTGACCTCTTCCACATCCTCTTTGAGTATTTTCATTGGATGTGAAGGGTTTATCATTGCCTCCATAGTTGGTTGTAGGATATTCCTGTAATCTCTCTTCATGAGACATTAACAACCCAATTAATGCATCAAATGTTAAAATGGAAAGATATTTTGACTCTTCTATGATTATGGCTATGTGATTCCATCTTTGAAGAAGTGTTTGTAACACTTTCTTTACAATTGTTTCAGGCTTAATTTCTTTGCCAAGAGTAACCATTTTATCAACTACTGCTTTCACTCTGACGCAGTAGTCACCAACTTTTTTGTCTTCTTTCATTTTGATATTTTCAAAATCTCATTTCAATTTTTGAAGCCTCACTTGGTTCACTTGATCACTTCCCTATAATTCATCTTTCAAAGCTTTCCACACATATTATGCAGTTATACAAGTGGCTATTCTATGGAATATACTATTCTCCAAGCTGCTTAGAGATGATAAAGAGCAGAGGAGTTGCTCTTTTATGCTTCTTTCTTTATTTTCTTATTAGCGGCACTTAATGTTGTCCAGTCTATGGGTTTGGTGTAACCCTCTTCCACTATGTCCCACAAACCTTTCCCTATAAGCAAGGTCTTCATTTTAATAGACCAATACTTGTAGTCATACACATTGAACTCTGGAGTTGGTAGATTGTTATGTGAGGCCATAGTTACTAAAACACTCTTTTTATTTCTTGATTACAATAAAACACTCTATTTTTTCAAAGAAGGAAGAAAGAAGAAAGAAGAAGAAATAAGATATTATAAATTTAAGTCAAGTCTGACTTGATTCACTTTTTCATTGATTGCTTGTTCCTCTTGTTGTGGCGCTGCTATTTCTTGATTCATGAAATTATCTGCTACTTGTTCTTCGTCATCACTGATCAATATTATCTCAGGTGATTCTGGTTCTAGAATTTCTACTAAATTACTGTAATGAGTATATTCATATTCTTGTGGTGCAACTTCTATGGATTCGAATTGCTCAAATTGACTCCCAAAGGAGTCAACTTCAAAGTCTGACTTGTACCCTTCGTCTGGATACCTCTAGTGTGCTATTAATGTGTTCTGTAACTAACTAAACATAGTATGAAGCCCATAAGCTCACACTTTTTCATAAAAGATTTTAGCATTCTCTCTAACCAAAAGTGCACAAAGTGCATGATAACATCCTGTGGAGTGAATCATGAATTTTGCCCTTCAATTTACCTCTTTTTACAAATTTCTAGTCTTCAATGTTTTGCCTCTCTCAGACTTTTACAAAGAAATTGTCTTTCCACGTTTGAGTCCTCTTACATAAATTGCCTCTTAGGCAATGTTCTTTTTCTCCTTTTATTGTACTAAAAAGATATCTATATTTCTATTTAATAAAAAATAATAATTGCTTTATAAAAAAAAATTAAAAAACAATTATTATTTTAATTTATTAAATATAATATAAATTATTCTTTTTAATATATAAAAAAAATTAGAAAGAAAAAAAAAACTTTTATTTTTAAAAAAATTTCAAGCCTGCAGGAGTCAAACCCGCAACTCCTCTCACTAAATAAAGTCTTCTTACCAACTCGGCTTCCATCACCGATGGGACTCAAGTACTATACACCTGTATTTCTAAGCTTTTAGGGCAAGTGTAAAACAAAAAAAAATAAAACCTTCATCGATGTTGGGTTTTGAACCCGCGGCCTGCTGGGGGTGAGCACCTTAAGGTTGGCTCCTCAAGCTAGTCGAGTTGCATGGCCCAACGAGGATACAATGGAGGCTTGCCTCCTTTGTTTTGTCGCAACCTGCACAAAACAACAAAAAAAAACTTATGCTTTTATCCCACATTCGTTGTGTGAAGAGGAAATAGCACTATATAATAAAAAAATGCACAAAGTTTATTGATTGCCTTCGAGAAATCAATGACCACCCTTTTTCTGACTTCCTTAGCCAATATCCTCATGCCACATCACCCCAATTGCTCCTTTGTCCACCACATCACCTACCATGTCACCATACATCCAGTCAGGTCTCTTTTGGTTTGCGTGTCCATGTGTCTTCCTCGTTGTCTGCTCGACACGTGTCCGCCTCTGGTTTATGTTATGCCAAGTCACCTATCAGTCACCTGGGGAATCATGCCTAGTGTTCTCTGGTCAGTTGGTCAATCTCAAATCGCATGATCTCTACAGGTCTCCTCTTGACCTCACCTCGATTCATGCTCTATGGGCCCTCTCAACCTCCTTAGGATTTCTGCCTCACTTATGGGCCTCCTTGGGCCTCCTCGGGATCAATGCCTAGCTTACCTTGAAGCCCTAGACACCCTCTACTCTAATACCAGATATAGAACCAAAAATTTAGGAGCTCAAAATATAATCTCTGATATTCATTCACCTTGAAAGGTTCGAAAATACATTGCTTAAATACATAAACTAATAACCAATACTTAGAAATATTAGGAAAAATATTAGGGAGGAAAGGAAAAAAGGAATTTGGAGTCAAACTCTTCCTGTCGTCCATGCAATTCAATCCTGCTTACTTAGTTGTCGTCCAAGGAGGTAAAATGGTAAGGTCTAAAGCTTATAGTTGTAAAACAATTTTTTACCATTTTACCATTTTAACTTCCAATAGTTTGCACCCAAGACTTTACCAACATTGAATTATCGGGTCTAAAATAGAGATATATGACTCATTTTCTAGAGAAGGCTAGTTCCTTGCTTTGTTGTAGAAAAGAGGAAAGAATAAAGTGAATAAAGAAAGAGAAATATATCTATTGCTAGAAATGTCAAAGGGTATAGGTTAGACAACAAGGAAATATATAAAGTTTTTGCAGATAAGTATTCTTTAAACTGCTAAATGAAAACAACTAGTTCTTTGATGGTAATTAAAATAGTCATAAACCTACTAGAATTTTTAACTCCAGAACTACTAAAACTAAAGCACAAAAATATAGATATAGAATCAAAGTGATTTACATTCAACATAGCTTATATAGAAGTTAACATTCATACATACATGATCGCACACCATTGAACCAAAAGCCAAAATGAAGAGTTTATTTTATTGCTTTCAGAATTCCATATACATTGTCTTGTAAATGTCCAAGAGCCAACCCTTTATTATATTCGCTCATATATACATCTTATTACAATAGAAAAACTAAAGTTTGTTACAACAACATGCCAATTAGCTCATTCTGGTAAGATTCTACACAACACCTATCAGATAAAAGAGGAACAAAGTAGTGGGGTCTTCAGTGGTAAACAATTAAGATTCTTATGTTACCACACATTCACATCAATATTCTTGGAGACGTCATGGTCCAATTGTCTTCCACTTCTTCATATCGAGCTAACAACCTGCAAAAACTAGACCAGTCATGAAATCATGACTTTTTCTAGCCTCTTGTCTCTTCTTGGCTCTCGGCCCACAAAAATTGGACCAATCGTGAAATTGTGACTATAGCTCACCTCTTGCCTCTCGGCCCATGAAAAGTGGACCAGTCATGAAATCATGACTATATCTCACCTCTTGCCTCTTCTTGGCTCTTGGCCCGCAAAAACTAGACCGATCATAAAATCGTGACTATTTCTTGCCTCTTGCCTCTTCTTGGCTCTCGACCCACGAAAACTGGACCAGTCATGAAATTGCAACTATCGCCTCTTACCTCTTATTGGCTCTCGGTCCATGAAAATTGGACCGATCATGAAATCGTAAAGATTTCTAGCCTCTTGCCTCTTCATGGCTCTCGATTCGTGACAACTGGACCAGTCATAAAATTAAGACTATTTCTCGCATCTTGCCTCTTTTTGGCTCTCAACCCAAGAAAACTAAACCGATCACAAAATCATGACTATTTCTTGCCTCTTGCCTCTTATTGTCTCTCGGCCTGTGAAAATTGGATCGGTTGCAAAATCATGACTATTTTTTGCCTCTTACCTCTTCTTGGCTCTCAAACCATAAAAATTGGACCAGTCATGAAATCGCGACTATTTCTTACCTCTTGCCTCTTCTTGGCTCTCAACCCATAAAAAATAGACTGGTCACAAAATCACAACTATTTCACACCTCTTGCCTCTTCTTGGCTTTCAGTCCATGAAAATTGGACCAATTGTAAAATCGTGACTAATTCTCACCTCTTACCTCTTCTTGGCTCTCGATTGGCAAAAACTGGACCGATCGGCTATTTTCTTGGAGTCTTGGGTGTAGTGATACTTCCACCAATCTGTGGTATTTTGATTAGTCTTCTTTAGATTCTTGATATTTGAAATTGTAGGATGATTCTTGGTAGAGGTAGTAGAGGTAAACTATAAGTTAGAGAAAGGGGTAGCATGGGGAAAAGGAATGGTGATCAGAGTGGCATCCACATTCAATGGTCTAGTGAGGGGAAATGTAGGAAAAACTGAGGATGCTTTGGGGCCAGATTCTATTGACATAGGTAGCGATGTCGAAGGTGGAGGTTGTTGGTTAGAAGGAGAGGAAACATCATTTTCATGAGCAAAATGGGAAGGGAATTCCCTTCGCTACTGATAAGAAGATGAAGTAGAGGGGGTAGAAATCATACCTGGCAGTACCAAAAACTTTTGTAGATTTGTGTCTCCAGTACTAGGTGTCTCTTTAGCAGGGGATGATCCCTCAGTAGGATATGATCTCTCAGTAGGCACTTATTCTTTGTGTTGGCATCATGACGTTTAGGAGGCTACTCTACATTTCCTTCTGCTTTCCCTATTTTGTCCCCTATTACATTTCCTATTTTAGAGTCTTTATTTGGATCTTCTTGCATACTTTTCTTTGGCTCACCTCTTGTGCTAGAATCCAATTTTATTTTTATAAAGACCATAAGTCGGTCATTATCAAACTCTATATCTGAATTTTAGGGGGAAATGAATCTAGGATTTGTTTTCTTAGGGAATTCTTCTTTATTTGTGGTGATCCCTTTCCCTTTATCCTGGATTGCTTTCTCTTTTCTAGTGGTAGGATGGTTTTTCTCTAGAGTTCCATGAAAACTGGGTGGAACCTTGACTACCAAAGTTTCTGACCATGTAGCATAGTGTTGGTCATAATGGAGGAAAAACTTGTTATCAAGTTTTATTCCCCACTTGGAATTGATCATGTTTATTTGTACCCGCATCACCCACCAGGCCAAAAAAAAATTTGGTGTCCATTTTGGTCCCTTCTTCTGCATTCTATTTATATCTTTGTCCTTCAACACATGTTTTAGATTACCTTTGGGGTTATAATCCATCACATGTTCGTAGAAATAATGCCACGGAGGCAACGGTTGCATCTATTCTACATATCATTCTAGTGATTCATTTTCTTCATTATTCCTGCATTGTTTATTGATTTCTCAATTAGACAGATAAAATTGTTTGAAGGACATTTTGTTCAAATACGCCTACATTTTTGCAAACCTATCCAGGGGATCATATCTCCACTTCTATGGCAGTTCCACTAAATTTAGGTTCTTCAGGGTCCGAGTGATCTACTCATGATGCCCTTTATTAGATATGACTATACCTTCAAAATGGAAAGGCATAGGGCATGTGCTAGTTTTGCCAATCCCTATCCAAACTTAGAATTAATGTATTTTTTCTACCTCACATACTCCAAGTCAAACAATTAATTAGTAACATAGTGCAGGAGTAAGAGAGGTTTCCTTGTAAACCCATACAACCTGATGACCACCCCTTGCATCAAAATAAACCAGTCCCCTTCTTCTGCGTGGGGGTGTTGCAAAACATTCTGCACCTTCTAGGGGAGTTTGTATACTTTTCTAACATAATTCCCAAGGTTGGACCCAGCAATTCCTTGTTGATGTGGTATTATGATTTGGTCTTTGAAAGCACTGTTATCCATTCGTATACTGGTAAAATTTTCCCTTATTTATCTCTATCAATTATAGATATGAAAGAAAGTCGCTTTAACTAAAAAAGAAGAAAATCTATACCAAATATGATGAAAACCTAAAATACACTTGAGAACCCTTCTGTATTTTGGACAAGCATTCATGTAATTGTTGAAACATGTAATACGGCCAATCAAAGAAAATTGGTATAGTGCATTCATCTATTATAGAAACATCATAAAACTTAGGGTTCGAGATGCACTGAGCTACTACAATCTGTAATCCATACACTTTTGGTTCTAATTATTGTCCCACCACCATAGCTAACATAGAAAGCAGTGCTTTTTTCTTGAATTTTTATAGGGGGATGGGTGTTTATGGCAGACTCCCTCCGGTAGGAGGTTACAAAAATTATTATTGCAAAAATAACTTAATATTATGGGTGATGGTATAGAATTTAGACTGCCCAACTGGGTCAAATGGTATGGGTTTCAAGACTGGCTTCCTATTTTAGTGAAGGCATGCATAATAACATTGGGATCTAGAGTAAAAATAACATCCCCCTTATAATTACTAACAATTCTTTGCTTGGCATAATAAAATTTTTCCATAGCTCTAATCAACTTAGGGCAGGGGTGGACAAGAGTGTAGACATACCAGGAAAGTAAAGAATAGTAAGGGAAAATACTTGGGCATGATGGAGTCACCTTTTTAGCTACTCTGGCTAGCACATCCTTCCAAATCTTCTCCAAGTTTTTGGCTTGCGAGAATGATGCTAGTTGTAAAATTGTGATCATTTTGCTTGAAGTGGCCTTTGAGTGCCATAACATTGTGAAATCGTGACCATTTTTTGGTCCTTCAAAAATATTCTTTGTTGACCAACAAAAATTGGACCAGTTGTGAATCACGACCCTTCTTTTCAAGGTGTGACTTAGAAAAATATTATATATACATATTATACAAGGGGGGTTGGAAAGAGTCTTATCTTACTTGAAATACAACTTCAAGTGGAAGTTGTTGATAGGGATAGGCTACGTATGGCCCTATTCATTTTTTAGCTGGAAAGAGTTAAGTTTCTTTTCAACAGTTATTTCAAAGGATCTTTCCCAAAAAACATTGAACTTTTGATGATTTCCAAGTTTCACCTTTTTTTCATTCCACCTCAGGACTAAGTCTCCAACTTTGAAGTTTTTGAAGGTAGCATTTTTTTCAAACCATTTCTTGGTCTCTCCTACATGTCTTTGATAATTATTATATGCTTGTTCTTTCCACTTTTCTAACTAAAAAAGTTGTATTATCCTATTTTCCATTGGTTCTGCTTCTTCAACACTAGTTTGATTTAGCAACTTCAAGGAAGGTATCTCTATGTGTATAGGGAGAACAACTTTCTTACCATAGACCAATGAGTAAGTAGATCTATTTATGGTTTTCTTGATTGTAATCCTATCAGCCTATAACACCTGATTTAACAGTGAGTGCTAGTTCCTCTTGTTGTCTCTTATATTTTATTTTAGAATTTTGAGTAGGTTCTTATTTTTTGATTTTGCTAAGCCATTTTCTTAGGGATAGTAATTTGAATAAGTCTTCAAATAGATCTCATATTTTCTAGAGAAATCAATTATCTTAGCACCTATGAATGATGATCCGTTGTTTGTGACCAATGCATCAGGGATACATAATATTGTTATTAAATTCTCAACGAATTCTATTACAACTTCTTGATCACCTTTCTTATTAGGCACTACTTTGGCCCACTTGGTGAAGTAGTCACTGGTAGTTAGAATATATTTATGCCCAGTAGATGATTTAGGTTCTATTACCCCAATGAAATCCAAACCCCGTTGTTTGAAGGGCTATTCTACCTAAATATATTTTAAGGGTATAGAAGTTTTTATGTTCCTCTTGACGTATCCATGGCATTCTTCATAATTTCTAGTCACTTTGAATGCATCTAAGAAAATAGATGGCCAATAGCAACCATTTCTGATTATTTTCAAAGCAGTTGTTCTTCTTGAGTAATTTCCACCTAATAGACCTCCACAAAACTCTTCCAAAGCCTTTTGCTTTTGATCATATTATATGCATCGAAGTAATACACCATCCAATTTTTTTCTATATAACCCTTTTTGTAGTAAGGTATACTTTAAAGCTTGGATCCTGTATCTTCTTCTTTGTGAAGTATTTAAAACTATTGGACATTTTCCAGTCTAAATATACCTTATTAGTTCATTGGCCTAGTCAGTGCTTTATAAAGGTTGATCATCTCTTAGAGTTGGTTCTTGTATATGGCAAGCTATATATTATGTCGAGGCTTTCTTGGCGAGTTATTGACATAAGGCTCTGCCCCTCACCAACTTGGTTAGGTGAATTTGAACATCATAGTCTTGTATCTTGGATACCCAACCAACTCTTTTCTTGCCAAGCTCTCCTTGTATAATTAAGTTCCTGGCATCGGGGTGAACCACATACATAATTGTTCGGCTCTGTGAAAGGAAATACCTAAATAAATAATTTTAATGATTTCATGATCGTGTACACTTTTTTTATATGAAGTACTTTTATTCATGTTCTTGCATGGTTTGACTTAGAAATGTAATAGGTCTTTCTTCATTATTGTTGTCATTTTGAGTAAGGACTATTGCATAACTCTCGTGTTCTCCTACAGTGTATAAAATGAAACCTCTAGAGTAATATGGATTAACCAACATACGATATTGGGCTATCTGTTCCTTTATTCTCTTGAATGAATTTTTCATTAGTCTATCCATTTGAACTCAACATTTTTCTTTAACAGCTCGATCATGGGCTTGATGATTTGCACAAAATTTGCTATGAACTTGCGCACAAAATTGATTTGTCCAAAGAAGTATTGTAGCTCCTTTTTATTCAAATGTAATGGGAGTTCTAATAGTGCTTTTACTCTATTAGGGTCTATATCCAACCCAACTTCAGAAATGACATGACCAAGAAAGATTCCCTCTTCAACGACAAATATGGAATTTTTAGGATTTAAAGAGATACCGAACTCTTTGCATTTCTCAAAAACTCTCCTAAGGTGTTCGATGTGATCTTATTTATGATGAGAGAACACTGTCATATCATCCAAGTAAATCATGATGATCTTATTTATAATCTCCCCAAAAGCCACATTCTGTTAGGATCTCATCCTAACCCTTAATGTAATAACTTCCTTGATGTAATAATTCCTAGTGAACGTGGGTAGTACCCATGATTAATATTTTGTAATGTTCTAAGTTTTAGCTTAGGTAGTGCCTATGAAAAATGGCACCCTTTTTATGTAACACATGGTAGATAGGTGACATTGTGCATGTAATTCGTGTGGCATTGTGCATGTAATTCGAGTGGCATTGTGCATGTAATTCAAAGTGGCACTATGCATGTAATTCGGGTGGCATTATGCATGTAATCCAGGTGGCATTTTGCATGTAATCCAACCTTGGAAGGAAACTCCTTAAATACCCGAAAAGGCACCAATGTAACCATATTTTGCAAAATTAATGAAGTATTGAAGGAGGTTGCCCCCTCGAAGAGGCCCGCGATTCAGTTCTATTGTGAGATTGTTCTTTATGCAAATTTCTGTTATATTAATGTGATGTTTATGTGAGTTATTTCCAAGCAATTGTGTGAGAGTGTGTTATTTGAGTTTATTTTATAGCAGGATCTTAACACATTCATTGCTCTCTGAAAAGTTGCTCCAGAATTGGATAATCCAAAGGGTATCATTTGGTAAGTAAATTTTCCTCATTTGGTAGTGATTGTGGTCTTGTATTGGTATTCATATTTGACCCATACCTGGTTGTAACCAAAAAACCCATTCAATAATTAGAACCTTTCTACCCCTACCACAATATGCAAAGTGTGGTCAATTAGTGGGAGTGGATAGTGATCTTTCAACGAAGCTTTATTTAAATTTTTAAAGTCCACACATAGCCTGATGTCTTCATTCTTTTTTTTGACCAGGACCAGGTTAGCCACCCAAGTAGAATGTTTACAATTTTGGCCTCAAGTAGCTTCAGCAGTTCTTGTTTCATCAAGGCTTCAATTTTTAGGTTTACTAGCCTCTGTTTCTACCTGAAGGGTTTTGCACCCTCTTCGAGCTCAATGGTATGTTGTATGGTTTCTTTTGAGTATACTTTGATATTGCCATAAGTCCAAGCTATGATATTGGGGAATTCTTTGCATAGTCCTAGAATTTTATTCAACTCTTCTTCTATATAGTTTACTCCTAATTTGATAAAAAAAATTGGTTCCAACTGAACCTCTTTATATCTATGTTTTTTGACCTTCATCTTGTGACCAGTAGGTCTTTCGTTGTTGTAGAACAAACTTTCAAGGGTAATCGATCCTTGAGGGATATGATTGTTTTTCAGTTGGATCATACCTTCATATTCTTCATATTTTAATTTTGTGTCACTTGAACAATTTATTTCATGGACCAAGAAGTCCAATATTTGGTCATCACTCTCAAATACCTGCCAAAAGGTATCTTTGTCTGGAACTGAAGGCCTATATAAGTCTAACTATCTTAGAATTTTGGATTACATTGCTTATGGGACAAAAATTGGCACCTACCGATGCCAATAGATCATCATGAATATTTATTTTCCTAGGGATTGCTTTGATGTTCAGAACTTCAAAAGCTTTGAGTAGGTCCCAAACTTCATTTCATATAAGCTTTAAGGTAATGTTGCTTACTAACACATTTCTTTGTGACTTGGTTTACTATCAGTTCTAAATATCCATAAATCTACAGTTGTATGATCCCCAACCTCTCATATTTCTTAAGGCCTAAACAAAGTGCCTCACATTCAGATACATTATTGGTATAGCTCCAAGTCAATCGATAGAAGAAAATATTTTCCTCACCTATTGGGTAAATTAAGACTATGCCTACTCCAACTCCATTCTTGCATATGGCACCATCAAAGAAAATTTTCCACATTTGGTTGGTATATGGTTCTACTTCGTGCAAAGGGGTGGGGTTACTTTTCTTAGGTTTCATGATTGAATAACTTCCAAGCCCTGTTTCAATCATAGCAATGAATTATTGGAGGAAAAAATGATCTTCTTCTTGTAGTAAATTCATGGATTCTTCTATTAAGTTTAAATCTTTCATCTCCTCAATCATTATGTTTACTGTAGTGGTCTGCCTTCCTTCTTCTTCAAATTTTTTAATATGTAAGGTAGATGGTTTTTCATTGAATATATTTACTCTTTTAACCTTGAATGGGATATCCAAGTGTGAGTAATCCATGGATAAATATCCTCCTATTTGAGCTATGAATTCTCTATAGAGACACATACCAAAAAAAGGTTCCAAATCCACTACAATGACCTCCTGTATGACTATGAGTTGAGGTATTTTGTGCAGAACTATTGGAATATCTTTTATTACTCCTACAGTATTTACTGGAGTACCATCCATTTGCAAAACACTGTGGTTGCTTCTGGTGTATTCCATTCCCATGATGCCGCACACAACTTTAGGTATCATGGTAGTTGTAGCTCCTGAGTCTATCATGCAATTGTGTACAATTCATTCTTCCATATAAAGAGTCAAGTAGAAGGGGAGACATATATTTTTTTCATGGCTGATGTTAAACTGGCCTAAGCTAAATTTAACTAAGTTGAAATTTTATTATTATTTTTTATTGACCTTAAGGATTCCTGTAATAAATCGATTTATCTCAAGAATTGCAATGCATCATACATGCTTGCTTTGGAAGGGGTCTTCTTCATTTATTCTACTATGTTGAAGGAAGGTGGATCGATGTTCTTCTCTTTCTCTTTTGGGAAGGTATCATACTTATTTCTATACCCTTAAGTTGCATCTATTATCTAATGCTTGGTCAAAGAGGGATATGGCTAATTGCATGCCTAATAATATTGTAAACTAAGGATGAGGAGTTGACAAGGCTAATGATACAGGAATTACGAGAATGAAGGATAATCATGGGGGAGCAAGGGGTGCTTTTATTACCAAGATAGAAGGTTGTTCGATATTTTTAGGGAGATTTGTGTTAGAAGTAGAATTAGAACTTGGGAAACTAGTATTAGATGCTTGTGAAAGATATGGGAAGATAGGCATTATCATATTTGGAGGGAACATTCTGATAGCAATGAGGTCTTTCTCTACTTTCTGAGTTTCTTGGAATTTTTTTAGGAAAGTGAAAACCTGATACTACCTCATAACCATGCTTATATATAAATTTAAAGCTCTTAGGTAATAGTACATTGTTTGTTCATCTATCAATATCAGCCCATCAGGTACTCTCTTCCAAGTACGACTGAATATGATATTAAAATTGACTATTTCTTCCTAAGGGTGTTTCTGAATAACGATGAACTGATTGAGCAGGGAAAAGGGATCAACCTGTTCATTGAACTCTTCTACCAATTAACTAGGGAGATGGGCCTAGGTAGCTATAGTTTGATTAGGAAGGGTCCTATACCAGTAGAGTAAATTTACCTTCAGAGATATGAATAAGTCTTATCATTACATCTTCTTCTGTAATATTATGTATTGGTACTAATGAGGCTACATCTTGGCAGTGTTCATAAGTAGTGAAGAACACAAGCTTATACTGAGAGGGGGGTGAACAGTATAAGACCACTTTTTACTTTTCTTTCCCAATCAATATTATGCAATGTATAGATAGCAATATCAATAGCAGTAATCAAAGCAATGCACAAATCACCACACACAATAGAGACACCAAATTTACGTGGTTCACCCAATGTGGGCTACTCCACGGAGAAAATATTTTACTAAAATTTTCTCAATCAATCTCTTGGGAATCCTTTCCCTATTACAATGTTTATGGACCTCTGTCCAAAGGAGACACCAATCCCCTTAATCAAGTTCGTGGATCTCTATCCATAGGAGAACTCCTTTCTCCTCTTGCTCTGGCTGGTGATCTTCTAGAAGAACTATTGCCCCCACTACTCTAGCTAATGGATCTCTATCCACTGAAGACACCTATCCTCACTACCCTGGCTAATGGATCTCTATCCACTGGAGACTATCATCCTCTATACTCTATCACCTCCAAAGATCTATCTCAAATCTATACTAAACACAGTCCTTCGGTCTAGCACAAATATGCTCAATCTCTATCTCTGGTCTGGCACAAACCTGTCCTCAAATCTGCACCAAACTCTATCCTCGAATCTGTACTAAACACAGTCCTTCGGTCTAGCACAAATCTATCCTCAATCTCTTTCCTCAAGCCTTAACTCAAAGCTTGACTCAATCTCAAATCAACTCTGCTGGATCTGCCCCAAACCTTAACTCAAGGTTTGAACAAATCAATCAATTCTGCTCTCAAGTCTTCTCAAAGACTTGTCTCAAATCTACCTTGCAAGCTTCCACAAAAGCTCACACTAATCTATCCACAAGTCCTCTCTAGAACTTGTCCAAATATGCTCAATAAGTCCTCACAAGAACTTATCCAAATCTGCTCTCAATATGTATTGTAAGCTTCCACAAAAGCTTACCCAAATCTATCCACAAGTCTTCTCAAAGACTTACCTCAAATCTGCTCAACAAGTCCACACTAGAACTTGTCCAATCTCATAGAAACATAAAGATAATTGTTAGAGACTCAATATGCTCTATACTCATCACAATGCTCAATCACTTTCAATCACTCTTTTAGAAACATATAGAGAATTGTTAGAGACTCAATATGCTTCACATTCACCTCAATGCTCAATCACTTTCAATCACTCTTTTAGAAACATATAAAGAATTGTTAGAGACTCAATATGCTTCACATTCACCTCAATGCTCAATCACTTTCTCAAATCAATTCAGAATATAGAATAGTTTATTTTATAGAACTTGAACAATCACTTCACACATCCACTTGACTAGGCTCAACCAACTCTACTCAACCAATCACTCAATGAAATAATCCTTGCTTACAAACCCTAGTCCAAGCATATGAACACTCACTCAAAATGTTTCCAACAATGCTTATCAACCAATCTCACATAACAATGATACTCATGTTCTTTTCAAACCCTAGTTCAAGTTCTTCACTTAACCAATGGCTTCAACAACAATGCTTATCAAACAAGGTTTTAACAACAACTCTTTATTCCATAAAACCTTGAAGCATTAACTCAACACACTCAATAAGGAAACCTAATTAAGTCCTTTTCACTCCAAACTTGTTTTTCAAAAAACAATCAATCAACTCAACTATGGAAGAATGTGCCCATACCTTTTTCTTGATGATGAAGGAACCTCAAAAATCTACCACAACCACAAACACTTCTTTGCCAAGCTCAAGGAAGTTATAAGATGATAAACTCTCTCAAAAATACAATGTAAATATCAAAACATACATACACCTTATCACTCCATCTTGAAGAAAGCATCCATCAACATATACAAAAATAATTGACCAAATACACCTTATAATCTCCCAATTAAAATAATATCCAATACCAGAAATAATGTCAATAAAATCACCTTCTCAAAATAACTCAATGGCAAGAAGTCCTCTCAAAATTTAACCAACACTTTAATCTCCAATAAACCAATATGTCATAAATACTTTATTTAAAAATAAATCTAACTCCTTATTCCTCCAATTAACCAAAATAATGATTAATTAAAATAATTTTTATCTACCCCTTTTAACTCCCTAGGACCTTATGTCAAAACCTTAGGCATCACAAAATATATTAAAAATTTATTACCTTTGCCTTGGTGAGACTCGACCTCATGACGCCGCCTCTACCAGTGCCCTAGCCATGGCTCCAACCACCGCATGAGCTAGGCACTCACCTTGGGAGGGAAGAGCACCACGTGCTCTATCTTCTCCCTCTTGGCGCCTCACCCAAAAAGGATTTGCGCCGCTTCCTTTGGCGCCTAACCAAGTCCACTCAAAATGTTGCCTACCGAGATTCGAACGTGGGTCCTCCCACTCACAAGCACCCTAGCTCACTCCAACTTGCCACCAGACCACCACGCTAGATGGTTATAAGGGTTAGAGCATCTTTCATCTTATTTCTTCACCGACGCACTTAAGACAAAACTTTGTCTTCTTCCTTGCACGAAATCGCATGAAACACACAACTCGCAAACCTTTGATAAATCAAGCAAGGGATAAATCATTTGCCACTTTGGCATATGGTTTTTATACCAATATGCCACCAACCTTTCAAACGTCGATGGATTCCTTTTTCTCTTAGACGTCGGTGCCTTTAAATAATTAATTTATAAATTATTTAAATTCTTTAGAATTTAAATATTATAAATTAATATTTAAATCCTTTTGGCTTTATTAAGGATTAAAGCCTTCTTAGGTTTTACCACTTTGTATAAATAATATTTATTTATAAAATTTAAATTCAATTTGAATTTAAATATTTTATAAAATAAATATTAAAACTTCCTTGGGCTTTTATGAAAAACCTTTTATTTTTGCTCATCCATGGTTTTAATAAAAACCCTTCTACTTATGCTTCCACATAATATTAAAAATATTATGAAGCTCTTTTGCCATTAACCTTTGCATTGTTCCTTTTGACCTTTTGACATCAACGATAGCTTATTCCTTGACATCAATGACAACTTCGTTCCTTGACATCAATGACAACTTTGACTCAAAATGTCCAACAATCTCCCCCTTTGTCATTGATGGCAACCCAAATTATTTTTACCAAAAACTTAACCTTTTCTTTGTTCTTCTCCCCCTAGGACATTGCTCCCCCTGGCTCAATGCTCTCTTCAAATCTCTCCTCTTTACTCAAATACCAAATCTCTCCCCCTTTGACATCAATGGCAAAGGGTCACCTTTGGGGCTCGGGGCTAAGAATGAGTCTCTTAGCTTAGCCCCTCCCCCACCTCCTCTTGAGGTGGTTAATTCTGGGGTGGGAGTATTTCTACTCCTAGCAAGCATTGGTCTTTACCTTTATCCTCTTTTCTTCTTATCTGATCCTTCTGATTCCTTTGACTGTTCCTTTCCATGTCCATATTCCTGTTCCTATCCATGTCCATATTCTTGTTCTTGTTCCTATTCATATTCATATTCCTGTTCATGTTCTTGTTCCTGTTCCTATTCATACTTGATTCTGGAATGTCTGCTCTACACCACTTTGTTGTATGTCCATCATTATTGCACTTATAACACTTAATGTTATTATTCCTTGGAGGTGCAAATGTCTTAGGATTTCTCCTAGTGAAGCCATATCCTTTTCTATCATGAACCCTACAATTCATTGCCTTGTGACCAAACTGATTACATGAGTAGCAATACCCATGGAAAAGTTGCCTGTTTATGAAATTCCCATTTTCCTGTCTTTCATGTGTCTTGCATTGTGAAGCCATGTGCCCAAACCTGTGACATGAAAAACATCTTCCATTGAAGTTTCCTTGTCTTGACCTCATTGGTCTCTTAGTCTCTTTTAACCTATTCTGATTGTTGTTCCATCTGTTTCTTCTTTGTGCATTGTTCCTGTCCTTGTTGAACTTTCTATTGTCCAACTCATCCTCAGATGTCTCACTTTCTCTTACACTGTCTTCTTCTAAAGTTTCTTCTCCTTCAGAACTTGAGGTTGACTTCTCTTCTTGTTTCTTTTGAGTCTGTTCAAAACCAAGACCTATTTTGTTTGTTGACCTTCTTTGTACCTTGATCATCTTATCCACAATATTTGAGCTCTTTCCAAACTTTTGTAGCTTACTCTTGGACTTTTCTAAATCTTCCCTTAGTAGGGCTACTTCTTGTTCTAACCTTTCACATTCTAAGACCTTTGCTTCTAACTTATCCTTGAACTTCTTTGTCTTAGCCTTTGATTTGTCTAGATCCTCTATAAGCATTCTTCTCTCTTCATCACATTCTTGAAACTGAAACTCAAGTTTAGAGTTTTGCTTTCTTACCTTCTTTACTATGTCAAGAGCATAAATAAGTTCTCCCTTGAGATCATATCCTTCTTTATCTGATTCTTCCTCTATTTTTTTACCTTTGTCTACATATTTATTTTCTTTTGACTTATCTTCTATAGGATCACCTTCTTCTTCTTCTAGTGCCATTAGAATATTCTCTTCTAGTCCTTCAAGTGTATCCTCATATTCATCATCACTAAAACTATAACCATTCCTTGTACAACTATCTTCAAGATGTCCAAAGTTACCACATCTAAAACACTTGAGAATTATTGGTGACCTTTTCTTGACCTCTTTTTCTTCAATCATAAATAGGACTTCATATTTATCATTTTCTGAGAAACTATTATCACTATCACTTGAGTACTTACTTGTCTTATCTGCATAGTAGCTCCTCTTTTGCCTTTGAAAGAACTTCTTTCCTTGTCTGCTTTGTCCATCCTTGCTTTTATTTTGGTGCCTGTATCTTTCTGATTCCCTGCTCCTATGATCCTATTTTCTTCATCATTGTTATTTTTAGCTTCTTGAAGATAGTTGCATAGTGACCATACTTTCCACAATTGAAACATTTAACATATTTTGTATCTTTAAATCTTCTTGAATCCTTATTCATTCTACCATAATTTGCTTCTTCATCACTGGATGACTCATTGCTTGATTCTGACTTCTTACCCTTTGTCTTCTTGATTGCTTTGAAGGTTGCTTCCTTCTGGGGATTAGGTTCTTTTGTTCTTAACTCAAAAGTTGTAAGAATACCAAGCAACATATCTCTTGTCAAAGAATCACCATCCTTTGATTCTTCTATAGCAGAAATATTTTCACTAAATATTTTTGGAAGAGATCTTAAGATCTTATCACAAACATCTGATTCTTCAACCTTAAGTCCAAGTCCTTGCATAGCATTAACAACCTCATCAACTCGAAGTAGATAAGTACTAATGTTTTCCTCATCCTTCATTCTTAACTCTTCAAGTTGTCCTTTGAGATTTCATATCTTTGCTTTCTTGACACCTTTATCTCCTTCATATATACTTTGCAACTTATCCCACATTCCTTTTGCATCTTGACAATGCATAACTTTTATGGACTCTGTTCTATGCAAACCTCTCAAAATTGCATTCATTGCTTTTGAATTGTAATGTTGTAGAAGCTTACCTTCCTTATCTGTAGGTGGATCAACTGGTGGTATGTATCCATTTTCAACTACTTCCCAAATTTCATTGCCAAGTGCCATCAGGTAAATCTTCATTCTCATACTCCAATATATATAATCACTTCCATCAAATACTAGTGCTGAATTATCTGATGATCCATTCTTAGAATCCATTGTGTTCTTGTAGGATTTTCCTTCAAGTTGTTAAACTCTTCTGAAGGAACCCACTTTGATACCAATTGAAGAACACAAGCTTATACTGAGAGGGGGTGAACAGTATAAGACCACTTTTTACTTTTCTTTCCCAATCAATATTATGCAATGTATAGATAGCAATATCAATAGTAGTAATCAAATCAATGCACAAATCACCACACACAATAGAGACACCAAATTTACGTGGTTCACCCAATGTGGGCTACTCCATGGAGAAAATATTTTACTAAAAACTTTCTCAATCAATCTCTTGGGAATCCTTTCCCTATTACAATGTTTATGGACCTCTATCCAAAGGAGACACCAATCCCCTTAATCAAGTTTATGGATCTCTATCCATAGGAGAACTCCTTTCTCCTCTTGCTCTGGCTGGTGATCTTCTAGAAGAACTGTTGCCCCCACTACTTTGGCTAATGGATCTCTATCCACTGAAGACACCTATCCTCACTACCCTAGCTAATGGATCTCTATCCACTGGAGACTATCATCCTCTGTACTCTATCACCTCCAAATATCTATCTCAAATATATACTAAACATAGTCCTTTGATCTAGCACAAATCTGCTCAATATCTGTCTCTGGTCTAGCACAAACCTATCCTCAAATCTGCACCAAAATCTATCCTCGAATCTATACTAAACATAGTCCTTCGGTCTAGCACAAATCTATCCTCAATATCTTTCCTCAAGCCTTAACTCAAAGCTTGACTCAATCTCAAATCAACTCTATTGGATCTACCCCAAACCTTAACTCAAGGTTTGAACAAATCAATCAATTATTCTCTCAAGTCTTCTCAAAGACTTATCTCAAATCTGCCTTGTAAGCTTCCATAAAATCTCACACTAATCTATCCACAAGTCCTCTCTAGAACTTGTCCAAATCTGCTCAATAAGTCCTCACAAGAACTTATCCAAATCTTCTCTCAATCTGTATTGTAAGCTTCCACAAAAGCTTACCCAAATTTGTCCACAAGTCTTCTCAAAGACTTACCTCAAATATTCTCAACAAGTCCACACTAGAACTTGTCCAATATCATAGAAACATAAAGAGAATTTTTAGAGACTCAATATGCTCTATACTCATCACAATGCTCAATCACTTTCAATCACTCTTTTAGAAACATATAGAGAATTGTTAGAGACTCAATATGCTTCACATTCACCTCAATGCTCAATCACTTTCAATCACTCTTTTAGAAACATAAGAGAATTTTTAGAGACTCAATATGCTTCACATTCACCTCAATGCTCAATCACTTTCTCAAATCAATTCAGAATATAGAATAGTTTGTTTTATAGAACTTGAACAATCACTTCACACATCCACTTGACTAGGCTCAACCAACTCTACTCAACCAATCACTCAATGAAACAATCCTTGCTTACAAACCCTAGTCCAAGCATATGAACACTCACTCAAAATATTTCCAACAATGCTTATCAATCAATCTCACATAACAATGATACTCATGTTCTTTTCAAACCCTAGTTCAAGTTCTTCACTTAACCAATGGCTTCAACAACAATGCTTATCAAACAAGGTTTTAACAACAACTCTTTATTCCAGAAAACCTTGAAGCATTAACTCAACACACTCAATAAGGAAACCTAATTAAGTCCTTTTCACTCCAAACTTGTTTTCCAGAAAACAATCAATCAACTCAACTATGGAAGAATGTGCCCATACCTTTTTCTTGATGATGAAGGAACCTCAAAAATCTGCCACAACCACAAACACTTCTTTGCCAAGCTCAAGGAAGTTATAAGATGATAAACTCTCTCAAAAATACAATGTAAATATCAAAACATACATACACCTTATCACTCCATCTTGAAGAAAGCATCCATCAACATATACAAAAATAATTGACCAAATACACCTTATAATCTCCCAATTAAAATAATATTCAATACCAAAAATAATGTCAATAAAATCACCTTCTCAAAATAACTCAATGGCAAGAAGTCCTCTCAAAATTTAACCAACACTTTAATCTCCAATAAACCAATATGTCATAAATACTTTATTTAAAAATAAATCTAACTCCTTATTCCTCCAATTAACCAAAATAATGATTAATTAAAAATACTTTTTATCTACCCCTTTTAACTCCCTAGGACCTTATGTCAAAACCTTAGGCATCACAAAATATATTAAAAATTTATTACCTTTGCCTTGGTGAGACTCGAACTCATGACGCCACCTCTACCAATGCCCTAGCCATGGCTCCAACCACCGCGTGAGCTAGGTGCTCACCTTGGGAGGGAAGAGCACCACATGCTCTATCTTCTCCCTCTTGGTACCTCACCCAAAAAGGATTTGCGCCGCTTCCTTTGGCGCCTAACCAAGTCCACTCAAAACGCTGACCAAGTCCACTCAAAATGCTGCCTATCGAGATTCGAACGTGGGTCCTCCCACTCACAAGCACCCTAGCTCACTCCAACTTGCCACCAGACCACCACGTTGGATGGTTATGAGGGTTAGGGCATCTTTCATCTTATTTCTTCATCGGCGCACTTAAGACAAAACTTTGTCTTCTTCCTTGCACGAAATCGCATGAAACACACAACTCATAGACCTTTTATAAATCAAGCAAGGGATAAATCATTTGCCACTTTGGCATATGGTTTTTATACCAATATGCCACCAACCATTCAAACGTTGGAAAATTCCTTTTTCTCTTAGACGTCGATGCCTAATTAATTTATAAATTATTTAAATTCTTTAGAATTTAAATATTATAAATTAATATTTAAATCCTTTTGGCTTTATTAAGGATTAAAGCCTTCTTAGGTTTTACCACTTTGTATAAATAATATTTATTTATAAAATTTAAATTCAATTTGAATTTAAATATTTTATAAAATAAATATTAAAACTTCCTTGGGTTTTTATGAAAAACCTTTTATTTTTTCTCATCCATGGTTTTAATAAAAACCCTTCTACTTATGCTTCCACATAATATTAAAAATATTATGAAGCTCTTTTGCCATTAACCTTTGCATTATTCCTTTTGACCTTTTGACATCAATGGTAGCTTATTCCTTGACATCAATGACAACTTCTTGACATCAATGACAACTTTGACTCAAAATGTCCAACAATCTCCCCCTTTGTCATTGATGGCAACCCAAATTATTTTTACCAAAAACTTAACCTTTTCTTTGTTCTGCTCCCCCTGGGACATTGCTCCCCCGGCTCAATGCTCTCTTCAAATCTCTCCTCTTTACTCAAATACCAAATCTCTCCCCCTTACTCAAATCTCTCCCCCTTTGACATCAATGGCAAAGGGTCACCTTTGGGGCTCGGGGCTAAGAATGAGTCTCTTAGCTTAGCCCCTCCCCCACCTCCTCTTGAGGTGGTTAATTCTAGGGTGGGAGTATTTCTACTCCTAGAAAGCACTGGTATTTACCTTTATCTTCTTTTCTTCTTATCTGATCCTTTTGATTCCTTTGACTATTCCTTTCCATGTCCATATTCCTTGTCCATGTCCATATTCTTGTTCCTATTCCTGTTCCTGTTCTTGTTCATGTTTATATCCATATTCCTATTCTTGTTCCTATTCTTGTTCCTATTCTTGTTCATACTTGATTCTGGAATGTCTGCTCTACACCACTTTGTTGTGTGTCCATCATTATTGCACTTATAACACTTAATGTTATTATTCCTTGGAGGTGCAAATGTCTTAGGATTTCTCCTTAGTGAAGCCATATCCTTTTCTGTCATGAACCCTGCAATTCATTGCCTTGTGACCAAACTGATTACATGAGTAGCAATACCCATGGAAAAGTATCCTATTTCTGAAATTCCCATTTTCCTATCTTTCATGTGTCCTGCACTGTGAAGCCATGTGCCCAAACCTGTGACATGAAAAACATCTTCCATTGAAGTTTCCTTGTCTTGACCTCATTGGTCTCTTAGTCTCTTTTAACCTATTCTGATTGTTGTTCCATCTGTTTCTTCTTTGTGCATTGTTCCTGTCCTTGTTGAACTTTCTATTGTCCAACTCATCCTCAGATGTCTCACTTTCTCTTACATTGTCTTCTTCTAAAGTTTCTTCTTCTAAAGTTTCTTCTCCTTCAGAACTTGAGGTTGACTTCTCTTCTTGTTTCTTTTGAGTCTGTTCAAAACCAAGACCTATTTTGTTTGTTGACCTTCTTTGTACCTTGATCATCTTATCCACAATATTTGAGCTCTTTCCAAACTTTTGTAGCTTACTCTTGGACTTTTCTAAATCTTCCCTTAGTAGGGCTACTTCTTGTTCTAACCTTTCACATTCTAAGACCTTTGCTTCTAACTTATCCTTGAACTTCTTTGTCTTAGCCTTTGATTTGTCTAGATCCTCTATAAGCATTCTTCTCTCTTCATCACATTCTTGAAATTGAAACTCAAGTTTAGAGTTTTGCTTTCTTACCTTCTTTACTGTTTCAAGAGCATAAATAAGTTCTCCCTTGAGATCATATCCTTCTTTATATGATTCTTCCTCTATTTTTTTGCCTTTGTCTACATATTTATTTTCTTTTGACTTGTCTTCTGTAGGATCACCTTCTTCTTCTTCTAGTGCCATTAGAATATTCTCTTCTAGTCCTTCAAGTGTATCCTCATATTCATCATCACTGAAACTATAACCATTCCTTGTACAACTATCTTCAAGATGTCCAAAGTTACCACATCTAAAATACTTGAGAATTATTGGTGACCTTTTCTTGACCTCTTTTTCTTCAATCATAAATAGGACTTCATCTTTATCATTTTCTGAGAAACTATTATCACTATCACTTGAGTACTTACTTGCCTTATCTGCATAGTAGCTCCTCTTTTGCCTTTGAAAGAACTTCTTTCCTTGTCTGCTTTGTCCATCCTTGCTTTTATTTTGGTGTCTGTATCTTTCTGATTCCCTACTCCTGTGATCCTTTTCTTCATCATTGTTATTTTTAGCTTCTTGACAGTCAGTTGCATAGTGACCATACTTTCCACAATTGAAATATTTAACATATTTTGTATCTTTAAATCTTCTTGAATCCTTATTCCTTCTACCATAATTTGCTTCTTCATCACTGGATGACTCATTGCTTGATTCTGACTTCTTACCCTTTGTCTTCTTGATTGCTTTGAAGGTTGCTTCCTTCTGGGGATTAGGTTCTTTTGTTCTTAACTCAAAAGTTGTAAGAATACCAAGCAACATATCTCTTTTCAAAGAATCACCATCCTTTGATTCTTCTATAGCAGAAATATTTTCACTAAATATTTTTGGAAGAGATCTTAAGATCTTATCACAAACATCTGATTCTTCAACCTTAAGTCCAAGTCCTTGCATAGCATTAACAACCTCATCAACTCGAAGTAGATAAGTACTAATGTTTTCCTCATCCTTCATTCTTAACTCTTCAAGTTGTCCTTTGAGATTTCGTATCTTTGCTTTCTTGACACCTTTATCTCCTTCATATATACTTTGCAACTTATCCCACATTCCTTTTGCATCTTGACAATGCATAACTTTTATGGACTCTGTTCTATGCAAACCTCTCAAAATTGCATTCATTGCTTTTGAATTGTAATGTTGTAGAAGCTTACCTTCCTTATCTGTAGGTGGATCAACTAGTGGTATGTATCCATTTTCAACTGCTTCCCAAATTTCATTGCCAAGTGCCATCAGGTAAATCTTCATTCTCATACTCCAATATATATAATCACTTCCATCAAATACTGGTGCTGAATTATCTGATGATCCATTCTTAGAATCCATTGTGTTCTTGTAGGATTTTCCTTCAAGTTGTTAAACTCTTTCGAAGGAACCCGCTCTGATACCAATTGAAGAACACAAGCTTATACTGAGAGGGGGTGAATAGTATAAGACCACTTTTTACTTTTCTTTCCCAATCAATATTATGCAATGTATAGATAGAAATATCAATAGTAGTAATCAAAGCAATGCATAAATCACCACACACAATAGAGACACCAAATTTACGTGGTTCACCCAATGTGGGCTACTCCACGGAGAAAATATTTTACTAAAACTTTCTCAATCAATATCTTGGGAATCCTTTCCCTATTACAATGTTTATGGACCTCTATCCAAAGGAGACACCAATCCCCTTAATCAAGTTTATGGATCTCTATCCATAGGAGAACTCCTTTCTCCTCTTGCTCTAGTTGGTGATCTTCTAGAAGAACTATTGCCCTCCACTACTCTGGCTAATGGATCTCTATCCACTGAAGACACCTGTCCTCACTACCCTAGCTAATGGATCTCTATCCACTGGAGACTATCATCCTCTATACTCTATCACCTCCAAATATCTATCTCAAATCTATACTAAACATAGTCCTTCGATCTAGCACAAATCTTCTCAATATCTATCTCTGGTCTGGCACAAACCTGTCCTCAAATCTACACCAAACTCTATCCTCGAATCTGTACTAAACATAGTCCTTCGGTCTAGCACAAATCTACTCAATATCTATCCTCAAGCCTTAACTCAAAGCTTGACTCAATCTCAAATCAACTCTATTGGATCTATCCCAAACCTTAACTCAAGGTTTGAACAAATCAATCAATTCTTCTCTCAAGTCTTCTCAAATACTTATCTCAAATCTGCCTTGCAAGCTTCCATAAAAGCTCACACTAATCTGTCCACAAGTCCTCTCTAGAACTTGTCCAAATCTTCTCAATAAGTCCTCACAAGAACTTATCCAAATCTTCTCTCAATATGTATTGTAAGCTTCCACAAAAGCTTACCCAAATCTATCCACAAGTCTTCTCAAAGACTTACCTCAAATCTGCTCAACAAGTCCACACTAGAACTTGTCCAATCTCATAGAAACATAAAGAGAATTTTTAGAGACTCAATATGCTCTATACTCATCACAATGCTCAATCACTTTCAATCACTCTTTTAGAAACATATAGAGAATTTTTAGAGACTCAATATGCTTCACATTCACCTCAATGCTCAATCACTTTCAATCACTCTTTTAGAAACATATAAAGAATTGTTAGAGACTCAATATGCTTCACATTCACCTCAATTCTCAATCACTTTCTCAAATCAATTCAGAATATAGAATAGTTTGTTTTATAGAACTTGAACAATCACTTCACACATCCACTTGACTAGGCTCAACCAACTCTACTCAACCAATCACTCAATGAAACAATCCTTGCTTACAAACCCTAGTCCAAGCATATGAACACTCACTCAAAATATTTCCAACAATGCTTATCAACCAATCTCACATAACAATGATACTCATGTTCTTTTCAAACCCTAGTTCAAGTTCTTCACTTAACCAATGGCTTCAACAACAATGCTTATCAAACAAGGTTTTAACAACTCTTTATTCCAGAAAACCTTGAAGCATTAACTCAACACACTCAATAAGGAAACCTAATTAAGTCCTTTTCACTCCAAACTTGTTTTCCAAAAAACCAATCAATCAACTCAACTATGGAAGAATGTGCCCATACCTTTTTCTTGATGATGAAGGAACCTCAAAAATCTGCCACAACCACAAACACTTCTTTGCCAAGCTCAAGGAAGTTATAAGATGATAAACTCTCTCAAAAATACAATGTAAATATCAAAACATACATACACCTTATCACTCCATCTTGAAGAAAGCATCCATCAACATATACAAAAATAATTGACCAAATACACCTTATAATCTCCCAATTAAAATAATATCCAATACCAGAAATAATGTCAATAAAATCACCTTCTCAAAATAACTCAATGGCAAGAAGTCCTCTCAAAATTTAACCAACACTTTAATCTCCAATAAACCAATATGTCATAAATACTTTATTTAAAAATAAAGCTAACTCCTTATTCCTCCAATTAACCAAAATAATGATTAATTAAAAATACTTTTTATCTACCCCTTTTAACTCCCTAGGACCTTATGTCAAAACCTTAGGCATCACAAAATATATTAAAAATTTATTACCTTTGCCTTGGTGAGATTCGACCTCACGACACCACCTCTACCAACACCCTAGCCATGCCTCCAACCGCCACGTGAGCTAGGCGCTCACCTTGGGAGGGAAGAGCACCACGTGCTCTATCTTCTCCCTCTTTATACTGAGAGGGGGGTGAACAATATAAGACCACTTTTTACTTTTCTTTCCCAATAAATATTATGTAATGTATAGATAGAAATATCAATAGTAGTAATTAAATCAATGCATAAATCACCACACACAATAGAGACACCAAATTTACGTGGTTCACCCAATGTGGGCTACTCCACGAAGAAAATATTTTACTAAAACTTTCTCAATCAATCTCTTGGGAATCCTTTCCCTATTACAATGTTTATGGACCTCTTTCCAAAGGAGACACCAATCCCCTTAATCAAGTTCATGGATCTCTATCCATAGGAGAACTCCTTTCTCCTCTTGCTCTAGTTGGTGATCTTCTAGAAGAACTATTGCCCCCACTACTATGGATAATGGATCTCTATCCACTGAAGACACCTATCCTCACTACCCTGGCTAATGGATCTCTATCCACTGGATACTATCATCCTCTGTACTCTGTCACCTCCAAAGCTCTATCTCAAATCTGTACTAAACACAATCCTTCAGTCTAGCATAAATTTGCTCAATCTCTGTCTCTGGTCTGGCATAAACCTATCCTCAAATTTGCACCAAACTCTATCCTTGAATCTGTACTAAACATAGTCCTTTGTTCTAGCACAAATATATCCTCAATCTCTATCCTCAAGCCTTAACTCAAATCTTGACTCAATCTCAAATCAACTCTAATGGATCTACCCCAAACCTTAACTCAAGGTTTGAACAAATCAATCAATTCTGCTCTCAAGTCTTCTCAAAGACTTATCTCAAATCTGCCTTGCAAGCTTCCACAAAATCTCACACTAATCTGTCCACAAGTCCTCTCTAGAACTTGTCCAAATCTGCTCAATAAGTCCTCACAAGAACTTATCCAAATCTACTCTCAATCTGTATTGTAAGCTTCCACAAAAGCTTACCCAAATCTATCCACAAGTCTTCTCAAAGACTTACCTCAAATCTGCTCAACAAGTCCACACTAGAACTTGTCCAATCTCATAGAAACATAAAGAGAATTGTTAGAGACTCAATATGCTTCACATTCATCTCAATTCTCAATCACTTTCAATCACTCTTTTAGAAATATATAGAGAATTGTTAGAGACTCAATATGCTTCACATTCACCTCAATGCTCAATCACTTTCAATCACTCTTTTGAAACATATAGAGAATTGTTAGAGACTCAATATGCTTCACATTCACCTCAATACTCAATCACTTTCTCAACTCAATTCAGAATATAGAATAGTTTGTTTTATAGAACTTGAACAATCACTTCACACATTCACTTGACTAGGCTCAACCAACTCTACTCAACCAATCACTCAATGAAATAATCCTTGCTTACAAACCCTAGTCCAAGCATATGAATACTCACTCAAAATATTTCCAACAATGCTTATCAACCAATCTCACATAACAATGATACTCATGTTCTTTTCAAACCCTAGTTCAAGTTCTTCACTTAACCAATGGCTTCAACAACAATGCTTATAAAAGTTTTAACAACTCTTTATTCCAGAAAACCTTGAAGCATTAACTCAACACACTCAATAAGGAAACCTAATTAAGTCCTTTTCACTCCAAACTTGTTTTCCAGAAAACCAACCAATCAACTCAACTATGGAAGAATGTGCCCATACCTTTTTCTTGATGATGAAGGAACCTCAAAAATCTGCCACAACCACAAACACTTCTTTGCCAAGCTCAAGGAAGTTATAAGATGATAAACTCTCTCAAAAATACAATGTAAATATCAAAACATACATACACCTTATTACTCCATCTTGAAGAAAGCATCCATCAACATATACAAAAATAATTGACCAAATACACCTTATAATCTCCCAATTAAAATAATATCCAATACCAGAAATAATGTCAATAAAATCACCTTCTCAAAATAACTCAATGGCAAGAAGTCCTCTCAAAATTTAACCAACACTTTAATCTCCAATAAACCAATATGTCATGAATACTTTATTTAAAAATAAAGCTAACTCCTTATTCCTCCAATTAACCAAAATAATGATTAATTAAAATACTTTTTATCTACCCCTTTTAACTCCCTAGGACCTTATGTCAAAACCTTAGGCATCACAAAATATATTAAAAATTTATTACCTTTGCCTTGGTGAGATTCGACCTCACGATGTCGCCTTTACCAGCACCCTAGCCGTGGCTCCAACCACTGTGTGAGCTAGGCGCTCACCTTGGGAGGGAAGAGCACCATGTGCTCTATATCTTCTCCCTCTTGGCGCCTCTCCCAAAAAGGATTTGCGCCGCTTCCTTTGGTGCCTAACCAAGTCCACTCAAAATGTTGCCTATCGAGATTCGAACGTGGGTCCTCCCACTCACAAGCACCCTAGCTCACTCCAACTTGCCACCAGACCACCATGCTGGATGGTTATGAGGGTTAGAGCATCTTTCATCTTATTTCTTCATGGTGCACTTAAGACAAAACTTTGTCTTCTTCCTTGCACGAAATCGCACGAAACACACAACTCACAGACCTTTGATAAATCAAGCAAGGGATAAATCATTTGCCACTTTGGCATATGGTTTTTATACCAATATGCCACCAACCTTTCAAATGTCGATGGATTCCTTTTTCTCTTAGATGTCGACGCCTAATTAATTTATAAATTATTTAAATTCTTTAGAATTTAAATATTATAAATTAATATTTAAATCCTTTTGGATTTATTAAGGATTAAAGCCTTCTTAGGTTTTACCACTCTGTATAAATAATATTTATTTATAAAATTTAAATTCAATTTGAATTTAAATATTTTATAAAAATAAATATTAAAACTTCCTTGGGCTTTTATGAAAATATTAAAAATATCAAATATTAAAAATATTATGAAGCTCTTTTGCCATTAACCTTTGCATTGTTCCTTTTGACCTTTTGACATCAATGGTAGCTTATTCCTTGACATCAATGACAACTTCGTTCCTTGACATCAATGACAACTTTGACTCAAAATGTCCAACAATCTCCCCCTTTGTCATTGATGGCAACCCAAATTATTTTTACCAAAAACTTAACCTTTTCTTTGTTCTGCTCCCCCTGGCTCAATGCTCTCTTCAAATCTCTCCTCTTTACTCAAATACCAAATCTCTCCCCCTTACTCAAATCTCTCCCCCTTTGACATCAATGGCAAAGGGTCACCTTTGGGGCTCGGGGCTAAGAATGAGTCTCTTAGCTTAGCCCCTCCCCCACCTCCTCTTGAGGTGGTTAATTCTGGGGTGGGAGTATTTCTACTCCTAGCAAGCACTGGTCTTTACCTTTATCCTCTTTTCTTCTTATATGATCCTTTTGATTCCTTTGACTATTTTCTTTCCATGTCCATATTCATGTTCCTGTCCATATCCACATTCTTGTTCCTGTTCCTATTCTTGTTCATGTTCATATCCATGTTCCTATTCTTGTTCCTATGTTTCTGTTCATACTTGATTCTGGAATATCTTCTCTACACCACTTTGTTGTGTGTCCATCATTATTGCACTTATAACACTTAATGTTATTATTCCTTGGAGGTGCAAATGTCTTAGGATTTCTCCTAGTGAAGCCATATCCTTTTCTATCATGAACCCTGCAATTCATTGCCTTGTGACCAAACTGATTACATGAGTAGCAATACCCATGGAAAAGTTGTTTGTTTCTAAAATTCCCATTTTCTTGTCTTTCATGTGTCCTGCACTATGAAGCCATGTGCCCAAACCTATGACATGAAAAACATCTTCCATTGAAGTTTCCTTGTCTTGACCTCATTGGTCTCTTAGTCTCTTTTAACCTATTCTGATTGTTGTTCCATATGTTTCTTCTTTGTGCATTGTTCCTGTCCTTGTTGAACTTTCTGTTGTCCAACTCATCCTCAGATGTCTCACTTTCTCTTACATTGTCTTCTTCTGAAGTTTCTTCTCCTTCAAAACTTGAGGTTGACTTCTCTTCTTGTTTCTTTTGAGTCTTTTCAAAACCAAGACCTATTTTATTTGTTGACCTTCTTTGTACCTTGATCATCTTATCCACAATATTTGAGCTCTTTCCAAACTTTTGTAGCTTACTCTTGGACTTTTCTAAATCTTCCCTTAGTAGGGCTACTTCTTGTTCTAACCTTTCACATTCTAAGACCTTTGCTTCTAACTTATCCTTGAACTTCTTTGTCTTAGCCTTTGATTTGTCTAGATCCTCTATAAGCATTCTTCTCTCTTCATCACATTCTTGAAACTGAAACTCAAGTTTAGAGTTTTGCTTTCTTACCTTCTTTACTGTGTCAAGAGCATAAATAAGTTCTCCCTTGAGATCATATCCTTCTTTATCTGATTCTTCCTCTATTTTTTTACCTTTGTCTACATCTTTATTTTCTTTTGACTTGTCTTCTATAGGATCACCTTCTTCTTCTTCTAGTGCCATTAGAATATTCTCTTCTGGTCCTTCAAGTGTATCCTCATATTCATCATCACTGAAACTATAACCATTCCTTGTACAACTATCTTCAAGATGTCCAAAGTTACCACATCTAAAACACTTGAGAATTATTGGTGACCTTTTCTTGACCTCTTTTTCTTCAATCATAAATAGGACTTCATCTTTATCATTTTCTGAGAAACTATTATCACTATCACTTGAGTACTTACTTGCCTTATCTGCATAGTAGCTCCTCTTTTGCCTTTGAAAGAACTTATTTCCTTGTCTTCTTTGTCCATCCTTGCTTTTCTTTTGGTGTCGGTATCTTTCTGATTCCCTGCTCCTGTGATCCTTTTCTTCATCATTGTTATTTTTAGCTTCTTGATAGTCAGTTGCATAGTGACCATACTTTCCACAATTGAAACATTTAATAGATTTTGTATCTTTAAATCTTCTTGAATCCTTATTCCTTCTACCATAATTTTCTTCTTCATCACTGGATGACTCATTGCTTGATTCTGACTTCTTACCCTTTGTCTTCTTGATTTCTTTGAAGGTTGCTTCCTTCTGGGGATTAGGTTATTTTGTTCTTAACTCAAAATTTGTAAGAATACCAAGCAACATATCTCTTGTCAAAGAATCACCATCCTTTGATTCTTCTATAGCAGAAATATTTTCACTAAATATTTTTGGAAGAGATCTTAAGATCTTATCACAAACATCCGATTCTTCAACCTTAAGTCCAAGTCCTTGCATAGCATTAACAACCTCATCAACTCGAAGTAGATAAGTACTAATATTTTCCTCATCCTTCATTCTTAACTCTTCAAGTTGTCCTTTGAGATTTTGTATCTTTGCTTTCTTGACACCTTTATCTCCTTCATATATACTTTGCAACTTATCCCACATTCCTTTTGCATCTTGACAATGCATAACTTTTATGGACTCTGTTCTATGCAAACCTCTCAAAATTGCATTCATTGATTTTGAATTGTAATGTTGTAGAAGCTTACCTTCCTTATCTGTAGGTGGATCAACTGATGGTATGTATCCATTTTCAACTGCTTCCCAAATTTCATTGCCAAGTGCCATCAGGTAAATCTTCATTCTCATACTCCAATATATATAATCACTTCCATAAAATATTGGTGCTGAATTATCTGATGATCCATTCTTAGAATCCATTGTGTTCTTGTAGGCTTTTCCTTCAAGTTGTTAAACTCTTTCGAAGGAACCCACTCTGATACCAATTGAAGAACACAAGCTTATACTGAGAGGGGGGTGAACTAGTATAAGACCACTTTTTACTTTTCTTTCCCAATCAATATTATGCAATGTATAGATAGCAATATCAATAGCAGTAATCAAAGCAATGCACAAATCACCACACACAATAGAGACACCAAATTTATGTGGTTCACCCAATGTGGGCTACTCCATGGAGAAAATATTTTACTAAAACTTTCTCAATCAATCTCTTGGGAATCCTTTCCCTATTAAAATGTTTATGGACCTCTATCCAAAGGAGACACCAATCCCCTTAATCAAGTTTGTGGATCTCTATCCATAGGAGAACTCCTTTCTCCTCTTGCTCTAGCTGGTGATCTTCTAGAAGAACTATTGCCCCCACTACTCTGGCTAATGGATCTCTATCCACTAAAGACACCTGTCCTCACTACCCTAGCTAATGGATCTCTATCCACTAGAGACTATCATCCTCTATACTCTATCACCTCCAAATCTCTATCTCAAATCTGTACTAAACATAGTCCTTCGGTCTAGCACAAATTTGCTCAATCTCTGTCTCTGGTCTAGCACAAACCTATCCTCAAATCTGCACCAAAATCTATCCTCTAATCTGTACTAAACATAGTCCTTCGATCTAGCACAAATTTATCCTCAATATCTATCCTCAAGCCTTAACTCAAAGCTTGACTCAATCTCAAATCAACTCTATTGGATCTACCCCAAACCTTAACTCAAGGTTTGAACAAATCAATCAATTCTACTCTCAAGTCTTCTCAAAGACTTATCTCAAATCTACCTTGCAAGCTTCCACAAAAGCTCACACTAATCTATCCACAAGTCCTCTCTAGAACTTGTCCAAATCTTCTCAATAAGTCCTCACAAGAACTTATCCAAATCTGCTCTCAATCTGTATTGTAAGCTTCCACAAAAGCTTACCCAAATCTATCCACAAGTCTTCTCAAATACTTACCTCAAATCTGCTCAACAAGTCCACACTAGAACTTGTCCAATCTCATAGAAACATAAAGAGAATTGTTAGAGACTCAATATGCTCTACACTCATCTCAATGCTCAATCACTTTCAATCACTCTCTTAGAAACATATAGAGAATTGTTAGAGACTCAATATGCTTCACATTCACCTCAATGCTCAATCACTTTCAATCACTCTTTTAGAAACATATAGAGAATTGTTAGAGACTCAATATGCTTCACATTCACCTCAATGCTCAATCTCTTTCTCAAATCAATTCAGAATATAGAATAATTTATTTTATAGAACTTGAACAATCACTTCACACATTCACTTGACTAGGCTCAACCAACTCTACTCAACCAATCACTCAATGAAATAATCCTTGCTCACAAACCCTAGTCCAAGCATATGAACACTCACTCAAAATGTTTCCAACAATGCTTATCAACCAATCTCACATAACAATGATACTCATGTTCTTTTCAAACCCTAGTTCAAGTTCTTCACTTAACCAATGGCTTCAACAACAATGCTTATCAAACAAGGTTTTAACAACAACTCTTTATTCCAGAAAACCTTGAAGCATTAACTCAACACACTCAATAAGGAAACCTAATTAAGTCCTTTTCACTCCAAACTTGTTTTCCAGAAAATCAACCAATCAACTCAACTATGGAAGAATGTGCCCATACCTTTTTCTTGATGATGAAGGAACCTCAAAAATCTGCCACAACCACAAACACTTCTTTGCCAAGCTCAAGGAAGTTATAAGATGATAAACTCTCTCAAAAATACAATGTAAATATCAAAACATACATACACCTTATTACTCCATCTTGAAGAAAGCATCCATCAACATATACAAAAATAATTGACCAAATACACCTTATAATCTCCCAATTAAAATAATATCCAATACCAGAAATAATGTCAATAAAATCACCTTCTCAAAATAACTCAATGGCAAGAAGTCCTCTCAAAATTTAACCAACACTTTAATCTCCAATAAACCAATATGTCATGAATACTTTATTTAAAAATAAATCTAACTCCTTATTCCTCCAATTAACCAAAATAATGATTAATTAAAAATACTTTTTATCTACCCCTTTTAACTCCCTAGGACCTTATGTCAAAACCTTAGGCAACACAAAATATATTAAAAATTTATTACCTTTGCCTTGGTGAGATTCGACCTCACGATGCCGCCTTTACCAGCGCCCTAGCCATGGCTCCAACCGCCACGTGAGCTAGGCGCTCACCTTGGGAGGGAAGAGCACCACGTGCTCTATCTTCTCCCTCTTGGTGCCTCTCCCAAAAAGGATTTGCACCGCTTCCTTTGGCGCCTAACCAAGTCCACTCAAAATGCTGACCAAGTCCACTCAAAATGTTGCTTACCAAGATTCGAACGTGGGTCCTCCCACTCACAAGCACCCTAGCTCACTCCAACTTGCCACCAGACCACCACGTTGGATGGTTATGAGGGTTAGAGCATCTTTCATCTTATTTCTTCACCGGCACACTTAAGATAAAACTTTGTCTTCTTCCTTGCACGAAATCGCACGAAACACACAACTCGTAGACCTTTGATAAATCAAGCAAGGGATAAATCATTTACCACTTTGGCATATGGTTTTTATACCAATATGCCACCAACATTTCAAACGTCGATGGATTCCTTTTTCTCTTAGACGTCGGTGCCTTAAATAATTAATTTATAAATTATTTAAATTATTTAGAATTTAAATATTATAAATTAATATTTAAATCCTTTTGGATTTATTAAGGATTAAAGCCTTCTTAGGTTTTACCACTCTATATAAATAATATTTATTTATAAAATTTAAATTCAATTTGAATTTAAATATTTTATAAAAATAAATATTAAAACTTCCTTGGGCTTTTATGAAAAACCTTTTATTTTTGCTCATCCATGGTTTTAATAAAAAAACACAGGACAAAGAAAAACATCGTAACTTTGGTTTGTATAGATAGTGGGATTGGGTCCCACTGGGTGTGCCAAAAATTGTTGGTGCAAAATCTACCTTTTGGTTACGTTTGCACCCAAGACTTTGCCAATATTGAATGATCGGGTCTAAATCAAATATTACTCAGCTCAATCTCTAGAGAAGGATGGTTCCTTACTTTGTTGTAGAAAAGGGGAAAGAATAAAGTGTATAAAGAAATGGAAATATAGTTATTTCTAGAAATGTCAAAGGGTACAATTTAGACAACAACAAGGAAATACATACAATTTTTGTAAATAAGCATTCTCTAAACTGCTAAATGAAAACAACCAGTTCTTCGATGGTAATTAAAACAATCACAAACCTACTAGAATTTTTAACTCTAGAACTACTAAAACTAAATTGTAAAATTCCAGAGATAGAATCAAAATGATATACATTCAATTTATCTTATATAGAAGTTAACATTCATACATACATGATCACACACCATTGAACCAGAAGCCAAATGAAGAGCTTATTTTATTGCTTTCAAAAGTATGTATACATTATCTTGTAAACGTCCAAGATTTGACCCTTTATTAGAGTCACTCATCCTATATATATACATCTTACAACAAAAAACTAAAGTGTGTTACAACGGCATGCCAGTTAGCTCATTCTGGTAAGATGCTACACAACGCCTATCATATCAAAGAGGAACAGAGTAGTGGGGTCTTCAAAAACAAATAATTAAGATTCTTCTGTTACCGCACATTCGCATTAATATTCTCATAGACGTCGTGGCCCAACTATCTTCCACTTTTCATCTCTAGCTAATGATCCACGAAAACTAGATCAATCACAAAATCATGACTTTTTCTCGCCTCTTGCCTCTTCTTGGCTCTCGATCTACGAAAATTGGACCGGTCATGAAATCACAACTATTTCTTGCCTCTTGCCTCTTCTTGGATCTTGGCCCACGAAAACTAGACTGGTTGCAAAATCGTAACTATTTCTCGCATCTTGCCTCTTCTTGTCTCTCGATCCGTGAAAATTGGATCAGTCATGAAATCATGACTATTTCTTGTCTCTTGCCTCTTCTTGTATTTTGGCCCATTAAAACTGGACCGATCATGAAATCATGACTATTTCTCTCCTCTTGACTCTTCTTGGCTCTCATCCTGCAAAAACTAGACCAGTCATGAAATGGCAACTATTTCTTGCCTCTTGCCTCTTCTTGGCTCTCGACCCATGAAAATTGGACCGGTTGTGAAATCATGACTATTTCTCACCTCTTGCCTCTTCTTGGCTCTCGGCCTATGAAAATTGGACCGATCACGAAATCGCGACTATTGCTTGCCTCTCACCTCTTCTTGGCTCTCAACCCACGAAAACTGGAACTATTGTGAAATTGTGACTATTTCTTGCCTCTTGCCTCTTTTTGGCTCTCGACCCATGAAAACTGGACTGATCATGAAATCACGATTATCTTCTATACTTAGAAAAAAATTGATAAGTCTCCTCACTCCCCTTAGTGTATTTATTTTTACCTACACTTCTATCAAAAGAATTTATACTTAAAGGAAATCAAATAAATCATTTTAGCCATAGTATTTAGAATATTTGTATTTTTCCATTTAGTCATCTAAATTGAATTTGCATGTAGAATTGAACTAGGCTAATTTATTTTCTTGCATTATTCTTTTCCTTTTATTTTGTTTGAAAGAAATTTTTTTTTTTTTTGCTCTTAGATATTATAATTAGTATTAAAAATAAAAAATCGCATATAGGACCTTGCTTATCACACTATTGTCTTCATTTGCATTGCATTTAGGTTAAAATAAAACTTAGGTGTTTTGCACAATTAACACACAAAACTAGATTTAGGGAAATTGAAAAACTACCCTTGGTGAATCCAAAACCTTTCTCTTTTTTCACCAAAGATAAAATATCATAAACATAAAAATGACAGGTCAACAGTAGAACCCTTATGTTTGAGTATTGGTCCTTGAGGGAAAAATAAACAACAAAGGACATCATATTATGGGATCCCCTTTTTGGTTGCCCACATCTTTGGTGAACTTGACATGAAATACCACTCAAGTCCCTATCCTTCCTTTTGATCAAGTGTAACCTTAATCAACTTTAATAAAATATCATCTTAATTTTTTTGTTAGTGTAAATCATATTAAATTAAGATAATAAGAACATAAAAAAATTGTTAGTCCTACTAGAGGAAGGTTAACGACCCCTTGAGTAATCCAACATACGAACCTTGGGAGATACCTCCCTTGGATAGTATATTATGAGGGGCTAATAAGAGTCATAAGGTAGGTTATTTTTCCAAGGTGACATAACGGTTTAAATAGATCTTATCTTCTTTGCTCTAAAAACTCTAGAAATAAAATATTTATTAGTTGAACTCCCTTGGCCATGTTTGAACCACCCTATATCACTCATAATATTGTGCAACAAATGACACAAAATCTAAATTCCCTACCTAAGATTCCTGATAAACAAAATACTATTGAAAAACCTATTTATGAAGAGGAAGAGGATAATAAAAAACCTCCCTCTAGATCCCTTTTCCCTATTCATAATTAACAAGGGGAAGTCATCTTTAGACCTATGGAGCATTTGGAAACCTTCCTTAGATGAAATATAGAGGCAATGCAAAAATTCTTGAGGGATGATGAAGATCCCTTAACCACCTTAGTTGTACAAGAATCACATTTACATCTTCAAAAATAGCCTAGATATAATCCTATGAGCTCCCAAGGGGACCCTTCCCATGGGTCCTTGTTTCTAGATTCAAATCCATCTCATTTTAATAGAATAGTGTCTAATCCCCTTGTAATCACAACCATAGAGGGGAGGCCCCCTAGCATTCCACCATCTTCTAGAGATCAAGGGTCTCTACCTCTAAATATGAAACCATTCAAATTAAATAATCCTCTCTCAAACCATTAGTGTTCCACATATTCAAAGCATATATATCTTTGCTTGTATGTCTAACAATTCAAATCTTATAACCTCTAATTCTTTCATTAACATGCCATCTTCACAAGTTTCAAATTCCATCATTCCTTCTACTAACCCTTTTCTCCCTATAAATTCTAAAACTAATAATATGGTTATCCCTTTTGGGTCAAATCATCCAAGATCACAATATTACCCCTTAGTCAATTCAATTTATGACACCAACAATCCTTTATCTTGGGTTCTAGGATCTAAATAATGAGATAAAATAACTAGTAAAATAAAATTTAAAGTTCAAACAACAATTGACCTCTATTCAAGGAGGCACACCAAATAAATAATCCTATACGAATTGTTTTAATCAACTCATAGAACCTGCTTCAATAACCAAAACCTATCCCTTAGGCTTTGTGCTACCTAAGTTTTGGATGTGTAAGGGGGAAAATAACCCAATAGAGCACCTTCAAATATTTTGAGTTGCATGCCACAACATTTCCTATGATGAGGCATTGTTGTTAGAAAAATTTTCGACAATCCTTGGTGGTGAGGATTTAGAATGGTTCTACCATTTGCCTCACCACTCAATCAAGATTTTTGTTGATTTGGCAAACATGTTCATCCAACATTTCACCACCTATATTGTATAAAAATGCATAGTTGATGCCTTATTGTAGACACCTAAAATGCGTCATGTCGAGGTGACTACTCATATGGGACATGCTAGAAGACCATATGGAAGACCTTGGACAAATACCAAGGTATAGCAGTGGTTTTAACCACTCATTTGGGCACCTTTGCCTAGTCAGTGCTAGCCATTGCTGACACCCATGGTTAGCAGAGCTGACCATGCTTGTCAACCATGGTCAGGCCTCAGAATCAGTTGGCCTTTGACCAAGTCAAATTTGGTTCCAAATGGCCAATTGGTTGTGGATTGGAGTGGTTTGAGCGAGGAAGGTTCTAGATATTTCCATCCAACAAACTCTAACTACCCAATCTTGATCTTGGCTTCCTCATGAAGCTAGGACATAGCCCTCCTGGGTGCTATAAGAACCCCATCCAAATTGGGAAAAGTCAGAGAGAAGTTTTCAATTGTATGCGGTGAAGCCCTATCGAGATAGACACTCACTTGTGTTCCTTGAGAGAAAGCTTTGTTATTGCAATTGAGATATCAAGATGACAATTCAAGCCATGGAGGCCCTAGGAGGCTAGGAGAGCCAAGAAACTCAATTACACCCATTTCATGCACAATCAGAGCAATTCAACCACCAAATCTATCAGAGGACATAGAGGTGACCCTTGACCATCAATTTGGCAAGAGGATTCAGTGATTTAGCCCTTGAATTGGAGGACAAGCACACTTCAAGCTCAGTCACGGCTAATAATGCTCACCATGCCACAGAGCTGCGGTTAGGGTATCATCCCTGATTTCCTTGCTTTCTCATCGTAGGATTTATTAATGGCATTAGATTAAGCATAATTTAGGTTTAATTGCATTATTAGAGACTTATGACCGGTAGAATTAGCTTGTTTAGTTATCTTGCTTTCAATATTGTAACTAGGATACTAATGGATCTTTTTCATGCTTCCATGCTTTCAAATTCATAATTAGACCATTAGATAGATACATATGCTTTTCCTTTACATGATTCATAGCATATTTTCATGTTTTTCATAGGTTTATTAGCTTTCTTGCATTTTCTTGATTATATGCTAGTAATGTCATGTATTCATATGATTTCCTCAAAAAGCCTCATCAAGAGAGGCCTCCTTTATTACTGATGCTTCTTGTTGTTTATTGCATGTAGGATCAATAGGGTTTTGGGATGCAAGGCAACAAATACCTCTAATCATGGAGAAGAAGGTCATCGACACCTTGGAGCAGTTCGTGTCATTTTGAAAGGCATTTGGAATGCACCTACCCTTGAGGGGGATTTCAAACTATTGTAATTGTTGTATCAAATGGGTATCCCTAAGAGGGATGGATATGTAATTTGACTTGATTGGAAATTAATAAAAGATCTTGTTATTTTGTTCTTTTCATTCTTGTCAATTTGTGCATGCCTATTTGTATCATTTTTAGCAATTGCAATATTAGGTGTAAGCCTTTTTGGATGTTACAGAAGGTGATCATGATGGGAAATCCACATTAAATGCCACATAACACTAATTTTTGGGTTTTGTGATGATAGGTGCTAACCGTGGTTGACAATCATGGTCAAAAGTTGTCACCGCGGTTGACACCCATGGGAAACAGTCTCAACCACACCATAGAGCCACGGTCAGCATCTGATAGGTCGTACAATAGGGAGACAAAGCTTAATCGGATGAGGATCTGAGGTAGGATCCATTTTTCTCTGATTTTCCCTATTCTCTGTCTATGTTTTTTCTAGAATGATCAAAATACTAGCATAATTAGGGAATGCGACAAGAAAGTAAAATGCATTGAGTCCCTAGGTCTTTTCTTAGGTTTCACTAGTCGTTTCTAGGAACAGCGGACCATTGAGTGTAGTCTGCCCTAGTCTCCAGTGGTCTAGGCCCTTCTTGTATGCTAGTTTGCTTGCATGAGGCCCATCTAGTGGCCACTTCATCATCGTCATTAGTGTGCATTTGCTTTGAAAGTCATATAGCTTAATCATGCATACTTCTAAAAGTTAAAACGTTCTTTTTAATTTGCATAGCATGTAGAAGAGTCATGAGTGTTGTTTTATGCATTTAATTTCATGCAAAATAAAAGGAACCCCACACACCATGACACACTTAAATGCTAGTGAGTTGGAAGTCACATCCAACCACTAGTAGGGTTCAACGATGGTGGTAGTGATTTCCATCCATTGGCCCAAATCCTTCGAACCCTTTGTTACTAGACCAATACCAGACCCAAGAACCATCCATAGCCTAAAAAATTTGCATGTACTTCTCTTCGAAGGGTATAACATTGATTGGGTGAGATTGGGTGAGGGTCTAGAAGTACCTGTGCTCCTTGCTCGGGTGTGGACTTTCATTGCCATACTTTGGGGGGATTACGTGACCTAGAGTTCATAGCCAGGTTGTCGAGCTACGAGCATATAGGTGAAAGCCCTTTAACAACTGAGTATATCATCAACATATTGAAAACATGATGAGAGTTACTTATTGATACAACAAATTGTAAAACACATCAAATAGTTTAGGGTTCACTTTAAACTTTAAAAGAGATAATCACCATTGTTTACTTTGTTTGCCTTAAAACTTACATAAGAGATAATATAATACCATGGTGTGTACATGGAGAGGCCGACCCGAGCATAGATCCGAGGTCGAGGCTGAAGCTCCACCCAATGCACAACAAGATGCGCAACACCCTCAATCATAGAATCCTCTCGGACGTCGTTCGATGAGTATTATAGGGGATAATTCTATGCATGGGGATCCTGTTGAGAATACCCCAATATGAGGAACTACTAGACACTCCTCAAGACATATATCAGAGCATGGAGCTTCCCAACATGGGGGTTCCAGACATGTCAGCATTTACCATGATCACACTCCACGTGCATCCATGGGATCTGCTGAAGAGTTTGTCATTGAGGGATCCAGATTGGTACCCCTTCATCCTGTAGCTAAGGGAGGTGTGAGGCCCCCAACATCTGAATATAGATGAGCTCAGGATCCGCCCATCTAGGGGTAAAATGAGAGGGCCACTTTCGAGCATAGGCCCACTCAAACTCCCAATAGAAGTGAGCCTTGTAGGATCACCATAGATATATCTAAAGTGGGAGCTAATGGTATGCCACCTCATGAGCCATGGCGTAGTCAATAGTTAGATGGTCTAGACAAGGTCTTAGGATAGCTAGGTTACAAGCCTACTCCTGCGCCTTCTCATCCTATGAGTGTGCATAGTGGTAGTACCATTAGGACTATTAGAGAACCTAGAGAGTGCTCCAAGTATTCTCGAGATATGCGTGCCCCTACATCTCATGTAGGCACAACGTATGAGCAACATCTAGATGTGAATGCCATCTTCATAGACAAGGGCAAGAGCATGGCAAATCAGTCCATTGGGGGACACACCCACAAATCCACTCGAATAGAGCACACACACTAGAGGCCTCAAATGGCTGATCATATGGATAGATCTCATAAGCTGATGTCCGAGCAAAGATGTCAGATCCTCCAAGACCAATTGGAGGATGTTCGCATGGAGTGGGAATACCTCAAAAATGAGAACACTCAGAGGCAAAGGTTCATGAGACAATGCTTATATGAACAATGCATGCATGAACAATGCATCCTTGATCAAAAGGAGCATGTTGAGAGGGAGGATCGACTGGCTAGTGTCAGTTTACATCCCCATAGTGAGCATAGGGATCCCCTTGATAGGCGAGCTACTTCATAGCCTGATTTGCACCATGAGCACATAGACATTCGTACTCACCATGCAGCCCAACATAGAGATCGGTGCCCTCCATCCAAACATCATGGGCATAGGTAGTATGAAGAAGAAGTGGGAGAGGAATTAGATCAAGAGTATCCTAAAATCTCCCAAGTTGAGGAGGAGGATGAGCCTATTCCTTCACCTCGATCAAAGAGGAATCTACCTCCGAGGGTGCCTCCAAGGCATTCCATAGAAGAGGAGTTCTTATCTTCATAGGCTTATAAAGTCCTGGTAGAAAAGGTCAAAGCTATAGAAAAGCAAGGGATAACTTATCAAAAGCCAACCTTGAATAAAATTCATAATGAACCTTTATGTCCATCAGTGCCTACTCCACCTTATCCCGAGCATTTTGAAATGCCTAAACTGGAGAAGTTTAGAGGAGAGGAGGATGCTCAGGAGCACGTCACAAGATTTTTGGATGTATGCTTTTATATTGGAAGTAATGATGCCCTGCTCCTGTGGACCTTCATCATGACCCTCTCAGGCCCAGCTCGAGAGTGGTTTAATCAACTCAAGAGGTACAGTATCACCAATTTTGAGCAATTGGCTGATGCATTTCTTGAATGCTTCTCCTTTGGCATCAAGAAGAAGGTGAACTTATCCGATTTGGCTGCTTTAATGCAACATGATGATGAACCAGTTATGGATTATGGGAAATGATGGAGAAATATGATGGTAAAGCTGTCATTCTCCATCCTTGCTTCTGAATTAACTCGTATGTTTATGAAAAGTTGTGCCAAGCACATTTTATTATTATTACAGTTGCAACAATACCAGACCTTCGAAGAGGCTTTGGCGCAAGCCAAAGTGATTGAGGATATCAAGTTATAGGAGGGTAACTTGAAGCTTAGGAATAAGAAGGAATGGAATAAGAGAAGCACTAAGAAACAATCAGCCAAGTCGGCCCACGTCAATCAGGTGGCTTTGAACCTTCAAAAATGGGATAAGGGGCAACAACAATGAAATTATCAAGCCCAACCTCCTCCTGTGTAGTATGAGCAGTGCAACAACTATCAAAAGGGTAAGAATAAGGAATAGTGCCCACCTCACTAGTTCACACCATTTTCGGAATTTATGACTTCGATATTCAATCAACTATGTGAGGCCAAGGCCATACGCTTGCTAGAGATCAAACTGTTGGACCCTAATCAACCCAAACCAAAGGGGTATAGGGATGAGTTGTATTGCATCTTCCATAGATCAAAGGGACACGACATTGAAGTATGTTGGAGTTTCAAATATTTAGTACAAAATATGATAGAAAGAGGTGAGCTAACTATGGATAACCCTCAGGCACCAGATAATCAAAATATGGGAATTTACAAAAATCCTCTACCTAACCATGAGGTACCGAGGAACAATATTGGCCAGGTCAATCAAGTGCAAATCGAACCACCAACCCATGGGTTCATCAGAATGGTCAATGTTGTTACGAGACATGCGAGGTATGAGAGACCAAATCAACCTCCAGCTCCCATTAGAGTACAAGCTATGCCTCCTCCAAGGCCAACCCAAAATGTGCCAGGCCCACCAACTAGACCGGTGGTGACAATCAAGAGTAGGTTAGTTCAAAACCTACAGATAACTCCAACGAAGTTGTCGATTTATGAGCTGATTCAGTAGTCTCCCAAGCATAGGGAGATGCTTATGGACATTCTAAGGTCCATAGAAGTACAGTCCTAGGATCCAAAAGTGTTCACACACTTCGTGGGACATGTACAATAGTGCTAAGAACCGGTAATACAATTTCATGATCATGAAGTCAAGATGGTTTCCACTGTCATAGCGGACCCACCGCTCCATATCATTGCATGTGTAAACCACAAACCTTTCAAGTGGGTATTGATTGATACAGGATCATCAATCAACATTATCATGACCAAGGCATTGACATATTTGAAGTTGCTGAAATCACATATTGTACCTTCCACTTTTACCTTGAGAGCATTCAATGATGCGTTGTGCTCAATGGTAGGTACCATAGTTCTCCCGATCTAGGTTGGACTCAAGACCATCCCTATGATGTGTCATGTGATTGAAGGTACCATGCAATACAACATCCTTTTAGGGAGGCCTTGGATACGAGAAATGCGTTGTGTCCCCTCTATTCTCCATCAATGTATCAAATATGTACATGAGGGGCAGGTTCACGTGGTGCCTTCCGATGAAGAACCATTTAAATATGTGAATCTAGCAGACTTTCCAGGGGATTTTGTGCTCCCCTCAATGCACCTAGACATACATCCTACATCATCGATCAAAGATCCAAGAGGTAAAATAAGAGAAGTGTGTGGTAAACCAACAAATTCTGCATCCCAATGATCGGAGCACACAACAATTGCTTCTACTAGACCATCTGCATCCATGATGCATCGAGATGATGAGAAGCTAAAAGCTAAAATGGGTAAAAAAGAGAAGTTGGTGACACCCAAACTAGTTGTGATCGAGGTTCCTACTCCCATGGAAGTAGAGAATGCTCAAGTAGGAGTCAAAGAGGCACCTCAGCCTACTTTGCCTACATCTTCAGCAGGGTCATCTGCACCCTAGGTGACCATTCACTTGGTTAATCCTAGATTGGGGGAATATATTATGCAGAATGTGACATTTACTCTGATCATTGAGACTGCACAAGACATGGGCCGACCACAAGCCCATCATTTTCCTGTAGGGATGGTGGTACCACTAGGGGTACCTCCTAACCAAACTAATTTTATCTATGGAGGGCTCGACCAACTTGCATCTCACACTTCCATGGATGAAGATGATGATGAACCATTCATCGTGAATGTTCATTATCTTTCTAACCTAGAGTATGCCTTATGATATTTTGAGCATTACCATTGGCATGGTTACGGGCTCGGATTGTTTGAGCAGGGGCGTAAGAGGTCATATGAACCTTAGTATCAGTTGCCTATGGATAGGTTTGGGTTAGGATACCATATTGGAGGATAGGCTGAACTCCTTATGACATATTTAGACCACCTGTACCTTAGTCTAGGGGGTGAAGTCAACTTCAATCCTTATCACCCTAATCCCACCTCTTTTTGGAGGGATAATTGGATAGTGTCTTATGTCACTATAGGACCACCCGAGACATATCATGAAGATATCTTGGTGGAGACCGGTCCAGAGCATATACCAAGAGAAAACTTGGGTGAACAAATCCATGTAATGATCGATGACATAGGCCTACAGATTCAGATCGCTAGTATAGTGATAGATGTTGAGTCAGAGGATCACTCTGATGAAGAGAGTGTAGAGTCCATCTTTGAGATAGGTGGACCAAGTTGCATATATGAGAGTGATGACGATGGTGAGTCCTCAGATGATGAACGATTTGAGGATGAGACTGAGTTGGCTTATCTAGGCCCTCTTAATTTATATCATCTATTACCTTCAAAGATAGTCATTGAGGATAATCAATCCTTCATGGATGATAGCAGTTATCAAGAGTGGGCTTTCATGGGGCCCCACCTTCCCAATCACTCGATTCCAATCGGTAGTGGTGAAGGTCTCTATTATGACAGTGATGATGAAGATGAAATAGAGAGAGCCTATCTGGGGCCTCCCTACTTACATCATCGTAATGCATCGTACACTACAATGGATATGCGTAGAGATATCAATATTCATCCTCACCTCAGAGGAAGACCACCTAGTTTGGATAGGATTTATCATATGGTCTTTCCTACTCCATCGACATTCAGAGAGCTCCTTGAGCCTAGCAATCCTGTTCTCGAGTCTGTTCATAGACCGGATCCAGAGATCCCCATACCCCTAGAGCCACATCTCGGGGATGGAAGTTTTATCAATATAGAGTCACATGCATGTGGTCCTGGAGACATGATCCATTCCATCAATATGATCTCCATTGATTTGACCACTCCACTTCACAATCCAACCGATCCTTCCAAGTCGTTGCACCTAAATGTAGATGCTATTGATTGGGATCATGCTGACTCACCACTAGAGCCTAGAGATTTCTTCCCTAATGAAGAAATGTTGCAACCTTTTCACTTTGCTCTAGGTTGTGCACATGATGTTTATCATGTTGAGGATGCTTCCAATGCGGAACCCATAAACCCAATGGATGACATCCACTTGATCCCTATGCCTCATCAGCTTGAGGAGGGATCCCACATGTCAGTAGAGGAAACCTTCAAAGTGGATATCAGTGATGATCCCACCAATCCAAGGAAGGTTAAATTTGGAGAAATTTTATCTCCTGATGAGTGTGCCAACCTCATCCCTCTACTGAGAGAGAGACCTACTCTCTTTTCTTGGACTTACAAGGACATGCTAGGTCTAGATCCAAAATTGGTTACTCATAACCTTTTGCTAGATCTGTCAAAGAAGCCAATCAAGCAGAAACTTAGGAAGATGCATCCGATAGTAGCCTTAATGGTGAAATATGAATTGCAGAAGCTATTGGATGTAGAGTTCATCATTTCCATCGACTATCCAGAATGGGTATCAAACATGGTACCTGTAGGAAAACCTGATGGAAGGATCCGTATTTGTATGGATTTTAGAGACCTCAATAAGGCAACACCAAAGGATTCATTCCCATTTCTGAACATAGATGCTCTCATAGATGCAACTACGGGTCATGAAATGCTCTCCCTAATGGATGGTTTTTTTGGTTACAACCAAATTTGGATTAAGCCCGAAGACCAACATAAAACCACGTTCATAATGCCATGGGGGACATTTTGCTATAAAGTTATGCCATTCGGTCTTAAAAATGTTGGTGCCACATATCAATGGGCTATGACATATATCTTTCATGACTATATGCATAAGATTTTAGAAGATTACATCGATGACTTATTGGCAAAGTCATTATTGCGTTCAGAGCATACTGAGGTCTTGAGAAAAGTCTTCGATCACCTGATAGAGCATAATGTCAAGTTGAATCCTAAGAAGTGTGTATTTGGCGTAACTTCAAGAAAACTCTTGGGATTCATCATTTCAAAGTGAGGCATCGAAGTTGATCCAACAAAGGTAAAGGTAATTTTAGAAATGCATCCACCCACGAATATCAAAGAATTAAGAAGCCTTCAGGGCAAAGTAGCATCCATAAAGTGATTTATCACACAGTTATCAGATAAATGTCGACCCATGAATCGACTTCTACACAAGGGGGTCCCATTTAATTGGGATGAGGACTATCAAGCAACCTTTGCTGATATTAAGCAATACCTAGCGATGCCACTAGTACTAGCTCCACCAAGACCAGATGAGCCATTTCTGCTATATATCGATGACTGATTTTGCATTAGGGACCATGTTAGCCCAAAAGAATATGCAAAACAAAGAGCAAGCCATATATTACATTAGCCGAACCTTGGTGAGTTATGAGCTAGGATATGCATATGTGGAAAAATTATGTTTAGCAGTAGTGTTCACTATAAAGAAATTGTGACATTATATGTTAAGTCATACGACATATGTCATATCAAAACAAAATCCTTTGTAGTATATGATGAGCAAGACATATCATAATACACGTATTGCAAAGTGGATCATGCTATTGATAGAATTTGATCTGGAATTCATTAGCCAAAATTCCATTAAGGGATAAGTCATAGCTGATCAATTGGTTGAGGCGCCTCTTGAAAATAGTAGGCCCCTCACCATTGAGCTTCTTGATGATGTAGTTTTTGCCTTATCAGAAGCACCCAAACCTGAAGAACCAGATAATAAAGTTGATATGACCTTGTTCTTCGATGGTTCGAAGTGTGAGCAAGGGGGTGGTGTAGGAATAGTGTTGTTCATGCCGCAAGGTGCTCCTATGCCCTTGTCATTCAAGTTGGACTTTCCTTGCACTAACAATAATGTTGAATATGAAGCCCTAATTTTGGGCCTCCAAATAGCTATCACCATGAAGATTAAAAGGTTAAATATCTTTGGTGACTCCCTTCTCATTGTTAACTAGGTGAAGGGACTTTTTCAATGTCGATGTCCCATTCTGAAGTCTTACAAAGATCTTGTTGATACATATTTAGCTCAGTTGGAATGGTACGACATCGAGGCAATCCCTCATTCATCGAATAGATTTGTAGACACTATGGCATCTTTGGGATCCTTAATCCCTCAGAATCCATCTGCTGATTTTACTACCATCCATGTAAAAATATTGTCACACTCTGTTGTGCAACGCGAAGCTTTGGATAACAAAGAGTCGATCAACATGATTCAGGTAGAACCGAACCATGAATGGTTCTACAGAGCTAGAGAATTTCTCAAGAGAGCACCTTGGGGGTCATTGATCTCACAAGGTCCTATAGGGAATGGTACCACCATTCACCATAAGGTTATTTCCCAGTCTGCATTTGCGAATGTTAAACCATAGGGGGAGCATGTTGTCTTGTCAGTTGAGGTCGAGGTTTATCAAAATTGGATGTCATAGATATACGACTTCCTTAAGCTTGGTGTAATCCCTCAGGGATTATCGCATGCCATGAAGCACACATTTAAATATAAAGTGACAAAGTATGTCTTGTTAGGAGACATTTTGTATCGTCGAAGCTATGATGGAGTTCTCCTTCATTGTCTTGAGCCCCAAGAATCATCTTGGGTAATTTTGCAAGCTCACGATGGTACATGTGGTGGCCATTTCAATAGCATGGCTATCATCAAGTGCATCCTTCGCATGGGTTATTACTGGCCCACTATGGAGAAGGATTACAATGTGTATGTCAAGAAATGCATTAAATTCCAACATCATGCTAATCTTGCACACCTACCATCACAGGCCTTACAGCCCATTCAAGTGGCTTGGCCATTTGCTCAGTGGGGTTTAGATCTCATCGGTAAGATCTCTCCTCTATCATCAAGCTAATATACATTTATTATTATGGCTACTGAGTACTTTACTAAGTGGGTGGAAGTAGTCCCATTAACAATGACAACTAGAGCATGTATTGTTGAGTTCATACTCACCAATATCATAAGTCATTTTGGGATTCCATCCAAGATAATTTTGGATAATGGAACATCATTCAAAAACAAAATTGTGAGAGCTTTGACATTTAAGTACAAGATCAAACACAATTTTGTGACTCCATATTATCCGCAAGCAAATGGGCAGGCTGAGGCCTCAAACAAGATAGTGGTATCCATATTGAAAAATATGGTATAAGAACATCATAAATATTGGCACATCCAGTTGCCCCTTGCATTATGGGCTTATAGGACTAGTATTCGGACTCCCACTAGGGCAACTCTATTTTCACTAGTATATGGCATTGAGGCCATTATGCCCTTAGAGTTGGAAATTCCAATGTTGCGCATCACATTGAAAGAGTTCATCGATGATGACACTATGCGGCAAGCTCACCTAGATCAATTGATGCTACTTGATGAACATCACATGAATGCCCTTGAGCATCTTCGTATTTATCAAGAGCACTTAAAATGAGCTTACAATGACAAAGTCCATCTGAGAGACTTTGAGGTTGGTGATCTTATGCTGAAAGAGAACCAACATAACTCAAATTTACCACCAAAAATGTGAGATAAATTTATGGCTAATTGGTTAGGTCCTTATATCATCTCTGAGAATATTGGACCTGGGACATACCACTTGACATCGTTGGAAGGGGTTGAAGAGCCTGAACCTCTCAACATCCTTCATCTTAAAGTGTTTTATGCCTAAAACCATCAAAAGGCCCCAAAGGCATCTGTAAGCCCTTTGGTCATTCAAAAAAAGGCTCCAAAGGCATCTGTAAGCCCTTTGGTCAAATCAAAAAGTTATAAAATCCATAAAAAATGGAAAAATATCAAAATTTCAAAAACATAGCATTTCATTGCATTTGCATCATTGCATTTCATTTTGCATCATCTCATTCCAGTTACTGCATGCATTTCATATTGCATTGCATTAGGCATATCCATCCATCGCACTTGCATTAGGATAGTTTATGTTTACAATCTTACAAACGACACCACGTTTGTATTTCAATCATGCATATTTGCACTATCATTATCATCCATCACCCTTGTGAGTAATTGTGTTTTTCAACACAACCCTTCTTGTTGCTATGAAGAATATACTAGGGTTTTCTGATCATTCAACCATACTTAGTGGTCTTCTCAAGAGTTTGATAGAAATCTTGCTTTACTTTTGTAGATGAGGTCTAGTTTTTATAGCCCTTAGCATATCATAATCCTATCACTAATCAAACACATTTAACAATCCTAATTAGGGTAAGGAAGGACGAACACTACAAAAGTGGTCCGGGTCACCTTAGGTGAAAGGTTTTGTTACTTGCTCATTTTGTGAGGCGCAATGGTCTAGGGTAGTGGTCATTGGAAAAAGGACAAGTTTACCCCCTACCCAAATAAATCCCTTGCTTACAAATGAAGGAGAAAAATCCCTGAGTGAAATTCTAAAGTTAAATCCTCAGAAATCAAATCAAATCAGTATCAAATCCCTTGCTCAAGAAAAAGAAGTAAAATAAACAGTGATTTTCATCACTATACAAAATAAACAGTGATTTTTGTCACTATATATGAGCAAGTATCCCAATAAATTGAATAAAATAAGGGGGTGAGCTTGAATCCCTGGAATGATCAATGCTTGAAAGCCATAGAGTGAGCCTCAATCTCAACAATGGGTTGAAAGAGTCCCGCCTGTCATTGAAGGGGTAGTTCTAAGCAATTTACGAGTGAGCTAGCTTTAGGTGGCCCAGATTGCCTAGTGGTCTAGTCCAACTAAAATCTAAACCTAGGATTGGATAGACATTTGAGGATCCCCAATATTAGAAATGGGCTGAAAGAATCCCACCTGACATCGGGGTATGCTTATGCCTTATCTAAATATACTCATTTGCACACATAGGGATAATGAATAGTTAGGGTCTATCCTAGCGAAAGCCTTATGTTTTAGAAGTCTAGTATGGTCAGTATACAACTTTTGATAAGTCAACTAGGGTGTTTGAGTCTCATGGAAGACCTCAAAAATTCCCAAATAGCAACAATCAATTTTTAAATGCAATCATCAAAATCAATTTTCTTTTATGGGAGTTTGTTTATTAGAAATTATTTGTAATATAGGTTAGATACCGGGTGGATGTTAGAAATGATATTTAAATGGCCACTGACTATGTTATTCATATTCTTTTAATTTACAAAAACTCATGAATGGAAACCATTCATCATTGCATCTCACATAGGGGTGTACGATTTATCAATTTTCATAAAAAGATATAGCAATTACATTCATGATTGTTATACATTCTATGGTGTCATCCATTAAGATTGTTAAACCCATATTGCATTCATACATTATGTTTTAAGTGATTAAAACATACATGTTCATTTACATAGCATTTATCATAGAAAAAGTTGTGCAATACATACATGGCATAAATTATGTCATAACAACATAAATTAAATGCATACAAGTACAGTAAATCAAACATGCATTTTAAACAACATATATTGCATTTATATACATTCATCATAAGTAGTCCATCTACACATGTATATCATTGCATTTAAAATCATACATCCATCATACAACTAATGCATGTCATACATACATCACATCATATAGCATAAAATAAACATCACATCTAAACATTGCATCCATATGCATCTCATAAAATCTAAACATAAAACAATAAAAATAATAAGTGCACATATAATGAGTCTCAAAGATAGATCATATATATATATATATATTTGTTTTGTGTGTATCAAAAAATATACATCATAATGAGTAGTACACTGGCATGTGTCAAAAATACCCATAGGCTACATCTGTGTAGGTCCTCGACCTTACACACAAAAATGGTACAATAACATCTATAATATATGTACTAAGTAGTAGGACCTGCGCCCCCACCCTGAGAGGCTCTGTTGTCACCTCCACCATCTCTATGAGTCCTCCTCGAGCTAGCACCATAAGTCCTCTATGACCTATGTGATCTATGACTAGAGCTCACTAAGGACTGGCCTGTCTCTCGAGTGTGAGTCCTCTAAGACCCTGAAGTTATGGGCATCTCTAGAATCTCACCCTCGAGTAGTCCAATCGCTCCTCTCAGAGTAGAGATGTAGGCAGCACTTTATGCTCCATCATCGATGTGCTTCTACACCAGGACCAGAGTCTCTTGATCTCTACTCCTAGATCCAACCCTACTAATCCTTTGCTCTACTGGCACTACTGGCACTATTGGTACTACTAGAGTAGCTAGAGGTACTAGAGCAACCTATGATGATGAGGGATCTGCCATCCCACCCTGGAGTGCAGTAATCTATGCCATCATAGCATCTATCTGAGACTAATAAGAGGATGCACTGCCCTGTAAGCTATTGTATCTCTATATCTACAGATGTAACCTTCACCTCTAAGGTGGTCTTCTCCTCCTCATAGCTGCACCACTGTGTCTACCCTACTATCATTCTAGACTAGAGATCCCTCACCTTTGCCTCAAGAGTGGCAATGGTGGTATCTCGATGTAGTAGTTGCATCTATAGAGAGCCTACCTGAGTCTATAGGCTAGCAATCTAGGCCCTGAGCTACCCAATCTCACTATCTAGGGTGGCCTCACCCTCCTCAAGAGCATCACCCTCCTCCTCAGCTAGAGGTGCCTCCTCTACATATACCTCACCCCATCCACCCTCAGTCCTCTATCGAACTCAATGATCATGAGGATCTACCTCTACACCCTCACCACCCTCTACTACATCATCTAGGACCCTACCCAAGGGGCCCTCAAAGCCCTACCATACTCTGAGTGTCCACCATGTGTCATAGTCAGGAGTGGTCCCTGCATCTGTCAAACCCGACTCTTGAAGTCATCATCCTCCTCACCTAGTGGAGTAATCCTGGGCCAGGTCAAGTCCCTCTCTAGGTGGAGGTGATGGTAGATAGTCGGCAGCTCTGGTATATCCTATCTAATGTTAAACTATCTTAGGATGCGAGAGTAGTAGAAGAACTCTCATACCTTGGACTTACATCCGAGGAGCCATCTATCTCTACATGCCCTATGTAGTCGATCCTCGACCTCCCACCATGGAGGGTAGTCTAAGTAGGGGTGCCACTCGATCTGGTTGGCCTATAGTGCTGCAAACCATCCAATATAGTGAGTCAGATCCCCTAACGATCTACTCCTAATACTCGCTAAGGCTAGCATGTAGCATAACATTGATACCTCTCCTCAATGGTGCCAATCTCTAATGGTAGGTTAATGGGATGCTCGATCTTGATATGCTGCCACCCCCAAATCTATAGTAATAAGCTACATCCAATGCCAACTCTGCTCCTCTAGGTAATCTGGTACAACTCATTATAGAGCTACGCTAATAATGCACTCCCCTAGGATAGGATCAGGGGATGATCTGTAGGACTCATGAGGACGTCCAGAGTCCTAGATAGGAGGTTCCAGGGGAACCTCATGCTAGAAGAGTCGGGTAGGATGACCTACATGATCAGGTGCATGAATATGGTTGCTCGCTGGGTGAAGACCCATTGTGTATACCAATACTCAATGTGGACCCCTCCATGGTCCGAGTCTCGCTCTGCCTCCTCATTGTGATGACCAAATATCTGAGCAAATACTATCCTCTTCACCTCATTCGATGATGATGTGATGGCCTCGCCATCTAGAGGGATACAAAAGATGCGGTAGACATCCTCCAAGGTCATTGTCATCTCACCTATCGGTAGGTGAAAGGTATTGGTCTATGCATCCCAACGTCGGGCCAATGCAATCATATAGGCCTGGTCGGCCATGATAGTGGGGAGGCATAAAACATAGCCAAATCCCACAGCCTCAAACCACTCCTGGTCCTCTTGAGAGAGGGTGCCATGTAGGTTGTGAAGGATCTCTGACTCCCTCACCCTCGTAGTCAAGGTCTAACATAAATAATAATAAGGCAAAAATAATTAAAAATCAAACCAAAACAATAAAAAAATGACAAACAAAAGTAAAAATATCGAAAACATCAAAAACAATGGAATAATGCACTTCAAAAAATCAAAAAGATCAATTAATTCTACTAAAAATTAAAAAAATTGAAAAAAATAAAAATTTTGCTAAGGTTGTTGAATTATAGTTCAGACCCATGGTCGGGATGGCGATCAAAATTTTGACCATTTGAATTTGAATCCCATCATGGTTGATAGTCGCGGTCCCCAAATTGATAATTGGGAACCATGCCTGCCAACCGTGGCTAGGAAAAATGACCTTTTTAGGGTCACTTTCCATCCCAAGACACCCCAAAAATTAAAAATCCCTCCCCTCTAAGCTAACCTAAGCTAATCCTAACTAGGGTGAGGTTCATTACCGGTAGTTTAATGAGGTTAATTTAGCCCATTACTTAATGAGGTTTATTTTAAAAATCGGTAAAAGAAAATAATGAACGAGGATGTGTGCTTCTACCTTAATAGCATCGGCTCCTCCAGGTTGGTCTGCCATCGGTGTGGATAAGGGTGAGGTCAAAATGTGGCAACATTCCGTATCAATTTTTGTCTTCTTCCCTCTTAGAGCTCTCAAATTTGCAAATGCTACAGGAAATAATGAAATTTTTAAATTGCGAAAAATCCTTAAATATTTCCAATTTCGGCCTTGACCACGCTTGACAACCATGGTCCCCGAATTAGGGTTTTCCATTCATGGGTTTGACCCACGGTTAAGAAATTTGAAATTTGTTAGTTGTTGTCAAACGTGGTTAGAAAACTATAATAAATGATCAAAAATCCCACCATGGAGAGTTGTTAAATGATAAATTAAAAATACCCACCTGACTAGAATTGTAAAAAAAATCACAAAATAACAAAAAAATAGATAAATCAAAGCCAAATGCACCTTGTATCTAGTCATTTACCCTATACACTTGGTGGTTGCAGCGACTTGCGATCCATGCAATCCGACAAGATGAGTAAATTACCATAAGGACATTTGGGGCAAAATTTATCGTTGGTAAAGTTGTGCTAGGGAGGACTGTGGAGGCACCACATCTCCTAGCATTAAAATTTTGATAGAAGGAAGTTCACATTGTGATTCAACTCATGCCTAATTGGAATTGTTATCATTTTGACTCCCTAAGAAGGCCTTCATGGCTGGACCACTCCATGGGATAGAAATATACAATTACTATTAATAGTTGCAATCATAGCTGATTAGGCCTAATCAATTATCAAATGCTAAATCTTATTTTGTTTCAAAGTCATTCATAGTGGTCAAGTGACTCGTCACTTCATTTAATTGTCCTACCCTCATCGACTCATCACTTGAGGGGGTAGTCATAATATCAATAATCATAATCAAATTCAACAGAAGATCCCTTGATCGTAGATCTCTTGATCTTGTCAAAATTGTATTCATCTTACGAATCATTGCCAACGACTATCATAAGCTTACCCTTTGTTGGGGAAAATAGAAAATATGATAGTTTAGTTTGTAGCTCTCTTCCTTTCGGTTATATAGGCTCGAACTCCTATTGTAGCACCAAAGCTACCCGAATGTCTGATGATGAGTGCAAACTCCTACAAATTTAAGCCTTCCATCTAGTTGGAAGCAATGATTCTAGGATGCGCATCCTTTTGTTGGACCTTGAGCATCTAATGTTGATCAGACTAATGATCATCATCCAACCTACGACATCATTTTAGGAGGTCTATTTTTTCTCAACATTGTTCGATCTCACAATGCATCTCAAAAGGGGTATCTGTAGACACCTAAAACATGTCATGTCGAGGTGACTACTCATATGGGACATGCTAGAAGACCATATGGAAGACCTTGGACAAATACCAAGGTATAGCAATGGTTTTAACCACTCATTTGGGCACCTTTGCCTAGTCAGTGCTAGCCATTGCTGACACCCATAGTTAGTAGAGATGACCATGCTTGTCATTCATGGTCAGGCCTCAAAATCAGTTGGCCTTTGACCAAGTCAAATTTGGTTCCAAACGGCCAATTGGTTGTAGATTGGAGCAGTTTGAGCGAGGAAGGTTCTGGATATTTCCATCCAACAAACTCTAACTACCCAATCTTGATCTTGGCTTCCTCATGAAGCTAGGACATAGCCCTCTTGGGTGCTATAAGAACCCCCTCCAAATTGGGAAAAGAGAGAGAGAAGTTTTCAATTGTATGCAACGAAGCCCTATCGAGATAGACACTCACTTGTGTTCCTTGAGAGAAATCTTTGTTATTGCAATTGAGAGATCAAGATGACAATTCAAGCCATGGAGGCCCTAGGAGGCTAGGAGAGCCAAGAAACTCAATTATGCCCATTTCACATGCAATCGAAGCAATTCAACCACCAAATCTATCAGAGGACACAGAGGCGACCCTTGACCATCAATTTGGCAAGAGGATTCAGTGATTTAGCCCTTGAATTGGAGGACAAGCACACTTCAAGCTCAACCGTGGCTGTCAGCCATGGCTAATAGTGCTCACCACACCACAAAGCCATGGTTAGGGTATCATCCCTAATTTCCTTGCTTTCTCATCGTAGGATTTATTAATGACATTAGATTAAGCATAATTTAGGTTTAATTGCATTATTAGAGACTTCTGACCGGTAGAATTAGCTTGTTTAGTTGTCTTGCTTTCAATATTGTAACTAGGATACTAATGGATCTTTTTCATGCTTCCATGCTTTCAAATTCATAATTAGACCATTAGATAGATACATATGCTTTTCCTTTACATGATTCATAGCATATTTTCATGTTTTTCATAGGTTTATTAGCTTTCTTGCATTTTCTTGATTATATGCTAGTAATGTCATGTATTCATATGATTTCCTCAAAAATCCTCATCAAGAGAGGCCTCCTTTATTACTGATGCTTCTTGTTGTTTATTGCATGCAGGATCAACAGGGTTTTGGGATGCAAGGCAACAAATACCTCTAATCATGGAGAAGAAGGTCATCGACACCTTGGAGCAGTTCGTGTCATTTTGAAAGGCATTTGGAAATGCACCTACCCTTGAGGGGGATTTCAAACTATTGTAATTGTTGTATCAAATGGGTATCCCTAAGAGGGATGGATATGTAACTTGACTTGATTCGAAATTAATAAAATATCTTTGTATTTTGTTCTTTTCATTCTTGTCAATTTGTGCATGCCTATTTGTATCATTTTCAGCAATTGCAATATTAGGTGCAAGCCTTTTTGGATGTTACACTTATATGAAATAAAGCAAGGTAAAAAATAAATCTCTTAATGAATTATTACCTTGATGGTAGGCATTAGTTAGGAAACTCCATTTTTCCCTACCACCAAGAGATCTCTTATGTATCTTTATACGTAACCTCTAGGAACATCTTTCATATTCCCTAGAGATGACTTATATCTCATCCTTTGATGATGTGATAGATCTCGCTAAGCAAATATAAGTCACCCTCCAATATAGAGGGCAATTAAAAACTAAAAAATAAGATGAAAAACCATCTTCTTTTAACTCTAAAACACAATATAAAAATAAGCAATTGATGGGTGATGGAGTCACTAACTCTCGTCCCATTAATAATGTTTAAATAGGTCATGTGGACACCATTGCTATCCTACAAAAATATACCTTGGCCAAAACCCAAGATAAACCTCAAAGAAAATTCACTAGTCTAAATCAATCCTTGGTGTCTGTCCTAGCACAACTCTTAGAAGAAAATATGATAGAGCTACCTCCTATAAGGCAACATGACCCTTAAGGAGAAAACTTCCTTGGTTTAATGCTAATGAACAATCTGGTTACCATCTCATGAATGAGCACCATAAAATTAAATGTAGTACCCTTAAAAAACTTTTCTAATACCTTATTGATGAATGTCACCTTATGGTAGAAAGTTTTGAGCAAGCAACTTCCTTTAACCAAGACTTAGGAATGTTTATAGATCTCTTGCCTAAGCATGGGCAAAATGTTGCTAAAACTATGTCATATAGGAATATTCCTCCATCTAATAAAAATTTAGTACAAGATGATACAAATCAGTGCCATCACTAGGTAATAGGCTAAAGATAAGGGTCAACCTTTGAAACCCACTAATATCCCCTTAGCTTTTACAACCTAAACATGCATCAAATCTTAAATGTTTGGGATAAAGGTAAAAAAACCTTCAACCTTCAACATAAATTGGATGAAATACCAACTAAGATATCTATACTTGAGTTTTTAAAAACACTTCCAAGTCATAGAGAAATTTTATTCAAACTTCTAAGCGAATATACTATCCACCAAGATGTTAGTCTTGATAATTTTGCTAACATGGTGGAATCCCTTAGTGTTTACCACATAATAATATCCGTCTTCAAGGATGAGATTCCATATCCTTCAATGATACCCTTATACATTATGTGCCATATTGACAAAAAATATATTAAAAGGGTTCTCATAGATAATGGTTCAACAATTAACATTTGTAGTCTTAAGTTCATTTAAAGGATAGATCTTAGCCAAGAGGACCTAGAGAAATAAAGCATTGTTATAAGAGCTTATTAAAATTAAGAGCAAGAAGTTTTTGGATATATAGTCCTTTCTAATAAAAGTAGATCCTCACATATTAAACACCCTAATTTATGTGTTACCCTATGACTTAAATTATAACATCCCCTTAGGGTAACCTTGGATTTCATGTTATGCAAGTGGTCCTCTCAACATATAATCAATGTATAAAATTTAAGTATCAATAAAAGTTTAATAAATTTATGGCTATAAAGGGACCTTTTGCTTATTTTCAATCCATTTAAGCCAAAAATACAAAAGCTAACTTGTGTCCTTACTTAAATACTTCTCACCTTTCATCAATAATTCTATAAAACGTGGTCCACCTAGGGAAACAAAGGATAACTACGAAGCTAGAAAAAGTAGTTAACCTTCAATAAAAGGTAAAGAGAAGGTTGAAGTACAAGATATAAATCACATAAATCTCAACCAACAACACCTAACAATACACTTAGCTAGGCTTACCTTGTCACCTTGAATCTTAGGGTTACCTTCAATAAGGGTAATGATGGTAAATGTTGGAAGTTGTACTTTCATATTTGTTGGAATGACGAACAAGGAGAAAATATGTGGAAAAAACCATCGTATAGTAGAAAAAATGTACGCTTCTTTATATTTATTAGATCTTTACCCATATCTAAGCAAATTCTTTACAATTTTTATTATAAGAAAAAAGGCTTAGGACCTCAAGAGCAAGGTATTAAAGAGCCTATAGAATTAGAATCTTTGTCTGGACATTAGGGATTAGAATATTTTCCTAACTCCACTGAAAAGACACCTTATGCCTCTTTATAAAGTAGTGATGGTGAGAATGTATACCTCTTCTCACTAGAGCCCCAAAGGAAAGTAACCTTAATAGAGGGGTTATATTAGGATGATTATGAGGAGGAAGAACCTTCCCCCTTCTCACTTCCTAGCTTATTTGCACAATATACACAAATAAATAAACTAAGTATTGAACCCATTTAGGAACCAAAGAAAAGGTTCAATCTTATCCCAAATAGATCATGGTATACGCTCCCATACAACAAAAAAATACATCTCAAATCTAAACATAAATGACCCTAAAGTAAAAAATTTACCCCACAACCCTTCTAGGGACAATTGCAATTATTATCCTATTCAATAAAACATCCCTTATGAAGAGCTCTTTTCATTAGTTACACAATCCTCACAGTTACCCAACATAGAGCAATGGACTTTAGACCTCAATGAACTTGAAATCCTAGGGGTGTTGCTTACCCCTCCATAATATGAAGATGACTCTTATATCCTAATAAAAAAAAACATTGATGTCAACAAAGGTTCTGACAAAAACCCAAGAATAATAAATTTTAAAAAAATCCTAACCTTAGAAGAGTGAGAAGAGTACACAAAACTCTTAATAAAATTTTATGATATTTTTGCTTGGTCCTATGTAGACATACCCGGACTAAACCTATTGTTAGTAGTTCACCACTTAGTAGTTAGGCTAGATGCCAAGATGGTGAAGCAAAAGTTCATAAAGATGCATCCTAAGGTTTTCCTTCTTGTTAAAGAAATCCAAAATATTTTGGAGGTCAAATTATTAAGTAAATTGATTAATTTGATTAGATATCAAACATATTTCATGTGGCCAAGAAGGAAGGTATTGTGTGAGTTTGTATAGAATTTCAAGACATTAATAAAGCTTATCCTAAGGATGATTTTTTGTTACCCAACATATTCATAACAGTAGATTTTGTTGTTGGATGTTGAATATTCTCCTTGATGGATGGATTTTCTTGGTATAACCAAATTTGAATTGCTCTAGAGGATCAATACAAAATGATATTCATTACTTATTAGAGTACATTTTTTTATGAGGTTATACCCTTTTGTTTAAATAACACTCACATAACTTACCAACATGCCATGACATGCATCTCCCATGATATTATGCATGATATCGTTGAATATTATGTTGATGGTCTTCTTGATCATTCTATGAAATGACAAGATCATGTTAATTGAATGTCTTATATACGAATACCTTTAATGGCATTATTTTAAGATGCCTAAATTCTAATGAAGCCAAAATATTAGTTCTAGAGACCCATGAAAGGGCATGTAGTGGTCATTTCAATGGAAGTTCCATTGCTAAAAAGCTTATTCATATGGCATATTATTAGCTAACAATGTAAAAGGACACCCTAATATCATGTAAAAATATGATAAGTGTTAAAAGCATGATAGTCTTATTCATACACCTAGTCATGAACTCCAATCCATAACATTCCCTTTGTCCTTCTCTACTTGGGGACTTGATATCATAGGAAAAATAAATCCTATGTCATAAAATGGATATAAGTTCATAATAACTACAACTGAGTACTTCACCAAGTGGGTAGAGGCAATGCCTTTATCCTCTTGAACTAGAGCACAGGTATCAAAATGTTATATCAAATAGTTTAAGGAAGAAAATAAGTTCGCATATACTTCTTCTATGGCCTAGTTTATTATCTACCAAAGAAAAAATGTTTCCCTCCTTATAGCTCAAAAATTGGTTCAAATGGTAAGCCATTATTAATAGTAGAATACACTAATTTATCTTGTTGAGAAGCAAAAAAAAACTCCTATTGATTTTATGATGTAATCTTTAACATCTTCATGGAGAAGCTAAAGGGAAGGATTATAATACTTTTACATGAGGTCCAAAACCTTGTCAAGTCTAAGGACTAATCAAAAAAATATTACTTAAGGCATGTCTCGATCCATCATTCATTTTTTTGGCTTCTCAGTCATGCCCTTTGAGCTACTTGCATACATGCCTAATTATTTTTTCAACCTAGAGTATATTAGAAAACTAGACTATGTGTACTTAAAATACTTTTGAAGGTGGAAAAAGGCTACATTTTACCCCTTGAAATAAGATATTATGTAGATAACACTAAAGCTCTCATATTTTTATCATATAATTGAAGATATATTCAAAAGCATGTGACTTGATCAAATTAGGGATGTATTGTCCTATGATTATGAAGGCTACTTAAAAAAAATGGAAGCTAAAGGATTTCACACTTTATATATACATGAAAAGTGATACATGGTGGATAAGGATGTGAACCCTTCAAAAGAAGTGGCATAAGCTACCCTTGAGAGTGAACAATGGTATGCCCATCACCTAGAGTTTTTCACCTTCTATATTCATTTCAAATTCAAGGATAGATTTGACCTAGATTACAAGTGAAACTATTACACTTTAAATACCATAGAGGACCTTGGATACTCTAGAAGAAAGATCTTCTTCTTGTAGAGAATGAGATACAACACTAGAACTACAAATAGGCTAGTGCACAACAACCCCTTTGATGAGAAATTCTCAACAATATAGTATAGGAAACACATGAGAGGATCCAAAAGGAAGAGAATAATATAGGATTCTATAGAGGGAATCCCATCAATCCCACCTCTCATCACTCTATTAGAAATCACAATAGCTACAACATTGATAATTTTTGCAATGGTAATCACTATAGTATAGGTGATAGTGAAGGAGAGATATGAAAAGTAGGAAGAATACCTATAATGGGTCCATGTTTGACGAGATGGTAGTACAATAAATAGACCCATAGTCTATATAATAACAAGGAGCACCCCAGTTCAAAGAGAAGGAAGTTGGTATGAAACTAAATGGTGCGGGAAGCAGGATCATTTTTATATTGAATCGCTTTTTGATTGTAAGGTAGAAAACCCACAATAGACTTAATTTATATATTTGTTCGATGATGCCTTATTATCATATGTGGATTGCATTTAAATACCTAGTCTAATAGTTGTAAGAGTGAAGGGTTGTGACCCTAGATTATAATGAATAAATAATATAAGTAATTGTGACCATTTGAAAGCGTTTTTCTTAAGTAATGATGTTACAGGAGTAGCGATTTTACTATAATTTTGGACAAATTTTCTATAATATCCTGTTAGTCCAAGAAACCCACGTAGAGGTTTTAAGGTTTTTGGAATAGGCCAATTTTTCACCTCCTCGATTTTGGAAGGATCTACCATAACTCCTTCCTTTGAGACAATATGACCTAAGTATTCAATTTCTTGTTTTCCAAAGGAACACTTTGATATTTTTGCATAAAGTTGATTTTCCTCCAAGATTTGGAACACTTGTCTAACATGGTCCAAATGTTCTTCCCATGTTTTTCTATAAATCAAAATGTCATCAAAGAAAACTAATATAAATTTACGAAGAAAAGGGTGAAATACCTTATTCATTAGACTTTGAAATGTAGGAGCGTTGGTCAGGCCAAATGGCATCACCAAGAATTTGTAGTGCCCTTTGTGAGTGTGAAAGGTCGTCTTAGGAATATCCTTTTCATTGACTCGTATTTGGTGGTAGCCTGACCGTAAGTCTAACTTGGAAAAATAATTTGCCCCGTGGAGTTCATCTAATAGCTCGTCTATGACCGGAATAGGAAATTTATCTTTGATGGTCATTTTATTAAGTGCTCAAAAATCGACACATAAATGCCACGAGCCATCCTTTTTTCTAACTAAAATAATTGGAGAGGAGTAAGAGTTTTTGCTAGGTCTAATGACTCCTACCTTAAGAAGATCTTGTACTAATTTCTCTATTTCGGTCTTTTGGAGGTATGGATAACAATAAGGTCTAATATTAGGAGGTTGATGCCCTGGAAATAATGGAATAGTGTGATCATGACTTCGTTGTGGAGGTAGGCCTTTTGGTTCATTGAATACTGCCTTATGGTGGTCTAAAATCTTTTGTAACTCTGGTGTCTCATCTTCTTTGTGACTAGGTTGAATTGAAAATAATTGGGCAACCATTCCTTTGTTTCCTTTTCGGATAATTTTCTCCATTCTATGCAAGCTGATGATTTGGGAAGGTCCTGATTTTAGGCCTTGGATAATATAGGTTTGGTTCTTTGCTATGAATTTCATCCATAGTTCATCAAATTCCCATTGGACTACACCCAAGGTTCGTAACCATTGTACGCCTAGTACAATGTCGCACCCACCTAGGGGTAGGACGTACATGTCGCCTTTCATGTTATAAACCCCCATAGTTAGTTTTATATTTTTGCATTTTCCTTTGCATGCAATTTTTCCGCCGTTTCTAATTATCACTTCGAATTTATTACAAGGGTATATAAAACAATTTGCTTGTTTAGCCACCTTTGGATTGATAAAATTGTGTGTGCTACCAGAATCTAGGAGCACAGTAAGGTTTTGTTTCTTAAAATACCCTTTTACTTGCATTGTTTGAGGGGCAAAAAATCCGGCAAGGGCGTTGAAGGAAACCTTAGGTGCATTTTCTTCATCACTTTCAAGTGTGTTGGATAATACCTCTACTTCGATTTCAGGTTCCTCTTCAGTAGAATTCCCTTCCTCTGTGGCATCTAGAATATATAATTTCCGTGAGGCACATTTATGATTTTTGTCAAATTTCTCATCGCAATGGTAGCAAAGACCCTTAGCTTGTCTTTCCTTCATTTCCTCGAAACTCAGACACTTAATTGGTAGAGCGAGGTTAATTTTGGGGGCTGTGTAGGAATTTTGGGTTCGTCCATTTTGCATTAGTTTGGGGTTGGTATAAGTGTTTGATGGTTTCCCCCAAGTTGGTTTTGTGAACCGATTTCGTGCCTTGATTTTGTCCTCTGCTAATTTCACCAAGTCGATGGTCTCTAACATGTTTGTAGGGTTATACATTTGCACCTCTATTCGAATTTATTCTTTTAATCTGCTAACAAAAAAATCTTGAAAGAAGGCAGCATCTAATTCGGATGTTTGATTAGCTAGCCTTTCAAATTTTGCTTGGTATTCGCTTACCAAAGTGGTTTGGCATAAGTTAGTGAGGGCCCTTGTAAAGCTTTGAAACTTGCTAGGGCCAAATCACACTAATAGATTACGTGTAAAGTTTGACCACGTCGGAGTGTCGTTAGTTTTCTTGAACCATTGGTACCATTGGATGGCATCATTTTCCAAGTGGAAGGAGGCGATATGCACTTTTTGCATTTCTGGAATTTGATTTAGTGAGAAATATTGCTCTGCTCAATAGATCCAGTTTGTAGGGTCTCCTCTTTCAAATTTTGGGAAATCTAATTTGGTCGCCCATGGTAGAATGGAAGTTTGTGGACCTCCTAACATTGCTCGGTTTGATGACCCATGGTTGGGTGAATTTGCATGTGTTTTTGCCTGATTTTGACTAATGGCATCAAGTTTAACATCCATTGCAAATATTTTCTTGAAGAGTTCTCTTGTGGTACGGGTATTCTCCTCTCTTTCCTATTGAACTTCTTCAACGAGCCTTTCGTGTTTCTCATGAATGGAATCCAGTGATCATCGTCCTTCAGCCATTGTGGTTGGTGTAGGTAATGATCAATATGACTTGGTACAGGTGAGTAAAAAAAAATAATAATAATTTTAATTTTTTTCCTTTGCGTTTCGGATGTCAAAAACCTTGATGCTGCGTTGAAGATTTTAGCTTTTTCAAAACAGCCATCGGTCACCATGCGAAAGGTCGAGCAATTTGGGTGTACGACAACTTAATTCATACCTTAGGAGAAGGTTTAATTTGCTGTGAGGATTTTGACATGGATCAGAATGTTGTTTGTGTCCTCGCGAATGTGGACTGGCTGAAATGTACGATGGGAAAAAAAAATTAATGGTGAATTTTCTCCTTGATCTAGCTCTGATCTAGATGGTATGAAACTAAATGGTACGGGAAGCAGGATCATTTTTATATTGAATCGATTTTTGATTGTAAGGTAGAAAACCCACAATAGACTTAATTTATATATTTGTTCGATGATGCCTCATTATCATATGTGGATTGCATTTAAATACCTAGTCTAATAGTTGTAATAGTGAAGGGTTGTGACCCTAGAATATAATGAATAAATAATATAAGTAATTAGGACATGTTAGGAGGGTCCTAACAGAAATCCCTCAAAGAATATTGTCTACTGATTTGGCAATGGATAATGCTCAAACTATGACCATCACCCATACCATCACTAATTACATTTCTATTTTTTTCTTTCTTTTCCTTATATTTCCACTTCTTCTTCTCCTTTCATTTTTTGTTTTGCACATCATTTTCCATCAATAATAGTGGATACTGGTTATTTTGTAGGTACTCTACCTCCCACTACATCCCATTAACTTCATTCCAATCACTTCATTACTCTTGCCCATCATAGAAATAACCACATCACAACCATTAGTCTCTTATTATAATATCCCTTCACCTTCATAGCTACTCCCTCTATTGAAACCTTGGCTCAAATGACAATAGTAATGTACACCTCCATTTTTCCATTCATTTTCATCTCCACCCTACTCACTTATCCCATCACATCATCTTTTCAATATCTCCATCCCATCACACAAGCTAAGAAACTCTTGTTGGAGGAATTGATGTCACCCACTCTCATTCATATGATAGAGTCTACAAAATCAACCCTAGAACCCAACTCAACCATAGGCCCTAGCTAGACCTTTGTATGGAGCATCACTAGTGAATCAAAGGTAATTAATTTCCAAGGGGTTTTTTTCTCCATTTAAGTATAGGAAAGAAAAGTTTTAAAAGAGTATAAATATATAAATTACAAGACCTCCAAAGCTTCAATCATGATGTAGTCATAGTTTTTATCTATAAAATAAAGAGCCCTCATCATAAAAGTAGTCTCAAATTATCCTTCTAAATCCATCATTGCATTTGCCAACTTTATTTCCAAAGTGTTAGATTTGAATATGAGCATCATAGATCTAGAATCGATGATCTAGATAATAAATCAACTATTCACTAGGACAACCATGTATTAGTGGTATTACATTATTTGGTACCTTGAGTACCATTGTAAATATTTATATTAGAAGTGTGTTTATAATTTATGTCAATAGCAATTGTCAACATGTGAAGTGTTTTTATATGTCATGTAATCAAGTGTGAGTTATGAGTTAAGGTTGTTAAGTGTGCAAGTGTGAGTTATGAGTGAAAGGTGTAAAGTGTGTAAGTGAAGAATCATGAGTGAGAGGTGTCAAGTGTGTAAGTGAATATTCATGTGTGATGTGTCAATATTAGAAGTAGGAAGTTATGTAATAATGAGAGACTTTGTCATAATATAAGAATGGTATATGAAATTTTGAATATCCCATGAGATTGAGGAGAGCAAAAGTTATGAGTATTGAAGAGTCTTATGTAAAGTTATATATTGATGACAAAACTCTATGCAACGTAATCGAAGAAGGAGAATGATTTTGTATGAAGAATTTTAATTATTAATAAAGTTTTTTTATTTTATTCAATATTGGTGTTGTGATTGTATGATATTATTTACAAGGGATTATATGATAATGGGAAATATAAACCTCTGATATTTGGATATAGTGGTATTAGATACATTTTAGTAAGCCCTATCCAAGGTGGAGATAGAGAGATAGAGGAGGATATTGTAAGAAGAGATTGAAGAGATATAGTGGTATAGTGGTATATGATCATGGGAAATATAAACCATTTGCTAATAGTGGTATCAAAGTCACTTCAGTAAGCCCTATCCAAGGTGGAGAGAGAGAGGAGGATATTGCAAGAATATATTGAAGGGAGATTAGAGAATAGCTAACACTAGATTTTGGTGTGAATTTTGAGGAGTGAGAAGAATAATACTAGAGGGGGAAGAATATTGGGGGAGGAAGAAGATTGGAGGAGTAAGGAGAAAAATATTAAAGGGAATTTGGAGAATGTTGGGAGAACATGAGAAGAAACTATATTTGAGGGAGTTGAGAGCATAATACTAAAGGCAATAGATTGATGAACGCATGAATTTGAAGGAAAGGAAGAAGAATGTGAGAAAACATGCAAAACTACTAGAGTTGAGAGCATATGGTTGATAGCAATTGCATGGACATACATTGGAAATGAAGGAGTAAGCCTTGACCAAAGCAGCAAAATGAAGAGTTTGTAAGGAGCAATAGAATGTATATTTGTGTAATAAAAGCTTAGAACCTAAGTAGATTGGAGTCATAAGAATGTTTAATTCCTAGAATCTAAGCATGTTAGAGCAAAATATTGAAAGCATGGAACCTGAGTGTAGTGAAATTGAGGTCGGAGAGGTATCAAGCATTTGGAACCTGAGTGAGCATAGTCAAAGCTTTAGAAGGATGGTGTGAGAATTATACAATATTGAAGTTTCAAAATATAACACTTAATATGTTGCTAGGAACATGAGAATTTTGCTTAACGTTTTTTGGATGCTCTAAATCAATTAATACAAAATTTGAATTGAGATATAGTGTTATACAAAGGTAACATTTTGATTTGAGATTATTAAAAGGAGGGAACATTTGATTTATGAAAATTTTGGGTGTATTATTTATTTGAAGGAAATATTTATTTTTAATATTTTGGGAGTTATAAGGTATTTTTAATTAAAAGGAATAAATTTGGAAGATGAAAGTAATTTTTAAAGGAATGAATTAAATGAGAGTTATTAGGAAATGAAATCATTTATTTGAAATTTGAATTTGAAATTGAAATAATTAATGATTAGAGGAAATTAAAATTTGAAGAAGAATTGAAATTATGGAATTGAAACTTACGGAGACATAAGAAGAAATTTAAAATTTGAAAATTGATTGATATAAAAATTTTAAAGGGAGGAAGACTCTAAAATTACATTTGGGAGTTATAAGAAGTGGAAAAATGAAATGAAATATATTGATTGAAGATTAAAAATTGGAAATTGAAGTTGAATGAAATATTAGAATTTTAAGAAGAATTGATTGAATGAGATTTTTTAAATATCGAAGAAGAAAAAATTTAAAATATTACATCAAGGCTAAGAAGCAAGAAAAACAAATATTCAATATGAAGAGAAAGAAAAATCTTCCAAAAATCATTTACAAGTTATTTCAAAAGGAAGAAAACATGGGTCAACCAAATTAATGGAGCACATACAATTCATCCAAAAGAAGATGAAAGTATAGTTCTTTTGATTCTTAAACATTGCATAAATATTTGTTTTAAAGATGCCAATAATTGCAATGTATGGAAATTAGTTTGTGATGCAGTGGCTTATTTCAATATTCTAAAAACAAAAACATCAAGAAAAATTGAAGATTCAAAAAGGCCTATGAATGCAAGTGATCATCATTCAAAACCTATTAAAGTCCATACAAAATATGGAAAAGGAAATTACAAGTGTAAATTTTGTAATAGATATGGACACAAAGCTAAAAATTGTTGGGATCTTATTCATTATAAAAATAATGGGAGCAAATAATTATTTCCAAAATAATTATTGGTACATGAGAAATAGTGTTCATGAGTGGGGAAGTGTAAAAGACATATTGATGATGGATCTAGATGAACTTATCAAAAAAATCATTTCAAAAGCAACTTTGAAAATAGTTAGAATCACAACAAATATGAGAGGTAGATCATATTTAGTACCAATGGCAATATCAAAGTCAGAACTAGAGGATGAAGATAAGAAGAAAATATGAGAATCATATATTTAAGGCAAAAAACCTTCACACCAAATAATGTAATATGGGGAGGTGTTAGCAATATTACATTATTTGGTACCTTGAGTACTATTATAAATATTTAGATTAGCAGTGTGTTTATTATTTATGTAAATAATAGGTATCAAACTGTGAAGTACGTTTGTGTGTCATGTAATCAAGTGTGAATTATGAGTGAAAGGTGTCATGTGTGTAAGTGAAAAGTCATGAGTGAGAGGTATCAAGTGTGTAAGTGAAGATTCGATCGATGTGTCAAGATTAGAAGTAGGAAGCTATGTAATTATGAGAGACTTTGTCATAGTGTAAGAATGACATATTAAAGGTTGCATCTCCTGTGAGTTTAAGGAGATCAAAATTCAAGAGTATTGAAGAGTCTTATGTAAGGTTATATATTGATGATAAAGCTATGTGCAATGTAATCAAAGAAGGAGAATGATTTTGTATGAATAATTTTAATTATCAATGAATTTTTTATTTTGTGCAATATTATTGTTGTGATTGAATGAGTTAATTTGCAAGTGATTATACAATCCTAGGAAATATAGACTTGTGATATTTGGGCCCATTTTCTAGCACCATGCAATTTTTCCTAGCAATGGAGAATGGTATAGTAAAAATAAAATCATTGGAATAGGAAGTAGCAGTGGCCTAACTAAAGGTAGAGAAAGTGTAGCTACAACATGAAAATGAATCCCTTAGAAACGGAATTATAGAAAATTTTGAGCTACAATAGTAGATTAACGATATCAAATCCCAATTTGTTGAGACCAACAAAGAAAAGTAGCAATTCAAGGTTCTTTCTCAACAACTTGCATAGGAGAAATACCAACTAAAGAAGTAATACGTATAAGAAAATTCATAGTGATTCAAAGATAGGCTAGTAGAGGAAACCATGAGAGGAAGAGGGAGGCTGAGAGGGTGTGGAAGGGTAAAATTCTCTGGTAGGAGAGGTTTTTCCCTACTATGGAGCTTTGTATTCAAAGTTGTCTTTGGTGTTTTGGTAGGCTTGGAGCCTACAGGGATTGGGGTGGATCCGGGTCCACCTATTTTAGTGGTTCCTAGGAAGGCTCTTTTGGTTTTCTCATTCATGGAGCCCATCCTAGGTAGGAAGAATATTCTTCTATGGGTCTTGTTTTTGGATGGGATTTTGGTTGATTATGGGAAGTTTGTTGTTTGCAGGAGCATTTCTCAGTTTTTAAGTTTAGTCGTACATAGGAGTTATTTCACCTGAGAACAAAGATCCTATATTCATAGATCATGTAATGTTCTTGCAAGCTTTCCCTTTTGTGGCCTTTGTGCTGGGTAGGAAAAAAATCCAAAATCTAAATGTTGATGTGAGCAGGAATCTAGCTATTAGTAGTCTTAATGCTTGTTCTAGAGATATTCTGCCTGAGAACGAGATCATGTGTTCATGGGTATTATGAGGTTCCTTCAGGAAATCCCCTCTATGGGATTTATGTTGGGAGGGAGAAAGACCTAAATTTTAAATACCGATGTGAGAAGGGATTTGACTTCTAGTGGTTCAATTGCTAGTCTTGGAGGAGTTCTACCTAAGATCATGGATCCAAATTTTGTGGGTCTCGAGATTTTTCTATAAGCAATCCCTCCCGTGGCCTTTGGACTGGGTAGGAAAAAGGTTCAAATGTCAAATGTTGATGTGAGCAAGATTTTGGTTGTTCATGATTTTATTGTTGATCCTAGAAATGCTCTGCTTGAGATCATGCGTCCTGGTTACTTGGATCCTAATATGCTCTTGTAGGTAAACCCTTCCATTGTTTGCAACATGGGAGAGAAATACCCTCAATTTTTAAATTCAAATGTCATCAGGACATTGTATGTCTTTGGAATTTCTACTAGTCCTAGAATTGATTTTTTCAAATTTATGGATCCAACAACTGTGAACCCCGAGAAGTCTATTCAATGGTTCTGGTGTTTCATGCCTATTGATTTTGTGCCTTTTGTTCATGTTTTGGCTTCACTTCCTCCTGTTGGGAGAAAGGAAAACCTTGGGTTGGTTGATCCGAGGAAGATCTGGCAGGTTATATTTGGGTTTATGAAGCCTGGTTTTATGGATCTTGAGAAGATTTCACACATTTTCATTGGGATCATGAAGTTGGGGAAGAACCTGTTATTTTTCTATGGAAGCTTGAATATAAGGAGGCCCCCACTTAAATTTTTGTATTTAAGTCTGAGCGAGATTTTGCATGACTTTAAGGAAATATCTTCCCCCTAAGAACACATTTCCTGTTTCGAGCAAGAAATATTAAAATTTTAAATTTTAACTTAAAAATAAGTGTGTATTTCCTGTTCAAGCAGGAATGTCTAATTTTAATTTTTTTATTTAAAGTGGAGCTGGTGGCTCCTAGTTCAGGCAAGTTTATTTAAATTTTAAATTTTGGCTTATTTTGGAGTGGATGTTTCTTGGTTTGGGCGAGAAAATTTAATTCTCATGTTTTGATTTAAAAAGGAGTGGGTTTTATTTTTATGGTGTGGTTCACAAGTCTCTCCTTAGGATTACTACCTTGGCTTGACTATCTGTGGTTATTTTTCGATTCAAATCCCGAGGGATCCAAAATTTTCTTCATTATCTATGTTTTGTTTTCTTTGCTTCTTAAACCTTGCTCTGGTTGTCATATCCTGACATGTTTCTCTTTGTTTTTCTTGTGTTTCTCCTATAGCCTTTTTTCTCAAGGCTCTGTTGTAAAAGATTCAGATAACCTTTCAAAACCCCTTCTTTGGTTTGTAAAAGGTTTGGGGACCCTTTCAAAACCCCTTCTTTCAACTAATAATAAAATAAGAAAATTCATAACTAAAAAAGTAGGTAAAATATCTACAAGTAGCCCAGTAAGAGAAAGAAAAAAAAAATAGAGTTCTAAGAGGAGATCATAAAACTACAAGAAGAAAAATTAGCTAACCTAGAGCCATCCTCATAAACAAAAAAATGGAGTTCCTATGGGACAACATAAAGATCAAGCAAATAGGTACCAAGGTCTACTTCAAATTTGTGGTCAACCTCGACAACATTTTCATCCAAGTGGCAAGGGTCGTTAAACAAACCAAAGAAGAGCTAGATGTTAAGGAAAGGTACCAATAGGTACTTAAGCAATTGGCCACCATACGCACATTGTAGGAACAATGGGTGGGGATAGAAAAAAATATAGTAAATATACTAAAGAATCCTTGACTTTTAAGGAGGCCTTCAACCTTGCAAAGACACAACGATCTCTCTAGAAACCCACGGAATGAAATAGAAAAAAAGATTTAAGGGTTAGTTACTGTAGATACCTAAATTGGATCACTTAGTGAAATCAATTTTGTCACAAGTCCACAAAGTAATAATTTAGGTATGTACCTACCTCAACCCCAAATTTATAGTCAAAATCGATTATTGATGAATTCGATACCTAAAAACTAAATTCAAAAGCAATGAATCTACCACCTCAATCGAAGGTTTTGCATAGCCTATTTTTCCCACCCAATTTTTTGATTTCTCCACTAGATTTATCTTGCAATGGTCGACTAGCATGAATTTTTTGGCTATAAATTTATTGGTGGTAGATTTATAGGTGATAGATTCACTTCAAGCATGTAGCTAGCATTCCAATTCCTCCTACAACTGCTAATTAGGTGTAACTAACTCCTAATCTATCTCTAATCATCTCCTACAACTATCAACCAATGGAAGATAACTCGCTACTCCACCTTCCAATAAAGTTCCAATCAACCCCTATGACTACTAATCATGGCAGTTAACAACCTAATTAGTGAGGCTAATTGATCTTAACTGGACACGTCATCCCCCTAGTGGACAACCCAAGGTTGCTCCTTTTCTATAAATTGAACCCTTGAGATAACCTTTAAAACAACTATTTCAAGTATTAGAACGATGTTAAATTTTCTTAAGGATTTTTGGCTAGGAGGAGAAAATTTTTTAGGCATCAAAGTTTTGCTACTTTCAAGCTCTTGAGGTCTTTAATCTTCAAGTATTTTAGTGAAATAAGAGAGAGTGGATGCACCTAGAATCTATGGATTTTGTATCAATTTTTGTCTTCTCCTTCAACCTCATGTTCATGATTATATTTTGTTCTTAATTCATTTATTTATGTTTGCATACTTCTTATTTCCATTTGCATCTAATGAATCTTTTGCACCATCAAGCATTTAGTAATATTTTGCAGGCTATTTTAGGGCATCACAGGATATCAGACTTCCCATAGGACCTTCCTTGGCTTCCTCAATAGTGGTTAGTCACTACTTATAACTTATCTTTTTGCATTCATCTACCAAAGGCAAATCCGCTACCCATACCTTGTTTGGGTGGCAAATTCATTGCTTGTGCATTAAACCTTAGATATTCCCAAGCAAAAAAAACATTCCTTAGTCTAACTACCCTACACTACTGTTTGACACCATCTAGAGTTCAAGGCACCCACTATCATTATGCTTTTTCTATAGAAATGAATTCACCACCTATAGCTTATTTAGGTGGCAGATTTGTTATCTACATGTTTAGCCTTAAATTTTCTAAGAAACTCGATATTTATGTCTATACAATCACCCCTGTACAACTTCTCGCCATCATTTGGAACCTATCCCATCTGCTTTGGATCCTTTATCAATCTATATTTGTTATAAGAACAAATCTACGAGCTATAAAACTTTCAGGTGGTAAATTCATCATAGGTATTATTGCATCCAATTTCAATTTTATGCATACTAAACAGGGTCTGACTATGCAAACCAAGAATTTTACCATTTATCATTGTTTGGAAGGCCCCCAAATAGGGACCATCCTTTTAATCTATTTATTTTTTGTAGGTTGAGTGATTTGTCAGTTGAAATATCTACAGGCTATGGATTTGTCAAGTAGCAAATTCATTTACATGTAATGGATTTGAGATAATCATTAGACTAGGTAAATATGATCCCTACTTCTCTATTTTTCTATTTAGTAGGATATCCTACTAGCGTTTGATTATCGGTTTATGCCTCTATTTCTATTTTAAAACACTTACAAGGAATGAATAGAAGGAATCTTAACCTAAGTTCGACACAAGTTTTTATTTTTCTATTCTAGGCATTGAAAGCAAAATGACATTTCATCTACATTTAGGCTAGTTTTGTATGTTACATCCCTCTCATGCCCTTGCTCTAAAATTAAAAGAGAAAAAAAAAATTGCTTTCTTGTAAATTTATGTCTAGTATTCATCAAAGCAAAAATCATATCTAGGATAGGTTTTGTTTGCATGTATATTTTTTTATATATTGAAACTTTACATTAGTAGCAACATGTCTTGTTAAAAACATCAACTTATAACCCCTCAAGGGGGGCGGAGGTCCAAGGTTCAAATCTCGGGCCTCGCCGGACTGAACGTTTGTCCCTTTCCTGGTGCTTTTAGCGGCGTAAATGATTGTGGCATGGTGGATATAGGGGCGGACTGCACGAAGATCTGTGTGGCGGCTTCTAGGGCAGATAGCGCAGAATACTGTGACGGCCATAAAAAGCTGGACAGCCTGCCTCGAATTCGTGGCGGCTACCGATTCCACCATGTAAATTCAAAAAAAAAAAAACATCAACTTATAAAAACGAGAGCCTTTAGTTTAGCTTATCATTTAGTTTCTTCATCTCCTCTATTACTTAGGAATTTCAATTGAATTCACATTTAATATTGCATTAGCCTAAGGTTTTGTCTCCACATCTTCCTTGTTTGAAAAAAAAACAAATTACCTTTTTAAGTTTATAAATCTTTCTTTCAGCACTTAGAGATGGTGTCTTCCTTGTTTGAAAAAAAAACAAATTACCTTTTTAAGTTTATAAATCTTTCTTTCAACACTTAGAGATGGTACAAGAAATCAAAATTACACGTAGGATAATATCTTGTCTTATGCATACTTGTTTTCACATGCATTGCATCATCTTTGCATATTAGATCCTAGGATAGAACAATATTTCGGTGTCTAAAAATTAAACACATAAAACTAGATTTAGGGTAATCTATTAAAACCCTTGGTAAACCTGAACACGGTGCAGGACATCGAACACACTCGCTCAAAGGAAAAGATCCACTACAACCGGGGGTTGCAATGCCTGAGGCGCAAGGGTTGTTTCATGCCCCCAACAAAAGGCTATAATTTTTTTTCCACAATTTATAGCCTTCTGACCACTGACAAGAATCTCATAGTCTAATTACATCGATAGGCATCCTACAATGATAGTCAGAAGGATAGGCGTCCTACAATGATAGCCAAGAAGGATAGGACGCCTACAATGACAGCCAGGAAGGTCAGCGATGCGGTAAACAATATTAATATTTTATTAAAAAGCCGACATTAAGAAAATTATCTGCCATCATTAAGGAATTATCCGCCATCATTAAGAGGTACGGTGGATTTAAAATATTTAAAAAATATTTAAACTAAAATGGTGCCCAAACTTTCTAATATTATTTGCTTATCTCATTTCTTGGGGGTATGATCTCGAGATTGATAACTATCGGCGTTTATAGATAAATATATTTTATATATCTAAGCTAGTTATTTAAAACTTATGTTGAAACCTACAATGAACTAGTTCGATATGTTTGTTAGAGTCATCAACAAAATGTAAATTTACCATTCAACTACCGTTTGAAAGGGGAATACCCTTGAGAAGGGAAGCTAAAGAACAAACTTGTTTGATTGAGTCTAAGGGGATTAGATCAGATAGATAAGGCATAATTAACAATCACCAATGTTCAGGGACATGTAAATAGAAGAATTACCTTACTTCTAAAGACCAAATACAACCTATTGCAATATTTGGAAGATGAAAGGTCATTATATTCAATCATAGACCTATCAAATCAAACTTCACCAATGTTCAGGGACATGTAAATAGAAGAATTACCTTACTTCTAAAATTAAAGACCAAATACAACCTATTGCAACATTTGGAAGATGAAAGGTCATTATATTCAATCATAGACCTATCAAATCAAACTTCAAACATAATACATCGTGCCCCAAATCTATAACCCACCTATCAAATCAAACTTCAAACATAATACATCGTGCCCCAAATCTATAACCCACTTATCAAATCAAAGTTCAAACATCATATATTTGCATCGGAAAACTGTAATCCACTCTTAAAACTTCCACACCAAACTTAATTTGTCTAAAATAAATCCTCTTTCAAAAACATGAAATCAAAATAAATAAACCCAAAGATTAAAATCAAAATATTTACAAAATATTAATAACAAAATATAGTTATACACTAACAAACGTGTATGAGTGATTTACAATCCGTAACTTATTATAACAAATTATTCGTAAAAATAGTAATATTTCTACAAATTGTATTTTCATATATCCTCTTCAATCTAATTTTTTTTCTATGTTATAACAAAACATTCTCCCAATTGAATTTCAACATTTATGAGTGATTTACAATCCGTTTAAGTTGATATTATAACAAATTATTTGTAAAAATAGAAATATTTCTAAATACAATCTTGAATCCTCTTAAAACTAATTTCTTTTCTCTCTTATAACAAAATATTCTCCTAATTGAATTTCAATCCTATAGGTTTAATATTTGTATCATTTATTGTAAGACATTCTCACCAATTGAATTTCAATCCTATAGGTTCAATATTTTTATTATTTGTTGTAAGAATAATTTCCTACCCTGTTTCCAAGTTTGGCCTTAGAATATTTTTCATTACCATTTACTGTTCAACATTTTTTGGGTTACCCTGCCAATATTCGTGAAATTTTGCGTTTTCTACTCCAAAAGAACAAGGTTCATGATTGCTGTTGAATACAAAGTATTTACATCCCTGTTCTTCACTTGATCTTAGCCAAAAGGCCGAGAAAGGTATACATCCCTGTTCTTATCTTGGCTGCACTTGTAGATTTGTCCACATATCTCTGCAAAGTTCAAAGTGATGTACTTTTCAAGAGCATACGAGGAGAACCAGCGTAATCTTATAAAAGACTTTACAGATTCAGCAATATAAATATAATATCCATTTCCGTTAAATATAGTCCACACGATGATTCTCCTACTGCACGGCCAGATACTAATAAAGAAAGTACTCAACAAGTGTTCCTGTCGGAACACACAAGCATTGTCAGAACACGCCAAGGGTATGTGGTTGACATTGTCAGAACACCCCTTCGATATGTGGTGTTTTTAGGCAGTGTAGCCCCAACTGTATGTGGCTGGCATTGTCAAAACGCCCTAACCACCCTTATAATATGTGGTTGACGATTCTATGGCCTCAATTATACAAATTGTTATATAAAAACAATAAATATGTAATTAACGTTTTATATCAATCTTATTATGATATCCTTAAACAGTTTGACTTTAGTTATACAAAATTTTATTTGAGAAATACAAATTGCCCTAAACAATTTCTTACCAAGGTTCAGACCACCATTAACATAAAATCCACTTCTGGAAAATTGCCCTCAGGTCCCATCTTCCAAATTTCAAAACCACAGTATCTCCAACGTTTGAAAGAAAATATTGAGCATTACACAAGAGGATAACGGTCACACATGCACCGCACAGAGAGCGGGTGATATCCCCTATAATTTATACTAAAAATTACAATCCTGCCCTTGCGCCTACTGTAAATCTCAACCCAGAAGAACACAACATCATGTATTGAATCAAAATATAGCTGCACCCAGGGCAAACCGCCTACGGATCCCGACCATTTCTTTACGGATCTATATTAATTCCATAAGAATTATCCATACAAAAACATGCACAAAGAAATTTTCAGACATTTTCTTACAAATAGCAATTCATTCCTCGGATTCGTCCTCTCCGGAGGACTGGTACCAGATCATTAGCAAGACAATGAGGAGCACGATGGCCACGCCCACGGGAGACCCCCCAGCCCTGTGGATGGAGGAGGGATCCCCTCCAACGATGACGGGAACCCCTCTGTTAGGGCTAGAGAGCCACCTGATGACCAGCACCAGCGCCAGCGGCACCAACATTACCATTGCGGGGTTCACCTCGCTAACCATCTCCAGAACCCCGCCCTGATCCGCCAAAAACGACGGAACCACCAAAAATATTACCACCACCGTCAACAGCAGTATGGCGTACGGCGGAGCCGCCGAAGGAGCATACGGTGCGGACCTGTACGATGCTGCCATGGCTCGAACCCGCGACCTCGCGAACAAAACGACAATGCCGGATCTACAGAGAACAGAAGAGAAGAACAGGAGAGCAAATGTATGTGGATTGACAGAGCACTAGCGCAAGGTAACGGCAAATTAACGACGCAAACGCAGATCGGACGTTCGAACAGGACAGAGATTTTCATTTTTGTAATGTTTTTTTTTTTTTTTTAATTCCTAGAAACTTCGAGGGGTTAATGAGGCCTCTAAAGTAAAAGGTTAAAACCTTAAAGCAGTTATTATTATTGACATTATGTCAGGCGTGGTGTTAAACAGCTGTGGCGTTACCTTGCTGAGCCCCTCGGTTTTCGTCGCCGTCACTTCCATGCGGGGCCCACGGAGGGTTAAATATAAAGTGTGGCAGCTTTTTGGTGTCCAGTCATCATCATTGAGGGTTACGTGGACCAATTAGGCTGCGTTCATGTGGAGCTTGGGTGCATTAAGACCCCGACAATCGGGTGAGGGGCATTTACTCGGTGGGCACGTTGATGAGATATGGGGGAGAGGAAAGTAAATAAATGTTAAACGGCGTCCGAGACGTTAGTGGTAGCTTTCACACGTTTGAATTTTATAATGCGGTATGAAAAGACGTGTGAGACTTAACAAACAGGTGGAAGGTCTATACAAGTTGAAATTCCCAACGTAGTTAAGGGGATCGTTCGTTTTAAGTTTTTCGTCGCGCTTTCACAGTATTTCACTACCTGTTTCTCCTTTTCTTTTCAGGAAAGTCTCTGACGGTCTTAGGTGTGAAAGCAGAATTTGTATAATATTTTGTGTTTTTTCATGAGTAAAGATAAAGTTAATTGTATTTTAATTTATTTAAGAAATCAAATTAATTGGTAGGATAAATACTTATCTATTACTAACCGATTTTTTTTTAAGGTTTTTTAAAATTATAATTTTTAGTTCCTATAGTATACTTTAATACTTAGGATTTTGAACTTTCTTTTCAAAAACTTTTTTTTTAATAAATAACATATGGGAATTGGTAACTGCCTTTCTTGTTTTGAACAAATGGTCAAAGAGGCAAATCATATTACTTCCTGTTGTAGTGTCAAATCATGGAGAAACCCCTACCTCACCTCGGTATACACGCCTGGAGTGAAGGAGACCCGAGGTTAGTATCACCATCATCAAATTATAGTAAAACATAGTAAGTATATAAACTTGTATATATCTATATTTGTTTGCCTCTCACTTTCATGAAAAAAATAAATTAATTATTTACGAAGTTGTATGTGCATGAATGTGCATTTACATTTGTTTGCCTCTCACTTTCATCGAAAGAAATGAATTGATTATTTTTGAAGTTTAGGAATGGATGCCTTTAAATGTCAATTTTTGAACAAGTATATTTGTTGGCTCATTCATCTTTCTTGACGAGTCTTGAAATCACCTCCTGAAAATATAAAAATAAAGTATTGGACTTGGTGTCTCCTATAGGTTCACATTAGATATTTTCTATACATGAAAATATATTACAATGATAACATTATTCATAGCTATAATACGTCTAGCTATCATAACACCAACAATGTCTTTTGTAACGATGATTTCAACTGGAAGGGGTGTGGAGATTTCAAGGTGGAGGGATGTGGAGAGTGACTTAATCGAGCAAAAGATGATGATTCGATGTGTAATTTGGTTCTTATGAGCTAAAGATAGATTATGAAGGGAAAAGGCAGAGGAGCAATTTTATCCTTTACACCTATTAGTTATCTAAGAATGTTAGCCTAGTCCATGTAGGGTTTAAAGTCAAATATGATCCTACTATTAATCGAGTCAATCTATCTCACGATTGGTTGCGATTTCTTTGGTACATTTGTTTTTTTTTTAGGTGGATTGGTAAAATGTTGGGCACTTAAACCTCACTGGCATGCCCACTCTAGGGCAAAGGTAGTAGTCTGACTAGAATCCGCTGAGTGTGCACCAGCTTGATGACGACGGTACCAACCCCGAGCCACCGAGGGTCTCCCTCACTTCGAGTCATGTTTACCGAGGCGAGGTAGGGGTTATAGTGGTAGCTCCATGATTTGACGCTACCGGAGGCAATGTGATTTGACCCTGTGACCAGTTGTTCAAAAAGGAAAGATAGTTGTCAATTCCCCTATGTATTAAAAAAAAGAAATATAATCCTACTAACAATGATTCTATTTTTATTATAGATTTAAGAATTAAAGATCCTTTAAATAAAAATATTAATTTTAAAAATAATAATATAGAGGGATTTTTTGAAATTTACTATAATTTTTAAAAATAAATGGATTTAATATATCATTTAATATTATTGAAAAAAATACACACAAAGTAATGCTTATGATATATGGAATGTTAATGGATACCAAATGATTTTATTATAGCAAATAGAATACACTCCAATAAAAAATGAAATAGTTGGTATGATGGAGTATTTATATCCGAATACAAGTTACTTTTAGGTCAAGGTTAAGTGACCATTCATTAGGTTTAAAATAATAAAATATTACAAAAATATATTTTCAAGGTTTACAAGGGCCCAAAGACTTATACATACAATATAACATAAAATTAGATCATGCTCTCAGTTGAAGCTTAATCACCACATATTTCAACATCTCCCGTTAAGCTAAACAATGGACATGAAGAGAGACTCTTATTGTCATTCCCCCTAAGGGACACTCTTCCACACCAAGTCGCTCTCGCATGTGCACAAAAGGAATCTCAAGCATAACCTTGATTAAGTTAATTGTTGTTTGCTTCGTTGATGATACAAAAACATGATCAAACATCCCATAGGCATAAAGCTATCTCACATAACATATCCAAAACTCGATTGGCTTGGCCTATTGATGAAATATTCAATTATAACAAGTTGGATGGTGCTTTGATTGTCACATCAAAGAGTGACTAGATATATCTAAGAAATGTGCATCTACTCCAAAATTATGAGCATCCACAAAATATTCTTAGTTTCCTCCTTGGTAGGACAATATTTAGCTTTTCTATAAGATTGAGATATAGTAGACTTTCATTTGGAGCACCATGAATAGGGTTAGAACCCAAATAGAACACAAAGTTTGTGGTGGAGCATTATTCATACAAATTATTGACCTAATCAACATCTGAAAATCCTATCAAAATTGAAGGCACACCAAATGAATAATGAATACCCATTTGATAAGTACATCAAATATATCTAAGAATCCTCATGGTCATAGTTTAGTGACTCTCAAGGGCCTACATATACCCAAACCAATAGTTATTATTAAAGGCTATATTTGGTCATTTGTGAGTAGTAAAGAAGACCTTCCACAAGAGACCAATATAGAGTAGAATCCACCAAAATAATCAGACAATCAACCCAAATCTTCAACCTTGAAGCAAAAATATTCCAAGAAGACTTACAATCCTCCATCCTAAAATTTTGAAGAAGTTCCAATGCATATTTTGGTTGTGAAATAGTGATGCCTTATGCGATCAATCTAAATCCCTAAATAGTGTAGGAACCCCAAATTTGTCATCTAAGATGAAGCATGAAGTCATGACTTCATATCCTGAATCATGGTAGAAGAGTTACCCATAATGAGAAGATCATTCACATAGAGAACAATCACCAAGATATTTCCATTGTAATGTTTGACGTAAACAACATATTCAACCTCACATCATCAAATCCCACAACTAAGTAAGAAAGAGTGAATCTTCTCATACCAAGACTGAGCTATCTGCTTAAGTCCATATAGGGGCCTAGTTAACTGACATACCAAGGGAATGGAACCCTTAAGCTCAAAACTAGGTGGCTATTGCATATAGATTTTCTTCTAAAGCTCATCATGTAGGAAGGAAATATTTTCATCCATTTGATGCACCTTCCAACCAAAGGAAGCTACTATAGAAATAATCATCATAATATAATCAATCCTAGAAATTAGAGCAAATATTTTTAAATATTCAGGTCCCTATTACTAACATAATCCCTTAGCAACAAGGCATGCCTTGTGCTTTTCCACCTAACCATCCAAAGTTTACTTGGTATTATAAACCCATTTGCATCCAATTACATTCTTCCATTCTCGAAGAGGAATAATCTCCCATGTCCTATTCTTCATCAAGAAATCTTACACTACAATAAAAGCATCCTCCCACTTTGATCGACTCTTATCCTAAGAATATATAAGAGGGTCTCTAAAATGATCATCCTTTGAGAGAAAATCTCAAGGAGCATTTTGGTGTCACTCTAGAGATAGAATATGTTGAATATTCCCCACAATATTTGAACCCACTTAGGTGTTGGATTAACAAAATAAGAACTAGATACACTTTATGTAAAAGCAATATTAGAATCTAAGCTTGAAGAAACCAAATAAAACCTACCACTGACTCATCATGTAAAGCTAAGGTACTTGGAACTACTATGACAAGCTCAACATGTCCTACATATGGAAACAAAGGTGTTGTAGGTGGTGTTGCATGTAAGGGGGTTAAACCTATAGGTATAGGACCATCACTAGAAGATAAATAAGGTGCTCTAATATGAATAGATCCTACAAAAATCTCTTAAGAATCAACTAAATTAGTCAAATAGATCAAATAATCTTTTGACAAAAGCTTAGGTGATGGACTAAAAGGAGTTCCTATAACCTCATAAAATGACATCTTTTCAAATAAGAATCTTAGGCTTCTAAGGATCATAAAGGTAGTATGACTTAAAGGTATCCAAATTCCCCACAAATATGTATCTATGACCCTTCAATACCTCCTTTTTTAAAGATATTTGGGTATGTGGGCCCATGTTGAAGACCAAAGATATGAAATTGAGACACATCAAGCTTATTGCCTATCAACTTCTTAAGAGGTGTAATACCCTAAACAACTCTAATGGAAACCTTGTTGATGATGTATGCTACACAAGTGATGGTCTCACCCTAGAATTTGTACTCCATCCCCTTGGCATTAATCATACAATGTACATTATTCATGATTACCATGTTTTTTCTTTTAGCTTTTGTAGGAGACTAAGATATAGTAGACCATCATTTGGAGCACCATAAAATAGGTTTCGAATCCAAATTGAATACATAGCCTATAGTAAAGTGTCGTTCATCCAAATTATCAACACATCCAACATCTAAAATTTCTATTAGAATTAGAGGTGAGAACTAAATAATGAATACCCATTTGATAAGTACCTCTAATATATTTGAGAATCCTCTTGGTCATAGTCCAATGACTCTTAGGGGACCTACATGTACCTGGAGTAATAGTTGACAACAAATACTATATCAGATCATGTGTAAGGTAAAGAAGACCAAACATAAGAAAACGATTAGTTTTCAACCTTGAAGCAAAAGGAGTCCAAGCATACTTATAATCCTCCATCTTGAAGCACCAAAGAAGGTCCTGAAAGAAGCTAAAAATCTAACACCTAAGCGTAATATGTAATCAAATAAGCATGATAAAGCATATACTCAAATAAAAGAGAAGGAAATAGAAGAAGTAGTGTCCATTTTATTCATATTCAAATTTCTCTTTTACATAGAGGTTACAAGTGCATCTCTCTTAGAGATTGACCATTTGATACATATTACAATAGAATCACTCCATGTGATTAGGTGCCTTCAATAGACTCTTAGGATCCTCAAAACTTGATTATAGGAGGATTTATATTGAGAACCTCTGCTTTGTGATGTTTGAAGATGACCTCAAAGGTGAGATGCTCCCATAGAAGTTTGAACCTGCGCACAAGGAATCTCACAAAGCATTAATAGCAAAGGTGCAACCTCTCAAGATGAGGCTATTTTGTGATAAATGCAAGATATAAAGGAAATGCTTAAAGACATGCAAAGGTAAATGAAATACTAGAAGTAAAGCATAAAGCAATGCATGAAACTTGTAGATAAAGCATAACGTTGCATATAGAATTGGAAATGAAACATAAATATGCATGAAACCCAAAGTAATGCATGAAAATTATAAATAAAGCATAAATATGCATATAAGACTAGAAATGAAGCATAAAGATCTACTGCAAAGTACCTATTCTATGTCAAGAAAGCTAATAATACTATAAAGAATGATGAATCTATAGACTAAATGCAAGAAAGAATCAATCAGACCTTAGTCGCTAATGATCAAAGCAGCTGGCTCTGCTAACCGCTAACAACATTGACGGTTGTACCTATGGGCTGCTATCTAAAATAGCAATCGTGGGATAGTGGTTCTGCTCGAATCCTTGGCCTGGATTGATCAATTTAGTTGCACTATTGATGTTCAAGGGTTGCTTGTGTCTTGGCACATAATTTTGTGATGAAATTTATCTTGATTCGTAGCAATTTAGCACTTGAATGATGAGGTTGATCTTAAGCTAGGGTAGTCTCCAATGGTAGAAAGGCATGTGTCATTCTGCAATTGGACAAAGCTCCACTTCAACTCAAGGGATATTAGTTCTATCCTCAATTTGACAGAGCTTTGCTATGGTGTATGCTCATGAAATCTCTAGGTTTTGCTATTAAATTTGGGGTCTTAAAAAGACACCCAATCCCCTTTCCTTGGCTTCACATGGAAGCCAAGATCATGAAGCGGTTACGTCCAAGTAGTTGAGAAGACGCATCTAGAAGCTTCTAGCTCCCAACCATCAAAGAAGCCATTAGGCGCTCAATAGATTTAACTTGGATTTTGTAGCCCGAGTTAGTTACAGGGTTAGCCATTATCGACAGGCACAACTATGGGCAAGTTTCCTATAGCTGCTATTGATAGGTATGACTAGCTCGTAGTCATGTTGATCATCAGTATTTGTGGAGGCAACCATCGATTTCATTAGCGACTAGGGTTGCATATGACTAGACTCCCCTATATGAGTGGTTAGAACCACTGTTGGGTCTTGGAAAGGTTCAACATTAGTCATATGGCCTAAAAAGGTATCCATATGAGTAGCCTCCTAAACATGATGTATTTTAGGTATCTAAAGATACCCATTTTTGGGATGCATTATGGGAAAAAACAACACTAAGAAAAAATAGATGACCTAAAGACATATTGTAGGTTTGTTAATGTTCATTGATCTGGTCAATGTTAGATGCCCCAATCCTAGAAAAGATGCACATCTCAATATCATTGCTTCCAATGAAATAGAAGGCTTCAATTGGTACTTTGGAAAATATAGGTATAGTCAGGTAGAATTTAAGCTACAATAGGTCTAATAACGGAGCAACAAAGGCTTAGCTCATAATGTTTGCTTTTTCCCCAGCAAAAGGGTAAGCTTGTAATAACTGTTAGCAATGATTCGTAAGATGAACGCAATTCACATGATTAAGTGTTCAATTATTGATTTTGATTATGAATGTTGTTAGTATGACTACCCCCTCAAGCGATGAGTCGATGAAAAAATGGCAAGTGATGAAAGTGACAAGTCGCTTGACCAAGATGATTGATTTGCACAGTTTAAGATGATTACTATTGTTTTAAGGCAAGTCAAATTGCAAATATGATTTCAACCATTAATAGTAATTGTACATCTCTATCTCGTGGAGTAGTTCGACCGCAATGGCCTTCTTAGGAAATCAAGATGATAGCAATTCAATTTAAGCATGTGATGAATCACTATGTTCGATGATTTGATAAAATTTCATAGAAGAAATGAAATGAATGCCTTGTTCCCGTGGAGCAGTCAGGCCACAATGGCCTACTTGGGAAGTGAAGTGAAGATATTTCAACTCGTCCACGAATAATTTAGTTCAAATGGCCTTATGGTAATTTACTCATCTTGAAAAATTGCATGGAGTGCAAGTTGCTACAACCACCAAGTGTATAGGGTAAATAACTGGATACGAGATGCACTTGAAATTTTGTTTTAATTGATTTTTTTGTAATTTTTGTGATTTATGATAATTATGGATCGGTAGATATGCATTAATGTCCATTATGCAACTCTTTATGGTGAGCAATTTAGGGTATTTATTGTTGTTTACTAGTCGCTTTTGAAATCTATGATTGGAATTTGTAAATCCCATAGTCACTGTCAACATCAGCGATCGAGGTTATCCTGATCTGTGCCTGCTATCAAAGTGAGCGATCATTGAAAATGCAAAATATAAATAAGAAAAGTAGGGTTTTGCAAATTTATTATTTCTAGCTGGTAGTTGCAAAATAGTGAGCTATGAGGGAGAGGAGAGAAAATTTTATATAGAACGCTATTGAACCTGTCTTAGACCCTAATGGTAGATCATCCAGAAGCATCCACGAGTGGTGGAGCCGAAGCTCCTAAGGTAGACTCTCTCACCCTCATTCTCATAATTTGAGCATTTAAAACGAACCTCATTAAGTAATGGGTAAAATAAACCACATTAAATTGTTGGTAATTAACCTCACACTGTAGTTAGGTATAACATTAGGTTAACTTAGGTGGGTTGGGTTTAATATTTGGGTATTTTTGGGGCAAAAAATGGCCTTGCATGGAATCAATCTGTAGCCACTATTGCTCATGGCGGCTCCCAATTTGGTAAAAGGATGCCACTATCATTGAGGACGGATAGGTTCAAACCCCAATGATAAAAAATAACCATTGGTAGTTAGCCACTGATGATTTCAGCGGTGGTTGTGGCGACTACTGTCAACGTGGACGGCTAAGGAACCTTAGATTTTTTTTTAATTTTTGATTGATTTTTTATTTTATTTTTTGAAGTGATTTGTTGATTGATTTTTTATTTGAATTGTCCTTTATTGTATTTTAGACTCTAACGTCTCGGGGGTGAGAGCCCAATCTTCTCCTCGATATGAGATCCATTTAGACGATGTAGAATAGGATTATTTTGGGGTGATTGGCCTTAGTTATATCATTTGGTTACTGATAATTATGTCATATCAGGCCTACCTTAAAACCCGAGCCCACCGATGGGATTCTAGGACTAACACTTTTTATATATCAACTGGTGAGATGACAGTGACGTTGGAGGATGTCTACCATATATTCAAGATCCCGATCGATGGACGAGCTATTGTATTTTCATTGACTATAGAGAGGGATGTAATATTCACACAGGTGTTTGGGGATAGAGAAGTTGCAGCATTGGGTGACATTGAGCATGATGGAGTACTTGTTGAGTGCTAGTATAGGGCAAATGTATTCTCTTTATGACAAGTCATTTTGATGCACATTATCTATAATGTGCTACTCCCAAACACTTCAAGCATGAGGTTCCCTTGGAATCTCTTGGACATGGTACATGATCTCTTGGAGAGCACTATGGAGCAATAGATGATCATGGCATGGGGGAGCACACTACTAGCACAACTCTATGATGAGATGTATCAAATTACATGGTAGGGATGAGTAGGCATGGGATGCAACCTACTACTTCAGATTTGGAGGTGGGAGCATATCCGTATAGACAAACCATGCGGATTGCCCATAGGGATACGACGCTAGAAGTAGATGAGTAGTGCTATGTTGTGCAATGGCAATGAGAGGCAAAGACACGATAGAGCTAATCTCATGATGGGGATCTGGACCATTACATGAGATCACTAATAGGACTATAGGTGAGCCAAATTATTTGGAGGCCTTATCTAGACTGTCCTGCGTGGGAGGAGGTTGACAAGTGTCTAGCCTGAGTTAGGTAGGATAGATGGGTCATTGGGCATTATATGGGGGTGAGGGAGTTCTTCCACTTCTCTTGGGTAAATAGGTAGTTTGGCATAAGGTAGGATGTTCCAAAGGATCTAGTCCTCTATCATCACCTAAAGGCAAAGACACAGCTTCCCACATCATAGGTTACAGGGATGACAGAGGAAGCAGATGCTCCTATTGACTATCTAGGGGCAACGAATGCTGGGACTACTAATGAGTATGACACTTGGTGGACCACACAACTAGGGTAGGGTGGTGACAACTTGGGCAGAGCTAGGAATTAGGTATTAGTAGAGGGTTGAGATGATGATCCTAATGGGCGATGAGCACATTGTAGGACAGAGGGTGAGTAGGGTCAGGCTCTAGGGAAGATGGAAGATCCATATGATGATGAGGAGGGGGAGGAGGATGCCCTAGATGATGAGGTAGCTTAGCTATGGGAATAGGTACATAGTATGTAGGCACAACTACAGATGACATATAGATAGATTATGGAGTTATATACATCTCTCACTACTATGTAGAGTCAAATGAGTGTAGGGCAGTCACAGTGGTGGGGGTATGAGGAGTAGAGGACCACTCTCTAGGCTCAAGAATATTCAGCTCAAACCATGATAGATACTCTACAGATATAGTTGGAGGATAATACTACCAAGGTAGATGCTAGGACTCTTCAGAGTGATGCTCTCAGGTCATAGCTAGGGATTTATCCTATGGTTAAGGTCATACCATCCAATCTAGCCACTCAAGGATAGGTAGATTTAATTAGTGATGCAAATATTAGGTGACTGTGGGGTATCCTAGAGTAGAGGATATCTCATATGGTAGTAGATGCTACATACATAATTTCTCTAGAGGGTCAGATTGGGATACTAGGAGACACTCTACCAGAGTGGTCTATAGTAGAGGGCTCTGAGTGGAGCAGGCAAAGTGAGTTTGGGTAGTCATTGGTGTGGCCTAGTCAAAGGTTAGGTGTATGATATGAGATATCAACATGTACTAGCTCCAGAAAGCCTTGCAGGGATGGAGCTAAGGGAGAAGTGACTCAAGGGGTGTAGGCCTTGTTTGATAGACATGGTGTCTATATCATTTTTTAGTGTAAGGTCTAAGGACCTACACTGTTGTAGTCTATGGGTATTTTTGTACCTCATGTACTTTTGACACACACACACACACACACACACACACACACACACACACACACATATATATATATATATATATATATGTATGATACTCTACTTATTTCTCATTATGTGTATTATATCTTTTGCTTTATGTTCATGTGATGCATTTATGGATGCAATGCTTATATGAGTCTTTGATTATGCTATATGTATGTGATGTACTAATGACATGCACTAGCTAGATGATATATGTATGAGTAGATGTTGTGATCTAGATGTATAGATGCACTATTATGTATGCATATATGGATGTGATGGTGAATGTTAAATGCATGTTTAATTTATTTAAATTGTTTATGCATTTAATCAAAGTGATATGATATGATAGATGATATGTAATGTAATGCATTAATTATATTAGTATGATCTAATGCAAATAAACCTATATGCTTTAATCACTTAAAACACAAGGAATGAAACTAATATATGTTACGCACTAATGGAATACACCACAAAATATATAAAAATCATGAATTAAAATGGTAACTCTTATCATAATAATTAATCATTTAAGCATCCATATGTGAAGTGAGATGATGTGAGATGTATGGGTTTTTCTTATGAGCTTCTCTAAATTAAAATATATGCATAAAATGGTCAGTGGTCATCTAAAGATTATTGATGATATCCATATGGTATCTATCCTATTTCATGAACATCTCTTAATAAACAAAATATCATATGGAAAATTGTGATTGATTGATGAGATGATTTGTTGCTATAGGGTATTTTTGAGGTTTTCCATGAGACTCAAAAACCCTAGTTGATTAGTTAAAAGTTGTATAATGACTACACAAGACTTATGAAAGATAAAATATTGTGTTATGAAGACCAAGATATTCATCATCCCTATGTGTGCAAATGAATATATTAGATGAAATATAAGACTATCTTATTGCCAGATGGGATTCATTTAGCCCATTGCTTTAATGAGGATCACCATATGCTCATCATGATCCTAGGCTTGGATGTATTTGGATTAGACTACTAGGTAATACAAACAACTTAAAGCTAGCTCATATGTAAATTGCTTAGAACTACCCCATTGCCAAGCAGGATTCATTCAACCCATTGTTGTAATGGGGATCACTCAATGGCTTAATGGTGATCACTCAGTGGTTTCGAATACTAACCATTATAGGGATTCAAGCTCTTCAACCCCTTATTTTGATTTGATTTCTTGGGATACTTACTCATGCTTAGTGATGAAAATCATTGTTTATTCTACATTTTTTTTGGAGCAAGGGATTTGCATAGTGATGAAAAATTACTATTTGTTTTGCTTTTTATTTTGATTTAGGAATTTTCTCATTTTGTAAAAGCAAGGGATTTATTTGGGTAGAGGGGAGCTTATACTTTTGTCAAGGATTAGCATTCTATACCATGAGTATTACAAGATGAGCAAGTGAAAATATTTTGCTTAAGGTGACCAAGACCACTTTGTAGTGTTCGTATTTCCTTGTTCAAACCAGGATTGTTAATGTTTAAAGAGTGATAGGATTTTGAGATATGCAAGGTACTATAAAAACTAGACCTCATATTCAAAAGTGAAGATAGATTTCTAAAAAATCTAAGAAAATCACTAGGTATGGCTGAATGACCAAAAAACCCTAGTGTATACTTGATAGCAACTCATGGGGTTGTGTTGAAAAAATCACAATTACTCACACGAGATGGTGAGTCATGATGATTTATGGATGCATGATTGGAATAAAAATGTGGTGTTGTTTGTAAGATTGTAAACACAACCTATACTAATGTGAATGCAATGGATTAAAATACCTAATGCTATGCAATTAAATGAATGCAAAAAAATAAAATGCAAAATATAAATGTTTGTGTGTTTTTGATGTTTTAAATTATTTTTGTGTTTTATTGCTTTTCAATTATTTTTGGATTTAATGATTTAATGTTTTTTTTTTTAATGTATGAAACACCTTTAAATGAAGAATTTTGAGAGTTTTAGGCTCTTCAACACCTTCTAGAGATGTCAGGCGGTAAGTCCCAGGTCTAATATTTTTTGCAATGATGAATGAACCTAACCAGTTGGCCATAAATATGTCTCGTAGATGCAGTGGTAGGTTTGAGTTATGTTGGTTTTATTTGAGCACAAGATCCCCAAATTTAAATTTCCTTAGGTGGAATTTATTATTGTAAGCTCATTTTATATGATCTTGGTAAATGTAGAGATGCTCAAGATCATTCATGTGATGTTCATCAAGAAGTGTTAGTTGATCCAAGTGAGCTTGTTGGGTAGTGTCATCATCGATGAACTCTTTCAATGCGATGCGTAGTGATGGAATCTCTAATTCCAAGGGCATGATGACCTCAGTGTCATATAATAGTGAGAATGAGGTTGCCCCAATGGGCGTCTGTATACTAGTTCGATAAGCCCATAATGCAAGAGGCAGTTGAAGGTGCCAATCCTTATGATTTTCTTTTACAATTTTCTTCAAGATGGCTACTATTGTTTTGTTTGAGGCATCTACTTATCCATTTACCTATGGATAATAAGGAGTTGCAAAAGTATGTTGATAATTATACTTGGATGTTAAAGCCCACACAATTTTGTTCTTGAATGAGGTACCATTATTCAAGATTATTTTGGATGGGATCCCAAAACAACATATAATATTGTGAAGTATAAAATTTGTAATACATGCTCCAGCCATCGAATTTAAGGGGACTGCTTCCACCCACTTGGTGAAATACTTAGTGGTCATTATGATAAACATGTGTCAGTCCAAATATGGGAGTGAGATATTACCAATTAGATCGAAACCCCACTAAAAAAATGGCCACACCACTTGGATGGGATGTAAGGCCTATGATGGTAGTGAAGAACACACGCTTATATTGAGAGGGGGGTGAACAATATAAGACCACTTTTTATTTTTCTTTTCCAATCAATATTATGCAATGTAAAGATAGAAATATCAATAGCAGTAATCAAAGCAATGCATAAATCACCACACACAATAGAGACACCATAATTTATGTGGTTCACCCAATGTGGGCTAATCCACAAAAAAAATATTTCACTAAAATTTTCTCAATCAATCTCTTGGGAATATTTCCCTATTACAATATTTATGGATCTATGTCTAAAGGAGACACAAATCCCATAATTCAAGTTCGTGGATCTCTATCCATAGGAGACACCAATATCCTAATATCTGCTTTGGCTAGTGATCCTCTAGAAGACCTCTGCCTCCACTACCCTTAGCAAATGGAACTCTATCCATAGAAGACACTTGTCTTCCTTGCTATGGCTGGAGATCTCTATCCTCAACTCTATCACCTCCAAATATCTATCTAAAATTTGTACTAAACATAGTCCATTGGTATAGCAAAAACCTATCATCAATCTCTGTCTCTGGTCTAACACAAACCTATCCTCAAATTTGCACCAAACTCTATCCTCAAATCTGCACTAAACACGGTCCTTCGGTCTAGCACAAGTCTATCCTTGATCTCTGTCTTCAAGCCTTAAATCAAAGCTTGACTCAATCTCAAATCAACTCTTCTGGATCTACCCCAAACCTTAACTCAAGGTTTGAACAAATCAATCAACTCTGCTCTCAAGTCTTCTCAAATACTTATCTCAAATATGCCTTGTAAGCTTCCACAAAATCTCACACCAATTTGTCCTCAAGTCCTCTCTAGAACTTGTCCAATTTGCTCAATAAGTTCTCACAATAACTTATCCAAGTCTTCTTTCAATATATGTTGTAAGCTTCCACAAAATCTTACCCAAATATGTCCACAAGTCTTCTCAAAGACTTACCTCAAATCTGCTCAACAAGTCCACACTATAACTTGTCAAATATTTATAGAAACATAAAGAGAATTGTTAGAGACTCAATATGCTCTATACTCATCACAATGTTCAATCACTTCCAATCAATATTTTAGAAACATACATATAATTGTTCGAGACTCAATATTATTCACATTCACCTCAATGCTCAATCACTTGTAATCACTATTTCAGAAATATACAAAGAATTGTGAGAGACTCAATACTCTTCAACTCAATACTCAATCACTTTCTCAAATCAATTCAGAATATAGAATATTTTGTTTTATGGAACTTGAAAAATCACTTCACATATCCACTTGACTAGGCTCAATCAACTCTACTCAAAAAAACACTCAATGAAACAATCCTTGCTTACAATCCCTAGTCCAAGCATATGATCCTTTACTCAAAATATTTCCAACAATGCTTATCAACCATTCTTACATAACAATGATACCCATGTTCTTTTCAAACCCTAGTTCAAGTTCTTCATACAACCAATGGATTCAACAACAATTCTTATAAAACAACTCTCACATAACAATGATACTCAAACCCTAGTTCAAGTTCTTCACTCAACCAATGGCTTTCACAACAATGCATATAAAACAAGGTTTTAACAACAAATCTTTATTCCAAAAAATCTTGAAGAATTAACTCAACACACTCAATAAGGAAACCCTAATCAAGTCCTTTTCACTCCAAACTTATTTTTCAGAAAACCAATCAATCAACTCAACTATGGAAGAATGTGCTCATACCTCTTTCTTGATGACGAAAGAAACTCTAAAATCTGCCACAACCACAAACACCTCTTTGCCAAGCTCAAAGGAGTTAGAAGACACTAAACTCTCGCAAAGATACAATGCAAGTATCAAAACACACATACACCTTATCACTCCATCTTAAAGAAAGCATCCATCAACATATAAAAATAATTAACCAAATACACCTTATAATCTCCCAATAATATTCAATACCAAGAATAATATCAATGCAATCTCCTTTTCAAAAATAACTCAATGGAAAGAAGTCGTCTCAACAATTTAAATTTCCAATACACCAATGTGACACAAATACTTTATTCAATAATAAAGCTAACTCCTTATTCCTCCAATTTACCAAAAATAATGATCAATTAAAAACCTTTTTAAACAACCCTTTTAACTCCCTAAGACCTCATGTCAAACCTTATGCAATATAAAAATTATATTTAAAATTTATTACCTTTGCCTTGGTGGGATTCGATCTCATGACGTAGCCTCAACCAACACCCTAGCCGCGTCTCTAACCACAGCATAAGCTAGTCACTCGCTTGGGGAGTAAATATCGCCACATGCTCTATAAAGCTCCCTGACTCGCCTATGCAAAAATGTGCACCACTTCCTTTGGCACTTCCAACACAAGCACAACCAACAAACAATCTTGCCACCATGATTCGATCGCAGGTCAGTCCGTGCCCAAACACTCTAGTCGTTGTCCACTTGCCACTAGGCCATGCTGCCCAGATGGCTCTTGCAGTTCAGCGCTCGTCGATTTATCCTTATTCATTGGTGCTCAAAAAAATGTTCTCTTCTCTTTTTCGCACGAGTTCTCAACACACGATTGCACGCATTATCATTCGAGCAAAATGATGATTAAATGATTCTAAGGCATAGTGTTTTTATATCGTTTTCCTCCTTCACACATAAACGTGGGTGCTTCGATTTTTCTTCAAAATTAAACATCAACACTTCGATTTTTAATTTATTAATATATAAATTATTTAAATTCTTTAGAATTTAAATTTTATAAATCTAATTTTTACATCCCTTTGGCTTTATTAAAACCTTCTCTAATTTTACAACTTTGTATAAATAATATCTATTTATAAAATTAAAATTCAATTTGAATTTAAATATTTTATAAAATAAATATTAAAATCTCCTTTAGATTTTCAATAAGCTTCCTTAGGTTTTTATGAAAAACCTTTTACTTTTGCTCATCATTGGTTTTAATAAAAATCCTTCTAACTTATGCTTCCACATAATATTAAAAAATATTATGAAGCCATTTTGCCTTTAACCTTTGCATTGTTCCTCTTGACCTTTTGACATCAATGACAACTTCGTTCCTTGACATCAATGACAAATTTGACTCAAAATGTCCAATAGGCAGGTGCGTAAGATTAGCATGATGTTGGCATTTGATGCATTTCTTGACATATGTGCATCAATACTTCTCCATGGTGGGCCAATAGTAACCCATTCAAAGGATGCACTTAACGATGAACATGTCGTTGAAATGAGCACCACACATACTGTCATGAGCTTATGAGATTTGCCCAAGCTAATTCTTGGGGATTGAGACAACGAAGGAGAATTCCATTGTAGCTACAACGATACAATATGTTTCCTAACAAGACATACCTGATCACCTTATGTTTGAATGCTTTTTTGGAGGCATGCGACAATCCTTATGGGATTATTCCAAGCTTAAGGAAATCATGTAATTGGGTTAACCAATCATGATAAGAGACAACTTTGATCGATTAATTTATCTTATATCCAAGAAGATAACACATCTTTGATCATATAAAAAGTCGACGTTAGATATTTATCTTTAAAATAGTTTAGATTTGGCTCTTAGGTTATTCTCACATATGAAACTTCAGGACTCCACACTCATTTCTCATATTTAAAATGCCATAGGAGACAAGTATTAGACTATGGTCAAATAATGTAATATAATGCTTCACCCATTAAGACCTTATCAGAACTTAAAAACTATTCATATTTTTTGAATGGAAGCCTAAAATAAAGTACTAATAAATTGAAATATCTTGTAATTTGGAAGTGCTTCTCGCACATAGGCTCCCCCTCCATTGTAGGTGTACTGCATCTCCATCCTATACCATCAGATTTATTGCATTGGAGCTCATTAGAAACCATGGTCTCTTTTTAGTTGTGCTTTCTTTTTACCATTTTTTAAATCATGTGAAACAGTTGTGTTGGCTTGTCTGCGACCTTAAAAATATATTGCCTATCGTTCAACTTTTGAACCATTTAAAAAAATTGCTAATACAAAATGTGTGAATGCAATATTATCATCTGAAAGACTTCTTTACCTTTAGGTAAATTCTCAGTTCTTATGGAGTGTTTCCTTGCTGCTTCTCAACACGCTCTGTGAACAAGATATTTCAATTTCTTAGTATTTTCTTTTAGGCTTCCATTCAAACAATATGAATAGTTTTTAAGTCTGATTAGGTCTTAGTGGGTGAAGCATTATATTATATTGTTCGACCTAGTCTAATACTTGTCTCCTCTGGAATTTTAAATATGAGACATGAGTGTGGAGTCCTGACGTTTCAGATGTGAGAATAACCTAAGAGCCGACTCTAAGTTGTTTTAAAGATAAATATCTAATGTCGACTTTGTATATGATCAAAGATGTGTTATCTTATTGGATATAAGACAAATTGATCGGCTATAGAGCTTACATTTAATTTTATCAATCCGAGGGTAATCAAGGTTAGATTTAAAGAATAACAATCCAGTATAGATTGTACCGTAGGGATTAATACTAAGCTTAGCTCAAGTCTCTTTCTAGTTTCATGTGTTTGCAAAAATTAAAGTTTGTAGAAATTGAAATGAAATTGTGCTTAAATTAAAGAAATGCAATCTATAACTTAGTCTATATGAATGTGTGTGGATCCACGTATGTTTTACTAATGCATTATTTATCTAATGTTTCTTTATATTCTACTTTTACTCTATGTTCTAATTTTATCTACCATGTTAGTGGGGGGAAGAGATTTAGGGACTAACCTTTCGGAGTGGGCCCTGCCTTCGGAAGGTTAGTGTTAACCCCTTCCCCTATTTTCTATTTTAATTTAAATTTAATAGTCTACTCTCATTTAATTAATCTAATTCTTAATTATTTCATAATTACAAGAGAATAAAAGAAATAAAAATTACCAAAGCAAGCAAAACATAAAACAATTATAAAATACAATTACCATATCCTGAAGAAAATATGGTTGTTGCTTTATTATTGAAAATAAAATGTACATGGTTGCACATCCAACTTCCAAAATTGCATACAAAAGATTACATCGGGAATAATCACAGATTACATATATTTCTGCATTAGCTCGACATCCATCTTTAAAGGTCTCATATGCAAATATATATTGTCACTCAGACAATTCCAAACATAACTCCCCGTATTTCTCCCATATGGTTTGGACTTGATTTGCAACAACATTCCAAACATAACTCCCCGTATTTCTTCCATATGGTTTGGACTTGATACGCAACAACTATGTTCTTAACAAGAATAAAGCTAAATTAACACATCTCCTAAAATACTTGGAATATTTATTACAAATATTCACGTAACAACTTATATGCCCAAAATAAATGGTAAGTCACACACATTTGATTCTTCTAACCACCCATGTGGAATTTGAAACCTTTTGTGCTTGATTCTTTCAACTGCCCACATGGTGTTTGACCAAGCCATAGCTTATGTGGCATTTATGTGAAACAGGTTCTTCCGTAGATTTTTCCAGGTTTTTGTAGCGCCCATCTGTAGCACCCTTCCATAGCGCGCATCCACGTGTCTCCTAAGTATTTGTTCATCCTTTCTTCAATATATGACCTGTATTTTGCTGTAATATTACCTGCCAAAAATATACAAAAACTTTGCACAATTTGTGTAAAATATGATCATTTATCATTTTAACCTCATTCATCAAATTAACTAATAAATCACATAAATAAGGTAAAATAATCATTAAAACACATTTACTTTCATGATTTTGCAGATAGAAAACATATAATCCTTGCATAAAATATGTGTCAATTTGACACTCATCACAAATTAAATGATATAAGGTAATATTTATTTCAAGGGCAATTCAAATTTGAATGTCTTTTGGTCTTACATTATGTACACCAAATATATTTTTTATCTTATCGTGTATCTTTCTTGGCTTATTTTATGATCTTATCAAATTCCTTTCAAAATGATTGGATGATCTAATGTATTTTATCCTCTTCATCGCTATCTAAATCTTCATGCCTAGTATGTGCCATAATTCCTACTACTGTCTGCTTTATCTCACTCTCAAAATTCTTTGCTTTTCTTAGAACTTCCTGATATGTTGAGGATGTTTCTGCCTTCATCTTCTTTCTATATCTTGGTAGTAATCCATAAAGAAACCATCACTTAACCAATGCATCTACAAGTGACATTTGTATTTTATCGGCCAATTACTTTAGTTGATAGTTATATGTCTTTACGTCCTCATTGACACCTTGCTTTGTAGTGTAGATATCCATCACGATATCATCATCATCTCTCAAGGGTAAAAATTCTTTGATGAAAGTATTTTTCATCATATTTTGTGCTTGGAATGCTACTGTATTCTCTTTCTTTAGATACCAATCTATCACGAGTCCTTATAATATGGTAGGAAATAATTACAACCATTTATTTGGCTGGTTCACACCATTTGCTTTCCAAATGGTTATGCATGTCCTGATGTGCTTTTTTGGGTCTTCCTTCCCTTCTCATTGAAGAGTGAATATCTTTGTTTCCCTAATTTTGTAGCTATGCTAGCCATTGCTAGGTTTCCTTACTCATCTCTTGATGACATATCATCCAAAATCCTTGACTGATTTCTTCTTTGGGTGGGTGATTCACTACACTACTCTTCATTAGATATTTCTATCTATGGTACCTTATTTTCACCAAATAGTCATCTTATGACCTCTTGTGCATCCTCACTCCATGATATCTATTAACTATGGCCCTAGTTCTTCTTCCTGATACCTCACACCTTATTGCTCTGGTGCCTGACTCCCATCCTTTGCATCCCTTTGCAACCTTCCTATCACTTGTTCAGGTGTTACCATCCACTCACTATATCTTCACATAGTTATTTCATCAATTTTATCATCAACCCTTGGTAGTTATTATACCCTCTCTCTCTCTCTCTCTCTCGTTTCTATCAATAATATATCCCACCTTTTAATATCTCCTTATTTTGAAGTTCATAATTGCTGGTTTGTTTATTGAGTTGTTCACGTTCTTCCTTTGAGAAATTATTGTGTCCATTCTTATTGGAATCTAATATTCTCCTTGATTCCATATCCCACATATTTGTAAACTTGTATCTATCATTTACCTCCAATTGATTTTTACTAAAAAATTATCACTTGTAGGTTCCTTTCAACTATGATAATTTTGACCCAATTTTGATAAAAATTATCAAATTTCGCTTAGGCAGTGGTGCCAAATGTAGCACAAGGGGTATTATTCATATAGGGGAGGTGATTTGGGAGATTATGGAACCAATCCTCATGCTCTATGATGACTTTGACCCAAATCGTATAGGTTGTATGGTTTACTAGTGAACGATTTGCAACTTTCCAAAACTACTTATATATTCTGCAAATCATAAAGTTGTAAAATACAAATCATACAACACCCTAACAGATATGATTTTCCATTAGAAATTTTTTCCAAAGTGGTTTTGTAACTCAAACTATTCAATTTTGTAATCATTCTCTCATAAACCCTTATTTGTAAAATACATAATCATACAACACCCTAACAGATATGATTTTCCATTAGAAATTTTTTCCAAAGTAGTTATGTAATTGCATTACCTGGGCAAATTGACTATTTGTACGGTTTGGTTTGGCCAATTGTACAATTGCACAAACCCTTGCTAAATTATTCACTTATATATTTTCCAATTTATACACATATTCTTCTCCAGGTTAGATTTAGATTATCTTTCTAGTGTAATTGCTAACATAGTTTCATAACATGCAAACCCTAATTCACTGTATTGGAATTAATATCACTAGTAATGTTTCTAAAAATCATATAACAACTTAATAAAATTTTTGTATAGCAATAATAATGCATAGAATTAATTATCCAATATCATCTAGGGTTGTGGGCTCATCAATAGTGTATTTCTATTGCAGTAACATCCATACTCCGCAACATTCTGGCCATACTTGCATAGAACACATAATCTGGATTCACCATCCATATGCACAATAGATTTCATAATAAATCACAATCCAAAATTATATTTTATATTAATATGGCTGAATTTATACACAATTACCAATGAACAATCACAATGAATCACAATCTTGAACAACTACAATCCTCCATGGATAACTCTTCCATAAGCATGAGCAACATGAATGAACTATCAAGAAAAACATTGAACAACCATAAAAAAATGAATGGGAGGTATTTATAATGCTTTTCCAGGCCATTCTAAAGTGGATTATGAGACAACCAATTTTCACAACTACCACGCCGTAAGACAACCAACTTGCATTAATGTTTTCCTAAGTCCAATTTGATTATTATTAAATTAACCCAAATGCACATTTCACTTAATTTCACTTAATTTCTAACTGTAATTTTATAACATTGTATAATTACATCCAATTTTATATTTTATAATTCCTCATTTGTAAAATAATACCAAACCCTACATTTGTACATTTGGACAAATTGTACATCTAACAAAATTGATAAAATTGTGCAAATCTAGTTTACTTCTTCTTCTTGGAGGTGGATTTGCTACCTACAACAGATAGGGTTGATCTATATAACATTTCTCTAGGTGTGTTTCTAGGAGAACATAGTATTTTGGAGACCAAATGTACTACCAAGACCATTGTCTAATGTGGAGTGACTAGTATCATACAAGTGGAGCTGATACTATGAGCATGAGCACAGGGCCTGCATTGGTGTCTTACCACTAGGGATGTCGGTGATAGACAAGTTGTAGGAGCACTAGATCATATGAAAACCATGACATATAAAACCTAACTGGATGGAGGATGTAGAGGATATGGCTTAGGTGAGAAGGATTTGATGGGTCATCACTGAGAGGGACAAGCAGGAGCTATACCATTTTGATCGAGTATAGTGTCAGTTCAACATTTTATAGGAGATATCGAACCTCAAGGACTACTAGTTTAGGAGTGTCAGGATGGATCCACCAAGATTTGGAGGTGCTCTTGATGTTAGTATATGGGTAGAAGAGAACTTGGATGACCCACTGTACATGGATCTAGGGGTGGATGATGTTGGAGTGGCCTTTGGGTACAAGAGATGGTATAGGAGCAGTATGCCCCTAAGGATCTCCCCACCAGTGCCAATGTAGATATGCTAGGCTATGAGCCAATGAGTACATATAACACTTTAAGAGGCCACTCAATGCATCACAAAGCAACAACAAAGGGTGACAGTACCATCGAGAGTGTCATAGGTACATGTTTGGGTGGAGATAGTGATATTCATGAGGAGGATGATCACCATATCTAGATCAAGGGGAGGGGGGACTAGAAGAGTTTTCCCCATAGTGATATGGATGGGAATTAGTGAGGTTGTAGGTCTAGGGGAGTAGGCGAGGGAGGTAGAGATGATATGGTCCATAATGGTAGCCATGCAAGGGGATATGGACACCATCTGCACAATGCTGGACTAGGCCTAAACAAAGTGGGATATAGTGAAGATTGAGGTAGAGCACATCAAAAGGAATATGGTCCAATTAGAGTGAGAGTGAAAATAGGCCTAGGCAAAGAGAACAAATGCCATTATAGGTAGCCAATAGAGAAATGGAGGATACTACAAACAAAGCTATAGAGGATAAGGGAGGTATATGAGATGGCAGTGTGAAGGGTAGCCTACTACCAGATGGTATACTATCATGCCATTCTAGTAGATCAAAATGTTCTCCTACCATCATCTATATGATCACAAAGTTAATAACAATTGTGGGTATGATATGATTCATGATATGTGAACATGACTCCCTCACCACCTTAAACAGGTGAATCAAAGAGGATAAGCTTACATGGCTAGGGGAAGGATAAGGATGAAATGCCAATTTTTATTGTGGTATGCATCCTTAGAGAAGGTTGAGTGTACCAAGATCTCTACTATGGTACATCGACTGACAGACACATACTTAGTGCTTTTGAGTAATACAAGCTTCTTTTATTTTATGGTGTGTTAAATGTGAATGATCTTTTATTATGGTTATTAGTAGTTTTGTGTTTTTATTGATGCATGATGATCACAAATAGGATGAATGCAATGCATGATGATATTAACTAAATGAAATACATTCTAAAATGAATGCAAAATGAAATGCACAAGTTAGCGGATGAAAAAATAAAATAATGGAAAGATAAGAGGAGGAAAAAAATGACAACAAAATAAAGAAATATGTAAGAAGAATAAATCATAGCTTCAAAAGATCAAAAAAAGGAGAGAAATTAAAAACATAAGTGAAATCCTTGTAAGGATGTGTGCTCGTAAATGACTGATATAGAGGCTTCTCCTCGCATGTGGCCAAGCTATTCTACAAGGTTGTTATACTTGTGAAGATGGTCGAGTTGTAGAGAAGTACCTGTTATGGATGTAGTGCTCTCTAATGGTCAAAGATGAAGAGATACCTGCTGGGATTTATGCTTGTAAATAAGTGAGAAAGAGATTGCCCCTCGTGTGTGACCATGAATCTTATCCTGTATGGTGTGAAAATATATGATTGATGTGGCCAAAATGAGTACTACCTGATAGGGGTGTGGTGTGTGCAAAGAATAAGTGAACAGAGTGAAGCATGACCTATGTGGACATGTGTTAGAAAACAAAGAGAATAAATAGAGACGAAGAAGAAGAATAGAGTGTTTATCCTCAAAATTTTAAGAAGAGATGTGCGTGATATAGTCAATGGCCATATGAAATGTTGGACATTTTGAGTCAAAGTTGTCATTGATGTCAAGGAACAAAGTTGTCATTGATATCAAGGAATAAGCTCCGTTGATGTCAAAAGGTCAAGAGGAACAATGCATAGGTTAAAGGCAAAGAGCTTCATAATATTTTTTAATATTATGTGGAAGCATAAGCTAGAAGGGTTTTTATTAAAACCAATGGTGGCACAAATAAGAGGTTTTTCATAAAAACCCAAGGAAGCTTTTTGAAAAGCTAAAGGAGGTTTTAATATTTATTTTATAAAATATTTAAATTCAATTTGAATTTAAATTTTATAAATAAATATTACTTATACAAGGTGGTAAATTCAGAAAAGGCTTTAAGCCTTAATAAGACCCAAAGGAATTAAATATTAATTTATAAGATTTAAATTCTAAAGAATTTAAATAATTTATAAATTAATCAAAATGCGTCGACATCTAAGGTTAAGGTGAAAAATTGAAATGCACCGACGTCCAAGGAAAGGGGAGGTATTGTATATTAATACATGCCTTAAATGGTAGTTTTATAAGGAGTTTGAATCATGTTCTAATTATGCAATTTCGAAATCGAAGGCAACAGAAGGGGAGAAGACAAAGTTTTTTTAGCACCAATGAGGAGGTTGAAGTTGCCATAGGAGGATAAAACCCATCCAACTAGGCGGAGTGGTCTAGCAACACTTGGTTGGGAGTTAAGGTGCTTGGGCAGTGTGAGATCCACATTTGAATCATGACGAGATCATTTTGGTGTGAGGATCATGCGATTTGTTTTTGGCATCGAAAAGAGATAAGGAGCACATGGTGCTAATTTGGTGTTAAACGAGCGCCTAGCACTTGTGGCAGCCGAGGCCATGGCTAGGGTGCACGAGGAGGTGGCAATCGAAGGTTCAAGTCTCACCTAAGGTGGAGGTAAACATTTTTAATTTTTATTTTTATCAAGCCTAAGTTTTAAATATAATTTAAAGGATTTATAAGGGGTTAAAGTTAAAGGGGCTTAATTTAAATTTTAATTGTTGATTAAAAGGAGAGATAAGGGGTAAAATTTATTTTCACATGAATTTATTTTTACATGGTTGATTTATCAAAAGGGTAAGTTGAAGATTGATTATTGAATATTCAAACTATTGTGGTGTTGGATATTATTTTAAGAAAGGAGTAATAAGGTGTACTTGTGAGTGATTATATAATTTATATTGTTTGTCTAAATTCCTTGAGATTGGTAAAGAAGTGTTTATGATTGTGGCAAATATTTGAGGTTCCTTCATCATCAAGAAAATGTATGAGTACATTCTTCCATAGTTGAGTTGATTGGTTGGTTTTTTGAAAAATAAGTTTGGAGTGAAAAGGACTTGATTAGGTCTTCCTTATTGAGTGCGTTGAGTTAATGCTTCAAGTTTTTCTGGAATAAAGAGTTGTTATTAAAACCTTGTTTTATAAGCATTCTTGTTGAAGCCATTGGTTGTGTGAAGAACTTGAACAAGGGTTTGAAAAGAATGTGAGTATCATTGTTATGTGAGATTTGTTGTTGAGAATTATTGGGAATATTTTGAGTGAATGCCATATGCTTGGACTAGGGTTTGTAAGAAAGGATTGTTTCATTGAGTGATTGGTTGAGTTGAGTTGGTTGAGCATAGTCAAGTGGGTGTGTGAAGTGATTGTTCAAGTTCCATAAAATAAACTATTCTATATTCTAAATAGACTTGATTGAGTATTGATGTGAATGTGAAGCATATTGAGTCTCTAACAATTCTCCTTATGTTTCTCAAAAAGTGATTTAAAGTGATTGAGTATTGATATGAATGTGAGGCATATTGAGTCTCTAACAATTCTCTGTATATTTTTGTAAGAGTGATTGAAAGTGATTAAGCATTGTAATAAGTATAGATCATATTGAGTCTCTAAAAATTCTCTTTATGTTTCTATGATATTGGACAAGTTCTAGTGTGGACTTGTTGAGCATATTTGAGGTAAGTCTTTGAGAAGATTTGTGGTCAGATTTGAGTAAGCTTTTGTGGAAAATTACAATACAAATTGAGAGTAAATTTGGATAAGTTCTTGAGAGGACTTATTGAGCAAATTTGGACAAGTTCTTGAGAGGACTTATTGAGCAGATTTGGACAAGTTCTAGTGAGGACTTGTTGAGCATATTTGAATAAGTTATAGAGAGAACTTGTGGACATATTGGTGTGAGCTTTTATAAAAGCTTGCAAGGCAAATTTGAGATAAGTCTTTGAGAAAACTTTAGAACAAAGTTGATTGATTGATTTTTTCAAACCTTGAGTTAAGGTTTGGGGTAGATCTAGTAGAGTTGATTTGAGATTGAGTCAAGCTTTGAGTTAAGGCTTGAGGATAGATATTGAGGATATATTTGTTCTAGACTGAATGACTATGTTTAGTGTAGATTCGAGGATAGATGTTGGTGCAAATTTGAGGATAGATTTGTGCCAAACCAGAGACAGAGATTGAGGACATATTTGTGCTAGAACGACAGACTATGTTTAGTATATATTTCAGACAGAGCTTTGGAGGTGACAGAGTTGAGGATAAATATCTTTAACCAGATCAAAGAAGATAGGTGTCTTTTATGGATATATTTCCATTTACTAAGGGTAGTAGAGGTAGAGGTATTTTAGAGGATCACTAGCTAGAGCAGATATTAGGATATTGGTGTCTCCTATGGATAGAGATCCACAAACCTAATTTAGGGGATTGGTGTCTCCTTTGGACAAAGGTCCATAAACATTGTAATAGGGAAAGGATTCCCAAGATATTGATTGAGAAAATTTTAGTGAAATATTTTCTTTGTGGAGTAGCCCACATTGGGTGAACCACGTAAATTATGGTTTCTCTATTGTGTGTGGTGATTTGTGCATTGCTTTAATTACTGCTATTGATATTTCTATATGTACATTACATAATATTGATTGGGAAAGAAAAGTAAAAAGTGGTCTTATACTGTTCACCCCCCTTCTCAGTATAAGCTTGTGTTTTTCAATTGGTATCAGAGTTGGTTCCTTCGAAAAAGGTTTAATAGCTTGAAGGAAGATATTACAAGAAAACAAATGACAAAGAAAGGCAAAAGCAAAACCATGAGACACAAGAAGAAAAGAACACACATGGTCATGAAAGAAAAGGAAGATGAATTTGATATTGTTATTTTGGGAGGAAAAATAGAAATAGATTCAAGAGATGAATCAAACAGTGGAGAAAAAATCAGATTGATAAAATTTTGTACCATATGTAGGAATACAGGTCACCATGTAGCTTATTATTGATAAAAATGTGAAGAAAGTTTTGTTTGTGGTCAACTCGATCATTATGCAAGATATTATCATGGGTTCAGTAGTAATGAAGATGAAATAGATCTAGATTATAATAGGGATAGTCAAAATAGGTATGAAGAAAAAAATCTACTTTAAATAATAAAATAAAAAGAAGATGCTCCTATATAAGATCAAAGAAAGAAAGAAAGAAGAGGAAGATTCAGAAAAATAAAAAGAGGAAGCCAATATTAAGGAACTTTTTAAATTGAAAAGAGATAATTTAGAATTGAAGGCTCAAATACAAGAAGATGAGAAATGTAAGACAAATTTTCTATAGGAACTCATCAACTTCAAAATCAAGGTTGAAGAGGCAAGAAAAAATGAAAAAGGTATGGCCGCAAAATTAAAGAAAAAATATCTAGAGTGTGAAATATTAGAGCATGAGATAGTTTCACTAAGGATGAAAGTAAAAGGTTATAAGGACAAACTACACAAGTTTTAGGAAAATACAAAGACTTTGGATAGGATTATCAATGCACAAAGATCATCAGTCATCAAAACAGGACTTAGTTTTGAAGAAGAACAAGGAAAAAAGGAAGCAAAAAAAGAAGAATCAAGCTCAAGCACCAAAGAAGAAGAAGTGTCAAAAGAAGTATGTGAAAGAGAGAGTGAGACTTCTAAGGATAAGTTGGATAATAAAAAGTTCAACAAGAAAAGGAACAATACACAAGTAAGGAACCGATGGAACTGGAAACATGATAGGGTAGAAGAGACTAAGAGACCAATGGGGTCTAGGAAAGGAAGTTTCAATGGAAGATATTTTTCATGTCACAGGTTTGGGCACATGGCTTCACAGTGCAAGACACATGAAAGGCAGGAATATGGGAACAAATACAATTTCCATGGGTATTGCTACTCATGTAATCAGTTTTGTCACAAGGAAATAAATTTTAGGGTTCATGACATAAGAGGATACAACTTCACTAAGAGAAATCCTAAGACATTTGCACCTCCAAGGAATAATAACATTAAGTGTTATAAGTGCAATAATGATGGTCACATAACAAAGTGGTGTAGAGCAAATATTCCAAAATCAAGTATGAACATGAATAGGAATAGGAACATGAATAGGAATATGGATATGAACATGAACAAGAACAGGAATAGGAGCAGGAATAGGGACATGAATGTAGACATGAACATGAACATGGACATGAAAAGGAACAGTCAGAGGAATAAGAAGGATCAGATAAGAAGAAAAGAAGATAAAGGTAAAGAACAGTGCTTGATGGGAGTAGAAATACTCCCACCCTAGAATTAACCACCTCAAGAGGAGGTGGGGGAGGGACTAAGCTAAGATTCTCATTCTTAGCCCCGAGCCCCAAAGGTGATTCTTTGCCATTGATGTCAAAGGGGGAGAGATTTGGTATTTGAGTAAAGAGAAGATATTTGAAAAGAGCATTGAGACAGGGGGAGCAAAACAAATAAAAGGTTGAGTTTCTGGTAAAAAGAATTTGGGTTACCATCAATGACAAAGGAGGAGATTGTTGGACATTTTGAGTCAAAGTTGTCATTGATGTCAAGGAATGAAGTTGTCATTGATATCAAGGAATAAGCTCCATTGATATCAAGGAATAAGCTCCATTGATGTCAAAAGATAAAGAGGAACAATGCACAGGTTAAAGGCAAAGAGCTTCATAATATTTTTAATATTATGTGGAAGTATAAGCTAGAAGGGTTTTTATTAAAACCAATGGTGGCACAAGTAAAATGTTTTTCATAAAAACCCAAGGAAGCTTTTTGAAAAGCTAAAGGAGGTTTTAATATTTATTTTATAAAATATTTAAATTTAATTTGAATTTAAATTTTATAAATAAATATTACGTATACAAAGTGGTAAATTCAGAAAAGGCTTTAAGCCTTAATAAGACCCAAAAAGTTTTTATTTTTTTATAAGATTTAAATTCTAAAAAATTTAAATAATTTATAAATTAATCAAAATGCGCTGACATCTAAGGTTAAGGTGAAAAATAGAAATGCACCTACGTCCAAGGAAAGGGGAGGCATTGTATATTAATACATACCTTAAATGGTAGTTTTATAAGGAGTTTGAATCATGTTCTAATCGTGTAATTTCGAAATTGAAGGCAACAGAAGGGAAGAAGACAAAGTTGTTTTAGCGCCAATGAGGAGGTTGAAGTTACCATAGGAGGATAAACCCCATCCAACTAGGCAGAGTGGCCTAGCAAAATTTGGTTGGGAGTTAAGGCACTTGGGCAGTGTGAGATCCATGTTCGAATCATGGTAAGATCGTTTTGGCATGAGAAGCACGCGTTTTGTTTTTGGTGCTAGCAAGAGATAAAGAGCACGTGGTGCTCGTTTGGTGTTAAATGAGCACCTAGCGCTCACGACAGTCAAGGCTGCGACTAGGGCACACGAGGAGGTGACAATCGAAGGTTCAAGTCTCACCTAAGGCGAAGGTAAATATTTTTAATTTTAATTTTTACTAAGCCTAAGTTTTAAATATAATAATAATTATTTTTTTAACATGGTGGAATTGGTAGCCGCCACAATCCGAACAGGCTGTCTGGCTTTTTATGGCTGCCATAGTATTCTGCGTTCTCCGCCCAAAAATCTGCCACATAGATCTTCGCGCTATCCACCCTTATAACCACCATGCCACAATCATTTTAAACCTTTTATGCCACTGAAAGCACCAGGAAAGGGACAAGCATTCAGTCTGGCGAGGTCCGAGATTTGAACCTTGGACCTCCGTCCCCTTATGGGGTTTGGTCGAACCAATTGGTCTACACCTCGACCTATTTTAAATATAATTTAAAGGAGTTATAAGGGGTTAAAGTTAAAGGGGCTTAATTTAAATTTTAATTGTTGATTAAAAGGATAGATAAGGGGTAAAACTTTATTTTCACATGAAGTTATTTTTACATGGTTGATTTATCAAAAGGGTAAATTGAAGATTGATTATTGAATATTCAAACTATTGTGGTGTTGGATATTATTTTAAGAAAGGAGTAATAAAGTGTACTTGTGAGTGATTATATAATTTGTATTGTTTATCTAACTTCCTTGAGATTGACAAAGAAGTGTTTGTGATTGTGGCAGATATTTGAGGTCCCTTCATCATCAAGAAAAGGTATGAGTACATTCTTCTATAGTTGAGTTGATTGGTTTGTTTTCTAGAAAATAAGTTTGTAGTGAAAAGGACTTGATTAGGTCTTCCTTATTGAGTGTGTTGAGTTAATGTTTCAAGGTTTTTTGGAATAAAGAGTTGTTATTAAAACCTTGTTTTATAAGCATTGTTGTTGAAGCCATTGTTTGTGTGAAGAACTTGAACTAGGGTTTGAAAAGAACATGAGTATCATTGTTATGTGAGATTTGTTGTTGAGCATTGTTGGGAACATTTTGAGTGAATGTCATATGCTTGGACTAGGGTTTGTAAGGAAGGATTGTTTCATTGAGTGATTGGTTGAGTTGATTTGGTTAAGCCTAGTCAAGTGGGTGTGTGAAGTGATTGTTCAAGTTCCATAAAACAAACTATTCTATATTCTGAATAGACTTGATTGAGTATTGAGGTGAATGTGAAGCATATTGAGTCTCTAACAATTCTCTATATGTTTTTGTAAGAGTGATTGAAAGTGATTGAGAATTGTAATAAGTATAGATTATATTGAGTATCTAACAATTCTCTTTATGTTTCTATGAGATTGGACAAGTTCTAGTGTGGACTTGTTGAGCATATTTGAGGTAAGTCTTTGAGAAGACTTGTGGACATATTTGAGTAAGCTTTTGTGGAAGCTTACAATACAAATTGAGAGCAGATTTGGATAAGTTCTTGAGAGGACTTATTGAGCATTTTTGGACAAGTTCTTGAGAGGACTTATTGAGCATATTTGTACAAGTTCTAGTGAGGACTTGTTGAGCAGATTTGAACAAGTTCTAGAGAGAACTTGTGGACATATTGGTGTGAGCTTTTGTGGAAGCTTGTAAGGTAGATTTGAGATAAGTCTTTGAGAAGACTTGAGAACATATTTGATTGATTGATTTGTTCAAACCTTGAGTTAAGGTTTGGGGCAGATCCAATAGAGTTTATTTGATATTGATTCAAGCTTTGAGTTAAGGCTTGAGGACAAATATTGAGGATATATTTGTGCTAGACCGAAGGACTGTGTTTAGTGCAGATTCAAGGATAGAGTTTGGTGTAGATTTAAGGACAAATTTGTGCCAGACCAGAGACATAGATTGAGGATATATTTATGCTAGACGGATGGATGGTGTTTAGTACATATTTCAGTTAGAGCTTTGGAGGTGACAGAGTTGAGGATAGAGATCTCCAACCAAAGCAGGGAAGACATGTGTCTTCTGTGGATAGAGTTCCATTTACTAAGGGCAGTGGAGGTAAAGGTCTTTTAGAGGATCACCAACTAGAGCATATATTAGGATATTGGTGTCTCCTATGGATAGAGATCCATGAACTTGATTTAGGGGATTGGTGTCTCCTTTGGACAGAGGTCCATAAATATTGTAATAGGGAAGAATTCCAAAGAGATTGATTGAGAAAATATTAGTGAAATATTTTCTCCGTGGAGTAGCCCACATTGGGTGAACCACATAAATTGTGGTGTCTCTATTGTGTTTGGTGATTTGTGTATTGCTTTGATTACTGCTATTGATATTGCTATCTTTACATTGAATAATATTGATTAGGAAAGAAAAGTAAAAAGTGGTTTTATACTATTCACCCCCTCTCAGTATAAGCTTGTGTTCTGCATGAACACCATAAATGATTTTCATATTGTATCTATCCTATCTCACGAGGATCCCTTAATAATAAAAATATTGAGGAAGGAGAAAGTGTGAACAAAAAAATATTTGCAAATAGAAGAAAGAATGTATATCCTTGTATCGATGAAAAGGAGAAAGAAAACATGCAAAGGACAAGGATAAATAGAAAAAGAATTGTATTCCTTGACTCGGGGAAGAAAACTTTAATGATCATTTTATAATTTCAAGGTCAAGGAATATAGAATGATAGTATTGAAAGCAATGATGAAAATGCATGGAGATGAGCCCTAGGTTAGGGATTTTCTAGGCATCAAAGCCCTAGTGTGAGTGCAATCAATGTGAGGTAAGACCTAACTAGGTTTCATCACTTTCCATCCTCATGAAGTCCCCAAAAATCTATATGATCAAGTAGTCATGCAAATATGATAAAAAAACAATGCAATTGTATGATAAGAAAAATGTAAATATGGAACAAAATGTTAAGCGAATCATGCAAAGTATGATAGGAATTCATGTAATATAAACAAGTAAGCTAAATGTAATATGAAAACTAAGCTAAATGTAATATGAAAACTAAGCTAAATGTAATATAAAAAGTGTAGAGTTCCAAGTTATGCATAGTATCTCTTTAGATGCATTATATTCATTGGTTCTTTAAGTTATTTACCATTTAAAGAAGCTAAATGATAGGCCCTAAGTGAAAATTGGTCATTATGACAAAGAGACTTAACCAATTGAGCTAGAATTTGCCTTTCAGATCTGAATGAGCATTGGTGTTCTTCTAATTTTCCTTGAGGACAAGGTTCCCAACCTCAAAAGAATGATTGTAAACTCTCTTGGAATAAGATCACTTGAGCCTATTCTTATAGGCTTGTAAATGCTTTAGGGTATGAATGCACTTTTCATCCAGCAACTTCAATTGGTGTAAACAATTAAAGTGATTCTCATCGTTTATTGAGGCATCTTGCAATAAGATGTGCAATGAAGGGACCTCTAGCTCAAATACAAAATCCACCTTAGTCCCATAGACCAAGACAAATGGAGAAACACCTATAGGAGTTTACACATAAGTTAGGATAAAGCTGGATATGCCAATAACAACTAGTCTTACTAACCAACTTCTTATGGATCTTGATCAAAGACTTGTTGGATGCTTCAGCTTATCTATTATACTATGGGTAATATGGAGTTGACCACCTATGCTGAATATTGTACTTAGCACAAATTTTATGGATATCCTTGTTCTTGAAAGGAATGCCATTGTCAAAAATAATTATCAAAGGAATCCTGAACCTACAAAGGATCTCATTGAAGATGAACTTGGAGACTTGAGCTCTAGTCATCATGGCTACGGGTATGGCTTCAACCCATTTAGTGAAGTACTCTATTGTGGTTATGAAAAACTTGTGACCATCAAACGATGTTGGTTTAATCTTACCTGTGATGTCTAATGTGTAATAAGATGAAACCAAATGTAGATGACAGGAAACCAAAATGCAAGTAGTGAACTAGGGTTTTGGAAACCAAATATTTACCCCCAAGCCCTAATTGATCAAATTTGCACCCTGTAATTAGGAGGCATGAATATGGATTTCCAAGTTTACACCTTGTATGGGTGGGGCACAAATTTGGTTTGGATGCACTTTTAGGTCCCAAAACATCAAAAAATGTGATGCCAAATAATAAAAAATAAAGTTAATGACTGATAATGCAAGTAAAGAACCTGGTCAACTAATGGAGTAAGCAAGAAGGAATGAGAAGATGAAGGAAGTTCTATAGAATAGTGGACTTCTCCAATCATAAAGACTCCTCCACTTGATCCCCAAGGGTACCAACACCACAATAGGAAAACACCAAAAACAATAAACCGTAGTAGAAGAGCACTTGTTTAGTGAGCAATGAGCGAATTAAGATCTAATATTCTATCTAAAAGTGATTAGGGAAAAGAGGGAGTCCGATACTCTATTTATAAGAGGTTTGTAGGGCTAAAAGGGAAGGAAAATGGAAGTTCATTTTGAGAGGTTTTTGAGAGAAAATACCTAGAACGCCAAATTCATGCCTAGTAATTATAGGGCATGAATTTGGTAAGCCAAATTTGTGTACCATAAGGATCAAGCACAAATTTGGTAAGGCTAAGGATAAAGGACAAAGGAAGAGGAGAAAAGGAGCCCCAAACTTACACTTGGAAAGTTTGGGTGGTTTCTTAAGGATCTAAAGAAATATTGACTCATTTTATGGGTCAATTTTCCATGTCTACACCTTAATAATGTTATAGCCATAACACAAAAGGATAGTAGGAAAAATTATTCATTAGGGCCTTTGTCCAAGAAAATATTGGTAATTATTGCCCCTTTTCATATGCAGTCCTCAAGTCTGGGCCCATAAATATTTTTGGGCGTTGGAATAGAATCAAATGTGCTAATAATGATGAATATATGAACATATGAGTGGCTATAAAATTACTCAATATTCATGTATTTTCTCCATGATGATTTGAATATAATTCAATATCATCTTCTCTTCTTTGGGCGCACTCTTAATTTTATACAAGAGACCCAATTGGGGTGAAGCCATATTTTTATCATGATCCATCCCAAATATAAAAGCTAGCATAATGAGAGGAAAGGGACCTTCTGAAAGTGGATCATTTAGGCTCAAGTACTCACATTAAGTGCAAAGGGATTTCATTTTAACTTAGTTTGGGAGTCCATCAAATGTTCATGTCATTTCTTCCATATTAACATGATGTTTTCACTATGTAAAGCAAAAATTATTGAATGCCATATGCAATTTTTTTTTGAAACTCCCATCCATTGACCTAAACTCTCTAGTGCTAGATTATTTTAACTTTACACATGTTAAAACTAGCTCATAATAATGATGCACTTCTAGTACTAGATATTGTGTCACGTAGCTGCTCCAAATATTTGACCCAAAGCTTGTAGGTTGGGTATCTTTGAATATTTTCCATGCATCTCCCTTAGACTCTTTGTTCTTTTCAAAATATTAGGCTCTAAAAAATTCTTTGTTGGGTCTTTTAATATCTTAATATTGGAGGTATAGGTCAACATAGGTACCTTTGGGGCCTTTGATGAATGGAACACTTATGTTCTAGAACCACTATCTTTGGAATTTACCACTCAGATCATCATCTTCTTCTTCTCCAATATGCTTCATGTAATTCAACACTTTAGTTGCACTTTTTTATTATTCTCTTTCACTCAAATTATTTATATGTTCTATATTTAATTAGAATAAGACTAGATCAAGAACAAATTCTTTATAGAATATTTCCTTCTGCTCCTCTGTATTTGTTGCCTTGCTCCATGTGTCATGCATTTATGACTCATCTATGTTAGGTTATGTGAGGATGCTCACCACCTAGCCTAATAATTTTCTTTTACTTGCAAAATCACTTTCAAAAGATCTTTAATACATTCCAATGCTATTTCATGATTCACTCATTGCCACTCAATCTTTCTTCACCAGTTATTTTAACTTAACCACTATTGAGGTAGAAGGTGCTCTTGATATTTTCTACATATTCCCACTCATGTGATCATCAATTTTATCATACAAGGCTTCTTGGGTGGAAATGACCCTAAAAAATCAATAGAATGTATTAATGACAGTCCATGATGCAACCAGCACCCTGCATTAAACATCATTTAAAACCATTAACACATGCGGGAAAAAATAAACGTTAAAACATGTATTCAAAAAGTCTCCTCTGTTCATATTTACATAAAATGCAAAAATCCTGTAATGTTTGCATTCAAAATAAAAAAGTGATGTCTCTATTATAGCATATTTCTTCCATTTTTCCAAAAATATCCAACCTTTCTTCAATGTATCGATCATGTATTTAAAAGCTTTTGAAGAGACTTTCTGTTTATTATTCTGCTTTTTTAAAACTTTCCAATCACATTCTTTTCATCTTCCTCCTTGGACTCGTTCAAAACTTGTAACTAATCTCAAAACCAGGTCTGGAATTTGATAGGCATATAATCGTATTTTACACTTAAAGCCGTAAATTACGGTTTCGATTTTATATCAACCATAGACACATATTTAAAAACCGTAAATTTTATAAGTATGTGCTAAATGTCTGATATCAAGATGGCAACTTTGGAGGCGAGTTGTAACTTCCGAGAGGTAATAGATAGTGTTCTCGTGGGCTAGCATTAAGTAAGATACACCCAATAATAATTTAAATTAATTCCCTCTCTAGTAGTCCTCGAAGAACACATGGCAGTGTAACGGTACTATTGTAACGTAAGCATATTGTGTGATTGATGTGTATTGGGTTGGCAGTGTAGCGGTACTATTGTAACGTAAGCATATTGTGTGATTGATGTGTATTGGTTGCTTTATTTTATTGGCTGCTTTATTTTTCAACATGCCATGGGTCATTAATGAAAAACTTATGCGGATTGCTAGCGGAACAAGAATTGCACTAACTTATGCGGCGGGGTGAGTAACTCATCGCAGGGTCTTTTACAGCTGGAAGAAAGTCCACGATAAGAGAAAAGAGGAAAAAACAAAAACAAAAACGAGGGGGCCAGTTAGGTTAGGTATTGGTGTGATAGGTGAAAAATTAATAGCATCAATTTTGTAAACATTGGTATACCATTCATCATTATAGCATTCCTTCATTTTTGTAAGGTTTACTGAATATATACGGTATTCTGCACTTTTCAATGTTTACTATACCATCTACATATACATCTACAGGTTCATCCAGTTTCACGATTACAAAAAAAAAAAAAAAAGATTAACTCTATAGTGATGCTGCCTTTGCATAAGGATGCTTTAAAAGTGAGTTTTTTCTTAAATCTACAAGCTAGAGCTAATTGATATTTTCTTTGATTTTGTTTTATTTTTCATTTTTATTAACATGCAAAATTGTATTTGTTAATTGGTTACATGGGATTAAACGGTATTTGTTAATTGGTTACATGGAATTAAAATGGGTAGGTATTTGTTGACACAATTATTTTTGGTTCAACCTTCTTTCACTCCAATCCGGTTCTTTAAAGTTAAATTGTGATTCCATGATTCTTATTATGACTAATAATTTTATGAATAGATAACCTTTCAAAATAAATTTGATCATCTTCCTTTATAGAAAATATGAAGTGATGATTATCTTTTTCTAAAATTGATAGGCAAATAAAATTTTAAACTGTAATCTGAAAATTAATAAAAAATTTTATGACGACCCTCATAAATTTTTTTTGTTGACAGGTAATTTATTTTTGAAATTCCAGCCCTGCTCAAGACGCTTCCTTCACATTCATTTTTCTTCTTAGCTTGGCTTCATGACACCTACCTTAACGATAGATATTTTATAATATGGTTTTACACATGTAACGGTCTCCCATGTAACAAGCTATTTCTTGAAATAAAACAATGACATAGCGGATACGCATGCTATTGGTGAATATACCCATGTGGTTGGACAACCAAAGCTTTTCCACACTTGCTGCGAATTCGTTAAAACCCGTTTTTGTCTCTTATGACTCCACGTAATTCATTAAAACCCGTTTTTGTCTCTTATGACTCCACGTTGGCCTATGGATTTGGCCTATGAGAGATTCCTCACTGCCAAACTGCAATGTCATCTGTAATTCATGCCTTATCTAACTATATATGAGTCAGTCTATCATGTAATTGGAGTATGCCAATGCTGCTTCTTTAGTTCCATATGCTGCAATTTCACCCACGTATCTACTCGAACTATGTCGGGTTTAGCAGATAAACATTGATCTCTTAATTTTTCTTTGTAATAGCAAATTCACCATTACTGTCCACTCATTAGTCTTCTATATAGTGGTGCCAATCCAAGTTGTCTACCGCATCGACGATTCCCCATTTGCTTGTGATCCGTGTCTATGGTCCACATTATCAACCACATGTGCCTTCGGCACTTTCTACTACAATTTCATCCATTATCAAATGCCCACATCTGTATTACCATCAACTACGTGGTTTAGGTCATTGCTACACTATCTGTTGTGGTTGGCTTCACCCACATTCTGCTCGACCTTAAACATCATTTGCGTCGAAATTTATCCAAATCATCCGACTAGAAATCATGAAATCAACTCAATCTATCGTGAGATCAACCTCTGCCCTACACTGGACGTCTACATCGACAATCCTGATGTATCCACGGTGCCACTTCTCCACATAGATGATACTGCCTTTACATCCTCGTCATTATGAGCTTCTCCACCCCCTAGATGCCCTTGTCTATCATCTTATCACACGATGTCTTGGAACTGCTCGAAAATGTTGTCTTCTCCTGCCATTCCTGAGTTGAAACCTGCGCAGGAGCTCGCTTTTGTTGAAAATCATCATTGAAAGATGCCCGTGTCCATGTCTAAATGTTCCAGTTATGTGCTCTCTCATGCTACATAGTCCATGTGCATGTCCGTCTACACCGCAGTCAAGGTCCAAGTTGCCTATGTCGTTGGTCCAAATCCTAGTCAGCATCCAGGTCGGGGGCTGTGTCCATCGTGCTTCTGCCTTGATGTATGTCGCCACGCCAGCCGGTTGTGGTTTTTTTAAATGTTGGTAGTTTCATCATTAAAGCACATGATTATATTAAGTGGTGGATAAACACACTTTCAATAAGGTTCTTAATAACTATTATATAACATATCGACAACATATGAGAGGGAGAGATTGGAACCTAAAACCTTTCCAACACTAAAATTTCAACTACCCACTTCTCTCCAACTCCCTACATAAAGGTTTTTAGGTTTTTAGTTTGAGCCTAGAGATCCACGCTCTTGTCGCTACTAGAAAGGATAAAACTTGCATTCACCAATAAATAGACTTCACAAATAATTCATATAGCATAAAGTTCAACCTTGCTAAAACCTAACATTGAAATATGACTATGACCAAAAATTTGATTATATATATATTTTGAATTTACATAGTGGAATCGGTAGCGGCCACGAATCCGCAGACTGTCCAGCTCTTATGGCCGTCACAGTATTCTGCACTGTCCGCCCTAGAAGCCGCCACATAGATCTTCGTGCAGTCCGCCCTTATAACCACCATGCCACAATCATTTTAAACCTTTTACGCCGTTGAAAGCACCACGAAAGGGACAAGCGTTCAGTCCGACGAGGCCCGAGATTTGAACCTTGGACCTCCGCCCCTCTTATGGGGTTTGGATGAACCAATTGGTCTACACATCGGACCTATTATATATATATAATTTATTTATTTATTTTTATTTTTATCTTTTTATTTTATTTATTTATTTTTTTTGACTGGGTGGGTGGGATTAACACACCCTAGAGTTACATATCCGCATGCATGTGAGGGGGAGGGATTTGAACCTGGGACCTCCCTTTTCCTAGGAGTTTTACACACCCACTTCCTCCAACTCCCCCACATAATCGGATATTTTATTTAATTTATATATATATATATATATATATATATATATATATATATATATATATTAATTAAATTTTTATTTTCTTTTATAATTTTTATTTGTTTTACTTTATTTCATAATGTGAATCATTAGTTTTAAAAGCTTTAATCATTGAAATTCAAAATAAAAGTAAAACTTTTAAAACTAACTTCAAAGATCAAAATAATTGATAAAACCTATTAATCTAATGAAACTACTAACAAGAACCGAAAGACACTAGCCACAAATGAAATTTGGACATCAACTAAAAACACAAAAATACCACACCAAGACAACCACAACTGAAAACACAAAAATACCACATCAAGACAACCAAAATCCCAAAAATCAAAATTTTAAGGTGGGTCCCCAATTTTGGGGTAAGTTGTGCAATGGCCACAAGAAGTGGGTGCCTTAATCCTTGCTTCTTTGAATCTCCTTGACCATGAGATTTTAATGCTCTTATATCCTCTTACACACTATGCTCTTTTGCTTGCTATGAATGTGTTGCTCTCCTTGAGTTTTGGCACCTTAAATAGGATGGATGTCACTTGAAATTGGACAAGTGTCCTAGGAGTTACAATGATGATAGGCATTGAGATCATTTTAATGTTTATTTCTTTGTGCAATGAGGACTTAGGTAAGTAACCTCCCTAATGATTTTGTAACTCCTCAAGGTAGGCACTAGATTATTCCTTGAGCGTTGAGGAATGAGATGGCAATTAGAATGTTTGTGCCAAGTGGAACTTAGGGTCTCTACATGTAAACCTTTTCTTTAACACTCTAAGGATGAACATTATAACCTTCCTTCCTTCGTGTTATTTTCTAGCTTGCTTCATTGCTTGGATAACAAGCAATATTTCTTTTGTATGCTATTTTGATGAAGATGACGGGTGGCTCTAGTTATGATACTCTAAGGTTCTATGGAGCTCCGAATGGCAATATTATGGCTGATTTGAGTGCTTCTTCTAGGTGGGCGTTCTATCCAAGCTATAGCCTTGGGTATAACACCTTTTCCCTTGTTCTCTTATGCTTTCAATGTGCTGATTGAGCATTGTTTTTGTAATGTAGATAATGCCTTTGTGATAGCTTCTTGTAATCAACTTAATAATGTTGTCCTATCTACGTAGATAGATGTATAATTTGATATTTTTTTACATAGATAAGAACCTTCTAATGTAGATCTTCATGCTATAATTTCTCCATGTAGATATCGATCAATAATGGCCTTCTTGTATTGGATTTAGTATTGTAGGTGAATGCTTACTTCTGGGCACTTGATTTGACGTGGAGCAATGGTGTCTTTAGGAACCTTAAATCTTGAGCAATATGAGCTCTTCAGTGGTTCTCTTCTCTTGCTCAAATTCTACCCTTATACCTTTTGAGATGATGGTCATGCTTCTTCCTGTAATATAATATATTTTTTCCTTCTTGAAGGAACAAAAGAGGTGCCTGTAATAGTTAGATTTTTGCACCAATATGACAAATCGAATGCCTCCCTTTCTGAAATGCTCTGGCTTTTTGATGAGGTGGTTCCTTGAGAAAAGCATTGATGCTTTCACTAATTATTATTAGACAACTAATATCTATATTTTTCTCTTGGATAATTTAGTAATAATGAATCCAAGCTAATGCACATAATATACCCATTTTTTGAAGTAAAAATTTATGCACTTACTCGTTTAATGAAATCTTTAGTGCACCTTGAATCTGAGACTCACCAAGTCTCAATTTGTAGCTTCTATCACTGATTTTATGGCTACCTTCTTCTTCTCTTTTTCTTGGAGGAATTTTGATCTAATTGGTGGCTTTTATAGGCCACAATACCTTACAGGTACTGAGTTCTGAATAGTGTCTTTAGACACTTTAATATTTGTAGATTTTTGTGTCCTTGATCTTAACAATCAGTGCATAAAATAATTTTCTAAGAGTAACTAGTTAATGAACAACTAGTACAATGCAATGAATCAATAATACCTTCAACTTAATGCACTTTAAAGGTAACAATAATATCATATTATTGCTCCTATAAATAACCTCTCAAAGTAGTTTCAAATGCACATAATCTCTGTAACATTTAAGAGTAATTATAAAGAACCCTTAAAAATAATTTACAGTTTTGCACTATAATCAATTTTGGAGGATGTAGTCTTCCTAATTTCTAAATAGATAGTAGGTAGATGATATATTTCTTTCTTTTGGAATACATCCAACTCCTATTTTAATGTGCAGATAAATCTCTTGAAAGAACTATCTTTTGCACCCTCTTGAAGACTGTAATATGAGCCCTTTTCTTTTGCAACTTTAATCCAAATATGGTGCTTTAATGAAGCTTGATAATTATCTTAATTTAAAGTTCATATAATGAAAATAATTGCATCCAATTTGCTTACCTTTAATGGATTATGTACATGATGTATATATTGGTGTCTGGATTCACCAAGTTGCTACCTTATCTGAAATGATGGTTGCTTGCAACTATGAATGCTTCTAGTCTATTGCTTTGAAATTGTAGTAGATGATTTCAATTTCTCCTTCAGGATTTGGCATCAAACTCCGAAGTCTTGTAGCTAGTAATTCTATCTTGATTAGCCATAAATCTATTCATTGAAATGTTGTCCTTCTAAAACCCTTTCAATATTTTGCTGTGAATCCAACAAATCTCTATCTCTGAAATGTGCCTTCTTTAGCTATGAAGGACAATCTCCAAAACTTCTTGGATTTTATAGGTTTCTTCTATTTGAGTTCTTCAAACATGGATTTATTCTCAATAATATGAATATCTTGAGGTCTTCAATATTTTTCTTTGGGATTTGGCACTCCTTACCAAATTCTTCTCCTTTTGGGCTTGTTGTTAGATGCCAACAATTATCCCAATTCTTTCACTATCTTTGTAGTGAATTTATCCAATGAGTTATCCTAGGAGATTCTTTGATGGATTCTCCAATTTTTGCAATGAGGCTCTCCAAGCCTTTTCCTTGAGACTTCTCCAAGGTCTTTAGTATTTTAGCTTCTCTGGTCTTATTAACAAGACCTTACCTTCAATCTTCAACTACGAAAATGTTGGCAATGAGATATTCTTCACGGATCTCTCGAACATGAATTTTGATTGTCCTTTTCTATATCTTCCAAGGATGGAAGTTCTTCAAGTAGATCTTTGATGGGTCTCTTCAGCTTATTCTAGAGGAAGTCTTCAATCAGAAAAGGAGATCACCAATCTCCTAACTTTTACAGACTCTTCTCTAGAGTCTTCTTCTGGTTCAATGACTCTTATCTAGAGTCTTCTTCAAGTTAAAGGCTTCTATGGAATTTTATTTTGGATCAAGTTTTTTGTGGCATTTTCTTCTTCAATAAGGCTTATGTGGCATTTTCTTCTGCAATAAGTCTTATGTGGCCTTTTCTTCTATAATTTGTAGGTTCTTGTGGTTTTTTCTTCTACAATTTGTAGGTTTGCAATAGGGATTCCTTCAATTTTATTTTTTTACAACAAGATATTAGTAAGATGATTATAAATATTATCAATGATGAATCTTCACTAGTTGATTTGTCAATCTATTGGAATGAATGCCAAGTCCTAGTCTTCACGATTTTTTCTACAACTATGTGGAATGACTCTAGCCAAATGCAATCTCAAAAATTCTAGAACTGAGATTTGTTTCTCCTCTCAATATCTCTCATGAATTTCCCTATTTCCATGGCTTTGATACCACTGTTAGCTTTTAATGGTGTTGCCAAGGGATAATGCAATCATAGGATATAAAATATATAGAAATGTAAGATGCTAAAATATGCTATTAATGGAAAGTGACAAAAATGATACAATGCAATATGGAGGAAATTAACACTCCAAAACTAATACTAAATAACTACATTGTACCCCATCACCAATCTATATGGTGATGTACACAACATAACTACTACTACCTACAATGATATATAATCACTCATTATGAGGCCCTTTATATAGAAATATGGATTATTTGGCCAACACTCTACCTAACTGTACAAGGGAACACCTTGCACATTTATAACTTTCACATAGACACTTGTGCATTTATTATATTCCTTGAAGTAACTAGATAACTACCCCCTAAAGTAATCTACTACTCTAGTTATGTACCAAGGGTGGTATATTTACATGATCCAAATTATGTAATATACTCTAACATTAAGATGCCTAAATTAGACTTTTCCAAGTTCAATGGGAAGGACATAGATGGGTGGTTATCTCATGTAGATCAATTATTCAAACTCCACAAGATCCTTAAATATTTATGGATCAATATGGCTTCTTTCAATTTTTTGTTTGAAGCTTTATGGTGGTACTAGTGGTTACAACACACAATTATTGACCCCTCTTGGAAAATGTTTAAGTCCCAATTACTCACTCGCTTTGTCCCTAGTGAGTATGATGATTTTACAGAAGCACTAACCAAGCTAAGACAAACCTCTATAGTTCAAGACTACCAAACCCAAATTAAAAAATTAGGTAACTAAACCAAGGGGTTGAATGAAGGGCTTTTTATGATTTATTTCATCAGTGGCTTGAAGGATGATCTATAGCCCAAGGACAAGATGTTCAAAATACAAACAATGATGTAGACCATAAGATTGACATGGTTTCCCAAATACAATTTCTCAGCTCAAAGGAGGACATCTAAATTTCCATAAACTAAACCCTCATTTCCTCCCAAGTTCCCAACTCATAATTAAAATAAAAAATTTCCCCACAAATGCTTGACTATTGAAGAAATGGATGCTCGATGCGCTCAAGGTTTGTGCTACAATTGTGATGAAAAATATGTTCGAGGACATAAGTATGCCCAAAAGAAGTTATTTCTCATAGATTTCAAAGACATAAATAATAGTGAACAAAGTGATGATGAATCAGAATAAATAGAAGAACCCTCTCATAGTGAGGAAGAAATACATGAAGAACTGCATGTAGAAATTTTTGTTCATGCTCTTGCAGGGATTACTACTCCACAAAACATGAAAGTTATGGGTTTTTCAAAGTCCAACATCTTACAATACTTATTGATTTTATAAGTACACACAACTTTATTGATCCTTGAATTTCCAAGGAGGCCAATTGTTACATACACACATGTAATTCCTTTGAGGTTATGGTGGAAAATGATAGGACTTTGCCATGCAAAGGTAAGTGTTGCAATGTTAAATTGAAAATAGGATATTATGAGCTCAAAACCAATATGTTTACTATATAATTAGGGGGATGTGATATTATTTTAGGAGCTCAGTGGTTAGGTACATTAATAACCATAGCATAAAATTTTGTAAAGCTATGGATGCAGTTTTCACAAAATGGAAGGTATTCCACTCTTCGAGGTTCACAAGCAGGGCCTCCTTAATTATCAACTTAAATCTTATGGAGAATTTGTTAACAAATATTCTCATAGGATCATCACTTAGACATTTACAATATAACCACCTACTTTTGAGGTGGACCAAATTCTAAAATATTTGCAACATGTTCTAATAAAGCATAATTCAGTTTTTGTTGAACCATAAAAATTACCTCCACGTCACTCCCATGACCATATAATTCCATTGGTACCTGGAAATGTAATGCCTAACATTAGGCCATACCAATATCCTCATGCCCTTAAGTCATAAATAGAGAAGTTAGTATAGAAATTTTGAAAAGTTGGAGTCATTCAGCCTAGTAACAGTCCTTACTAGTTTCTTGTCCTATTGGTGCGAAAGAAATATGGGTCTTGATGATTATGTATAAATTTTTATGAGCTCAATAAGCTCACCATTAATGATAATTTCTATATCCCTATGGTGGATGAATTACTGTATGAGTTGCATGGGGCTATGTTTTTATCCAAATTAGACCTTCACTTTGGGTACCATTAGATCAGGATCAAGGATGAAGATATTTCCAAAACCACCTTTCATACTTATGAGGGTCATTATGAATTCTTTGTTATGCTATTTGGCTTGAAAAATGTACCTTCCACATTTCAAAGCCTCATGAACAAATTGTCTTCCTATTTCTTTGTAAATTCATTTTAGTTTTATTTGATGATATCTTGATTTATAGTCACTCTTGGGAAGAGCACCTCATCCATGTGGACCAAAATCTATAAATTTCGGCATAACATAAAATTTATGCTAAGAGGTCCAAGTGTTCTTTTGGGTTTACTGAAGTAGAGTATTTGGGATACATTATCACCAAGGATGGAGTTAAAATTAATCCTAAGAAGATTCAATCCCTTCAAGAGTGGCCAAAACCTCACACTCTAAATTGTCTTCATGGATTTTTGGGCCTCATAGGGTATTACAAAAAATTCATCTACAACTATGGTAAAATTAATGCTCCCTTAACAACCATGTTAAAGACTTTTACTTGGATGGTTCTAGCTGAGAAGGCTTTCCTTGAATTGAAATATGCTATGAAAACCACTCTTTTGATACTATGAATTGAATTGAATTGTCTTAGTGATGCCTAATTTTTCCAAGTACTTTGTAATTTAAAGTGATGCTTTTGGCAATGGCATTAGAGCTATGTTATGCAAGAACGACATCCTGGTGTTCACTAGTAAAGCACTTTTAGAATTTTTTTTTAGGCAAATACTCTTATGCTAAGAAGATACTTGCAGTTATGTATGTGGTTATTCATTGGCAGCCTTATCTCATTGGGTGATATTTCACTTTTAAAATGGATCACTAAAGTCTTAAATACTTCCTATAGGAGTAGGTTGCTATCCCCAAACAAAAAAAGTGGGTATCTAAGTTCATGGGCTATGCTTATGATATTCCCTATAAAAAGAGAAAATAGAACATTGTGGTAGATGCTCTCTCTCACCAATTTGAAGCTTAAAGTATGCTATGTGCCATTTCTATGCCCATATCACAATGGAAAAATCCTCTTCAATATGAGGTGCTTTAGGATTCAGAATTGCAAAATTTGGTTGCCTCAATTCAAATAAAACCTACATCATGTCCAAGGTACACTTGGGATGGATAAGATTTGCACTATCTCCAATTACTTGTTTTCTCTCACACATCTCCAATTTAGTAACTCATTATGATAGAAATGTATGCTTCACCTACTATGGGCCTGTTGGTCACGAATTTGCCACAGGAAAGGATTTTTACAATTGCGCCCTAGACCCGGCCAACATTGAAAGGCTGGAAGCAAGAAATGGCTCCCAGACCAATCTCCAGAGTGGGCTGGTTCCCTTTACTACTCTAAAAATGGGTTTAAGATAGGGTTCTTTGGAAAGAGATTTTAAAAGGTTGCGAGAAAGAAATGGGAAATATGGCCACGAGCCGAAGTGATGGGATCGGAAAAACAACGAGAGGAAACTACAAATGCAACAACAGCAAGTAACATAAGAAATCAGCTTCATCTTCGCACAATCACATGCCGCAAATCCCTCCAAACCCACATTCCAGGAATTGTACCCCGACCGTAGTATTTAAATCCAGTATGCAAAATTTAAATGTAATAGCAATGCAAGAGTACGAATGCTATTAGAAATGCGAGAAAACAGAAAGCAAATTCATCCATGCGACGCTTGAAAAATTAGAAGTCGATCCTTGTATTCCCGCAAATACAATTCCAGTTTCTAGCAGCAAGTTTTTCCAACCCTTGCAAATGAAAATTACATTGGTTTTTATAGAGGTCCGTCCTCTTTGCAGCATTAAAAACGTAAAACCAACTTCCTCGTGATCTACAATAATATTTTGAAAATCAGGAACACGACCCCTTAATAGCGGCCTCGAGGAAATAAAAATTAAATGCCATGAAACGTTCGCGGTCCTTTATTAAATACGATTCTTCGAACATGTGCATGAAAACCGTTGAATTAATCCACGAACCGCAGCTTTGAACCAATAAATCCTTTAATTTTGGTGGCACCGGCACTCTTCGACCTTAACCGCATCGGAAATTCGCAAATTATTTAATTCGGGTCAGCATTAAATCATCGGAAATCGGAAAAACCCTCTCGGCCGTTCATACCGCACTTGGCGGGAAAACTGCGCAGGTCGCGAAAATGCGACGGGTCACGAAATCGCGACGTGTTTTTCCGCCGTACGCTTCGCTGCTGAAGACCCGCGAAAATGGAACATGTAGCGATTTCGCTACATGTTTCCGCCGTTGGCTCCTCCCTGCGCTCTGCCCCGCGAAATCGAAACATGTAGCGATTTCGCTACATGTTTCCGTCGCCGCATCAATCGCCATTTTCGGTCGCGATTCGCTGACATGTCAGCGACGCGCTGCAAGTTTGCACTTTTTGCCTTCGACGCTCCCCGGGTCGCGATTCGCTGACATGTCAGCGAATCGCTGCATGTTTTCAACTTAATGGTTTTTGCCCGCCGACCCGCGATTCCGGAACACGTCGCGATATCGCGACGGTTCCGCCAACCTGCCTGCGTTGACTGAGTTGACCGCGATTCTGCAACATGTCAGTGCGTCGCTGCAGTTTTCAGACTTAACCATTTTTTGCTCAATTTTTCTCCTTTTTTCGCCCAAGCTGCATCAATCAAAGGTCAGATCCCCAACAATACATCAATGCATTCATCAATGAGAATCAATGTGGCAAAAATGCCAACAGGGCCATTCAAGTTTCCTCAAGATATATGAAGGGATTAAGTGAAATTATTTTTGGAAGGGTATGAAGAAGGAAATCCAAATTTTTATGGTTGATTGTGACATTTGTCAATGGATGAAAGTATAAACAATGCCTTCCCTAGGTACTCTTAAATCCTTTGCTATTCTAGAATAGGCTTGGACACATATTTCAATGGAATTTATTGAAGGTCTACCTAAATCAGGAGGCAAATCAGTTATTTTTGTGGTAGTGGATCATCTCATGAAGTATGCTCATTTTTACCTCCTCTCCCATACTTACATGGCCTCTGTTGTTGTCCAATTTTTCCTTGGTTCTATCTTCATGGCATGCCAACCTCTATTATCTCTAATAGTGACCTTACCTTCACTAGTAATTTTTGGTAAGAATTGTTCAAGTTGTAGGTAATTCAACTCAAAATGAGATCATCTTACCATCCACAAGTGGTTGGTAAAATAGAGATTGCCAATAAATGTCTAGAGATCTATTTTTTTTATTTTACCTCTGATCATATTACATAGTGGGTGAAGTGGCTTCCCTTGGTTGAGTGGTGGTATAGCATTTCTTATCACACTATGACCAAGATTACCTCTTTTAAAGCATTTTATGGGTGACCTCCGTCAACACCCTTATCCTATATTATAGTCAACTCCAAAGTCCATGCTTTTGATACTACACTCTACCAATATGTCAAAGTCTTTTGTAAACTACAGCTAAATTTAGAATTTTCCCAGAATCAAATGTGGCAACAAGCTGATCAACACCGTACAGAGCATGGTTTTGAAGTTGACAATATGGTCTTTCTTCGCTTCCAATAATACAAACAATCATCTCTCCAGATGCATTACAAAAAGCTTGTTGCTAAATATTTTGGTTAGGTCTTATAGAGGATTGGTTCCAATACCTACAAATGGGTGCTACCATCTACATCCAATATTCATCCTATATTTCATGTATCTTCTATCAATAAGGTACTAGGAAATCATGTACAAGTTTAATATGATTTACTTTTATTGGATGAAGAGGGTTCTATCTTTCTTGAGCCAGATTTGATTTTGTATCGTAGGATGCGTACTCTTCACAACTGTGTTATCACTAAGGTTATTGTTCAATGGAAAGATTTAAAGCCATAAGATGCTACGTGGAAATCCCTCTAGCAACTACAACACCAATTTACTCATCTATAAATTTTAGGACAAAGCTTTTATGAAAGGGAAGGGCATGTTAGGACCCTATCCTAACACCATTTTATAATTCTCAATTGATTATTGTAATTATTGTAGCCTAGTTTGTCATCTAGCTCATGCTAGAACTGTGATTATCATCTCTTGAGATTTGAAGGTGAGCACCCACTGATCACAGCCTAGACTAAACATTGGGAGAATCAAAATGCTTTGATTCAACCTCCAGAGAAGGTTGGCTCCTTGTCAACTTAATGAGTGTTGACTCTATTTAGCTCAAATATAGGAAGGTTAAGGATAGAAATGATAGGGTTAGAAACAAATGGATTTAATATGGATGGGTGAAGCTAACAACATAGACATCCACATAGTATCCTTTAACAAATGATTTCAGAAAAGCATCCTAGAGGATTAACAACATTCAAAAATTATGCAGTTACGCTATTGAAATGGTGTTTTGCATGTTCACAAAATTATTCCAAATATCTAGAAATATTGATTATCCAATTTCAGTAGAATAAGATCAATACCCTGATTTGACAGAAATAGAATTCTTGATAAACATGTATGCAGAAAAAATTAACTCGATCTACTCTAAGTTAGCTTTTCAAATTAACAGAATAGACTAACCATAGCAGCAAGATGAGATAATATCTAAGAATCAAGTCCACCATTCAACACAGGCACAAATTCGAGGTAAACATCCCTTGTAATGCTTTATTCATCAATTTGCAAAGATCTACATAGTGGTGCAAGCAAACACTCTAGATCCGACCATTTGGAAGGAGGTTGTTGCCCTTATTTATAGGTTTTACAATAGTCATTTTACTCTCAAGCATTACAAGGAAATTTTATTTTCTCGTGGTTTCTCTAACCACTTGTCATTCATGATGCCCACAAACTATGCCCTCTTGGTTCTATTGCAATGACCTTCTAGTTGAGCTCATCATCACCATTGGTGATTCTTGAAATCAATTCCTCTCCACCGATCTCACAACTGAATCTAGTTCAGTAGGATGTTTTGGAAGGTTCTGGACTGTAACTACTTTTATTCGGCTTCTCTGGCATCAATTTCAGTTTTTCCCCTACTTCCTGGATTACATGCAAAAGTTCACCAAAAACCTTAAGGGGGGTAGAATTTTTAATCATCATGATGGTTGTAGTACCACTTCTTGTTTGCACGATGGCAACAAAGGAAGGAGAGAAATCGTAGCTTTTCACCTTTAGTTGTTTCTCATATTTTCTGGTGCTTCTCACTTTTGGCTTAATTTTAGTACTTTCATGTTTGCATGGCTTATGCAAAGAAGGAGAGAAAGCATGAATTTTTATTCTTTATTTTTACCTTTTGTCAGTGCTTCTCAATTTTAGCCTTTTCTCGATGCTTTTTGGTTTGCGTGGCTTATGTGAAGATGATCGAGAAGTGCAGCTTTTATGACTTCTTTATTTTTCTCTCTTCTTAGTGCTTCTCAGCTTTGAGTTCTTTTTAGTATTTTTTGGCTGTGCACTTGATACAAGGAAGGTTGAGAAGTGTGGTATTTCTAGACTTCTTACTTTTAGCTCGATTTTAGTGCTTTCTCACTTTCCACCTTTGTGTAATGCTTTTCAATTTTTAGCGCTCTTCACTTTTGCATGGTGAGTACAAAGGAAACTAAGAAGTGTACCCTTTTCCAGACTTCTTACTTTTGATCTGATTTTAGTGCTTCTCAGCTTTGGGTGATTTGTAGTGCTTTTGTATCTCCCTTACATACTTAGCCAAATTTTGTAAAATTTTGGCTTAAGTATGAATGTAGCCTTTTTTGGCCTACATTATTGGTGCCTCCTAGGGAATCTTGCTTATAAGGTTTAAGAACTCAGAGCCTTATTCATTGGGTTTATGGAGTTGATGGGGTGAATGATTTATGGAATGGAAAATAGGGATGAGATGGAAGGTATGATTTGGGATGCATGGAAATGGAGGAGAAGGGGGGAAGAATGGTGAACTTAGACTCAACATCATGGCTCAAAAATTGCTCCTTCATGACTACCAACTTCTTGATTAGAGATAAAACATCCAGTAATTGATAGTCATGAAGAAACTATTTGTGAAGCAAAAAATGATTCTCAATTCTCAAGAGGGTTCCTCTTATAGGTAGCTTCTTAGCAATATTCCATGCCATGAGCATGAGGCTCTATACGTGTTCATGCTTTATTTATTTTTTGACTATTGTCATACTGCAAAAACTTCACCAAAAATGTGCTTCTGATAGGTCTCTTGTTTAGACCAATTTATTCATTCTACTCCTCTTCTTCGTCTTCTTCTCCTAGGTGAACCACTTCGATCTCTAGTTTTTAGGGATGATTTCATGAATTTCATCATCTTCTTCATCTTCTTTGACTTCATCATCAATCTGTTCTTCCCCTTCTTCATGGTCTTCATCATCAGACCTATTTTCATCAGACTCATATCCTTCACTTTCCTCTATGGTGACATTGATATCATCATTATCTTCTTCACTAAGTAGTTGGGTAACATGGCTTAGTGCACTCGAGGCTTGTTCCCATATCTTCTCTGGAATTCTTAGCATTAATGATATGTTCTGATGGAGTCTCTGTAAGTTGGACAACCTCTTGTGGGATGGTTCAGAACCATCGTTTCCCAATTCAGAGATGACATATTTTACCTCTATCAAGTTCTCGATCAGCTGGATTACTTGTTCCTACTGGATTGGTTCAGTCCACCCTTCTATTTTAGAGTCATCTTGTATGATGGAATCTATACAACTTGACAGTATTGCTTCTCGATGAATTGATGATCTTCTCCAAAGTAGTCAAGGAATCCGAGTTGCCTAAGGTGGGAGAGTTTGCTCATCATATTGTTAGTCTTCTCCTCCAACCTAGATAGCAATTGTAGACCTTTCCATAGCAACTTTTTTTTTAGAATATCTTTGGCTATTCCCTCGGCTATGTACCATTGTTTATTTGAAATGAGTCTGACCATGACTCTAGACTTGGTCTTTGCTAGTCTACAAATATTTTCTACTGGGGCTATCTTATGTTGAAGCTCATATTTCACTTTCTGAAGGGTATTCCTTGCACTTACTAACTCATTTGTGGCTTCATCTAAAAATATAAAAATTAGCTTAGCTTCTACACTTTTTACTTTGATCTCTGACCATACCCTTCTTCGAGCTTGTTTTATGGTTTCTTTAGAGAACCCAATAGGTTTGGCTCTTTCTAACAATAATTGTTGATTTAGCTAGTTATTCTATTCTATAAGAGCCATTACCTGGGCCTGGAGACCCTCTACTTGTTCTTTAAAATTAGCTATTTCATGATATTTACATTACCACTCTTTCACCTCATCTCTGAGAGAGTTGGCCAAGTCTTCACGTTCTCTGAGAGAGGTCTCCAACTGCTCTATTCTTTGTTTTAGCTCTTTATTCTCCTCTCTTCTAACATCTCCTTGCAAGAAGATCATATCCATATGAGCTTTGGCCATTACCAACTCATCATAAGCTGGTAGTTGCATGATATCTATAGTTTTCTCGACTATCTCATAGTCTTCCAGAGTCATCTCCTTTCTTGGTTTCTTCACTTTTGGAGTGATAGTGTATTTTGTCCTTTTTTTGGACACTGGATCAGTGACTATAGTTTTCCTCTTTCGTGCTACATCCTCTGAGTATTTTACCATACTCATTCCACTAAGTCATTGCATTGAAGGCTATCTCTTCTATTCTTTGATGTTGAGCTGCAATAGAGTTAGTGGTTGGAATAGATGCAGTGATCAAAGATGACCCCAAACTTATAGGGGTGAGTGGAGAGGTCAAAATAGTGGAATCTTGGTGTGAAGGAGTAGTTATCATGGCCTCTACTGATGTAGGGGGAGGAAGTGGTGTTGTGATTTGTGGACCTACTGATATCGTAGATGGAATTGTGGGGGTTCTTATGAGTGAAAGTGGGGTTCCAATGGAAACTAATGGATGTTGCATGGATGGAGTTGAGATGGATGTAACAACATGGGGTGATACAAGAGGGGGAACCTCTATTGATGAGACATGAATTTTAGAATGGGAGGGGAGGTTTTCTTGGGAACTTAGAGGTGGAGGATTAGGAGGAGAAGAGATAGAAAATGTACCTGAGTCCCTTGGTGGGAACTGATGTGCATCTTGATCCATGCTTGATTACTCATTTTATGGAGCTTGAACCTGCTCTTCTTCTGTCCCTCTTTCCTCTATTTCTTGTTCCTCTTCCTAAGGCATTCCAAAAAGGGTTACCATATATTATGACCTAGAGATATCAACTATTGATTTCTCTCCTTGAATAGGCTCTTGATCATGTGATTGTGAAGTACTAGGATGCTCTTGTCATTGAGGGGAGGTAGAATATGTGAATCTCACAATATAAGTCCTTGACATGACTTGCTCTTGATTACCTCTATACCTGGGTTCCACATAACCCTCAGTAGATGCTCCTAGAGCCAATATTTTTGGTCTTTTCTCAACTAGGATAGGTCCTACACTGCCTAACTCGTTAGGACCCAATCCTCTTCCTTGGTACCCTTGCCTTTGCATTAGGTGAGCACCTAGTCCATATGTTTGTAATTCCCCTATTGGGGATTGGAAAGCAACCTATTTTCCCTTCCCAATAGGGATATCTTCTGTAGTACTCTTAGTCCATTGAGGAGAGGATGGGGGTGTTCGAATGGTAAAAGGCTTCAATCTTGACCTGATGGCCTATTCATTACTTGCCTCCTTTGTTTGTCCAGTAGGCCTCTTGAAGCTTAGTGCTAGGAAATTTTTGGTCCCCTTCTAGGTGTCGACATGTGAATCATAATAGTCTTCAAACATTCTATCAATTTTTATAGGATATTTGGAGCTTATGGTATCTGTTTCTACCCATATTTTCCAAAATTCAAACAACTTTGCAGAATTCCAAGTTTTTGTTTTCACCAAAGCTTTAACATCATCTTCTATAAAAACATGCGTTGGGTGATTTTCTGGCTCATAATCTACCACCTGATCATAGAAGTCTCTCCAGGGGGTAGTGCCTCCATATGTTGAACATCCCACTCTAATTCGGATCTTTCATCATTGTTTCTGAATTTCTCGATGTGGGGATGGAGAGTTCTTTTGAACCTATTTATTTTCTTAGAGAATTTATTTTCTAGGTCATACCTCCATCTATGAGGAAGCTCCACTAAACCCATTTCTCGCATGTATTTGGTAATGCTTTTGTGTTGTCCTTTACCAACCACTATATCACTCACTTTTAGGGGATAGGTGCAGGTGCCCTTCCTGCCCTTGCCCATTCCAAAGATGATGTTAGTATAATCCTTCTAGCGATAATATTCTAGAGAAAAAATTTGCTCGGTGACATAGTGGGGTAGGACAAAAGGTTTCTCAGTGAAACCATATACATGAATGATTGTCCCTTCTATTAAGATATACCAGTCACCTTCCTCTTCGCCCTTCTTCCTCAAAATATCTCTTGCTAATTGGGGAATTCTAGGGATTTCTCCTTTTATCAACTTCAAATATGGTCCTAGGAATTCTCTATTGAAATTATAAAAAGACTCTCCTTTTCTCAAAGCATTCATCCATTTATAGATGGGTCGAGCGGTTCCATCAGGATTTGCTCTTTGTGTAGGGATGAATGGCAACTCTTCATGGTTAAAGTAGAAGAAAATCCAAGCCAAATGGGAATAATATCTGAATGAGGACCCCTCCTTCTTTTCTTTCATCCAACTTAGGTATTCTTGGGACTAGACTGCTAAGTATTGAGGCCAATCAAAGAATATTAGGTTGTTGTTGTATCCATAAGACTCATAATTTTTTGGGTTGGAGATGTAGTGAGTCGTAGCTATCTACCAATTGTACACTTGTCTATCAGACTGTAAACCAATAATTATGGCTAGCATGGAGTAAAGTTTTAGATCTTTGAATTCTTCCAATTTGATGGGGACCAGAGGTAGGGTACTACCACTCCATGTTTTATCTAATTGTCCAGCCACCCAGTTTAGAAAATTTCTTCCCCCTTCGGCATGCTTACTTAGGGCATAATATTGAGCTTGGGCCTTAGTGGAAAATGCTTTGGCTCTTGAGCCTGGTTCTACTCCTGGGTGAAAGGCATTATTGAAGGATTGAGCTTTGAAATGCATCAGGGTTTTGCCCTCGATGCTCTACAATATCTTTTGCTTGGGGTCAAAATTTTTCATGATAGCTTGGATGAGTTCAGGGTATGGATGCATAGAATCACACATGTAAAAATATAGTAATGAACTTACCACTATTACCTTTGGGTTTGAGGATGATATGCACTTCATGACCCTTTGTTCTACCTCTATCCTCATTTGGGACTTCTCCTTGAAGGTGGTAACCGTATCAACAATTTTACTTGCATTATCTTGGAAATGACTACTTACTTGGGTTTCCTTAGAAGGGGTCTTCTTGGTAGTAGCATATGGTGATGCCATGGTTCTGGGTAGAATTGAACTACTTCCCTCTGAAATAAAATTCTGAGCTCTTGGTTGCTCTGTAGAAAACTACTCTCCTCTTTCCTTCATACAAATCTCAGAAATCAAATTTTATAGCAAGAGTAAACTTTGTTGAGTAATATCGAACATATAGTCATCTCAGTACATGCGATTTAAATGAGGTGGTTACAAAGTTCCTCTACATGCGAACCAATATCGATGCCATTGCTTCCTATGATTGGGTCACCTTTGAGGTTGATGATGCTTCTTGGACACGTATGCACTTCTCATACTTGGGAATATAAAATATAGTGTTGGCTTTGCTTTGGATCATGGGCCCTACATTTATTTTGAGCTTTTCTCGATTGAGTGTAATCCTCCTCGGATCTCTCTTTTCTCGTTTATGTAGCAAAAATTCTTTTCTTGTAATGAGGTGGTGCCACTATGAGCCACGTAGCATGGTTGAATTATGAGATAGTTGGGCATTGTGGCTTGCGAGGGTACTTGCCACCATGGATTAGCTTTTGTCTTTTAGTTACCCTTATCATAAAATAAAGTGCAAAAAGTGAAAATATTTACAATTTTATGATACATATGATACATAGAGGACAACTCACTATTGGATGTACAACTTGAGGTGATATCCATTCACTAGGATGGGTAGCACCTCTCCTTCTTGAATTTTCAACTGGAAGGTATTTTTCTATTTGATAGATTCTATTTGGAAGGGACCTTCCCAGAATGAGTCAAACTTTTCATGCTTACCTGGCTTGGCTTTGTCTACATTCCATTTTAAAACCAAGTCACCAACTTTAAACTTTCTGAGTGTGGTTTTCTTGTCGAACCAACCCTTTGTCTATGATAAGTGTCTTTGGAACCTCTGGTAAGATTCCTCCCTCTATTCTTCCAAATGCATCAGTTGAAGTAGTCTTTCATTCACAGGATCTTCTTTATCAGAATCACTATCATTGATGTATTTCAAAGCTGGCAATTCTAAATGGATTGGTAGCATGACTTCTTTTCCATAGACCAGAGTATAGGGAGATGTACCTATAGATTTTTTCATGGTAATTCGATCTACCCATAATACTTGGTTCATCAACAAATGCCAAGATTTCTTATTGTCTTCTAACGATATTTTGAGCATCCTAAGGAGATTTTTATTGCTTGATTCTGCTAGGCCATTTCCTTATGGGTAATAATTTGAAGAATTCTTCAATTAAATGCCATATTTTCTAGAAAATTCTATATACTTGGCTCCTATGAAATTTGGGCCATTATCACTTACCAAAGCTTCAGGGATTCCAAACCTGGTGATCAGAGTTTCAAGGAATTCGAGCACTACATCTTGATCGCACCTCTTGGTTGGTATTGCCTCCACCCATCTAGTGAAATAATACATGGTAGTTAAGATGTACCTGTGGCCTACCAAAGAATTAGGACTGATCTCTCCTACAAAGTCTAGACCCCACTATTGAAAAGGTTGCTCAACCTGTATTGGTTGTAGAGGCATTGCAACCTTTTTATTTCTACCTGTGTATCTCTGGCATTTGTCACAAGCTCTAGAAATTTTAAAAGCATCAGAAAAAATATTAGGCCAAAAATAACCTGCCCTTATAATTTTTAGTGTAGTAGATCTTCCCGAATAATGGCCTCCAGATGGTCCATCATGAAATTCCTTTAGGACTTTATGCTTTTGATTTTCTCTTATGCATCTTAAGAGAACGCCATCAAGATTTTTTTTGTAAAGTTCTCCAGATAATATGGTATAATGCAAGGCTTGAAGCCTATACCTCCTCCTTTGTGAAGCATTGAGATTTTTAGGATAGATCCCGGTCTGGAAGTAACTTGTGAGTTGATCTATCCAATCAGCTTCTTGTGGGAGAGTCTCATCCTCTTGATCTAGCTCATTGATCTGGCATACTACTTCTTCTTGTGGATTTGTTGTAGCCACTAATTCTTGATAGAGAGCTCTACCCCTTACCACCTTGGTGGGGTGAATTTCAATGTCAAACTCTTGAATATTTGTAATCCAACCTGCTCTTTTCTCACCAAGTTCCCCTTGTAATATGAAAGCTCTTACGTCGGGATGGACTACATAGACCAATGTTTTACTCTGAGCTAGATATTATCTAAACTTTTTTAATGACTTCATGACTACAAATATTTGCCTTTCTATGAAGTTGTATTTTACCTAGTATTCGTGCAAGGTTTGGCTCCAAAATAAGATAGGATGTTCATTCCCCTATTCATCCTTTTGGGTTAGTACAATGGCATAACTCTCTTCAGCGCCATAAGCATAGAGAATGAAGTCTCTATCAAAGTTTGGATTGACTAATATAGGAGCTATGGTGATGGCCTATTTGATCATTTCAAATGCTTGCTTTCTTTTATCAGTCCATTTATAATCTGCATTCTTTTTTAGCAATTCTGAAATTGGTCTTATAATCTGAGCAAAATCTGAAATGAATTTCCTTACAAAATTAATCTTCCCAAAGAAATATTGTAGAGCCTTCTTGTTCATCGGGAGAGGTAATTCTAGTAGCACTTTCACTCTATCAGGGTCAATAGACATCCCCTATTTTGATACTACATGCCCTAGCAACTTTCCTTCATGAACTGCAAAGATGGACTTCTTAGGATTTAATGATATGCCAAATTCTCTGCATTTTTAGAAAACTTGTTCTAAATGATAAAGATGATCCTATCTTTCATGTGAGAACATAGTCATATCATCTAAGTATATCAGAATTATTTTGTTGATCAATTTACCAAATGCATAATCCATAGCTCTTTGAAAAGTAGCACCAATATTTGATAGAACAAATGGCATTCTTTGGTAGGTGAAAGTGCCCCACTTTGTTGTAAATGCAGTTTTGTGTTGGTCTTCATTTTTTACCCAAATTTGGTTGTACCTAGAGAAACCATCTAGTAAGGAGAATATTTCTGCCCCTACTACCATTTGTAATATTTGGTCCATCTATGGTAAGGGGTAGTGGTCTTTCAGAGAAGCTTGATTCAGATTCCTGAAATCCACACAAAGGTGAATATCACCATTCTTCTTCCTTACTAGGACTAGATTGGCTACCCAAGTTGAGTGTTTGACTAGGTAAATTATCTTAGCTCTTAGTAGCTTAAGTAATTCCTCCCACATAATTGCTTCAATCTTGGGGTTTACTACCCTTTGCTTTTGTCTGAATGGTCTAGCATTCGGCACTAACTCGATAGTATGTTGGATGACATTTTTGTCGTATACCTTCAAGTCATCATAAGTCCAAGCTATTATGTCTTGATACTTGTGACATAAAGCTCTAAAGCTCTCAATTTCTTCTATAGTACATTGGATACCAAACTTCAACTTTTCTCCATTCTACATCTCAATTTCTTTGTAGATTTGATCATCGACCTTCATTTGCTTTAATATTTTTCCATCTTCATTGTTGAATAAGCTCTCTAGAGTAATCAAGCCTTTGGGTATGTGGTTGTTTTTCAACTGAATCATCCCCTTTTGATCAAACTCTTGAACAAGCTCACCGTTTGAAAGAGCACAATCTACTTCTTTGATTAAAAAATCTACAATTTGTTCATCATCTTCAAAGACTTACTAGTAAACCTGTTTATCAGGTACGGATGGCCTAAAAACTAGTTTAACTCTCTTATTTTTTGGAGATCCATAATCTACTAAGAGAGAGAAATTAGCTCCCTTAATAGCTAATGCATCTACCAAAGAATTATGTTGTCTAGGGATGACCCATAAATTCAAAGCATCAAAATATTCCATCAGGTCCTAGACTCTATTCTTGTAAGCTTTTAGATAATGATGCTTACTGCTATACTTTTTAGTAACCTGATTGATGATCAGTTATGAGTCACCATAAATGTCTAGCATCTTGATGCCCATCAGTTCTACTTGCATTAACCCTAAATAGAGAGCTTCATACTCTATAGTATTATTTGTGCAAGACCATGCGAGTCTAAAAGAAAAACTCTTTGTTCCCTCAGATGGAGATTTTAGAACTACACCTGCTCTAGCTCCATTTTTGCATTTTGCTCCATCAAAATGCATTGTCCAAATTTTGGACTCTCTTAATGATTGATTGGAGATTGCAAGAATTTTCTTATCTACTTTTGATATTATACTATATGTCCCCAATCCTGTCTCTAGCAGAGCTTGATCATTTTGGAAAGGTAGTTGATCATCAACTTCCAAATCCTCTAGGAGTTCTACCAGTTCTAGCTCTTCCATAACTGAGTGATTGTACATTTCTTCTTCTATCTTCTCAATATGGTAAGTGACTAGATTTTTAGGAATCAGTCTTATCCTTCTTCCTTTATGAGGTATCATCATACCAGAGTAGTCTAGGTACATGTATCCTCCCATATTGGTGGTAAATTCTCTAGAAAGACATAAGCCAAAGTAGGGTTCAAGGTCTACCACTACGATCTCTTGTACAATAGTGACTTCAGGAGCTCTATGCAACCTCATTAATACATATTTTACTACTCCCATAGTTTTCACTGGGGTACCATCTAGTTGTAGAATACCTTGACAAGAGTGGGTGTATTCCATACCCATATCATCACAAATAGCCTTGGGCATTACCATGGTAGATGCTCTAGAGTCAATCATACAGTTATGGACAATCCATCCCTCCATTCTTAAGGAAATATAGAATGGGGGAGGCTTATTTTTTAAAGTAGTAGGTGTCAGTTGTCTCTATTCTAGGGGCTGGTTGAGCATGGTAGCCATATATTTTCCTTGATATTTCTTGTTAAGAGATGCTTTTAACAAATCAATATGACCAGGGAGGAAAAGAGTATCATAGAGACTTGCTCTTGATGGTGTCTTTTTAAGCTCTTCTACAATGTTAAATTTAGGTTTATCCAAAGGATTTATCTCTTCCCTTCTATCCATATCTCTGAATCTTCTTCTGTACTATTGGGTAACTTCAATCCTCTACCTTTTAGTGATAGAGGGGAATTGTAGTTTCTCTCTAGCTTCCTCTTTAGAACCTGGTTGTTCTTTATCCTTGTATATTGGTTTTGGTGCAACTTTACCCTTTTCATATCTTTGGGGTGTTAACTCTGTAGTAGCTTGAGGAATAGGGAATTTGTCCTTGTTTGATAAGGGTTGATCTTTCTTATTCTGAGAAGGAACCTGAAATGATCCCAATTTTTGAGAATCAACTTGTATTGGTTTCTTTCCAGATCTAGTCAATACTGTGACATGTTCTGATTCGAAAGAGCTAGGTTCTTCCTCCTTTTGCTCATGTTGTCTCAGCATATTAATTCTCCCTTTCTAGTTATTTTCTACTTATAGCTTGTCGGATATGATGTTGATACATATAACAAGACTCAGGGTCATGTGGATCATTGCAAACCAAGCACCAGATATTAACTAGAGTTATTTCAGGATTTAAATCATATTCTTCTTGATTAGTATTGACCCTTGGTCCTACACTATTGCTTGAACTAGGCTTTTGATCTTTATTTATGTAAGGAAATATCCTTGGTTGAGACCTCTCAACTTCTCTCTTCTCTATAGCATTGACCTTGTTGTTGATAGTTTTCAAATAATTTTTTTGGTAGGAATCTAGATGGTTAAGAAGATGGTTGCGATGGAAGAGGAGGAAAAGGTACGATAGTAGGTAACTTTGGAGTTGGGCTTGCCGTTGAGAGATGAGTTGCAATAGGAATAGGATTCATGGAAGGAAGAGATGGGATAGAGGGTTGCTGCATGATTTTAGGAGTATATGGAGTAACATGCTTGGAGGGTAATCTTCCAACTAAAATCAAGATATCTTCAGCGTGAATCATTACTTGATAAACATTAGGAAATATGGTGATTCTATATTGTTGAGTTTGCAGACCAATATCTGGCCCTAAAGCTCTGATGTAATATCTGTAAGCTAAGGGAGAAGCAGGTCTAAACTCATTAGGGATTATTTTCCAAGTTCTACTAAATCTGAGATTAAAATCTAAAATTGATTCTTGCGGGTGTCTCTGAATGATTGTAAACTGAGTCAGGAGTGAGAATGGATCTGTAGACTCATTGAATTCTTCTACAAAAGGACCTACCAAATTGGCCCAATTCTTGATAGAACCATTTTCCAAGGTTCTGAACCAATGCAAAATTTTACCTCTGAAAGAAAGAACCAACAACTTTACAATGACATCTTCATGCCTTATGTTATGAACAACTACCATTGATAATACATCTTGACAATGCTCATACATTGTTCTTCCAATGCCATCATAGGTCGGGATGGCTTTAATAGCAGCTTGGGGAATGTCATGTGAAGCTAGAAATGATAGTGGAGTTGGGGCATCCCAATCTAGGTAATTATGTAGAACATCATCCCATTCTTCTACCATATTGGTCTGAGTGCTAGAAGAATCTGAAGAAGAGGATGTTGTTGGGATTTCTTCTATGGAAGTTTTAGAGGAAGAGTATCTAGGATACTTAGATCCTGAGAATAGCTCATAGAAATTTGTAGGTTGTTCACTTTTCTTAGCTGCACCTCTAGTGAACATGAAAATTTAAAAGTTAGGATTGAGGCTTTACTAGATTTTATTTTTAGGGAGTCACCAAGTGAATTTACTTTCTCCGCATATGAGGTCAAAATAATTCACTAAATTTTGATTCCTTTGGGTAAAACATATGTGGTGGATTTGTCCCATTGAGCATGCCAAAAACTATTGTAGCCTAGTTTATCATCTAGCTCATGCTAGAACTATGATTATCATCTCTTGAGATTTGAAGGTGAGCACCCACTGATCACAACCCAGACTAAACATTGGGAGAATCAAACTACTTTGATTCAACCTCTAGAGAAGGTTGGCTCCTTGTCAACTTAATGAGTGTTGACTCTATTTAGCTCAAATATAGGAAGCTTAGGGATAGAAATGGTAGGGTTAGAAACAAATAGATTTAATATGGATGGATGAAGCTAACAACATAGACATCCACATAGTATCTTCTAACAAATGATTTTAGAAAAGCATCCTAGAGGATTAACAACATTCATAAATTATGCAATTACATTATTGAAATGGTGTTTTGCATATTCACAGAATTATTCCAAATATCTAGAAATATTGATTATCCAATTTTAGCAGAATAATATCAATACCTTGATTTGATAGAAATAGAATTCTCGATAAACATGTATGCAGAAATAATTAACTCGATCTACTCTAAGTTAGCTTTTCAAATTAACAAAATAGACTAACCATAGTAGCAATATGAGATAATATCTAAGAATCAAGTCCACCATTCAACACAGGCACAAATTCGAGGTAAACATCCCTTGTAATACTTTATTCATCAATTTGCAAAGATCTACATAATGGTGCAAGCAAACACTCTAGAGCCAACCATTTGGAAGGAGGTTTCTGCCCTTATTTATAGGTTTTACAATAGTCATTTTACTCTCAAGCATTATAGGAAATTTGATTTTCTCATGGTTTCTCTAACCACTTACTGTTCATGATGCCCACCAACTATGCCCTCTTGGTTCTATTGCAATGACCTTCTGGTTGAGCTCATCATCATCATTGGTGATTCTTGAAATCAATTCCTCTCCATCGATCTCACAACTGAATCTGGTTCAGCAGGATGTTTTGGAAGGTTCTAGGCTGTAATTACTTTTTGTTTGGCTTCTCTGGCATCAGTTTCAGTTTTTTCCCTACTTCCTAGATTACGCATGCAAAAGTTCACCAAAAACCCTTAAGGGAGGTAGAAGTTTTAATTGTGGTCATAGATCTGACCATCGAACGACTGTAGTACCACTTCTTGTTTGCACGATGGCAATGAAGGAAGGAGAGAAATCATAGCTTTTCACCTTTAGTTGTTTCTCATATTTTCTGGTGCTTCTCACTTTTGGCTTAATTTCAGCGCTTTCTCATTTGTGCGGCTTATGCGAAGAAGGAGAGAAAGCGTGGCTTTTCATTCTTCTTATTTTTGCCTTTTGTCAGTGCTTCTCAGTTTTAGCCTTTTCTCGGTGCTTTCCGGTTTGCATGGCTTATGTGAAGATGATCGAGAAGCGTGGCTTCTGTGACTTCTTTGTTTTACTCTCTTCTTAGCGCTTCTCAGCTTTGGGTTCTTTTCAGTATTTTTTGGCTGTGCACTTGATACAAGGAAGGTTGAGAAGCACGGTCTTTCTAGACTTCTTACTTTTAGCTTGATTTTAGTGCTTTCTCACTTTCCACCTTTGCACAACGCTTTTCAGTTTTTAGTGCTCTTCACTTCTGCATGGTGAGTACAAAGGAAACTGAGAAGTGCACCCTTTTCAAGACTTCTCACTTTTGAGCTGATTTCAGCGCTTCTCAGCTTTGGGTGGTTTGTAGCGCTTTTGCGTCTCCCTTACATACTTAGCCAAATTTTGCAAAATTTTGGCTTAAGTATGAATGTAGCATCTACAATAATAACTTACTTCTAATGTGGGGATCCCTTTATAATGTTATTTTGTAATATTTTGTAGTGGTATGTGGCAAGTAATGTGCCTAGACAAGTGGGGCCATTTCATGTAACCATTATAAAAAATGTAACCACTAGTTGGTAGAAGATTCTAGATTAAGTGGCATTTGCATATAAGAAAACTATTGAGAATGGTTAGGGTTGCATGAAGTGTATCTTTAAAAGACATGGATCCATGTACAAATGTATCTTTTTAAAAATTAATGAAATATTGAAGGAGGTTGCCCCTCGAAGAGGCCTACGATTCTATGTTTATTGTGAGAGTGTTTAATTCTGCATTTACTTTCTACATTGTGATATTTTTATTGTATGAATATTTGTTTATTTTTAGTATTTTGTGTGAGTTTATTTTTAATAGTAGGTTCCTAAAAAATTTCCTTAGCATAGTTTTTTCATTTCCTTATAATATGTGCTTTCAAGTTACTTAGCATAATTGGTTTTCCTCTTTCTTAGAGTAGTTTATTTGCATATTCTTTATCATAGTTTTTTTTTAAGCAAAAAACCCCTTACGGGGCCGCCTTGGTCTAAGAGACCATGAACAGGGGGTTCTACACCGTCAAAGTCACCCGGGGTCGCACCCAGCCTTGCCCGTACCAACATTGTCAATTGGATTTTGGGTACCCAATTCAGCTTTTTGGTAGGGTGGAGATTCGAACTTGGGACCTCCTTGTGAGGATTGCCCTCTCCTCTCCAACTCACCTACAAAACCTGGGTAAAAATAATTTATAGTGGAAAACACCCCTTTTGAGGTGCCACTTTCAACAAGTTGGGCATAGGAGGAATGGAGCCTTGTTGGCCTCTACCAGCACATAGGACATTCCTAACTATACCATATATCTGCAGGATGGAGACAAGGGGAATGGAACCTAGGTTGGCCTCTACCAGTACCCAGGGCATTTACCACTACACCACAACAAACAAATATTCTTTATCATAGTTGTCCTTATTTCTCTAGATTAGTTGATTTCCATTTCCATGTTGGAGAATATTACATTATTTGGTACATGTTAATGGATCCTCATGGTACATATTGTAAATATTAGATTAGAGTTGTATCTTATATTAGAGATTAAATATTTTATGTTATTTAATAATGTGAATGAAATACACAAGTTTCATGTAAACGAGTGTGCAAGTGTTATGTGTGTAGATATGCACAAGTGTTCTTATATTAGGAAGAGTTATGTGAAGAGTCATGTCTAAGTGTGCATACAATATAGAATCATGCGTATGCAAGTTTCAAACAGAGAAGCCAAGAGTCATGAGACTTGGAATAAGGAAAGGAAGAGTCAAGTAAACAAAGAGTCATCCTACAATGGCTATATGTTACTCCATAATGGATATCACCTACATTGCCTACATTGCCTACATAGTCTATATAGTGTGCATAGAAAATATTGTTATTGTATGAAAGTTTTATGATACATTTGTAAGAGGAGTAATAAATATTGCATATATTTGAGCAACTAATATTGTAAGTTGTTCTACATGCTTTGTACATGTATGATTCAGGCTATTATATTCATAGATTTATGCTTATTAATGAATTTTAGTTGATATATTATAAGCCATGATTTTACACATTAGTTGGCTCATTTTATTTTGATTACATTATTATTTTGATATTACTATATTGTGACTATCATATATTTGATATTGTAGATACCAAAATGTAGCACCTTTTAGTTCACATTCACCACCTCACCATCAAATCCTACATAATAAATATTTATGCCTAAGTTCTAACTTAGGGATATAAAATCCTGCACATCATTATACTTTCCTAATTTATTTAATTATGAAAATCACCCTAGGATACCCTATCTACCAATTGGACATGTGTCCTAGACACTTTATCCAACAACCATGACACATATTACCCACCCTTGTCCCATTTGTCCTTGCACATGAGACAGATTCCCAACACCCATGCCACAACTCCTTTGTTGTTGTCCCCTTGTCCCTTCACATAAAATAGCATCCCACATCCCACTCCACTTGGAGCCACATCACCCAGTTAAGTGAGCCACACTGAGTGACTCACTGTAACTACCCCTTCCACTTGGCAGTCCAGATTCACCACTTGGCAAATCAGGCTTGCCACCTCACATTTCCCTCCAAAGCCCCAGGAAACCTATAAAGACACCATCAATCCACCAAAAAAAGAGAGCAAAATTTGCATACTAAAAGGCAGCCAAAATAGATCTGGACCCAACGAGAAATTGAGAGCGTGAGCTTGACTCTGACCATTGGCTCGAATTTTGAGGAAATTTGTTATTCAGCTAAAACCACTCGTCCGTGGTTCCAGAGTCAAATACATGCATCCGTGGTTTCTAGCCCACAACCATGCTTTCGTGGTTCCACATTTTTGAGAACAAAAATGGGTTTCATCGACAACGATTAGCGATTTGAGTGTTAAGCAAGGTTTTGTTTGTTAATTGTTTAGTGTTATCTACTTTTTCATCCATATCAGTAATAGGTTTATGTGTAGCATTTGGATTTATAGCTTGAATATACGGATGCTACTAATCCCCTTTAATGGTTTGCATGTGTGCAGGTAATAGGTATCTTGGATAGGCTACTAAAGTTGGAGTGGTCCCATGCTGGATACCAAAGCCCACTCACCCTTTGAAGCTGTAACTAGATACGAGGAGAGCATTGTACATTGTAAAAGATCTGGAGAACTCCTAGAGAGAAATTTGTATCACATTAAGGCCAATATTGTAACATTGTACCTAAGCTACTTCGAGAAATCTGAAATATTGCAAATTTGTATCGCAACAGTCAATATATATATAGAATTTCATTATTTTGGGCAATATCTTTGTGTCTGTGTGTTTTTATATTGCAAATGTTCAGGAATTTTAGTTACAAAAATGGCAATCATGGTGGGACCTCCCAAGGGTTTCATTTTATTTTGGCTTGCTTCATTTTAATATTACTAATCTTTGTTTGCATGTACATGTGCTAATTATTTGAAATGCATGAGAATTAAATCTCAGGTTGGCGAATCTGGATTGTGCTTAACATGTCACTGTAAAACTGTGCATCCACAGTTTCTAATTTGTGAAACCACGCATCCATGATTTCTAATTTGAGGAAACACGCATTTGTGATTGCTGTAGTGTTGAAACGTGGACCGACGATTGAAAGAAGGAAGGAGCAACAAAAGGAACACAGGTATGTACCCTATGTCATCTTTTTAATTTCTCCTTTAGTTCTAGATTTAGGTTACATTTAAGTAGATTAAGGGTTTCAGTTTCGTATGCCAATGCTTGCATTTAGATCTTAGGATAAAAAAATCTACTTAAATCTTGCATTCATAAATACAATAACAAAGCAAAATAAAAGAGAATCTGCATATGTGTAGTAGGGAATAATCATATTGCATGTAACAGGTTAGAAATAACCCAAGTATTTCTTTTTTAGGGTTTGGGATTGTATTTGGATTTTGTTCAGTTGACAGAAAGGACCCGTGCGCCCGTGGTTGGGATCTCCCAAACGCGCATGTGCGGTTGGCAAACCGCGTACCCACGGTTTACCAGAACTAACCGCCCACCCGCGGTTAGCCCTAGTAAACATAATTGGGCCGAGTCTTACCTGGATTTGCAATTTTACCCCTGATATGATTTTATCTGCTATTCTATGTCTTTCCTACTTTATACATTAGGCATCAAAATAGAATTTCATGTTAGATTTGCATCGTACAATAGAAAAAAAAACCTTCACACACACACACACACGTATAATTAAAACATTGTTTCGATTGGATTTCATCACCAACCCCCAGTTCAGACTGGTGACGTTGGAATTCATCTCTTTCCACCGGCTTGACCCCTATATCATCCGAAGACAAGATAAAAGCACTCTTTAAGATGGTATAAGTCATTGGTATTCAAGCTATCTCCCACTCTTGGAATGATTGTTGAATCAATGTGGCAGAGCTAGGCAAACCCCCAACTGGGATTTAAGCGGTGTACCCTAGCCTCTTTTGAGAAATCACGCTTGGTTCTAGTGTTCTTAATCACCATATTCATTGAGTTCTATTATTCTATTCCAAAAAGAAAAAAATATCTTCAAAAAATTCAAAAAAAAAACACACAAAAACACACCAAGAATTTTTTTTAAATTTTTTTTAGTGTAAACTAGGGTCAAACACTTTGTATGTTTATTTGCTTGGCATGTTGTATTGCATTGTACTTTATTTTTCATTCACATAGATAGCATATTAGCGTATGGTAGTGACTCGTAATAAAGCTAAGAAATTAGTGTCAAGCTAAAGACAATGGTCATCCCCTATGGCTTCTTAGTCTGGAAATGTCCCTTACACTTCGATGGTGGGACAAGTAGATGTGCCTCTTTCTATGTCCCTGAGTCTTGATATAGGGTCTTCTAGTAATACCCCCAATATGGACATAGACATTATGCATAGAGCTACTCACACAGCTATAGCTGATACACCTAGGAGTGAACCTCCTGCAATAGTAGACAGTCAGGTCACCATGATAGATATGGACACTGTTAGAATGTACTTGAATGTAGTTAGAATGGTCTTCCCATAATTACCACCACTCTCCATCCAATCATGTGTCATACCCTCATCACAACAAGAATCCATATTTGCCTATCCATAATAGTCACAACCAATTTTCACCAATCCTCTCTTTGAGTTGGCTGTTGTAGAATTAGCCAATCAAACCATTGTCATCCAACCGAATTCCCCCCACATTATCACAACAAATGACCTTTACCACTAATCCCTTGTATGAAACAATTCCTATTATTTTGCAAGCCTCAACATCCATTCCTCCATCCACACTTGTAGGACATACATCTCATACCATTCCATAGTCAGTGGTGATACCCTTTGCTACTTACCCCCCATCCACCTCCACTAACATGGTTGTTCCATAACCAATTCAGTCCACCACATCACAAGTAGCAGTCCTGATTTCAAATGCAATTGCTATGCAACAGGATTTCTTACAGTTGCAGCAAATGATTTTAAATAATGCTAACTGTAGCATGAACCCTAAACCTAACCAACATTTGCAAGGGATTGAGCAGAATATTCCACCTATATCTCATCAACCTAATGCCTTTATCCAAGATCCATCTTGGGTAATGCGTCCTCCCTCTACCACTATGGTTCACAATCAACCACCACACCCATATGCTAATGAAGTAGGTCAACATAATATCATACCTTCATCACCTCATCCATATCATAACATTCCTCAACATCCATACCATAACATATTTCTACCAAACATGTCTTATCATCCCCAACCTACATACAATCCACCCCATTACCAGAAACATCAAGTACATTCGAGTGTCAGTCCTGTAGATGATCCTAGATACCAGTTTTTACAGAGTTAGATTGAGTCTTGCCATGCAAACCCTAGGCTTGCAATACCAAATGCCAACTTTAAGGCAACTGATGAGGCCTGAAAATGCCTCATTTTTACACTATGTTTGACATATAAAAACTGTCATATTATTAAGTTAAATGCCAAATAGTTGATTAGAATATATATTTGTTAAGTGTTTGCATGATTTTATGTTAGGATCATTATATCTCTATTTTTGACTATTTTCAGCATTTTGTGACTGCTTTTGCTTGATTAAGTAGCAAATAAAAATATGCATTTCAAATAACCAAATGTGGTATGCTGATATCCATTAAATTCACAATGGTTTATGAATGTTTTCCTGCCCTTCAACTTGTTTGAAGTCCACATTGAAGCCAAATTATTAGGACTGTCATAAATCTAAAAATCTGAAAAAAACAGCCATATAAAAATCAGCAAGCTGTCACTTTATAGGAACACCTTGAAGTTGTCAAGCAAAGCATGAGGATATGGATGGAATGAGTTTAGAAGGACTACAGAAGACATATGACCTATTTAGAAGCATTCCCACATGGTCTAAATAGGTAGCAACAGGGTATAACAGAGCAGGGACAATTGTGCAACACTATTGCACTATTTCAGCATGGTTACTTGGTGAATGAAGTGTATAAATTCAGTAGCAACTTGATGTACTCCTTCATGTTGATATTTGAATAATTTTTCCATGTTCTAATTTGTTTGAATTTGCAAGAAATGCCAATATTTTACAACTGTGCAATAGAGTTGGAAAATGCAGTAATTTACCATGTAAATTCTAGCAAGCTACCAATGAATGGCAAGGCATGGAATTCACACATGGAGAGAAATGAAGGCTATTGCAATCTGATCCTAAGAGCTAATCCACCTAAGAAATGCAGATGAAATCACTTGAAGAGCACACAGTTGTTCATTCCAAAGATCTTCGAAATGAGCAGACATCTTCGAAATGAGAAATACAGTCTCTTCGAAATGAGCGGACATCTTCGGAATGAGAAATACAGTCTCTTCGGAATGAGCCACTTATCTTCGAAATGAGAACATAAAGTGCTTTTTGACTTTTTGACTGATTTTTTATGATGGAAAAAGGGAAAGAAGGTTGAAAAGGTTAAGGGAAAATATCTCCCATCTGACTTTGTCGTCCTTGCCGTCCAAAGCCACCATTCATGGAAAAGATCAATTTTGATCCTCTTCTAGGATAAACCCAAAAATAATTGTAGCATAATAGGAAGTTGTTTGCAAGATAGAAATGGCATATTCTGAAGTGGAGAAAGATGTGTGAGATATTTCTAGACTCCTCCCACGTACTCCCACCACTCGAAGATGCTTTCTAAGGGCCAATGACTACTACTGCAACACAAACTGTCCAGATTTGCATTTATTTTAGATCCAAAATTATTGGCAAATCACTGTAAAGTAGCACATAGGCTGATTTGAGCATGGGATATGTTGTAAATATTTATATAAATAACACAGCTCCCTCCTTGGTTGAGCGAGTTAGGAATTAGAATAGAGGAGAGTTTTCAATAGCAGCAATTAGGACTGTACAATAATTTTCTGTAACAGTTTTCAGCATGTTTTGTCATCAATAAAAGTGCAGTTATTTTATCATTTTCTGTTCTGAGTGTTAATTAGTTAAGGAGTGCTTTTCACCTCCTTCTAGATCAGGAAGTATGGGCCCACTTTCAGATCTAGAAGGAGGATTTTTATGGCAGGTTTTAATCTATAATTTTGTTACAGCAGAATTAATAGATTACTTGTCAAGTTTACTTTTCTTATTTTAATTTTGTATAATGTTATTTATGTTTTCTATTATGTTTGTGTACAAAATTTGTGTGTGTGTCAGCTGAAAAATTATATTAAACATTTATTTCCTTTGCTTTCCCTATTTTTTGTTTTAGCAACTTTCCATTTTCAGCATATTTCATTTTGTTGTCAATTCCTATAGCAGAAGCTTGACGACCTTTTGTGGTAGGACATTGACAGGTGTTTTAGCATAAGTTTCATTTACAAGCATCATTTCAATTATGCAAGAGTAAACTAGGTTTCAATTTTGCAAGTGTAATTTAGGATTTCATTTCAGCAACATTTCAATTTAGCAATTTCAATTCTGCAAAAGTAGATTAGATTTCAATTCAGCAATTTCAATTCATGCAATTGTAGTTAACTTTAATTTTCTGCAACTTAGAATTAGTTTTTATTTCTTACAAGTTTCCATTCTGTAGATTAGGTTTAGTGTGACACCAAAAGGCTAAACCAAATCTGTCTCACCCAATAAATGCTTGAAATCTGAATGCTTGAATTGTACTCTGCCCTAGCCTTCTATCGTAGATAGCCTTGGACACCACCCCGGATTGATAAGATCTTTGAGATTTAATGATGTGCTTAATGACAACACATCATTTTGGCATCGTTTCCGGGGATCATGGTGTTGTTAGAGGGTAAAAGTAGTCAAATAATTATTATTATGCTAAGTTATGAAGTTCAGAGTAAAATCTGAATGTAATAGCTGGTATAAATAATAATTATTGATAGTTGCATTTCAGTCCATTTAGAAAATAAGCAACCATAGGGAGGTGATCTTCACACTTGGGGGTTAAATTGCCTATGTTTGAAATTCTTGATAAAAATTGAAAGAATTCATCATCCTCATTATCAAGAAACATAAGATCTCTTAAAATATTTAGAAGAGCCATCTGCTAGTACTACCCTTTTTATATCCATATCATCAGGGTAGTATAAAAAATTTGTACTAGGTGTTGGGAAAGATATCATGGTAGATATACAAGACTATCCCTTGAACAAAATAGCCATATCAGCTACCTGTAGCATTTGTTCATAGGGACATATCATTAATAAATGCCATTTACTTCCACAACTTAGAGATGCAAAATTTGTTGCCTAGTCTGAATTCTTCTCAAAGAGAGATCCCAACAACAACAAACAGGGCAAGTAAATCAACCACCACCTTCAGCCCAACCTGTGGCCAATATGAATAATACAAGACAGGCAACCCCTGTCTATGTAAGCTGAATCTATTAAAAAAAAATCACAAAAAATTTTGCACAATCAAAATAGGAGTTTACAACTTAATGATGATCCTAGAGTTTTCCATTATTACTTAAATATTGTTAGGATTTTACCATGCTAAACCACAACCTAGCAATTCTTAGCCTACATAGACAATAGTTGATCTCATTAGAGGTGATCCTACCTGACAAGTAGTTGATCTGCTAAAGTTGTACACTTCTTGTCTTATTGTGCAAACCAAAAATATTTCTTTTTTAGCCCAACTTGTGATCAGTCTGAATAATACAGGATAGGCATCCCCTGTCTATGTAGCTGAATCTGGTAAAAAAAAACTTGCAGGAAATGTTATTGACTGCAACAACATCCAACTATGCTCAAACAAGAACTTACCTGAGCTTGAAGAGACAAAAATCAATGGAGATACACAGAAAACCTTTAGTCCAAACACACAGAAATTAGCCTTGGATAAAGGAGAAAAACTAGAAAAACTGCACATAGAAAATTTACTTCCATTGAACTCCTTAGTAAGAAATTACAAAGGGGTAAATTTTGTCCTCCTAGGAATGAAACAAATTGAAGTGCAGCCAAGAAAATTCTTGAACATTATTAGCTGGCTGACTTATAAACAAAAAGCAAAATTGTTGCTATTTTGAAACAATATTTCAATCCCTTTACATGGAATTACAAGGGTATATCAAGATTTTATCTTGATGTAAGCACTTAACATCTTTTGGGAATTGGTATTTAATTGTTTCAAGAACAGATTGACAAGATTTTGCAGACTAGGAGGCATGGACAACACTTGATTGAAGAAGTTTTCAGATATGGAGCGATGCTTCTTTCTCCCATTGGTAATTCATGGAGGATGTTAGTGGTGAATGGACATTGCCTTCGGGTATACCATGCACCATTAACTAAGGAGGAGTTCTTGAAGGAGATTCCATTGGATGTACACATAATGGAAGAGAATTTCTCTTCAATATCAGATTCAGAGTGATGATAAAAAGTTTGACAAAAAAAAATACAAGAAAAGTAAAAAGAAGAATAGTCTTGTTTGTGAACTTCCTTCTTGGGTACAAGCAAGACAAGAAAAATTGAAAAAAAAAAGAGAAAAGAAAAAAAATTGCAGCAAAGGCATGTCCCACAAAATGGGGATACATGAGGATAAGCATCAATTTCAGCAAGGAAGAGGAACAATGGAGCCAATACTTCATTTCCAGCAATAAGGAGGCAATTATGATATAAGAAGATTCTTACTGCTCATCTAGAAAGGAAGGTTGCATCAATGTTGCAGGTTTCAATAGAAAGAGATGGTGTTTTCATACAACAATTGACATGTTTTTGCAGAATAAGGATTGGTTCTTATCCAAATAAGAGTGAGAGATATTCTCTCTCATTGAAGCGCTATGAGGACTTGAAAAAAAAATGGGACAGAAGTTGGTTGAAAACCAAAAATGGCAGCCTCTTCATATGAAAAAAAAAGATGAAAAAAGATGAAAAAAAAAATGAATAATTCAGTAGTGAAAACCTTCTTGGAGGCGCTGCTGAGTTGGCTTGCATGAAAACCAATTTTTTGGCATGCATTGCCTTGTTGATCTACCCATCATTATTCCACCATTGTACAAATCTCACACTGCACATGTGTTATTTTTATGTTTTTAGATAGCTTGCTAACAATCATCGAAGCAGCTTGTAAGGTGCATGATTAATTTTCAGGACAGTAAGGTATGCGTTTCTTGCATTTAAGTCATAGTAAGCATTTAGCATTTAATGTATGATAATCGGTATTTGGCATAAACTATTCATACAATATTGGTAAGTTGAAAATGGAACATGATCAAAATGTCAAGAAACACCCCCTTTTGCCCTTAATTGCATGAGAATTTCAAAACTGTACAAAAACCTGATTTTGGGACAGACATGGCATAAATTCTATCTCAATTAGTAGGGCAAGTTTCAAAAGTAGGACTGCAAGTTTATCTCACAATTGTCTGATAAATTGAAGGAGGATAATCAACAAAATGCACTTGAAGGTTCTATTTTAGTACTACTAGAATAAAATAACAACATACAAAACAAAGAATAACATCTAAACAAAAGGATGAAGAAGGGATTTTTGATGTTATGGAAGGCTTATACACTCTAGATATGGGCCCACAATAGAATCTGTAGCTAACTTTTGCATAGGAGGTCATTTCTGCATTTTTTGATGCATCTTCGGAATGAACAGTCATATCTTCGGAATGAACATGCATATCTTCGGAATGAGCAGGATATCTTCGAAATGAGCAGAAACTACACCAGAATTGCTGAAAATGCTACAGAATAGCAAAAAGAGTAGGGTACATCAAATATTGAGGTTTATAAGGCTCTACCACAAGTAAGTACATCCCTCAAGCATTTCAAAATCAAAATTTTATCAATTTTGTTCAAAAGGTGCAAACAATAGAAATAGGCATTCAGGCTGAAATGTTGTTAAGAACAAAAAATTTCACCAGTAGTAGTGCATCTGCCAAATATGGTTCCACAATAAGGCTATTGCAAGATGAATCACATGATACCAAGCCTTTAAGAGGTACCTTGCAACACTAAAACTTGTAGAAGGGCAGAAAAAGAGTTAAAATTGCAGTAGTTGCAAAAATTGCAATATTGAAGGATGAAAGTGCAGAAGTTAAAAAGTTGCAAGTTGCAAATGAAAAAAAAAGATATGCAAGAAAAGAAAAAAAAAAAAATTGAAAAAAATTGATTGAAAACTTTTTTTTGCAAGGTTGTAGAAAAGTGAAATACCTGTGCTTAAATTAAAAAATGCTTGGTGTAGTGCAGCAAGGAGAAATTTCTCAGGTAGCAGGTGGCAAAGGATGTTTTTCACAAGGATAAAACCAACATATTACTATGGCCTACTAGGATGCATGAGGGCATGCATCAGTTCAAGCTGGGGGGATGATGAGGCCTGAAAATGCCTCATTTTTACACTATGTTTGACATATAAAAACTGTCATATTATTAAGTTAAATGCCAAATAGTTGATTAGAATATATATTTGTTAAGTGTTTGCATGATTTTATGTTAGGATCATTATATCTCTGTTTTTGACTATTTTCAGCATTTTGTGACTGCTTTTGCTTGATTAAGTAGCAAATAAAAATATGCATTTCAAATAACCAAATGTGGTATGCTGATATCCATTAAATTCACAATGGTTTATGAATGTTTTCCTGCCCTTCAACTTGTTTGAAGTCCACATTGAAGCCAAATTATTAGGACTGTCATAAATCTAAAAATCTAAAAAAAATAGCCATATAAAAATCAGCAAGCTGTCACTTTATAGGAACACCTTGAAGTTGTCAAGCAAAGCATGAGGATATGGATGGAATGAGTTCAGAAGGACTACAGAAGACATCTGACCTATTTAGAAGCATTCCCACATGGTCTAAATAGGCAACAATAGGGTATAACAGAGCAGGGACAATTGTGCAGCACTATTGCACTATTTCAGCATGGTTACTTGGTGAATGAAGTGTATAAATTCAGTAGCAACTTGATGTACTCCTTCATGTTGATATTTGAATAATTTTTCCATGTTCTAATTTGTTTGAATTTGCAAGAAATGCCAATATTTTACAACTGTGCAGCAGAGTTGGAAAATGCAGTAATTTACCATGTAAATTCCAGCAAGCTACCAATGAATGGCAAGGCATGGAATTCACACATGGAGAGAGATGAAGGCTATTGCAATCTGATCCTAAGAGCTAACCCACCTGAGAAATGCAGATGAAATCACTTGAAGAGCACACAATTGTTCATTCCGAAGATCTTCGAAATGAGCAGACATCTTCGGAATGAGAAATACAGTCTCTTCGGAATGAGCGGACATCTTCGGAATGAGAAATACGATCTCTTCGGAATGAGCCACTTATCTTCGAAATGAGAACAGAAAAGTGCTTTTTGACTTTTTGACTGATTTTTGATGATGGAAAAAGGGAAAGAAGGTTGAAAAGGTTAAAGGAAAATATCTCCCATCTGACTTTGTCGTCCTTGCCATCCAAAGCCACCATTCATGGAAAAGATCAATTTTGATCCTCTTCTAGGATAAACCCAGAAAAAAACTGCAGCATAATAGGAAGTTGTTTGCAAGATAGAAATGACATATTCTGAAGTGGAGAAAGATGTGTGAGATATTTCTAGACTCCTCCCACGTACTCCCACCACTGAAGATGCTTTCTAAGGGCCAATGACTACTACTGCAACACAAACTGTCCAGATTTGCATTTATTTCAGATCCAAAATTATTGGCAAATCATTGTAAAGTAGCACATAGGCTGATTTGAGCATGGGATATGTTGTAAATATTTATATAAATAACATAGCTCCCTCCTTGGTTGAGCCAGTTAGGAATTAGAATAGAGGAGAGTTTTCAATAGCAGTAATTAGGATTGTACAGTAATTTTCTGTAATAGTTTTTAGCATGTTTTGTCATCAATAAAAGTGCAATTATTTTATCATTTTCTGTTCTGAGTGTTAATTAGTTAAGGAGTGCTTTTCACCTCCTTCTAGATCAGGAAGTATGGGCCCACTTTCAGATCTAGAAGGAGGATTTTTATGGCAGGTTTTAATCTGTAATTTTGCTGCAGTAGAATTAATAGATTACTTGTCAAGTTTACTTTTCTTGTTTTAATTTTGTATAATGTTATTTATGTTTTCTATTATGTTTGTGTACAATATTTGTGTGTGTGTCAGCTGACAAATTATATTAAACATTTTTTTCCTTTGCTTTCCATGTTTTCCTTACTTTTATATTTTAGCAACTTTCCATTTTCAGCATATTTCATTTTGCTATCAATTCCTGTAGCAGAAGCTTGACGACCTTTTGTGGCAGGACATTGACAGGTGTTTTTAGCATAAGTTTCATTTACAAGCATCATTTCAATTATGCAAGAGTAACTAGGTTTCAATTTTGCAAATGTAATTTAGGATTTCATTTCAGCAACATTTCAATTTAGCAATTTCAATTTGTTATTTCAATTCGCAAAAGTAGATTAGACTTTCAATTCAGCAATTTCAATTCATGCAATTGTAGTTAACTTTTAATTTTTTGAACTTAGAATTAGTTTTTATTTCTTACAAGTTTCCATTCTATAGATTAGGTTTAGTGTGACACCAAAAGGCTAAACCAAAATCTGTCTCACCCAATAAATGCTTGAAATTTGAATGCTTGAATTGTACTCTGCCCTAACCTTCTATCGTAGATAGCCTTGGACACCACCCCGGATTGATAAGATCTTTGAGATTTAATGATGTGCTTAATGACAACGCATCATTTTGGCATCGTTGTCGGGGATCATGGTGTTGTTAGAGGGTAAAAGTAGTCAAATAATTATTATTGTGCTAAGTTATGAAGTTCAGAGTAAAATCTGAATGTAATAGTTGGTATAAATAATAATTATTGATAGTTGCATTTCAGTCCATTTAGAAAATAAGCAACCATAGGGAGGTGATCTTCACACTTGGGGGTTAAATTGCCTATGTTTGAAATTCTTGATAAAAATTGAAAGAATTCATCATCCTCATTATCAAGAAACATAAGATCTCTTAAAATATTTAGAAGAGCCATCTGCTAGTACTACCCTTTTTATATCCATATCATCAGGGTAGTATAAAAAAATTGTACTAGGTGTTGGGAAAGATATCATGGTAGATATACAAGACTATCCCTTGAAAAAAATAGCCATATCAGCTACCTATAGCATTTGTTCATAGGGACATATCATTAATAAATGCCATTTACTTCCACAACTTAGAGATGCAAAATCTGTTGCCTAGTCTGAATTCTTCTCAAAGAGAGATCCCAACAACAACAAACAGGGCAAGTAAATCAACCACCACCTTCAGCCCAACCTGTGGCCAATATGAATAATACAGGACAGGCAACCCCTGTCTATGTAAGTTGAATCTATTAAAAAAAAATCACAAAAACTTTTGCACAATCAAAATAGGAGTTTACAACTTAATGATGATCCTAGAGTTTTCCATTATTACTTAAATATTGTTAGGATTTTACCGTGCTAAACCGCAACCTAGCAATTCTTAGCCTACATAGACAATAGTTGATCTCATTAGAGGTGATCCTACCTGACAAGTAGTTGATCTGCTAAAGTTGTACACTTCTTGTCTTATTGTGCAAACCAAAAATATTTCTTTTTTAGCCCAACTTGTGATCAGTCTGAATAATACAGGATAGGCAACCCCTGTCTATGTAGCTGAATCTGGTATAAAAAAAAACTACAGGAAATGTTATTGACTGCAACAACATCCAACTGTGCTCAAACAAGAACTTACCTGAGCTTGAAGAGACAAAAATCAATGGAGATACACAGAAAACCTTTAGTCCAAACACACAGAAATTAGCCTTGGATAAAGGAGAAAAACTAGAAAAACTGCACATAGAAAATTTACTTCCATTGAACTCCTTAGTAAGAAATTACAAAGGGGTAAATTCTGTCCTCCTAGGAATGAAACAAATTGAAGTGCAGCCAAGAAAATTCTTGAACATTATTAGCTGGCTGACTTATAAACAAAAAGCAAAATTGTTGCTATTTTGAAACAATATTTCAATCCCTTTACATGGAATTACAAGGGTATATCAAGATTTTATCTTGATGTAAGCACTTAACATCTTTTGGGAATTGGTATTTAATTGTTTCAAGTACATATTGACAAGATTTTGCAGACTAGGAGGCATGGACAACACTTGATTGAAGAAGTTTTCAGATATGGAGCAGTGCTTCTTTCTCCCATTGGTAATTCATGGAGGATGTTAGTGGTGAATGGACATTGCCTTCGGGTATACCATGCACCATTAACTAAGGAGGAGTTCTTGAAGGAGATTCCATTGGATGTACACATAATGGAAGAGAATTTCTCTTCAATATCAGATTCAGAGTGATGATAAAAAGTTTGACAAAAAAAAAAATACAAGAAAAGCAAAAAGAAGAATAGTCTTGTTTGTGAACTTCCTTCTTGGGTACAAGCAAGACAAGAAAAATTGAAAAAAAAAGAAAAAAAAAAGAGAAAAAAAAATTGCAGCAAAGGCATGTCCCACAAAATGGGGATACATGAGGACAAGCATCAATTTCAGCAAGGAAGAGGAACAATGGAGCCAATACTTCATTTCCAGTAATAAGGAGTTAAATGATGACATAAGAAGATTCTTACTGCTCATCTAGAAAGGAAGGTTGCATCAATGTTGCAGGTTTCAACAGAAAGAGATGGTGTTTTCATACAACAATTGACATGTTTTTGTAGAATAAGGATTTGTCTTATCCAAATAAGAGTGAGAGATATTCTCTCTCATTGAAGCCTATGAGGACTTGAAAAAAAAAAAAAAGAAAAAATGAAGAAGTTGGTTGAAAACCAGAAATGGCAGCCTCTTCTGATGAAAAAAGATGAAAAAAGAAAAAAAAATGAATAATTCAGTAGTGAAAACCTCCTTGGAGGCGCTATTGAGTTGGCTTGCATGAAAACTAGTTTTTCGGCATGCATTGCCTTGTTGATCTACCCATCATTATTCCACCATTGTACAAATCTCACATTGCACATGTGTTATTTTTATGTTTTTAGATAGCCTGCTAACAATCATCAGAAGCAGCTTGTAAGGTGCATGATTAATTTTCAGGATAGTAAGGTATGTGTTTCTTGCATTTAAGTCATAGTAAGCATTTAGCATTTAATGTATGATAATCGGTATTTGGCATAAACTATTCATACAATATTGGTAAGTTGAAAATGGAACATGATCAAAATGTCAAGAAACACCCCCTTTTGCCCTTAGTTGCATGAGAATTTCAAAACTATACAAAAACCTGATTTTGGGACAGACATGGCATAAATTCTATCTCAATTAGTAGGGCAGGTTTCAGAAGTAGGACTGCAAGTTTATCTCACAATTGTCTGATAAATTGAAGGAGGATAATCAACAAAATGCACCTGAAGGTTCTATTTTAGTACTACTGGAATAAAACAACATACAAAACAAAGAATAACATCTAAACAAAAGGATGAAGAAGGGATTTTTGATGTTATGGAAGGCTTATACACTCTAGATATGGGCCCACAATAGAATCTGTAGCTAAATTTTGCATAGGAGGTCATTTCTGCATTTTTTGATGCATCTTCGGAATGAACAGTCATATCTTCGGAATGAACATGCATATCTTCGGAATGAGCAGGATATCTTCGAAATGAGCATAAACTGCACCAAAATTGCTGAAAATGCTACAGAATAGCAAAAAGAGTAGGGTACATCAAATATTGAGGTTTATAAGGCTCTACCACAAGTAAGTACATCCCTCAAGCATTTCAAAATCAAAATTTTATCAATTTTGTTCAAAAGGTGCAAACAATAGAAATAGGCATTCAAGTTGAAATGTTGTTAAGAACAGAAAATTTCACCAATAGTAGTGCATCTGCCAAATATGGTTCCACAATAAGGCTATTGCAAGATGAATCACATGATACCAAGCCTTTAAGAGGTACCTTGCAGCACTAAAACTTGTAGAAGGGCAGAAAAAGAGTTAAAATTGCAGTAGTTGCAGAAATTGCAATATTGAAGGATGAAAGTGCAGAAGTTAAAAAGTTGCAAGTTGCAAATGAAAAAAAAAAAGATATGCAAGAAAAGAAAAAAAACAGAATAAATAAAAAAAATTGATTGAAAACTTTTTTTTGCAAGGTTGTAGAAAAGTGAAATACCTGTGCTTAAATTAAAAAATGCTTGGTGTAGTGCAGCAAGGAGAAATTTCTCAGGTAGCAGGTGGCAAAGGATGTTTTTCACAAGGATAAAACCAGCATATTACTATGGCCTACTAGGATGCATGAGGGCATGCATCAGTTCAAGCTGGGGGGGATGATGAGGCCTGAAAATGCCTCATTTTTACACTATGTTTGACATATAAAAACTATCATATTATTAAGTTAAATGCCAAATAGTTGATTAGAATATATATTTGTTAAGTGTTTGCATGATTTTATGTTAGGATCATTATATCTCTGTTTTTGACTATTTTCAGCATTTTGTGACTGCTTTTGCTTGATTAAGTAGCAAATAAAAATATGCATTTCAAATAGCCAAATGTGGTATGCTGATATCCATTAAATTCACAATGGTTTATGAATGTTTTCCTGCCCTTCAACTTGTTTGAAGTCCACATTGAAGCCAAATTATTAGGACTGTCATAAATCTAAAAATCTAAAAAAAATAGCCATATAAAAATCAGCAAGCTGTCACTTTATAGGAACACCTTGAAGTTGTCAAGCAAAGCATGAGGATATGGATGGAATGAGTTCAGAAGGACTACAGAAGACATCTGACCTATTTAGAAGCATTCCCACATGGTCTAAATAGGCAACAATAAGGTATAACAGAGCAAGGACAATTGTGCAGCACTATTGCACTATTTCAGCATGGTTACTTGGTGAATGAAGTGTATAAATTCAGTAGCAACTTGATGTACTCCTTCATGTTGATATTTGAATAATTTTTCCATGTTCTAATTTGTTTGAATTTGCAAGAAATGCCAATATTTTACAACTATGCAACAGAGTTGGAAAATGCAGTAATTTACCATGTAAATTCTAGCAAGCTACCAATGAATGGCAAGGCATGGAATTCACACATGGAGAGGAATGAAGGCTATTGCAATATGATCCTAAGAGCTAACCCACCTGAGAAATGCAGATGAAATCACTTGAAGAGCACACAGTTGTTCATTTCGAAGATCTTCGAAATGAGCAGACATCTTCGGAATGAGAAATACAGTCTCTTCGAAATGAGCGGACATCTTCGAAATGAGAAATACAGTCTCTTCGAAATGAGCCACTTATCTTCGAAATGAGAACATAAAGTGCTTTTTGACTTGTTGACTGATTTTTGATGATGGAAAAAGGGAAAGAAGGTTGAAAAGGTTAAAGGAAAATATCTCCCATCTGACTTTGTCGTCCTTGCCGTCCAAAGCCACCATTCATGGAAAAGATCAATTTTGATCCTCTTCTAGGATAAACCCAAAAATAACTGCAGCATAATAGGAAGTTGTTTGCAAGATAGAAATGGCATATTCTAAAGTGGAGAAAGATGTGTGAGATATTTCTAGACTCCTCCCACGTACTCCCACCACTGAAGATGCTTTCTAAGGGCCAATGACTACTACTGCAACACAAACTATCCAGATTTGCATTTATTTCAGATCCAGAATTATTGGCAAATCACTGTAAAGTAGCACATAGGCTGATTTGAGCATGGGATATGTTGTAAATATTTATATAAATAACACAGCTCCCTCCTTGGTTGAGCGAGTTAGGAATTAGAATAGAGGAGAGTTTTCAATAGCAACAATTAGGATTGTATAGTAATTTTTTGTAACGAGTTTTCAGCATGTTTTGTCATCAATAAAAGTGCAGTTATTTTATCATTTTCTGTTCTGAGTGTTAATTAGTTAAGGAGTGCTTTTCACCTCCTTCTAGATCAGGAAGTATGGGCCCACTTTCAGATCTAGAAGGAGGATTTTTATGGCAGGTTTTAATCTATAATTTTGCTACAACAGAATTAACAGATTACTTGTCAAGTTTACTTTTCTTGTTTTAAGTTTGTATAATGTTATTTATGTTTTCTATTATGTTTGTGTACAACATTTGTGTGTGTGTCAGCTGACAAATTATATTAAGCATTTTTCCTTTGCTTTCCATGTTTTCCTTACTTTTATGTTTTAGCAACTTTCCATTTTCAGCATATTTCATTTTGTTGTCAATTCCTGTAGCAGAAGCTTGACGACCTTTTGTGGCAGGACATTGACAGGTGTTTTTAGCATAAGTTTCATTTACAAGCATCATTTCAATTATGCAAGAGTAAACTAGGTTTCAATTCTGCAAATGTAATTTAGGATTTCATTTCAGCAACATTTCAATTTAGCAATTTCAATTATGTTATTTCAATTCTACAAAAGTAGATTAGACTTTCAATTCAGCAATTTCAATTCATGCACTTGTAGTTAACTTTCAATTTTTGCAACTTAGAATTAGTTTTTATTTCTTGCAAGTTTCCATTCTGCAGATTAGGTTTAGTGTGACACCAAAAGGCTAAACCAAATCTGTCTCACCCAATAAATGCTTGAAATCTGAATGCTTGAATTGTACTCTGCCCTAGCCTTCTATCGTAGACAGCCTTGGACACCACCCCGGATTGATAAGATCTTTGAGATTTAATGATGTGACTCAATGACACTCATCAACAACTACTCAATCACCCTATTCACGCTTTGGTACCAGAACCACCATATCCATGTGATTTCCAAATATCGAAGCTTTATTTAAAGGAGAAGAGGATGCCCAAAAGCATGTAACAATATTTGTGAATGCATGCTTCAAAATCAAAAGCAGCGATGCATTGATATTACATAAATTTCCTCAAACATTAGGGGGGAAGCCCAAGACTGGTACAAACATCTCCTGCATCAAAGTATTTTTACCTTTGAACAACTAGTGGACCAGTTTATGGAAAGATTCACCCTAAATGTTAGAAAACAAACAACATTGACTAATTTGATTTACCTAAAACAATATGACGATGAATCAATATATGACTTTGGAAACAGATGGAGATCAGTCATGATCAAGTTACCATTTTCACTCCCTATTCCAAAGATAATATGAATTTTCATGAAGATTTTTGGTAGACTCATATCTTCATTGCTACAGGTACAACAGTATAGAACATTTGATGAGGCACTCGCCCATGCAAAAATGATTGAAGAAATTAAAATTCAAGAAGATGAGATTAAGCCTAAGAAGAAAGAGTGGCATAATTAGAATCAAAATGGGAATAACCACGGTCAGTCCAAGACCGCACAGGTTAATCAGATATTTTTGAGCCAACCATAGTCAAATCAACCGACTCAAACACAAATCCAACAACCCCAAAAACAACAAAAACCATATCAACCAAATTATCAAGCAGTTCTACCCCCACAGAAGGCACAAAATCAGACACAACCTATGGAAAGGCAACAACGTCATTTTAAACCAAAAAGAAATTACACGGTAGTACAAGAGCCATATTCATTAGTATTTCAGAAGTTGTATGCGGCAAATTTTTTTAATTTATCGAAAATGAAACCTGATGATCCTAACAAACCAAAGACAAAATGTTACAAAGAACACCTATTTTGCATCTATTATAGAAAAAGAGGACATGATATTGAAGGTTGTCATGAATTTAAAGGAATTATGCAAGATTTATTGGAAGCGGGTATAATAAAAATTGACAACCCACTAGCCCAAAATAACCAAAACCTAGGCATATATCAGATACCTTTGCCACATTGAGAGGAAAATCAACAACCTATGGGAGAATCAAATTCTATAGTTCCTCCAAATTAGTTTAATTATGTGTCTCAACTGCCACAAGGTTTTGTAGGGGCTATCAGTATAGTTACCTGTGGACAAAGGTATGCTAATCGCACAACCCAAGCTGTGGTAGCATCAAAAAATAATGTGCCCATACAACTTGGATCGAGTGGGCCACCACTACCATTCCATAACCACCCTTTTTTTACATTAAATAACTAATTGACACAGAGTTTGAAGATGGCTTTAGCAAAATTTTCAATTTATGAACTAATACAACACTCAACACCTCATAGCGAAGCATTGATGGAAATTTTAAAGTCTATTCAAGTACAATCAGAAGACCCAAATGCATTTAATTCCTTTGTGGATAGTGCACAAAAGTGCATGGAACCCTCGATAGTATTCTATGACTTCGAGGAAAAAAAAATATCAGCAGATTCACCTGATCCGCCATTGCACATAGTAGCTCACATTGACAGGAAACCCTTCAAGAGAGTGCTTATTGATACAAGTTCTTCAATCAACCTCATTACCACACCTTCCATGATGAAGCTCAACGTCCCATCATCTCGCATCACAACATCCACATTCACTCTTAGGGCCTTTAAGAACGCTTTATGCTCAACTGTAGGAAATGTTGTTCTTCCCGTCACAGTGGGGGTGAAAACAATACATGTTTTCTTTCACATCTTGGAAGAGGAAATGCAATATAACATACTTATTGGATGCCCTTGGATTAGGGAAATAAAATGTGTGCCTTCAAAATTGCATCAATGCTTAAAATATGTGCATGAAGGTAAGGTACATTGCATACCAGCTGACACTTATACTTTCAAATACTGCAACTTTATTTCAAATCCTTATGAGCCTTTACTCCCATCAACACATCTAACCATCCAACCACTAGTCATTAGAACCATTCCATCAAACACCACATCATCAAAAGCACCCATTCTAGAAGAGTTTCCTATAGTTGATTCAGCTTTCGCATCTAAAAGCGTTAGTTTAGAGCATCCTTCGAACACCTCATTTCATTTTCAAATTACACCCACTCATCCTGCTAATCAATTGCCAGATCCATCTAGTACACGTATAGATTCAAATCCACCATTCACATTCAAAGCACAACCCACATCATAAGCCACTACTTCATAGTCATTAGAACCCGTAGTCTCACAAATAGGGCCACCTGTTAAAGATAATCCAACACCGCCAGCAGAGCCAAGGGCTAAGGCTCAAGAACCCTCTTCATCTATCGAACCATTAGCCACACAACCATCTAGAGTTGTAGTACATCTCACCAATCCAAGTATTGGTGAGTACATTATTAAGAGTGTCACAGTTACACCACCTATCGAGCCAGTCAAATATTATGATCACCCTCACGACCCACCTTTAGCTATTGGTGATATATATATATATATATATATATATATATATATATATATATATATATATATATATATATAATAGGTTCTCAAACAAATGCAATCAATTTCATATATGGAGGGATGGATTCTTCATTGGATCCATTCCCTCAAAATGAAAACTCTTTACAAGAGTTTAATGAGAACATTGATTATCTATGGAACCCAAGTTGCCCAGTCAAATATTTTTGAAGGATTAGTTGGCAAGGATATGGACTTGGAAGACATGAACAAGGTCCTCACCACATTATTGAACCAAAATATAGAGAGCCAAGTGACCGCTCCGATCTAGGATATAAACCTTCCATCGCAAGCTCTTCGCTTAATCAAGCTTTCCAAGAACTTGACATAGAATGCGAACAAGAGGAGGAAAAGAGCGATGATGAGGATGAACCCAATGATGAGGATGAACATAATTATGAGGATGAACAACTAGAAAGTAGATACAAAATCTACACTTTTTACCCTCGAGAGCAAGCTTTACAACAAGAAGCAGATTATGAAGATCCTACTAAGATGGCATACCTTAGGCAAGACCTTGAGCCACTAATACTAGGACCTCATACAAATGCTAATGGATTTTGGATGAGTGATAGTGATGATGATGAAACTAAAATAATTTTCATCAACCATGCTCTTGAGATACAAGCTAGGAGAATGCTCCAAGCTGAAGCATGTCCTGAATGGCTTAATCAAGAAGAAGAAGAGCCTCAAGAAGAGATAATATATGGAGAAACCATGCAAAGAGATAATTGGTATCAAAAGAAGTTTCCAATAGATCGCACACTTTTTTGGCTAAATAAAGAGTGTGAGGGTCCTAAACCAAAACCTCCTCCATCATATTGGCAAAGCATACAACAAAACCAATCACACACATCAGGCCAGTTTCAACCTAGAGAATACGAGTCATCAATTCTTGAATCGCGACCACCTAATTTCCATCAAGTCAACATGATTTCTATTGATTTGCTCACCCCACTCCACAATCCATATAATGAGATAAAATCAATCTATATCGATAGTAGTCTCATAGCCATGGATAGGATTTCATCCCCACCATCCACTACTGACTTCATACTATCCGAAGAATCATTGCGTGCTTCAAACGCTTATATTATGCAACAACCTTCATCATAAAACAATTCAATTTTTCAAACTGAGATAGAAGGGGACACCCCGGACACATTTAAAAATGTGGCAGATGATATCCACCTCATCCCAACTCTGCATCAGCTAGAAGAAGGTTCTCACATGCTAATAGAAGAGTCTATAGATGTGAACCTTAGTGAAGATGTGGATAATCCCCAGATTTTCAAAATAGCAAAATAATTATCCATAGAAGAAAAAGAAAGCATCATAAACATGCTTATTAAAAATAAGGAAGTGTTCGCATGGTCCTACAAAGACATGCCTGGCTTAGATCCAGACTTGGTAGTCCACAACCTTACGCTAGCACATGATGCCAAGCCTTTAAAGCAGAAGCTTAGGAAAGTTCATCCAACAATCGCATTAATTGTGAAAGAAGAGTTGCAAAAGTTATTGGATGTACACTTCATAGTACCAATCGATTATCTTGAATGGCTTTCAAACATGGTACCAGTTCATAAACCGAATGGGGAGATACGAGTATGCACTGATTTTTGAGATTTAAACAAAGCGTGTCCAAAGGATGATTTTCCTTTGCCAAATATAGATCAATTAGTAGACTCCTGTGCTGGTCATGAAATGCTCTCCTTAATGGACGGTTTCTCTGAATACAACCAAATTCGAATTAATCTCGAAGATCAACATAAAACAGCATTTACAACGCCTTGGGGGACATTCTACTATAGAGTGATGCCTTTTGGATTAAAGAACATAGGAGCTACATATCAGCATGCCATGACGTACATATTTCATGATTATATGCACAGGATAATCGAATATTATGTAGATGATCTTATTGCTAAATCAAAAATGCGTCTTGAACACATAGATGTGCTAGAAAAGGCATTCGATCGATTAATAGAACATAAGGTAAGGTTAAATCCTAAGAAGTGTGTATTTGGTGTAACATCAAGAAAACTTCTAGGATTCATTGTCTCCAAGAGAGGCATTGAAGTAGACCCAGGCAAGGTAAAAGCAATATTAGAAATGTCACCTCCCAAAAACTTGAAAGAGTTGCGAAGTTTACAAGGAAAAGTCCAATCTATTCATCGATTCATTATGCAACTCTTAGATAAATGCAGGCCTTTTAATCACCTATTACAAAAAGGAGTGATATTTTCTTGGAAAACTGAATGTCAGGAGGCATTTGATGATATAAAGAAATATCTAGCCTCACCGCCGGTTCTTACGCCACCAAAAATAGGAGTCCCATTTCACCTATACATTTTTGCAACAGATTTTGCTTTAGGAACAATGCTTGCACAAAAGAATGAGAAAAATAAAGAGCAAGCGATTTATTACATCAGTCGAACACTGGTAAGTTATGAAACAAGATATGCTTATGTCGAAAAGTTATGCTTAGCAGTGGTTTTCACCACCAAGAAACTTAGACATTACATGCTAAGCAATACCACCTATGTTATAGCTAGAGAAAACCCTTTGCGATACATGATGAATCACACTTACAACAACACCCGCACTGCTAAATGGATAATGCTTTTAACGGAATTCGACCTCGAATTCACAAGTCAAAAATCCATAAAAGGGCAAGTAATAGCTGATCAATTAGTGAAAGCTCCATTGCACAATGATACACCATTAATAATTGAACTTCCCGATGATTCAGTGTTTTCTATCATAGAACAAGAAGAAATAGTTTCACCTGAGGATGAAGCAGATATGACAATGTTCTTTGATGGATCAAAGTGCGAAAAAGGGCAAGGTGCAGGAGTTGTGTTTTACACACCTGAAGGAATACCTATTCCTTTATCATTCAAACTCAACTTCACATGCACTAACAATAATGGAGAATATGAAGCCTTAATACTAGGTCTTAAATCAGCTATAGCAATGGGAATAAAAAGAATAAGCATTTTTGGTGATTCTCAATTGGTTGTCTACCAAATAAAAGGAGAATACCAATGTAAAGAGCCAGTCTTAAAGAGATATCATGAAGTAGCGATACAGTTGCTAGGAAAATTTGACTGGTATGAAATTAGTAACTTGCCACGATCGACAAATAGATTTGTGGATGCAATGGCTTCCTTGGGATCTCTCATCCCTAAAAATGAACATGGAGAAATGCAATCGCTAATCATAACAATAGTGTCTAAACCATCAATTCAAAAAGTAGAATCTGTAGGTGAGAAGAATGTTTGTTTGATACATGTCGAACATTACAATTCTTACCTTGATGAGATAAAATATTTTCTCAAATCAGGCACACTACCAATGGAAATGACACGAGCTACAAAAAGAACATTCAAACAAAGAGCCATTCATTTCACTTTACTTGGAGATGTGTTATATAAACGTAGTTATGATGGAATACTACTACGATGTTTAAATCCAATTGAAGTAGAAAGAGCAATATCAGAAGCCCATGATGGTACTTGCGGTGGTCACTTTAGTAGAATGGCAATTGCAAAAAGAATATTGTGCATGGGATACTACTAGCTGACAATGGAAAATGACTGTTGCAAATATGTCAAAAGATGCCAAAAATGCCAACATCATGCAAACTTGACCCATGTGCCATCACAAAATTTGCAACCCATTCAAAGTTTGTGGCCCTTTTCACAATGGGGCCTTGAATTGATCGGTAAAATAACACCTGCTTCATTAGGACAACATAAATTCATCATAACTGCTACAGAATACTTCACAAAATGGGTGGAAGCAGTTCCACTGACTACTATGACTGGACCTCGAATAGTGGAGTTTATACTTCAGCATATTATCTATCATTTTGGAATACCCTCAAAAATAATTTTTGATAATGGAAAGTCATTTAAGAATAAGGATGTTAGAGCATTGTGCAATAAATTCAAAATACTACATAGCTTCTCAACACCTTATTACCCACAAGCAAACGGGTAAGTTGAAGCAACAAATAAAATAGTCATATCCATTCTTAAGAAAGTGGTAAAAGATAATCATCGAGATTGGCATACTCACCTCCCTTTAGCACTATGGGCTTACAGAACAAGCATAAGAACGCCAACGAGAGCAACACCATTTTCACTAGTTTACGATGCAGAAGCAATATTACCATTGGAGCTCGAGATACCATCCTTGTGAATCGAGATACAAGAATTCATGAATGATGATACAACTAGACAGGAGCGTCTTGACCAATTGACAATAATTGATGAGAAATGTATCAATGCTCTAGAACATTTATGAGTATATCAAGATAGAGTCAAGCGTGCTTACAATGCAAAAGTCCATCCTCATGAATTTCAAGTGGGGGACCTAGTGCTCAAAGAAAATCAACAAAATACCAATGCTTTACCACACTTAAGGGATAAATTTGCAGCAAATTGGTTGGGCCCATATATAGTAAAGCAAAAATTGGGACAAGGAACGTACAAAATCTCCAATTTAGAAGGGAAATTGGAGCCAGAGCCACTGAACATTATGCACCTAAAGGCATTTTATGCATAAAGCGACTTGCAATATATGTATATATATGTACATGGCTAAAAAAAAACAAAAGATTTCATTTTACAATTTTGCATGCATTTCACATTGTAAATAGACATATTTCAAATTGCATTTTTCATATGGCATTTGCATTTCAATTATATGTTCATACAAAAAAATATATATATATATATATATATATATATGTTATATATATATATATATAGTTGCATCCATCCCATCCCTTGCTCAATAATCTTTAATAGTGGTGATGATACGACCAAGAAAACAAATTCCAAGAATTGGGGGTATTCAACTAAGATTCTTTACAACTCACAAATCATACACATCATATATGATATATCATACAATTTTCAGTCACTCAAACATGTCTAGTGAAAAACCAAACTTCATGAAGTGTCCAATTTTCTTTAGGACCAAAGCACTTTCATCACATTAAGAAAATCTTGAGTATGGTAGATTGACCCAAAAGCAATCTAGAACCAAATACACTTTTACAAATATTAAAACATCTTGAATAATAGAAAGATAGCACCAATTTGGGTAAACCTCAAAGCGAAAAATAGTCAAATTCTTCGCTTACCCTATCATGCAACATAGTCCAAAAACAAAAATAGTGGTTATCACCACTACCACAGTGAAACAACAAATATAAATAAATGTAGAGTAGTAAGGATAGGGTAACATTCTCATCATACTTTGGTTGAGAATCCGATTCCCAAAAACTCTACACAAAAAAACAATTAACAACACACACCACAGATCTCTAAAGCTGAAAATATCGTACTATGTTCCCCTCAGAAAGTTATGTAGTCATCACAAAGGCTTAAAGATCAAACCATTGGACTATGGAGTGAGCCTCCACCGGGGCTATAGACGCTTGACTGGCAGTGGAGTAAACTCATGCAGGGCGACATGTCTCTCTCTCAAGAGGGAGACCTCCGAACGCACATACGGGTAAGCTAGCCAAAAGGAAAACCCAGAAAGGTACCGTCCAAAAATTACTCAAGATGGGGCAATAAACATCACAATCACATGCACTTGGTTCTGGATTGCTTAGGGTCATCGACACACAAGATTTAGAAAATGAACTTCACTTGCACACAATATGGTCCTAAAGAAAGTAAGATAACATTCAAGAAAAATGGTTAACATTACTAGCTTCTTTGAGTATTTGAGAATATTTTCAGTTACATATCAAAAGCCAAATCATTATCCATATAACCATCCACATACCATTTATACATACCACATATATCACCACAAAGAATAATCAAGTGGGATACCCCCAATTGCAAATACGAATGAGTAAAGGTCAACTACTCTGAGCTAAATAAGATTACATGAGCACCATGCATACCTTCATTCAGTTACATAACTATAAATCAAAATGCATTTTACATGTTCACTTGCATTCATTATCATAGCATTAACATAGAAATATAATATTGCATAATATAAACATTGCAAAAGCATAAACAAGAAGAATACATATACAAATAACGCATGTGAATACCGAAATAAAATGCCATGTATATATATATATATAAATATGAAAGTCTACAAAGTACAAAATGCTCGAAGGTAGTATACATCGGAGCACTGAGGCTCATACTAACATAAAATATACAAAAAAACAAAAATAAGGCAAATACAACATCTAGCTAGTGCCAGCAGGATCCCTCCATGGACCCTGTGTAGTAGAAGCCCCGTGAGAGCTAGAAGTACGATGAGTCCTGTGACTCGTCTCAGTCCCTCGGGTAGTAGTGGTAGCAGATGATGAAGGAGGAACAGGTAAAGGAATCTGATGCTCATGAAGAATGTTCTCTAATATCTCGATGTAGACAGCCTGCTTATGTAGGCTCCTCAAATCAGCACCCTGGCGAGTGACCCTTTGAGAAATCTCTACTCGTAGAGAAGCAATAGTCAAATCTGAATCATCACCTCTAGCACCTGACTGCAACCGAGAAAGCTCACCCTATAAATGGGTAATCTCACCATCGAGTCTAGTGATCTCTGCATCCTTAGCAGCCACAATAGTGCTGCTAGGTCCAACCCGTAGCCTGTCCACCTCAGCCTGAAGAT